>CM046358.1:6111783-7446224 GCA_025436335.1 Bursaphelenchus mucronatus
AATGTCAACATAACTCTTCCACCACCCTCCGTCTTCCGGTTGAATTGGGGTTCATAAGTGTCACTGGCATTCTCAAACCGTCCCCTTTTTGAATTCGGTTCATCATCTCTTCTTGGAGGTCCACGTCGACCAAATCTAAACAAATAATGTAAGCAAAGGCGCGACTTACCGATCATGAAAGTCGGATCTCATTGCACTCCCGCCGACCTAAACACGAATAATATTTTCAACTCTTGAGACACCCGGATTTCCGAAACGAAAAGATCTTACTCCAGCCTAGATATAAATCGAAAGCCAGAATTATTCACGGCAGACAAAAGTCAAAGAGATTCATCAACTAATCACAGACATTGTTATCTAAAATCTTTCCCAGCACTTACGTCCAACCGGCATTTTCATAGGGATTTCACAAAACAATAGTAAATAAGTTTGTCAAACGGGCATCTCTGTGCCCTCTCACTCAACTTACAACGCTCAAAATAGCTGAATAAGACTCTGAAGGATAAGAAAATATGAAATATTTTTTCCGGCAATCTTATTCATGCAGTTCAATTTTAAAATAAAAAACAGGAAGTACTAATACTGAATATCAAACTCTCCATTGTGCAGGATTCGAGCTAAGGTTATGCCCTTATATACTTTATGGTACGAACAACGCACAAACATATACATGATATATACATGTAATAAATGCAGCGGACGTTTTTTTATCTGTCCCACAACGAAATTCCCTTCAGATCAATGAAATTGGCATTATTTCTACCGTAAAAATATCTTTATATTTTTTATAAGATATTATCTTACAAAATTATATAATTGTAATTTCTTTTGTTTTTTTTGTTAATTTTCTCGTTGAAATATGCCACGGACCAGAAGAGACAAAGAGAGTAAGTAATTGTGCAAGAGTAAGCTCCCCTCCTTGTTTATGCTTAGAAAACCTTGTTATTTTTTAAATTTCAGTTTCTCTCACAAAAGTGAAGAAGTCCAGAGAAAACAAAGAGAATCTGGTGGAACAAATCAGAGAATGTATAGCTGAATACGCCTCCGTCTACTCATTCAATATTGAAAATCTCAGGTCATCAAAGTTCATTCAGGTTTGAATATAGATTGGTATTAATTTTTTGCTTTTAGATCCGCCAGAAGTTCAAAAAGACTTCAAAGTTCTTCTTTGGAAAAAGGAATGTAATGGCTTTGGCATTGGGAAGGACAGCTGGTGAAGAGATCGTCGATGGAATCCACAAAGTATCCAAAACTTTGGAAGGGCAGTGTGGACTTATTTTCACAAATGAAAAGGAAAAGGATTTCATAAAGTAAGTGCTGCTTTTCATTCTATTTGTTCTTTAGATACTTCACGACATTTGATGACGAAGAATTTGCGAGAAGCGGGAACATGGCTACTCATTCAGTCCATCTACCGGCCGGACCACTAACACAATTCCCTTTCTCAATGGAACCCCAGCTTAAAAGGCTCGGACTTCCGTGCAAGGTTGAACGTGGGTTTGTCGAACTCTACGACAGTTTCCAAGTGTGTTCGGAAGGCGATACTTTAACGGCAGACCAATGCAAGATCTTGAAATTGTTGGGAGAGAAGATGGCCACATTCAAAGTAAATTTGATTGCCAGATGGAGTAAATCCAAAGGGTTTGTTACACTCTGAATATTGTTTTTCCGTTGTCTTTTTTGTTGTGGATAAATTGTTACTTATATCAGCAAAGTTCGGTTAAATGCGATCTCGTTAGGATGTTTTTAATTTAAACAATACAGAAAACGTTTCTTTAGGAAATGAACAATCCATCCACTCGTTTCTTTTTAAAGTGGACTAGGTTGAGTTCACAAGCCGCGAGACCCAAATCAATCGAACCCAGATTCAGCCGTTCGTCTGCTTATTATGGAGCAGACAAGCTAGAATTGAGACCCTCGACTCCTCTTTACATCCCCAATTATTATGACACTGATGAATTTCAAAACAAGAGGGTTCTCTATGCAGCAATTAGTTTCGCTATCTTCTTTGCTTATTTTGGGTACTTTAGGTATGAAATTTTTCTCTTAATCTTAATGTTTCTTCAGAGAGAAAAATGATATCGACCAGATTCTAAACAGCGAACCTCATGTCTTGGCTGGAAATCTCGAAAGGAAAATGTTGAGCGACCAGATCCAAGAGGCGCGGCGGGCAGGGAAACCAACAGATTTGCTGGAAGCCCAGTTGGCTTATGTTGACGTGAAAGAAGCGGCCATCCGAGCAACCTATGACAAGAGAAAAAAAATAATGACCGACAAAGAATAGACCACTTCCTGGGTACAAACTATCATTTATTCTTGTGGCGCAACCAGTTTTCCTTGATATTTGAGATGTATTTGAAGATGAACCTGAGTTTGAAAAAGTCTAGAGAAGTTTTCCTCAAGGGCCCTTCTTTGTTTGTCGAGTACAGCATTAACCAGTTTGGCCCATCTCTTTTTTTCACATATCACATCGGCTGTTACACTGATCTCATCACCAAGATTTTCAAAATCCACTACAAAAACCTTCAACTTATATGCTATATCAGCAGGCACCGAGTTTAAAAAAGCTGCTCGTATATGTTCGGCGACAATCACATTTGGTCGCTGAAAGAATGGATAATTACAACGCTACTTTCCTGTGATATACCTGTCTAAATGGTGAAACATCTGAATCCGTAATTTTACTCTCGGAGAGCTCGGCATAGTTCTTTAGGAAATTCCTAATGTGATCTATACCGTCACCATTATTACAGCTCACAAAGAATATATTCTGGAAATGAGGCCATCCACATTCTGATTGGAAAACTTTTTTTGTCTCATTCCAGGAGCATTTATGAGTAGCTTTGTTGATTAGTCGGCTAAGCATAGAGAAATCGTTAAAGAAATGCTTACTTATATTCTTCTTTCCATTCTTCACTCTTCCCATCCATAAAATTAGCAAGTGGATTGATGGTGAAAGTGTCTTGATTGTCCAACATCTTCTGTAGTCCTCCCATTCTAACCTTCTTTTGTTGAATCGGCTGTCCACTAACGTAACCACATGTCAATATATTCGCCAATTCTAATAATTTTAACTTCTGAGGTATGAGATCTATCTTATTCAATACCAAACTACATGGGATATGAGAATTGCGATGAAGAAGGTGAAGAACTCGATGGTGAATATATTTCCCTGGTGCTGTTACATCCTAAAACGTGCTTAATATATCGAATTAAAGATCACACGAAACGCACATGAACAACGAGAACATGCTCAGCGCTCCGGAACGCCTTCTCCGGGTCAACCATAATCTTGGATTCTGAGTGAGTATTGATCACATTCTTGGCATGCGTAATCCCTACAACTCCAGGACTGTCCACCACAGTGAGCATAGCTCTGTCTTCTTTTAGTTTTGTTATCCAATTCTAAACAAACTTGCTCTACCTCTGTCTTACCGTACCTGTCGCGTAGTATCAATAACTTTGCTGACTGCACACAGATCATTCCGGATAAGTTTGTTTGTGAGTGAAGACTTCCCAACATTCGGAGATCCAATAATGGCAACACGAACTTCTTTTAGAAGGACATCAGAATTGGCTTTCCGAGAAACTTTGGCCAAGCAGAAAAACGTGGCACGCATTTAATACGATATTTTCGCAATAATAATCTAAAAAATTCTATGCTACCCAAAACTCCTACCCAAATAAACGTGGACTTTAACCTCAACACATGGAAACCCATTTGTCTGTACATTTATTAATCAACAACAAAACAACAACAGTACAACAGATTGAGCAAAAACAATGTATAATACTACATAGGATTCGGAGAAAAAATACCTCTGGCACAAACTCGTGGTTAGAAGGAAGGAGCTTATAATAAAGACATCATCTAGAGAGACTACACCAATTTTTGCAAAAGTTGGCAGTTTTAACAAAGAACATCACAATCTTAAAAATTGGGTGCCCCGAAGGCACAGACCGATTTCTCACTTCCGAATCCAATTATCACCTTGTGCGAGTGAAATCGAACAGAAGATGGACCCACTTTTGTAGACTCAGGGCCGTATCTGGTATGGGCCAAGCATTTCTTTCCACAAACATCGAAAAGACGGACAAATCCGTCACTGGTTGCACAAGATATAAGTTGGCCATAAGGTTGTATGTCCACTGCATAGACTGAATGGAAAGTTTTCGGTTTCTGGACGGAAGTGAACCTCATCGTTGGGGGAGGAGAGGCGAATGTGTCCTTGAAGACATTGAACTCGACCACCGGCTCTTGATACATCCGAGGTTCCCAGACTCGGAAGTCTCCATCCGCCGCCCCTACGATGATTCCTTGGTTATCTGGAGTGATCGCTGATCCAAGAATTGCCGACCGGAAATCGTGGAATTTCATTATCTCACACTCCTCCGGAGGCAATCGAATATCGAGGACATTAACGACACCATCTCGGAAGCCTATAAAGAATAGAAATAACATAAAATTATTAGGGTGTCCCATAATTCCTGTTATATTCCGGACAGGCAAACTTCTAACTGGTGGTATTGCCTTCACGATGGCGACAGAGAGAAGCTTTAGGCGCCATAGCTTAGCACTGCTTTTTAACAATATATAACACTCTAACCTTTCCTCGTTTTCTTGCCTAAGGGTAATCTACAAAGTTTTTAAGAAAATTTTTCTTCATTAAAGGTTTAGGAAATAATTTGGATTCAGCCATGGGGCTAGGAGTATTTCACCGTGCTTCATATCATTTTCAAGCTTATCTGAAGGAGTCTTATCGTCGCGATTTTGGCAGTCCAAGGTCGCTTGCCTCGGGCGTTTTGCACATAACAGCAAAAAGTGGCCATGTTACAACTGTAGAACTAGTACAAACTACTGAGTAACTCGAGAAGTCTAAATTTACGTCCACGCTGATCAGAAGTCGCCAAGCTGTCGAACTAAATCGGTTATGTTTCTTTCCGCAATAATTTTTGGGTCTAAAGCCCAAAGAAACTTATGTTTGAGTTTTTGTAACCTCATTTTTTGTAACAAAGATAAAAGGATGAAAGATATGTGATTTTCTCGAAATTCATTAACCTTTAGGGCTTATTAAGTCTACCCAACTGGAGCGAAGGCCTCGTTTATTATTCATACAACCGAATTTCCGCTGGAAATAGACGTAAAAAAATTTTTTGGGCCATCGAACTTTACTGGTCAAATCACCATTTTTTGGTCGAAATTGATATGGCGTTGCAAAAAAGCCCTCTATCATTCGGTAAAAGAAGACTTATGTCATCAATACAAACGTGATGGTTGTGTGTAGTGGTACCAACAAGCCTAACAAGCCTACCTTGCTTCAAAAATAAACTTTTTTTTAAACAGTTTAAACCACATTTTTGTAAGGTCAAAAGTTGAGCTTTTGCCCTGAGGGTAATAAAAACTAAATTCAATTTTGATTATTAATCGAGAGTGTTGTATTTTTACAGCGTATTTTCTCTTCAAAAGCCAGTTACCGCGACGGACGGGCCGGTTTTTCCAAGAGGACTAAAAAATGGCAGCCGTTAGAAGAAATCCTACAGTTGAAAGCGAGTTGAGACACATCATTAATATGCGTGATGGCTGTTCTTTAAAGTGATATATAACTTTCATCCCCAGGCTGAATTTGCCGCCCACGGTGACAGCGAAAGGTTAACGCGGTAAATATAACGGGAATTATTGGACACTCTAATAACAAGGGAACTTCTCCAAGCGCAACGCTCAGATTTTCTTCAAATTTTGCGCACACCTCAAGCAAAGACGACATAAATTCCTGAAAATTTTAGCTCAGACTTTGCAGGGGAAGCCGGCATATTGAACGATCTTTGCGGCCAAGAAAGTACGCGAAGAGCGGCGCGAGAAAGGATCGCATTTTTTCCAACTTTCGACCAAAAAGTTTCGGTTGATCTTGCAAAGCGCGAGCTAGAAATCTCGTATGTTTTATTAGAAAACATTATACTAAATTTGTGCCAAGTTTCATCAAAATCTGAACTCCGCACTTCGACTATTTCTATTTCCCCTGTAAATAAAACTAACAACTTACCGCAACTTATCATATTACTAGCCAGACTGACGGATAGGGCTGATACAGTTTCATTCTTCGTCTTCAGATTGATATCCCTTTGGGTCTGCTCGGCCCAAGCATCCCAGATCCTGCAGATTCTTACATTTCCTGAGGTCACAAGTCTTCCAAAGTCTTGATCCCATCTATACTTTAATCGTTAAAAAAATCGATATTTACCTGTACAAAGTCAATGTTTTGTTGTTATCTTTTCCAATCTTAATTCGACTTTGATCTTTCATCAAATGTGCTGTAGTTATCAACTGTGGTTCCCCCTTTATCTCATGGCCATGTTCATGGAACATTGGATCCCATACCTTGAGAACCCCATTCATTGATCCAGTTAACAACAGTTCGTGAGTGAGGCCATTGGACACCATGAGATCTGTTATCGTGTCTCCTAAAATATCCTCCGTTGATGCATCAAAAGAGGCCTTCAAAGGAGAGATGTTGTGGACTTTGTCTGCATTGAAGATGGACACAACGGAGCCATCGCAAGTGTAAAGATACGGTCTTAGAACACTCCAAACCATGCTTGTTTGAGGTTTTTGAACGGCGATATTAACATGTTGTACATCACATTTAATCTTCTAAAAGCTTAGATCGATATGAGAGTAAAAGAAAGGACTGACCTCATTCTTAAAGAGTTCCACATCAGCGGCTGCCTTCTGTCTAAGGCCTTCGTAAGTATGGAGAGCCCAATCAGTTGGCTTCGCCTTTGTAAACGGAGAAGATCCGTCGACCAAAGAATTCCTAGTTGAAGTAGAGACTTCTTCATAAATTGTTTTGAATATAGGCTCTTGGAATGATTTCGAACACCATTCCGAGAACTGAGTAGTGACCAATGCCTCTACTGGCTGATCAATGACTTCTTCGCTGACTCTTGTATATCTTCCAGATTGAGATCCGTAAATCTAAAATACAACAAATAAATAATCTTCTATTTACTTACATTTCTCTTCGGAGTGAATGAAGTTGACGAAGTCTGTAAGAGTCCATTGTTTAACATGTCATTGATAGAGGCGCATTTCTTCAGCTGTTCTACTTCTTTCTATATCATAGGATTACAACCCTTCTACTCTTTCGAATTTACCTGATCCATCCCAGTCATGGGAGAACCAATAGAGAATTTAACTTTTGGGTTCCTGTCAGATATCATCCTATCAATTCGAAAGTCAGGAGATGCCGAACTCTTGATCTTCTTCAACTTGTGTTCTCGATTATGAGTGGCCAATTCGTGGATATGCTTGATTAATCTCTGAACCCATATTTACATCTGCATGTCATACTTACTCGAGCCATGGTAGCAACATATGGGAAGGAATCAAAACAGAGATACAACAAAGATAACAAAATCCTCTCAAAGGGATCGTTGAACGCTTTATTCTCTAGATATTTCATATTCGAATACACCATTTGTCTAAAATAATAACAAAAAGTATCCTGAAGGAAAGCTTACTTTAAATTTTCCGGGAAGGCTTCATCATCGTCGCCAAATTGAATGACTGCCTTTGATTCCGACGGTCTCAGACTTCCATTTGCCTCCATTGCATGAGCTTTCTAAGGTAAAACAATATAATAGTTACACAGTCCCATACATACCTCCATTTTTTCAAATTGTTTGGCAAAGAATTCCTTGTTGAGTTGAATAAATAATTCAGAAAACCGTTGTTCGAAATCAATAAGGAACCACTGAATGGCCACTGCAAGTTCCGCTCTGACCAGAACTGACCCATCGAATGTACATTGTTCACACATCTTGTCACAAACTTCATTGTCAATCTAAACAAAGATGTATTACAGATAATTGATACTTACAGTAGTTGCGTGTTCATTATTAACCGAGCGATTCCTTACAAAACACCCGAGTGCATAAACAGCAGCTGCTCTGACCTCAGGCAACTCGTCTGTCAAGAAATCCATAGCCCTTTCATAAGCGACATTTCTAATCGCATTCCATCTGGCCTTGTCGTATTCAGCCCATAAACGACCGAGTCCAATTAACAACCAAAGACATAACATCTTACACTTGATCACCTCATTACTTGCCAATAATTCCATGCATAGGGTCATGTAATCTGATTGCACCAGTTTCTCCTGGGCTATGCGACATCTTTTGTCGATCAATGTAGCCATCACAAAAGCAGGAACAATCTTCATTCTGGGTTTAGTGTTACTGTCATTGAGGATCTGGATAAAGTAGAAGTAACCATTCTCCTTGATCAATTCATGTTGACATTCAGGATCTACACATAAGATCTTAGCCCAAATGAATGCCAAGGGACCTCTGAGATGGGGATCAACGCTTTGAAGTAATTTAAGGACATATGGAAAAATGCCCACTGATAAAGCCGCTCCCACTGCCCAAGCACCGAGATCAACAAACTTGGCCAACAATTGAAGAGCTTGAACTCGATGTGATTGACTCAGAAGAACTTGTAGGATAACCGGCAGCTCATTTGGAGGTCTCTTCTTCTCCACTCCGAATTTAAGCCAAACCTCAAAAGCTTTCAGATGATCCACAAAAAAGTTACTAGCATCTTCCGAATCCAACGGTTGGATCTCGACAAGCACTAAAACCAAAATTTGTAAAAAAAGGAGACGTACAATCATCTTTCAGGAATGAGCGTACGAAGAATTCGTTTCTTCCCAAGCACAAGATATTTTTTTTAAGGCATCGGAGATTAGAGATATTGTTCAAACAAATATCCATTGTGTAATCCCAATATTCCCATAACGGATGGGAGGCCACTGAGGGAAGAGAAGGCTGGCTGATAACTTGACAACTATTCTCCAACATTATTCGTTCTGCCAATAGAAAACTCCGAAATAAAGAGGCGGTCAAAAGATCCTAAGAACCACATAAAAATATAACGGTTGTCTTACCTGTCTAAAAAGTCGTTGAAAAGTGTCCGTGCTCAGCGCATTCCATGCCATTGTATCAGTAATAGCAGTGAAGATCCAATTCAGTTCTCCAAGAACCGTTTTCCTGTCGGTTAATTGGCCAGGCAACTGCTCTATTATATCCGCCGGATACTTTCCTTTGGCCCCTGTTTTAACCATATACCAAAGTAAAGAAGTTTGAATTGGAGTTGTCAAACATGAAGTAAAAAGATCAGCTGGGAGATCGGGATGTTGAGGAAGAAGTTCCCCAGCTCTGCACGCTCCCATCTGAATAGTCTCCTGAAAAAAAATTGGAGTATAAGAGGTATGTCACACAGGAAAAGAAGAACCCACATCCAATTTACACTCTCTGGAGCCTGCCTGAAGTGCTCTCATTTGTTGTTCCTCAGCAAACCGAGTAAACATGTTGACAATTGTCCCAGCCGAATTGCAGTCCCAAACATAGACTGATGGACCTCCCATCCAAGATTGGAGATCATACAAGGATAAAGGAATATACTGAGTGATGGTCCGGTTGAAGACCCAGATCTCTCCCGCATCAGTTGGTCTGGGAACGCCATGCCCATTGAAGTGAAACAGGACCCGTTCCTCTTTTGCATTTCTTCGCAGATTTTGACACAATTTTCTAACAGTTTCTATTGTTGGATCAATAGCAGTTTTATATCTAAATTTTTATTAACTTGAATCTATTTCAACGTTCATCTTACCGTGCTCGTGGTTGTAGTTTCTCATAGTTGCTCTGCAAGCTAATGGCGATTTTGTTTGCTGACTTTTGAGGACTACATAATACTGGTTCAACCCAAGCCTGTTTCCTTGATCCATTTGCAGCTCGTGGAACATCGGGAGGATCAACAGCAATATTCAGGCATAAAACCAAAGCAACGGAGACCGTTTTCGTCCGATCTTTCGGCTTTCTCCTAAAATTTAAATTAAATAATAAATAGACATTCTCCTTACCAGAGTTCTTTGTCTACTACATTACTTTCAGTCGCGTTAATCTCCTCAATGTGCCGCGCTTCCCGAAACCAAACTTTTTCAAACTCCATTTATCAAGGAAATTGCTCGAGGTTCATTTATTCGATGTTTAGAAAGAAACAAAATCATGTGAAAAAATTATCAAAATATTTTTTAATTGCAACACAATGCCACATTTCCCAAGAAATCCAATAGGCCAAAAAGACGAAGAAATTTGTAAAGTATTTATTACGGACCGCGAAGTTTTTGATAATTTTTTTGTTGATTTTCTATGAGTTTATTTCTATTTACTCAACACGTACTCTGCTTAAAAACGATTCGATCATTTTCATTATTTTTGGAAATACGAAGTCAGCGTATGTGACCACTGTGAAAAGAGCGACCACCGTTCCAAAGCAGACCTAAATAATACTCGTCAGAGTTCCGACCAATTCTTACTTTAAGAAAGTAGAATAACGTCGCTGTCACTGTCCATTGCATCGGCAGAACGAACGTAAAATGTTGGTAAACCACTAAATTAGTGTAAAAGATGTAAATGATGACAAATTACCAAGAATGGCAAGTCCGGGCAAAAATGCCAATCCAACCACACTAAGTAGAAGGGCTAATGAACTCTGGAAACCGAGCTTTATCATAATAATGTATGCACGTCTCTGCTGGTTCTTCTTTTTCCGATTCCATCAATGACCTGCTTCACAAATCGTGGCTCTTTTCTTTTTTTCTTCGGGGGGTCTTCGAAGATTCCCCCCAAAGATCTTCTTGCTTAGATTTACAGCAAACAAGGGCTGACATAAAATTAAATTTATTCATCAATTCGATCTCAATGCGACCCGTCCAGGGAAAATATTATGCAACAAGAACAATAAATTAAAGTTCATCTCTCTTAATCAGCTTGTGGAGTTCGATATCAAAGTAAAGGGTGGAGTTTCCGGGGATCTGTGGAGGTCGGCCATCAACTCCGTAGCCGAGATGTGGAGGGATAACCACATGACGTCGTTCTCCCTCACACATGTTGTTCATGGCAATGTCCATTCCCTTGATCACTTCCTTGGCGGCCAATTTAAAGATGAAAGGAGCGTTTCTGGAGAAAGAAGAATCCACGAAGGTACCGTCTTCAAGGGTTAGCTTGTAATGTTGATGAATCGTATCTCCTGGGGCCGATTTGCGGCACTTCTCTTCTTCGATCTTGTGGGTTTGCTTTATCTGGACTCCTTCTTCGGTCGTCCACTCCTCTCCAGGGTTAGGGCGAAAAAGGTCGACTAGTTGGACGGTATAGTAAAGAGTCTGGTCCCCTTCGATGTTATCACTAAAACACAAAATAGATTATGAACGTTTGTTTTGTTATTTACTATGTAAGCGGCGTTAACTCACCGCTCTCTTCCAGCGTCTCCGAATCCAAGTTTTCCAGGAATAACGACCTTCCTCTTCTCTCCAATGCACATTCCTGTAAAAAAGACCGTAAGAGAGGATTCCCTCAAGGCAGAAATTTGTTTACGACAGCAAAGCCAAACTTGCCGGTCATTGCACGGTCCATTCCAGCGATAACTTGACCTGATCCCAATTCAAATACATAACTGAAAAATGATAAGTTACAGCATCTTTTAAATTACGGAGTTCCTCCAAAGTTGGAGCCGATTTCCTTTCCGTCTTTGTCGGACAACTTGTAGAACTGATGGGCTTCGTCACCAGCCTGGGACTTGATTTTGCACTTCTCTGCAGCGATGGGTCTAATGATTTTGACTTCGAGTCCGTCATCTTCCTTCCAACTCAATTTTTGGCCTTGGAAGGTTCCTTTCTCTTCTTCCTTTTTTTCTGCTGCCGAAGCCAACACTAATACCGACAAGATGACGAACTTCAACATTCTGAATTACATCGTTGAAAAATTTGTGTACATTTACAGATCAAATCACGAGAAATGGGGATTAAAAAGGTAAAAAAACGATAATAACGGCAATCTTTAAGGGAAAGAAGAGACTCCACGTTGCGCGATTGCAGTCTCATCTTGGAGTGAAGCCGTTGGAGGTAGGCAGAAGGGGAAAGGGAAAGATGCCGTTCAATGGAAAAGGGGAGAAAAGGTCGGGCGACTGGTCAGCAGCCGCCCCCTTTTCTCTTAGTCAAAGCGGTCAGACCTGGGCCGAGGGGCTTTAAAGATCTCCGAACGCCTCAGGCAAGAACTCTTTGTTCGTGGAGATATCCCTGAAAGCATCTGTCGTATTCTGAAGCATTCCAAACTTTGTTTCTCTTCCTTTTTCGAGAGGATCCACTCCTAAAAAGTTAATTGTCATCGCAGGTCATACTTTTTTTGTGTTTTAAATAATTGAGTAATATTATTATGAGTGCTACCATCAGAACTTGAAGAAAACAACGGAATGATGCGCATATAAAGTACAAATACGTTTCAGATGTTATCTTGTACTTGTTCTGTCATCTCGCAATTACAATGAAAAGTTGTTCTAAGTCTTTTGAATCTCCAGCAAGAAGCCTTCTGCTTGGAAGGACAAGATGCCGGAATTTGTTTATATCTGGCACCAATGAAGAATGAATAAACAACTTCAAAACATGTTTTCGCAGCTCCAATGAAAAAGAATTTTATGACACAACGATGGGTTAATGACGATGCAGATTGAGAGCAATCACGAGAGCGTCTTCTTACAATAAACACGAAGAAGGGATCTCTCAATAAATCAAGTTGACCTCATTCCTTATCATTAAATTTTACTTCTTATCAGTAAAACCGTTGGATCTCGAAAAGAATATGCAAATTAATTATTAAGTTTACTGTAAATTAAATATTTGTAGAGATTATTTGAGAGAGTAAAGTTCCGCTCGCTAGTTTTATCATAAGATGTCTTCTAAAATTGGTTTTTTGTGGGAGAAAACGCAGAAATTTTCTCTAAACGCCCCCCGATTTGTTTTCGGGCTCTCAGTTTCTCGTTTTCTGTCAGTACGAGCTATGTCCAATGATAAATATAAGGTAATGTTTTCGAATTAGCTACAGTAGACCCCTTTATCTTCGGAAATGTAAAATTTTGGAGGTCATGCTATATAAAACAGGAAATTCTGAAACTCAAATAGTCCAAACCAAGTCATATTGCAGGAAGTTGTGTCAAAACTGAATTCGCTACAAAGTAATGCTATTACAATTCACATGATGAGATCCAAGAGATTGGAAATGGCCCGCCAGAACCTTGCTGAAACAGATTTCTTCCTTGGGGCCTTGAAGATTACAGTAAGACCTTTTAACTGATTTTACCTGATCCATTTCTAGACCAATGATATCGATAGCCTCAGGCCAATCCATATAACGGGAACCAAAGGAAAGGGATCGACTTGTGCCTTTTTAGAGTCCATTCTTCGTTCAAATAACCTAAAAACTGGATTCTACAGGTATAATACTTTTGTGATGATTATAAAAATCTTAATGTAATTTTAGTTCACCTCATCTTGTTCATGTCCGCGAACGAATTCGAATAAATGGAATTCCATTAACGGAAACACAGTTTATTTATTACTTCAATCTCGTTTATGATATCGTCAAGTCAGCGGTAATTTTTTGTTATCTTATTTAACTTTTTTCAGTCGGAGTCGCAGAATGTTTCAATGCCAGCGTATTTCAAATTTCTGACTCTGATGTCATTTTACGTTTGTATTCAAGAAAAAGTGAATGTGATGGTGGTGGAGGTAGGAATCGGAGGAGAACATGACTGCACCAATGTCATCAAGTATGTGTCATCGTAAAAGAATGAAGAAATAAGTCCGCACCGTTCGTTTAGACGCAAAACGTTAAAAACGGTCTGTCTTTTTATATATTTAAAATTGAAAAAATGAGGCTGACATTAGGAAAAAAGCACGAAAAAGTGAATTTTGCGGTTGGCTTACGAATGACAGATTCGACTTATTTCTTCACCCTTATATTATACATATCAAACATACAAGATTTTTATTATTACAGCAATCCCGTTGTGTGTGGGATTACAATTTTGGATGTGGATCACATCAATCTCCTGGGAAACACCCTCGAAGAAATCGCTTGGCATAAAGCCGGGATCATCAAAAAACATCGGCCTGTGATTACTGTAACACAAAACGATTCTGCATTAAAAGTTATTAAGGAGCGAGTTAACGAAAAAAAAGTAAGGATATGATATTAACAGCTGTTATATAAGAAGGGTGATTTATATCTGCACGACGGGGTGGTATGCTAAACAAAAAATCGGGCAACTTGTAGTATCTAACTGTTTTCCCGGGGGGCATTAAAAGGTACAGTTATAATATTCTTCACAAGCGCATAATAGCCACAAGTCATACACCAAACAATACCATAAGTTATATAGCGGGCAAATATAAATATATAATATAATTAATTTCAGGGTAAATTATTAAAAATAACTCCCTTTTCTGATCTCCATTTATCAATGGAAACTCTCAAATTTGTGGATTCAATTGGTTTCCACCAACAAGAAAACATAGCCTTGGCCATTTCTTTGGCCAAAGTCTGGTTTATAGAAAATGGAATCGATGATTTGGACAAAGAGCGATTGGAAAGGGCAATTAAGGATACCAAATGGGCAGGAAGAAGTCAGGTCTTGGAGAAAGGAAACATAAAGTTCTACTTGGATGGAGCGCATACCACCAAAAGTATTAAAGCAAGTTTCAAAAGATGATTTGCGAGCATGTTTTTAATAACCGTATTACATTTAGTGTTGTTCTGAATGGTTTAATCAAAAATTGGAGCTTGAAAAATCTTTGGAAAACGGACATCCGTCCCTCCGAATCCTCCTTTTTCAATGCACAGGAGATCGAGAACCCATTTCCTTATTATCGATACTACTCAAAGAAAACCAATTCAACTACGCCATCTTCACGTCAACCAGATTGTATCAAGTTGTCGATAAACTAAACGATAATACCAATTTGAATTTAAGTGATCAAACTCAAAAAGAGAAGTGTGAGCAGAGTAAAGAAGCTTGGAAGGAGATCACTGGAAACGTAAGTGAGTGTTCAGGACTCTAATGACTTTTCAGGACAATGTGAGTGTTGCTGATTGTATCCAAGAATCCCTTCAACTTATCCATCAACTGGCTGAGAATAATAAAACTGTGAAAGTTCTAGTGACCGGTAGTCTCCATCTTGTCGGAGGAGTATTATCTTTCGAAGGCAAATAAATAAAATATTAAGTCTTCAAACGGAAGTTAATTTTGCTATTCACAGCTTAATCCCCTCAGGCGTTAGTCGAAGCCAGATCTCATACAGAGCAGATATTCATAATGGATGAAATGATGGATGCAGAGAATAAGAAGGAGAAGATGGAGAGAAACAAGCTGATGGAGGTCGCCAAGGTGTTAATTGTAAGTATGGTTAAACTCATCAATAAAAACGGGATTGGCTCTAAAATATGTAGGTGATGCGTCGATGGCTGACTGGAGACATGGCCAAAGAAGCCCGAATCGAGCACAGTGATGCCATGATGACCACTTTCTTTGAATCCATTGCTGCTGGCAATCTAAGGCTTCTGCAGAATCTAGAAGATCGAAAGCATCGAACCATGATTCAGAGAATGACAAGATATTTGAGTGACACATTCCCCGTCTCCTCGAGCATCTTCTATTATTGGACTGAGATCGTGGCAATCTGTTGCGTTTATAATGTAATGACAGTAACTTTGGGAGTATTCGAAGAATTCAGCATTTATTTTAAGACCTGGATTAAGTATAATATAATTACGGATGTCGTGAACCTGATCGATATATTCGTGCAAATGAGAAAAGGCAAGATTATGAAGACTAACTGATGAAAAGAAATACTTTGATTGCAGAGAGATTGCAAGAAGGAGTGATTATCCGAGGATTCTGGAAGACCACCAGCATCTATCTTCAGAGGTAACTCAGGTAATCTAATGTTGACTCACATTTCAGTCGTTGGTTCCTCTACGATTTCCTGGCCCTTCTCCCCACCGATATTTTGCTCATCTTTACTCCTCGTCTTACTTTTACTCGGATCAATCGTCTCTTCAAGATCCATCGAGTATCAGATTTCATTGTCCGAACTCAAGTTCGAACCAACTTCCCACATCTCTTCCGACTTCTGAGATTGCTCGTGATATGTTATACAGTCTTCCATTGGAACGGTTGTCTATATTATCTCTTCAGTTTGATGTTTTCTTTCGAAAATGCCTCTATCGATGATTGGGTTTACACTCCAGACAAGATCCCTGATGTTAGATATCCTCTTTGCGATGCCCGTTTCAATGTTGGACAATGTTCTTTCAATGAGACAGGACTCGACTACTTAAACAGAGAGAGTTATATCGATCGATTAGTGGAGTTCCATCGCGGGAAATACATCGAAACAGACCTGGGGAACTTTACGAAGAAGTACGGACTTTGTTTTTATTGGTCGGCACTTACTTTGACCACTTTGGGAGAACAACCTTGGCCAAATAATACTTTCGAGATGGTGTTTGAAGTGACGGATACGTTGCTGGGGTTGTTGTTGTTCTCCATTATTGTCGGAGACATCGGAAACATGGTAACTAATGTAAACTCGACCAGAATGAGCTTCGAAGAACTCAGGGACGGCTGCAAACAGTACATGGACTTTCGGTAAATCTAATTTTTTAGAGTTGAAATTTTCTGTAAATTTGTATTTGTATGCTTCTGACACTTGCAACCATTTTTATGATTGCATCCAAAACTCAAGGATTACTGTAACACAAAATCACTTTATAAAATTTTCCAAAAAAATCTCGATTTGATTTTTTGTTCGAATGGATATCACCGTTTGTCTTGGAAGGAAGAGTTTCAGGGTCAAAGTTAGAATTCTTTGCAACAACATTATTTTATGTTAACCCGTTACTCATGGTTAACATAAAATAACCTTTTGTTTAAAAAACCGGTTATGAAAAAGAATCTTAATCCCAAAAGTGTTTTAAAAGAGTTTTTTACAGATTGAAGCTTCTCATAACAGGGCCCGGACATTTCTAAAAATCGACCATTTCTGAATTTTTTGAAATTTTGCAGAATTGTTGTACTATGATAGCTTAACACTAGGACAGATTTTTAGTTTCGGAAATTACCGTATACCAGGGTTACGGTAGATACAACTTTTAGAAAGATTGGGATACTGTGTAAAAACCAAGAGAGCTAGAAGGCCAAAACCTCGCTGTTTTACGTTTTCGACAATGGCGAACATTTTTGTAATTGAGACTTTTGTTGTACAAAGTACACTTCGTCAACTTTGAAAAATACCAAGGTACCATGTTGAATATAACTTTTCGGCATTTAACTTGTCTCAACTTTTGAAACTTTTTAAATGTACTCTGACATGGTTGTAACACATATCAAAAACGCAGGAAAATAAAAAAGGGGGTTTTGGAGTTATGGTAACTTTAATGTTGCCCGTACCGTATACCAAAATTTTATTTTTTTGAAAAAAATATCGCAAATGTTGCTAATATCCGCCTTCGGCCATGGCGAACATTTTTATATTGACACTTTTGTTGTACGACGTAGCCTTCGACTACTTTGACAGGTATCAAGATACCATGGTGAATATAACTTTTTAAAATTTGACTTGTCTCAACTTTTAAAACTTTCTAAAATTACTCTGACAACATATCAAAAACTGAGGATAAAAAAGCGAGGTAGTTTCAATGTTGATCATACAGTACACCTCGACTTTTATCTTGGCGAAATCATGTAGATTAAAAAGTTTGTAAAAACCCACTATAGGAGAACACACATGACCCGAAACTGAGGTCCTCATTCAAAACAATCAAGAAAAATGCTAACCATTCGGTTACTGTACTGTAACCCAGACATGGCAAAACGGGCCGGGCCCGGTGCCCTTCGGGCCCCCGGCCCGGCCCTTTTTTTGTTTAAAGTTTTTACTTTAAACTAACATCATGACGTTGTTCGCAGTACTCGAATTAGTCCAAAAACGTTTTAAAATAAAAAAAATCGATCAACCTATACCCAAGATATTCTTGATTTTTGATATTATCCATGATTTGTCTTTCGGCGAAAAACATGATATGCAAAGAAGCTGAAAAGCATCAAAAATTTGAAGATACGGAAATGATAATCAGAACCTGAAATTTTTTGTCACAAATTTTGATGTTTATTTGATTTTTTTAAAGGTCGAAAAATCGTTTTTTTTTTGAAAAAAGGGGCCGGGCCGAGGGGGGCCCAAAAAAACGTTAGGCCCTCGGCCCGGCCCGGCCCTTTTCAAAATTTCCAAAGCCCGGCCCGGGCTGGCCCGGCCCCCTTGCCATGTCTGCTGTAACCAATTATCTGCACTCCCGGTTTAAAATATTTTACAGTACACTTTTTTGAAACGAGGACCTCAGTTTCGAGTCATGTGTGCTCTGCTATAATGGGTTGTACAAACTCTTAATCCACGTGATTTAGCCAAGATAAAAGTCGAGGGAATCAACATTGAAACTACCATAACTCCAAAACCCTCGCTTTTATTTTCCTCAGTTTTTGATATGTTGTTACAACCATGTCAATGTGTTTCTGAAATGTTTCAAAAGTTGAGAAAAGTCAAACGCTGAAAAGTTATATTCATCATGGTATCTTGGTACCTCTGAAAGTAGTCAAAGACAGCATCGGACAACAACAGTGTTAATTACAAAAATGTTCGACATGCCGGAAAACGTATACTGCCACGGTTTGCAGGCTTCCTACACTAATTTTCAAAAAAATGAAATTTGGCTGTAAGGTAATGACAACATTGAAGATACCATAACTCCAAAACCCTCGCTTTTATTTTCCTCAATTTTTGATATGTTGTTACAACCATGTCAGAGTATTTTTAGAAAGTTTCAAAAGTTGAGACAAGTTAAATGCCGAAAAGTTATATTCAACATGGTACCTTGGTATTTTTCAAAGTTGACGAAGTGTACGTTGTACAACAAAAGTTTCAATTATAAAAATGTTCGCCATGGTCGAAAACGTAAAACAGCGAGGTTTTGGCTTTCTAGCTCTTTTGGTTTTTACATAGTATTCCAATCTTTCTGCAAAATTGTATCTACCGTAACCCTGGTATACGGTCATTTCCGAAACCAAAAATTCGCAGTAATGTTTAACTGTCCTAGTACAACAATTCTGCAAATTATCAAGAGATTATGAGATGGTCGTTTTGTGGAAATGTCCGGGCCTTCCTAAAAAACTCTCTTTTAAGCATTATAATACTTCCAAGTCCCTATTTCGGATATTATATCATTTGTATTGATTTTGCCGTAACGGTTTGTTACAAAAAATTCGGCGTTACGCCAACGCGGGTCAGGGACAGTTCGGGTCAGCGACAACTCCGGTGAATCACGAAACAAAAAAATTCCGAATTTTACTCCTGTGCATGATATCTCGTTGACCCGAGTTGTCGCTGACCCGAAATGTCGGGACGCGAAAAATTCAATTTTGGCCCCGAAACCCGCGCCACCGAAACAAAAAAAGGTACTCATTCTATGCAAAATTCCACAATGAAATCGAATCTGCAAAAAGTATTCCTTCAACGGGTCAAAATTCAGATCAAATTGAGATTGTTTGGAAAATTTTACACAATGAGTTTTGTTTTCGTTGTATTACAGTAATCCTGGAGATTTGGATGCAATTATTGAAATGTTGGCGAATGTCAGAAACATACAAATACCAGTTTACAGCTGGGTCTAAGCGAAACTATGCTTGTAACGCTTGAAAGTTCAAAAATCAAATGTGCCATAAAATCATGGCTGATTTTATTAAAAATTAGCATATTTGTGTTAGAAAGATCCTATGCATTCCAAAATGGGATACACTAAAATTTTACCGCACACAGTGATCTGACGAAGTCGCTTTTGAAAATTGGTCTTATTGTTAGTTTGTTTTTTTAGCCATGTACATCGTTTTGTTGCAAAGCGAATAATGGATTACTTGGAATACAGTTGGAGTGTGGGTCAGTTGACTCTTGACGAATCCCAGATTGTCAGATCTTTACCCACCCGATTACATGGCCAATTGGCTGTACACATTCATATGGAAACTCTGAAGAAAGTTACTCTTTTTCAGGTAAGTTAACTACGTTATAGGTATTATTTTGGTTCAGGAATGCGAATCCGGGATGTTGTACGAGATGGTTATGAGATTAAAACTTCAAGTATTTAGTCCTGGAGATTTTGTCTGCCGAAAGGACGATGTTGGAAAGGTAACTATGCATTTATTTATATTACTAATAATACAAGCAGAAAGGAAAGAAAAGAGGGGAGAATGAGTTTGGCAGGGTTACAGTAATCATTAAAACAATAACAAGTCACGATTCGTCCACCCAAAATCGATGTTTGTTGACAGGCATCTACACCGCCTAAGGGCAGAATATTGCACCCTCTGACCATCGAGATGAGAGAGCGATCATCGTTGATAAAGTTACCCACTGAAATATTAACACGATATAAGTAGTTCAATATTGCAAATAAAATGCAGTTATACTTTCTGATAGCTTTAAACTTACTCTTGTCGACCCCCCCAGAGTAAGTAGCTATTTTAATACATCCGAAGAACCCGAAAGGACATGTCTGTGACATGTATCGTGTGCATAACTTGTCATTTCCAGTCTTGATACATTGATAACAATTAATAGCCCCGCAATTCTGAAAACAGATAAGCAGAATCAGAAAGATGAGACTTGTCCTGGTCATCGAATATCTGTTTTTTATTATTTTGCGCAAAAATACCTTGATTCCCCTCAGGGCGTGTTTGCCTTGCCCATAAAATGGAGGGCTGACTTCAGCTGAATCATGATTTAATTTCCTGTAAAGGTTGCCAATTCTTCTTAATCGTTATCCGCATCACGGATGAATGTCTGAAAAAGTTTGCAGTCTCTGATTTGATCACACTATATAAATCAGCTTGATTTAATGATAATAATTTAACTAAGTTGCATTTAGGAGATGTACATAATAAAGAAAGGACGCCTGGAAGTGGTGGATGAGGTCAGAAGTATTGTTTTTGTCACTTTGGAAGAAGGGAAAGTGTTCGGGGAACTGTCCATCTTGGATGTTCCTGGAAATAAGAACGGGAACAGAAGGAGTGCCTCAATTAAATCCGTTGGGTACTCCGATCTGTATGTGCTGACCAAGGATGACTTGCTCGAAGTGATGAGAGATTACCCCGGCTCTCGTAATTCTTTGGTCGAGAAAGGTCTGTTTATGTTACAGAAATCTTCAGTAGTTTTTTTGATAAAACTTTAAAATCTGCTAGATTTCATAAGAACTATAACTTCTAATTATATTAATTTCATATTTTTTTATATGTCCAAAAATAAAAGTCATCCGATACTGAAATGACGTAATAACAACATAATTTAAATTTTTAACTGCAGCCAAGGCAATTCTTCGAAGAGACAATATTCTGGACGAAGAGCTGGCAGAGAGACAAGGAAGCTGGGCCAATCCGGCCAATCTGATCCTGGAAGAACGACTCGAGCTGTTGGGACACGAAGTAAGCCTCCTCACGAGGTTTTTGGACGAATATACGGAGAAGATTCATGTAATTGCACACTTTTCGGTTCATTAAACCGGTTTCAGAGGGATATGGTGGGCTGGAAACGACGCTTTGCCAAGCTTGAAGCCGAATACAGCCGTCGCCGAAGATGCCGCGATTATCTCGAGGAGCCCGAGGCGATTGTGGGCTGTGCCTCATCATTAAGGCCATGAGGCACGGATGCGTTCGGGCGTTTCGGAATCAGTGGGTCTTGGCCGGTGAGTATAATATATATTTGTTTCGGCCGAAACTCCTTCTCTTTAATCGATACCAAGATTCACTTCTCCAAGATCGGATTTCAGTGAGGCTGAATGGGATATGATCGGGTGGACAGGTCATCTACTTGGAGGGACATTGCGGATTGACGGGCTCTCCATCTTTGCCCATCCATGTTGACACATTCCGAGTTTACCCTTTAGTGGAACTTTATCTCAATTCCAGTCAGCCCCCCCCCCCCCCCCTCCTCCTTATTTATTGCCCAAACCCTCTCGCTTTAAACAGTTATTATTATTTTCGAAGCGGATTTCACGGCGAGTCGCACGGTGAAGCACGGCCGCGCACTGGCGGACACTCTTATTAAAGCAAATCTTGGCCTTCATCCGTCAACTGTATCTGGCATCTGGGGGACGGCTTCTGTCAAGAGCATGGAGTGCGTTGTTGTTATTTTTTATTTCGTTATTTTTAGCCAACGAGCCCCGGACTGGCTGATGGAACACGTCGGTCGTCTTCCAACTATGTTATCCTACCTTTTGAACGGCCATCTCACCTTATTCTGTGTGCTTTCGGGGGTCCTGTTGAACCTCGTTTGCATGTATGTGTTTATCCGATTCCGGCATGGCAGTACTCCAGTCATCCAGTGCTATTTGGTGGGTCTTTGTTTTCCACTTTCTCATTGTGACGTAATCGAGTTAAGATGATTGATATAATGGATAAGAAGACTTGGTTTTTCTGATTCCAGATCACCTTAACTGCTTGGCAAACGGCCCTTTTATGCAACGCCTTCCTTCTTTATTGTCTCCCCACGTTATGGTATGGTCATGTTGTGTCGCGAGGGGAATATGTTCGAGTTTATCCTTATGTTTATGCCCTGGCCAACACAACCCACACTGGCTCAGTATGGATTGTTTTGACGTTGACAGTGGACCGATTCCTCGCGTTGTGTAAACCGCTAACACATCCGACTATTGGAAAGAGGAGGTATGTCTTGCATAATCGTATTATTATAGAATAAGATTAAACTCAAAACAAGAGTCAGTTGGAGGTTGTCATTGTGGGTGAATGTATTCTTGAGAGCAGCCTCTCTATTTCTTAATGAAATGTTTATTTTCGGAACGGACAGACATACCAAGCCTCAGGTATGACTGGACTAGAAGCGGAAGGGTCTCTTTTCAATTATTTTCTATAAATATCTGGGCTGAATTATGTTATCGGAATGAATAAAATACTTAGTTCTGCCACCTTTGGAAATGTACTCTATTACATGTTTTAGTCGAGTGAAGAAACTGATGGTGTTTGTATCCATCCTGGCCATGGTGTTCTCAGTCCCTCGAATCTTTGAAGTCACCACAGTCATGTCTTGTCTTCAAAAAGGAGACAATTGTGCCCCTAAAGTGGTTCGAACAGACCTTCCCAAAGATCGGTTGTATTGGACTATTTATCATATTATTCTTGGGACAGCTTTTGTTACTTTAGGGCCATGTCTTTTATTGTTTGGCCTGACTTTGAGAATTTCGATTGCTTTGAGGAGAGCTACAAGACGAAGGAAATCCCTGTGTCAGGTTACGAATGAAGGGAATTGTCGACAAGAGTTCTCTAAGTAAGTAAAACGTTTAATTTGGAGTAATGAGTCTGCTATTTTAGTAAAGATCATCGAGCCAATGTTATGCTAGTGTTAGTTATTGCCAAATTTCTAGTCTCAGATATTCTCCCAACGGTGGTTGACGTTCTGGAACATGTAAGTTTTTAATTTGAGTAGCTTCTTGCCGGACCGGGCCGGTCCGTGGGAAAATTGTATTCGGACCGAGAATTCTGGGGACCGGTCCGGAGCGGACCCAAGATTCCAGAACTCTACTTTTATTAAGATAAAATCGACCATAACCTCTTTCCTAACATACATACGTAGAATTCTGGGGACCGTACTTTAAATTTCGCGGATGGCTCCGTACTGATTCCGGCAAAATGCTGTAATTTGGGTTAAGAAATAAAACTTTTAAATTTTATGCCTTGCGACATTGTGTGAAATGCTGAGAATTAAACCAAATGGGAAGCAAAGACAACTTTTTGATTACTTTGAGTTTTATGACGTAATATTGGATTATTTCAGTTGGTCGGTAACCACGCTTTTATGTCCAGTTCCACAGCCACGGTCTTTGTGGACTTTAGCAACTTCCTCCTTGTTCTCAATTGCTCCACAAACTTCTGGGTATTCTTTTTTTGGGGAAAAAGATTCAGAAGATACTGCTTCTGTTTACTTTCCAATTCGTATCTTGCACCCTGGTTATCCAAATGGATTTCCAAAGAGAGTGTAAGTCTGATTAAAATTTATCAAAGGGCAGTTCTTTTTTTACTTTTGAATGTATTTGTTGTATATAATCAATGAAGTCATGAAAAATATTTTTTTTCGGTATATTTTAGCAGGTAACTAGCTTCTTGGCGCTGAATCAGGCAACCTGCACGACCAAGTTACGCAATCCCGCCAGTCTGAGCGACTTCAGCCGCAAACGAAATTCCTTTTCACCTGGTGATCTCGAGAACAAGATTAATACCTCCCTAACTCAACATCAACTATTCCCAGCTGGAGAATTCGGCGTTCCTCGTACTCAACGAGCCCGTTCGTATGCAGCCGTCGAGGACTGTGTGGAACGGCGGAAGTTCTTCTGATTCTTTTACATTTAAAATAAAACGGGTCTCTCTAAAACAACGTTGTGATGAGATATAAAAATGATACCAGATAGCATTTGTGCGTAATTACCTTTCTTGCAGCTATTTGAAAATGAATAATTGCACGAGTACAATTTATATTTGGGAGATTACGACGTTTCATTCTTTTTTTATGATAACTTTCTTTGTATCCAGTAAGAAACCAAAAGTTCAATAAACCGAAAGACATGAAAGTCAGGAAATACTTCATTTGTCAAATAAACATTAATACAGTAATCATTACTTAATTAGAGGTAACGAAACGCTTCCGAATCATTTCCATTAAAAACAATCTCATTAGCTTACAATTACGGAAATTTCCCCTTGTAGAATGCGGGGAAAGACGCTGAAAATTTTTTTTCTTTGTATAATATTATGCGATAACGTCATTTTGTTATTCCTGTAACATAGGTTGACATCCTCGGGACTCTCTGCCGAGGGCGAGCCCGTTGAACTCGTTGAAAGAGCGTTCGGAACGTTTTTGTGTGTTTTTGCGTTTGCCTCTCTCGCCGTCCCCACTTTTCTCTACCAACCGCTGTCCCCGACCTCAGCCGGCTGCCCTTTAGACTGGGAAAAAGCCCCGCGCCGCCCAAAAATTGTTTTTCCTAAATGTTTTTGGAGAAATTTCTGTTATTGCTGGATTCATTAGTTACAAATATCACCTGGACTCGTCTGCCGCCTTTTTATGGCCATCGACCCGTTTTCGCTCTCATTTCTTGCCAAAAAGCGGCTTTTTCCCGCAGGGTTTCTTTTTGTTTTGCGATGTTTCTTCTTTGGTCCTTTTTTAATGTTAATGCCTTGATAAATGGGTGTCAGGGACTAATTTCCTCCCGAATCTTCTGCTTTCTCTGTTTTTCCAGAATAAAATGTTCAGTTTCTCTAATTTCCGTCGAAGACGCGTTCTTTTCGCTCCCACAAATGTTTTTTTACGTTGGACATATAATTTCGACGGTTTGTACGGTCTCTGCCTTTCGCTTTCCCTCCGATAATATCAAATACGAGACTGCAACGTCGGTGTTGATCTTATTTTTTTACGATGCTGTGTCTGGGATATGTAAATATTTTAATTTATTGTTTCGAATGTTTTTTACAACTGTAATTACAACTTTTTAGTTTCGTGGAGCACTTACTGATTGTGGACTGATGCGTATAAGAGGTGTTTTTGGGTTTCTTTCACTGTTTTTACGCTTTTTAAGTACGAGTTAATGTTCTATTCTTTTTTGGATTGACGTTATTTTATGACGTATTTTGCGGGAATACGCGCTCGTATTTAATTAATGTTCCTTGTGAATTTAAATCAAAAAAGACATCGGATCAATTCTTCCGCCAATTTTTAAATTTCTTTTGCTCTCTACCCTCTCCAAAATAGCCGTTTCTGTTCTTTCGTTGAGATGGTCAAAACAGATTTTAGGTAAGAAAGAACGAAGAAACGATCAAATCAGTGTTCGGGTGTTCTGAATGCCACTTTTTGTTTCATTCGGAGATTTTGAAATGTTTTTTATTATGAGTATGAGAAAAGATGTTGGTTTAGGTCTTTTTAGGTATAATTATTCGTAATAGAATTAGAGAGTATTAGCCCTGCAGCTTTGCACCAGTTCCCCGTTAATACATTGGCCATCCCAATTATTGGATTACAATAAAATGAGTCTAGTTGTTTTCCATAGCAACGGCGCGAGTCTGAGGATTCGAAATGTGATCCTAGAGATTGGGCCCGGTTCTGTCCCCACCCCGGTTTTGTCCCCAGGACGTTTTTGTCCCCGCTTTACGTCAGACGGAGATAACTACCATAGCTTGTAAAGTCATATAAATAGACCCCTTAAAAGAGCTCCAGTGAGTCTGAAACCTCATATGTGAACTCCTGAAAACAGCTTATTTTCTATTTTAAAAATGCAACAGATTAGAACGAATGGCAAAACTCCTCTCTTATGTCATCAAGGATCGTATGGGACGCTTCTGTCCCCAAGACGGTTTTGTCCCCAGGACGTTTTTGTCCCCGCTTTTTTTGGACCTTTTTGTTCCCAGACCGGTTCTGTCCCCAGGACGGATTTGTCCCCAAGACGTTTTTTTCCCCACTTTTTTTTTATTTTTTTGTTCTTAGGGCAGTTTTGTCCCTAAGTCGGTTCTGGCTGGGCACATTGTGTGTCCATTGGAGATGGTAACTTTACAAACTGCAGAGTAATTTAGGCACTACTATCAGAGTAATTTAGGCATTGCTTGGTACTATAAGTCCTAGTAAAAATTATGCCTTCAGATGTTAATGCTGTTGGTTTAGTGCCCAGTGCTGCTTAAAAAATGTGTTTTTAGCACTTGGTACTCAATGGTACAAGGTGGTACTACACAGCACAAATTTAATTTTGCACAAAATGAACTTCTGATCAGTACTGCATACCAAAACAACGGCTTATTTTCACTTCGTGCTATATAGTATCACCCTTTATCATACAGTACCGAGGTGCTTTTTGAGCAGCACTACGCACCAAACCAACAGCATTAAATCTAAAGGCATAATTTTTACTAGTACTATGTAGTACCAAGTGATAGTAGTACCTAAATTACCCTGCAGTTTGTAAAGCTACGAACTCCAATGGACACACAATGTGCCCAGCCAGAACCGGTCTGTGGACAAAACTGTCCTGAGAACAAAAAAATAAAAAAAGTGGGGCAAAAACGTCTTGGGGACAAATCCGTCCTGGGGACAGAACCGGTCTGGGGACAAAAAGGCCCAAAAAAGCGGGGACAAAAACGTCCTGGGGACAAAACCGTCTTGGGGACAGAACCGTCCCATACGATCCTTGATGACATAAGAGAGGACTTTTGCAATTCGTTCTAATCTGTTGCATTTTGAAAATAGAAAATAAGCTGTTTTCAGGAGTTCACATATTAGGTTTCAGGCTCACTGGAGCTCTTTTAAGGGGTCTATTTATATGACTTTACAAGCTATGGTAGTTATCTCCGTCTGACGTTGTTTCCATACCCATTATTACCCGAATTCATACAATAATTAAGGGTACTCATTAAGGAATCTTTTTGGGCATTATTTATACGGGTAGCTGCTCCCTTTCCCTTCTTCAGAAATGCGCTTTTGGCAGCTATGGTTTCAAATCTTTTTATCCGGTCGCTTATAATTGTTTATATTTTTTTGACTTTTTTGTTTGATTAGGCTTTCTGGCAGGTCTGGAGGTTTTCTGAATAATCTATATTTGTTATATGAGGGGTTCTTTTCATTACTTTTTTGAGTTATGTTTTGGTATCAGTCTTATCTTTTATCCGCGCATTTTTTGGTATTCTTGGTTCCTTATCAGCTCGAGCCCAACGTTTTGGGGTGACTTTCTCTTGATTTGAACAAAGGTTGTTTTTCTTAGTTTGTTTCAAAGTCCATTTCTTGTTTGCCTTCAGCGATCACAAGACCCTTTATTACTGTAATCTTCAGGTATTTGGACATCTCGATTTTTTTTCCGGAATTATTGGTGATATCTGTTTTCGATCTCTTTGCTTGTACCCGGCGGTTGTTTGGAACTGCCATTTATAGTAAATATTACTTTTGAGTGCTACTTTTTCAACACGTGGGAGCTGTTTTTTGAAAGCCGTATCAGGCGAGATGAGGTACGGGATTCAAGTTCCTACAAAAACACCATTGAATTGTAGGTATTGCTGTCTTAGAAATATTGTTTTATACTCTTCTAATCTTTAGCCAAGCTCCTAAGCCACGTGTTATCTCTCTGTAAACAGCATACTGTATTAAAGTTATATCGTAAATCGTTTGTGACGAAAGGGGGGGGGGGGGGGGGGGATTTTCTTGCCTTCTGGATCCCAGGGTTACAATTTTTTACGCAACCCGGGCGGTCCAAATGACATAGCGGGAATATGAAGCCTACCATTACTCCCTTAGTACAGGAATTAGTAATCCAAAGCCTTGGAACAAGTTGAAATTGAGGCCTTGCTCTGTTGAAGGGACAGACAGACTGTTGCAACAAAGCCGGACGTGTCCTTGAAGGAACGCCAAAACAAGTGGAACGTTGGAAAAAGTTTTTCTGCATTTTCAGAGAGATTGGGTATCAGCCCATCTTTATAATGGATTTTGCTTATCAGTTATTGACGACCCCCCTGAAAGGCGAACACGACCTTACTGCAGTTGTTTTTCCTGAAAAACAGGTATTAATTTTCTCTTCGTCTTTCTCTTTTTCCATCTTTTTCCCCATTCTGAAGTTCTCTGCCATTTTTGTGCACCGGAGTGATATTTAAATTACAATTTTCCCGGGGTTTTCGATCTTTTTTGGCCTTTTCCCCATTTCGATATAGTTTCGTTAATATCGTTCCTTCCCTTCGAAGGCTCCTTGTTGCACTCTTAGAGGGTACGGAACGGTCACTTTCACTCCCCCCGTATGCACTTTTAGGCGCTTTTTCCAGCGTTGTTTTCTTTGCACTTTTAGTGGGTGGTCGGAGTTAGAGATTTCTGTCGTTCTCTCTTCACACATGCACTTTTATTCTTCTTTTCTTCTATGTCTCGCCGTTTTTCCCTACTTCATTGCCCGAAAAGACGCACAAATTTAATAGTGCAATATTAGACGTTTTTTTGCATAGAATCGATGGCTTCAAGCCCGCGTGACAGGTGAAACCCGAGGGCAAGTAGACGGTGCGACCGCGGGCCCGAGGAGCCCGGGACGTCTCTTCCCTTGCAGACTCGAGGGCTTGTTTGTCTGAAAAAACGGCTGGCACCCCCCGGCACAGCGACTGACTGTGCGTGCTGTCGCCTTTATTTTTGTGTGGAAGGCCGGTCCAGGCGGCGGAGAGGCGGGACCACGCCAAAAGCTGTGATGTCTTAGAACGGCCTTCTCCTTCTGCCGTCTCTTCTCCATAGCTCGCTGCAACCAGTCGTTTTTTATGAACGGGCAGAGCCGTGGAAGAGGAACGGAAAAGGGAGGTCGAGGACGTCTCGAAACAAAACAAAAAACAGGCAATGTTGCATTCTGTCCATTCGATGCACTCTCACTACAACTACACCGCTCGGTCCGGTCTTTTGCCTCTGGGCCTTCTTAAAAGGCCGATGGCACAACAGTCAGTCAGTTGGTAACAGTCTGCAGGGGGTCCGGTGGTTTAACGGTTTTATGACCCGGTTTGATCGAAATCCGTAAACACGACTTGACCCGTCGGCACATCCCTGAACACGACCATGATGTGTGCTCTGTTTTTCGGCAATTAGGCAGGGTTACTGTAGTTGTTTATGCACTCGCTCTCTACTCTTATTTTGCTGGTCAGCGGAGGTCAGAGTAGCCCCCGTTCTGGGTTGTTTTCCTACTGTCAACTGGGGATGGAATGTCTGCTAAAGGCGCCGCATCATGCGCATTACACTTCCTCCTTTTGCCCGAGGTGTCTGTTATAGCAAACAAAGACGGTGGCATGTCGTGACCTTTACTCTTTCCTTATTATTTTACACAAGTTTTGTTTTGGATAGCATGCAAAAGTAACATGTTGGTTTGTAGTCGTGTGTAACTCGTGCCGGAGAGACCCCGTTCTCGCTCCAATATTACACTCCATATTGTAATTTCAGGTCTTATGCAAAAGTGCGTGCATCGGCATACTGAGTGAAGAATGGACCCTCGCCTCGGCGCTGTCTTCGCAGCTATAAACGTTTCCTCGACGACCGGCCTACAGCCTGTCTGCGCTTCTTCTTCGCTCACAGCGGTCCAACCAACGACAACGGTGGTCAACACGACTGATCTGGTCCAGTCCAGCTTCTCTCCAGGCCAGACATTCCTCACCTCCCCGTTTGGCCAAAGTCTTCTCAACGGCGGAGCTACTTCTCCACCCGAACTTCCAGTCATTCATCCACGAGCCACCAATCATTTCCTTGATCCTTCTACTCTCAATCTAGCCAAACTTACACCCGAGACTCTCCAGAATCTCAACAAACTTGTGAGTCAACCGGTCGAGAACCTACGTTCATCCCCCATTTTGACTTACCTAAGAGGTGCCGTGGTCCAGGCTTTATCGCAATCGGGTTCTAGCTCCGGAACCTCGACTCCAGATGAGCCTCCGGCCCTTCCCGAGATGTCTCCCATAGTCTCGTCGAGCGAGATCATGCTTCCTGAACCAGTGCAAGATGTCCCTCGAAGGATTCGAAGGCGTCGACCGAAGAGCCCAAAGATGGTCAGTAAGTCAAGTCCCAAGAGGAAGCCCGACGACGATGAGGTTGGTTTACAATTATTTTTTACACCCATATGACATGAAAATTTATTCTCGAGATCTCATAATAGGCCGTAACCGCCATGGTAAATAATAGTAGGGGGTATTTGAGATGAGGAGAGCCGTCATAGAAAGAACTGTTTTTGTTATTCAGAGCTTTCTCTCATGACCTTATAGAGACTAATTACAAAAATCTGGTCGACTAAACCGACCAGAAATCTTATCATCGTAATTGTAAAGCGGCGGTGACAGTAGAAATGGTTCTCGTTACAATACTAACGACACCCTGCAAGCAATTTAGAAGAAAAACTAGTAAAAAGTACCGCATTAGTAAAACTGAGGTGTTGCGTCATCATTGATGCAAGTACGGTGATGACGTAATCGGCTGCACGATATGTCGTTAACATTTCTTTGTTTTATTTGGCAACGGCTTCAGGAAATAACTTCAACAATGATAAAAAACGAGAAAAAATGTAAAAAAATGGATATAGATAATTAATAATTGTTGTTATAATGCCAGTTTTATGAGTCCGCTAAAGCCATCCATGCAGATTCTTCCTTGAGATTCAACGGTTGGATTCCGATAAAGAAACAATATATAGTCGACAGCAATCTTCCATTACAATTGCCAAATGGGAGGGGAAGAAACTCGTAATAACACCAACAATTAATCGACAGACGGCTAAATTATAACCTGGAGATGTTAGCAGAGTGGTGTGGGGAATGGGATGGCACTCCAAACGACCAACGACTCTTTTTGAAGCCGGCGTGCCCGATGAGGTGATATATGGAGGATGACTGTACAGTCGAGAGCAGCGACGGTTTTTGAGGCGTTTTTTTGAGATAGTTTTGTTTACCGGAAAGCCCTCATCAGGGGGACAGTCCCCCAATGGTCGGCCGCCGGGGTTGTTGTTGTTAGTTGATTTGCGAGTGCGCCATCGAAAAACAACCGTCCCGCAGTCCTGGGCTCTGTCTGTTTTTTTGTTGTTTTTCCGTGCCGCCCCACCCGGCCCAGTCCAGGGTGTTTTTTGCGAAAACAGCCCTCTAAAATATTTTTCTTCGATACTTTATAGTATCACTCTGTTGTACCCGACATTTTTAGGATGAGGTGCAACTGATTCGGCTTCTAATTTAGTTTTGTTTTCGGGATTTGTTTTTCAAACATGAAAACACAGTTTGAAGAGTGCCTTGCGTTTAAAACGATGTATGTGATCCCTGATAAATGCTGAAGAAAATGCACTTTTTTATCTTTTATTGGAGTTAGAATCAGAATTCTGGTGCTGCAAGATGCCGTGCAACGCCTTGTGGATACCTAAGCCCACGCGTTCATATCTTGTCTCTTGTGGACTTGTTTTCGAGGTGGTTGAGCGTCAGGTCTTCCCCCTCCCTCCCATTCCCCCAAAATGAGCTTGTTTTTCACGAGGGCCTGTAGCTGTTTTTTGTCAAGAGAGTGCACTCCCGGTGGAGAGCCCAGACATACCGTAATCCTGTTCGGTTTTTTTATTCGAGCCAAGTTACCTGCTCGAAAGGTGTACTGTTTTCGGCGTCGTTCTCTTCATCATTCCGTTGTTTAAGATTTCTTCGCCATCGCTGACTGGAACGTGGGCGGCCCAGGCCGCCGAGAAATGCTTGGCCTAAACAATTTTGGAGCAGCTGGACCTCGTCAAGCTGTGCAGTGGAATGTTGCAAACGCATTGGGCAAGGTAACCAGCTTCACTCCATGGTTTCCCAATTATTCGAGGGATCTCTCTTTTCGGGAACTTTTCAGCCAATCAGCGACCAGCTAGAAGGCCGAAGAGAATCCAGTAGATTTTTGAAGATAAACAAGGGTCTTTGTCAATAATTAGTTGTTTAACTGTGGGAATCTTTTTTTGTTGTGGAAAACGAATAGGGTTGGAATTCCTGGCGGATTTTGAATCGCTTCAGGGCGATCTTATGGCCTCTATTGAGATGAAATTTTGACCTAGAAAATAATTGTTGATGCGTTTTACCCATAAAGTGGGGAGTTGTCTCGTCATATTCCTCGAATTAGGACATCGTAAATTTCCGCAAGTTTGTGGGGTTTTCAGCTCAAGAAAACAGCACCAAAATTTGCATAAAAATTTTAAAGGTTCACTGGAGAGTGCACGTGGAAAACAACAGCACGATTGATGAAACTCCATTTTCAGCAGCAGATGAACACTCCGGACGACCCGGTGATACACTCCCCGTCCTCATCCCGCACTATGTTTGGAGCCAATCCACTTCTGATGTCCTCTTCCATGGGCGGTAAGTCCTCTCCTGCCCTTGAATCGTCCTCTTCAGACCCTCAGGACAACAGCGAGGAATCCCGTCGACGTCAAAAGACGTGTCGAGTTTGCGGCGACCATGCCACCGGCTACAACTTCAACGTAATCACTTGTGAGAGCTGCAAGGCCTTCTTCAGACGAAACGCACTTCGGCCCAAGGTCAGTGTGGGTTTATCTATGACGAATAATGTTCTTCTTCAGGAGTTCAAATGTCCTTACTCCGACGACTGCGAAATCAATGCCGTCAGTCGGCGTTTCTGCCAGAAATGTCGACTTCGAAAATGTTTTGCTGTGGGCATGAAGAAAGAATGGATTCTGAACGACGAACAACTCCGCCGTCGCAAGAATTCTCGTCTGAACAGCATGAAGGGCATGGCCAACAGTCCCAACTACAGTATGAGCCCTCATCAACTCATGCATTCTCCTCAATCCAGCATGATTATGAACAGAAACCCCGCTGACGTGATGGCACAGGTCAAGACTGAAGTCTCCGATCAACCTCACAGCAGTCTCAACGAATTCCGACTTCCGTTTCAACAAAATTACGACCTGCAGCAGTTTCTCCAATCCGCAAATCCCTCGGCTTCTCCGGCCAGTTCTGGGTTCAACTCTCCAAGTCTAATGCAACGAAGACAATCGGATCTTGCCCTCAGTCCAATTAGTCAAGGCCCCTCCTCAATAAACTCCCTTCTTTCCCCTCAAAGTGTGGCTAGTCCCGAATCTCCAGTAACGATTCTGGGCAATCAAGTCACTTCTACCGATTTAAACAAGCAAATCCCTCCGTTATCCGATATCCAACATATGATGAAACAAGGATTCGCTACATCCGATGACTATTCGCGACTTCTACAATCTGAAACAAAGGTCCCCCATCCCACAGCTACCTCAGGGTCTGCTTTCTCGACTCCGTTTAAAGTAGATATGGTTATGTCTTCTAGCTCTCAACCTTTGAGTCAGTCTGGTTTTGGAAGTGAGGCCTCTTCAAACTACTCGATGAATGGAAATCAGAGCAACGAATACGATCCGTACAAGACATTCGTGTCGAAGGATGCTGGGAAGTTCTCTCCGTCTTCCTTGTTCCCCTTCCTCGATATGTCTCCGGATGGATATCAGAAGATGGCTGACACTATTCATGATGAACTTCACAATGTTGTGGGAGATATTCCCATAAATGGCCCTGCTTCTGTTGATGTAAGTTATTTACAAGCATGCCTTGTTTTGAATATTTTATTTGCTAATATAAGTAATGGTTTTTATTTCAGTTTAAGACTGTGAATCACAACGAACCCGCTTCTCAATTTCAACTGAATTCATCGGAACTCTTCGAATTGGACGTGGTCAGAAATGCTTATTCTTGTATGGACGAACCTCTAGCCGACAATAAATCGAAGGCGTATCTGACCAAGAAGAGTCACAACCCGGCTGATATCATGAACATCATGGACATCTCGATGCGTCGTTTTGTGAAGATGACCAAGAAGTTGCCTGCGTTCAACACTCTTAACGCCGAGACCAAACTCCACTTATTGAAGGCTGCTATGATTTCACTTCTGACGCTCAGAGGCGCCACCAGATTTGATGTTCAGAAGCTTTGTTTCACCACACGGATTTCTGGACAGGCCATTGACATCAGTTTAGACATGTTCGACAAGCTCAATGAAAAAAATCAAAAAATGAAATTTATCAAGTCAGTTTTGAGGAGCATAATATATGATGACTTGGAATGCTAAATTTTAATTCATACGTTTTCAGATTTTGTCTGAATATGGATGCAAATCTGCGTCATAATGACACAATTATCAACCTGATGGGTCTGGTCGTTCTGTTCAGGAATACAAATGTGATTACGATTGATAGTGACAAGCAACTCACAAAGAAGTATCACACTCTTTACAGTAATCTTCTCAGAAGGTAATCGTCTTTTTTGATATTATAATAATATCATTTATGACTAATATTTCTGTTTTTAGGTATGTTGAATCGATTCATGCCCAAGAATGCATGCCCATCATCGAATCGATCCCTAAAACTCTGGAATGTCTTCGTGATATCAGTAGTTCAGCCGAGAATCTGTATGTGGGCAAAGTGAGTTCAGATGAAATAGAGCAACTTCCAACCGAATTCTTCCGAACCGAGTTCTTGCCCGGTGTCTCGAGCAGCTCCTCTCAACCTGCGGCTAGCCAGGAGAGCACACTTGAACCTGGGTCGTCAACAAAAGCGTGAGCAAGGCCTTTCTTTTCCTAATAATCCATCCCAGTTTATATCGTCATAAATTTCATCCCCCGGTAGTCCGTTTGTAGACCTACTTTCTTTTTTATCAGCAAATTTTCAGTCCGTTCTATCCTACCTCCCCTTCTCAATTATTCGGTGAACCCAACGATTTTTTAGTCCTATTTTATTAAAGACGGTTTTATCGCGTTGTTATATACAATAAATTTGAAAATATATATTTCTAAACATAAAGATCCTGAATTGGAATGTGATGGAGTTAAAAGAGTCTATAAAACCCCCAAGAGATAAAAGGATAAAACCTCTTTATATGATTTACGTTTTGGAGCATGCGGAACATTTTCATAATTGACACTTTTTTGTTTTAGGATTTAGCCTTTGATTACTTTGCAAAATACAAAAGGTGCCGTTTTGAAGACAACTTGTCTCAACTGTTTGAAAGTTTTGAAACCTTTCAAATACTTTGACATGGATTTATCAGCATCAAAAACTCAGGAAAATAAAAGGAGGGTTTTAGAGTTACGGTACTTTATATGGGATCACCCGAAAGGGCTCACCCGAACTTGCACCACCCGAATCTGGTCAAGTTAATCTAGGCCATTTTGAACGAGTGAAAAAATTGAGCAAGATTTCAAAAAACCCGTTCGTTTTTTAGAAAAATAAAAATAAGAAAGTGATCAGTGATTTTAAACACAAAAAAAAGATTTTCCATTGAAAATTGGTAAAAATTTTGAAAGGTTTTCGCTTCGGGATGCAAAAAAAAGATTTTCTATTGAAAATTGGTTAAAATTTTAAAAGGTTTTGACACAAAAAAAAATCTGAAATTTTATTTAATTTTCACCACGAAATCATTTTTTTGTATCTCGAAGCAAAGACATTCTGAAATTAAATTCAATTTTCAATAAAAATCAGTTTTTTGTGTCCCGAAGCGAAAAAAATTCAAAATTCTATTAAATTTCCCTTTTGTGGACCTCTTCGCCAGAAGGCCCTCTTCGCCGCAGTGCCCTGTTAGCCACAGTACCCTCTTCAAAAAAGTTTAGAGGCCTCTTCGTCTAGGGGCGTCTTCGGACCAAATCCACGATTATGACCCCAAAACACGGATTATGACCCCAGGTCGGAAAAAATGATTGCTTTCAGCAGAAAATCGCTAGCCAAAGACCAGGACTGATAGCCAAACACCTCGGCCGTTGTCATTTTTAATTTCTTCAAAATGAAAAGTGCATGTCGCTTGGGTAAAGACGGAAAATCTCCGCGACGGCCGCCGAAAAAAAAAGTAAAATACACTGTGCAAAATTGTCGGAGCAATTTGACATGACGAAAATGACGGCAATTTGACAACGTGGCAGACCGTCAAGTTGACGGGCGGCACTTCACACCCCTAGTTTTTACAGAGATTTTCAAAATTTTTATCTTTCTCTATACATATTTCACATGGTTAGGTGGGCATCCTTTAGGGGCAAAATTTTGTCGGAGGCATTATAAAGTTTTATGCAAAGAATACAGGTGCTTATTCACTAAAAAGCTCAAATAATCATCCGTTAAATCTTAAATAATGCTAATACTTGCGATTATGACCCACCAGCGATTGTGGCAATTTTTGAAACCAGTTTCTAGAATAACATTTCAAGGGCTCTCGGTAGTATCTGCAGACCTTCGCAAAATAAAAATTACAACGCATATTATTCTCTGTTTGAAATCTCGTTTATTCCGCGATTGCATCCATAGCAATGTTTTCTTTTATGGCCAATTCTGAGGCTTCTTCTATTCGCTCCCTTTGTTTCTCCTCTTGTTCATCAATTAGTTTGAGACCCTTCGCATGATAGAGAACATAGAAATCAATGAGAATCGAGAAAATTCGAATAGCACAATAAAGAAAATGCATTCTCGTTCTTAATTGATCCGGATCGTAGATGCTGCAAGCCCCCTTCTCTCCACAAACTTGATCCCATATTAAACATGTTGAATCAATGACTGCACCCCAAAGTAAAGGAGATGGTAAGGTCCCTAAAAATGAGACTAGGAATCCCTGAAGACCCAGGGAGACCGATCGCATTTCTGGAGGGACGGACCTAAATGAATTAAATTGAATCAGGCAGAAATTATTGATTGCATAATATACAGTTATCTGAACCTACCGAAGAAGAATTAGCATGCCCGGAACAACGGTTGTCCCCGCACAAAATGCTCCAACGACAACAGTGGCGAAGAAAAGATTCTTCATGATACGGCAGTCATCTCGACAATAACTCTTCTTAACGACACCTCCAGGGGCACAATCGCAGTCAGTAAATTCCTAAAAAATATGATCGACTAAAGATAAGGCATACCAATTGATAAGAATCCGCATTCACCACAGTGACATGCCTACAACCAGCATGACATGGTGAATAGAAAGGATACCCTGTGGCATCACAGACTGGAAATAACTTGGCCGATTCACATCCACATTCACTATTACATGTCCGAGTGTAATTAAAATTGGATTGTCTAAAAGGACTGTATACTAGTACTATCAGTCTGTCGGGAAAACAATGTGAATTTGTCGCACCTTTAAATCGTACACCATCGCTTTGCGGCGTTTGGGAATTGGATGCGCGACTACGGCGAGGGGCGAAATTTTTCTGCGACAAATCCACATTATTTTCCCGACAGACTGATAGTCCGCGCAAGAATTCGTGAGACTTTTTCGCACCGTGCGAGCAGTTTTTGTTTTTGTTTTGCACTGTACAAGTGGCCGTCGCAAAAGGAAAAAGCACAATCGCAACGTGCATCCTCATCCTGAAAAACGGCAACAACAGAAACTGTGTCGCCGCAACAAATTTTGGCGTGACGATCTTTGTCGCAGGTTGATTTGGAAAAAATGCCTACGTCGATCTCACCTCTCTGCAACAAGCATTTTTTCGACCGTTTGCCGCTCTTCTCACAGTGTGTTGCACCGCAGAAAGTGAAAACAAGCGGCAGAGCTCTGCACTGTGCGGAAAAAGTAAAACGCACAATGCACGTCAAATCGGAAAAGCAAGAGGGAGGGAACTCTTTAAGTTGGCATTTCGTTACAAATACGAGATCCGAGAAACCTTTTTTGACCGATTTCTTGTCTAATTTGGTAAAAACCGGGTCTTTTTTGACAAAGTTTACCATTTTCAAGCTATATGGATTGTTTGGCACTACGGCAACTCGGGTCAACGACAACTCGGGTAAACGATATACATGGGAGTAATATTCGGAATGTTTTCGGTTCGAAACATGAAAAAAGATTGTTTATTGAAAATTGGTTAAAATTTTGAAAGGTTTTTGCCTCGGGATATAAAAAAAAAAGATTTTTTATTGAAAATTGGTAAAATTTTGGGTTTTTCGCTTCGGTATACTAAAAATAGATTTTTTATTAAAAATTGGTTAAATTTTTTAAAGGTTTTCGCTTCGGGATACAAAAAAATAGATTTTTTAATAAAAAATGATGAAAATATGCCTCAGAACAAGAAATGTGGCGATATAATTGTTATTTGCTTACAATCACTACGACTATATTTTTACTCCACCTTCTGACCCTATCTGTCTTTAAACCGAGTTCTTTGTAAAATAAAAATCTTTTTTTTTGTATCCCGAAGCGAAAACATTTTAAAATTTAAACTAATTTTCAATAAATACTCTTTTTTTGTCTCCCGAAGCGAAAACATTCCGAATATTACTCCCATGTATAATATATCGTTGACCCGAGCTGTCTTTTACCCGAGTTGTGGTTGACCCGAGCTGTCCCTAACCCGAAATGTCGGGACGCAGATTGTTTTCAGACTTGTTTTGACCGATAATAAATAGCGGGAAAATTTTACAATATTTTTCCTATAAAATTTAGGACGAAAAGCCAATTTGAAGAGTTCCCTTCTCAACTTGACGTGCAGCGCTGCAATCAAAGAACTTGCACGGTGCAAAAAAGTCTCACGAATTCTTGCGCCGACTAGTAATCTTGTTTGAACTATCATAAATCATACTGACTGAGAATGTGAAACAAACTGCTTACATTCCATTTTGACCGATCGAATTAACCACAGAATGACAACCGAGGAAACTTTTGGTCAAGAACATACTCGTACTGAACACGGAACAAACCAGAATATAAAAGGCAGCGGTTCGACCGTCAAATTTAAGCTTCTTTGTAATATAACCACCACAAAAGGTGCCAAAAGCGAATCCAAGAACTCCGAACATGGCTGTAAAATAAAAAATTATTCAGTCAGAACCTTCTTATCTCAACATATTATAACTAACACTTACCCATATACATATGAACTTGATATTGGGGAATTCCAAAATGATTCTCTAGGTACTTAGGAAGGAATACCATATATCCTTTGATGGCGAGAATATCCATCACTCGGCCAGCAACCGTTCCCGTATAGACCTTGGATTTGATGACATTTTGATATGATTCTATCATCTCTAAAAGGTGAGGCACAACGACAAAACTTCTTACTAGTAAAGTTGAGTTCGTCATCCTTAGCGTGGCGATCGAATAAAGATAGTTTAATCTTTTCGCTCTGCTCAGTACGCTTACTGTGTACTTTTTTGGAGTTCCTAAATTTATTAACATCGCTAAAAATAGTTGAAGATTACTTACTTTCCAGACGATTCAGGAAAGAAATAGAGCATTAAAGAGGGTAATATGATAATTACTCCAATCATTACAAATCCCAACCACCAAGCGCCAATCCAGGTGGGATCGGCTCTTGTAAGACCGGCCGGGACCGGGGAGGGGAATGTGTAATACACCCGATTCACCAGACTACCTGTTACAAAACCACAAATCGGACCCAGGATTTTGATAAATGAAATCATAGCTAAAGTAAAAAAAATAAAAATTAGCTTCCAGTCGCCTACCAAACATCACCGGAGTACTTTTGTTTTTAACGTTATCGTCTATAAGAGGGATCCCCAAAGACCAGGGCATGGTTCGACCCACTCCCATGGCCAAGAGGGCCACAAACATGACTGTTAAAGGACCCAAATTAGATACCGGTGATGCACATCGAACTTCTTTGAGAGCCTGTCTGAAGTCGTTTACCATTCTGTGACAAAAAGAGAACGGTGCTATTGCAGCTGTTCGTAATGTTACCAGATCCTCGTCCTTAAGTTTTTTTCTATTCTGAATGAATTTCTGTAAGACTTTGATCAATTCTGACTGAGTTTCCTTTTTCTTCAACAATGCGTCCATGTGTCTTAAGATCTGACAGAAACAAAATAAATCTCGTTTATGATTAGTAAATGTTACCTCGGAAATTAAAGGCTCATCCATAGAATATGGTGACACTGTATGGTTACTGTAGGATATAGTTGCATCTTCGGGACTACTTCCATCCATAAAATCAATGACTCTTTCTCGATATCTGGCCGGAATTCGATTCCTCAGAGGCGCGTAATCAAAGAACTGCTTGATCTCGGCCTTTTTACTCAGTAGAACCCCGTCCACTTTTAGTTGAAGTTCAATGGCGCTTGTATTGAGAACTGGACGGGGGACAGGGAAAATGAAATTGGGAGATGCAATAAAGATGTAACTGATCGCGATGACCACCGTCCCCGCTCCAATCCATTTAGCTCTGTTCCCGCGCGAACCGAAATACGCAATGAATATGACCGTCGGAATGTAGCTTATGTCATCTTAAATTAGGTGTTACCGCAATCCAATCGACAAGCTTACGAGCACTAATCAGAAACCCAGATAATTTTGAGGGAATTTGGAACTGTCTTTCAATATTCTGCACAGCTGAGATCATGTAAGAACTGCCCGTGCTTTCCAAATAACAGACAAAAGCAAATAACGCCAGAAACAAATGAATCCTTTGCACCATTTCTGAGAATGATTTAGAGTGTAGAACTATTGTACAATAGATTATGATTTAACTACTAAATTGACACATAAAGAAAAAAGAGATTCAGAGATTCCAAACATTCATTCGTTCTTTTCGTTTTCCCTTCAATTACTTGACCCCTAAATCACACAAACCGGAGCTCTCGCTCTTCAAGCCCTGCGGTCAGTCCGATTGAAACCGCCAAAAAATCACTGAATCAAAATAAACAATTAAGAAAAGTTTATGTTTACCTGATTATACATATAGGGTAATCTTTTAACGGAATTCAAAAAACAAAGGAAGAAGGATGACATTAAACCTCATCGTCTCTGCAAGAGATGCAATCAACCAACTTTTCTCTGAGGTTGAAAAGATTAAGTCCGGGAGGGAAACCCAGCATAATTCTTTACCTTCTCACCGGTTTATTCGATCCGATCGATGACCCAAATCTCAGAAAAGACTCTGTTCGGCGGTTCTTTTTTTCGTTGATCTCATGCTTCTTTTCTTGACTCCTCTAGAAGGATGGTTCCACGGTTGATAAAATAACAAGTTTATGTAAAGTTTATTCAAGAACAATTTGAATAATATTTGTCAATTCAAATCACTTCAGATATCCGCGTCATCCGAATTCAAATCGGGATAGAGAGAACACGAAGTAGCCTTCTGAAAAAATAAGGTAAGGCACGGGATTTGCATAGCGGTTGTAAGAACTTTGATTCTTTGCTGAACCCTTTTCCTTTCGGGCAATCAACATTACATTTTTCTGACGATCTCCCTGAAGTTAACAATGACTTTGCAAACAGTAAAATAAAATGTTTTTGTTATTCCTTATGAACCCTGCATACGCTTGCTATAACTACTCGCTCTTCTCGCGATGCTTGGATCCGCACGATCAGCGGCCACAATGTGGATATTTTTAGTCTTGAAGCAATTCTAGAACCTCATTTCCGGAATGAACAAACTAAGTTTATCCTGAACGAAATATAACCGACAATAAAGCGTAAATGTGAAAAGAATTATTCGTATTCTGACCGTTTTCTGGATACTGCAAGACATCTGTAAAATGGAATGGATTTCTATTTCAACTGATTATGATAAAAACAGGATATAAGCAATATATAGATTAATCTGTCATTTTGAAAGGGCACTGTCATTTAATGTTGTGTTGTTCAATGGGGCAGATCCTGTGTTGTATCTCGACGAATTAGCTTTGGATGATCTGTTTCGGAAGTAGTACTGTCAGAAGACAGGACCGCAGAAGATTGCTGAACCGGATTCCTGGTTTGAAGGATGTTCGAAAGATTGCTCACAACGTCCGCCGGAGCATACTGTCTAAGCATTTGATTCTGTTGTTCTAGATTTGTCACCTAAAAACATAAATTAGTTATCGTCAGGGGTGGTCACGTTGCACGGAAACCCAAAATAGAAGAAAAATGTCTCCCGCCCACTTTGATGTTCCGTCCAAAGAAAATGTCACAAATGACAAAAGAAATAAAATAATTCCGACAAAAATATTTTTCCATCAAAAAACCCCACGAAAAATTCATTTGCGACATTTCGTTTCATTTTAATCGATACAAAGTGGGCGATCTCCGAAAAGGGGCGGGAGACTCTCTGGGTTGCCGTGCGTTGTTTTTGTGCCGGAAAATTTTCTTGAGGGATTGTAGTTTTAGCAAAGTTATCAATCATTTTACTATTTTTAAGTACCTGTTTAAACCTTTAAGATCCAAAATAGAACATCTGTAGTAACATATTGCAATTTATACCACATTTTGGCGTCAAAAAGTCGGTAAGATCAAAGTAAATTCGGCAGTTCGCGCCCTAACATGCTTAACAGGGGCCAATGCGATATCTGAAAGTTTGCTGAAAACGGTAGGGCGCAGCTCGGAAAACCAACTGCGTCCGTGGGTCGGGCGTAGCTTGGAGTTAGGGCGCAACTCGGAAAACAAACACGGATCTGCTGTTTTCCGAACTGCGCTTTGTCGGCGAGTTGCGTCCGGGCCATTGATCGGCTGTTTTCCGAGCTGCGCCCAGTCGGCGCGTTGCGCCCGAGCGACGTTTCAGCTGGTCGACCGGACCGCGGTCCGGTTTCAATTTTCCATTTTTGAGTCAGGCCCAGCAGGGTGACTACCCTTGTATTAGGTTGGCAAGAAAGTAATTGGGGAATTTTCAAAAAATTGGTGCCAATCAAATGATTTCAGATGGCACTTGTTTGGTAGGGCAATGGTTAAAGTTTCCAGCAATATAAGAACCATGGTTGTGATGCAGTAGTTACAGAGCAACATTGCCCCCAAGGTTCCTCGTCGAGCAGAAGGTGATAAAAGAAATTATAAAAATTTACACAAAAGGGTTGGGAATAAGATCGATAGTGTTTCTTAGAAAATCATGGATGGGGATTTGTATAACGGACGTGATCTGGATGTTACTCTTAAATTTGTGCTACAAAATCTAAAACATTAAAACCAGCGGATGGGCATATTTGGCGGTTTTCAAAGTATTGGATTAGAATCGTAGGGTCTTGTACGCTATAGTCTTATAACGAAAGGTATTCAGATCCGTTGGAAGCACTGCCACAAAAACTAATTTTCCATGAATTTTCGAAGCTTGGGTGCTGGCATGAAAAAAATTTTTTTTGATACCATAGACAGTGCTCTGGAGGTTTAATAAATTATGTAAATAGTGAAGCAATAACTGTGCTACAACGTGCTATAAGTTTTGCTAATTTTTGTTTATGCGTAAACCGATCATCACCCATTCTCGTTTCTATTACAAAAATGTCAAAAATGGCACACTGTGACGTTTGAAATCACTTAGTTGAGCCGCACAGAGTTCGCGATGTTCAATAGAGATCATGGTTATTCATTTGAAAGCAGGACCTAACTTATTTCTCATATACTTCTAAAAAAAATCAAAATCTTTCTTTCCGTACACATAGCTAAACCCAAGGATAAGATCATGATCTCAGAAAAAAATCGTCAAGAGTTTTCGAAGTCAACTTTTTTCCCTCAGTATCTCTATTGGCCCCTGTTAATTCAGTGATAGAACCATACCAATTATCGCCCTGTGAAGTTTATATTACCCATTTTAATTCCAACTATCGGTTTTGATCGTACCCAACGTTTTGCATTGTAACTCGGTTTAAGTTATGCCGTATCAAATCGGTTTGTGCTCACGTTGTCTATGGACAACGGGAGCACAAACCGATTCTGTCGAATAGTATACACAATAGGAAATAACCTTCCTTATTATTCCCAAAAATTCCGTGGGAGTCCACAATGGGTAGAAACCATAATGGGCAGATGCCATAATGGGCAAAATTCTTGAAAAAATGTTCAATCCCTTACATATTTGTTTTTTTTTCAAATTTTACATTTTTACTTTACTGAGTAATGTAAACATGTAATTTTTGGAATTTTTTTTGTGAATAGTGGATTTAGGGGTTTTCGAGGGTGCTGATTTCGAAAATCGTACTCATTTTATGTGAATTTTTCATTTTTTCAAAATGAAAAATGTCATAATGTCATTTCTCTAAAGGTGGTTGATTTTGGGGGTTTCGAGGGTGCTGATTTCGAAAATCGTACTCATTTTTCTGAATCTTACATTTTTACTTTAAGCAGTAGTGTAAAAATGTAATTTTTTAATTTTTTTGAAGAGTGGATTTAGGGGTTTTCGAGGGTGCTGATTTCGAAATGAAATCAAAATAAAAAAATCTGTTCTGTTGGAAGTGTAATTTGAAGAAATAACCCCAAAATCAACTATTTTTAGAGAAATGACCAAAAAATGACTTTATAACATCTTTCATTTTGAAAAAATGAAAAATTCACAAAAAATGAGTACGATTTTCGAAATCAGCACCCTCGAAAACCCCTAAATCCACTATTCACAAAAAAAATCTGTTTTTTATAAACATGTAAGGGATCGAACATTTGTTCAAGGATTTTGGAAATCTGCCCATTATGGCATCTGCCCATTGTGGTTTCTGCCCATTATGGACCGTTGCCAAAAATTCACGTCAAAGTTTACTTCCCATTCCCCAATTTCTTTCTTGCCAACCTAATATAAATGTGTTACGAAGACCCTATAAATTCAGAAAAAGTAAAATAAACGGTATGCTAAAATTCTACCGCACATCAACCCCGCCCTCTGCTTCATTTGCCCACAAAGTGTCAAGTAATTATTGTCACCCTAACGGAAAAACTAGCCTTTGATTCTAATTCGGCTATTGTATTCCTTAGAGTTTCGACTTCTTCTCGGACAGCAAACGTTAGGTGGGTTTTCACGAGATCCATCGCCTGTTCAATCTTGTTGTCGATAGCCACAACATTGGCACCCGCACTTAGTAAGCCCATATTACTCGTTCTGTAATAAACATTTCATAAAAGTTATAGATCTAAACAGAATGAACAACAAATAAACAATCTTTACCCTTCAGATTCCTCTGCAAGTTTGTTCAAATTCTTTCCGGATGAAGAAGTTGACAAAGTGGGTTGTGATGGAGCTGAAGCAACGGCTGATGGCTTGGTAACCTGCTTAAAAAACGTTTTTTAGATATAAACACAAAAAATAAAACAGATAAAACAAAAAAGCAACCTTCCGTTGCATTGAACTAAACACAAACTTACCGCGTTCTGGCTTAAATTTGGCTGGAATTGAGCTATGGAAGTGACGACAATCGTACCATTTTGTTCACCTATAGCTTGACTAGAATTAGATGGGGAAACAGTATTAGAAAGAACCGTTGGGTTGGTATGAATCGAAGACAACGGAACCGTTGAAGGGGTTTCGCCCGGATGAGGAAGAGGTGTAGAAGGAGTTGTCGAATCAAATACCAATACTCCCGCATCTTCCTGTTTCTGATCTGGTTCACGATAATCCCAACAATCCCATCTCCCTCTTGTGAATTGACCTGGCAATCTGACCACCTGAAACGGAAATCAGTATGATATAATGTTATTATATTATAAACTGAAGAACTACAAACCTAACAGGGGAAGGCTTGTTAGTTTACCAAGATATCGAAACTATCTTTGCCGCAGACAGAGTACGCGGTTTTTCTTTCGGTAAGAGAGAAAAATAGAGTAAACTTGACGGTCGTAGATCATTGGCTATTTCTAACCGGGACACGTGGTGCAGAAGTATATATATAATTTTTTTGATTGTTTATCAAGAACTCATAAGTATTATAATAAAAACCTAGAAGGTATAAGATACACCAGAATTAAAACAATACGAGGTATAATAAAGAAGGGACTTATAAAGATCTACTCTATTCCTGCTCCTATCAGGAGGGGTGCGTCGACCGTCTCTCGTGTCCAATTTCCTCTGAACTGCCGTACTTTTATCAAGGACACCTACAACCCTTTCAAGGAGGGGTTATCAATGATGTGTTGCGCTGCTATTGGACGCATATCTAACTACAGTTGAAGCCCATATAAAAGTTGAGCTATCTAAATTCTGACCAGACTTTCCGTAAAATTCGCAAAAAACCGTTAATTTCATATTTTGAACCAAATTCGCCGAATTCAGTTCACAAAAAAAATTTCCGACTTTTACGGAAAGGAAAGTCCGGTCAGAATTTAGATATCGCAACTTTTATATCTTTGCCAAATTTGTACGGAAAAACTGCTTCTTGTGGAAACATTACCCTCTACGGTAGAAATAGGCAAGAAACTTTTCATGCCCAAAATTTGCAAAAATCTGTCACACTTTTTCAACGTTCGATAAAAAATATCGGTCGTTTCCGCAAAGCGCGAGCTGGGAGACTCGCATATATCTTTGAAAAAATTAATCTGAATTTGTGCCAAGTACAAGTCGGCGCAAGAATTTCGAGAACGGTAAACGGTCGCAAGAAGTGTGTGCCGCAGAGAGGTGGGATCGCTGCAGCGCGCTGCAACGTAGACGTTTCCTCCAAATCGACCCGCGACAAAAATTGTTGCGCCGAATTTTGTCTTTGTCTTTTCAAGCCAACTCTTTTTTTGTCGCCTCTTTGGAATGAGGATTGTGGTTTTTCCAATGAACGGCGATTCTTCTTTTGCGACGGCTACCTGCACAGTGCAAAACAGAAAAAATAAATGCCCGCACGGTGCGAAAAAATCACGAACTCTTGCGCCGACTAGTATCTCCAAAATCTGCGTTTGGAGTACTTTCCCTGTAAATCTTATTTCCTTTCCATCCAACCACAAAAACTAAATTCTTCGTCACAAAACTACAGATCTAAATGTATAAATGTTCCAAGCTTAAAATAAAAGCATACCTGAAATCGCGGCCCTTTTTGGGAGGCCATCATCAAACCGGCGGTCATCAACGCAAGTTCAGACAATTTGCGGTACCAGGGACACCATCATAACCGACTGAAAGAATGTTAAATTGAAATACATCAATTTATAAAGGCTCCTTTCTTCAATAAGACAAACGAATATATCGTATGGGACGTTTTTTCCCCACTTTTCCGGGCCCCTTCTTCTCCAGACCGGTTTTGTCCCCACTCTTTATATTTTTTGTCCCCGGTTGTGGGTGGGCACATTGTATATCGATTGGCGTTGGTTATAGTACAAACTACAAAGCAATTGAGGTGCTACTAGACCTTGACACCATATAGTACGAGGTAAAATTTAGGCCTGTACGTTTTAATAAGGGGTTTTAAACCCAGCACTGTTCAAAAACCAACTCCGGTCCATACACAATCTGCCCAGCCACAACCGGTCTGGGGACAAAAACGCCTGAAAAAGACGGGACAAACCCGGCTTGGCGCACTGCAGGATGAGCCAACTCTTTCTCCCTGGGTGGTCAACTGTTTCTCTCAATTTTCTTTTTCTGCAAAATTAATACAAAAAACTTTTTCACAACCACGGCGGTTTCAAAAGCCAGGGGTGGTCACCGGCACTTATTTTTCCGATTTTGGGCCCGAAGCCCGGTCCGTCAAAAATTGCCCTCATTTTCATGAAATTGCCGCCGTTGTTTCGGTCGGAAGCTGCCTAACGATAAACTAAACATTATTTAAGGTATTATAATGCCTTCAAACATGTTTAAGACCATATACACGTTTAAGACCATATACACATTAAAACAACAGTTTATAACAACAAAAGGAGTTTAATAGACCTATTTCGGATCATCTTTGTCCTTGTTCTTACTTAGTTAATTGAATTTCTTTCAACAAATTGCAAATAGAATTACTGATAAATATTTATTAGCCTATTGGGAACTAAAGTTTGTAGAAAAAGCTTCGGTCCCGGTAGTACTATTGTAATACATTACTATATATGCACTATTTTTGACAGTAAACGTGAAAAAAAGCTTGCAAATGTGCTAGAACTTGATAAACTACAACAACAACCCCATCAAAAAAATTTCCCAACGGTTTGGCATTATGATAAAAACCGGGCCGGGCCTGAAAAACCCCAGGCCCGCGGCCCGGTTTCAATGTTCCATTTTTGAGTCTGGCCCGGCCATTCAAATAAACCGGCCCAGGCCCGGTGCGGCTCGGCCCGTTTGCCACCCCTGCATTACACGCCAAATTATTTTGTCCGATAGACGATTTTTTCATTTTCCGACTCGCGCCCGAGGTAATTGGAAACTGCGCAACAATATTTATACGAATATGGTTGTTATCGTTTATTATGCAATATTTAAAATATATACACATCTAAAAATAGACAAATAGGCCATACAACTCGATTCGGAATAATTCAAACAGTTTTGGAGGTCTTCGGATATCTTTAGATGGCTAGTGCAATATAGTGCAACATGAAAGTATTATTTTTAGCTACAGCAATATTTAAAATATATACACATCTAAAAATAGACAAATAGGCCATACAACTCGATTCGGAATAATTCAAACAGTTTTGGAGGTCTTCGGATATCTTTAGATGGCTAGTGCAATATAGTGCAACATGAAAGTATTATTTTTAGCTACAGCTGGTTGAAAAGCTGTAGAATAGATCGTAGACTCTATCTTCTATCACTATTTTAAACAAGGACCTAGGAAATTGAGCAAAGACAGAGAATTATATTATTTTAGGTATCAAGTGTAATAAAAACTGCAAAAACGAGCGGTTTTTTGGGAGAATCACAAAGACCTTGCTGCTTACGGCAATAGGACAACCGACAAATGCATTAAAAGTAAAATTCATGATCATAAATCCACTTTCGCCACCTTCTACATGATTATTACCTAAAACGGGAAAAACGTAAAACAACTTACCTCCTCGAGCCCAAATGTCTACCATTGACAATTTTTTAAGTCTTGTTAACGTTTCCAAATGCTTAGGAGTCAGCTTGATTTCTTCTTCTCTACCAATAAATCAGGCCCTCGTCGATCGCACGCCATTTTGTCGTAAGCCAAAAATTGGAAATAGAGAAAAAGCCGAATTACGGAATTATTTGCACATTTCGTCTTTTTCGACGAAGTGTGAAATATCGATCGGAAATTTTAATTGATAAGAAGGTCATTGTTATCTTGACTTTTGTGTTTAATTTCGGATATATTAAACGCTGCTTTTGCGTTTAAAACATTGTTCTTTCACTACTCGTTGGTTTATTATTTATCGAGGACGACATGAAGCCTGAATCGTTGCAAACCAAGCCGTCAACGGAAAATTTTGAGGATCAGGTCCCTGATAAGGGCAACTTAAATATAAGTTATCTTCAAAACTGTACGATTGTTTGGAAAACCTTATGTAGGCTTTGTTGGTAAGATGTATGAGCATGTCTGGAAAAAAACGGGGAAAGGTTTTCTATGTTTTGAGTTTTTTTCTAAGCATGTTGTTTTAGTTGGTTGGTTTTCAGACAAATCAAGGCGGAAAGGAGGTTAGAAGGGATCAATCTAATTCCTAACGTCCGGAAACGTTAACAATACGTAAAAAATTGCCAATCGCAGCAATTTTGGCTCGAAAAAATAAGTCGTTTTACGTTTCTCCCGTTTTAGGTAATCATCATGTAGAAGGTGGTGAAAGTGGATTTATGGATATAAATTTGACACCTAATGCACTCGTCGGTCGTCCTTAAAACATGAACAGTAAAGATCGTTGTGATTAACCCAAAAACCCGCTCGTTTTTGCAGTTATATTAAATTTCATACCTAAAATAATATAATTCTCTGCCGCTCAGGGGTGGACGCCAGGCCCGGCGGCCCGGCCCGGCCTGGCCCGGCCCGGCCCGATCGGGCCGGGCCTGACTCAAAAATGGAAAATTGAAACCGGGCCGGGCCGGGCCCGAAATTTCCGGTCCGGGCCGCGGGCCTGGGTTTTTCAGGCCAGGCCCGGCTTGGTTTTTATCATAATGCCAAACCGTTGGCATTCATTGTTTTCGTGCCGGGAAAATTTTTTGATAGGGTTGTTGTTGTAGTTTTTCAAGTTCTAACACATTTACAAGCTTTTTTCACGTTTGCTCTCAAAAATAGTGCATATATAATAATGTATTACAATAGCACTACCGGGACCGAAGCTTTTTTTACAAACTTTAGTTCCCAATAGGCGAATAAACATTTATCAGTAATTCTATTGGCAATTTGTTGAAAGAAATCCAATTAACTAAGTAAGAACAAGGACGAAGATGATCCGAAATAGGTCTATTAAAGTCCTTTTGTTGTTATAAACTGTTGTTTTAATGTTTATATGGTCTTGAGCATGTTTGAAGGCATTATACTACCTTGAATAATGTTTGTTTAATCGTTAGACAGTTTCCGACCGAAACAACGGCGGCAATTTGATGAAAATGACTTCAATTTGACGTCACTGTCAAAATCACAACCCTAGTTATAACAAAACGGCAACGATTTTTTGGCAGGTCGCGCCCCAGCCGGGCTTTCACGGGCCGGGCCGGGCCGGGCCTGGTTTTTGACGGGCCGGGCCGGGCCGAGCTTGTGAAAACCTCTATCCAGGCCGGGCCGGGCCGGCCTTTTGACGGACCGGGCTTCGGGCCCAAAATCGGAAAAATAGGTGCCAGTGACCACCCCTGCTGCCGCTGCCCAATTTCCTTGCTCCCTGTTTAAACTGGTGGCAGAAAATAGAATTTTTGATCTATTTCACGGCTTTTTTACCAGTTGTAGCTAAAAATAATAGTTTCAGATTGTACTATATTGCACTAGCCATCCAAAGAGATTCGAAGACCTCGTAAACTATTTAAATAACTTCGGGCCGAGTTGCATGGCCTATTTGTTTACTTTTAAACATATAAATGATGTAATTTTTCTTTTGTTCTATGGTATTAAACCACAAATGACACATTCGTACAACTATTGTCCGCAGTTCGTAAAACTCTCGGGCGCGAGTCGAAAAATCTCTACTTCTTATGAAAAATGGCGTGCGATCGGTCTATCGGACCTTTTTATATTGCGATAATTTGGCGTGCATATATACATCTATAATCCATAAAATCAACGCAAATCCAATATGAAAACTGCATAAATTCTGTCAATACGAAAACTGCGGGAGAATTCAGATGAAAAAGGAGAAATAAAAATGTTTTTGCAGTAAAAGAGCTTCTTGGCATTCTGTTTCATAACAAAGTGGTTGAAAAAAGGCTGTATGGAAATTGGGCGGGGCATGCATCATGATATCATTCTGAACTTTTAGTGCGACGCCCGCACGCGCCCGGACGCCGATTTTTCTTCTTTTTTCAAGAATGATGTTCAAAATTAATTCGCTGCGCTGCTTGGCGCCCAGGGGCCAAAAATTTTTATTTTACCGTTTTCAAAACCTGCTTCAAGTTCAATATGTCTGTGGGGTAACCGAAAGGGTATCTGGGCACAAGTGTAACATTGCTTATTTTTAGATTTAACTTTCCGTGTTCGGTCATAAATACAATTATGTTCGGCGTAGCGAAAAACGTTGTCTGGTAGTTGTTCCAGGTTGTCATGCAGCGTGTATGATATTTCAAAGTATCGGTAATTACATTTTTAATCTAAATGTTACAGTAATCCACACTTGTCACCATATGGTTTTTCAATGGGGCAATTTTTATTCAATTCTGAGATAGTGACTTCACTAATGTCCGACCTATATTGACCGAAAACAATTAAAAACACATTTTTAGCTATTTTTGATCAGTTTGAAACTTAACCATAAATTTGATGTTATGTTTAAGCAGGGATACCCTTACCTTAGGATTCCATAGGTGTTATACTAATTTTCGTACCGAGTCTGATTACTGGTTGGGAATTTACGTTACCAAAACTTTTTTCATAAAAATCCGAAGAAAAAAATTACAAAATAAGCCAAAAACTTAAACCGGTCGTAACTGTACCCTAAGGCCAATTGGGCGGCTAATTTTTTCTTAAGACATTATTTTTTACGCTCTTTCGAGTGACATGGTCTTCGTTGACATAGGACCGGGAGACAAGTATTGGCCGATCCCTTATTATTGATAGATCTCAATTCACCCAACTTTCATAAAAGGGAAATCTAACTATTTTTTCTTTCATTCCGTCGGTGAATCGGGTATTTGACAGGTTTATCTTTATGCCTTTTAGCTGGCTCTTTGTGGATTGTGTTGAATCTGTTGTTGCAACATTTCTTTGGGGACCGGACTTCCCCATTCAATGGGTTCAGATTAAAATACGAAGACATCATAGTTCGTTTGATTGGCGTTAACGTTTATTTCGTTTTGTTATTAGATTGTAATAACGTTTTCTTTTGGGTATGGCAGTGATCACAGTGTCCGCAGGCATAAATGTGGAAGCTCTTACACTTCCTGACGCCCAGGTGGTTATTGTCGGCAAACACAGGCTTCTGAAACAGCTCACGTTCGACAGCGGACTAGCCCGGAAGCTGAATGGAGTGGACGAAAAGCTCTTCCAGTCAGCTCTAAACCAATTACAACCGAGCTCTTCCGTTTCGTTGTATCTAGATTTGGCCAAGGTAAGCTCAGATTTTATTTGGCACGGTTTATTACGGAATTTTAGATAATCTCCGTGTCCGATGACACCAGTCGTTGCAACGCACCATCGAACGCTAACGATATCTTCAAGGAACTAAAATCTTTGAAGGTTTCCAAGAATGCCAAGGTGATTTGAATTGTTTTATAAGGAAAAAGTTCCTTATTCTGGCCACAACAAAGGTACTCTACGAACTGCGCACCTTGGGAACTAAAGTTTGGAAAAAAGGCTTCGACCTAGCTGGTACTGAATTACTATAATAGCTCTATAGTGTTAAGGGTACCTACGAAGGCTATGACGACTCATTTAGTTCTATACGGAGGAAATAAGTTTAGTTCCGGACAGGTTTCATCGTATAAAGTGTAAAATCGCAGGCTGCAGCCGTTTTTGAAGGGTAAGGTGGTACGTAAAACAAATGGTATCTCACTAACTAAATCCACTGTCCATGCGTTGACAACGATAAATAGAGCCTGCACGCCAAATTTGGGCTTATTCTGACCAGTTTCCGCAAAGTTTTAAGTTGTGGCCAAAATAAGGAACTTTTACCTTTTATAATATATTTTTTTCAACAGGCTTTGGTCGTTGTTGTCATTGCCGAGTTTGAACACGTGTTGCCGTCGGTTATTGCCGCAGCCAGAGCTTTCCCTGTATTCTCAAGGAAAACGTCAGGAAAGCAATTGGAGGATATTCAAGTTGAGGTTGTTGTAACGACCGAAGGAAAGGTGAATTTATATTTTCGTTTTAATCTAATTAATTTTGCTTTTAGCAACTTTCTCAATTGGATTTGAACTTCTTGAATTGGATCTGCGAGTCTTCGCGGATTTGTGCCAGGCAGATCGACACTCCATGTTCTGAGATGAATTCGTCGGCATTTGCTGAGGAGACGGTGAAGATCGCAGAGAATCTCGGAATCCCAATACAAACGACTTTAATAAAAGTATATGTTTCGAAATGGACTTACTTTCTTGGATTACAAAGATGAAAATTAACATTAAAATTTTTTCAGGGTGATGACTTGTTGAAACATGGCTTCGGTGGTATCTATCATGTTGGTAAAGCTGCTGAACATCCTCCCATCTTCCTTTGCTTCTCTCACAAACCAACCGGCGCCACGAAGAATATCGCCCTTGTTGGAAAGGGAATCGTTTTTGATACCGGAGGAATGCAAATTAAGACCAAGATCGGGATGCCGTGTATGTAAAATTATTAGTTATAAGGTTTGTTTAGCAATGAAGTGCGATATGGGCGGAGCAGCGGCTGTGTTTGCCGCGTTTTGCACACTAGCACAGTCAGGATTTAAGCAGAATCTCCATTGTTTGTTGTGCATTGCCGAGAACTCAGTCTCTCCGAAGGCCAAGTATGTCTTGCTTGGTCGTTTATATTATTTTTAGCCGACCCGACGACATCATCACGATGTTGAGCGGAAAGTCCGTGGAAATTGCGAACACAGATGCCGAAGGTCGTCTTGTCCTGGCTGATGGTGTTTTTTATGCTAAGAGTGTCCTCAAAGCAAGCACCATTATTGATGTGGCAACACTCACGGGAGCTCAGGCATATGTTTCTGGTCGAATTCATGCTGCTGTGCTTTGCAACAAGGAAGAAACGGAAAAATTGGTCGTAAAGTCGGGTAGAAAGAGTGGGGACCTTGTTCATCCCCTTCCTTACGCGCCGGATCTTCATTTTTCGGACCTCAAGTCTCAGGTTGCCGATATGAAGAATTCAAATCTCGGTTCAATGGAAGGTCCCCCAAGTGCAATTGCTGGTCTCTTCATCGCTTCTCACATCGACTTCTCAGAAGATGTGAATTGGATTCACTTGGATATTGCGGCCCCGGCCTTTAAGAATGAGAGAGCAACCGCCTTTGGTCCTCCTTTGATATGCTCTGTCCTTTCGGGACATTTGGACGTTCCATTGCTAAACTAGGTGATTGATTTGTACAATAAACATTGTATGTTTTAAAGAGCATAATCTTTTAACAATGGCTGAAAAGCTATTTCTGTGAGAATCCTTTTATCTTGTTATCGTTTGTTTCGGATCCAGAATGTGCAAGGTTTCCCATGCCAACCTTAGCATTTGTTTCCCTAACAAGGGCTCGGCAAAACCTCGTTTCCTGGTTTTTCTTGAAACGTATACCATTTTAAAGAGTGTAAAAAACTGGTCTGGAAGCAATTTTTTTAGCTGCTATTTTTCATTTTCTGGATGGCGAAAATTTTTTAGTTGCAGGCTAATCTCACCCGAGTATCGTTGAGAAAACAAATGGAATCGATTCCGAAGCTTCGGTGGCCGATTGGGGAAAGGCGCTGCTTAGGGAGTCCTGCGATCCAGGTTCGAATCCTCTTTTGAATTTTTTTATGTTTTTCACTGTTATGGAACGGGTAAGACCAGGACACAGTTTTTTAGATTCAAGAAGGTTTTTGTGGTATACTGGGAGCCGTTATGTAAAAAAAACGGACAAATTTTTGGAATTTTTTTTGACTTGGCTGTTTGACCTTGTAGTGATATACTCAGAGGTGGCAAACGGGCCGGGTCGCACCGGGCCTGGGCCCGTTTATTTGAAGTTGTTTTTCCCGCCAATCGCGATATCTCGTTTTGGAGAAGAGATATCAAAAATCTGATAAAATTTTGAAGGGTCAGCACCCTTCTAAACCTAAGTTAGCCGAAGTTCCAAAGACATTCGATTACTCTGAAAAAGCGCGGGATATACTTTTTTAAATTAACGGGCCTAGGCCCGGTGCGGCCCGGCCCGTTTGCCACCCCTAGATATACTGGGTGTTTAAAACATTCAACGGCTTCCAGATTTCTATTGGTTGTGCCCCCTAACAGAAAGTACGTAAAAATTAAGTCTGAAACCGTTGAAATTTTAGCTAACTCCTAGTTTTTCATGGGTTGCCAGGCCTAAAACACCGCGTAATCACTCATTAAAAGCATCGCCATCAGCGTTTCAAATTCAGAGAAAAAATTTCCTTTTTTGATCTAGGTTGAAGCGTTGAATGTCATAGGTGACTATTAGCCATATGAAAAGCAATCGCGCAGGTTCGTTAGCCCGTCCGAAGCAAAGAGTCCAAAAATCGAATTGGAAATTTTTTTAAAACGCCGCTTGCTAGCGCGTAAGGCAAAAATAGCAGTTAATTAAAGGTGTTCCTAGACCAGTTTTTTACACCCTTTCAAATGGTATATTCCCGGATTGTTTCAGAAATATATTTCTGAATGCATTACTTTTTATTTTTCCTATTCCCCATTGTTTCCGCTAAGAATGCATTTGTCTCTACACTTACATCAGACTCTTTCTTATTAGCGGCAAAAGTTCTAGGTAGTGCTGATGATGAAAAAAATATTTCTTCAGGATACTCTATTCGGAAGTATCATCCAAAATCCGAATATTTAGTGGTTTACACACAGGAGGTTTCCAATGGCACCATTAATGTGCTAAGTCATCACAATATCACCACCCGACTGATTAAAAAACTAGACGGTCCATACGCTGATACACATAAGGGGAACAAATATCAGGTAATTGCTATTTGTATAATTGATGTAGTGGTTTTAAGTACACGAAGATCCATTTGTGGTCGTTAATTGAATACGAAGTCCTCTTCCACATTGACCTCGATACGATCTTTTTGGATAATGTGGACGAAGTCTTTAAATGCGGTAACTTTTGTGCTTCTCTTCGACATTCTGACATGTTCAATGCTGGGGTCTTTGTTCTGGTCCCAAATATGAAAGTAAATTGATATATTTAGAATTTATTGTTTTATTGTTATATAGGTGCACGAGGATATGCTCGAGAAAATAAAAACAGTAGAGAGTTATGACGGAGGCGATCAAGGATTTCTTAATGGATACTTCTGGCAAGTGAAGTACTCGGAAATGTTGGGGTACAATGATTCGAAATGTAGTCACAAGATACGAAGGCTCCCCGCAGCCTTCAATTATGACGTGGGAATGTACTACCTGAGCAGCAAGATGTTGGTAACTCCCAAGATTACACATTACACTCTGGGACCTATCAAACCTTGGCATTGGATAGGATATCCAATATTTGATTTGAATTGGAAATGGAACGAGATGAGGCTGGGAATGCACCAGCAGTACAATGAGATGTCTTCGCAGATCTATGATGGTTTTTTCTCATTAATGGTCTTTGCGATTTTTGCAATCCTTTTCCATATTGCCATAGGACACAAGAGACACTCGTTTAGGGTTTTGAAGCCAACCAAAACAGAAAGGATAGAACAGTATGGTGTGATGATGATTATTATATTTGTGGGAATGGCGGCAGGTTTCTACAATACTCCTGGAGACATGTTACCTCAGTTGGGATGGCTACATTACACTTCATATTTGGTAATTGTACCCTACCAAAATATTTTAAAACATTAAATTTTGGCATTAGCATAAATTATTATACTTTATTTTAGGGGTTGTCTACATCCACAATTTCGATAATATATTCAAACTATCGGCGATGCGGACATTACAATGGGATGTCATCATTCATTTTATCCTCATTTCTTTTTGTTTTCCACTTTGTTTCCTGGTTTCTCCTTGTGTCCATATCTCTACCAGTCTACAGATTCCTTGTCTTTTTGTTTCTTTTCCCCACATTTTTCGTTTTTTTCTTTTATATTCTCCATTTTCTAATCTTTTATAGAGTTAGATTAATCTCATGAAAAAGGACAGCTTCACAATCACATCGACACGCTATTTTTTCATAGGAAGTAGAGATTTTTCGACTCGCGCCCGAGAGTTTTACGAACTGCGGGACAATAGTTGTACGAATGTGTCATTTGTGTTTTAATACCATAGAACAAAAGAAAAATTACATCATTTATATGTTTAAAAGTAAACAAATAGGCCATGCAACTCGGCCCGAAGTTATTTACATAGTTTACGAGATCTTCGAATCACTTTGGATGGCTAGTGCAATATAGTACAATCTGAAACCATTATTTTTAGCTACAACTGGTAAAAAAGCTGTGAAATAGATCAAAAATTATATTTTCTGTCACCAGTTTAAACAGGGAGCAAGGAAATTGGGCAGCGGCAGAGAATTATATTATTTTAGGTATGAAATTTAATATAACTGCAAAAACGAGCGGGTTTTTGGGTTGATCACAACGATCTTTACTGTTCATGTTTTAAGGACGACCGACGAGTGCATTAGGTGTCAAATTTATATCCATAAATCCACTTTCACCACCTTCTACATGATGATTACCTAAAACGGGAGAAACGTAAAACGACTTATTTTTTCGAGCCAAAATTGCTGCGATTGGCAATTTTTTACGTATTGTTAACGTTTCCAGACGTTAGGAATTAGATTGATCCCTTCTAACCTCCTTTCCGCCTTGATTTGTCTGAAAACCAACCAACTAAAACAACATGCTTAGAAAAAAACTCAAAACATAGAAAACCTTCCCCCGTTTTTTTCCAGACATGCTCATACATCTTACCAACAAAGCCTACATAAGGTTTTCCAAACAATCGTACAGTTTTGAAGATAACTTATATTTAAGTTGCCCTTATCAGGGACCTGATCCTCACAATTTTCCGTTGACGGCTTGGTTTGCAACGATTCAGGCTTCATGTCGTCCTCGATAAATAATAAACCAACGAGTAGTGAAAGAACAATGTTTTAAACGCAAAAGCAGCGTTTAATATATCCAAAATTAAACACAAAAGTCAAGATAACAATGACCTTCTTATCAATTAAAATTTCCGATCGATATTTCACACTTCGTCGAAAAAGACGAAATCTGCAAATAATTCGGCCTTTTCTCTATTTCCAATTTTTGGCTTACGACAAAATGGCGTGCATCGAACTTTTTCATTAACGTAATTCTATCTTTTTGTTAATTTTTTATAAAAAGATAATTTTATCTGCGTCGATGGAGGTAATGATTTAATAGGAGGGAACACTGTCGAATCCTGGTTTCGTATACATGAACTCGGCGTTTTGCTGTTGAGGGGACTCGAGAGTGCTTACAGTTGGACGTTTGGGCTGGCCTAGGACCTGACTCAGGTCATGCTGAGAAGCTCGGAGAACGGACTCTGGGGGAAGATCGGTCTCTTCAAGATTATCAGGAACGAAAGGTCTGAAATGAGATTTTTAATTATTGTAATCATTCCTTTTAACTAGGACCTCGGAGTACTCAGACATGTTATAAATAGGATCTGAACTCAAGTGATACCGTTGTTTCCCCTGCTTAACTATTTTTGCTACCTATTATCATATTGTACCTATTCTACGGGGTTGTAAGAAGGCACCAGATCGGTATGAGACCTGTAAATGGCATGTCGAGCTTTGAGCGGAGTGGGTGAAGGGACTGGCACTGGCTCCGGCAACACTTGGGCCTTCCCCATTTCACCGTCGTTGTGTTGGATCACCTTGACGGCTTGAGGTTTCGCCAAGAGTTTCTCATGGAGCGGAGAAGGAACGAATTTCTCTTAAGCGCAAATAAAAGTCCTGAGGCAAGGTTTATTCGAAGAAAGCGGAAATGGATATAAGGCAGTGGGTTTTATTATTATAATAGGGCAAGATTACAGTAACAAAGAGTAAAAAACACACACTCGGAAAGTAAAAAACGGGAAAGAAATAAAATTACAGAAAAGACACTTCAATCCGGAATTGCCTAATCAAATAGAGAAGCACAATAATATATTTAGAACACGTCAAAATGGCACTCAAAATAAAAAAGAAATCACAACACTCAAGATATGCGATAGGAAGAGTTGCCGCGTTCTGTTCGTTTCAGACTCTGGAGTTCGATCTCGTCGTCGGAGCCGGGGCCGTACTCCATTTCCTCGTTAATGGACTCTTCGTAGGTCTCCTCTTCGTGGAAACTATTCTTGCGATCAGCCAAAGCAACACGGCGGTCAGATTCTTCCACACCTACAACTTTTTTGTTGTTCAAATCATTGGCCTCGGCATAACCCGCACGATCCCGATCCCAGTCATTACCCAGGTATCTGCTCTTGTCATCATCCATCTGTCTGATTGTTCGATATCCATGAGTTATATCTAGAAGAGGGATTGAGAGAGGTCGGAGGGGAACATCAAAACTTCATACTAGACGTTAGTTTCTTCAGGTTGAAAAAAAACGCTACATTATCTTTCAAAATTATTAGACATGTAGGAGAACGAATGTTACATCATACTTACCCTTCTTTTGCTTCCTTTTCCGGCGGGCACACCAATAAGCTAACAGGGACAGAAGCGCCAATAAGGCCAAAAGGCCGAGAATTAAGAACAACAACCACAGCCTTAACATTGATATATAATAATAATTGTCAAAATATTACGCCTGATGTATTCTTTAGAAAAAAGCTGAAGAAAAATTAGGAAACTTACCACAAGGGAATGGCGGCAACCTCTGGAGTACAACAGACTCTTCCACAGCACTCCAAACTGGTGTCACACCTGAATTCATACCTCTCGTTTCTTCCCTGGACATTGGGCTCTTCGAAGATGCATAGATGAAAGTCTTTCTCGTATCCCTGATATAAGATTCCCGTCGATTGATGTTGGGCGGCCAATTCGGTGCCCTGGCCGCTGGAGAAGGTCATACTTCTAAAGAAAAAAGAGGATGCCAGCAAGAACGATGTATAATAAGTATTATAAAAAGCAAACAACAACAGATTGTTTACTCCTCTCGCAATTGAATCACGCAAAAAAGATGGTGTGCGCGCTCCAAAGGCTTGGTCGGATGTGTATGGGGCGTGTCGAGTAAACCCGCAATCATTCCATTTAACACGAACATTCACGTTTTCCTAGGCGAAACAAAAAACTTCTTTCGTCGAGAAGCTCGGTTTGACCAATTCTGTTAACATAACGGTTGTTTATGGCAGGTCTAATTAACTCTTCCGCGAGGCAACCCCAAACAATGCAATGTATTCGATTACGTAGCTTTAAACAACTGTTTTCATCTTTCTTCGATGGGGTTTAAGAACCCATCTCATCTCGTCTTCTGAACCAGTTCTCTCTTCTGTAATTTCCTTTAAAGTTGTTTTATTTCGAGTTTACAAAACCTTTCCCTTAATGTGACAAAATAAGGGAAAGTGATTGGAAAGACAAATAAATGGTTCAATTATTACAGCCGAAACGAATCGACGTGTATGAGGTCTTTTTATGGCAACAAAAAATTAAAAATCTCAGTAAACAATTGTAAATGCGGAAATATAATATTAAAAATAAACAAAAACACATCTCATATGAGGTCTTGAGAAGAGAAATGACTGACCAAGAGAGAGTATACTTCCACTTTCCCTTATATTACAACTGAACCACCCTGATCTCAATTAACATTCCACCAATTTTAAAGAAGCGGTTAAGCGGGACGCGAAAAGACCGGACTAGTAACTCCCCTCCTCCTCAGCACTTCTTCACTTTCACTTCACCTTAGGGACAACAAACAAAGCAGCAAGAGGAAGATATCTGGTCCTAGAACATATTGTTTTACCTGTACAGACGCGTAATTAGGAGTAGAATACCCTTTAAAGTAGTTAATAATAATTAATTAATCGAACTATGGATCCCCGGACTAGAGTAGGGAAAAGAAGAGAAAAGTCGACAACAAAGTGAAAATTGATATGGGGATGAGATGAGCAGAGTTGCAGCGAGAGGAATCACACACACAGATCAACTCCTCCTGATTCCCGACTTCAGAATCAAACTTCTTGCAGTTTCCCGGTTGAGGCATCTGAGGAGTCAAATGGTGTAGGCATTCCCGTTTCACATGATTACCTGCAATATTATAACATGATTCCTAATAGTTCCTTACTTTGCAAATGAATTGTTTTGATGCAATATGAAGCCTTGCATAAACTGGAACACCTACCGTTCCCTTCACATTGGAAGCACTCTGTTCTGTCTGCAAATAAATCGTGTTATAAAATTCACTTCTTTCTAATTTTTTTAAAGGAATTGGTAAGCAAGATACTCTTTTGAGGTAGGACGAAGCCAATATGTGCTAGAAGAAGAAACAACAAAAGCTTCATTACTCGAAACGTCGACGCAGCTGCTAAAAAAAGTTAAACAATTTCTTAAATATACAAAAGCAACAAGAAAAACTGTGAGTCACGTCAAAAAAGACTAGTACTCGATTATGCATACATATTCGAATTGCATGAAATCGAAGCCACGGCTGGCTTCCCTTACAAAAAATATTGTCGAAACATTCATCTTCTCCTTGGTCTTTTGTGTGGACAAACAACACGGGGAATGAATGGTTTGTAAAGGGCGTTGCAAGGGATTTCGAAAGCATTCAAGTGTTTTTTGGGTAATTGGGAAAAGGGAATATTCATCATTCCGCAACATAAAAAAATTTAAATAGGGGTCCGTGGATCGCACCGAAAGAAATTATCAGTATAAATGATTGAAAAAATGGTTTATGATATAAATATTATACAGATACGACAACAATCTGATAAGTTAAGATTATTCAACGGCGACGACGATCTCTGTCGGGGCTTCTATTTCTTCGGCGTCTGAAAAAGGGATTGAATAAGACATAAAATGGTGTACTGAGCTATTGATAAAATTTAAAAGAGTAAGTCATTTTTACTTCCTAAATAGACTTATTGTTGTGGTTAGTCATCAAAATTTACTGAGTCCTTTTCTGAGTACCAAGTAAAGTAAACATGTTTGCCCACCTATCTGGCGATTCCCGATGTCGTCTAGAGTCTCTCTTCCATTCTCGACTTGTGGATCTACTTCTTGACTTCAACTGACTTCTGGATCTAGATCTCCTAGAGCGTCCTCGGCTGTCTGATCTGCTCCTTGACCGTGATCGTCTTCTCGATTGACTTTCTCCTTTCTTATCTCGACTTCTCTTTTTCTTTTTATCATTCTGAGATCCCACCAATTCTCCTTCCTCAAAAGACACGAGTTCCTTTTCCATTTTATCAATGAGCTTCTTTCGGTAATCTTCCACTTTTTTTTCTACATTGGGCTCAAGATCGCTTTCAAGTTCATCCTGATACTCCACAACTTTCATCTAAAGTAGGCATTAATTTAAATGGCGATTGCAATCACCTCAATGTCCCTGAGCAATCTTCGTCTTTCTTCTTCCCAAGCCGTTGATTTCGCGTGAGTCCCCCCATTCCTCGAAACGTCTGTTTCTATTTGTGGACGAGGAGCAACTTCTTCGAGAGGCTTAAAAAATCCTTTCCCTTCTTTGTTCTCCTCCTCAGTCAGCTCTGGCTCTATGACATCCCATTTCGATGCAAATTCATCCAGAGTATTCTAAACAAGCGATAAAATAACAATATTGACATACCTGGTTCCATACTTTTGATTCGTCTGGGTTATCTTTATTACTGGGTTCCGAGTGTAAAGGAACTCCGTCAATATCACTATCACTGTCGTCCTCATTATTCATCAATGGCGCGGTTGCTGCAAAATCAAGCGGAACACCATCGACATCTTCCTCGTCTTCACTGTCATGTTTCTTGGCGTCCGGCTAAAACAGTGTATTATGTATAGAAAGATTTCTTACTTTGACCAAACCCAGAAACACATTCTGCAAGTTGATGAGCAGATCGCGTGTATATATTGAATTGTCTTCCCAATGCCTAAAACAGAGCATAACCCGTTGTCTAAACTGTTCTGCTTTTAGTCTGCTTTCTATGGATTCCAATGTTTCATTGAGTGATAAGAATATTTTGGAAAGATATTGTTCAAAGCAGTGGCGATACTTGAAGACATCTCTCACACGAATCCCACAATTCGCGAGTATATCAGCAATGAGGTAGAGTCTTGCAATCTAAAATAAAATTCATAAACGATAAGCACGAATAGTCACCTTTTTATGTAACGGTGTTTCAGGGATGCCCAGACTCTGATACAAACACTCCGATATCTCCTTGGCACAGTCCGCATGATCGACACACCATATCATGGCATCTCCGATCACTTGTCGCTCTGGTTTGAGATCTCTGAGCATGTCTTGTAACTCATCCCATTCCTTTTCTGACAAAACTCCTCTAACTTTCTCTGGCTCGAGGACTTGTGTGGCTTCCGAAACTTTTTTCTGGCGCTTCTGTAAATTTAAACATTAATGGCAAGATACACTTGCCCACTTACCCTATCAGGACTTTCTGGTGTTTTTCGACGTCCCTTTTCTTCCCGTTTCGTAGATTTATAGGCTTTGTGATAAAGTTGGGGCGGCATTCCAGCGCTGAACAAGAAGTGCGGAGGAGGTTCCCACCAGCTTCCGCCTTCAAACATCTTGAATCTTCGAATACTCCAATCGCTGCGATCTTCTCCATTCAGAACAGAATATAATCTCCATCGATAATACACATGGGTTGGATGATTGTTGTCGAATAAAAATCTAAAAAAATGTAAACGTGAAAGAAAAATAACATACCTAAACACTGGATTATTCCGTTCTTTCTTCATAATTAAAGCTTCAAACATCGGGCCTTCTCTAATCATAAATTCAATTGTTCGGTGTATCAGGAATAACAAAGGTCTAAAGGAAATATAAATAAGGATACATTCTTTTTACCTTTCCGTAGGGATAACAACTCTAACAACGGCATTTCTTAATACCTAAAATAAAATTTCTCAAGCTTAACCGCTGTTATTACCTTGCAATAGTCTTTCTTGGTTTCCTGATCAAGGTTTTGCAGTTCTGAAATCCGTGGAAGCTTTTCGTGTTTCTTTAGAAACTTCTTCAAATCAAATTTATTGGGTTTGGCATTGAAAGGAAGTCCAGATGGAGGATCGGGCATAGCAAAATTTCTCAAAGACTTCGGAATGTAAAACGGCTAAACAAAAAATATATAACGTATAAAAAAGCTCACCACAGCCGGAAGATTCACTGGCTTCGCCCAAGAGGCCCTTATCTTTGAAGTCTTTATCTGTTCTCCAGGCATTACAGCCATCGCTCTCTCAGCATCAGCCCTTGCCATGAATGCAACAAATCCACTCAGCAATGGGCATTTCCTGGCTTCTTCAGGCTTCGGGTATAAAATCTTAGCTGAAGCAAGAGGGCCGAAGCTGCCGAAAGTGTCATAAAGATCTTCCAAGGCTATCTAAATTTTAAAAATAATAAAATAATAAAAACCCACATCAGGATCCAACGATGCCAAGTAAAGGTTTGTTGTGTCAGGATTAGTGTCAAACTCAGAGTGCCCCAATAAAAATGGATCTTGCACGAGCCGTTCCACCGCCGGACTGTCCCCGAACTTCTGTTTGAGCTGCTCGCGACGTTCTTGACGCATCTCCTGGATCCTGCAGATAAATAAAAACGCCGCAAAGAGCGGGTTTTCATTGAGCCAATGTGAATTCGAATCTCACTGTTTCAACTCCTCCTTGAACGCCTCCAAGTTGCTTTTCCGAGTGCAGGTTTCCTTCTTGGTGCCCGGTTTCGGCGGCCTATTGATTGGAGCTCCATCGTCTCCGCCAGGTGTTACTCCACCCCCGAACTGAATCTGAGAAGCCACCTTCTTCTGCTTCGCCTCCATTATGATCCTCTGACCAATCTTGCTAGCCAATTCCTTTGCTTTCGATGGATCAATCTGAGGCTTGACAATTGGGGCAGGAGCAAAATCTAAATCAAGGATGAGACTGATTTTGAAGTCTTACCGGTCTGTCCCGCATTGACCACTTCCCCTCTAACAAAAACAGTGTTAATTTTAACACGGGTTCCATCGAAATCATCCTTGAATTCCTCGTAGACTTGAGTTAACCGTTCTTTTTCCTCGGATTCCTGAACATAAATGTCCTTAAAGTTTAACTTACTCGTCGGCGTTTTACTTTTACTCTCTCCATTGTTCCTGTTCAGACTTGACGAATTCACTCCAAAAAATTGTGAAAATGCAAAATTTGTACTATATCAGAATGCCAAACATGTTTTTGTTTCAAAAGACACGGCTAATTTTTCATAAATATTTTTTTTAAAGATTGAATTGATAATAGCATTCTTAGTTCACTCCACAATACCATGTTGCTGCATGCTTGAATAATGAATTCGTACGTTTTGAGAGTCCATTACTAAGTCAATACGCACAGATTCCAGCGTTTTCATTATGATTTATTCAGCGATCTCCGACGCTTCCCGAGAGCTTCGAATAGAAAATAAAGCACCTTTGTGTAATCGGTCCTTGCATACGTTCACTCTCTGTGTGAGTTCGAAAATTGAAAAGCGTCAACGTCAACCCTGTACTCTGGTAAAAAATGGACGTGGTATTAAAACGACCCGAGGCCGTTTCCCCGACAACATGTATTGCCCGGTCAGCGTCACAAAAGGAAGGGACCGTCGATGTGTTAATTAACGAATGCTCTTTTAATTAGATGCCTGCTCTTTCCGGCTTATGAGAGCGAGGTTAAGCCTTCCGGGGACTGAGAGGATAGTAGCGTACTCCTTTCGACGTTCCATACTCTTTCGATCGCGGGCTGATGGATGAGTTTCGGGGCCGGTGGGGGTTCGGCCGTTCATCGGGCTTTTTCCGAGGCCTTGGAGCTGGGCCAAGAGCCGCCGCTCACTCTTCATAGGTCGCCCCTACCCAAATGGCGCGCGTCTTTATTCCGGCCACTTTTTTCGCAGTGTCAAGTATGCATGGCTGTGCTTTATTGTGGCGAATTCAGTGTGTGGGGACATCCCGTAAAGTTTAATTATCCTTTTAAATTAAACGTATCCCTTGTTTGGCATAATTTATTTGTTTCCTGTCCACTTAAACTCAAATTCTGAGACGTTTAGGAATTTATTTTTAAGAACACCTCATGTAGACAGGTGACCTTTGACCTTGGACAAAGTAAAAGCACGTCATCACTCCGTCGTGAAATTGTGTCAAGTGAATATTTATGAAGATAAATAGCCTTCATTAATCCCGACTCTAATTGCTTTTTTCCTAAATCCTCCTAATCGCTTATCCATTTCTACTTTTCACGTTTTTTTGCACGTTCCGAGCCGATTCCGCTCATGTCACATTAAATTAAACATTTAATATTTATTACCGTCAGAAATCTTAATATTCCTTCGGGTGAAACCGGTCCGATTGCCATTCGGTAGTGGAAGTCTCCTGGTCGCAGTTTTGTATAAAAAATATTATAAATAACTGTTTTCGTAGAGCGGTCTTGCCAAACACTTTTTGTTCAGAAATCCGCTTTAGGGCGTGCAGCAGGTATTGCGGGCCTTTTATCGGGCGATCTGACATGGAGAAGAGGAAATAAACAGTGCGTTCGGTTTTCTAATTTACTCTTAATTGAGCTGCTAATTCCTGTCAAGAACAAGGTCAGGAGACGGAGGGGGGGGGGGGGGGTGCATTTATTCATCTGTCTTGCTTTGAAAGAGAAGGGGTACATAGACGCTTACATAGACGTTCCATGAGCGGTAAATATTAAAGAAAGGGGCTATGGAGAGCGGCGAGTATTAAGGCGAATTTTGAAGGCGGAATAAGCGGAGTCTGATTGAGTGAGTTCGTCGGAACTTTACCTCAAATCTCGATGGAATTTCGGTTTACTGTGCCCTCAAGATGTGTGCATGTTATCCGGGAAAGAAACGTTGTCATCAATTTATATTTTCTCTGTCCGCAAGATATTAGCGGAAAACATATTGCGAAACGTTTTATAACCAGCTTAACAAAAGATGTTTCGTGCTGAGAACGTTTCGAAAAAGGTCCTTCAGGGCCACAGGAATTCGAACAGATTCAGGACCGTCTGTAAAGTGTTCGCGGTCAATGCGCGATTCAGTCCATCGTTTCTAGAGGTCACCCTTTTACTCTCCCACATTGAGAGTGTAAACACCCTCGGAAAGAGGTTGGTAGTCTCGAGGTGTGAGCGGATCTTGGCCTCCCACCCGATCAGAACCCCCGCCCTCCCCTCAGCCAGCCGCACTTTCAGCATGCTAATGGCGCTCGGGTCTGGAAAAGCTGGATGCCGTTCCTTTTTTTTGTGACTGCGTGAACTCCTCTTCTTTTTGCTTATTATATTATATTAAAGGAGCGGTCTCATGAAAGATGAAGTTATTTTGATATTTTTATTCCATTAATTGGAATATATCGTATAACAGAACTGAATCGGCGGTATCGAGTGCTTGTGAGATGACGGGAAATCATTTCTAATTCTCGACTTTTTCTCTATCAGAAACTCGTTACTACTTCTGGAACAGGGCCCCGAGGCCTTCCCTCCAAGTTGTTTTAATCATCAAATGAATCAGTCTTATCAATCCTTTTCATATCGCGTTATCAGAGCAGTTACAACGCTCAGGAATGTTTATTCAACAACAGTATTTGAATACTCTTTTATCAGATTTAAGAAAAATGAGCCCTCTACCGTGTTCCACCACTTTACCGTGGATCTGGACTCGGGCCCTAATGCCTTATTCGGAGGTGGAGAAATAGTAGTATATAAAAGGCGTCTCTGGCTCACCTGAAATTTCACCCACCACCCTTCAATCCCATACATCAACAAATCGACTACAAACGGTTAAAAAGCCTTCATTTTCACAAAAATATCCTATAAAATCAATATTCAAAATTTCCACCCCCAGAATTGGCTCACCCAAAATTCCCCCACAACCCACCGAAACCACAAATGATAAAATAGCGTATAACTTGATGAATAGTTACATTATTTAACAGTAAAATTACATTGGATGAAAAATGATGGGTGAGCCAGAAACATCACCCAGGTTTTTGGTGGGCTCCCAGATTAAAACCACCACCCATCAAATATGTATTTATTTTATTTTTTAATTAATTCAATATACAATAATTAAACCATATTAACTATTTTATACCATAAAAGCACTATTATATAGATTACCTTAATCACAGGTCAATTCTCCAGTACCAATCCCTTCCAATGTGGCTACATGACAGGGTTTCTTCTTTGGCGGTGATGGCGTTGGACTATTACTTCGTTCTTTAGAAAGTTGAATCTAAAAATATTTATATTGTGACTAAGTAGCTGTTATAAAACTAATACCTGTAAAGCTTGGCTAAAAAAGATCGATGGAGCCATATAATTTTTAGGACTAAAAATCGCAGCATCTGAAATAGCCGAATGATGTGGAGAAGTTGGCATTTTGGTGCATCCGAGATTTATTCCAATTAGACCGGAAGGTCCCCAACAAGCACCACCTTAAATTAAACAAATGAAATTAGACAAAACAATTATTTTTTACCTGAATCGCCCGAAGAACTGACGCCCGTACCCAAGATGAACGGACCGCTAACGCAGTTATTTTGCCCATGGAAATAATGATATTTGAGATGAACAATTCCAGTTAAATAGCTGAGCTCCTGCTGCATGTTCCCATATCCTGCCAAAAGGAAAGAGTCGGATTCATCTGCTTGTATTAACGATGGGCCTTTCTGAAAATCCATAAATTTAATAATACAATAAATCACATGAATTTTACCTCGACAACATTATTGTCACATTTTAAAAGAATGAAATCAAGCATTTCATTGATGTGCACGACTGAAGTGATAAAGGTTTTGTTGGAATCAGACTTTTCCTTGTAAATCGTTAAATGATCTCCCACTCTGAGTTTCAAATGCGTACCATGCCGAAATGTGACGAAGTACTCAGGATGGATGCAGACAACACACGATTTACCTGCCTCATCACGAGAGAAAAACATAAATTTATCAATCGACTTTGCCATGGTATATACTTTTTTAATTTATTCACAGTCATACCATTTATATTTACATTATCTTCAAATTTCAATTCATCATAGGGTAGCTTTTGAATCATTGCCCATCCATATAAATTATTAGCATCCAAGTACATTAGGTACTTACTGGCTATATCAGGATTATAATTTTTCATTCCTTCCAGAAATGGACTCTTTGAGTCCATAGTTCCATCGGAATTGCTTCGCATGTATTTATTATCGGTGAGTGTAAATGTTAAAATAAATTTTACTTTAGAAGTTCAAATGGAAAAGCCGGGGACCGATGAGACAACAACATTTTACGCTCGAACTAAAAATCAAAAGCTATTACAAGAAGATGATAGAGAAGAATTTTATTCCAATGTTTGTGATGAACTTAAGGATAAGATCGAAAACCAAGAATTAAAAGGCTCCGGATGGTCATTTTTGAGGGCAAATAACTTGCTAATGACACAAAACGTTTACAAACAATTTAAAGGTGGATCATATATACCGCTTCCAAAGTGGATAGCAAATAAAAAAGCCATCGTAAATGTAAAGAATACTGATGAAAAATGCTTTATGTGGTGTTTATTGGCAGCATTACATCCTGTTAAAAAGAATTCAGAGAGAGTAAGTCAGTACAGAACATATGAAAATGAATTATTTTCGATGGAGCCAACTTTCCGATTGGAAAAAAAGACATTCCAAAAATTGAAAAGATGAACAACTTGGCTGTCAATGTGTTCAGCGATGAAGGCAATTCAATAATCCCAATTTACATCTCAAAAAATATGAAAGAAGTTCCAGAAAAAAGAATCATTGATTTATTCTTAATTAAAATTGAAGAAAGGATGCATTATTGTTGGATTAAGAATCTAGATAGGCTTTTAAGCAATGAAGTGAATACTCATACTGGAAAAAACTATATTTGTAGATGGTGTTTCAATTCCTTTCAAGTGAAAACAAAATATGAACGTCATGTAGAAGAATGTAGCAAGAACAAACCTGTTGTGTTCAAAAAACCACAAGAAGATTATGTACAATTTGGTAACATTCAACGATCGCAAAAGATTCCGTATGCTATTTATGCAGATTTCGAGTCGATAATTAAAAAGTATGCTTCAACAAGTAATAATCCCAATGAATCGTGGACTGAAATCAAAGGTAAACACATAGCTTCGGCTTTTTGTGCTGTTGTGGTGGATTTCAATGGAAAGATAGTTGACATTGAAGTCTATAGAGGTTACAATGCTGGTGAAAAATTTAATGACTACATTATAAAAATGTGCGACTACTTGATAAATTTAGAAAATAAGAGTATGAAAAAGCTAACTAAAAGACAGGTTTTGTTGAATGTTATAACAAGATAATATATGGACGTAAACATGCTCTATCATTATACAGAACGTCAAATAACAAGAACACTATTTTTTCCACAGATCCAACAAAGTATGAAGCTAAGTTAATAATTACAAAACTACAATGGCTTATACCTAAAATAATTCCAAGTTTAGAAATGCAAAATAAACTGATGAATTTATTTAAAAGTAGGAAATTATTTAATTTACCATATATTTCAAGACAGTTGGAGGACTATAGTGTACCTATAAGTTCTAGAGACTTTACTTGGAAATTAGGTACAAAATATGATAAGATAAAGTACTTTATCATTGGATTCCAATGCAATCGTGAAAATAATTACTTAAATGCTGGTAAATTTGATAGCTGCGAATTGGAAGAAATTTTCGTTGAATTAAACTCTGAAAGATATCCATATGAATGTCTCAAGTGTAATTTCGAGAATTTTAATGCTGTTCAACAATATAATTTTGCAAAGGAATTTAAGAATAGTTACTATGAAACAACAAAAGATTGTATTTTTCTGGATGAAGATGTATACTATTATTACTATCCATTATTTGTATTTGATGTTTCAAAACAAAGCGATAGAATCATCAATTCTCGTCCTGACGTAACAATTAGAGCCACATTCTCAAAAAGTATAAAGGCAAATACCCGTTGTTACTGTTTAATCTTAAGCGACAGCATGGTTGAAATTAAAGATAATAGAGTTAAAGTAATTTAAAAAATTTTTCTAATAAATGCCGTCCAAAATATTTCAACGAATTTTACTATCAATTATTTATTTTAGTAATTTCTTTGGAATTATTACTTCTGACCCAATAATTTGCACTAATAATTCTCCAACACAATATTTCAAATTCCCGAAATTGTCAAAATGCAACTATAATTACAAGAATATTACTCAAATTAAGAAATATGAAGTCTTTAAGCCCAATACTATCGAATTTATTTCAAATGCACATCTATGTAAAAAAGTGGTGTCAGAAGTATCAATGTATACCGATTTATCAGGATATGAACATCTAGTTGAAAAGGAGATAAATAATAAAGAAATTAGTATAAATGAATGTGAAGAAATGATAAAGAATAAATATTGTGAATTTGGTACATTGAAAAAAGGAGATCATTCTTACCATACAAATAATAAAGTAACTGTTGAATATCCGAATAGATTCATTAGTTTGGTTAAACCTAAACATTATTTAAAAGAAAACTGCATATTAATTGAAACAAAGCTTTTTGCACATTATGACCAGAAATATCCGACTAATGTGTTAGTTGATATGAACAAGTGTAATTATCTAAAAGGAAAATGTCAAATAAAATCAAACGAAATAATGATCTGGGATGTGAATAAAGATCAAAATTGTAAATTCATTTCGATAGGAAAATTTAATGGCTACCTTAATGAGAATTTCTGGATAAATAATGAAAACCAAATTGCTCTAAATTTAAGAAATAAATTCTTAGATGATTGTGGAAATCATTTACAATTAACATCTGAGGGGTATGCGCTAAATGAATTCAGAGATGAAAAATTTGCTATTACTAGACCTAAAAGACAGTCTTTTGTGTCGTCTTTTCAAGAAGCTGGGGAATTTCAATATTTGGAGAATAATTAGAAGACCAGATGAAGCATTTTATGGAAACATTTTGTAAAATGTTTAATGATCATAATGAGATTCTTGAAATCTTATTGAAAGAAAATCCTAAGAAATTCATTCAAAATGCTTTAAATTATTCATCTATTGATGTAAAATTGATCAGAGATGACCTTATTCAGGTGAAATTCTGTAAAGAAATTGACCATAATTTGATCGAATTTGTTGAGTTATCTGATTTTAAAGCATATAAATTAAGTCTGGCCTTATCTAATGGAGTTATCCCAATAAAAATTAAGAAGTATAATGACAAAGTATGGTACATCAAAGATAATGTAATTTCAAATGACATTGATGTTTATAGAAGTGACTTGTTCCCAGGCAAAGTGAATGAAATAAATTCAACATTTCATAAGTATAATCTACAATTTCTAAACGATAAAGTAATTTTTAAGGAGCATATTATGAATGATATGAAAACTCATGTTGAAGAAGAGTTATTGAATGAAATGAGACCAAAATCTGATGTTGGAATCGAATTAAAAGAAAATGAACAAAATTCAATAATACCACATGAAATCATTAATGAAATTGATAGTATATTTGAATCATATTACATTAAATTTTGGAGAATTTATGTTACAATTGGAGTAAAAATGTTCTATCTGTTTATAATTAGATCCTTGTATTATGTAGTCTCTCCATCATTTTCAATCTCAAAATTTAGAAACAAAGGTAATAAAAAAAGATTTGAGTCGCGTGAGCATGACCTTCGGGAGTCCATTCCTATTGTGGAATTCGTACAGGCAAATGACGAAGCAACTATTTCTACACTTAGTAGATCGAAAGTGATGGCAATTGAGGACTCCAAAAAATTAGATTATTATACATCCGCAATATCATTAAATGATAGAAATTAATTAATTAATTTTGAGTCTAATAAATGTCATTCAAAATTTTTGATGGTGGAAATACCAAAAATTATACTATAATTAATAATAGCCATAAAGAAAAAACTGATCTGTTAGAAAGCACCAATCTCACCCCTGAACTTAAGCATAATAATCATGAAGAGACTAATCCTGATAAAATTACTATAGAATTAGCAAAAAAAAATGAAGATTTTCTTAATTCATTAAAATCTGGTTCAGGATTTAAAATTATTCCCCAAAAGTAAATACATTTTTATGATTGCTTCGCGACCATTTCCAAAGGGAATTTTACTTTTTTACTTCTTTCATACTCAATTCCACAAAAAGGTCACAATCATCAAAGTTAATTGTTTTGTTATTCTTATCTACTAATTTTATAGATATTTTATTGGGTGTGTTAACAACGTTATGGTAGACAAGTTGGCAAGGTTCGGCAAGAACATAATCGTTATCAGAATCAAGTCTAAACCTATAGATCGGATTTAATTTTCTGTCGTTGACGTATGAATTTCCAATTAAGTTGCACCAGACAAAAACGCTATCGTACTTCTGTTCACAAGTTATGGTTGATAGCTTATGTTTACCTGAGATTACTATTTCATTATCGAATCCAAACAATTTTGAACAACTGTTTTCTATAGAAAAATCAATTGAATACGCTTTTTTTATATCAAGTATTATATTGTCATTTTCTATATTTATTTCAAAAAAGTTCTTATCTCTTTTCTTTAATAATTCTTTTAAACAGCTAACAAGTTCGATAAAGTCATATTTTCCTAACGGGATATATAAATCAATTGTCTCATTAATTGGATTGCCATTTTTGTCATTTCCATTAACTGAATAAGCGAATTTATTATTACTACTATCAACAACCTTTTGGGTTTTATTATTAAGTTTCCCATCAATTTTCACTAATGCAATTTCATACTTTTTGTCCAGGAAATCTTGAGAAAACGAATATTCGAAACATGCTTCACTTGACCTAAGCTGAAGAAAAAATACAGCCATTTAAATGAAAAATTATTTTAAGCTTAATATTACATCCCTATAACTATATTTCTCCAATAATTTTAGTACAAGTAAGCAATAATATCCACAGTGATGTGTATTGAATTTTTGTATCTGAAATGTTGAAAATTCAAGGTTTGATCTTAAATAATTTTGTAATTCAATAGGTGGATCCAATCCAAATGAGTCAAAATAATAACATTCATCTTTATTTTTATGATAACAAACCCAGTGGGTACCATTATTTTTGATGGAATCTAAATTTACAATACCAACTTCATTATTATTAACTTTATTCGGAAGAGTGTCCCTCATAAACACACCTCTAAAATTTTTGATTTTTAATTTCTTTACCTTTTCTTCTAATTCACAATTTGTTAGTGGTTTTAAATCCTTCTTGAGCATTCAAAATTTCATTTATTAATTTAAAAAATAAAATAAATACATATTTGATGGGTGGTGGTTTTAATCTGGGAGCCCACCAAAAACCTGGGTGATGTTTCTGGCTCACCCATCATTTTTCATCCAATGTAATTTTACTGTTAAATAATGTAACTATTCATCAAGTTATACGCTATTTTATCATTTGTGGTTTCGGTGGGTTGTGGGGGAATTTTGGGTGAGCCAGTTCTGGGGGTGGAAATTTTGAATATTGATTTTATAGGATATTTTTGTGAAAATGGAGGCTTTTTAACCGTTTGTAGTCGATTTGTTGATGTATGGGATTGAAGGGTGGTGGGTGAAATTTCAGGTGAGCCAGAGACGCCTTTTATATACTACTAGAAAGAGTGACCGGCCATGTTAGGATAAAATTGAAAAAGTCAACGGCCATTCAAGTCATACGAATTCAATTCAAAGGACGCGCGTGCTTGAAAGACCATAAGAAAGGACATGACATTGAAAAAGTGCGTAATTAGACGAGTCTTTAATTACCCTCAATTCATTGATCTGAATTTAACTTATGACTTTTTTCAGATATTCTTTGACAAAGACTTTGTCCTATTAGAACGACCTCCAGGCAACCCGGTTGCGGGAAACTTTCAATGGAAAGCGGACTTTGATTATTCGCTTCCTTTTGAATATATTCTTCCAATGGGATGTCCCAGTTCCTTTGAGAGTCCCGATGCTTTTGTCCGATACTTTGCCCGAGTAACACTTCAAACATGCGAAAGTCAATCAGTAAGTAATGTTTTTATTATCAGATTCGATTATCATTTTTATCACCATTATTGTCGGTTTCAGCCTATTTACATTTCGAAATGTCACTTTTCAATTTATGATTTCGAATCAACTGCCGCGGTTGAGCAACAATATGAAGAACCGTATGTGCAAAGAAAGACATTCAAGGCTTCTGGCTGTTGTTGTTGCAAACGAAAAGTATATTTGGAACTGATCATGCCAAAAAGAGCTTTTTATGCGAACGAAATTCTACAGTCCCGACTAATTATTGATAATATCGCGGATGCAAGGATTGCTCAAAATGTAAGAAATTACGTAAAAATGGTTACGGTATCAATTTAGATCGCATATAACGTAGTTGAGAGGACAGCCAAGGCCGAGACTCCATTTACGGAAGTCCAAAAACAACCTGCTCGAGTCATTAAGTCGGGCAAGGTCGATGTTGAGAAGGTCGAAAAAAAACGGAACACCATTATCATAAATCAACTAAATTTCACTACTGCTCCCATATCAGCCTCCAACTCGTTAGGTGAGATTCATTATAATCATTTAGAAGAAAAAATTTTAGCTACTTCCACCTTGCCTCGGGGCAGATCTAATCCAGCCTTATCACCTGATGACTCTGCCAACAAACTCTTTGATCATCCTTCGATCATCTCACAAACAAGAAAAGAGCCCTTATTCGACATTCACTATTCCCTACAGGTAATCTAACATCGTTTTGCTTTCGATTTATACCGTTTTAGATACTTATTGGGAAATTCTTAATCGAAGTTCCTTTTGTTCTCAAGCCAACGGGTCACGCTGAGACCAAGGAAGCATTTGCGTCAGCTAACGAAAGCAACGCGGTCAAGTTCATTCCATCTGAAGTCACGGAAATAAAGCATTCCGGATCCTCCAGAGACATCAAGGATCATTTTGCAGAGCCAGACGAAACCGATAAGTTATTCGTCGGCTCTCCGGATTACACTTTTGTCCCCTTGATACCAGTTTATGAGAAACTCCCAGAAGATGGTAATTTATATCACTGGCCAGAATTGGGAACATTTGGATCCAACCAAAAATTAATCTGGCATCCGGATGAAAATGAAGAAAAGGAACGGAAAGAAAAAGAAGTAAAGGAACTAGAAAAACAAAAACAAAAAGAAGCTAAAGTGAGAGCCAAGAAAGAGAAGGAAAGTAAGAAGAAAGAAAAGGGAGATAACAAGGAAAGTGAACCTCTCTTAAACAAAGACGCAGATGAGCCTGGTGTGTCAAGGATCATGGGTAAGCCATTATTTCAAACATTGTTAATATGATTTATCCGACGAAAATTTTTATTGATCACACTTTCAGTCGAAACAACAGAATTCAAATCGTTGGAGCCCTCAAGTAATGGCAACTTCGTCGAAACTGAGACAAGATTCATTGAGACGAGAAAGGTGAAGGTTCTAGAACAGCATGGAGACTCTCCGTCCCAAAGAACCGAGATTGTAACAGTAATAGAAGGTCGTGGACAGGATGCCCCAGTCACGACAACATACGAGACAACGTGGAATGAATTGGTAACGACAGAGAAAACACCGGAATCTCAAGAATCCGAGATTACCATTCAGAAAGAGGAATTACCTGGGACCGAGATCGGAATTGAAGAAGTCGACAACGACAAAAATAATGTGAATTTTCAAAAGTTGGAGGACACTTCACAAAAAATCCTTGAAAGATCGGACGAAGTCAGAGAAAATGGAGGAGTGCACATGACGTCGAACAAAAAAGCAAGAGATGATGTCGAACAAAAAGACAATATAAAGAAACCACTGCCTCAATCAAACGGAGAGATCGAACGAACAAAAGAAGTCGAAGAGAGTTTTTGATCGATAGTATCATATCTTTTTAATTTGCCTTTCCCAAGCTTATTGTTGTGTCTCTAGTCACTGCGCCAGAATAGTATTAATTGTAAAAGAAAGTGACCTCAAATAAAATGTAAAGATTCATTAGAGATGATTAATTGCGAACCAAGGAGATGAGTCGTAGAGCAGTAACAATGAAGGCCATTTTTCGATTCAAAAGAGATGTTTAAACATCTCAATCTAAAAGTCCCATTTACAACACAAAATATTAAAATTACTAGTGGTTATTTCTCTCATCAGTAGGCAAACCATTTCGAATGACCATAATCTAAACCTGACGAGTAAATTTAAGCCAATATTTAGGGGCATTCCCATTGAAACAACTCAACTGGTTTCCAATGTCAATTGAAAACAAACAAGGACTTTTTTCATTTGTAAAAGAGAAGAGACAACCCCCGAATTTTTTGAAACGGTCTGATCAGACATGGCAAGGGGGCCGGGCCGGGCCCAACTCTAAACGGGCCGGGCCGAGGGCCTAACGTTCTTTTGGGACCCCTCGGCCCAGCCCTTTCTTTTTTAAAAATTGGTCTTGCAACGAAAAATTTAGGTGCCAAATTTTTTTGGCATTTTGTTGTAATTTTTTCGCAAAAAAATTTTGGGAAAAATAATTTTTCCCAGAAAAAAATAGCATTAGAAAAAATGCTATTTTTTCCCAGTAAAGATATATTTTCTCCCAGAAAGAAACTATTTTTTCCCCGAAAGCATAAATTTATAAAAGTAAAGCATAGAAGTACTATATATAGATAAAAATGACTAATAAGTTATTTTACTTGTAAAATCTGCTAAGTAGTTATGTAAAATAGTAGTAATAGGAAGATTTTGAGGGAATTCACAAAATAAAGGTAATCGATTGTGATCATTTTGAAAACAAAACTCATTTTTTTGACGTTTACTTGTTTGCGGTCAAAAAGTATAGCGACGCAGGAGTATTGTCAAACTTTCGGCGAAAATGGCTTAAGATCTTGTACTCACTCCATCCACACTTCGGCATGCAATGTTATACTGTTGCTTTCACATACACCGATAGCCTTTCTTTGTCATATTCAGTGCCGAAAAGATAATGGTATAATTCAAATGCTGGAATAGTATAGACCAAGCGCTGGTTTACCAGATACTCATCTTTATATTCATCGGGAACAAAGTAATATTCAATAATTTATTCAGTATGTTTTGTATAACCCATTTTCTCAAAATGTGTCTACTATTATTATTTTATATAACCATTTATTAGATTTTACAAGTAAAATAACTTATTAATCATTTTTATCTACTTCCATGCCTTGCTTTTATAAATTTACTCTTTCTGGGAAAAAATAATTTCTTTCTGGGGAAAAATAGCATTTTTTCTATAAATCCTTTTTCTGGGGAAAAGTATTTTTAATTCTGGGAGAAAAATATAGACCCAATTCAAGGATTTCATTTCATTGTCATGAATAACATATTCTCTTCTCTAAACTTTTTTCTCTTTCTTTCTCTAGGATTTCGACGATGGATTTGACAATCGAGCAGCCCATCTGAAGTATTTTATTCACTCTGATGACATGAATACCTGTGGTTCGATTTTTCGACCTTTAAAAAAATCAAATAAACATCAAAATTTAGGACAAAAAATTTCAGGTTCTGATTATCATTTACGAATCTTCAAATTTTTGATGCTTTTCAGCTTTTTTGCATATATTTCCAATATCTGAACATCTTTTTCGCCGAAAGGCAAAATTTTTGATATGGATAATATCAAAAAAAAATCAACAATATATATATTGTTGATTTTTATAGGTTGATCGATTTTTAAATTTTAAAACGTTTTTGGACTAATTCGAGTACTGCGAACAACGTCATGATGTTACTTTAAAGTAAAAACTTTAAACAAAAAAAAAGGGCCGGGGCCGGGCTTTGGAAATTTTGAAAAGGGCCGGGGGCCCGAAGGGCACCGGGCTTTGTCCGTTTTGCCATGTCTGGGTCTGATATATGATATCGACTCATTTACCTGCAGCTGCAGTTTTGATTTTAAACATTTGAAGCATAGATAACGTGAGGTCATGACCTTTTTTTTGAGGTCATCTTTTTATAAAAAATTCTCTGGTTTTCTTTGAAAATCAATAAAGTCAAAGTGTAAAAATAGAAAGATTAGAACTGCTTTATAGAAAGTTTGAACTCAAAAAAGGGGCAGTACATTGCAGTGTTTAGTTTTTTTAAGCGAAAATCAGATTCCCGTATCATTTTATTTTTCCAATACTTTTAAAAGCTCTATTGTTACTCTTTTAGCTTCAAATGGATCCCTCCAAAAATGCTCTTGACTCACCGGCAACAACATTTAGTAATGTATGTTGAAAAGTTGACTTTTATTGTTCTGAATTTAGGTATCATATTTGGGATCATCCACCGTTGCCGATCCTACTAACGAAGCCGAGGTCTCACAAATAATCTCACAACTCAATGAGGAACTTCGGAGTGGTGCTATGAATGTTAAGGTGGCAGTTCCTACATACTTTACTGGCCAGATCGGGTAAGCAATCAGTGTCTAGGGATTAATATAATATTTCATAATTTAGATTGATCGACGGAGACACGGAACAACTAATCCGAACTTTCAACGTAGCTCAAATCAGATGTTGCACGTGTGGTTTACGAGGAACTAAGCAGCAAGAATGTATTGCGTTTTCTTTTACACAAAACTTTGGAAAGAAGGATGCTTCTCATCAATGCCATGTCTTCAGATGTCAGTCGGCCCAAGTTGTAAGGATCGTTCAAGAATTTGTCACCAAAGTTTTTTCAGGTTGGCCATATGCTGCAGTGTTTTCAAAGGGTCTTCGAAAGCAAGAATCCGGCAGCTCCAGGGGTCAGTTTTGAAGAAGAACACGAATTTGACATGTTTTTGGAGATAAAGGTGTGATTTATCCCTAAAATCTTTAGTTGTTTAGGAAGAAGATGACAACGGAAGCGGATTCACCTTCTGTCCAGTTGAAACAAATTGTTTCAAGTTTCGGAAGGACCGTAAAAGGAAGTTTGTTGCAGTAATCAAACAAACAAAAGGCCCCCGGGATCTTTGTATCCGAAAATGTTTTGGTTTTCTACTGGCAGCCGGGAGATATCTCAGAGAAAGTGATATGCAACTACTCGATTCTCAAGAGTCTCAGCAACTGGATAACAATACAGTATTTCAAATTGAAGCTCCCTGGAATCCCCGAGCGAGAAATTTTGAAGTTTTAAATATTGAAACACCAAAAGGTAATACAATCAATAAATGATAAAACGTTATATTCCAGAGACAAGAGCATTCATGACAGTGGCGGTAGATGTAATCTTTGATGGAGTCGACGAATCAGTCAGATATAGCATGGAATGCAGAGCTCGCGTCGTCCATCAAATGGAGAGCTTCCCTTTCTCCCAGAGAGTCCCCGTTGTCGAACATTTCTTCATGAAATTAATGGTAAACAGATTCTCTTAACATTTGCTGATACGCCTCGCACTGTTAAAGGCTTTTTCCTGTTCTCTTTCCAGGTCGTGGATGGGAAGTCTAAAATTACGAGTTTTGAATCAGCCGCCCAAAGAGAGCGTTCACAAGGGCTTGCGAATGGGAAATCGCTCGAGAAAATGCCAATTCAACTGATACATCCAACCAACGATGATGAATCAGGTAGGAATCAGTTTTTTAGACTCTTTTTCATGGTTTACTTGGATTTATGAAATGGTTTTAGATAGCGATGAACCTCTTCTCTCCGGATCAGGGGTTGTGAATCGGACTATCAGCGATGAAAGCTTCAAAGAATGGAATGAAATGGTGGCTGGATGGGAATTGAAGCCGGAAGAGTAAGTGTGGACGATGATTACATTTCTTATTTCTATTTAGAAGACCTCAGATTTTGTCTGAATTAATGATGGCCAATGGTGGAATTCCAGATGTTCTTAGGGAAAAGGTGTGGCCTCTTCTTTCTAAGGCTATATTGGATATAGAATTGGAGCAGACATATCATATGTTGCTCGAAAAAGAATCAGTGGCTGAGCAAATTATAATGAGAGACATTCATCGGACATTTCCTGCCCATGATTACTTTAAAAAGGCTGATGGAGAAGGTCAATCGAGGCTTTATAAGATATCCAAGGCGTATTCTCTGTATGATGAGGAGGTCGGATATTGTCAGGGGCTGTCATTCTTGGCCGCGGCGCTTCTTTTGCACGTAAGCGCAGTTTATAATCTGTTTATTTGTTTTTAGATGCGCGAGGAAAAGTCGTTTTGTGTCCTAGTGAGAATTATGTACAACTACGAACTCAGAGACCTGTTCAAACTTGGATTTGACGCTCTCCATTTGAGGTTCTTCCAGCTTCAGAAACTGATTGAGGTACGCTCTGAAGAATTGATTATAAATTTAGGATTACATTCCCGATTTATATCGGCACTTTACCGATAACAATGTCGAGACCCATATGTATGCATCGCAATGGTTTCTGACGTTGTTCACGGCTAAATTCCCTCTTCAAATGGTCTTTTATATTATCGATTTGTTTCTGGCGGAGGTATGTAATTGATAAAAATTTAATTTTGGGCTTTAGGGTATCAACACAATCTTCCATGTGGCCGTCGCTCTTCTGCAAGACACCAAGATGGATCTCTTGAGACTTGATTTTGAGGGGATCTTAAAATATTTCCGCGTAACTCTTCCAAGAAGATATCGATCTGAAGCGGTGGCCAAAGAGTTGATTGCGAAGGCGGTCAATCTGAAGGTTAGAATTGTGTGATTGAAGTGAATTTGCCTTTAGATATCTCATAAGAAATTGACAAAGTATGAGAAGATGTTCCGAGAAGCAAAGCAGAATGAACTCGAGACTCTTGATCCGAAAGATAGATTGGAAAGAGAAGTAACCACTCTCAAGAATACGGTAATGCGATTGGAAAGAGAAAATGATGACTTGGCTAGAGAGTTGGTGACTAGCAAGATCGATCTTCGCAATCGACTTGATTCGGTGGGTTATTTATTTGTCTCGGGTTTGTATTATATTTTTTAGACCGAAGATAAATTGGAACAAGTAGTTATGACCAATCAGAAAAAAGCAAAGGAGTGCAATGATCTGCAGGATGAGATCTCAGTTCTTCGTGAGCAGTCTATCCTTGTAAGTCTTTATGAATACTGCTACCGATTTTGTTTTCAAGTATATTGCATATTAATATTTTATTTTCAGTTGAAGGAGGCATGTACCAACGAAATGGATCGCCTTCAAGCCGTCTTGACTCGTTACGAAACTGTGTGTTCCTTTTTTGAATCTGATCGGAATGAATGTCGGAAGAAGTTTGAGGCACTCCAAAGTACAGTGTCCTCATGTCCCAAGTGTAACAATGAGATCAGTACAGTGGCTGAATTGTTTAAAGCCGTGTCTTTGGATCGTGATGTCCCCGTCTTGGACAGGTTGATATCAAATGGCAAAAGTAATGGGAAGAAAATAAATTTTGAGAGGACCTCTGATGGAGCCTATGGCGAAAAGGTGAGTTTGAATATTAATTTGCATTTTATTTCTCAGAGTATTAACTACTTGATGGACCTTGTGGCCGAATACGAAAAGAGTTTGAAACATGTGGAATCGGAACTTGTGGAAACAAAGCTGGCCTTGGTAGAAGCCCAATGCCAGAATCAAGGACTAGTGCATCAAGTAAGGACTGAGGGGCTTTTTTATCTTGCCCATTTTATAGATGTCATCACGAAATCAGAATTCATCAGACTCGGCTTGGCTGAAGAAGACCTTATCGTCAATAAAAGAAGTCGGAATGTCCATCAAAAACAATGGAGCTCACCCAGAATAGACCTATTTTTATCTTATAACAATATTCACGCCCTTGCAATTAGCTATTTTTTGTCATGATTAATTTATTTGTTTCCTATCTGGTTCGTTACTTTCACCTATAGCAGCTATTTTTTTATTTTTTAACGCATTCCTTGTATAACGGGTAATTTTTTGCGATGAGTATTTTTATGTTGTTTTATGTACTTTTGATTGTATGTTTTTCATATTGTCGCTTACTATGACCGGTTTTAGTGCAAAGTAATATGGCCAACGGTTGTCATCATTCCAGTCGACTAACCCGTGGTGCAATTTCCAAGTGCATTGCCATCTATTTATATTATACTGCTATGATAGTAATTTAAATACATTATTTATTACTGAATTTATTTTCTTGTAATGGAATGAGGAATAAAAGATGGCTAAAGTGATGCCTCTACCCTGATCTGAACATCTGCGATTCCCGCTTACACTCAAGTTTAAACTGAAAATGTTCGAAAACAAAAGAAAAAAAAAGACAATGGTGAGGTTTTAAATCAACTTGTTGCCAGAAGTAATTTTTATATATCGAAACGGAAAGCTGGAACCGGTCTCCATCAAACGGCCCGCGCCCACCGTTCGGTCCTTTCGTCTTCTTTACATTACTTTCAATTGGAGAGAATGAACGGCCCGTTATTCCTCAGCCTTCTCGGTCTTCCGATTGTCATCGCAGGTAAGAGATTTTGGCACATCCCATCAAAGGCCTCAATTTATCGTACTCTTTTAAAGTTGGACTTACCGTATTTTAGTTATAAATCCGGAATGTCAAGATCTGGATTCGGGATGTCGGGATTGGGTAAGTAATAGTCGAGACCAATGTCGAGTCCAAGGCTATATCCAAAGTAAATGTCCCAGAAGTTGTCATATTTGTATGAAAATTCCGGCGAGTAAGTCTATGGGTTTACGTGAGATGATCTAGGATACGATGAACTCCGTGTCCCTGCCAATCTCCGGCCATTGGGTTGGTTGGTGGGAATCTGGAGATCGGAACATGATGGGAAAGCCTTCTTCCCGACCATCCCAAAGTTTACATATGGCGAACAAATCGACTTCAGTGTGCCCGACAATCAATTAACAGCCAGACCTGCCTTCAATTATACCGCCTTTGCATGGAGTATGGATGGAAGTGAGGAATTACACAGTGAGAACGGCTATATCGTCGTTGAGAATGGGAGATTCGCATTAACAACAGTCATGAGCAATGGTAAGATCAACAATATTGGCGATCACTGGTTATCTCTAATTTAACATTTTACAAATCACGTTTGTTACGCAACAATTCAGGTTTTGTAACGGTGGAAGAAGGCGTCTTGTCGGGACAAAACCTCCGCTTTCGGTTGGTCGACATTGGTCGTATCTCATTTAGCAGAGACCTCCCAGTTCATGATGTAAGTCATCCTTTAAAGAAACTTTAATTTAATACAGTTGGTTCGGGAATGGCGCCTTATTAATCCAAATACCCTGGAAGCTCGTCTTTCGATGGAAACTTTAACTCATGGAATGCGCGAACATACAACGATCGTTTACAAAAAGATCTTCCCTTAGGCGTTTTACGATAACTACTCTATTTGTCATGTAATTACCCGTTAATTAAGTTAATATGTATTCTGAATCCTACATTTATTACATTTGAAGAGATTGAGAGATGGAAAGAGGTAATATACTGTTATTGAAACAAGTTGTAAATAAAAGCGAATGCGGTGAAGATGGAGACAGTGGTGAGGGACAACGTGGAAGCAGAATTGCATGGCTTGCCCTGAAAGATATTATAAAATGTGAGATGGGTGATTTTATAATGCTTTAGTAATTTCAAAACTTACTGGTTCGTTGTTGAAGCACTGGTAGAGCCAGAGGACAATTCCTTTATTTCCGATTCTTCTTTTTCCATCAACTTCCTCATCCCCAGTATAAGCACACTCTCTTACAACACCACTATCTCCGTCGACGGTTTGGAGGATTTTGCGGCATGAATTGGCATCAGTTCCTGACAATTCGCCATCTGTGATTTTGGGGCAGGGCTGGAACGCAATGATTGCAATATTTAGAAATTTGAATTAATTTTTGTGGAACGCATGTGATCTTTTTTTATATGACTCTTACTTTCTTGAACTTGGTCAGCTCTTTTTCATCACTGGACTCACAGACTTCTTGTCCGGCGGTAAACGAATTGCATTGATAACAACTGACCCCACCCGCCTTTCTAAAAAAACAAACTGATTACAATCTCGTGAACATTGAAGTAGACAGTATTTCACGTTTCATTACTTACTTCTGAGCTGAAACACTGAAAACCCCAACAAGGAGAATGAATAAAGCAAGTTTCATAGAGAACATAATTGAGCTGAAATCGGAATTAAGGCAGTGCAAAAGTTATAAAAATAAAAACAACAAAATTAAGTAAAGTAATCAAGGGTCAAAACCCCGAAGGAATTCCCGTGAACGTTTAAAATTGATTTATTTGAATAGATCGTTCGATTTGAAATGCAAAAAGTTGACAAGATCCTCTGGCAGACATTTTCTAAGCGCCTCAATGGCCAGACTCGCTCCCTGGGGTGATAAATTCCGGGCCATGGGTCCAATTATTGTGACGCCAGCTATCTCTTTAAGTGCATCCGGTTCGGAATTCGACTTGGAAGAGATTTGGATCAATTTCTTACATAATTTGAACTGAAGTTCGCAGACTTTTAGTACAGTATGACGGTATGAAGGCAGAGGTTCATGTGATGAAGAATTCCTGTAAATTTATTACTTTGACCAGCATCATTTTTCATTTTTATTTTATTTTAAGGCTTTCTTTTTCGAAAAAAAACGTGGCAAGCAGTTAATTTGAGAAGTAAATAATGTCGCCGAAGAGCATCAAAACTCACTTGAATACCCGCTGTCCCAGAATCATCCCTCAAAGCCTAAAACAATCGAATAAACTGATCCGTATCCTAAATATGAGAATATAAAAGGCTCGGCTTAATCTGATTAGACCAGCACCACAACCACAATGTTCGAACGGAGCTGAAGCCGGCCCCAAAACGGCGGCTAATGACCAAGAAAGTCCTGTCGTCTCTTCACTTAGTCAACAAAAGTGGCGCCCTCTTCCTGTGTCGCGCATTAATCGACCGAAACTTGGCCCGAAGAATGTCCTCTTCACATATCCTAAGGAGAAATACCCCAGATAAAAGTTCTAGACCTTGACTTCTGTGACCTGAGGCTCACCTCTTTGCATGTCATCACATGACAGTTGACATATGAAATGTTATGAAGAGGCTGTGACGTCATCATGGTTGAATAGTATGTTTGTTGTACCTGAAAAATAAACAAAAGAAAAAACTCGTAGATTAAGATAGAGCGAGCGTTGCTACTGATTGCTTCCAGTTGGGACATATCGAAGTCAAAAAAAGTTCTGCTCAAAAGTTGAAATGGCGTAAAGAATGGGAATGACTTTAAAATACAGAGGAGTAGAGATTGTCTGAAAATAAGAAAGGAGAGCGAATTTGCTCAAAAAACCCCCCGATAATTTCCACTTTGTTTGGGAACAGAAGGGGACACTTCTTTTCCACCGTTTGGCAATAAAACGCGTGCAAATGGTCTCTGGAAGAAATGTTGAAAAAAGAGAGAAGAGCAAGCAAATTCGGCCAAAAAGAAAGTCCCCGAAACCCTCCTTCCCCGACTCTTTACTTCCCAAACAATTTCAACACAAATAAATGGCTTTAAACCCAACTTTAAGCAACCACTTTTATTAAATTACAGATATTTTTAAAAGTAAATTTAGACAAAGGTATCCCCAAACAAAACATGTTGCATTCTCTCAGCAGGAGGGACAAAGTCAAGCCAATCTGATGCATGATTCGGAAGAAGACCCATCGTGTGACATTTATATACCGCCAGAGCTATTGCAGCCAAGTTTCCCAGGGCAAAGATCATCTTGTGAACAATCAAAGAGCCAGGGTACTCAGCCTATCAATTATCATAATTATCCATCATCGACGGAACTTACATCAATTGACTTAAAGGCTTGTCCAATCGCCATAATCGCTCTCATTGGTCGCCACGCCATCATAACAACCATCATAATCGGGAAGATACTAATTGTGTTTCCAGCCATATACATCATACTAAATTGAAATAAAAGATATCTACAAACAACTTACATCATGTTCATAGGAACACTCTTAATGGGTTGCAAAGCGAGATCCCATGCTCTCTTTGACATTAAATGCTGCTGATTCTGAGCATTGGCACCAGCATGTTCACTATGATGGGAAGTCTGTGAAACTGACTGACTGAATCCTGGAGGATTCAGAGTCGTGTCATAAACTCGTGAAAGGGCGCGGCTACCTCCAAAATCCAATTTCCATTTATTCATGGGGTTCGTCATCTAAACTGTTGAACCACTAATCGCCAAAACAAAAACAATACTTTTTGGTTATAAAAACCAATAATTAGGAACTTTAAAGTTGTTTCAAATAAATTAAATAGAATTTTTATATTCTTCAAGATTTAAAATACAAGTCCAGCAAAAACTGTGCTAGTTTTGACAGCCAACACAAGGCAGTAATGTTCCAGCAACTGGGCCAACAACTCTCTCTCATCGAGAAGTTCCAACTTTTCAATCCGGGACACTTCATCTTTGTTGAAATGTTGAGAGTAAAGTTCTTGAATCGTCCAAGCATTGGCAATCGGATACCCGTTATTGAGAAATCGGGCCTTCTGAGAGAAGAGATTCTCACAAGCTGGAAGTCCAACCAGATGGATCCCTCGTTCTTGGAGATTACTTTGCATAATAGAACTGAATTTGTCATTCATATTCACCTAAAAAGCAACTTGCAAAAGGTTTAAAGACATACCGGTTCGTAGCTAACAAACACAAGTTCATTAAATCTTTTTGAAAATTCTCCAACTAAATTCTCGGTGATATTAACATCAAGATATACAAGAACACATTCGGCAAGAACAACTGTGGGAAAAGAAGGATCCAGATTTGCCAGTTCAAGCTTCTGCCACAACTCTGCCGATTGCCTGATGTCCGCTCCCAATAAATGATAGTCATCAGCATGAAGATCACTGTGATGGGATTCGGATACTAAAACATTAAGCTATATCTAACCATTATACTCATTTACCTTGCGACTGGAAAGCAGAAGCTAGTTGACCTGATTTGGAAATCGTCCGAATTTTTCTGGCGGTCACAGAGCTGAAGTCGACTTCCACCAATTTTCGAAATGGGAATCTTCTTTCTTTCAATCGGAAGTATAAAGTGTCAAAACCAGCACCAATATTAATAATCTGCAGATTCTCTCCAGCAAGCTAAAACATGTATTCCTTGTTTTCAAAGAACTTACTTCAGAGATTCTCTGCAAACTCAACTCGAAAGCCGCATGTCGAGCCCAATATCCCCTCAGGATCTCCGGCGCCCTTCTGTGAATATTGTCGGGATTTACGATGAAATGATGGATGTAAGGATCAGACCAATAACCCACCTAAAAGTTAATTAAAGCGTCAAAAAATACTTACTTTTACAGCCGAGAATTTTGATTCTGTGGCATCGTCGTTGGTCTTCTGTACTGAGTAATCGTCTGAGACAGAAGCTGATCTTCTGCGGCAGCTAATCGAAGCGCTCAACTCGTTGTCACCGAGGTCTGCTTCAGCTTCCATAACTGCTGAGTACTAGTTCCAATTCTGTTGTTTTCCTTGGTAAAAAATTTCCCATTGGACGAAATGCCACGATTGATTTTTGCACTGCGATTCGGACAGTGAGACCTCATACTATCAGTCTGTCGGGAAAATAATGTGGATTTGTCGCGCCTTCAAATCGCGCGCCATCGCTTGGCGACGCTTTGGAATTTGATGCGCGACAGCGCGGAGCTTCAGGGTAACTCAGCACCGAATTCGCAAATCTGGCGTCGACTTTCGAGAAAGTGCACCTACTGTTTTCAAAAATCTTAAGAACAGTGCAGCGAATTCGAAAATCTGGTGCAAATCGAATAATAACTCGACGCCAATTTTTCAATTTTGGCGTCGGCTTATTCGTACACCGCACATCATTCTGAGAATGAACCCGATGATCACTCCAGCCCGATTATGACACCAGCCCCGATTATCACCCCAGCACGATTATGACCCCAAAGCACGGATTATGACTCCAGCTCGGAAAATATGGTCGCTTTCAGCAGAAAATATCTAGCAACAGACCAGGACTGATAGCCAAACACCTCGGCCGTTGTCATTTTTCATTTTTTCAAGTCATTTTTCATTTTTTTCAAAATGAAAAATGTCATTATGTAATTTTTTGACATTTCTCTAAAAATAGTTGATTTTGGGGTTTTCGAGGGTGCTGATCTCGAAAATACGGCTGAAATATTTTTGTCTAATTCTCGCATTAACCTACTGTAATTTACAGTTTAGTGTTTTTACAGCAATTGACTATAACAACATGACTACTTCTCATAAATATCTAAAATTAAGAATACTTTTGTTTTAAAGCATGTCCGTCATAGGAAATATTGAATTTCGGCAGTCTGATTGTTACAGTAGTCGGGCTACTGTAACATATCAAAATGCGGGTTCGGCCGCACAAAATCGGCCACAAAAATTTTTGTTCTGAAATGCCGCAGCTGATTTTTAGATATGTTGATCAACATAAAATTCCCCCTTTTTTCGTGTAGTGGATTTTGGCCAAATTTAGTAATCCCGCGGTCACGGGTTCGGTCCCCGTGGAAGCGGATTGCGTAAAACTGCACAGAACTTCAAAAAATCGGTTGAGGTGGATATATTTTCAAGACAGACTTGAAGTATATGATTCTCTTTGATCTCGAGAAGTGGCCGCCGGTCTGGATTAAGCCGGCAATCATTGAAATAATTAATAAAATACAGGTTCCGAGAGTGATGTATGCTGTTCTTGTGACAAAAGAAGTAATATGGTGATGAAATTTTCGAGATCATCACCCTCGAAAACCAAAAATCAACTATTTTTAGAGAAATCTTGAGAGCATTTTCATGTCATCAAGTATTACTTTGACTCCATGGAGTTGCGAAGCAATCAACAATTTCTCCAGTTCGCTCCTCTTTACGGTAGTCTCACATCTGCGCTGTTTAAAATATAAAAAAGGCTGTTAAAGCCTTTGAGGTTTCTCTAAATTCTCCAGCAATTGTAAAAGGCATTTTTTGTTGTTTATAGGATACAAAGCGAGAAGATGTGACAATCATCGGAAGTTTGGCTGTCTACCGTACAATGTTTACATACATGACACTCGTGAGGTGGCTCTTGTTGGCAGTAAACACTTTATTTGATCGAGACAGATAGCTTTTTTACAGTCGAAGTCATCACATTCGTTATTAGAAATTTCCTGAACACCTATAAAATATTGAAAATTGCTATTAATCGCGAATGAGTAAAGCTAAAAACACAAAAATTGGGATAATAAGAGAATGTCACACAAGGAAAAATATAGCGCAGATGGTTTCCCGATATTGCAACTAAAAGTACGATAAAAGTGCAAAAAACAACAAAAATGAGGCTTTTTTGCACTACAAAATTTTTCTCACCGTTAGAAAAATGTTGAGGCTTCTGTATGTTGTAGAGCTTGAAAAACGATTCCGAATGAGGTATATACCGACCTTGTATCGATCTTGCAACATGACCTTTTTTGCAATTTAATTTTAAATTTTCGATTCTTTGCTTAATTTTTTACACGGCTGGTAATGGTTGCACATAGACAAAAAGCATATCATTCAAAAGCTCTGGAAATCCTCTATAAAATTTATATTTTACATTTTTTGGCACCTGCCCAGCGGCGCACCAAATTTATTTTTGAAACATTCCTAAAAAAAGAAAATCGGTGACCGGCGGCGCACTAAAAGTTCAGAATGATGTGCACCGGATTTTGCGCTTTTGTAAAAAAAATCGAATTCTTATATGACCACCTTTATATGTATGCTGCAGGACAGATAAAGTCGAAAGTAATATTGTTTTAAGAAGTTTCACTCTGTTTTACCATTTTTTTGTTCTCTTTCTTTGAACCATCTTCGTTTAATATTTCCTTACCTACGACCATTACGGGTAAAAGAGAAACATGAAGTAAAGTGGCGTCGAATTAATTTCAATTTGTCTCCGATTTCCATGGAGAATAGCAGACTGCGCAGACAACCCTGGGGCTAATCTCGACCCGAACACCGGAGTTTAGTCTGCAAAAACGTGGTGCGAGAGTGCATTGTTCAGGTGGCGGCTTTTTTCTTGGGGCCGAGATCTGCGAGAATCCTCTCGGTTTGGTGGGGCCCGTAGAGAGAGCGCCCCCCGCTTTCCAAATTCAGTGCCCAGACTCAAGACAACTGCCTTCGGCCACTTTTTATTTTGTTGTCGTTCCGCTTTTCCACTCTCGCATGGCTCTTCCATGAGCCGGGCCATCTGATTCGTGGGGCCATGTTCGCCCACCTTCTGTACGAGGTCACATTTGGCGGTGTGAATCACTCGATACCTGGGAACGGCGGTCTTGATTGTTTAAATGTAAGTCCCGAGTTTGTTTGTTTGTTCAACTTGCCCACTAAAGTAGGCCAAATTCGCGACCCAAAATATTCGATTTCATTGAGTTTAAACTTCTATTTATCGAATCACTCTATTTTGACAAATTGTATTAACACTTACATTGCCCACCCTTTACGACTCTATTTCCAGTACATTCCATTATGGCAACGGGTTTTGGAAACGATTATTTTTGTGCCGCTCGGGTTTTATGGGTTATACAGTTGTTATCCATGTTTGGAATATCCTGAGGAGAAGACTTACAAAAGGAAGATGTCATCTGAGGTCAAGGCAATGTTGGCCCACAAATTGCCCCTGGATAATGTAGGAGAAGTTTTAGAACGAGTGCATCCCCCTCCGCGGGAGATCATCAAACAATACGTTTTTAACGTTTATCTTGCTGTATTTCTCATCGAACTTCTTTACAAGATTTACACAAAGTGAGTTCTAATTCGTATTTTAGATTTTGTTTAACCCCCTGAAATTAAACATAAGTTAACGATCTTTATTCTAGAACCGGTATCTTTTTCCTCAATCCCTGTCACATAACGACGTCTTTACAACTACTGCTACTCAAAATGCCCGAGAATCATCCACTTACAACTCAATTATTTCGCTTAAACATGTACACAATGCCAGGAGCATTAATCGCGTTGGCTTTTCCTATACTTAATACTCGACAAGTAAGCTTAATTAGTCTCACCAACACTTTTCAGATGATCGGGGAGGTATTTATCTATTTCCTTCAACACACTTTGATCGTCCTTGTTCCGTTGTATTTAATTTATTTGGGAGGTAAGTGCAAAAGTTACGTTACAGTATCCCCATTTAGGCGCCTTCCTCCCCGAAAGTAGCTCAAACTATGCCTGGCCAATATTTAGTATGTCGTTAATCTTACTGTACCATTTCTTGGTCCTTCAGCCCATTTCTTTCATCACTCATGTTAATCTTAATTGCATTTTGTGTCCTGGAGTCAGTGATCCCTTTGCCGGTCGATTATACAGACTTTGCGCAGTGGGTCATCAGTTCCTAGTGGTTCCTATAGTAACTAAACTGTATGCATTCTCCTCCTTCTACTTGGTCTCTGTGGCAGAGATTTGTGTTGGCCCAAGAGTCGACAACCTCGCGAAGGTTGAGTAATTTAGCAGTTGTAATTGTAATTGTCGTTTCATGTGCGAATAAACTATTAGACAAAAACAAATGATCTTCTCTAAAGATAATTGTGATGCTGCGTTATTCCCAGTCCCAAGTATTATAAATTAGGGTTATGCCGCCCGTCAACTTGAGGGTCTCTTACGTTGTCAAATTGCCGTCATTTTCGTCATGTCAAATTGCTATGTCATTTTATTTATTTATTCAAAGAATACCCAAAGGGTAACAACATTCCAAAGTTAATGATTATATTTTATAGACATATTAACGAAGAAAGAATTGAATTTTTTTTGGAAATTTTTTTAGGAATTTTGCCAAAAAATCGTGAATTTTGGCCCGCAACAAAAAACTGTCCCGCCAAAAATTCTTGGAATTTACTGCAAGAAGCCTCCAGTTTCACTGACACAATTCATCAATGAGAATTTGGATGATAGTGACAGCGAGAACGAGAGCGAAGACGATCCGAAAATGGGTCTACTAAATTCCTTTTTCTTGTTATAAGCTGTTGTTTTAATTTGTACATAGACATGTTTGAAAATCGCAACCCTACTATGCAAACGCCCATTGAGTGGAAACGCGTTCCAGGACTCGGAGTGGTCAAGTATTCCTTTCAATGTAAAAAAAACAAAGTGGAAAGCAGGGGTGGTCACGGGCCGGGCTGGGCTTGAGGAATTTTGAAACGGGCCGGGCCTGACGTTTGCCGTGCCGCAGGCCTGAGATTTTTCCGGCCCTGCCGGTTTTCGAATGCCAAACTGTTGGTATTCATTATTTTCGTGCCGGGAAATTTTCTTGAGGGATTGTAGTTGTAGTAACTCAAGTTATCAATCATTTTACCATTTTTAAGTACCTGTTAAACCTTTACGGTCCAAAATAGAACATCTGTAGTAACATATTCCAATTGGAAAGTCGACTTCAGTTTTATAAGAAATCTGTGCGAATCATGCTGGTCAAGCTCTTTTTTCTTACAATTAGATAACTTTGGTGAACATCGCAGCTGATAATTGATAAGCTATCAACCGAATTTAATATACTTTCTCCTAACTTAACATTTTCGAAATTTTTCCAATCTTTTGGCCCGCCTTTGCCTCTCGGGTACCTTGTAAAGGCCATATGCAAATGTTCGAGACCTCTAAAGCGTCGTTTTTGTTTGATTTTGGCGCGATTTCCACACGAAGAGAGAATACCTCGCTTATAAGAATTTGTTCTCCTTGCAGGGTTAGTCAGCGGTATGGACTATCTGCTTGATGCATATGTGTTTCCGTATATTCCTTTCAGCGTTTCAGAAGATTCCAGGAAATATGTTACTGAAAAGGCCGTTGATTTAGTGAGGGTAAGTGAAACTTTGAGCGTTTTTATTGTTCTTCTTCACATTGTGTGGTTCATTCAATCTATTTTTTAGGGAGCTGATTGGTTTTTGAAATTTCAAGACCCCAGAAAAATCTACGACAATCATACAAGCTTTTTAGCATGTGAATTGGTTTTCTTTATTACATGTTTCCTCACTTTTGTCCACGGTAGGTTGAATGTTATGTAAAATATTTGTATATATTGTTCATTTTTATCATTATAGCGTGGCGTCATGGAGGCCGATATTTATTCGTTTGGTTTGGAATATTTATCCACGCTCTGAATGTCGAGAATCTCTGTTATTGGATCCCGGATCTCGATAATTTCTGGCAAGCCCAAGGTTTGATGACCTTCTTTGGCATGAGAGCTCCTCTATATATTATTCTTGGCATCTATCACACATTTGATTATATTTCTTATGTATTTGTCAAGCGGTAAGTGTGATTTTTATCTTCTTTCCGTCTAAAACAACATTATGTATTTTAGTTTGCATCTTCCCTGGTGGGCTGAAGGTCCGGCTGTTGGCTTGGGAGCAGTGATGTTGGACATGCCCTACGATATTATGGGGATCAAATTGGTTTGGTGGACATGGCATGATACGGATCCCAACATCTTCGACCGGATGTATTGGGTCCCTTGGAATTCTTATTATTTCCACGCTTCCTTTGCTTGTTCCTTCGTTTGGATTCTGCATTTCTCCCGGAAATATCTCGTCGGTGAAATCTATGACTGGAAGAAATTTGGTCGGGAATTTCTTTGTGTCTTCTTAGCTGGTACCCTTGCTTTCTGGGGTGGCACCATTCAGTTCTCCCTTCTATACCATCCCCTCCATGACTTCCTCGGAGTACATTCCGAGCTGACTTCAACGGTTTTCTTGAGTTTTTATATGCTGATTGTTTGGATCGCTGATCGACAGAACAAAAACCCCGAGGCCAGAGAAGGGAATAGATTCTGGTACGATGAGTTGGCTCTGGCGGTGTCCCTCCATTACCTATTCTACATGATCTTGGTTTGCATTGCTGATCCTGCGAATATTGTGGCCGAAGGATTACATCAGCCAATTGGAGACTGTAAGATAAAACAAAAGGTTCAAACCCCCACCGGGCTTGTACTGTACAAAAACAAATACTTATGTGCTACAAATTACGACGAAGGATACTTCGACTTCCATTGTTTGCCTGAGGGTAAACCTCCGCAACAAATCGACAATCAACCCTTAGAATGGTATGCCGTTTGTGGAACTCCATTTGAGAACAGGGCCGAGTATATTTTTATCATCTGGTAACTTGTTCTTTCTTTTATTGTTAAGTCATGTGTGTTTTCATGGAGCATAACTTTAATTTTAGGTCTATTTGTATCTTATATGGCACTGTTTTCTATCAAATAGCCGCACGGTCCGGAAGAACACCCAAGATTCCATCAATCCTTTACCGAAGAATTCATCAAAATTCAGAATCTCTGAAGAACAAACTCAAAAATCTATCGCCCATCAAGTCGAAGAAGACCGATTAATTTCTGTATTTAACCGTCGCTACATGTCTCGTAGTATATAAAAAATAATAAAAACAAATTGAGAGCAACTTTCTGCTCATCTGAGTATGGATGCCCTCAGGGAAATTAAAGTGATTGAACTTGAAGGGTTGGCCCCAGTCCCTTTCTGTGGCCAGATCTTGGCTGACTTCGGCGCTGATGTCACCGTGATTAAGGTAGCTGAACGAGAACTTTAAACCTCTATGACTTTTAAGAAAAACAAGTCTGAAAGTTCAGAAACTAAATTCTCTCGGAACAAGAAGACCATCTCACTCGGTTATAAAGATGACATCCAACATATCAGAGGACTCATTGACTACGCCGATGTCCTCCTTGACCCATATAAACCGGGAGTTTTGGAGGCGATTGGGTTAGCCCCATTAGAATTATGGAAAACCAACCCCGGTTTAATTGTGGCCAGAATTACAGGGTATGGGCAGACCGGTTCCATGGTCAACAAGGGCGGCCACGATCTGAATTATGTCTCCTTATCAGGAATTCTGCCTTTTATTAGTGGTAAGAACGAAAGGCCATGGCCCCCGGCAAATGTTTTGGCAGACTTCGCCGGAGGAGGTCTTAATGGAGCATTCGGAATCCTGGCGGCTATTATCAGAAGAAATCGAACTGGGGAAGGAGCAATTGTAGATGTCAGTATGACTGAAGGAGTCTCATATCTGGGAGCCATGTTATTTGAATACCAAGGTAACGAAATCATGTGGAACAAGGAGTTCGGATTATTCAGGGGAGACTGCCCAATTTACAGGTAACGCTCAGGCTAGAAGACTCTAATTTTTAGAACATACCAAACAAAAGATGAAAAATTTATGGCTGTTGGAGCACTGGAACCCAAATTTCATCAAGCCGTTTTCAAAAGTAATTCTTTTAACTTTTTTACAATAACAGCCTTAGCTCTCGACGTGGACCCCAATCTGATGGATAATCCAACAGAACTCAGAAATGCCTTAGAGGCTAAATTCAAGTCCAAAACACGAGACGAATGGACCAGGATATTTGAGAGTGAGCTTCATCTACTCTTTTACGAATAAATTAATTCTATAGGTAATAAAATCGAGAGTTTTTCAGTGGTAGATGCATGTGTAACACCCGTTCTGGATCTGGACGAAGTGAGGGATTCGGAATTACACAAATCCCGAAACAACTTCAGACCGGGTGAATCCATTTCTCGACCATCTCCACAGATTTACTCATCGCAAGAACTCAAGAAACTGTCGGCCAAACTTTAGAAAAAGTTTTGCTCAAATTTTGAAAGTGAATAAATTGTGTGAGTCGACCCTTTGTCATCTTTTACACCTATGATAAACCTACTTGTATCCCACCTCTCGCCATTCTATAAAAATTAAACATAAAATTTTGTCCAAATGGGAAAAATTTTGCCCATGGGGGAAAAAAATTTGCCGAGTGCAAGAAAAGGTTGCCAAGCAAGAAAAATTGTGGCCAAGGGTAAAAAAATTTGCCCAAATGGGAAATTTTTTTTCCAAATAGGCAAAATGAAAAAAAATTGCCAAACAAATATTAGAACCAAAATGTGTAAAGCTTGGCCATCCTTTTTTTCCACTTCAAGTACGCACTTCTGAAATCCTAGCAATACACTTGGCCACCTGCAGAGTAATTCCCGTCGCACGGCAACATAAAATAGAAGGAAAATGTCTCCCGCTCACTTTGGGCCGGGCCCCAAAAAATTGATTTTTTTGTCGCGAAACTGGCAAATTTATAGCCAAAAAGTGTTTCCACTGTTTTTTCCTCTCCGCGTTTCGCGTACTCTCTCGGCTGCAAAGATCGTTAAATATCTCGGCTACGCCTGCAAAGCGCGAGCTAAAATTTTCAGGAATTAATATGTGGCCTATGCCTGACATGTGTGCCAAATCTAAAGAAAATCTGAGGGTCGCACTGCGGGTACTTCCCTTGTAAATACGACGTTCGGTTAAGCAACCAACAGTGGGTTACGGTAACAACGCATACCAAAAGTAACAGCCCGATTTTCTCAAAAAGTACTGCTTTTCCCAATTTTTGGTACAAATACTTCTCGGAGGATGTAGAGCGGTGCCGACAGGTGTTGTGGATTTCTGGGCCGTTTGGCTGCGGCACATTCCAGCTAAATAGAAAACTGAACCAGGATTTGAAACCAGCAAACGACAGCCAAATCTCTTTACAAAATTATTTCTGGGCCGTTTTTAAAAAAAATTGGCTGTCACTTCTACTCTTTGACATCTATTCCAACCTTTTTTTCGAAGCTCCTCATTATGATCCCAGGTCGAAAAAAATCGGTGCTTTCAACAGAAAATCGTTGGCAAGAAAGGGTGGGCAAGTGGGAAAAATTGTGGCCAAAGGAAAAAATTTTGCAAATAGGAAAAATTTTTCCCATGCGGGAAAAAAGTTTGGCCAAGTGCAAGAAGGGGTGGCCAAGTGGAGAAAATTGTAGCCAAGGGTTAAAAACCGAAAAAAAACTAACATTGGATAACTGTAGCAGTAAAATTTATTCTTTTTTTCACTTGTTTTTTAGATAACGAGCCCGTGGATGGCTGGAGAAAGTTGTTTATTAGCTGTTTTTTGAGATTTCTTTCAGAATCTGTTGGCTTTTCCGTTGCTCCTGTAAAGAATTATCGCACATCATTCTGAACTTTTAGTGCGCCGCCCGGTCACCGATTTTCTTTTTTTAGGAATGTTTCAAAATTAATTTGGTGCGCTGCTGGGCAGGTGTTGAAAAATGTAAAATATTTTATAGAGGATTTCCAGAGCTTTTGAATGATATGCTTTTTGTCTATGTGCAACCATTACCAGCCGTGTAAAAAATTAAGCAAAGAATCGAAAATTTAAAATTAAATTGCAAAAAAGGTCATGTTGCAAGATCGATACAAGGTCGGTATATACCTCATTCGGAATCGTTTTTCAAGCTCTACAACATACAGAAGCCTCAACATTTTTCTAACGGTGAGAAAAATTTTGTAGTGCAAAAAAGCCTCATTTTTGTTGTTTTTTGCACTTTTATCGTACTTTTAGTTGCAATATCGGGAAACCATCTGCGCTATATTTTTCCTTGTGTGACATTCTCTTATTATCCCAATTTTTGTGTTTTTAGCTTTACTCATTCGCGATTAATAGCAATTTTTAACGTTTAATTCGAAACTTTAAAGCCCCTAACACTAGGAAATTTATATTTTCAAAACGCAGAGTACCTCGCGAATCCAATAGATATGGTATTCTATGAAAAAAATCAAAAATAAAGAAAATTATTAGTAGGGTTGTGCCGCCCGTCAAGTTGACGGTCTGTCAATTTGTCAAATTGCCGTCATTTTCGTCATGTCAAATTGCTCAGTCATTTTGATTTGTCAAATTGATTTTTTTGGGAAATTTTTTAGAATTTTGCCAAAAAATCGTGCATTTTGGCCCGCAACAAAAAACTGTCCTGCCAAAAATTCTTGGAATTTACTGCAAGAAGCCTCCAGTTTCACTGACTCAATTCATCAATGAAAATTTGGATGATAATAACAGCGGGAACGAGGAACAAGATGATCCGAAAATGGGTCTACTAAACTCTTTTTGTTTTTAAAGCTGTTGTTTTAATTTGTACATGGGCTTAAAGATGTTTGAAGCCCCTATACTACCTTAAACAATGTTTTTTATGATGAGACAGCTTCAAACTGAAAGGGAGGCAATTTGACAAAATTTGAGGCAATTTGACGAAAATGCCAGCAATTTGACGTCAAGTTGACATCACTTTGAAAAATTCTGTCAAAATCACAACCCTAGTAAATTCCAAGAATTTTTGGCTTGAAAATTTTTCGTTGCGGGAAAAATTCACGATTTTTTGGCAAAATTCTAAACAATTCCCCAAAAAAAATTAATTTGACAAATCAAGATGACAATTTGACATGAGGAAAATGACGGCAATTTGATAACTTAACAGACCCTTTGAAGGGAGGCACAACCCTATTAAAAACGAAAGATGTAGAAATTAACATTACTTTTTGTATTGCAAGGTTCTCTGGATATAGTCAACTCGATTAGAAGACCCAAATCAGTGTTTTTTCTATCAATTAATTCAATTTATCATTATTTCTGCAATATTTCCACAATTCAGAATTCTCTCATCCAATGAGCGTTAGGGTATGATTAATGAGTTTATCATTGATTGGTGGATAGAGAGAAGACAAAACACTTATCATGTGACATAGCCTGCAATGTAATCATTTACAATTTATTGATTGAGATATGCAATCGATGAAGTGATGATCGAGGAGAAGTGTAAACACTTCACACATAAATCAAAATTAATTGCTGTTAAAAAGGCACGTAATTGTTTTAAATATTGTTACACGCACGCATTGTTATTGCATTGAAAATGCCTTTTCTATTCCGTATTGCCCTTGCAGATTTCAATCCAATTTCTGCTGTTTTCACCCGGGGTTGTTATTTCCCATCATCTTGTTTATATCATTTTTGCTGATCTTTAACATTAAAAGATGATTTCTAAGTTGGCAAATCAGCCGTGGGAAAAAATCGAATTTGAGTTTTGTGCAGTGCATTAAAATGATTGTTGATCGGTGCTAAGCACAAACGAACAATATTTTTTTCCCAACCCCTTCATCAAGATACCATTTTTTACGTTTTTTTTATTGATCCGTCTCCAGCGGTCGTATTTTACCTCGCAAAGCGAAAAAATTTTAAAATTTTACTCCTATATATGATATATCGTTGACCCGAGTTTGTCCCTGACCCGAAACGCCGGGACGTGGAAATACCGTCAAGGGGCCATGGGCTTTGCACTTCGAACGATCTAACTAAAAATTTCAAATTGTTATTCAAGAATTTTAAAAGAAATCCTTGAGGCTCAACCAAAGCTTTAGGGCGTTAAGTAACAAAAAATCATGGATTGAAATAAGACGGGACGGCGTACCGAAGTAGAGTCCAAGTTTTATGTTACAGTAATCCAACGTCACATACGAAAAAAGTTAATAGGAAAGTTTATTATAATAACCCATGGAATTTGGAGCACTTTCAGTTTTTACGTTTTTAGTCTGTAGAATTATGTAAAATCGGGTTTTATATCAACATACCGGGTTTTATATCAATTATCTAAAATTACTTTTCTATGAAAAACAAACCTCGGCTTGTTTTCTACAGCAGTGATATTTCTGACTTCAGTCGTCTTCAGAATGTCATTTCTAGTGAAAAACTTTAAATTAAGTGCATGACTTGTTCAATTTCAATTACCCGGCGCTTGTTTCGTTGTAATATTATTGGAATCATGTCGATGAAAGTCTTTTCCATCGATGAAAAGCACATGAAATCAGAGTAATCAGTCATGACAACCCTATCATCTCCCGTTCCTTCGGCATTGGGTGCGTCCGAACTGATGGCGAACAAGGAAAATAAGAACTTTTATTCGATCGAACACTTCAGATTCTAGACTTTCCTTGTTTTTTGATGCACCTTTCTGAGACATTTCCAAATTCATATTCATGCATAACATTTGTTTGAAACACATTTTATGTACAAATACACCGAGAACATCAATTATAAAAGATCATTGAAAACTTTGCGACAATAATATATACAGGATACTGGTCACGGTACGTGACAATCTTCAACAACAACATTGATGGGCATTCGGACCATGCTATGTTTATCCAAACAATCCATTTGCATAGTAAGGGTTATAGCCATAGGCAGGTTGGGCGTTATAATTGCTGTAGCTGTGATAACCAGCGCCTTCTCGTGTCAGTTCACCGCCAGTCGAATCCAGAATGGAGCCATTACCAGACCAATCAGCCTGAGGTCGGGCCTCCAAGGAGATCATGGACAGGGCGATGATAACAACGAAGATCATGAGGATTTTCCGTGACATCTTCAGCAAGAGATTATCAAGTATAATATTAGTGGTATTTGTGGTATGAGAACACGAAGACCGATGATTATCAACGTTCTCTTAGAGCTTTTAAAGGAGCTAGTGGAAGGCGGTCACAATTCGACTCCCATTTCGATTACTTTTTCCGGTGTTTTCTTTCCCGCCTTTCTGTCAGACCATCCAAAACAAACAGAGTGTAATACAGGGGGTTCAAAATTACAACACGAACTGTAACTACAATGTAATAAGTTTAACCCATGGGAGAGCTTTCAATTTTTTACAACTTGTTTTTCGATTATTATAACAAAACGACATTGTAATGCATGACGCATCCTGATGAAATTTGTGAAGAAAGCATAAGGAAAAAGGAGAACGACGACCTTTTCTTGGAAGCGCATTTTCCACATGACATGCCAAGTTATGTTGCCGTCAAACAGATACGATTTTAAACTCTCTTTTTTTCTATTGTCCTTCTTGCAAAAATGACCTTTGCTTTCCTATAAACGCACACATGTTTCGTCATATCCTCTAATACTGCAAATTAACTTACAACTTAATCTGAAGAGGAGGGGATCCCTTCTACGATTTTATATTATAGTAAACGCATTTTGATCTTCGATTCGGACTCTGATGAAATCTGATCGTTTGATTCTAACAAACTTGCAAGTCTTCTCCAATTATTTCTTCATAAAACATAAAGCTTTACAACGTCTGTTACAGCGACCGGGAAAAGCATTGTGATTCGATTAGGCTTGAGTACATCAGCACCCAATGAAGACGACTGTCATCTTCAAAAAGACTCATGAGATTGATGGAGACACTTTGCATGAAATCAGTGAATAACTTTGTTATTCGATTCCGGTCGGTGTAAGACAATCAATAACTTTAATCGTCAATTATTTAATTTCAACAATAAATTAAACAAAATAAATAAATTATTAATCGCTTATTTTCTGTAGTAGTAGTAGTAGCCATTCTGGTAGTTGTAGTTGTAACGGCCTGCAAATTTTATCATAAAATGTTTTCTTGACATTTGGTTGATCTTTTTTTTTGGTTGGATTTGTGTACGCCGCCCCGTTTTTGGTTATTTATTTCAAAAGATCGTAAAATGTAATCCTAGGTGCGAAATAAGGACTTAGACCAAGCCAAAGCCCAACCATCCTGAGCCTAAACCTAAACTAAACTAAACTAAACTGAGGCTTAACATAAGCTTTAGGGCGCCAAGTAACAAAAAATCGTAGACTGAAATCTGGCGGGACAGCGTACCGAAATAGAGTCCTTTTTTTATTATTAATTAAGTAATAATTAAGTATACTATATTAATGGAGACATCCACAGATTGAAGAGAATTTTGCATTCAAATTTCTTTGTCTATCAATTTTTCTACGTGATACAAATTAATATCTCTTACTTGGTCCATAACTTGAGCTATAATACGAGGAAGGGCTGTAACTGGAAGGAGACGAGTATCCAGAGTAGCCAGAGTATCTCGAATAAGGATAACCGGAGAATCCATAATAATCGTATCTTGGACCATATGAAGATGCCGGAGCCGAATAGGTGTATCCTCCACCCATTCGACCCAGATTCCCGCCCCATGGGTGCAAAATAGTTCCACTTATGGATCCATCGGCTTGAGAATAGACAGAGATCACCAGGAAAGCCGATAAAATTGCATTCTTAATCATCATGGTATTACTGTAAGATGCCAGAGACCAGCAAGAGAACATTTATTTTGCACATCTATCAGCTTTATATAAGGATGTCGAGCTCGACATTACAGGTCATCCGTAATGAGGAACGGACTAGAAAGAATTCGGGGCATTGGCTCGCATCCAGAAAAAACAGGATTCTGATGCCGGGAACGAGCGGACACTTTGGAATGGGTATAAACTACAATTTAAAGGATAATTAAAGAGTAAAAAGACTCCGGATTTCCCCAAAAACAACCAAATTTCTTTGCTGCGGGATCGAGATCGCATCTAATCAAACAACGGCAACAAATCCGAGATAGTAAATGCTATGGAGAATGTTTTAAAAGGCTTTAGGAGAAGTATTCGAATTCAGATGAGAGACGAAAGTACTTTTGTTCCCTACAAACTACAAGATTATTTTTTTTTGAAATCTAATTAAGAATCGGATTCATCTGCAAAACCGATGACAATGACGTCACTCCTGCAATCAAAAAAATTAAATTTGCATAATTAAACCGAACTCATTTCGATTCAACCTTCTCATGGCATTGGAATGTATTTATTCCAACCTCAGAGTTTTCGACCGGTCGAATGCCTTTGAATCTGAGAGACTTTGTGCAGAAGCATCTCGACTACAGCTACAAACGGAGTGTCGAGTATCGTGGGGATGAGATCGTCGAACTCATCGAAATGGCCAAACCCATCATCTGTCGAGACAAAGAGGGAGCTGCCTTGGTGGCTGTCCCGATTCCAGTCAACGTCGTTGGGGACATCCATGGCCAATTTGGAGATCTTTTGAGGATCTTCTCGGCTCTCGGATTACCCGGAAAACATCGCTATCTTTTCCTTGGAGGTGAGCTTGTAAAATGCTTGTGTTGATTTGGGGTTTAGATTATGTGGATCGTGGAGAGAATTCGGTGGAATGTATCTGTCTTCTCTTAGCTATGAGACTGTTAGCCCCAGACCGTGTGTATCTTCTACGTGGGAATCATGAATGTGAGCTTGTCAATCGAACTTATGGATTCTGGGAGGAACTTCAGCGTCGTTTTTCAATTGGTTTGGCCATGAAATTACACAAAGAGTTTAATGTAGTCTTCAGTCATCTTCCTTTAGCTGCATGTATCAGGAAACGTATACTGTGCATGCATGGTGGAATTAGTCCCAAACTCAACTCTTTAGATGACATCCGAAAGATCCGGCTACCATTTATGGACCCTGTTCCGGATACTCTAGAACAAGATTTACTTTGGGCAGACCCTTCTAGTTCCATAAATGGCTTCGAATTCAATCGTCTCAGGGATGTTAGTGTGTGTTTTGGAGCTGATATGGTCAAGAAAGTCTGCAAGAAGTTGGACCTGGATCTAATTATAAGGGCCCATCAGGTAGATGCACCGTTATCATCTTTTTTGTCACACTAGCAACTCTCACTTGCAGATGATGCCCAATGGTTACGGATTCTTTGCAAACAGAAAAATGGTCACCGTTTTCTCTGCTTCTAACTACGTCCCGGAAGTGGTAAGTGTTCTTTTGAATGTGCAGTAATGCGAATTCATAGAGTAATAAGGCAGGAATACTCCAAATAAACAGCAAGATGATGGTTTCCTTCGCTCTACTGAATCCAGCAGGTCCTGTGGCCGGTCTTGAAGGCTTTAAAAAATCCTTCAGCATGGAGTCTTCAATTGGGAACAGCTCCAGAACTTTGTAATATCTATCTCCTTACATAACTTAGTGAACGATATGAAAACTTTAGGTTGTAAATATTGCCTTTATATACTTATAAAACATAATCCAATCGAGGATTTACCTGAAATCTCTCCCAGAAAAGTCAAGTCGCGGTATCTTGAATCCCGTCGTCGTGTTTGCTTAGCAGTACACTCAAGCCGAGAATGGTCACTTGAAGCGTTCTGCGACATCCATAAACACAGAAATAAAATTCTTTTGTTCGTTTGGGTTCCAATGAAATGATCTTGACCCTAAACTTTTTGTTCCTGCTCATCAGGTTGACAGGTAGATGACATAACTGTTGCGTAATCCAGCACTTGTGTAGAATGTTGCATGCCTCCATTGGAAGGACAGTCGACGAACTTTGGGGACTTTCAGCAAACCGCAAAGGCCTTTGGGGATACGATAAATAGAGTACAGACTCCGATAAAGCTGGGTAACTGTTTTAAATAATTTATATAAAATTAGTGTTACCGCTTTTCAAAACCGTTTATATTAGATGCGAAGACTGCAAAAAATACGCCAATCGCAGACCCCGTCGACTTGTTTTGCTATGACTTTGATGGCAGATGCCGTTGGAGAAACGTTGAGGGAGCTGGGGTTGACGAACTGGATTGGTATCAAGGAGCCGGATTCCTGGATGAATCCCGGTTAAGGGTCTCCACGGGAACTCATCTCAGTCCAGGTATGCCGGAAACCTCATTTATCTTTCACGTCTTCAACAAATGACAACTCAAATTATTTTCACTTAAGATGGATACTACGGTATTGCTGCGAGTGATAGGGTTGAATTTTCGACAGCCAAGGCAATCTTAGTAAGTGATCCAATAGACTGTCAATTGGGTCAAGCAGAGCTGAGATTCATGTAAGTCCCGAGAATGCGAAAATAAATTGTCAGGTATTGGACAAGCCCTGAAGTAAGGTTGATTGTGTGTACGAAGATAGTTGGAGGTCCACCTGGATCTTATGATTATTGTGCCCCGGCGGTTGAAAATGGGGATCCAGGTCCTGCGTATATCAGCATCCCTGATCTAGCCGGGGAATCTTTCCAAGTAAGCCCTTACAATTTAAAAAACCTTTCTCATGCTCATCTCTTTTTATATCTAGATCTACATCCAAGCAAAGAACTTTGTTTACAACTCAGCCAATCTGCAAGGAGGTTTTGCAATCATCGACAGTATCGAATATTACGGCGAATTCTGTCCTCAGCCACAACTGATGAGACACAATCCGCATCCAAGCAGAATGGTAGGTGTCTAGTTGAATGAATAAGTCATCTTCAGGAACCAAATGTCCTTTCCGATGCTTCAATTCCTTCTCACCCAGACCAAAGTATCATCATACATTCCAATCCAGAACTACATAAAGACGTCTGTGATGTTCTTGATTGTTCGTTTAACGCAACAGAATATTGTACTGGACAGATTCAGGGAAGCGGCTGGTTAACCTCGACATTCCCGACGAGTGATCTAATTGGAGGAATCCCCGGAGATGCATCCCAACTTCCCTTCAATCGAGGTAAGCTCTTTTTTAATAGATCAGTAACAATTTAACTCTTACAGAGGGAAGCTTCGCTTACATCGGAGGGCCTCAGGCCAGGACACGATACAAAACCCGGAAATTTTCAGTAGAAGAAGACCTGTTCATTATGTTCGCCTACTTCAAAAGCAATCAAATGGGAGATCTTAAAGTTTTCTTGAAGCGAGAATTTGATACTAAGGAGCAACTTTTATTCACGGTACGAGCTTCCGGGTAATCAGAATCTTCTTTAGACACCAAAATTAACATTGGAGAGTCATCGATGGTTCAGAGAAGTGAGGCCCTTATATCCAGGACAATATGAATACGTAAGGCAGTCTAAGCTGACATAAACTGGCACAATCCTACATTTTTCAGGTAGCATTTGAAGTGTCAGATCTTCCCTTCGGATTCAGTGTTGGGCTAGATGAGATCATAATTTTAGATCGCAAAAAACAACATTACTGCAGGATATAAGTCAAAATAATTATTTATTTCCACACAAAAATAAAAAGTTTAAGATTCGATAAGAGGCAGTTTTCTGGGGCCATACAAAAGCACATAGGCACAATGCCAATCCCCACCACCAGAGAGCTTCTGGATATTCTCCTCTGAGACTTCGTGGACTTCATCATCATCACACATAGCCCATTTCTTCTCTCCGACTCGGACCCAGGCAACGTAATGGCCACTGTTGCTACTTCTTCCTTTGTGGGTAATGATCGCATTCAGTTGGTAAAAGCCAGAATTATTCGATCCCGGATCGCCTTCAAAGTAAGAGGGGGCGTATTTCACATTCACATCAACATCCATTTTGTCGTTCTCTCCCAGCTTGGAAGTGCGAATCTTTTCAACAGCTTTATCTTCATATTCCTAAACGAAAATTAATATCCGTCTTGATTACACTCACCTTGAAAGCATCTCTTTGAGGTTTCAGCTTGACTTGAAGTTCGGGGGAGCACAGATCGAAGACATCAAGAATCATGGGAAATTTCACGTCTTTCAGGATTTTGGCATTAATCTAATAAAATAAGAAAAAAACTTAAATAACTCACTTGATCCTTTTCCTTGAAGAAGAATCTGACCATCTGAATACTCAGATATGCCGGAAGTCTGGAGATCAGGGTATTCTTTTCATACTTACAGTTCCTTCCCAACGCCTCCGAATTCTTTTCGATCTCCTCAGTCATTTTCGATTTTATTCCTGATTGAACATATCTGACTTCTTGAGAGAGGAAACAACTCAACTCAAAGAAGCATTCGATTTTAATTCCAATCTCTCAAACACTTACTTGCAAAAACTTTTCCTTTGACTTCAAAATTGGCTCGTCTTCATTCTCCAAGTTCTTCATTGTCACATCAAACTCTCCTTCCAAGAATCTCTTGACTGGTACCTTCTCCTCATCCACAGTTACATCGGCACAGCCAGAAAACTCCCTTAGCAATTCAGTAAAACATTCGTTTGCATCTTGCTGTTGAAACCCCCCATGATCACTCTTTGTCGCAAATTGTGGATACAAGGCATGCATCAACTAAAAATAAAACAAATATATTATACTAAGCTTACATGAAGAGGCACCAAAGGGGTAACAGGATTTCCAGATTTGACAGACATCTCCGTAAACAAATTTCTGATGGCTCCGGTAAACAACTTCAATGTTTCGTTGTTGGCTTTTTCACTGCCAGAAGATCCCCATTGCTTTACTCCATTCAAAAGTTCAGGGATAGTCTAAAATATGAATTGGAGATGCTTCTCAGAGAATTTAAGTTACCAAAAAGCTCTGGAAGGTAGCGTTCATGTAGCATGTGTTGCCTAAATTGGTGAGTCCAGTTGGCAAAACAATTTTCTTGTCCACTGACCCGTCAGGCTTTAGATTTTCGTCGCTGGACGGCTTCACTTGCTGTGGAATGGCTCCAGTGCTTCCCAACAACATCAGCATTGTTCCCTCAGTCAATGAGATTCCGTTCCAACTGTCGTCAGAAAGTGTCTTACCCTAATAATTAACTATACTTCAATGGCAAGTGACACCTACCTTCACCATAACCTTTTGACGATCTGGAGAAACTCCAGTCAAACCAAAAAGCTGGGACTTGAAAACCAGTGGTTCTAGTTCTTGGTCAACATCCACCTCAAATAATTTCCCCGACCATTTCACGTTTACTTTCGGCATCTTTACACCTACAAACAGCGACAATTTCACAAGATGAGTTCTAAAAAACAGGGGTGGTCACCAGGCCCGGCGGCCCGACTCAAAAATGGAAAATTGAAACCAGGCCGGGCCGGGCTTTTGACGGACCGCGCTTCGGGCCCAAAATCGGAAAAATAGGTGCCAGTGACCACCCCTGATCATATTTTTTACTAAAAAATATGATTACAGAAAAAAGAAAACATGACACATTTCTGAAAAGGCCAAGTCGTGCCTTCAAATGTTTCAGTCGATGTTTTCCGTTCTTTCTAATACCTCCGAATTTTGTCCGTTCATGTCATTCAAATACTACTATGATAAGAGCTCGATTAGGAACCATTTATTTATCCAAGTCGACGTGTTTGTACAAAAATCTTGCTCTCGAGGAATGGCTCTTTAGGAATCATGACCTGGAGGAATCTGAAGAGTCAGTTTTACTGTGGAGGTGCGTAAAGTGAAGTTTGCAAACTCGTGTTTAGTAATTCACCGTCGGTTGTTATCGGACGCTATCAAAATCCATGGCTCGAAGCGAACCTCAGATTTTGCGAAACTAGGAAGATTAATGTCGTGAGAAGGTTTAGTGGTGGAGGAGCCGTCTTTCATGATTTGGGTGGGTGATACAACTGTTCTTAACTTATTAGTTTAGGAAACTTGAACATATCTGTTCTAACTGACCAAAAACGACATGACAGAATCAGAAATTTGAAACTGGTGGCAGGTCAATTAAATGCATTATTGAGTACATCAGTGAGTATTTGGTCTTCTTTTTGTAATTTTTAAAATTTAGGTTGAGCTCAATTCCCGAGATGACCTTCTTTTACCGGGAGAAAGGAAAGTTTCCGGCACGGCGGCAAGAATAGCAAGAGATCGGGCCTATCATCATCTGACATTGCTAGTTGACACAGACCTTACAGTACTCAGTCGCTCTCTAAAGTCACCGCTTGCATGTTTAATTGCTACCAATGCAACAAGAAGCGTAAGAGCAAAGACCGTTGGACAGTTAAACCAGGACGTTCCCGGGATAACAACGAACGAAGTGTGTGATATTGTAATAGCCGGGTTCGGTAAACAAAATTTGGAAACGCAGATTTTGGAGATTAACGAGGATGACGTGATAAATGAAGAGAAGAGGCCGGGGATCACCCAAACATACCGACAATTAAAATCTGACGCATGGTTAATAGAGAAGACGCCAAGTTTTACACTTTCCTTACCCGAAGGAAATGTTTTAATAGAAAAGGGGCAGCTTCTTAGACCAATATCCCCTAATCTCAACGCTGGCATTTTCCCGCTAAATTTTACTGTTTAATAATTCTAGGTTCTAAGAAACGATTACATTTCTAGGCTTTAGGCGGTTGAACGACGATTTGATAAACGGGCTTTCCTCCTTCTTGGCCGACCTTTACCTTCTGGCCATGGAGAAGATAAGGCTGGTTGAGGTCGTGTCTGCAGTTGCTCCATCCCATTCCGATACCTGCAGGCATTATATTAATTAGGATCTGTGCATTTGGAAACCTTACCAACTCCCGTTCCCAGCCAGACGGGCGCAGTGCGGCCTTTAAAAAGGGCGACTGAAGACACGACGCCGATGGCGATTCCACCGGCTATTTTAAGCAACGAGTCGGCGAAACAACGATCCAACTTAGTTCCCACCTCGTTTTCCGAACGGTCAGCCATTCTTTAAAGCACTTCTAAGTATTTTCTAGATAGATGTTTCAGTTGAGCGTTTGTCTCTTCTAACGAAACCGTAAAACATGTACTTGTCGGCAAATTAACCGGAAAAGGGAGGAATAATGGATCCTCCTATCGAAATTATTATTTATTCACAACATATAATTTAAATTTAATATTAGTGAGGCACTACATTGCGTTTAAAAAGTATCTGACTCAAACATGAAACCCGCGTTTTCTGATGTTTTTGTTTGACTGGTTGATGTCTAGAAGTTCGTGAATTTGAATGAGTACTGTTGACCACCACCGAAACCCCCACCGAAGCCGCCAGGGAATCCTTGGAATCCGTGGAAAGGATGTTGGTGAGCATGGCCGACGTTAGGATCGTTGGGATCTTCTCCTTGGTCGAATCGTTGTCTCTTTTCGGGGTCTGTGAGAACATCCTTGGCCTCCGCGATGTTAATGAATTTCTCTTGTGCTTTACTTTTTTCTTTTTCGTCTTGAAAGTTGTCTAAAAACGAGCAATGAAACCAGCTTATCAAGTCTACCTGGATGCCATTTGTGAGCCAGTTTCCTGTAGGCCTTTTCGATCTCACGTTTGCTGGCATTTCTCTTTACACCCAAGATTTTGTAATAATCCTTCTTCCCGGCTTGTGCCTTCATCTTCTGCGCTCTGTTTAACGATTCTTTTGCTTTACGGGAATCCGAATGTAAGTTGACAGCTTGTTGGAAGTCTTCGATCGCTAAAATTATAAGACTATATACCAGTTTTGGATAAATGAACTTGCCTTTATCCCACTCCTCAGCCAGAAGATATGCTTCACCTCGTTCCAGCAAGATCTCCAAGTCATCTGGGTTTCCGTATTTTAAGACTTCTGTGCATTCCTGAATAGCCTCTGAAATATGACCGGCTTCTCTGTTGCATTTGCAAGTTACTCGATACACATCCCACTGAATGTTCTCAACATTGCTTTCGTATTTGATGATCTCTTGCCCCTTGGACAGACAACCGAGCCATTTCTGTTCATTGGCAGCCTTCTCCAATTGTTCTCTCATTTTTCCGAGTTTCTTGACCTGCTTGTAAAAGGGGAAACACTTTTTGTGATCGGGATTCAGCTTCAAACATTCTCGAACTTGGCTAAAATAAATCAGGTAATATAAGAAATTATTTTTAATTAGAATAAAAAGCTAAAACACCTACGACAGGGAGTTCTCAACATCCCCAACATCATAATAGAGCTGAGATGTCTCCAGATAGACTTCTGTTGAATCCGGAATGAGTTTGGCAATCGCTTTAATATCGGAAATGGCATTTTGAATATCCCCTCTCATCATTCGACATTTGGCCCTCTTTCTATGCAAACTTGGATCCCACATACAATATTCCATGGCTTGATCCAACAACCTCTCTGCAGCTTCATAGTCATCACGGGCTAGGTAGTCATCGATCTGCTCGTATGTTTCATGCAACTCCAGCACCTTGTCCAACTTCTCCCTTGCTTCGTTATTGCTGCGTTCATTTTGGATCTAAAATAACATCAAATAGATATGTCCATGAAACTTACGGCAATTTGAAAATCTTCCGCGGCATCTGTCAGTTTTCCTTGCTTAAGGAGAAGATTCCCTCGTTGAACTCTACCAGCGATGAAATCCGGCTTCAACTCTACAACTTTATCCAAATCAGGTAAAGCGCCTTTTATTTTTCCGGTTGCTAACATCACTGTTGCCCGTCTAAAGTACGCCTGATAGTTTTTCGGATCCAAATCAACAGCAGAATGATATTGTTGCAAGGCCTCATTGAACTGCCCAGATGCCAAAAGTATTTTTCCTTGTTCCAAATGCTTCTCTGCTTCCTCCTTCTTATCGGCAACCACTAAAAACTATACAGATTTTGGACAGAAAACATACCTAGGCCAACAACACCCAGAAGAAAGAAATTGACCGCGTGGGGAATCATTTCCTCTAAAAATATTCCAAATAACTCTCCGTTCAAACGTATTTTGCATAGAAAAGTCCAGAACGTTGTAAGTCTACGTCAGTACTAAAACAATTAACACACGTCAAAATTATAAAAATTCCATTGAATATAATACTCCCCTTTGTTGTAGATAAAAAATAAAAAAACTTATCAAAATATGAAAGAATTTTTGACATCGACATGACAGGTATCTCGCGATTGAGCTCGAGATGAAGTTTACTAAAAAAAGTATGGGAGATTTCTCAGAATGCCAAAGTTCCATTGTCTCTTACAACGAAAACGTTACAAGGTCGTTGCTCCACCAGCTTGCAAATCGATGGTGCAAATTCGTTTTGATGGATGGATAATGAAGTGCGACTGGTGGCCGGGAGTCTGGCCGCATTTTCTTCTTCCTTTTTTAGCATTGCACATTTTTTACGCATGTTTCTGCGCGATTCTTTTTTTATTTTAGCCGGGAGTAACAAAATGATTATTTTATAGATCATGTCCACCTCAGGTGTTGAAACTGGAGATGAGCATATTGGAGAGGCCGGAACCAACCTGACCGAACCGGAACGTGAACTTCTAAAGGAAGAACTCAAGAAGGTATACATTAACAAGATTTTATTGTAATTTTATTATTTAGACGGAGGAGGAAATCAACACCCTCAAGCAGGTGCTTGCTTCAAGGCAGAAGCATGCTCAACTCTTGAAGCACAAGTTGGGAATTACACCTTTTGCTGAACTATCCCAAGAACTCCAGCAACAACTCCGCACTGTTCGTGACACTCCAGTCTACCAGAAGACCAGCGAAGTTGTCTCTGGAACTGCTGAAAGTGTGTCGAACAAATTTCAAGACATGAGGAATTCATCTCTATTCAAGTCATTTGAGTCTAAATTGGGAAGTGCCTTTACCAACGTAAGTATTTTGTTAAAATTATCCATGACCTTTCTGTTTTGTTTCAAGGTCGTGAGTCCATGTTTACTCATCACTTGGAGTTCTGCTGTAGAACGTGCTTTTCGCTGCCCGCAAATCTTTTCGTTTTGCGCCCGCAAATAAAATCGAAATCTGCCCAAAACTTCTTCTGCCCGCAAATTATAAAAATGTTTTGAAACGTCTGAAATATGGATTATTAAGTAAATATCCGTATAAATACGGTGGAATTAACAAATTTGCATATGCAAAAGTGAATTTGACTAAAAGGTTTTTTGAAAAGTGTATGTTATCGATGTTTCTTCTTATAGAATTGTAATTCAAGGAATCATATCAATTTTTTAGATCAATGTGATGAATCTGGTTCCCAAAGACAAATGTTATCAACGGAAAAAAAACTATTGTGGGTTTTTGGTGCCCGCAGATTAGGAAATCTAGTACCCTGATACTGTAAATGTGAAAACCAGTACTTTTATTCCTTTTTAAGTAATAACTAGCTTCAAAGACAGACCGATTTTTTTGTAGAAAAAGTCGAATTCATATATGCGGGCAACGAAAATTCCTCCTCTGCTGTATGACGGAATGCTTGAAAAGAGGGACGATAGAATAATGCATTGTTACCAGTTTCTGTTTTTAGGCCAAGATGGCTGCCTCAACCAGCTTTGACCATTTGGCCGGAGTTGCTCGTCCTCAGTCACAAGCCGGTTCACCTCAAAAGGAAACCCCCACTTCTCCGCTCTCTTAGTTTTATATTGTTCTGTAATTTATGCCATATATAATATTCCGCTTCTGGTCCCTTGTAAATCTTTAGACGACGAATGACATTATAACCTATTCATAATCCAAAAACAAATCAATTTTATTTAATTTTAATAAATACTTCATCAATTCGTCCACTTCAAGCACCTGAAAGGCGGAAAATTTATGAAAAAGTAATGTACTACCTGGTTTCCGCGTGGGACTCGTTGCAAACCATTGAACAAAAGTACGATCCGCATTTAAAACATGTGTACGACGAAAACAGACCGCACACAGAACAAAACTTCCTTGGTGGTATCACACTTGGCGCTGACACGACCTCATCGTATGTCCGGCGTTCATCCAAGTCGTATTTTATCTTCTAAAAACGAAGTAAAAGTTCAAAAGAGTAAACGTACGTCAAAATCTTCCTTCAATTGGACGAAGTTCTTTCTAAACCTTGTTTTACTTAGCTCAGACCTCAACTTCTTTCCTTTCTTTGCTGCAACACCGTAATCAGTTTAACTTCGTTGACTTACTGCCTATATCCAACTTGGGTTGATCGGAAATAAAACCTTTCTTTTTAGTTCCCTTTCCTGATTTGAAAGTTTCATCGAATTTTGGAACAGCTTTGTGCCATGAAAGATTGGCATGCGGGTCATCTTGCATGTTATCCTAAGCATTTCAATGTGTTCGTATCAAAGGATATTACCTTTTCTAAGACGGCAAGTCTTTTTTGCAGGATGCTTAGCTTGACTTTAGAATCGACAAAGGCCCTCGGTTGCAAGGTAGCAATTCGTTCTGAAAACTAAACAGTCTGAGACCGTAAACTTACCTGACTGCCTACTTGTTCCTGGAGTGTTCATTTTACATATAATTAAACCTTAGTTAGAGTATGACAGATTCTTATGGAGCTATTGAAAGTACATGCAGCAACACACGTACCGTTTGTAATGCTACGTATGGTCCTGTCCGTTTGTCAGTCGAGGCGTCGGTGGGCAGAATGCCACAAATTTGGCAAAAATTGTTATGGTTATGAGACCTGTTGGACCCTAAGGCATATACAAAAAAAAAACACTATGCTGTTTACTCTGTCACGAAGAGTCTATTCTACTATGTGTATTCGACTATGGAAAGTTAAATGATGTTCGAACATCATGCAACTTACATGATGTTCCCATAACCCACGATCCAAATCCATTGTGTAAAAAAAACGATCGACGGTACTGGGCAGCAGAATTTTGGAAGCTGATCAAGCAATAAATTTGTTTTCTGCACATCTGTTTATTTTCGAATGTCGTTTACTCTTATTTTACTTTAATAATTACAATACATTTTTTTTATAAACTACATATATTTACAGGGTGCCCCAAAAAATGCAGGAAATTTCGCGGACGGAGTGAAGTCGGGTAAACCGGTCCCAGGCCGGGCTTTGGAAATTTTGAAAAGGGCCGGGCCCAACTCTAAACGGCCGGGCCGAGGACCTAACGTTTTTTTTGGCCCCCTCGGCCCGGCCCTTTTTTCAAAAAAAAAGTGACTTGCAACGAAAAATTTAGGTGCCAAATTTTTTTGGCATTTTGTTGTAATTTTTTCGCAAAAAATTTTTTTTGTCTACGGTTGTTTAAAGTTTCTCTTTCTTTCTCTAGGATTTCGACGATGGATTTGACAATCGAGCAGCCCATCTGAAGTATTTTATTCACTCTTATGACATGAATACCTGTGGTTCGATTTTTCGACCTTTAAAAAAATCAAATAAACATCAAAATTTGGGACAAAAAATTTCAGGTTCTGATTATCATTTCTGAATCTTCAAATTTTTGATGCTTTTCAGCTTTTTTGCATATATTTCCAATATCTGAACATCTTTTTCGCCGAAAGACAAATCATGGATAATATCAAAAAAAATCAAGAATATCTTGGGTAGAGGTTGATCGATTTCTAAATTTTAAAACGTTTTTGGACTAATTCGAGTACTGCGAACAACATCATGATGTTAGTTTAAAGTAAAAACTTTAAACAAAAAAAAGGCCGGGGCCGGGCCGGGCTTTGGAAATTTTGAAAAGGGCCGGGCCCGTTTTGCCATGTCTGGAGCCAAAAAAGACGATCCGCCGCGGCGAATAATTCGTGTCAAGTGTCTTCCCGACCCGTTTGGTCAAGTGTTTCCCCCCACAAAAAGCCTTCGTATCATGGCGGAAATTGCAGAAAATATTTTTAAAAATTAATTTTAATTTGGTGCGCCGCTGGGCAGGTGCCAAAAAAATGTAAAATATACATTTTATAGAGGATTTTCAGGGCTTTTGAATGATATGCATTTTGTCTATGTGCAACTATTACCAGCCGCATAAAAAAATAAGCAAAAAATCGAAAATTTAAAATTAAATTGCAAAAAAGGAGAACCTTTAATAAACACATTTTTCTTTCTTCAAGCCTTATTCGACCTTGGAAAACTCCATTGTAGACAATTTCGGGTTACTGTAGATGGACCTAGTGTAATGTAAGTGCAAATTAGGGACATATGTTTCCTTAGATATTCATATACAATAGTAAACAGGTCTCGTAGATTGCAAATCCAAAGTCAAAACCTGCGTACGTACTCATCCAGCTGTTTCTAAAACGACTTCGCTCTTTCAGGAATCTCAGAAATCGTTTCCTATAAATTACATTTGTCAGGACAGATAAAATGACGAATTCACAAAAGATGAGTACGATTTTCTAAATCAGCACCCTGTTTTGCTATTAGTCCTAGTCTTTGGCTAGCGATTTTCTGCTGAAAGCGACCATTTTTTCCGACCTGCGGTCATGATGTGTGTTTTGGGGTGATAATCGGGCTGGGGTGAAAATCGGGTTCATTCAAGTAAATAAAATAACCTGACGAAAATGACCGCAATTTGACGTCAAGTTGACGTCACAAAGCGGAAAAATTTCAAAATTTTTCAATTTTTTTTTTTTAAAAAGGTAACCCATCCTCCCCGTGCGTGATATGTTTTTTGGGGTAACCTATCCGGGGATAATTCTCTCAAATCTCCGAGAATGGCCGACGAGGAACTGGTTTATTACTTGGAAGATTCATCAGAACTCAATTCTCTAATATTTCGAGAGCTACTTTCTCCATGACTTTCGGGTACATTTCATATTCCTTCTTCTGGATTTTTGAATGAAGAGAGTCCTTGTCGTCATACGGACTAATAGGAACAACGGATTGATCTAGGATCTTCCCTGCATCCAAATCTTCGACTACATAATGAGCAGAACATCCTGTGAACATTACTCCGGCCTTCAATGCAAGTTCTACTGCATGAGCTCCTTTGAAAGAGGGCAGTAGAGATGGGTGGAGGTTGATGATTTGGTTGGGCCATGCATTCAGGAATACTGGTGTAAGGATCCTCATAAATCCTGCCAGACAGATCAAGTGTACTCCTCGGGATTTCAGTTCCTACGATAAAATGATATGCATAACTTTGTTTTAGTACTTACATTCGTGACTTTCTTTTCAAATCTCGGGCGATCATTACCATGGGGTATGACTACTGTATCTACTCCCATATTTCTGGCTTTCTTCAACCCCAAGGCATCTCCTTTGTTGGATATTACCACACTGACAAAACAATTACTGCCAATTGAGCGGCTTTGTTCAATAAGTTTTACCATGTTACTACCTGCAAATCATATTGTCAGTATTTTTAATCACACCTGTTCCAGATATCAAAATTGCAACATTGACTCGTCTCTTTTTTAAATAGTTAAGAGAAAAGTTGGGGAATGCTGCTTCTTGGTTCGCAAGGACTACAGCGTCTTCCGTCCTTTTCTTCAAGCTTCCAATACACCATGCTTTTGTATTTTCAGCGGATATTCTCTTTACCACAGCATCTTTAAATTCGTTGGGGACAACAAGGACCATTCCAAGACCACAGTTAAATGTTCTAAACATTTCTTTTGGTTCCACTGGTCCATTTGATTGAATCCATTTGAAGATTTCAGGGATTTCCCATGCATTCGATTCCTAATTTTATGTTGGTTGATTGATAATAATACTTACAATAACTGCAGCAAGATGGTTGGGGAGTACTCTTGGGACATTCTCGACAAGTCCTCCTCCTGTTATATGCGCTGCTCCTTTCACGAATCCACCTTTCACCAGATCCAATAACAGTTTGGCATAGAGTTTTGTTGGTCGGAGTAACTCATCAGCTAAAAGATTGGGTCTCTTTGAGGAATATTCCATACCGAATGTTTGCTCTGTTTTCCATGGACAAGGCGATGTGGCGACTATTCCATTTTGTTTCAAGATCCGTCTGATTAAACTGAATCCATTACTGTGGACTCCATTCGATTCTATGCCAATCAAAACGTCGTCTTCAGTCATTCTGAAGAGTTTATGTTTTGCTCGACTGCCAAAAACTTACTTTTCCGTTAATGGCAACGCTTCATCGCTTTTCTCTTTAGCACCAATGCAACATCCCGCAAGATCCCATTGATCTTTATTGTAGACTCCAGGCATTTCTGCAGTCTCTCCGCCTGCAAGATAAACAGTTTTCTTCTTTTACTTACCGACCAATGCACATCCACTCTCCAAACAAGCATTTGCAATTGACTTGATTACTGTAACAGCATCTTTTCTATTCAGTTTTCCACAAACATAATAATCAAGAAAAGCTAATGGTTTTGCTCCATGACAAATGATGTCATTAACACACATTCCAACCAGATCATAGCCAAGACCGTCCAATTTATTGGTCTGACTGGCAATCTCAAGCTTGGTTCCAACTCCATCCATTCCAATCACTAACGAGGGATTACGGTAACCAGCTTCATCGAGGTTCAAAATAGCCCCAAATCCTCCGATCTAAGAAAATTAAAAAGAAAAATCCCAATTACCGCAAATGTTCCAGGAATTTTTGTAGCCGCACAAGATCCTTTTATGTCATCAACTAGTTGGTTTCCTTCCCTGATATTTACTCCACTTTCAGAATAATCAACGGCTCGGGGTCGAATTACGTGATGACCAATATCTCTTCGCCAAAATCCATTTTCAAATTGAATGGTCTCGAGGAACTCATAACACATCCTTAAGGCATCAAAGAAGGAATTACTAACTACGGACACCGTCAGCACTCTTCCTCCAGAGCTCTTTAATCCTGTTGAATCCTTTTTGATTCCAGCATGATATATCACAAGGCCTTTGGAGGTGTTCTCTTCAATCAGATTCCCAATAGACACATCTTTTTTGAACGACCCTGGATATCCCTTTGAAGCAACAACTACAGCTGCTGCTTTCTTATTTGAGAATTTCACAGCAATCTGATCCAAACGACCATCACAACATGCTACGCAGACATCGTAGAGATCGGACTCCAAAAGTCGGAGAAGAACCTTAATTAATTCGTAAATATTTGTGAAGAAAAATAAGAGCAAACCTGGGTTTCTGGATCACCAAATCGACAATTATATTCCAGGACTTTCGGTCCTTTTGAAGTAATCATAAGTCCTGCGTACAAAACTCCTAGAACAGCACATTATCGTTCAATTCCGACCTTACGGCTACCCTTCATTTGGGGCAGATTTAATTTGGGATAGCCAATTGGCTATTGGCTCATTAGGCTTATTGTTAGCTAACTTTGCAACAAATGTTGCAAAATTTTTTGACAAGGCAGTCAATGATTTGACATCACAGCCAACAAAATTATTTGTGGATTCCAACACATTGGCCAATCTACTTGTTTTGGCTAGCCATATACAAGATGTTGACTGTTACCCATACTTTTTCACACACATTCCAACCCGTTGGCTAGCTTTTTGAGGCTTCACAGCACACTTTGGCTAGCCGATCCAAGTTTTTGGCTAGCCAAACGGAAAGAAAGTTTTAGCTGTAATTTCGACGGCAAGCTAATCAAAAAATTTTGCAACATTGGCTATACATATTGGGCCAATAGCCGATCTGCCTCAAATGAAATCTGCGCCAAATAAAAGGTTGTGGATTTTACCCTTGTAAGTGCGACCTTCTTTTGCCATTCCATTGATGGTTTTCGTAATGATTTCCTTAATCTTTTCTTCAACATCAAATGGTAGAAGGAGTGGAGCAATGGCTCCCATGCCTCCAGTATTAGGTCCGGTGTCTCCCTCCCCTACAGCTTTATGATCTTGACTAAATGGCAACAGTGTGAAGTCTTTTCCATCTGTAAAACAGAGAGCAGAGACTTCGTATCCCTCAAGCAGTTCTTCAACGATAACATGAGAATTGGCTTTACCAAAGAAAATTTCATTCAACGTGTTCAAGGCAGAATCGACACTTTTGCATATGGTAACTCCTTTACCGGCACATAGGCCATCTTCTTTGATCACATAACCTTTCCAATCGTACCTGTAATGTGTCTTTAAAGTTGAAGTTGAATTTACACAGAATAACCCGAACGGAAATTGGCACCTACAAATTTTCAAAGAAGGCAGAAAAGTCATCCTCCCTTGCTACCGTATGAAATCTGGCCGTGGGGATTTTATTTTTCATCATGAATTCTTTGGCAAATGTTTTTGATGCCTCCAGGAGAGAAGCGGACTTTGAAGGAGCAAAGACCTTCACATCGGCTTTAAGCTGATCCTCCCATCCTTCACAGATCTGTTTTTCTGGTCCAATGACAACCAAGTCAATCTTGTTTTTTTTACAATATCTTCTGACATCCTCCACATCGTCGCCGTTAACTGAAATTAGGACAAATAAAAGATTGACCTGTTAGGTTTGTTATTAAAAATAATTTTATTACGAAAGATTTATACGACAAATGTCACTGAAGATCACAATTGTTGACTTACTCAGACTGCCCAAAGAATACTTGCACGAGTTTCCGGGGAGGATCTCGACCTTCTCAACCTGGTTGCTCTGGTCGAAAGCGTAGGCCAAAGCATGTTCCCTAGCTCCTGAGCCTAATACAACAACCTTGACCATGATGGACAGAAATGGAAAGTGAAGAGCCCTCTCTCAACTACCGAGAGGATGATGAATGGTGGCTGGTTCTTTCGCAACTATTTGTCTTACCGTTGCACATTTCAAATGGATGTCAGCGAAATTTTCTTTTTCGGCTTTTGTGATTCTCTTGATGGCTATCATGACTGGGAGCGCTTCGAGAAAAAAAATATTTTTTAGATTAATGTTATATAACTATTATTCCCTGAGAGATGTGCAGAGGATGAGAAAAAAAAACAAACAGAGAATGGGGAGGAGTAACTATTGTCCTCCTTATCAGTCTTAATGTATCATAAAAAAGCGTCAAACCGACTAAACCATAATTTTATTACATTTTTTTCTTTTTCTGATAAGAATTAGAGATTGGGTGACGATGGGGTCGCACCTTAACGATAAGGACGTTCTTTGTTGACTCATCGATAATATTTTTTAAAACAAAATTATTTAGGAAAGGCCCGGATCCAATTTTTAAGTTTTTCGATCTGTAATCTTATTTCTTTGTTAGTTTTTTTGCAATTGTTTGTTTTTTACAAATTTATAAAATTTTTATTCATTGACAAACAAAGAGTACGAACATCTTCTGCAGGTCCTTAAATTTTCTTGCCAAATAAATCATGATAACTTCTGATTGCGTAACATCCTTTATCCTTTCCCGACATCAGGAAACATCGATCACGATCACGAAATATGATTAATATGTTCGCAACCGTGGCGACTCAGCGGTATGATAAACCTTTAGCTTTTTTATGACGTAGAGTCGATTGGATATCTTTTCCGTATTCCCCATACTATTATATTTTAGCCAACTCAGTCCATATAATTATTGTGAAAGGTTATAAGTCACAGATTTTTTTATCACGTTACTTAGACTCCTGAATCATTGAAAACCACGAACCAACCAGTAAATCGAACTAAAATTTGATCGCCCGTCCGATTATTTTGTTCAATTATCATAAATTTGATACAGAGATGATCCACAAAACAGCCACAAGGTCGGCTATGTCCCTTTGACTTCGGTAAAACGTTTAAAAATGTAAAAAGCCGTTTCGGTTTATTTCGAATGTCAACAGAAACCGCCCATGAGCGACGGAGATGACGCATTCATTTAGCTTGTAAACTGTTTAAAGTCAAACCATTTTTATTTCTATAATTGTACGGTCCATGTTTCAAATATATTAGCCTGTTTGTAACCTTTTCACATACAGCATCAATTTTTTTAAATTGATCATGGGTGGTCACCAGGCCATGACTCAAAAATGGAAAATTGAAACCGGGCCGGGCTGGGCTTTTGACGGACCGGGCTTCGGGCCCATAATCGGAAAAATAGGTGCCAGCGACCACCCCTGAAATTGATACAAATCCGTATTTGGACAAATAAACATGGGATACCGCAAAATCCTAGGGCGCGGCTCGCGTTTTCGCAATTCTTTTTTGGTGGGAGACATGAGCGGAAAAGCAACGAAAGAACAATTTTTGTGGGTTTGGCCGTCTCTCTCGCAGACAATGGGAAACTCTTTCTCTCGTGTCCATGGAGTTTTTGTCCAAATGCGTTTTGTGTGGATTCGTTTCTTTGTTGATTTACCTTTATATTTATTGCCTCTAATTATTTCGAGTAAGGTGTAAAGACATTCGAATTGCTTCAGACTAGCGGAACACGACCTTCAGCACACTGGTCGTTGTTCCCGCTGCCTGATGTGGCGACCATGCATTTTATTGGCATGGATAATATCCAGCTGCATTGGGAACAGCGATAAAATTGACAGGTTTTCCTTGAATTCAGCTCCAAAGAATTCGAACAACCATACGGGTGCGTTAGCTCCAAACTGGGCCGATGTGACACGAAAGGGGTATGGTTGTACAATGATGGGGATCTGCAGAAACGAAGGCGGCTTATCCCAGAACTGCCCCTACAGTTCGGCTCCGATGCCGTTTGAGAGTGTGGATACAGAGAGCCAATTGCGACTAATTTGTCCTCGGCTTTTTGAAAGTAGGCCACTTGACGCTTTCATTTTTATGTTTAGACAATTCAACGGTATCCTTTTGCTGTGATGAAGAGCAGTTCAAGATCTTCCAGAAGAGGATGGAGGTACCAAGACAAATGCTTTCTCGTTGTCCTAGCTGTTTGTCAAATTTTATGAATCTGTGGTGTCAGTTTACATGCTCTCCTTATCAGAGCCACTTTGTTCGATTGTTGGAAACTGGAGAGGAAGATAAATTCTCGATAAGAAACAGTGTTTATGTTAAGAAGGTTGAATATTATGTAGCCGATGACTACGCTAATGGGGTTTTTGAATCGTGCAAAGGCGTAAGTTATTTCCCTGACTTTACGAATGACTTCGGATGATTTCCATTGTAAATTATTTACAGGTGCGTATGTCAACTGGGGACTTTGCATTGAAGGCAATGTGTGGAACCGACCTTGAGAGCTGTACTGCTGATAAATGGTTCAACTTTTTAGGTAGAGCTAATAAAAACCTCGGGATTCCGTTCGACATTCGGTTCAGTCTGACGAAAGAGAGATCTCAACATGGAAACAAGACGTTTGATTACCTGCAGTCAAGAGCGTACCCTTGTAACTCTTCTTCAGATCTCTCCTCTTCTCCTTGCTCTTGTCAAGAGTGTAATGCTTCTTGTATGGAGGAACCAATGTATCCCGACTTACAATCTGTAAGTGATGTGAGACATTAACAATCTGGCCGGTTCAGATTGATTGCAAGATCGCGACAATGGATTGTCAAGATGCCTTTCATCTAGCCATATTAGGATTTATTTGCGCTTGTTTGATGGTGGGCGTTGCCGGGAAGTACGTCTGGGATTTGATGACCAGAGATGAGAATGACAATATTGATGGGGAAATCAAGAAAAGGGTCTTCTCATTGGATAGACTCATTCAGAAGATATTTATCAGCTATGCAAAGGTATGCTAGACCGTGATTCTCGAAGACTGATCCTTTTAGTTGGTTATGGAAAGGTACACCGTTATATTTTTTGTTTTTTTGTTAATTGGATTTGCGTGTTCTTTTGGATTATTTTTTGTGAACTTGACTACTGAAACAAAGTCTCTCTGGACGTCTCCAGCCAGTTCTTCGCGACTTCAGGAATCTTTCTTTGAAAATAATTTTAAGTAAGTAGTCATAGTCGTTGTTATTAGACTAATGTTTTATAGACCGTTTCATCGAATAGAACAAATCATAATTACGCCAAAGGATACCCGTCCCCTTGAAGTTGATACATTTGACTCAGAAGACAATGCTGGAGACCCTGATTTCCTCGGACCTGTCTTTAGAGATATTTTTTTCAAAGAAGCCTTCAGTTTAAACAATGCGATTTTGAAACTGCAAAATTCGAATAATGTAACCTTGGAAGATGTCTGTTACAAGCCGTTGGAGCCAGATAACAAACATTGCGCAGTGATGTCACCGTTTAACTACTTCCAGGTTTGTTTGAAATTTTGCATAGTTGTTTATAAATTAAATTGGGACCTGATTTTTTTTTCAGAATGACGCAGATTCAATTGATGGTGAAATTGAGGGCGAATTTGCTATTTTTAATTTCCGAACGCACCTCCAGGAATGCATCAAAAATCCCTTCAGCATGAAAACTAGCTTCAAGATGAGCTGCTTTGGCCAATTTGGAGGTCCGATTCATCCTTATTTGGTTTTTGGTGACTTCAATGATGGCTACGAATCAGCCAAAGGCATCATGATCACGATTCTTTTGAATAACTCAGTCAATCCGGAAGAGAACAAAGCGGTCATGGAATGGGAGGAAACATTGATAAAATATCTCAAACGGGTCAAAAGCGACATTTTTCGGATCTCATTTATGTCTCAAAGGTCGATTGAGGTAATGTAGTTTCTTAAAGGGGATATTTTTTTTGAATTTTAGGATGAAATCAGTCGACAAGCGTCATCTGATGTCATAATTGTTGCATTAAGTTACGTTTTTCTACTGTTTTACGTCTCCTTCGCCCTCAGTCAATATCAAGTGCCAGTTAGCGACGATCTTTGTACTATTCTGATCAATACAAAACTTACTCTGGGCTTTGTGGGCATCATAGGTATTGCATTAGCTGTTACCAGGTAAATATATTTTTTCTTTCAATACCCCCTCAATTTTCTTAATTAACTGCTTAACTTTGGTTCGATTTAGTGCCGTTGGAATATGTTCGTATTGGAATATTGAGACGACCCTGATTGTCTTTGAGATCTTACCTTTTTTGATTGTATCAGTTGGAGTTGATAACATATTTTTGTTTGTCCAAGCTTACCAGGTATGAAGTTATGTCTAGATGAACATGTTTATGTTTCAGCGAAGGGATAGACACGATATTCCGTTGAACGAGAGGGTTTGTGAGATCGCTGCTGAAGTCATGCCCTCGATGTTGTTGACCAGTACTGCTGAGGCTATTTGTTTCTCATTTGGTACGCCATTATATATAATTTTTGATATATTCAAATATTTTTAGGGGCCATATCTGAAATGCCCGCGGTCAGAACCTTCTCTTTATTCGCAGCCATCTCCATAATAACCAACTTTATTCTTCAAATCACGCTCTTCTTTTCGGCGTTTGTATGGGATGCGAAGCGGCAAGAAGAAGGTCGTCTTGACATGTTATGTTGTATTAAACTGAGGCCTGAACGACCGTATAGGGAAAGTTATATGTATAATGTCATAAAGAACTTCATTGCTCCGTCAATCATTATTAAGCCGGTTCGGATATTTGTGGTAAGGGTTGTTAATATTCTCAACGTTCCTTTAGTTGATCGTTTTCTTATTTTGGTTTGCCACTTCCTTGCTAATTGTGGACAATATCCAGCTTGGATTGGATCAGAAGAGATCAGTTCCAGACGACTCCCACGTTTACAGTTACTTCAGGGATCTTGAGATTTATGTGAATGTGGGTCCTCCAGTATTCTTCGTTTTGAGAGGCAGCTTCGATTACGGCGATCCGCAGCTCCAGAACTTGATTTGTACAGGAAATGGATGTCACAAAGATTCCCTTGGAGCTCAGATTAATCGGGCGTCCAGACATCCTGAATTGTAAGGAAAGGTAAATATTAAATAATTGTTCGGATTTAAGGTCTAACATCGCCCATCCGGTGATGAATTGGCTGGATGATTACATTGAATGGTTAAGGCCTTCGGCCAATGGAAGGTGTTGCCGAAGATATGATTCGAATCACACATTCTGTCCCTCTTTGGTTCCCGAATCTTTGTGCCATTCCTGTGGGGTGGACTATGTAGACGGCCGTCCTCGGCCGGATCTTTTTTACACATACATCAAAAGTTTCTTAAGTAGTAATCCATCGGTTCATTGTCCAACGAGGTATTTTTGATCTATTTATTTTTCAACGTGGTTGAAATTTTTAGTGGTCATGCGTTGTACAGCAATGCCATCAAGTTCGCGAGCAAGTCGGGGCGTATCGTAGCATCTCATTTTATGACATATCACACTCCCTTCAAACATATGGCCGATTACTTCAAGTCGATGGAAAGCGCCAAATTTTTGGCAAATAATATTACAAAGTTCATGAATACCGAACTTGGTTTGATGGGACATCCTCCAATCGATGTGTTTCCTTACAGGTACGGATGCCAGAAGTAGATTATGTTTTCAGCTTTCATTACGTGTTCTATGAACAATATGAGACCATCGTGAAGGCAGCCATCTTCCAATTGATTTGTTCTGCTGTTTCTATCTTCATTGTTGCTGCTATTCTTTGCGATATGGATCCCTGGTCAGCGATGATCATAACGATCACGGTGGTAATGAGTCTTATCAATCAGCTGGCCATGATGTATTTCCTGAACATTGATTTCAACGCGATCTCAGTGGTCAATCTGATCATGTCTGTAGGAATTTCGCTAGAATATTCGGCTCATACTGTCCGGGCCTTTGTTTCAATTCACAATCCTTCTCGAATTGAGAGAGCTAAAGAATCCCTGGCTTTGATTGGATGTACTGTAAGTTAAATTTTTTCCGACTGCGTCTAATCACTTTATTCAGATCATAAGTGGTATCACAACGGCTAAAGGCGGCAGTCTCTTGATTATTTTGTTTTCCCATTCTAAGATATTTAATGTATATTACTTCCGAATGTTTGCAAGTATCATCATGGTTTGCTTTACACACGGGTTAATTTTGCTGCCTGTTCTTTTGTCTTTCATTGGTAAGTTAGTTTTTAGTGATGTTTTCCTACTCTCTAGGCCCTCCACCTTCGAAGAATCGGCCTGACTATTATGGGGCTCGAAGAGCCCTTCCTCCTAGGATACCCTCGCTGATAGACGATAAGGATTCTGCTGTTCAACAGCATCTGGTCGCCGAAGACAAGGAACATCCAGCCGCATAGAGAACACATTCGATCTCATGTCTTTAGTTCAAAATACGGGTCCACAAAGTCTAACGTGCATTCACTAATTTCCCTTACATTTATAACACTACATTTTTATTATCCGGGTACATTGTTTGTTGTTATTTTCCTCATTCGGTGGCAAGAATAAATTATATTTATTAGAACAATTATTGTTATGAAATCAATTAAACCGTAATGATATTTGATAACAGACCGTATGTAAATAACAACGCGCCTAGAGCTCCGTCTTGGAACTTTCATCCAAGTCGTCTAGTTCAACGTCAGAGAGATCGATCTCTTCTTCCTTGGGCAGTTCAGCATCTTTTCCATCCCAAGCCGAGACAGTCTGAGCTTCGGGGAGAGCAGATCCTCTAATAGACGAAGTCTTTCCACGCCCAAAGGAGAGATCCCTCAAGAATTCACTGATTCCATCTTTGCCAAATGATCCTGTTAAGGTACTGTACTTCAACTTCCTTGGATTGACGGCGACCATGGCAGGGTATCCAAATCCACCGACGTCTACGGATTCTTCCAGTTTTCCTTGAGCACCAGCTTCGGACCATAGCCATCCCCAAGGATTCTTTTTGAACTTCTCAGCCAATCCTTTCAATAATTTGATGTAATCGTTCCGGCACTTGGACTGGCAGTCAAGAAGTTGAGGGAGGAATGTGATGACACAAAGCTGTTTGTTCTCACAAGCCTCATTGAAAGACTCCTTAGACACCAATTGTTTGAGTTCTGGTGGTGGAAGATTCTCGGCAGCCTTAGAAGAAGCAAAGGCAACCAAGTCAGCAGTAGTACGTCCTCCTTGATAATCCACGGCGTCGGATGAAGAGGAAGATCCAGGAGGGAAGTACTTTATCGTCGGGAATCCTTTGATCTGGTATTCAGACGCCTTTCCTTGATGAACCGTAGCATCGAGAGCAGCGAACTTGACTTTTCCTTTTAATTCTCCAGCAGCAGCCTTCCAATGAGGCTCCAGATTCTTACAATGGCCGCACCATGGGGCAAAGAATTCCACCATAATTCCTTCCTTACTGTTGAAAACAATCTTGTCAAAGTTGGAGTCTGTCAATTCAAGTACGGTTCCCTTGCTGCCGCTGGACGACTTAGATCCACCAGAAGACGACTTTCCTCCCAATCTGTACGAAGCAACCTTCTTAACCTCATTCAATGCCGCATCAGTGAACGCTTGAGCATTTCTTGCGCCTAAAAACATCATTCAAATCCGACTAATTAACTAACCATTGTGATCAATTGGTTTGTTTTTATCACCTCCAAAGATCTTGATGGTGGGATACCCTTGAACACCGAACTGGGATGCAAGTCCTTGGGCTTGAGTGGCATCAACTGCCGCCACCTTCACTAAACCCCTAAGTGCTTTAGCAGCTTTCTTGTATTCAGGGACCAAGTTCTTGCAATGTCCGCACCTAAACAAGCAATGAAAAACAGACAATCGTCACGCACCATGGGGCAAAGAATTCGACAATGGCGACACCATCGTAATCCAAAATTTCCTTCTTGAAATTGTTGTCATTCAGCTCAATCACATCATCCCGCTTATCGTATAAGGCCTGTGTTCCAACGCAACATAGTCCTAAGGCAAAAATCAGCGAGGAACATGATTGACTTACCTAGAAGGAAGAGAGCGATCTTCATCTTCTCAGGGCCAACTCACTCAAATGAAACGAATCAGGGTCACGAAATTCTCGTCTTTTCGGTCACTTTTTGCGCGCGTGGAAAATTGCGATTGGTCCATCTCACACAGGTTAGGCGTTGAGTTTCACCACGAAAACAAACAATATCAGGGATTACGGTCGAATTTCGCCAAAACCCAACAAAATATTTCTTTGATAACTTTTTTGAAATTTTAATGTTTGATTGTTGTGGCACGACTTCCATAGACGGAATAAATGTATCGTGTGAATTTATGTATTTTGGTATGTTGTTCAGGATTTTGAAATTTAGGTTTACACGAAAATGAGCTGGAACGAGGAGGAAATCGAAGGTGTCGTTGCCGCCCCCGAGGAAGAGCAACTCGAGATGCCAGAAGTCAAGCTTTTCAACAAATGGTCCTTGAACGATGTTGAAGTTTCCGATATCTCACTCGTTGTAAGTTCTCTTTCAATTTTGTGGTGTTTTGCATTTAGGAGAAAGGAAATGGCATTTTCAGGACTACGTCGCGGTTAAAGAAAAGGGTGCCAAATATCTGCCGCACTCAGCTGGTCGTTATCAAATCAGAAGATTCCGCAAGGCTACGTGCCCGATTGCGGAACGTTTGGCTTCTTCTTTGATGGCTCATGGGCGCAACAACGGTAAGAAATTGATGACCGTCAGAATTGTAAAGCACGCCTTCGAAATCATTCATCTGCTTACCGGCGAGGTAGGTCTATCTTTGAATTTGGTTCTTTTCATTTTGTATATTTCTGTTTTATACTTGTATTTCAGAACCCAGTGCAAATCTTGGTGAACGCTGTTATCAACAGTGGGCCCCGTGAAGACTCCACTCGTATTGGCCGTGCGGGTACCGTCCGTCGTCAAGCTGTTGATGTTGCTCCTCTTCGTCGTGTCAATCAGGTAAGATACTTGCTACAAACGAAGTGGGTAAAACTTGCGAAAAATTATGACACTTGTGATTTCAGGCAATCTGGTTGATTTGCACTGGAGCTCGTGAATCTGCCTTCAGAAACATCAAAACAATTGCTGAATGTTTGGCTGATGAACTTATCAATGCCGCTAAGGGATCCAGCAACTCTTATGCCATCAAGAAGAAGGACGAATTGGAACGTGTAGCCAAATCCAACCGTTAAAATGTTTTTATTTGTTGAAGGTTGTTATAAAGCCTTTTGTTTTTATATTGTTAAAATTCTGGTTATTATATTTGGAATGCGGATTTGTGGTTTTTATTTTGGAAACGCTGTTTATAGTTTTAACCGTGTTTGTCGGAACGCGTTTACACACAGAATTTTTCAAAATGACGTCAAATAGCCGTCCTTTCGGTTTGAAACTGTCTAATAATAAAAAGCATTGTTCAAGGGAGTATAGGGCCTTCAAACACATGTTTATGTACAAATTAAAACAACACCTTATAAAAACAGAAAGAGTTTAGTACTATCGGATCATTGTCGCCCTCGTTCCCGCTGCCACTATCAGCCAAATTCTAAAAAAAAAAAAAAAATTTCCCCAAAGAAATTCAATTTGACATGACGGTAATTTTACAACCTGACAGAGCGTCAAGTTGACGGCGGCACAACCCTAGCATAGCTTTTTTAGGACTACGAGTAACTTATAGAAGAAATTTTGATTACATGACATGTGAGGCGTTTAGAACATGGGTAACTGACCATTTCGGGTAAAAAGTTGTTTATGGCCTGAGTACAATGAGACCAATAGCTTTTTTGCTCGATTAATACCTAATCAGATTAATTTTTTTTGAATATTCTGTTTTCATAAATAGAGGGATGACTTATCTGTGCATAATAAATAGCTATTGTTCCGGGATGGTCTGGAGTCGAAACAAAAAAGGAGTCCGGGAATTGGGCGGGTGACAAGGGAGGGTCGAGAGTGAGTCGAGACGAAAACATTGTGAGTGCAGGGAGAGGAGGAGGGGGGGGGGGGGGGGGGGGGGCATTTATTCATCTGTCTTGCTTTGAAAGAGAAGGGGTCAGCTGCGGACTCAGGGGTTTCGTTCGTACGGACAGAGGGGGTGCCGCAGTTTCAGTCGTCTTCTGCTTTTGGCATCCTTTTCGAACTGAACAATCGGGGTCTCTGTTCCGTCCTTTAATCCAAAAGCATATAACAAAGGTTAGTCTTGTTGGCAGTGTTTTTTGACCCTTCCTTAGTCTCTGACTCATCAGCATTCTTGGCATTCCTCCTTTATCAGTCTAATATTCAAATTCCTTTAATGGGTGTTATCAAACACTTTGATCGGCCTTTCGAGCTTCCAAGGTCACTCTATACGTTCATATTTTTCTCCGCGGCTTTCTGATTTTCAGCTTATACTATATCTTGTTTACGTGTCAGTGTTTGCTTGTGAATGGGCATTGGATTAATTTTTGTCATTTAATTTTATTATTTTTCTTCAATTATAATTGTAACCACACGCTTCGAGAATTTATATTGTTCTCGAAAGTGTTCGATTAATCATCCCCTTCTAAATTTACTCTTTGCAGCTTATAATACAAAGCGATGAGCGACGACGGGTCACCCCCAGACCCGGTGCTCGAAGTCCCTCCACCAACTGAAATCAAGGTGTTGGAGACGGCCGATGACATCCAGAACAGAAGAACCGAAGTCCTCACTCATTATGGCCAATTCAAAGACTTTGCCAAACTGAAGAGAGACCGACTGGAAGAGGCCAGACAGTTCCAATATTTTAAGAGGGATGCCGACGAATTGGAAGTGTGGATCTTAGAGAAGTTGCAAACTGCTTCAGAAGAATCATTTAGAGATCCAACTAATCTGCAGGTAACACTGAAGTATTAGTCTTCTAACAGGCTTTTAGGCTAAAATCCAAAAACATGAAGCTTTTGTGGCCGAAGTGGAAGCACATTCGAATGCCATCAAGAATTTGGACAAGACTGGTAACGACATGATTGCTCATGGTCATTATGAAAAGGAAACCATCAGAGTAAGAAAATTATTTTTGAAGCTACTCCAGCTCATTAAGATATATACAGGGTGTCCCGAGAAATATTACAAAAAGTATTTGCGAATATCTTTGTGTTCTTCGAAGCTACACAAGAAGTTTAAAATGCTTCTAAAATTAGAAGTCGTGCGTTTTTAGAATATGCAAAAGAATTTATTTTCGCGTCGGCGGAGAGACCATTTTTCGGCGGAGACATTTAACGTCTTTTTAAAAAGTCACATCCTTGTATAAAGTCCAGACTTTTTTACTCCGGATGAAATTAGGTTTGTCACATCTGGTACGATGCTATCTTCTGGTCTCGGTAGCTTTTCGGACGTTTTACCCATTGGCGAAGGCGTTTTGTTCCCGCGGAGGCCGTTTTGGGAGCTTGGAATTTTAGAAGCATTTTAAACTTCTTGTATATCTTCAAAGAGCACAAAGATATTCTCAAATACTTTTTGTAATATTTCTCGGGACTAATAAGCTTTCATTGATTTCAGAAGAGACTCGACCGTCTCCATGAGCTTTGGGACCAACTATTCTTTAAGCTCAATGACAAGGGAATAAAACTCCAACAAGCCTTGAAACTCTTACAATTCATCAGACAATGCGATGAAATGCTTTACTGGATAAGAGACAAGGAAACGTTTGTCAATTCAAATGATTTTGGAACTGATCTCGAGCACGTGGAAGTCATGCAAAGAAAATTTGAAGAATTCCTTAAAGAACTGGAGAACCATCAATACAGAATTACAGAAATAAATCAGGCAGCCGATGATCTAGTCCATGAAGGTCATCCGGAGCAAAGTCAGATATACGACAAAAGAGATGAAGTCATCAAGGCTTGGCACAACCTCGGAACTTTGACTGCTAACAGGTAAGTAGTCCCTTGTTGCTTAGCTCACATTGGTGCTTTTTAGACGCGAAGGTCTCTTCGGTGCTCAACAAATCCAAAGATTTAACAGGGATGTCGACGAGACATTAGGCTGGATTGCTGAGAAGGAAGCTGTCTTGGCCAGTGATGACTATGGCAGAGACCTGAACAATGTACAAGCTCTTCAGAGAAAGCATGAGGGGACGGAGAGAGATTTAGCAGCTCTGGAATCAAAGGTGAGGATTGTTTTCATAAAGTCATCAAAAACATAAATTTTGCGTATGAACTATGGTATTATAACTTCAGATGGAGAAAGTTGCAGCCGAAGCGGAACGTTTGGCACAATTGTATCCGGATAAAGCCAATGACATCGAGCAGAAGCTCCAAGAGGCCCAATCCAGATGGGATGCACTCAAATTGAAAGCTCATGATAGAAAACGAAACCTTGACAAGTCTTACAATTTACACAGATTCTTGGCTGATTATCGTGAATTAATTGACTGGATCCGGGGAATGAAAACTTTAATCTCATCCAGTGAATTGGCCAAGGATGTGGCCGGTGCTGAAGCCCTTCTAGAGAACCATCAGGAACATAAAGGAGAAATTGATGCCCGTGCCGACAGTTTCGCTCAAACTTCTGAATCCGGCCAAAGGCTTCTTAACGAAGGACTGACTGATAAGAGTGATCAAGTCCGAGATTATTTGAAGACTCTGGCCTCTGAACAATCTGAATTGGAGAAACTCTGGGAAGAACGCAGAATTCTATATGAACAATGTATGGATCTCCAACTCTTCTACAGAGATACAGCCCAAGCCGAAAATTGGATGACAAAGCAAGAAGCTTTCTTGGCCAATCAAGATCTGGGAGATTCTCTTGACAGTGTTGAAAGTCTCTTGAAGAAACACGAAGATTTTGAGAAGTCATTGGCCGCTCAAGAAGAGAAGATTCGGGCGTTGGATGAGTTTGCTACAAAGCTCATTGAAGGACAACATTACGCTTCGGATGATGTTGCTAAGAGAAGGCAATCTCTTCTCGACAGAAGAACTCAACTTATTCATAGAGCCAATGAAAGAAGAGCTCGTTTGGAGGAATCCTTCAAACTTCAATCATTCGATCGAGACTGCGATGAAATGCTTAGTTGGATCAATGAGAAGTTGAAGACTGCTAAAGATGAGAGTTATCTAGACCCCACCAACATTCGCGGCAAACTACAGAAGCACGCCAACTTCGAACAAGAACTTCGTGCGAACAGAAATCGGTTGGATGAGTTGAAGGCCGAAGGTCAACGACTAATTGATGGAGGCCATTATGCAAGTGATCACGTCAACAACAGACTCTCTGAAGTTGACAATCTTTGGGCCGATTTGGTTGATGCCACTCAACGCAAGGGTATTAAGTTAAATGAAGCCCATGAAGAGCAGCAATTCAATAGGAACATTGAAGATGTCGAGATCTGGCTGAGTGAACTGGAAGGTCAGCTTCAGAGCGAAGATTTTGGAAAAGATCTCATCAGCGTTCAAAATCTGCAGAAAAAGCTGTCTTTGCTCGAAAACGATTACAATGCCCACAATGATAGAATTGAGAACATTAAACGACAAGCTGAAGAATTTTCCCAAGGCGAACATTTCAACGCTCCAATCATCGTGAGGAAACAGGAACAGTTAAACTCTCGATTTGATCAGTTGAGTGAGCCTTTGACCAAGAGAAAGAAGAAGTTGGATGATTCACTTGAGGGGAACAAACTCTTCCGTGACATTGAAGACGAATTGGCCTGGATCAGAGAGAAGGAACAAATCGCCGCCAGTACCAACCGAGGTCGCGATCTGGTTGGTGTCCAAAATCTTATAAAGAAACAAGCTGCTTTAATCGCCGAAATTAACAACCACGAACCTCAAATGGAATCCGTGGCTCAAGCCGCTGAGGATATGATTAACAGTGGTCATTTCTTAGCCGTCGATATTCGCGACAAGCTGGCCCAGCTGAGAGACAACTGGAGAAACCTCAAGAACAAGGCCGAGAAACGTCGCCAAGACTTGGATGACTCTTGCCAAGCTCATCAATACCTGGCCGATGCTACTGAAGCAGAATCGAGAATGCGAGAAAAGGAACCGGTCGTCGGATCTACCGATTATGGCAAGGACGAAGACAGCGCTGAATCCCTCTTGAAGAAACACCGTGCTCTCATGTCAGATCTTGAAGCGTTTTATTCAACCATTGAGAACCTCCGACAAGAAGCCGGTAAATGCAAATATCAAGAACAACCAGGCGGTCAACTGGGTAAAGAATGCGTTGTAGCTCTCTATGATTACACCGAGAAATCACCCCGTGAAGTCTCCATGAAGAAAGGAGACATCCTGACCTTGTTGAACTCGACGAACAAGGACTGGTGGAAAGTAGAAGTCAACGATCGTCAAGGCTTTGTTCCCGCTTCATATGTGAAGAAGATCGAGCCAGGATCGCAGCATCATCACCAAGCTATGGCACAACAGCCTCCTAATACAATTAATGCCAAACAACAACAAATTGAAGATCAATATCAGCGACTCCTTCAACTCGGAGAACAAAGAAAGAGAAAGTTAGAAGAAGCGTGCAAAGGTTACCAGCTTTTACGAGAAGCTAATGATTTGGCTGATTGGATTCGCTCCAGGGAAACTGTTGCCTCCCAACAAGAGATTGGTACGGATCTTGAACAGGTTGAAGTGCTTCAGAAGAAGTTCGATGACTTTAAGGGAGACATGAAAGCAAATGAGATTAGGCTCAACGAAATGAACCAGATCGCCACTGCTTTAATAAATATCGGGCAAACCGAAACTGCCGTTAAGATTCGTCAACAAATTGATGACTTGAATCAACGCTGGAAAGCTCTTGAACAGAAGGCGGAACAGAGAGAACAGCAACTTGACTCGGCTCATGAAGTTCAACGATTCCATCGTGACATTGACGAAACTAAGGACTGGATTCAGGAGAAGAATGAAGCTCTCGATTCGGATGACTTCGGCCGTGATCTCCGCTCAGTCCAAGCCCTTCAACGGAAACATGATGGTGTTGAGAGAGACTTGGCGGCGCTTGGAGACAAAATTAAGACACTTGATGAAAAAGCCAACAAGCTCAGACAAACTCATCCTGAAGCTGCGGAGCAAATTTACGACCTCCAACGGCAAATCAACGAGCAATGGAATCATCTCACCCAGAAGGCAAATTCCAGAAAAGACAAACTTCTCGACAGCTACGATTACCAACGATTTCTTAGCAATTACCGCGACCTCATGCAGTTTATCGCGGGAATGCGTCAATTAGTTTCCTCAGATGAATTGGCGAATGATGTGACGGGGGCTGAAGCGTTGCTGGAGAGACATCAAGATTACCGTACCGAGATTGACGCCCGCGCCCCAAGTGTGCAAGCCTTTCAACAGTTTGGTAAGCAACTGATGGACAACAAGCATTATGCTACTGATGATATCAGGCAGAGAATCGAGGATATTGAACAAGCTCGTCAAGATTTGGAACAAGCATGGGTCAACCGAAGAAAGGTACTCGACCAATGTCTTGAACTTCAACTATTCTACCGTGAATGTGAACAAGCAGACACTTGGATGACAGCCCGAGAACAGTTCTTGAATGCCGATGATGGTACTGACAACGTGGAGTCGTTGATAAAGAAGCACGAAGACTTCGACAAGGCCATCGCATCTCAGCAGGAGAAGATTAATGGTCTTAGTGAGTTTGCAAAGGAATTGGCTTCAGGGGATCACTATGATAAGGGCGTAAGTTAAAATGTTTTTGCGTAATCAAATCATTCAGGCAATTGACAAGAAGCAGGCCGAGATCCTGGACCGTTGGGAAGGTCTCAAAGGGGCCTTAATTGAGAAGAGATCCAAACTCGGAGAGTCGCAAACACTCCAACAATTCAGTCGAGATGCCGAGGAAGTCGAGAACTGGATTGCCGAGAAATATCAGATTGCACAGGAAGAGAGTTATCGGGATCCAACCAAAATCCAACAAAAGTATCAGAAACAACAGGCATTCGAAGCAGAGCTTACTGCCAACGCTGACAGGATTGCCGTTCTTCTGAATGCCGGCGAAAACCTCATCACCAATGCCAAATGTGGAGGTGGTGAAGTCGCAGTATCCGACAAACTGAAATCGATGAAAGAACAATGGGATCTTCTCATGAAAACGACCACAGAGAAGAGTTATCGGTTGAAGGAGGCCAACAAGCAGAAGAGCTTCATGGCTGCCGTCAAGGATCTGGAGTTCTGGTTGGGCGAGGTTGAGACTCTCTTAGCTTCAGACGACTATGGCCGTGATCTTGGATCCATCGAGAATCTCCTGAAGAAACACCAATTGCTCGAGGCTGATATCGCCGCTCATGTTGATCGACTCAATGAAATGAATCAACAAGCTGATTCCCTTCTTGTTTCCGAGCAGTTTGACAGTGCTCAGATCAACGAACGTCGTAACGCCATAAAAGATCGTTATGATAATGTTAAGATAAAGGCCGCTGAACGTCGCGAGAAGTTGAACAAAGCTATCAACGTCCACCAATTCCTTCGCGATATCGACGAAGAAGAGAGTTGGATCAAGGAGAAGAAACTCTTGGTCAGCAGTGATGACTATGGCCATGACTTGGCTGGGGTTCAGAACCTTCGTAGAAAGCATCGCCGGTTAGATAATGAGTTGGCCACCCACGAGCAAGTTGTTCAGAATGTAAAGTCCAAAGGAATCGAACTCTTGGAAGCTACCGACATTGGGGGTCCTGAAATCAGACAAAGAATGCTGGCATTGGAAGACAGCTGGAAACAAATTGTTGATCTGACGACGGACCGTGACCAGAAACTCAACGAATCTGAAGCTTTCCAAAATTTCATCGGAAAGGTTGAAGAAGAGAGAGCGTGGCTAAACGAAAAGCAGCAGATTCTCAGCGGTCCTAATTTTGGAGAAAACATGGCTGCTGTACAAGGCCTTCTGAAGAAACATGACACCTTCGACACGGATCTCGAGACTCATCAGAAGAGAATTGATGACATTGCTGTCCTAGGAAAAGATCTGATCAATCAAAAAAATCATCATGGACCTGAGATTGAACAACGAGTACAGCAGCTCCGTCGTGACCTTGATCATGTTCGTGCATTGGCCAAGGATAGACGCATAAAGCTTCAAGACAACAGTGCTTACCTCCAGTTTATGTGGAAGTGTGACGTGGTAGAGAGTTGGATTGCCGAGAAAGAAGCCCACGTCAGATCCGAGGATTACGGTAGAGATCTCTCGTCCGTTCAACTTCTTCTGACAAAACAAGAGGCTTTTGATGCCGGACTAAATGCTTTCCAACAAGAAGGTATCCAGAGAATCACCGAGCTCAAGGACCAGTTGGTGGCGGGTGATCACAAACAGACTCCTGAGATCGAACGTCGTCATAAAAATGTCATTCAAAGATGGCAAAATCTCCTGGCAAACTCAGTTAACCGGAGAAAGAGACTTATGGATACCCAAGCCGAATACAAGAAGGTGGAGGAACTCTTCTTAAGCTTCGCGAAGAAGGCCTCCGCTTTCAATTCGTGGTTTGAAAATGCGGAAGAGGATCTAACTGATCCCGTTAGATGTAACTCGTTGGATGAGATAAGAACTCTTCGAGAAGCTCATGCCGAATTCCAGAAGTCTTTAGTGTCAGCGGAGAAAGACTTTAGACAACTTCAAGAGCTTGATCGCCAAATTAAGACTTACAATGTTGGCCCTAATCCCTACACTTGGTTTACCATGGAAGCTTTGGAAGACACATGGAGGAATCTGCAAAAGATTATCCAAGAACGTGATGCCGAACTCGTTAAGGAGCACGTTCGGCAAGAACAGAATGACAAACTGCGGCAAGAGTTTGCTCAAATCGCCAACAGTTTCTACCAGTGGTTGGCCAACACCAGATCCGAAATGTTGGAGACTCATGGATCCCTGGAACAACAACTGGACATGCTCAAAAGAAAGACCCAAGAGATCAAAGGCCAGAGAGATCATCTCTCTCAGATCGAGCAATTGGGTGCTGCTCTAGAGGAAAGATTAATTCTTAACAATCGGTATACAGAACATTCTACTGTTGGTCTTGCACAGGCTTGGGATCAGATCGATCAGTTGGCTATGAGAATGCAGCACAGTCTGGAGCAACAGATTCAGGCCCGAAACCACTCTGGAGTCAGCGAAAAGGCCCTCCGAGACTTCTCTATGATGTTCATGCACTTCGACAAGGTATGGGAAACGATGATATATCAAGTAATTTTAGGATAAAACTGGCCGTCTGGATCACCAAAGTTTCAAATCTTGCTACAGATCTCTTGGTTACGATCTCCCTACTGTAGACGAAGGCCAGAATGAACCGGAGTTCCAGAGAATTTTGGATATTGTAGACCCCAACAGGTAAGAGACCTCTAAAAAAAAGTTCTCTTCTAGGGATGGATACATTACTCTGCAAGAGTATATGAGCTTCATGATCAACAAGGAAACCGAGAACGTTAACTCTAGTGAGGATATCGAACGTGCGTTCAGGGCTTTGAGTCGCGAGATGCGCCCATATGTCACCGCCGAGGAGTTATATGCTGTAAGTGGAGAGTAGGGTTGTTAATTTGACGGGTTTTTTCAAAAATTAGTGCCATTTTGGTTATCACTCCAAGTACGATGCTCAGATTTTTTATGCGGGATTACTAGCTCGCGATTTGCAGAAATGGCCGATATTTTTAGGTCGAAAGTTGGCAAAAATATGACGCTTTTTGGCGCACTTTAGCATTTAAAGTTTCACACATATTTCTACTGCAGAGACTAATGCTTTCACAAAAAAATTTGTTTTTTCCATGCGAAACTGGTGAAGATACGGCCAAAACGTGTTTCGTCTCTGACCGCCCTCCACCTTTTACGTACTCTCTAGTCCGCAAAGATCGTTCAATCACGAAATATTTCGTCTGCGCCTGCAAAACGTTAGCTAAGTTTTTGATGCATTTATACGTGACTCATGCCAGACGCGTGTGCAAAATAAGAAGATCTGAACGTCGCACTTCAAAAGCTTCCATTTTAAATTGAAAATTCTGATACGAAGCTTTCAAACACGTAGACTATGATGAATACCGTTAATATCATTCGTAACTGGTGTTACTGATTATTTCATCGGTTTTTTCGCAAAAATCTATAAAAATTTCCTGATCAAGTCCAGTTTGGCAATCAAAATGACTGAAAGAACATGACGAAAATGACGCCAGTTTGACACTGACGCGTCAAGTTGACGTCTTAACAACGAGAGTTTGCAATCCAAATACCAAAATCACTTCCTATTTACAGAATCTGACGCCTACACAAGCGGATTACTGTCTCCGTCGAATGAAACCTTACGTCGAAGCGGGAACCAACCGAACCATCCAAGGAGCCCTAGATTACGAAACTTTTGTCCATGAAATGTTCCAAAGCTAATCGCTTTTTTAACTCCGAAAACTGCGTAAATAATATTGTTTAACTTGTATGGCATTATTGTTATCCATTTGCTTACGATTGATAAAAACTTTAGTGTAATTACTCCATTGGCACGATTGAGGCGCCCTTAACACTTAGACTATGGACACTTCGTAAATCCCGCATTCTCATATAAATGAAGTGGATTTCAAAGCGTAGTATCTCGTATCGCAAAGTAGTAAGAACGCTCTATCGTAAGATATGCACATGGCCTCTGTAACATTTCCGATTTTTGATGGCTAAATTTTAACTCGTTTTTTGGCAAGAAATGACAAATATTTTGTTCCACTAGTGTTTGCAAAAGCCCGACTGTCCTCAGTAAAACATGTAACCAATACTTAGGCTACCTGATATAATGACACAATTATCTGGACCTTAAAAATTTTTATACAGGGTGTTCAGAGAATTGTGGAAAAAACGATTCATTAATAACTTTGCGTTCGGTGGTCCAATCCGATTTTTTTTTGCCTTTTACAGAAAGGGTTCAGAGTTTTTAGAATCAAAAGAAACCTCCGTTACCCGCCTTGAATTCGGCGGAACGTTTTTTCATAAATAAGGCTGTAAATCGTTGTTTGTGCAAAGAAAATGAACGGAAAAAATCCAAAAGATATAACAGGACCTTTATTTCAAATTTTTGCAATTTCGCGGAGACATTTTTTAATCTCGGCGGATAATTTTTCTTCGGCTTTGGAGGGTAGAACCTGGCTAAGACCAAAACCTGTGGTGGCCCGGGTGGCATGGCGCCTAAATACGACTTATTACGTCTTCAGCCGACTGGCAGATCAAAAGCGGCAATTCGGTGGAGACGAAAAATGTACCCATTATAAAATTATGTCCGGACACGTAGATCAGCTTAAACTAAACGGTGCCGATTTGTAGTCTAAGTCTTAACAAAAATGAACAAAAATTTCAAACTAGTAGGAGGGGGGGGTTACTGCCTGTAAGCGTACGGGGGGGAGCCCTTACGGGGTTGCCCGTACGGGGTCAAGGCAAAAACGGGGATTGCCAGGTCACGGGGAACAAATAACTTTATTTATACAACTATTGGCTACTTTTTATGACGCAAAGTCAAAATTTAAACAATAACAGAAATCGCTGGAAAAAGTTTCTATTCTGAGGTATTTTGGCATGCTGAGTTCAAAAATCAAATTATTTTTTTTTGAAATCTTACTTTTTTGCTAAGGAGTACTGCTGATTACTAAATATTTAAATCTTTTGGTATTTTTGGACTCAGATCGACTTTAGCGGTTATCAAAAACGCTGAATTCGAAAATAAAATTCATTTTTTGTTGAATACGGTAGGCAAAAATATGAAAACTCGAAATTGACAAAAACGTTCAAAGAACAGTGGCATAACCGTTTTTTAATAAAGTATGTTTCAAACTTCCCGGCCTTTAATTCTTTGCATTCACAAAAAATGTCAAAAAGTGAATTTGATTTTTGAACTCAGCATGGCAAAATACCTCAGAATCGAAACTTTTTTCAGCGATTTCTACTATTGTCTAAATTTTGACAAGATTTGCGTTTAAAAAATTTATATTTATGGTTGTTATATATTTAATAATTTGCCGTGTATCTTTCATATTTCTTTTACGGTTTATTAACCCAAGTTTGAGGTACCCCGAATAAACTGCTGTTGAAGACAAGGCAAAGGCCAGTTATTTCCTGGTCGAGTCTTCAGTGAAATCTTATAATGATAATAATAGGTAGCACTAACGACGATTTTTGAGAAAAATGGATTCCATTTTTGGATTCAACATGCTCGAAAACCCCTAAATAAAATTTCGAAAAAATTTAACAACGTTGCATTTTTAGTAGCCATCATTATAATATTTTCTTTATCACCTGAAATTTCTCCCACACCAATAGACTCCATCATCCGAAAGGGGTCACCCGAAATTGCACCACCCGACCCTGCGTCGCTCGAAAATTCCTGACCCTCCGGTAGGACCTGTAGAGCTCGGTCGGTCTACGTACGCCTTCAAGGTCTATAACCCAGTACCCGTAACTAGTTCAAGTCGAAAATGCGGACATGATATGCGAAGGGAGACTGAATAGGAACTGACTGAATATGAAGGACCGAATATGAAGGACTGAATATGAACTGACTGAATATGAACTGACTGAATATGATCTGACTGGATATGAAAAAATCCTTTTGAGGGGGAAATAGGGTAATCAATGATGCTGACCTCAATTTTTTTTACCTTTACTTATTTTTCTTAAGCAGTAGTTTAAGTAGTAATTGTTTTTAATTCTTTTTATGAGTATTGGATTTAGAGGTTCTCAGTGATGCTGATTTCTAAAATCGTATACATTTTTTCCGATCTCTAATTGTTTTTCTTAAGTAGTAGTGTAAAGTAGTCGGACACGATAGATTTTTCATCGATCGTGTGTTTAGGTAATCGATGGTGCTGATTACAAAAATGGGACAGATTTTGGCTGCCTTTTCCAAAGTTTGGGCCGACCGGTCGGAAAAACTTCCTCATGCATTTTTTGTGGAAATATGAAGGCCATTTTCGGATGCCCTTTCCAAAGTTTGGCATTTTAAAAAATTACCTGTATTCCCATTGTACATTCGTTTGAGTCCATTCATCTGGAGCCTAAAATATCGTACACCCTTTTCTGAAATTTAATTGAAATCGGAACAAATTTGCCAGATTTCATATTCAGTCAGCATCCCGGTTTATATTTAGTGAGTTCATATTCAGTCAGTTCATATTCAGTCAGGCACCCAATTTTTTAACTCCGCTAAGTTTGGACAGAGAAATTATTATTTTTCCGGAAACCGATTTTTGGAATTCTATTGGAAATATGCTAACAACATTGGTAGGGACACGCAGTCGTAGCCTCTAGCAAAAGTCGTAAAAACACAAAATTTGGCACATACTGTTGTAACAATGCTCCTAGAAAAGTTTTAAAATTTTGCCCTAAGGGCTTAGTAAAACAACAAATTCAAAAATTCCCGGACCGAAAATTTCGGGCCCGGCCCGGCCCGGACCGGTTTCAATTTTCCATTTTTGGCCCGATCGGGCCGGGCCGGGCCGCCGGGCCTGGTGACCACCCCTGCCTACTTGCCTAATTTTTTTGAAAAAATCGAAAAAATGTTTTTTTATCATGTAGGCAAAAAAAAATTTTTTTGCACGAAAAGCTAAGTAGTCCAGTTTTGGCTTTGGCCTACCATGTAATTCTACATATGGCTTAAGTAGGCAAGCACCAACGAAACATGATTTTATGTTGTTTGTCCATAACGTTTTGCATAATATGACGGGGTTCCACACGAAGCATATATCATCTTAAAGCACTTGAATTCCGCTATTATGAGGTACAAAATCATAAGCGTGTAACAACTGTATCGCCTGTGGAAAGCCGCTACAACGCACTTACTGTTAGAAAAAACGAAAATTTTCGGAAGATTGTTGTTGGTCAAAACTACAGGACTCTGCGGAAAGCAATTTAGAAATTTCAAATCTTCCTTATTTTTCTTTTATCTTCCTTGGTAGTCGGTCGACGTTCTATGGCAAATGAGTAACCCAAATGTAACCGGCGAAAAGGTGGCCTTTTCTTTGGCCGGAGAAATATCCGAACGCTTCATTATTTACGCGCCCGTCGATGAGGTTGTCACTCGTCCCGTAACGTGCTATCAGGTAAGGAACCTATAATTGGACTATAACACCATCATTAGATGTTCAATGAAGCATACCCAAGGAAACCGATCTATATGATGGTCACAACAGGAGATAACAACTTCCACGAGGGGCAACGAATGGTTCAGAAACAGATCTTCGTCCTTCAGAGAGCAAACAATAAGTCAAAACATATTCCAGAACTACTTTTACATGGAACTATACCAGCTGTAAAAAATAACTCATTTTCATTGATACCTTTAGTTGTGTTACATCGAAGATGGTCGGATAAAAGAAGAGCGTTCACCGGATATTACAAACAGATCCATTTGCATATTCAGCCATGAGACCCATCCCATAGCCGAGCTCAGGTCATTCAGTGAAAAAGGGTATATTACACATTTAATATTATCTTTTCTATTCTACAGATACCTCCCGCCACTCATAGCACTGGCTGTTGGATACGGTATGATCCGAGCTTTAGCTTCATTGCACCGTGTCGGCTTCGTCCATCGTGGAGTTTCCCCTTATACATTTGGTTACAAAATCCCGATCACAATCTCCCGATTGCAGCATGAAATTGTAATCATCGACTTCTGTTCTGTATTACCATTCCCATCAGAGTAAGCGGAACAAATGTAATCTTACATCGTTTAGACCTCGACTCAACGCTCCTTTTACGGGGACACTGAGGTATTCTTCATTGAATTCTCATTGTGGAAAAGACTTAGGACCCGCAGATGATATCGTTTCGGTTATCTTTGTTATAGCTGAATTGATTTACGGAAAGTGAGTCTATACACAATAACAAACAATCGTACAGACTACCCTGGCGGTCCATCTGCATGTCTGAAGCAATCGCGGAAGCTAAAAATAGGTTCCCGTCATCCCTCTGCTTCAACCACCTCCCTCGAGAAATCCGATTTCTATACTAGTATGTGACTAATAGCCTGCTTTATCTCAATTAAGCGACATGATGAAGAAGTTAAACACAAGTCCCCTCAATTATCTGCAAATCCTTAAGACATTTCAAGAAGCCATACGTAGACACTCCTATCAAGCTAAACATCTTCCCCATTTCATGCGATGACGTATTATATATAAATGAAAAATAAAAGCAATTAAATGGGATAGACAATAACAATTACCAGATCATTATACTTTAGATATACGTATAATTTATTAATGTCAAAAAATTAAAAAATGAGATGACTTAGAAAGATCCAGATATCTGGAATGTGGATACATTTGATTCACCGAAGGAACTGACCAATTACTCTCGAGGTGGGAATGGCGGATCGTATTGGTCTTGATTCGCCATCCAATGGCCAACGTCTACGTCGCTTTGGGACGCACGAATAAGAAAGCACATTTTCTAAAAATATTAAAAGGTTATCGTAGTAATTAAAAGTCTCCAAGAGTTAAAGTTGGCGCATACCGAAAGTCTGTCGTATTTTGGCCGTTCTTGGTTTGATTTCAGAAGACAATTCTTTACAAAATCACAGAATTCGGGACTGAAATTGTTGGGATCAATTTGAGGTGGATCTTCATCTCTAATCTTAATCATCAATACAAACGGAGTCAAACTCTGAGTAGGGTCTTCAGTATACGGAAAGAATCCCTTGGCAAGTTGAACAAGCGTAATCCCCAAACTCCAAACATCTGCCGTAACATTATATGGCAATCGATTTATACGCTCAGGCTAAAGAAGGAACGTAAATAAAAAAAATGATGACAAATACAAAAGGAAAAACTCCAACCAACCGCAAGGTAAGCCGTGCATCCAGTAGACCAGGTTGTCGCTTTTGAATCAATTAACTGCCCGGAAATCCCAAAATCGCAGAGTTTTATGTTGCCGTGCCAATCTAGCAAAATATTCGATGGTTTTACATCTCGATGCATAAGACTCTAAAAGAATGAGCTCAAGGAAAAAACACCTACATGTACATTCTTAAGATATGCCAGAGCTTCCACCACACTGTAAGCAACCTTTCCGATTATTTCTTCGGGCAGGCCGATATAATTTCTTTGAATGAGGACCTTATCAAGGCAATTGGCCATTAATTCCATGCAAATATAGAGATGGTCCATAGTGATTATATACCCGAAGCATTGTACGATGTAGGGACAGTCGTTCGACTTTCTAACAACATCTAAGTCCATGAATATTCGTTTAGATTCTTCTTTGTTGTCTGTCCGCTTCATCTCCTACAACAATCAGATAATCAGTTAAAAAATGTTTACCTTAACCGCCATGGCTCGAGCCTTCAGTTTTCGTTTAGAGACAGTTCCACAAGTTCCCGAGCCGAGATCACTCATATAAATAAGATCCTCAACCTTCACATCCTGGTAGAGTTGGCCATTTATTTTCAAAATCCCCGACATTTCCCGGACGACCTTATACCGATCATTCAGTTCGTTATCCGAGATTGATGTTTCCATCAAATCTAGGGGAATTCGAGGACGTCGCGAACTAAGGTCCACTAAAAATCACAAATGCATGTCTTAATAAACATGTAGACCTTACAATTCATATTCTTCCTTGGAATAGGCGAAGTGAAACAAATTGGCTTCTCCGAATTCTTTAAATTCCTTGGTTTAGGCTCAGTACTAGAAGAACGAGGGTACTGCCGCTTATTGAAGATCCGCCATTTACGGAATCTATTTTCGAAATCTGCAAAAATAGACTTCAACACTTGTAATATCATTGTCAAACAATCAAACTGTAACTGAAAACACGAACAATACTCAGAGACAACACAACGTCCAAATTACCGGAAAGTCTTTGATGCAAAGGCGAGATGAAGAAGTAATAGTTACCGGTTTTATTCGACCCCATTTGAGTAACATACTATAATATATCTAGACATAAGTGCGGCAGAAAAAAAAAATTTTACTGGCCGGAAAAATCAATAGCAAAGTCAATAATAGCATCGAGTTTACATCGACTACATCGAGAAAAACGATTTTTGCACAATAATGCGCGAAACAATGTTTTATTTGGGATGCACTAGATAACACTCATAAAACCTCAAACCATAAACCAAATGACATCGATTAAGCAGATATAAATGTTATAATATAAGAAACGCGTAATTATGCCGGACATTGGTCGACTGAACAAACATCGGATTCCGCGTAATGCGGTGTGAGTAGTAACTTGACGAATTGTTTTTATCAACACTACAAACTAAAACACCAATTTATATTCTTCTATGAAGCGTCAAAAAAGGGTAATGTTAAGTGCTCCCCGCTGGTTTGTGTCAAGTGTTCCTCCAAACTAATTGTGAGAAACACCAGGGGTGGTCACCGGCACCTATTTTCCGATAAGCCCGGTCCGTCAAAAGCCCGGCCCGGGTAGAGGTTTTTTCAAGCTCTGCCCGGCCCGATCGGGCCGGGCCGGGCCTGACTCAAAAATAGAAAATTGAAACCGGGGCGGGCTCGAAATTTCCGGTCCGGGCCGCGGGCCTGGGGTTTTTCAGGCCAGGCCCGGCCCGGTTTTTATCATAATGCCAAACCGTTGGCATTCATTGCTTTCGTGCCGGGAAAACTTTTTGATGGGGGGTTGTTGTTGTAGTTTTTCAAGTTCTAACACATTTACAAGCTTTTTTCACGTTTACTCTCAAAAATAGTGCATATATTATAATGTATGACAATAGCACTACCGGGACCGAAGCTTTTTTTACAAACTTTAGTTCCCAATAGGCTAATAAACATTTATCAGTAATTCTATTTGCAATTTGTTGAAAGAAATCCAATTAACTAAGTAAGAACAAGGACGAAGATGATCCGAAATAGGTCTATTAAAGTCCTTTTGTTGTTATAAACTGTTGTTTTAATGTGTATATTGTCTTAAACATGTTTGAAGGCATTATACTATCTTGAATAATGTTTGTTTAATCGTTAGACAGTTTCCGACCAAAACAACGGCGGCAATTTGATGAAAATGACGGCAATTTTACGTCAAGTTGACTTAACTTTTGTTCCCAAGCTTGGGCGCGATTCGCAGAGTACATTTGTGAACAGGGGTGGTCACCGGCACCTATTTTTCCGATTTTGGGCCCGAAGCCCGGCCCGGGCCAAATTGTGAAGGAACTTTTCCCAGAAGTCTGACCTGCACGGCCGGGCACGTCCTTTGACGGGCCGAAAATTCGAAAAAACGTGTCGATCGATGACCATCCCTGAAAGAAGATGATAAACTTGTACACTTTGGTATTAAAACTTTTAGTTTTTAATTTTTTTCAAACTTCTTTAATGTTGTCATTAGAATTAGAAATTGTTTTTATCGTGTCATACGCGAGTTTTCTCTTCTGTAGGTAAGAGTCCAACTTTTTAGACCTATCTCAACATGGTTAAAGAACTTTTTCGGGAATCCGATCACTCCAGGACGGTGTAAGGCCTAAAATATTCATGATCTGATTGTTGGTTGTATTTTTTCAGTGAATCTGTCCGCTTTACGACTGGAAGTGCAGTTGATATTAGGCAAATTTCTCATTTACAAGTTTTCAACAGCAGATTATATGAGGATGGGGGAGGGAGAATGAACCCAACACTGTTTGGACCGTTGGACAACCGCCTGGGAACGTGCTCGAAAACCGCTAACTGCGAGACTTGTGGCCAGAATTCAACGGATTGTGTTGGCCATTTCGGTTATATGAATCTGGAATATCCGGTTTTTCACGTCGGTTTCTTCAGACTTGTCATCCAGACCCTTCAATGTATCTGCAAGGTATATCATTATTGATTCACGTGTGGTCAGGCTTGTTTTAGAGGTGCGCTTCAACTTTATTAACTGGAGATGCCAAGGATTCTATTCTAAAACAGATTCAGAATCCAACTCTGGATTATCTTAGGCGAAAAGCAATCCAGAAGAAAGTCGTTGCCCTTAGTAAAAAGATCTCTACTTGTCCTGAATGCGGGTTCCAAAATGGAACGGTTAAGAAAGCGGTTGGCGCTGTTCTCAAGGTAGTTCACGCTGAACCCGTGGGAGATGAAAGGGAATTCTGTATGGGGAATAAGGATACCAAGGAACTCAATTGTCTTGTGAGCATGGTAAAATTTAATCTTGTGGATCCCCTGCGTGTATACAATTTATTCAAAAAGATTCAGAAATCTGTAAGTCTTTGATATTTTATATTATCTCCTCTTTAGGATATCCCCTTCTTGATGGTTCAAGCCGATGCCGTCCAGCATCCAGTAGACCTCCTTCTAACTCGAATGCCAGTCCCGCCTGTTTGTATTCGTCCATCAGTTATGACCGAGACTAGGGCCGGTTCCAATGAAGATGATTTGACTGTCAAGTTAATGGAAATTATGATGATCAATGAGGTTCTGAGGAAACACAAGCACGATGGAGCCCCCATGAAGACGGTTGCCGAAACTTGGGACCTTCTTCAGATTCAGTGTGCTTTGTATATCAACAGCGAATTGAATGGATTACCTCCAGATCTGCAGCCAAAGAAGTTTGTTCGAAGTTTTACTCAACGTCTGAAGGGAAAACAAGGACGATTTCGTGGAAATCTCAGTGGAAAACGGGTCGATTTTAGTGGGAGGACTGTAAGGTATATGTTCATTTCATTATTTTTAATTTTAGGTAATATCCCCAGATCCAAATTTAAAAGTGGATCAAGTCGGTGTCCCCATTCATGTGGCAAAGATCCTCACTTTCCCCGAGATTGTCAACAAAACCAATATTGAATTAATGAGGAAATTAGTGAATAATGGAGACTCTATTCATCCCGGGGCCAATCATATCGTTGATCGGAGGACAGGAAATAAGAAGTTCTTGAGATATGGAAACCGAGAACAGCTTGCTCAATCTCTCCAATACGGAGACATTGTTGAGCGACATCTGAAGGACGACGACGTTGTCCTTTTCAATCGGCAGCCATCTCTCCATAGGATCAGTATAATGGCCCATCGGGCAAAGGTTATGCCTTTTAGAACGTTTCGTTTTAACGAATGCGCCTGTACTCCTTACAACGCTGATTTTGATGGTGATGAAATGAATCTTCATCTTCCACAGACGTACGAAGCCAGAGCCGAAGCGTCGCTGTTGATGAATATCAAGTCTAATCTGATTACGCCAAGGTCTGGGGAACCTTTGGTTGCAGCTATCCAGGATTTTATCACGGCTGCTTATGTGATCACTCATAAAGACACGTTCTTGCCAAGAGATGAGATTTACAGATGTGCGGCAGCTCTTGTCGACGTTAACGCTAAGCATCAATATAAGATCAGAGTTCCAAAACCTGCTATTTTAAAACCAAAAGAACTGTGGACAGGGAAACAGGTAACTTTTGTCAGTTTTTGATGTATTCGTCTTTCAAATTTTATTTAACATTTATTCTGGTGCTTTCAGTTGGTTGAATTAATCCTTGCCCCAGAACTCGGAACTCATGTGCGGGTTAATATCTCAACTCCGAACAAGTCTCACCCCAAAGGACAGGATGAGTTTTCTTCCAAAGTAAGTAAAAAAATTTTTTTAAAATGCTTTAGGACACATTTGTTATTATCAAGAACAATCAACTGTTATGTGGGATGTTGGACAAGGCTTTGCTTGGATCTGGAAGCAAGACTAACATATTTTATGTGTTATTGAGAGACTTTGGAGAAGATTATGGCCTTGAAGCCATGTGGAGATTGGCTCGAATCAGCCCCGTTTTCTTATCTAACAGAGGATTTTCTATCGGTACGTTCGATTGAAAGGGATATGGGCGGAGTTTTGATGCAAAGATAACGGCTTATGTTGCAGGGATCGGCGACGTCACTCCAAGTGAGAGTTTGCTGAAGGAAAAGAAGCAGTTGTTGGATAACGGGTACTCAGAATGCGAAGAATTCATCGAACAATTGAGAATCGGAAAATTGAAATCTCGACCCGGCCAAACAGAAGGCGAAACGTTAGAAAGTTTGATTATGCATGAGTTATCTCAGATCAGAGATCACGCTGGAAAATCTTGTTTGCATAATCTATCGAAGTAAGAACATTTAAGTGGTTTAGCATGTTGGTTTAGAAGCAATACCCCCTTAACAATGGCCATTTGCGGTTCCAAGGGATCCTTTATCAATATCTCCCAGATGATTGCCTGTGTGGGTCAACAGTCTATTTCCGGTCATCGCCCCGCTGAAGGTTTTGAGTACCGATGTCTTCCCTTGTTCCAGAAGAATGATAAGAGTCCTGTAGCCCGTGGGTTCGTTGAGAATTCCTTTTATTCCGGACTTACTCCAACTGAATTCTTTTATCACACGATGGCCGGAAGAGAGGGTTTGGTGGATACTGCTGTTAAGACCGCCGAGACTGGTTACATGCAGCGAAGATTGGTGAAATGTCTAGAAGATTTAGCTGTAAACTACGATAATACAGTAAGATCGTCGACTGGGGATATTGTTCAGTTCAAGTTCGGAGAGGACGGGCTTGATCCGTGTTTCATGGAAGCTAAGGATGGAGATGTCGTTGATTTCAATCATATTCTCTTCCATACCAGAAACATTTGCCCGTAAATATCATGAACTCTTGGATTTTAATATTTTTATAGGTTTGAATACAATGAGAATGATCTTCTTGATGGCGAAGGAATGAAAGTTCTTATTGATGAAGCCATTAAGCCCGTTGCCAAATTCCACGGCCTTTTTAGCGAGAAACTTAACGAGTTTTTGATGGGTTACCTCGACTCGAAGCAATCATTCTTCCAACTTCCTTCAACTTGCAACAAACATGCAAATTTTGCGTATGTTGTTGCGATATTAATCTTTATTTTTTAGGGTTGTTAACAAATGCCAGTTTTGTCAGAACGCAAGAAATGTTCGTCAGACCTTGGTTAAGGCGCATTATCTCAGCCATGCCCAAGTGATGACGTTCATTGAATTATGCGAAAGGAAGTTGAAGAAGGCGATTGTTGAACCTGGCACTGCTGTGGGTGCCGTATCAGCCACATCTATTGGGGAACCGTCAACTCAAATGACCCTTAAAACTTTCCATTTTGCTGGTGTTGCTTCAATGAACATCACTGAAGGGGTCCCCAGGATCAAGGAGATAATCAATGCTGTCAGACACATCTCCACACCCGTCATTACAGTAGCTTTGAAGAATGATAGAGACGAGAAACTGGCGAGAAGAGTCAAAGCCAGAATCGAGAAAACCACTCTAGGTACCGCATCGAAAACATTATATACCCCGCGCATTTAATTTGGGTCAACCTGGATCTCGAAAACTATGAATGGGCTGAACTTGCTTCCTTTTGCACAATAATCTATTGTTATAAAGAAAACGTTTAAGCCACAAACAATGACTTTTCACTTTAGTTTAAATTTTTAAATTGAGATTTAAGATTGCAAGCGCGCAGAAAATTTGGATCAACCTGACAAAAACAGATTTTGCTCACTCGGTTTCTCGATTTTATTGTCGTAAATGGTGAATACAAATATTATTAAAAAAAAATATTCTGAGGGTATCAATTTTGTGCACTATTTCTTATACATTGCCCATTTAAGGAGTTACCAAAAAATACAATGATAAAAATGCTCGAAAACTGAAAACCACTACTATTTTTATTGCGTACAAAGTGTTCCATTACGACCTACAGGGTATACTAAGTATCTTGGAAAGGCTTCCAGTGGAGTTAACTGCATTTGCGATTTTTTGGAGCCAAAAATCAAAAAATTAAAAAAAATTTTACTAAAGGAAAATTTACAGTACTTTTAAAGATGAATGTTTTGATGCTGCAACGCATTAACGACATGGTCCTGCAGCTTTTATTTTCTATATTTCTTGCAATATGTCGCGTAGGACAATAGTCTTCATGAAACTTTAGTTTCTACGAAAATTCAAAATATCGAGGACTCCTTGTGAAGTTACCGTGCTTATGAGACATTTATTTTTTGTTTGCTTATTAAGTATTCACCTCGTAGACTACCACAAAAGCAATTGTAGCGATGTTTTTAGTTCAGAGAGGGAATTTCCAAACGGGAGCATGTGGATGACAGTGCGGTTTTTGATCCCAGCCTGCAAACGTGGCTGCAAACGTTAAATCGAAAAACTCTTAAACGTAGAAATTTTAGCAATGACGTTGTCTACTTGCCGCAGCATCAAAACATCCATCAGAAAATTCTTAAAAAATACTGTAAATTTTCCTTTAGTAAAATTTTTAAAAATTTTTTGATTTTTGGCTCCAAAAAATCGCAAATGCAGTTAACTCCACTGGAAGCCTTTCCATGATACTTAGTATACCCTGTAGGTCGTAATGAAACACTTTGTACGCAATAAAAATACTAGTGGTTATCAGTTTTCGAGCATTATTTGAATTTTATCATTGTAGTTTTTTGGTAACTCCTTAAATGGGCAATGTCATATGAAATAGTGCACAAAATTGATACCCTCAGGATATTATTTTTTAATAATATTTGTATTCACCATCTACCACAATAAAATCGAGAAACCGAGTGAGAAAAATCGGTTTTTGTCAGGTTGATCCAAATTTTCTGCGCGCTTGCAATCTTAAATCTCAATTTAAAAAAACTGAAGTGAAAAGTCATTGTTTGTTGCCTAAACGTGTTCTTTATGACAATAGATTATTGTGCAAAAGAAAGCAAGTTCAGCCCATTCTTTGTTTTCGAGATCCAGGTTGATCCAAATTAAATGCGCGGGGTATAGCTATTTTTAGGGGAGATTAGTGAATACGTAGAGCAAGTGTTCCTTCCTGACGATTCTTTTGTGTTGATCAAACTCAGTGCTCGGAGGATTCGATTACTTCAATTGGAAGTGACCATGGATACCATCATTCATGCCATTCAATCCGCCAAACTCCCAATCCCACTTAAGAACCGCCAGCTTCGACCAGTCGGGAAGACGATGATTATGGTAAGGCCTGGAGACGATGAGGGAATGTCCCGAACCATGGCTCTTCATTGTCTCAAATATTCTCTGGTCAACGTTGTTGTGAAAGGACTTCCCAATGTGGTCAGATGTGTGATCCATGCGGATGAGAGAAGGGGAGAGAGCTACCAATTGCTTGTAGAGGGCACTGACTTTAAGGATGTGATGGCTGTATACGAGACCGAGCCCAACAAAACCATTTTCAACAACGCTTCAGTTGTGGCCGAAGTTTTAGGCATCGAAGCGGCCCGGGTGTCCATCGTATCTGAAATTATCTCCACCATGAAATCGCATGGAATCGAATTGGACAGGAGACATGTCATGCTTCTGGCAGATTTGATGACCTACAGGTATGTTGTTTTCAATAAAATTTTTATACTGATTTCAGAGGAGAAGTGTTGGGAATTACAAGGAATGGACTGGTGAAGATGAAGGAGTCGGTGTTATTGTTGGCCTCGTTCGAAAGAACCACTGATCATCTGTTTGAAGCCGCTTTCTTTGGTCAGAAAGATGATCTTGTGGGGGTTTCGGAGAGCATTATTATGGGAACTCAAGCTCGAATTGGTACTGGAATGTTCAAACTACTACAGAATCGAGGTCCACTGCCCTCGATCTCCCAATTATCCAAAAATCCGGTATTTGGGTTGCCAGAGCTCAAGTTGAAGTTGTGACACAGTTGTTATTTGTTACTTGTTTTACCTATTTGTTACTGGTTGCAGTAAACTGATGGCTAAACTAAGATTCAATATGCCGTTGGTGGTATCCATTTTATACCTCCTCGATCTTTGAATTTTTATGTTGTTTAGATGGATTGAAATGAAGAACTTGACCGTGGTAAAGCATTTTCTGATTGGAATTCTAATATTCCACGTTCTTTTTGTTCTTTTCGGAGCTCCATTTTTTGTGTAGGTTTTCCATCCATTTAGAGTTAGTTTTTTAGAAACATCGAGTGGACATTGCTTCTTGCAGTTGTCCAAAGCCTTTGTTCCGCCGTTCCATTAAGTCTGGCCGTTGACGGGAAGACTGACGATATTATACCTTTTGTGCTCGACGATAACGAGACGTATGTCAGCATTTTGTTATGGGAAAATGTTTTTTACCAGCAAATTGCCGTAATTTTTGTCAAATTGCGTCAAATTGGATTTTAAGCAGTATAATCATAAAAAACGTTATTCAAACCACCATAATGCCTTTAAACGCACGTCTTTATGGTTTTGATAGTCCTGAAAGCCGCCATATTGTTTTATGAATTGTTAGCTAGCAAAGCGGCTATCTTCAATGCCTAAACTCTTGTTTCTGTCAAGTTGAATTCTATCCACGAAGCTACCTATCGCGACATGTTTAGCGCTGACCGAGTAAGTCGTCTCGGCCGATTGATAGTAAAATAATCCCTCGACCAGTGGGTGCATGTCAGCTTTTTTTTGTCACAAAAACTCAAAAACGTTCTGTTACATAAATCCTCAAGAATTTTTGGTGCTTAAAATTTTTCGTAACGGGAAAATTCACGTTTTTTTGCCAAAACTCTACAAATACTTCACAAAAACGTTTAATTTGACAATCAAAATGACAGAGCAATTTGACATGACGGAAATGACGGCAATTTGAAAACGTGACAGAAGCGTCAGGTTGACAACTTAAAAAACCTAGTTTTTCCCCAGAAAGTATAATTTTCTGTTAACATAGTTATATACATAATACAAACTGACTTAAAAGAATGATTTTTAGCAAATTTTGTTAGTGTATTCTGGGAAAAAATATTGACCTATACAGTAATTTTCGAAATTTTTATGGATTTTTGCCGCTTTACAAGTAATCGAGGGCGCTGATTTCGATAATCATATTCAGTTTCCCTGCTTTCATTTTTGGGAAAAATATTTTCGCCCAGAATTAAAATACTTTTCGCCCAGAAAGAAATATTTTTTTCCAGAAAGAGTAAATTTATAAAAATAAGGCATGGAAGTAGATCTAATCTACTGAACTCGTTTTTTAAAATGTTTACTTGTTTGTGGCCAAAGTGTGAAGCGGACCATGAAAAGTTTTAAAACTTTTCGTTGTCCGCAAATAATTTTTTTCAAAATTGGTTCGGAACTGGGCTAATCAAGCTTAATGATATTAGGAACGATGGATAAGAATATTTTTTTTGAGATTTTATGTTGCTTTAGACATCCATCGGTGTATTGAAAAAGCATTTCCATTTTTTCCGGGTAAAACCCAGATTTCGAAAAATCGTGCCGGGCGTAAAAATTGAAGCCCGGCGTCGGGCCGAGAAATTAGTCGGCCCAGCCCGGAGCCATGCCTAATCAGTAATGCACGTGAGAACAAAAATAGAAGAAAAGGCGCAGCGAATGATGTGCGCAACTACTTAACGAAAAAGTCAAGAACAGAAAAAATTAATGTTTTCGAAATCAGCGCCCTCGATAAAATAAATGAGTTTACAAGGGAAGTACTCGAAGTACGACGCTCAGATTTTTATAAAAATTGGCATAGATGGAGATTGGAATTTTCTTATCCGATTGCGAGCATCCTAGCTCGCGCTTTGCAGAATCCGCCAAGGACTACTGGTCGCAATTTCAAAAAATCTTCAAATTCAAGCAAATTTTCCCTGATTCCCTTGATCTTGGCATTCTGTTTCGGGATAAAATAGATTTCTTGCAAAAAATTATTTCTTGATCATGTTCAAGACTATTTTGTTGCTTTTATGTGGCATATTCACTGTTCTTTTACTTTTTTTACACTTCGCACATTATTTTAGTGCTATTAATTGGATTGTCGCCATCCGAGGGGTAAAATGTATCGTTCGTGGACGATTTTACACAGTTTTTCCTCTGCGGATGGCCAAACCACTCTAATAGTTGCTTCAAAGTTGTTTAGAAGGGATCTACAACGTTCTACAGTCCTGTATGACCGTATTTATAAAGTAAGTGTTACAAAAATTTTATTTTTTCCAGCAAGCGAATTCGACGGCAGGAATCAACAGCGGCAAAACCCAAAGACAACGACCGTCTGGAGGAATCGTTGGGATCCTTCCTTTGTCTGTTGAAATGGAATAAACTAAAAAACATTGAAACACTAAAATGTCTTAACACTAACTTTAATACGTTCATACAGGACTGTAGAACGTTGTAGATCCCTTCTAAACAACTTTGAAGCAACTATTAGAGTGGTTTGGCCATCCGCAGAGGAAAAACTGTGTAAAATCGTCCACGAACGATACATTTTACCCCTCGGATGGCGACAATCCAATTAATAGCACTAAAATAATGTGCGAAGTGTAAAAAAAGTAAAAGAACAGTGAATATGCCACATAAAAGCAACAAAATAGTCTTCAACATGACCAAGAAATAATTTTTTGCGAGAAGAAATTTTATCCTGAAACAGAATGCCAAGATCAGGGGAATCAGGGAAAATGAATTTGAAGATTTTTTTCGATATTCCGACCAGTCGTTCTTCTTGGCGGATTCTGCAAAGCGCGAGCTAGGATGCTCGCAATCGGATAAGAAAATTCCAATCTCCATCTATGCCAATTTTTATAAAAAGCACTTCCCTTGTTAGTAGATTTTACAAGTAAAATAACTTACTAGTCATTTTTATCTACTTCCGTGCCTTACTTTTATAAATTTACTCTTTCTGGCAAAAAATGTTTCTTTTTGGGAGAAAAGTATTTTAATTCTGGGCGAAAATATTTTTCCCAAAAATGAAAGCAGGGAAAAAGAATATTATTATCGAAATCAGCGCTTTCGATTACTTGTACAGCGGCAAAAATCCAAAAAATTACTGAGTAATGTAAAAATGTAATTTTTGAAATTTTTTGTGTGAATAGTGGATTTAGCTGTATTCGAGGGTGCTGATTACACTTTTACATTAATCAGTAAACTAAAAATGTAAAATTAAGAAAAATGAATACGATTTCCGATATATAGCTTTATGGATAGATCTCCTGATCATGATCAGCGACAATCTTTAATGGACCTATTAGTCAAATTAGGCTTTTGGTCGAATCTTGGCTATATGAATGCTATAATACCTGACAGAAAGAAGAGTTTACACATTTAAGATACAAAATTTGAGCATCGCACTTCAAACACTTCTCCTTTAAATAGGTCGTATTTGTTGTAAAGTTATTTTGTTATGATCTCAGAGATCCCAAAAGAAAGGGATTAAAATTGATCTCCTTCTGCGCACTCCTTGGCAACTGGTTTTCTTGTGTGGTTATTCCTCTCGATTGGGACCGTTGGTGGCAAGTAAGGTTTTACTTCCTTGTTTGTTCTACTGCAGTTATGTACAATATTATTTTGAATTTTACTTTCAGAAATATCCTATTCCAAACTTTTTTGGGATTTGCGCAGGGCTTTTTGTCGGATTTTTATTGACGTATCTCCTACGATCCGTCAACGTTTTTAAGTGGTCCAAACGCACCTTCTCCAAACATATCAAATCTGTCTAGCTTGCTAACTTCCCGCAATGCAATCCGAGTTTTTCGAACAGCCATCTTCCAAGCTTAAGGCGATTGTTTTCGCTGAATTTGACAATAAAATTGGCCGAGTCGTCAGACATCAGGTAAGACGATATTTTATCTCGTATTTTTTAGGTTCCCGGTGAAATCTTCAGTCCAACTCATTTTGATGCATTTGCTTCAGCTATAATCCCATCGGAAGATATGAGAGACCGTCTTATTAAGGTTAACATGTACAATTGGAAGGTAATGGGGTACCCTGTGGGTATCCGACATGAGAAATACGAACGGAAAGTCTACATCTTCAATATGTGTTTTGTAGTGGACAAGCGAGACACTCAGAGTGACTGTATGTATGAACCATTGGTCCAGAAATGCGCTGAATATCTGGTAGATATGGAAGTGGAGGGAGAATTTCTAAGCAGAAATGACAAAAGATTAAAGGATCTGATGCAGAGGGTATTTCAAGGGCTGAATGAGAATGGTATGATTAGTGCTTAAATCATCTCATAACTTTTTAGGTGAATGTATTTATTCGATCACAAACGAGACCACTTTGTATCTCAAATTGTGCCCAGCGTTCCATGGTCTGGAGCCACCTTCCGTGGATCCGTTTATGGTCCCAGTCTTCACCAAAACCCCTCCCATTTCTGTAGCGGATCTCAGCAAGATGGATGTTTTATCTCAGAAAGTAGGTTTGATGATTCAACAATTATTATTTGCAGATCTGTCCGTATATCGATGGTGTGTGTTGTGTGAAAGACATTGCGTGCCTGGTTCAGATAGATGTGGATCTAGTTAGCCGCTGCATCAGAAATCTCTACTTCTATGGATGTGTCGCCTTACTCCCAATGTTTTTGTATTCCAATTATTATATGGCCACTTCTCGCGTTCGATTGTTTATGAAGGAGCTGAAAGTGGTGGAAGAATGTATTTATTTTGTGAAGAGGGACAAAGCCTTGTCTATCCCCACCAGAAGTGATCTCTTCCGATTGTATATGAGTCTTTCGGTATGTGTAATCATCCTTTTTGTAATTTTTTAGCCAAATATGGACATGCAAAATTGGTTCCGAGTTCACAATCCCAGGGATTTTAATATCGATGAAAGACGATTCATCCAATTCGGAGTGTTTTACAACTTCATCAAGGTCCTCAAGATATATCCCCAAACGGATGGCTTACCGGAATCAAGGTAATATTAACATTTAATTACATTTTACTTTCCGCAGGATGTCCGAATTATGTAATGGCGAGAATACGGTGGAATCAGTTGCTGCCACGTTGTCCTGTTCCTCTTTTTCGTTACACAAACGACTTCAAGAACAAGACTTGTCGATGATTTACCGATGAAAACAGCTCTTATTATTGTTTAAATAATTTATTTTGTCTATATAAAAATTGTTTGAAGTAAAAGTCAATGCAAGACAATGTCGTAATATAAAGATTATCTTTTCCACACCTATGTATGTTCGCGCGTTTGTTCTTTCATGGAGGACCGTTTTCGTTTTTTGGGTTAAAGATCACCATGAAAGGAAATTATCTTTTTCCTTTTGACCCGCCATTTATAGAGATCAATCAGTCAAGTAAAAAATTCATTTTTCGAGTCCTTTGGGGAATATGTCCGAACCTATTCTTTACTCTTATTGGAGAAGTTCTTGTTCATGGAGAGTCCGCATCGCACTAGAATTGAAGAAAGTGCAATACAAGCAGTCCCATATCAATCTACTGCGCCAGGAACAGGTAAATAATTGGGTTTTCAAAATGATATATTCATAGTCCGAAGAAAAGTATCTCGAAGTTAACCCCGCTGGAATGATTCCTACCTTTGTGCACGATGGGAATGTAATCACAGAGTCGTTGGCCATTCTCGAATACCTGGAAGAAGTTTTTGAGGGACCCAAACTTATTTATGGAAATGCGGCCAAAAAAGCTTTGATTCGAAGTCTGGCACTAATTGTAAGTTCTGATGACGCCCTGTGTTGAATGAGGGGTTTTTCAGATTATAAGCAATATACAGCCTCTGCAAAACCCTCGGGTCACTGCTGTACACAGTAATGACAAGGTTAAGAGGGAAAAATTCGCCAGACATTTCATTGACAGAGGCTTCGAAGCCCTCGAGAAACGTCTTAACGCAACTGCAGGAAAGTACAGTGTCGGCGATGAACTGAGTCTGGTAGATGTGTGTATCCCATCTCAAGTATATTCGGCAATCAGGTGGGTTATAAACAACAACTTCCTACATATAAGGTAAAATTGAATAGAATAGACTATTACAGATTTAACGTGGACATGAGTAAGTTCCCAACCATCCAGAGAATTAACGCGGAATTGGGGAAACTTCCGGAATTCATTAAAGCTGACGAGAAACATCAACCTGACACTCCGGTGGAGTTCAGAGTTTAAACTGAAAAGTAAAAATATCGCCATTATTGAAAATAAAGCGCTCCCCGACATAATCGGAAATTTGAGAAAATCGGAAAACCGGAAACTGGATAAACCCGGGAAAGTGGAGACGGAAATCGGAGTAATGTCACCAAAAAAGTTTTAGATGTAAGGAACATTTGGTAATAACAGTGTAATATGTAGTAGCAGTAGTAGTAATATTTTAAAAGAGAGTTTTTTACAACGTAAATGAAGGCCCAGATATTTCCAAAAAACGACCATTCCGGAATCTATTGGTAATTTTCAGAATTATTTTACTAGGGCAGTTAAACATCAGTGCAAATTTTTAGTTTCGTAAATTACCGTATACCAGGGTTACGGTAGATATAATTTTAAGAAATATTGGGGTACTGTGTAAAAACAAAAAGAGGTAGAAGGCCAAAATCTCGCTGTTTTACGTTTTCGACCTTGTCGAACATTTTTGTAATTGAGACTTTTGTTGTACAGCGTACACTTCGACAACTTTGAAAAATCCCAATGTATCATGTTGAATATAACTTTTTGGCATTTTACTTGTCTCAACTTTTTAAACGTTTTAAAAGTACTCTGACATGGTTGTTAAAAATGCAGTAAAATAAAGGGGGGGGGGGGGGTTGGAGTGATGGTATCTTTAATGCTGCCCGTACCTTACAGCAAAAATTTTTATTTTGGAAATTAGTGAAGGAAGCCTGCAAACCGTGGCAGTATACGTTTTCGGTCATGGCGAACATTTTTGTATTTGACACTTTTGTTGAACGCCGTAGTCTTCGACTACTTTGAGAGGTATCAAGATACCATGGTGAATATAACTTTTCGGCATTTAACTTGTCGCAACTTTTGAAACTTTCTCAAAGTACTCTGACATAGTTGTAACAACGTATCAAAAATTCAGCAAAATGAAAAGCGGGGTTTTAGAGTTATGGTACTTTCAATGGTGATTATACAGTACACCTCGACTTTATCTCGGCTAAATCACATGTAAGTTAATTTTTAAAAATAAAATTCTTCATGCATTGTCCAGAGCTAACTAAATATACTTCACTCGGAGATTCAGAAAATTAAAGCCCAAGTATACTGTAACATATTCAAAACCGGGAGTGCAGATAATTGGTTACAGTAACCGAAAGGTTAGCATTTTTCTTGATTGTTTTGAATGAGGACCTCAGTTTCGAGTCATGTGTGTTCTACTATAGTGGGTTTTACAAACTCTTAATCTACGTGATTTAGCCAAGATAAAAATCGAGGTGTACTATATGCAGACATGGCAAAACGGGCCGGGCCCGCTAATAGTTGGGCCCGGCCCGACCCTTTTTTTAAAGTTTTTACTTTAAACTAACATCATGACGTTGTTCGCAGTACTCTAATTAGTCCAAAAACGTTTTAAAATTAAAAAATCGATCAACCTATACCCAAGATATTGTTGATTTTTTTTGATATTATCCATGATTTGTCTTTCGGCGAAAAAGATGTTCAGCTATTGGAAATATAGTTCGCCATGGCCGAAGGCGGACAATAGCAACATTTGCGGCCTTTTTTCAAAAAAAACAAAATGTTGGTATACGGTACGGCAACATTAATGTTACCATAACTCAAAACCCCCCCCCCCCCCCCCCCCTTTATTTTCCTCGATTTTTGATGTTGTTACATTAATTTCAAAGTATTTTTGAAAGGATCCTAAAGTTGAGACAAGTCGAATGCCGAAAAGTTATATTCATCATGGTATCTTGGTACCTCTGAAAGTATTCAAAGACAGTATCGGACAACAAAAGCGTCAATTACAAAGATTTTCGCCATGGCCGAAAACCACGGTTTGCAGGCTTCCTTCACTAATTTCCAAAAAAATAAAATTTTGCTGTAAGGGACGGGCAGCATTAAAGATACCATAACTCCAACAATAACCCGATCCTTTTAAAAATTGTACCTACCCCTCCCCTTGTATACGGTAATTTCTAAAACTGAAAATCTGTGCTAGTGTTCAGCCATCATAGTACAACAATTCTGCAAAATTTCAAAAGATTCAGAGATGGTCGATTTTTAGAAATCTCCGGGCCTTGTTATGAGATACTTCAATCTGTAAAAAACTCCTAATTCAAAAGATACTGTAGTTTTTGTGAAAACGTGATTTCTTGGTGTTTTTAAAGACACCATAACTCTTCGAATATCCCACCGGTTTTTACATTTTCGGTGTTGTTGGCTTCGCCAAGGGCTTGTCTCTAGAACTATGCCATCAATTTTGCCGAACTACACCATTTATGCAAGTTATACCAGCTGTAAAATACGGATTTTTCGGTCACAATAAACATGCCTGTAAATCCAACCAATTCAGGAAATTTTTATGTCATTATATCAGTATAGCAATTCTCTTTCTTAATATCTGGTCGATTTTTAATCTGATTGTTAATAACGAAGTTATGGCCAAAAAGGGTGTTAAAATCACCATTTTCCACTCCGCGAGCTGCCGCCAGGCTTAAAAAAAACAAAACGGAGGAAACTGTTTTCGTTTCTTGAAATGCCGTGTTTCGTAAAATAAATTTGTAATATTTTTAGTGTCATGTTGAAGAGTTTAGTTTCTCTACGTCGAGTATTTAGTAATTCGTCGAATGCATGCCGACCATATCCAGAACATCACTGTAAACATAGTAATCTGGTTATGGGAGGGATAAGAACGTCATTACAATTGCGCCTACTCAGATGGCCTTAAAAGGCCAGAATGGCTACTTTTGAATTGCGGGAAAAGTTTTTTCATGTCCTGCGGCGAAAACAAAGGCGGCAGAGTTGCAAACAGTAAAATAATTATTAGTAAACATGTAGAATGTCACCATTATTTTTTCCGTTGTTATTGTTACAGTAGATGAAGAAACTTTTTGGACATTTCGTTTCCACGCCGTAAAAAGCGCGATTTAAAAGTAGCTGCACTTTCCCTTTAAGGAAATACTCAAAATGAAGAATCGGTTGTGCTGATTTTGAAAACAAACGCTATTATTTTGTGATCTTTACTTGCTCGTGGTCAAAGAGTATACTAGGCGGGCCCAAAAGTTCGCATGGTGCGGACAGAGTCGCGGAGGGGCTTTGCGCGACAAACAATCGGGAATTTCATCGATTGCAACACAAAATGGGTAAGGTCCGGGATCCAGGACCATTTTTTGCAGGCATTGTGTGTACATTGTCAATTTACTTCGTCGACGACCAATTTTGTGATTATCTCAAACCTAGAGGGTTCACTTGGTCCTAGTACAACATAACAAAACGTTGTCTTGAAGTTTCCGGTCAACGGAAATCTAGAAGCAGTTGAAAAATACCTGCCAAAATTGGGTAATTGAGTTCTTTATCCAAATTCTTGGCTAATCGTAGTTGTTCATACATCTTCTGCGGTTGCTTGCTCTTCCAAGTTGGCATGTTTCCTGTTCGGAAAGTTGCTTATGACCAGGAATTTTCATCTAAACACTTCTTAAAGTCCTGTAAAAGAAAAAAATGGCTAAAATCACCTTACTTCATTCTAAAAAAAATCTTTTTTTATAAGCAAAAAAGTCTAAATATAATATGTAAATCCAAGTTCCCTGTGTAGTGCAAAAAAATTACCGATAATTAACTTGAAGTTTCACAGAACCATCCAACTAAAATCAATGTAAAAATCATGTTACACTTTATTAGCAACTATCTCTCACACTTAAAACTTTAATTAAGTGGTATGTAATTTTGAATTCGCCAGGCATCGATCCCGAGATGGGGTCCCGCCACGAAAACAAGATTTGCTTAAGCTGTTCGCCTTTTTTTTCTCCGTCTCTGCGGTAAAACGAAATTTACAGTCCAACTAGACATTTTAGAATCTGGTTTTGAGTGCGGAACATCGATCTCTTAATGCTTCAAACTAATTTAAATTTTTCTTTTATGAACAAGTGTAATATAATATAATCGGCAGATAAATGGCGTGGTTTTTCAGATGAAACACTGATGTCGTCCGCAATTGATATCTTGCCGAATTAAACATGAAAACGGAAAGCAATGGGACACCACTAAATACAGCAGAAGTAAGTCCAATTATATTGTTTTACATATAACTCGATTTCATTTGATCAATGAGTGTGGTCTGTTGTTTTTCTAACCGTCTACTCAGAGAAATGAACATGGATAGTTTAGGTCATGAGAACTGCCTGTGAATGTAAACGTCACATTTGTAAAATTGATTCTGAAGCATTGTGCTTCCAAAAAAGAGTCTGGCAGACAGCAAAATAATTGCACTAATTGATTGTTTATGTTTTAGAAATCAGAAGGGAATAAAATCTAATTCCGTATTACCTTTTAGGGTCCATCCACCGCCGATTTACGGCAGAACATGGCCCATCTGACTCTAGTTGAGAAACAGAAGACGTTTTCCAAGGCATATCTCCTCGAGAAAGAAACAGCACTCCAGGTAATCCTTGTGTTTTGCGTCAAATTTTCCCTATTATCAACAGATATTTATGGGGAGCTGTTTTATGCAATTGATTTTATTATTCCATATGAGATCATAAAATTCTGAAATATTTTAGCAATTCTCCTTCTGGTCTGAACACGAACAAACGGATTTTGTGAAGACCATCCTTCAGAAAATGTGCCATCACCAACACGGTCAGATCGACCAGTTTCTGCAGCCGATGTTGAAACGCGACTTTATAAGCCTTCTACCAGGTAATATTTTCTTCTTTTTTTATTTATGAATTTAGATGGTCTTGAAGAAAATGTCCTTTCCCATCTTGATGCGAAAAGTCTGGTTTCTAGTGCCGCTGTCAGTAAAACATGGAGGAATAAAATTGCTAACTGCATGTTGTGGAGGAAATTAATTGAACGAAGGGTCAAGTCAGACTCCGTGTGGAGAGGGCTAAGCGAGAAACGGGGATGGTCAGTTGTTCTACTGTGATGCGCAATATGTTTCTTAGAAAGTTTCAATTTGTTTTTTTATTTTAGGAAGAAGTACTTGTTTATGTCAAAGGAATTGGCGGCCATCCAAATAGCCACATCCCAGGGATGGACTCGGAATGAAGCAGAAGATTATATCCGCGAACATCCTGATATGCTTAGTTATTTACACGAATTTTATTGCCATTTGTATCGAAATATTAATAAGGATATAGCTCAAATTGAGGAGAACTGGAGGACCGGAAAGCATAAACTTCAGAGGATAAATTGTGAATCCGAAAACAATCGAGGTGAGCTTTCTTTGCTTCTTTTTCATCTCTTCTTAGGTGTATACTGTCTACAATATGATGACGAGAAGATTATTTCGGGTCTTAGAGATAATACGATAAAAATATGGCGCCGATCAGATCTCCAATGCGTTCAGACGCTCGTCGGGCACACAGGATCAGTGCTGTGTCTGCAATATGATGAACGAATAATAGCTAGTGGAAGTAGTGACTCCACTGTCAGGTATGTATGTGGTCATTATTAGGATGTCTTAAATATAATTCCTGTTATATTTCGAACGGGCGAACTTCTAACTGGTGCTATTGTCTTCACGACAGGGAGTAGGTTTATGCGCCATAGCCCTACGAAAGGGCTGTAACAATATATAACACTCTTACCGTTTCTCGTTTTCTTGCTTCAGGGCAATCTCCAAAGTTTTTAAGAAAAATTTTCTTCATTAAAGGCTTCGGAAATAATTTGGATTCAGCCATGGGGCTATATGTGTTTCACCGTGCTTTATATCATTTTCAAGCTTATCTGTAGGAGTCTTATCATGTCGATTTTGGCAGGACAAGGTCGCTTGCCTTGGGCTGTTATGCCCATACCAGCAAAAGGCTATGTTACAACTGTAGAAGTAGTACGAACTTCTGAGTAACTCGAAAACTCAGTTATGTTGCTTTCCGCAATAATTTTTTGGTCTGAAACCAACAGAAAGTTTTTTTTGAGTTTTGGTAACATCATTTTTTTAGAACGAAGATACGCGATTTTCTCGAAATCCATTGACCTTTAGGGCTTAATAATTCTACCCAACTGGAGCCGAGGCCTCGCTTGTTATTCATACAACCGAGTTTCCGATGGAAATAGACAGGAAAAAAATTTTGGGCCATCGAACTTTACTGGTCAAATTACCATTTTTTGGTAGAAATTGATCTGGCATTGCAAAAATAACCTCTATCATTCGGTAAAAGAAGACTCATGTCATCAATACGAACGTGATGGTTGTGTGTAGTAGTACCAATAAGCGTAAAACCCTACCTTTCTTCAAAAGTAAACTTTTTTCTAAAATAGTTTAAACCCCATTTTTGTATGATCAAAAGTTGGGTTTTTTCCCTGAGGATAATAAAAACTAAATTCAAATTTAATTATTAATCGAGAGTGTTGCGGCTGTATTTATATTTTACAACGTATTTTCTGTTCAAAAGCCAGTTGCGGCGACGGACGGGCCGGTTCCGAGAGGACCAAAAAAATGGCAGCCGTTAGAAAAAATCTCACCCTGGGGCTATCCTACAGTCGAAAGCGAGTTGAGACACATAATTAATATGCATGATTGTTGTTGTTTAAAGTGGCATATAGCTTTCATCCTCAGGCTGAATTTGCCGACCACGGTGACAGCCAGAAGTTAACGCGGTAAATATAGCAGGAATTATGGGACACTCTAATAATAAGGTTTAAGCTCATCTTGGATATCGTTGACTTGGAAATTTCAGGATATGGGATGTACACACAGGACAATCCTTGAACACTTTAATCCACCATTGTGAAGCCGTTCTTCATCTCAGATTCCAGAATGGGATGTTAGTAACATGCTCCAAAGATCGATCAATAGCTGTATGGAATATGAATTCCCCGACGGAGATAGATCTACGGCGAGTATTGGTTGGACATAGAGCAGCAGTTAACGTGGTTGATTTTGACACAACGTACATTGTTTCGGCAAGCGGAGATCGGACGATAAAGGTGTGGAGTGCAGATACTTGTGAATTTGTGAGGACACTGAATGGCCATCGAAGAGGAATTGCTTGTTTACAATATAGAGACAGACTCGTCGTCAGTGGATCCAGCGACAATTCTATACGGTAAGTTCTTATTGAAGTATTCTTTAAATTAATTATGACTGGATTAATATTCTTTGTTGATTAGATTATGGGATATTGACGGAGGAAACTGTTTACGCGTCCTCGAAGGTCATGAAGAACTAGTTCGTTGCATCCGCTTTGATTCGCGGAGGATTGTTTCTGGTGCATATGATGGGTAAGGCTACAGGGAGAATGGTTATCATATTGTTTAGAAAACTGAAAGTTTGGGATCTGACTGCTGCTTTGGACTTGCGATATCAGAATAGTGCGATTTGTCTCAACACGCTATCGGTGAGTCGTTGTTTTTTATTTGAGATTGATAATACCTGACATATTGAATTGAATTTTTATTTTAGGAGCATACGGGCCGAGTGTTCCGACTTCAATTCGATGATTTCCAAATTGTCAGTTCCTCTCATGATGATACGATTTTGATATGGGACTTCTTGAATGTTGGTACGGGAGCGCGGAGTCTAACTCCCTATCGCCACAAACAAGGCCCTTACTTCAACCCGGCGGACGCAGCTAAACGGGTAGCCGTGCCTGAACAAAAACCTAGTCCAAGACCTGTCGAGGGCGGAGATCGGCTTCAAAATGGTGTCCATGAACAGATGGATGTAGATGCGGAAGAAGACGAAGAAGGTCGTCCCGGTCCTTTGTCAGAATCCGAGTCCGATGATGAAGAAGATGTTCCCCCGGCCCCACAATAACTGTGCATATTTGTGTTTTCTACCAGTCGATTTCTCACCGCGACCGATTATTTTTTTTCGTATTTTCAAATTTTGACTATCTCAGCCCAAATGTGATTTGATAAACGTTACAAACTTCGATGTAGCAAACTTTTTCTGCAGATAGGGGCATACCCATGACTTCCGAACAAGTAGGCCTCAGGTCGTTAATTTTATGTTTTTATGGAGTCAACCTTGCACGTCAATTGTTTTAAAAGAATTAAAATTTGATCAAGTTCTATAAATCCAACTTCAAAGTATAGAATATCCTAAAATCAAGAGGATTGATAGGAAAAAATTCGATCCCGACGAAACTCCGATTTTGATGATTTTTTCCATGTTTTTTGTGTAGACAAATTAGCGCGAATGTTTGTCAGTCGTGTGAGGTCTATTGAATCTCAATGCTTTGGTTTAGTGTTGATGTGAAAGTGAGATAGATTCCCGTCCTTGTATTCAATTAAATTATTTGATGATCTAACCTGTAGATCTTGGTTCCACGTACAAGACCTAGGTGTGGGGGACGACTAAAGTAATCAATTAAAGAGCTTTACCAGCCTGTCGGAGAATTTATTCGGAATTGTCGCGCGTAGGAATCGCGCATCATTTGGAACGCGACTTTACAAACTTTTCGACATTTCGCGGGTCCGAATTATTTTCCCAACAGACTGATAACATAAAATTTATTGTACGAGTAATTAAAAGTACAGTAACCCGAGCTGATTAAGCTCCGAGTACCCAAGAAAGGGGTCATTTATATCTCACGGTGATATTTATGGGAAATTTTTTTGAATTTTGCCAAAATATCGAGAATTTTTCCCGCAACGAAAAATTTTCACTCCAAAAATTCTCGCAGTTTACTGCAAGAAGCCTCCAGTTTCATTGACTAAATTCATCAATCAGAATTTGGATTTTAGTGACAGCGGGAACGAGGACCGAAGATAATCCGAAAATGGGTATACTAAACTCTTTTTGTTGTGATAAGCTGTTGTTTTATTTTGTACATGTTTGAAACCTTGACCAATGTTTTTTATGACTAGAAAGCTTCAAACCGAAAAGACGGCAATATGACACAATTTGCCAAATCACAACCCTACTGAATTCTGTCAAAATCACAACCCTACAGATTATAATTTTTACTTCGGTTGTTGATATTTTGCAACATTTCCATTGATTTTTTGGCATTCCTTTTATTTCTCCGTAAAAAAATACAGGGATGGTCACTGGCACCTATTTTTCCGACTTTGGGCCCGAAGCCCGGTCCATCAAAAGCTCGGCCCGTGAAAGCCCGGCTAGGGCGCGACCTGCCAAAAAATCGTTGCAGTTTTGTTATATTAGGTTGTTGCAAAAGAAATGCAGGTTGTTGAACCTTAACTTTAAACGAACATAACTCAGCTCAGAATAAATTTTATTAATCGAAATAAAAACCATTAGAATCAGTACATTTTTGCCAACGAGAAACAAGTTTATTTATGCCGGTTGCAAAAAATTCCGGGGTTCTGGAAGCGACGAAGTCGGCGAAGGCATTTTTGGCGTCGTCCTGCGTTTTGAAGCATTTCTCGAGCAGGAAGTTGTCGAGGTGCTTGAAAAAGTGGTAGTCGGTGGGTGAGAGGTCCGGCGAGTATGGCGGATGAGGCAGAGTCTCGTAGCCCAGTTCGTTCAACTTCTGCAGGGTCTGTTGTGCAACGTGCGGCCGAGCGTTATCGTGGAGCAGGATTGGTCCCTTCATAATATTATTGACCAATCTCGGGCACATACGACGGAGCTTCTGAAGCATTTCGTCGATTTGTTGGCAGTACTTCTCCGCCGTAATCGTTTCGCCCGGATTTAAGAAGCTGTGGTGGATGAGACCGGCTGCAAACCACCAAACAGTCAGCATAACCTTCTTTTGGTGCAGTGCCGGCTTCGGGAAGTGTTTTGGAGCTTCGCCGGCGTCCAACCACTGTGCCGAACGTCGCCGATTGTCGCAGAGGATCCATTTTTCATCGCACGTTACGATTTGGTCGAGAAACGGGTCATTTTTGTTGCGCTGGAGATGGGACGATGACGCTTCAAAACGGCGATTTTTCTGATTTTCGTTCAACTCGTGCGGTACCCACTTGTCAAGTTTTTTTGCCTTGCCGATTTGCTTCAAATGGCGAGCGACGGTTGAGGGGTCAACGTTGAGCTCTTCTGCGAGTGCTCGAACAGTTGTGCATGGATCGGCTTCCACCAGGACCTTCAATTGGTCATTGTCAATCGTTGATGGGTGGCTACCATAAGGCTCATCTTCGAGGCTGGTATTGCCGGAGCGAAACTTTTGAACCAGCGCTGCACCGTGCATTCATTGACACTTCCCTCGCCCCAAACTTCGTTGATATTTCGAGCGGTTTGAGCCGCATTACGCCCTAGTTTGAATTCATAGAAAAAGATACTGCGAAAATCACGTTTTGACATCCATCAAATTGCCGCCGTTGTTTTGGTCGGAAGCTGTCTAACGATTAAACAAACATTATTCAAGATAGTATAACGCCTTCAAACATGTTTAAGACCATATACACATTAAAACAACAGTTTATAACAACAAAAGGAGTTTAATAGACCTATTTCGGATCATCTTCGTCCTTGTTCTTACTTAGTTAATTGGATTTCTTTCAAAAAATTGCAATTAGAATTACTGATAAATGTTTATTAGCCTATTGGGAACTAAAGTTAAAAAAAGCTTCGGTCCCGGTAGTGCTATTGTTATGCATTACTATATATGCACTATTTTTGAGAGTAAACGTGAAAAAAGCTTGTAAAAGTGTTAGAACTTGATAAACTACAACAACAACCCCATCACAAAATTGCATCGGCACGAAAACAATGAATGCGAACGGTTTGGCATTATGATAAAAACCGGGCCGGGCCTGGAGAACCCCACGCCCGCCGGACCGGAAATTTCGGGCCCGGCCCGGTTTCAATTTTCCATTTTTAAGTCAGGCCCGGCCCGGCCCAATTGGGCCGGGCTGGGCCTGGTGACCACCCCTGAAAAAATATTATGTTTATTTGGAGGAAAAGTAGATCTCTGAAATAGCAGGACCTTTCCGATGATGCAGCCATCTCCGCCCAACCAGTTTTCTGGTATTCTTGATAACACTACCGATGCTAATTCAACGGCTGCCCATTTTAACCTAATCCGTCAGTCTGCGGCGTATCAAGAAGTTGAGCGTGAAGCGGAGAAGGACCTAGATGCATTGAAAGATGTTAATTCAACGCCCGCACTTATATTTGATAGACGACTGCAAGACGAAAAGAGGATCAAAATTCTGGGAGAGCTTCTTCAGTCTACTTTGCTTGCATCCGAACATCGTGGAGGGTACCAACTTGAAAACCTCAACAAGCTGTGTATGGAATTTGAGTAAGGTGTTTTTATTTTTTATTGTCTTGGTTTAGAGAAGACACGGGCCTTCATTTGGATTTGCTTACGCATAACTTTGGATTTTCGAATATGAAGGCTTTCATTCAATCAAATGCGATGGCTCCTTATACTCACATATTGAAGAACAGTGAAGGTGAAACAATTGTTAAAGGTAAACAAACGGATAATCCACTATTGGGCAAATTGATGAACGATCAACTTATTGCTGGAAAATCGGCGAAAAAGAAGGAATTGCAAGAGCAAAACGAATATGCGACAAGAATTCAGTTGGCTTTGAGGGATCCTAAAGTCTTGAAGGTATGCAATATAGTGTTGGTTTTATTTTGGTTTAGCATAAGCTGATGATGCTAGAAGTCATTCAAGAGCTTGGAGGTGATCGTGCGCCAGTTGAGTATGGAAAAGTCCAGAATCGTTTCAAGGAGAAGTTCCAGATTGAGCTGAATAAAAAGGTGAGCACTTTTCGAAAGTTAATTATTTTTGTAGAATTGCAAAGAGATGTTCAATGTCGGGCATGCCAAAAATATGCTTTCTGACGTCTTCAACGGTGATCTTCGCGTAGTTGAGTCGTCAGATTCTTCTGGAATGCTCTTTGTAAAGTTATATGATCCATTTGAGGGTACGTGCATATTATTTTAAAGATTTATTTGTAGTGCTCAAACAGAGATACGTGGAACTTCAAAAGATGCAGGATGAATTAGGAGAAGGGCAGGCTGAAAGGTGTGCCGCCGAGGAGGATAGGATCGATAATCCTCGGAAGTATAGGAACAAAGGGGAAAAGAAGGTACAGTAGCAGCCAAAAGCTTGAACTTTTTTTTTGTGGCTAGTTGAAAATGAAATTTGGCATGGCTGACGGCAATACGATGAAAAATAATATAACATCGAGTTTTGCAATAGAAATCTTGAAATCTGCATATGCGGTCAAAAAGTGCATTTGGGCCGGACAAAAGTCAGAATCTTTACAGTGTGCCTTCAAATAAGACGCCAGTATGCCCTTTACAAGTCCATATTGGCGTTTGGAATTGTAGACCAGGACCATCTGTCTCAGTAAGAGTATTTTCAATTTTGCTTCATTTTGGAGAATTGGCCGTGCAAAATAGCGCACTCGTTGGAAAATTCCAAACGCGAATTTGCACTCGTAAAGGGCATACGTCTTATTGAAGGCGCACTGTAAAGGTCCAGACTTTGTCTGGTCCGAACGCATCTTTTTGAACGCGTGTGCAGTTTCTAAGATGCTTTTGGAAAACTCGATGTGGTATATTTTTTTCATCGTATTGCCGTCAGCCATGCCAAATTTTACGGTCGTTAAGCAAAAATTGGGGTAGCTACACAAGAAAAAGTCGATCGGTTCAGACTTTTGGCCGCTGCTGTAGGTAATCGGCTTATACTTTTGATTCTGGCATTTTTTTGCTTTAGGAAAAGAAAGTGGTTGATATCATCACTCACGACTTTATGAAGCCTTCAAAAATAACACCAATGGAAGTAAAGACGATTACCCAAAATGCTCAAGAATCTGCAAAGGAGTTGTTCGAAGCGACCGAGAATGGGACTTTATCGAAAAAAATTTATAAAAGAGATGGGAAATACTCAGCTCCTGCGGTGGGACAGGATTATTCTGATGATGAAGAAGACGATGAAGAAGAGGGGGAAGAAGAGGAAGATTCTGACGATTCCGATCAACTTGCTGAAGGTTACACATATAAACCAAAACCGGAGGTAAGAGAAGTGGTAATAAATTGTATTATAAAGTGGATAATCGAATAATTTTAATTTACTTTAGGCTCGAGTTGAACTGGATGAAGGTGGAGATCTGGATGATGCCTTTGGAAATGACGATGAAAGTGACAATGAACAAGAACGGGCCATAGTAAATCCATCCGAAGATTCGGCGACTAGCACAATTATTGAGAAGACGTATATAAAAGAGACGAAGACAGAAGTCGTTCTTAAATCGAAGGTATCAGAAACTCCCGCATCCTCAAGTTCTGCGTCGTCATCCGAGATTATAGATCTTCCAAAAGAAAATCCTGAAACGAATGTTCACAATCATGAAGTTAAACGTCGAGGACCAATTCCCAGTACATCATCATCGGAGGTCAGGAAAAGAAATAGTAAACCAAGTGACGATATTATATCACAACCGCAATCCCCAAATCACATTTCAGCAAGGTCTCAGGGAAGTAGAGCTTCAAGTACATCTTCTGAAAAGAGGAATGAAGAGTATCTGGTGAAAGGGGTTGGAGTGAGGAATAAAGTTGCTGAGGTATGTTTAATGTTTTATCTGCCATCAAATTTGATTCAGTACGAGATCTTTATGTTCATCAAGGGACTGATTGCCGGCGTGTTCCCGAACCCAATGCACACGGACCTTGTTATGGAGAAGCTTCTTAAATTCATGCCACAGAATCCTTATGTACATGATGTGGAGATACTCGAAAGAATAAAGAAGTTACCTTTTGTACAAGTAATTAATGATAAGGTGGGTTATTTAACGCACATTACTATACCCTGACAGTTCCTTTTGCTCCTTTTGCCTGATTCCAAATGACGCGACGAAACTTCGATGAAAATACAAAACAAAACTGACCAAAATCTCGTCTTTATTGTGATCTCGGGTATTCGATTACCACCATATAAATATGTGACAAGAACTCTAATAAACACCGCGCTGAAACTGTTTGAGGGTCCAATTTGTGCTGTTGGAAACATATATTTTGATACTTATCTTGGGAGGCACTTCTTACAATTAGGATAGAAAATCGTAATTGCTAAAAAAAATTCTTTGCACACCATTCTTTTAAATGATATAGGTTTCGGTAAGATGTATGCCCTGCAGTTACTTCAGGCTTAACAGGGTATGATATTAATTTTTGCTGCCACAGCTTTATTAGTTTAGGAGGTAGTGGTGCTCAAGACTTTTTGTACGGGAGTTAACGTTGATTGAACAGGGTAAAGTGACACCGGGTACTAAAACTCACTTATAAATTATCAAATTGGCTAGACAAATCATCACCCTGAAAGAGGTAACTCTGCTGGCACGAACGGATACGAGATATATTGGATTCAAGATCGACTACAGGCTACAACCTGGGTGCACTTGTCCTCCAGCCCGCTTTTTAGAGACTTGAGCAGACGAACACAAATGTATTTGAAATCCGTCCATTGGTGTTATTTTTGGAAGCTCTCTCCCCTTTCGCTTTTTCATGGCCAAAATGCATTGCGTCCCCAACCTCTTTGGAGTCGAGTCAGTATTTGGTGTTCGCTTTCCTTCCTTTTCATCCCGTTTAAAAAAAAATTCAGTTTTTTAATTATTTTCAAAATTTTTTAAGAGTAAATGTTCGGGAAAATCGGGTGTATTCACCTCGTGGGTACATACCCGGAAATATATGGGTATATACCCCCATCCGAACCCTAGTAAGAGTCACACTTTTATTATTGGGTTTGGCCAGACAATCCAAAAATGTTTAGAACGGTATTTTTTCTTTTTTATTCTTCGTAAAGTTAAAACTTCTATAATTCTTCGATTTATCTTGATATAAGTTTGATTCTTGTATTTTTTTCGTTTTTTGCGTCCCGACATTTCGGGTCAGGGACAGTTCGGGTCAGCGATATATCATACAGGGTGTGTCAAAATTTGTGGAGAAAGTAAAAGCTTTCAGATTGATGTGGGAGCAATATTAAAAAGTGATTAATGGCATGGTCATACTTCAGCTACATTAGTTTTTATATGCGAATTTTCGACGCTGGCTAGTCAGGCTCTTGAGAAAAACTAGGGGTTTTCAGAAGGTGCCAGAAGTCTTCAGTCAAATAAATAACCCCAAAGATTCAGAAAGATACGAATTTTTGAATGGAGGATAGGGAAATCATAAGCATCGAAGTTGTGAAAAAAAATTTGGGTTAAATTTCAAAACTGCAGGTAAACAAGAGCATTGAACAGAGGCAACTGTACCAAAAATTTCATTTTAAAGCGGCATAACACAAAAATCGTGGGAACTCATTCGAAAGGGCAAATTTCTGCCTCTCGGTGATAAACCGGGCGTTTTCAAAGGGCCAAGGGCCATATCTCAATTCATTTGCATTATAGAAAATTGAACAAAATTATGAAATTGTTTCACTTGGTCAGAGAACTATCTTTGGGCATGGGAATCCTTAGTTTCTGTGCTATATTCGACGTTCACGTCTACATATATGATACATCTATTCCTAACTCTGAACAGTGAAACTGGATGAACCCATGCCCCAGAACAAGAAATGGGGTGATATACTTGTTATTTGCATACAGTCATTACGACTATATTCTTAGCCCACCCTCTAGCACAGTCTGTTTTTAAAACCGGTTTCTCTATAAAATAAAAATGTTTTTTCTATGTACGGAAGCGAAAACATTGCAAACCTTCATCCAATTTTCAAGAAAAAATCTTTTTGTATCAGATCTGAGAGTAATGCTGAAATGACGATAACCTACACGTTAGAAGTAAGTCGAGCGCGGTTCTGGGGCTTTGTGAAGCTGCTGGGCCGATGGAAAGGTTCTGTTTATCGACTCATGTACAGGGAGATGTGTGCTTTCCTGGCTGCCTATTACATCATCGCTTTCACTTATCGTTACTTCATGACACCGCCATGGCAGAGGCAAGAACTATGATTTAGAAGCGGTTTCCTAGATCGATACATTCTACTTTAACGGTGCTTTCAGGTGGTTTGAATCTTTTGCAATTTACTGCCGGGAACTCTTATCGGTCGTTCCAATAACATTTATTTTGGGATTCTATCTGAGTTTTGTGGTGGGAAGATGGTGGCAACAATACATGGCAATCCCCTGGCCAGACAGGTAAGAACTAAATCTTTAACAGCATTGATTCTTTGTCCACAGTGTGTATTTGAATTATATTTGTCTTTAGATTGGCTATCCAGATCTCGGCATACGTCCAGGGCAGCGACGAGAGGGGCAGGATCATCCGCAGATCTCTTGTTCGTTATCTCAATTTGATCTCGTTGTTAACCTTTCAGGTAAGGCCCTTTTCATTACATATGTTTTGTTTTTTGTCTTGATTATAGCAAACCTCTACTATAATAAAATGCCGTTTTCCTACTTTGGATCACATGGTTGAAGCCGGGATAATGACGCCAGAAGAGAAGACGGCTCTTGAGAACACTCCAACGCCTCATGGAATCTGGTATGTATATGAATTTCCAATCAGACTAACCTTGTTTAGGTGGGTACCGGCTCAATGGTTTGGTCAACTCGCAATGAAAGCGAGGAAAGAAGGACGGATTCATGACGATCTACACCTGAAGAGCTTGATTGATGTATAGAATTTTGTTACGTCATGCTTTTATTATATGTGATTATGCACATTTTAATATTTTTTAGGAGATGATTGAATTCCGCGGTCTTTGTGGGACCATATGGTCTTATGACTGGATAAGTGTTCCATTGTCATATACCCAAGTTGTGGCTATCGCTGTCTACAGTTTTTTTGTGTCATGTTTATTTGGACGACAGTACTTAATCCAAAATCAGAAGCATGTAAGTCACTGTTGTTTGAAGTTAATTATGCTTGTTTTTATTGTTTTAGAGCTCCGTTTCTGGATTTGACGTGGACTTTTACTTTCCAGTCTTCACAATTTTTCAGTTTGTATTCTATGTTGGATGGCTAAAGGTGGCGGAAGGAATGATATGCCCCTTCGGGGAGGACGATGATGACTTTGAGTTGAACTGTGAGTAATGAAATGTTGATACAAGGTTTTCATTTCAGGGATAACGGATCGTAATATACAAGTGTCCTACTTGATAGTGGATCAGATGCATTTGAATGGACCCAAGGTCGGAAAGGATGCGCTTTGGGGCGAGGTCGAGACTGATATACCGTACACCCAGGCAGCAGCTGGATATCGGCAGGCTCCTTACTTCGGTTCAACTCAGGCCATGAACATCTCGGATCGACAAGCCGAATGGAATGTCCCGGAACAAATGCCGATCATTGATGAAGAGACTGGAGTGCCCGTGCATAACAAGGATATGGTGTTAGGCTTCAGTCGAGAAGCTCTGAAGTTTACAAAAAGAAGAAAGAACAAAAGATCCAAGGGTGTGGATGACATCGTTGTGATTGTATTGTTTTAGGAGAAGTCGACGTTGAAAAGTCAACCGACAACGTTGATGAATTGGATACTCGTAGTGATTCTGTAGCGACCAGTGACATGCATTCGGGCTCTGATGACGAAGAACGGCATTCAACCGGATCGACGTACGCTGTTTTATGTCTTGCGTCTGAATACATTTTTATCTTTCAGTCAAGTGGATGAACGAAATAAACGACGGAGGTTGGGTGATCTTCTTCCTGGATACTCTCGGACCAATATTGCATCCCGTCTTGGCTCAAAGCTTTCATTAAACTCAATTTATTCAAGTAAAAGGAAAAGATCATACAAGTAGGTGCATCTAGTATATCGTTTAGCCAATTACAGAACAAAGACATCACCGAATATGAGTAGAAATAAATCTGGTAGCAAAGGTAGATTGCTTCGACACATGAGCCAAGCATCTAGTCCAGGACATCTTGAGACTCCAGAGGTGAGTTAAAATGATGTAAAGAAAATGTAACGACTTAGACTCCCAGCGATGCAGGAGGACCTTTGATGCACAGTACTCAACAGATCGACGAGACAATCAACAGCGAGACCACCCATCTGTCCCATTTTTCTCCCATCCAGATTGATGTACCTCCTCCATTGGCGGAAGAACCGGAACAATATTACAATAACAGTGGGAGCGATACGACTTCTCAGATAAACCCGAATGGTCAGTCCAGCAATGGCAGTGCAGATCCGTCCATTTCTAGCAGTAGAACTATGCTGATTCAGAAGGTCTCCAAAAATTAATTTATTTCATTCAAATGAACTTACAGTCTGTCAATATTGTTCTTATCTTGTACATATCGCTTAAATCTCACAAATAAATATCAATGTTTAGAACGTGCATTTCAGTAGCTGTGTTACACCAAAGAATACTTGACCTTCTTCATCTTCATGGATTATTTTTCGCGAAAGCCGATATTTTTTGTGACACTTCGCTAGGAAATCCAATACAGATCATCAATTGGAGACGCGAGAGTCCCCGGGTTGACGCGCAACAGAAAGAGTACTAATTACTTGAGGTTTATTAGGAGTTTATACAGTACAAACAACAACATTCACCGGTCCAGCCATACTCCCGGTGTGATATAAGAGTTCTCGTTTCGACACATCAGATATCGGGAGGCTCTGGGATTAAATGTCCTCTCTCCGCGATGACTGTACATATGATAGGCCAGTTGCCTGAAAGTAAGATATGAAGTGTATTATTTTTACATTAACGGGAATACTCACCTGCTGTCCGGATATGATTTAGAACAGTACTGACAGATATATGGATGTGTTCTGACTTCGTTGTATTGCCTTATCTGATACTTTGGTTCATAGCCTTTCTCTGCGTATTCAGGGGTGGGGAAATCAGTTTCAGGGATCTTCGAGAAAGGTTTGATTCGAGCTGTCTGTTCTTCTTCGGCCGGCTGATTAGCTGCTTGTCCATAGAAGGGCTGAGGATCGTCTGGATGGGTGTGGTTAAGGAGCTCGGTATATTGATAGAAAGTCCGTCCACAGTCGCATTTGTATCCTTTTTGGTCTAAAAGTTTTATTCGAACGGTACGTTTTGCACATACCGACATGACTTTTCACATGATATTGTAGTTCACAGTCATAGTGGAAAGCTTCACCGCATTTCGCACAAACGAAAGGCTGAAAGTGAAACTGTATTTGTTCTTATAAGCCTTTTTGTAACACTTATATGGACTAGTCTTCATAAATTTTATTTTTCAATCCAGCCAAAAGTGGGAAAGTTCAGTTCAAAGTTAACTTTGAACTTCACTCGGATCTTTTTCACGGTTCGGACTGCGTTCGGCATTTTTTGAGTAATTTTTATGCTTATTTTGGACAAGATTGGTCTATATATGCTTGCCTACCTTCTCCACTCCATGTGTTCGTTCGTGCGACTTGAGAGTTGTTATGTAATTGAATGTAATCCCACAGAATCTACATGTGTAGTAAGTGAATCCGTTGTCATCTTTCACTTTCTGACTTCTGAGACGAGTGTTTTCTTCGGCTTCTGAATCCGGAGACTTTTCTTTTTGTTGTGATTCATCCGATGTTTTCTGATTGATCCTCAGAGACGAAAGTCTGGATGGAATGTCGTCTTCAAGAGCCCTCAAGGCCCTTTCTTCCACATCACTAACCACGTATTTACTGCTATTAGGGTACTCATGACGTGGTTCTTCGGACGCTTGTTTGATTGGTTTATGACTTCTGAATTGATTGATGACGTCATCGGTCGAAGGCAGAGTACGCGGAAGATAGTCAGAAGATCCTTCAAGAGGTCTTGATAAAAATGTGGTTCTCTGAACCTCTGGTTCGTATTCTGCCCTAGGTGATTTAGGAGGTTCTTTTGGCCCCGGATCGTCGTATTTGACCCGATCTCCATTTGGTTTGAAATCATAATGAACAAATCTGTCATCCTTTGGTTTCTGAATGGGTTCTGCAGGATTGGTTTCAATTTTTGGCTTTTTAGTTTCTAATAATGATAATTCTGGTTGATAAGACTGCTCTTCATTTCTGAAATGATTGTTGAATTCTGTTGGAGGAGACGGTAGAGTAACTGCCACATTAGCTTCGGATGATTTTTCCCCTTCAGCCGGTTCTGTAATCCATTTGATGTTGTCAGACATCTGGAAAGTAATGTAAAAATAATTCCGGAAAAAATTAAATAATGCCGAGTATAACGGTTACATAAAGTAAATTAAATAAATATAAAAAAGGCGCTTTAAATTTATTTATGTACAAAATAAATATACATCATCATGTGACTCATCTTCCAGATGAAATGGTTTCTTTGTACAACAAGATATACTGTAACATTAATTTCCTTTCTTCTCTTCGGGCTTCTGAATCTCAACCCTCAACGAAATTTCAGCGACTGGCTAAAGAAATATTTTTATTTGTAGGACTTACGAGATTTTGTTGGTCCGGAGTGGTTTGAGACGATTCGAGAGCGGCTGAGGGGTTCTGCAAAAAGTTGAAACAAAATATAAAAACCTGCTGAGAGTACTCTGGGAACAGTGGGGTGCATACGTAATCCCAGGATCATATTTGTTGTTCTATTGGCCCGTCAGGAAAATAACGAGCGCAATATCACTTCGCCGATCGCGCCGCTGAAGTGAAAAAGCAATCTGATTCACAATTAATTTTCTGGGCGAAGATGCGATTTTCGATGCGACGTTTTGTCTATTATTTTCCCGACAGACACAGTGATGTTTATAAGTTGAATTTGACAATTACAAGATTATAAAAAAAATTTTAAAGTTTGGAAGTTTAGAATGAGATTCAGCGGACTGTTGTTGCCGTTAAATCTTTATTCAAGACAACCCTTAAATGAAAAAAAAAGACGATCACTTTCAAAAATCTTTCAAAAATTGGTTTAAGCTAGTCAAAACATCTGCCCTGAGGCATAAAAAGGTACTCACCGTTTCAGGCATGTTTTGGGGCCTTTAATATAAAGGAAAAACAAAGATGGAGATGGCCGGTTGAAGAGAAAGACGGCTGCTGAGAGAATGCGGGGGTCGTCCGGCCGATTGCCTTTTCCTCGATCGGCCAAGAGGAAGGTTCTCGAGTCCGATCTTGCAGGGAAAGAGCCCTCAGGGCACAAAGGACGTCGTGGTTTCAAAGTTTGGAAATTGGTTTATTAAATGAGTTACAATATTATGAGATGTATAATTTAGTCGACATATTTAAAATTTTCAATTATAAGAGTCCAAGCAAATCGACATAACAATCAGTTCATTTTAATCATATAGTAATAGGTTGAAACTCATTTCTAATCAAGTTGCAGACTCCACCTTAGCATTGGCAACATGAAGATGATTTTGAAATACTTTAAAATTATTTCCAAGATCTAAAAAGCAGTGTTTTAATCATTGCAATGCATTCCCGACGATGACTAAAGACACACTTACTGATGTCATTCATCGCAAAATCGGCCACAGAAAGTTCAATGCTGCTGTTGCTATTGGTATGATTTACCTGTCTCTTCTTCAAGGAATCCGCTTTTCGATACAAGGGATTACTGTAATGATCTAGAGGCGGTTGCGTTTCTCTGGAACCAAAAGTTGCATTTGAATATTTATTCAGGCTTACCGTAACAACTCTTCCACCGTATCATCTACAGTGATATCGGATGGGGGGGACTGTGCATACCAAGGATCTTCATCTGAATCGGTCTCTACAAGTCCTTCCAATAAAGTTGAATCCTGCCGGTTCTCTTCGGGATAAGGAGTAGATCCGGCCAAGGCTCTTCGATCGAATTCTATTTCCTCTTCGATCACATTTTGTAAACGTATATCTAGAAAGTCTCGGCTAACCTTCCTCTTGGCTGATTCCAGGATTTCGTCAAACGTGGGACTCTTATTCATGGGGGTTAAAGGTTCTGCTGAATTGAGGGGAGAACTGAGGTAATTCAAGTTGGATTCTGTAATTATTTTCAGCTCTGAAGTCCATATTTTTTTATTAAAAAGGGCTTACTCGGCTTCGAAGGTTTGGGTTTGCTTTTTCTCATTTCAATTACCTTGGAGACATCTGAAAAAGAGTGAAACAGCTATTTCGTAATTTCAATCAAGCTTTTACCTGGATCATGAAAGAGTCCACACTTTCGGTTGCATGTATCCTGATTACAATGGGTCTGAATAGTTGTTCGCACTTGGCGGTACATTCATCCAATCTAATATAAAATAAACGAAGAAGAGAGAGGAAGGAGATGTAAATGTGTGAAAATGTGCTCTAGAGAAAAGTAAAGTGGGCACGTGACTCCTTTCTCTTCTGGCAAGGTATAATAATTACATTTGATCCGTTTCCAAACACTTTTTCTGAAGCCATTTACCGACGTCAGCAAAGCTAATCCGATTGTAATCTCGCGGTATTACGGGGCAGAAAACATTCAACAGATTACATCTTTGCAGTAAAAAAAGAGAATGGCGACATTTTGCGTTCCAACTGTATTCATGACGTAAAAATGCCATCTAAAACAACATAATTGTAATAGCGGCATCGAAGAAGTGAAGGCGGTTGGCCAAAAACAGAAAAGGGAGCTATGAAGGCAAAGAGAGGAGACTTGTAAAAATATAATTGAGATTAACGTACCTTGATGATGACATCACGGGACTACTTTAAGTTAAAGTAAGGATTCGAAAGATTATTCTGTATTCTCACAGCGTTTTCTCTACTTTTGCACCCGCTCACTTGAATTCAAAGAGTATCATTCAGCGGCTTGGTGTAGGCGGCCAGAATGTCCTATATATAGGCCTAAAAATTGGTAGCCTAGTGAAAGTTTGGCTTTCGGAATATATAATTTGAAAATGACAACAGAGAGCTCTGGCTGCCATTACTTTCAAACTGATTGGTTTGTGTTCGAATATTTTTTGCATGATCGTACGATTTTAAAAACCTGAGTAATCTCACGCAGTTTCACCAAATGATGATGATATAAAGAAACGCTGGTGACGGGGTAAATTTTATTTTGTATATCGAGTGAATCTTTATTGTTGCTGGAAAAACCTAACCAAAAAATGAAAAGATTGCATCTTGAGGGAACTCCCGGCTAATTAGAATCAGTTCTATGCTACAGTAACCCATGGTACAGTAAGCTACCAAACAAAGTTAACGGAAAAAATTCTTACAATTACAAGGCGAAATAGCATCAAAAACTGGTTTAGACACTGCTTTTATTAGCCGCTACTTTCCATTTACACGTTGGCTAGCGGCGATTTATTGGAATTTCCACCTTATACTACTTATTTCTCCTACTTTTTTCGAAGTGGGTAGCCTGGTATCCCTAGGATTTGCTTTTTATATAGTTAGTACCTGTGTTTTGGCTTCGGGACTTGGAAAAAAGATTTCTTGATGACAATTGAGTGAAATTTTGAAATGTTTTCGCTTCGGGACTTGGAAAAAAGATTTTTTATTGAAAATTGAGTTAAATTTTCAAATATTTTAGCTTCGGGACTTGGATAAAAGATTTCTTGTTCAAAATAGAGTGAATTTTAAAATGGTTTCGCTTCGGGACTTGGAAAAAAGATTTCTTGTTGACAATTGAGTGAAATTTTGAAATTTTTTTGCTTCGGGGCTTTGAAAAAAGATTTTTTATTGAAAATTGAGTTAAATTTTCAAATATTTTAGCTTTGGGACTTGTAAAAAAGATTTCTTGTTCAAAATAGAGTGAATTTTAAAATGATTTCGCTTCGGGACTTGGAAAAAAGATTTCTTGTTGACAATTGAGTGAAATTTTGAAATTTTTTCGCTTCGTGGCTTTGAAAAAAGATTTTTTATTGAAAATTGAGTTAAATTTTCAAATATTGTAGCTTTTTAGCTATACAAACATTAAAACAACTGTTTATAACAACAAAAGGAGTTTAGTAGACCTATTTCGGGTCATCTTCTTCTTCGTTCCCGCTGTCACTATCATCCAAATTTTCATTGATGAATTGAGTCAATGAAACAGGAGGTTTCTTGCAGTAGTAAATTGCAAGAATTTTTGGCGGGACAGTTTTTCGTTGCGGGTCAAAATTCTCGATTTTTTGGCAAAACAAAAAAATTCCGCAAAAAATTCAATTTGACAAATCAAAATGACAGAGTAATTTGACATGACGAAAATGACGGCAATTTGACAACGTGACAGACCGTCAAGTTGATGGGCGGCACAACCCTAGCCTAGTAGTCATCCACTCAACGTACGGAAACACATTACATCGTATAAAATGTCTTTTTGAACAAAGAAAATCCATCCGCAAATATTCGACTTTCGTAGAGAAAAAAGTCGAAGAACCTTTATGAAGAACTTATAAGCATGGACGAAAGTATGGATACGCAGGAAGAGGGTATTAACAAGGCCACAGAAGAGCTCAAGGAAATGGAATGCAGCGATAATACGGATCCATATGGAGACGCCGATGATCTGGAGATGGGCGATGAAGCTCGTGACTCTTTACAAGAATTAAATGTGAGTTTATGTTTATCGCAACAGAAGCGCGGATTAGCTGAGTTAAAATATTTATTTTTATGATTCCTTTTTAGAGTGAATTGTGGGATAAAATACGAGAAGAAAAGAAGAACCAGCCAAGTATGTTTGTTTCTGGTTGGGAGGAAGATGAAACGGGATTGGAGCCAGGAGATCCGGACAAAGAGAGCGAAAGGTTCCTCACCGCGGCCGAGATTGGAGATTTGAAGGCATTAAAAGCTATGTTCGAGAGTAATCCGAGTTTGTTGGGAGTCAGAGATCGAGATCATTACACCCCTCTACATCGAGCGGCATACAATAACCAAGTGGAAACTGTGCGATGGCTTCTTTCAGTTGGTAATTAATTTTATTTTGTGTTTGCATTTTAGAATACGGAGGAATTTACTTTATAGTAATATGTTTCGGTTTAGGAGCCGATCCAGAACTTCGCACCGAGGATGGTTGGACAGTCCTTCATTCAGCTGCTTGTTGGGGTGCTTATCAAATCGTTGGTCTATTACTAAAGAATGGTGTAGATGTTAACTGCCGGTCGAACGGCAACCTTACTCCTCTTCACCTTGCCATCAACTCGAATTCGGATATTGTAAATCAGATTACCACCATCAAATATTTGCTCGACACTCCTGGAATTGATATGGCGGCTTTGAATAAAGCAGGAGAGACTCCGTTGATACTTGCCAGAAGAGCTCCGCCCGAGGTCTTGGACGTTCTAACTAGCTATCTAAAACGACCATGACTTTTAATCAATTTTTTGTTTTATTTCGTACGTTCATATCATGCCAATTTTGAGATTATTATTGTACTATGTGCCTTTTATTTGTATATTCACCTCGGAAAATTTGTTATCTATGATCTCCTTTTTAACACCCGTGTCCCCTCGAATGAATAAATCTAACAGAAAATTAATGAAATGGTCGTTTGGTTCAATATCCTATAAATACCTTAGCAATCGTACAAAACCCGTGGTTAATGTCCATTAGAAATGCGGATCAATAGCCGTACATGGAAGTACTGGTGTGCGAACTTCTCAGGGGTTCTCTACTCAGTTATTGTAATATTAGGAATAACGCTACTTAACTTATTTTACACATGCCCTGGACTTTACGGCTCCGGTGCTTGTTACCCCGTATTTTGGCATGCTTTTGTAATATTGTCGGAGATCTTGGTTAATCTCTACTTATTTCATTACTACAATGTCAAAAATCAGGTAAGTGCGTTTGTTTTCTTGATTACATTGTTTGCGTGTTGTTAGATTTCATATTGGACAGTGAAGAGTTCGGCAATCCCGAAAAAGGAAGAAGAACGAGTGTTGATTGACAATGAAGAAGATGAAGAGAACAATGAGGATGTAAAGAGGAATGGAAGACTTGTGATCACGAAGGAAGGCGTCTACCGGAAAGAAGTATTTGTGCCAGAAGAAGTTCCGAATAAGAACTATAAGTACTGTATGGAATGTAAACAGACCATGCCCAGGAGGTCTCATCATTGTCCTTTATGTGAGATCTGCGTCTTGAGGAAGGATCATCATTGTTTTTTGACTGGTGGATGCGTTGGACTTGCCAATCAGGTAACAGATTTGTTTCCTATTGCAAGGCTCTTCCTTACAGCGCTTTTTTATTGTGTTTCTGATCTGGGCCTGTATCGGATCCCTCTATGGTAGCTACTTTACTCTGAATTACATCCATTACAAACTTGTAAACCAATGGTTCCCTTATGAATGGCTCCGTTTTGTGGCCCCGATTGCCCTCGTTAGATGGTTCTTTGGCTATGATACATTATTTAACATGATGTTCTCAGTCCTAGCATGTGCTTCGGTTGCAACAACACTGGCATCCGCTGGTTTCTTTGGTGCTCAGGTGTGTTAATAAATACAAATCAAGTGTTGTTTTAGATGTTTTACACCCTTCAAGGCTACACAATGCATGACTATCATGTCGGAAGACTGAGAGATCATCTGGAATCGGATGGCAATAATTATTCTGAACGATTGGCCCTTGTGTTTGGGAAGAGATGGTGGTTGAATTTCCTGATTCCTCAGATCTGGCTGCCCAATCAGATGACACCGGAAATCGCGAAGAATATATTTGTGAGCGTCTCCAAAGACCTCTAATTTTATTGTTTGTGTCTCGATCTCTCGATTATCTCAATTTTTCTAGTCATTTCCTTCTATATAACTCAGAAGGTAATAATCCACAGCTTAATATTATTATGTTTATGATAACTTAGTTTGTGAGATCATTTTCTATTTCTCATTTGCTCTAAGTAAACGGACGATCTCTTCGATCTCCTGGTATGATCTGCTTATGCAGTACAACTTCGTCTGCCACATGAGATCTACAATCTCAGTGTTACTGAATGTATTCAGTGGGATCTCTGTGTGTAAAGTTGGGGTGAACCTGAAGAAGGGGGTTCTCAGGGAATGACACCATCCTCGAGATCTCTCCACCACCTGACCATCGGAAGCGGCCAATTGTTCAACAAAGATGTTCTTTAGATTCTTGAGGGTGTTCATCGAAGAAAAGGCGGTGCTAACAACAGATGTCCAACTAAATGACTTTGGCAATTCTAGATCTATCGCTGACATGGGCTTCGATTTGCATTTGCCGGTACCCAATGAGAGCAGCAAAGAAATTGGGTCAGGGTCTTGTTCCTAAAAACGATGATTAAAAGTTTGCAACTTACGTTAAGTTGCTTGCTGATGTTATAGATATGAACCTCATTGAGAAGGTCAAGACTCGGGTTGTTGGCCATTAATCCACCATCAAGATAAGTATTATCGAAGCTGGAAAAGTAGGTCGGAGCGGCACTGGAAACATCTACATAGAGTATGTTCGAATACAAACCTGGAACACCTTGCTGCCTTCCAAACGTGAATATCTTTTGGTTTGAAAGTCTTAATCTGGGTTTCTGGAAGCTCGTAGTTCCTAAATAAGATGAGTTCGGGTGGATGTACATCGGCCTTGGTTGTCGTAATCATCACTCTTATCTTCTGATTCAGATCCGCCATTGTCTTTGAATCGAACTTTTCTTTTAAACAAGCCTCTAACGGAGCAACGTCATGAGGTCGTGGGCCAGAGAAAACATCGTCTTTCAGCCTGAGATAGAGGTTCAGACAGTCACGGAGAGAAGTCTCGGTGGCCAAAGCCAGGGCCAAAATGGCCCCAGTGGAAGTGCCGGCAACCCAATCGATGTAATCAATGATGTTTCCATTTGCTATCTGCTTGTCTATGTGGATCAATATCATCACCAGAGCTATTCCCCTAATCCCACCGCCATCCAAAGACAGGATTCGAAGTCCCATTTCGCTGGAATCCGGCTTTGTTTGATAAAGAATCGATGCTTGTTGGGCTGTCTTAATAATGGCTACAAACTCATACTTCATCACGTTATGATCAAACTTACGCGGCAGTCCTTTGCCGGATCCGTTGTTAGACAAGGCGAGGCTTTGGTCGTACAACTGAAAGATTTTGGCACATTCCACGCTAAAGAGAGTCAACTTCAGCTTAAAGCACACTTACGTTCCACATAAATCTGAAGGTGTCTTGTCTTCTTTGTTCTTTTCTTGTGTCCCTCCATCCATAGCAATTAGAAACTTTATGATTACTGGAGTTTGTTGTAAAGAGGCCAAATGCAATGGAGTATTCCCATCCTCGTCTGATTCGGCTACATCTGCACCATAAGCGACTAAGTTGACTAGGCCGTCAAGATCATCTCGAAGAACGGCATTATGGGCTGGTGTTCGGCCGCGTTCATTCTTCTGACTCAACATCCTCGGATTTCTTTTATTTGCTACTTTTAGGAACTATAATTAAGATTAGAATTAGTCACTAACAGTCTTTCCTGATCATATCTTCTCAAACCCACCTTCTTTTGAATTTTCTGGTGGAAGATATTGGACGTGTTGTCTGGACTTACAACCTTAGGATTTCTGGTCAAGATAGAATCTAGGCCGCTGAAGAATATGACAAAACAAACGCAATCTTACAGCGCACTCAATCCAGCCACGAGTCCATGATCAGCAGTTACTTTGGCTCCAGAATCAATTAAGAATTCGATCGTATCTTGATTATTGGTTTGGAGAGCATAGTGCAATGGAGTGTATCCTCGTTTATCTCGCTGTTGTAAGGCAGCAGTGAACTGACCTGCCGAGTGTTTTTTGAGAGCCTAGAATATACATGTTCGGAACTTTCACACAGTTACCTTCATCAAAGGAGAGTCATGCATCGCGCCATAGTGAAGTACATTTCTCCCTGATATATCGCTTTTTTTCATATCCGCCCCCAATTTCAACATCTTCACCACCAAAGCCACATGTCGTCGTTCTGCAGCCAGATGTAGAGGGAATCGCCCATCGAGAGCAGTAGCCCTATTTAAGACCACCACCGGATCCTTCTTCTTACATTCATTAATTATGTAATCCTCAAAGTTAAGATAACTGGCCAAATGGATGTCGGCCCAATCATTGTGTGCCCTGATTTGATAACAGAAATCCTCAAGGCGTCCCGAGATTACTACAACGTTATTTTATACAATTACCCAGCCTACCAGCAGTCTTGAGCAGAGTATTATGTTGATTTAGTTGTTGCATTACTGCCTTTGCTTCTTCCTGAGAGCTTGTTCTGTAGACGGATTCTTGAGAATCGATAAGAATTATGTGGAAAATGTTAGTCTTGGTTTCTTTGTACACTCCAAATCCAGATACTCTTTCTTCGAGGCCTTCCATGTTACTCATATTAACTTTTTGAACCTATTTCACCTTTACGAATGCGGAATCTAACATACTTTACCATCAGGGCTCTTGGATCTTCCCCTTTGTTTGGCTCCCTGTATCTCTTTACTCACTTCCATTACTGATTTCTTCATCTCCTGTGCCGTTTTGACGGCATTTTTAAAAAAATCCATGATCGACCAGCCCTGATCTCAAAAATGATATAAAAAATTTGATTTGAAATATTTTCGTGGAGGTGAAGACTTCTTTTTGAATATTTATGCTCAAATAAATGTATACGTATTTATGAATCAGATGATAATAAAACACGTTTTAAACAAAAAATTGCAACAATTGGAGAAGTCAACGAACGGTAAGAATTCCACCTCTCCCTAAACAAAGCCACCCGCAAGAAATTTTTTAACACATCGAAACACCGTTATATCAGTTCTACTATAATATGTATAATATTAAAACAGCTATTTACAAAACAGGGGTTTCAGTAACGACAACGCCTTCTTCACGTAATGACAGGCGTTCGAGCACTCGAAGAAGATGTTCGTTACTACATTATCCACCTAAATCAAAGATAAAAATAAAAGCGTTAAACCTACAGTTGTTGACGAATCCAGTACACTCAGCAGGTTTGCGTATTGAGAAGCGTAGAATGAAAGACGACGACATAAAACAAAAGTAAAGGCAAACACAGACTCGAGATTCGAAGGTTCACCTTGCAATAACATAAGTTGAGATATCTTGTGCAAGGCCTGAAATCCAAAATTACAAAATATCATATATTCGCACATAAAATACCAATGTATTTAGTTATCAACGAATTTCTCCCACCTGGATGGAATGTGCTGTAAACTTTGCCAAACTCTGAATGGCCTTCTGATGCATAACCTCTATACCTGATTCCAGCCCCTGATCAACTGTCCGCTGCGTCTTCTCCAATTCATGTACCAACTCTTTATCTGCTTTCAGCACATTATCCGCTTTAAAAGGAAGATCTACTCCATTTAGGCACTTCTTCAGTTCGTATACAAAATCATCGGTTCCACATTCACTCACATCCTCGACAATAAATTCACTAATTTTTTCGTCGAATCTAAAACATAAGAAAACTCACTTTAATTAATAAAGCTGACTTACACTTTGTTGAAATCACTTGTAATCCGCTGCTTCTGAGAAGATGAGATCAATTCAAGGCCTTCCAAGTGAACCATTCCTTCGTTCCTCTCAAACAAAGTGATGAAATTTGTTTCCGGGTTTTCCAAGTTTGCGCTCCCATAACCAAACCGGGCTTTTCTTGAGAAATTTACATCTGCCTCGAAATCCTTGTTTTTCTTAACTTCCTTTAACATCTCCGACAAACTTGAACCACTAGAATCAACTACTGAGAGAAAAAACTTTCTTCGTTCCGTCTGAAAAAATAGAGCAAGATAAATTATAAACAAAAAACGAAGTACTCGCCTCATCCTTAACTGTTAAGGTCTCGAACGTCTTCTTTCCCAAACTCTCTAGCACGTCCAATCCTCCATTCATGAGCCCAGAAAACAATCCGCCAAAACCAGAAGTCGGGATGTTTGGTATACCTGAAGGTGAAGGAGACTGAGGCTCTGTCGCCTCGTCAGATGATAGAGATGGTTCTGGTTCTTTTGCATTCTGAGCTTCTTCGAGAAGTTTCCTCCTTTCGGAAATCGACAATTGGGCCATTTCTTCAGGTGCTGGGAGTCCCAACCCAGTCTCCACTACATTGGATATTTTATCACCTAAAACAAACGTAGAAAATAAAATGAACTTACCAACGGCACTGACCGCCTCACTAAAACCACTCCAATCCCAAATACTCTGACTCTGATGTTCCAATTGCCGTTCTCTCTTCTTACTTTTACCGACTTCTTCCTCAGCCTCCGTAGAATCGCTTGGAATGTCATGTACTGTCGGTCGGACATGTTTTAGATGGTGTTTCTTATTCTTTTCTTCTTTCTCACCCCAATTTTCCCAATCTGAATCCGAGCTTTCATCGCCCCAATTTTCCTCCCAGCCATCAGACGAGGGTTTAATTTCATTATCGGGTGTTAAAGTCTTGTGAACGTCATTCAGGTTCTCCTCCTCATGCAGCCTTTCATGTGTATTTTTGCCGCTTGGGACGGAATTTTTTTCATAAAAATCTTTCAGTTCGGCAGATCGTTCCAAACTGTTGTGATCAACAGGTTCCTCCTATACTTGGATTAAACAGGATGCAAAAAACTTACTTTGATTGCCTTCCTGTCATGTGATCGAATTACTTCTTCGGTCGCCTCATCCGGATGCTTATCACCTTGTTCATGAGGTTGTTCTTCATTCTGATCATCTCCAAGTGCACTATGGAATGAATCGTCAGAATCGGAGTCAGCCATTCAAGACTTATACTTGATAAATCAATCCGTTCTTCTTACACGTTCAACATTTTCTATATTTTTTCGAAATGTTTTCGTGGTGGAGTGGGGACACAGCTATGGCGTTATGCCAGGGTCTAAAAATCGAAATTTTATTTTTTCGGAAAAAGTAAAAGTCTTAAAAAGTAATTGACTCCTTCACGAATGCGAAGATAAGGACCCCAATACACTAATTGTTGCTGTTCTGATAAGCCACGATTTACGACTTTTACTTTTTATTAATTTAACCAGAGACGATAAATATGGTTGCGTAACGCACTGTATTGTTTATAACTTATTTCTTTATTTATTCGTAAATTTACTAGCTTCCTGAATCACCAAATTCTTCTTCTGAAGGTTATCTAATCTTTAGCCTATCGTAATATTCCGTGTCACCGATATTATTCTTTTACAACTCCTCCGACTAATTGGGTGATCAGAGACGACGGCATTATGCAACCAAATGTTAAACATTTCGGATCGAAAGAGCGTGTCTTTGCGGGTTGTGACGCCTGATTACAAGTAGTCCGGGAGTTCCGGCGCTTTTTAAAACTCCTAACGCTGGAGGGCATAAAATATGCGGAAGAGAATAATGGTCAGAGGTCCGCTCCCCACCCTGGCTATTCTATGGCGCGTGTTTGGGTTTTCTCTTTCCCAGAGACACGTTTTATGGATTGACGTGAAGATGTTAGAACCTGCGTTTTTTCTGTTTGTTTAAAAAATTTTCACCAGTGTCATTATTTTTTGCAGGGTATGACCGAGGTGGGGGAGGCTTTCCGACCAGAATTTAATGCAAACAATCACAATGACATCAAGAATCAGAAGTCGTCCATCGGTCCGGCAGGCGATTCAGAAAAGCCGCGCCAGTCCGTCCACTTCGAATGGGATGACGACGAGAAGCCTGGCCGAGTGGGCTTTGTGCGGGCATCGAACGCGTCCCAGAGTTCCGGTCTTTTCTCACGGTTGTCGATAGTCGTCCGAAGATCGTTGAGATTAGGCCCGAAGCAGAGGAGCACAGCCGTTCCCGGCACCAAGGTCTCTAGACCGAGTACTATAGATGACAAACAGGTAAGAAAACGCTTGTAATCTTACAGAAGTTATGTTATTGATCATAACTTTACTTTTACAGACATTTACGAGTTATACCGATCTCCGAAAACAACCCTGTGACATCCCTTATGGCAGTATTGCCGAACTCCAGTATATGCTTCAGATGAATCGAAAACAACAGGTGGGCGAAGATAAACTCTTTTGACTTTCGGGGAGGTCGGTTGCCGAACGATGATTATTGCGGGAATCGCAAATTATCTCTATAATTAAGCTTTTTAAAGATCATGAAAGCGATTTTGATTATTTCCAAATGTTATTAAGGCGAGACGAACTACTGATTACGTCCTCATGTCTTCCATTTTCTTCAGTCTATTTGATTTTTTTATTTTGGGGTTTACAAAACCCGATCTGAACCTTGAATTTGTGAACTGGAATCAGATAACCCGACATAAACCTTTGGAATGACCAGTGAAACAGGAAGAAACAAGAGCTGGACAAGGGTCGGGACGATGGGCGTTGTTTCCCTCCATTTTTCAGATGATCTGCTCGAAAAGAGTCAAAATGATCAGGCTTCTAAGGGTCCTCGAATTGCCTTGTTTACTCTCTGATAACTTATCATCCTTTTTTTGGCTCTATTCAAATATTGGGCGATCATTTTGTAAACTTTTTGCAGGTAATTTGCTGAAATCTTAGAAGGTTGTTTATTATTGTAGAATTTACCTTTCTGAGGGATTAATTTGTTTGATTAAATTCGAATTGAAGTGGTTTCAATTGAAAAATAATTCCTTGACTATATCTGCAGTTTTTAAAAGTCGTATGAAGCTTGCAGAAAATCATAAGTGCTTCGTTTTTTGATAATATTTTGGTAAGAAAATGAGTCTCGAGGGTCCTCAAGAGATCGGAAACAACATGTTACGCAACCAGCTGCCTCATATTGTCTCATTGTATGCATGATAATTCATTCATAGTTTCGAGGTAAAAACTCTCTTTTAGATGACCACGCTGCTTGTGTTTCGTATAGTCGGTGTAATTTGTGTTTGTATCTCCATAACAAAATCGTCTTGTTTTCCCTCTTGAATCTATCTCGAGGTCTTCAGAAGATGGGGATTAAAATGTTGGGCTCCGATTTGAACAGATTTAGGGTCTTGTTTTGAATTCTGCGGTCGAAAAAGTTATTTTAGGTTCCGCTTTTGTAATTAACATGTGGTCTCTCAATGTTTTGATTTTTTCTGGAAGTATATCTCCGATTATCAATACGAATTCGATTGTTTTTCTAGTTGTCTGTTTTATGTTGGTTTGCAACTTCTTCCGCGGAATTCGGGTCATTACTCCAATTTAAATGTTTTGTTTGGGTCCCTTTGTCTAAAACAGAGATCCATCCGATTATGGGCGACTGTTTGCTGAGATTTATATTCTCCTTTGAGAGAGTAAGGTTCTGTTATTTTGTTTGATTATTTATAGCGTCCCTTCGAAATGTACACGGATTGTTTTGTAAAGAGGCTTTTTCTATTGGCCAGAGAATTTGATAGCTGAACAACCTTTTCTCGAAGGCTCGTATTGATTCAGACCACTGTACGATGGCTTTCTTTACACTCTGCTTTCGTATTTTAGACCGGCTTTTATTTTTTGTTGATTTTTTGTTGATCTATATATTTTTTTGTATAGTTGATCGGCATAGAACCGCATTTGATTCCTCGGTTTTGATAAATTTTGACTCCATGGAGCACCAATTTACGGTAGAAAAGTGGCAGTTCAGGAGCGAGAGTTAAAATCGGGTCGGACCGGTTGCATCGCCAAAACAAAGACTTTTAAACCGCAAGAATAATATTCGAAACGAGCTTTCGCTGGAGTTTTTTGAAGACTCTGGATCGGAGGATTCTTTTAAGGTCGACCATCCGTGTTTTCTGTATTCTTCACCGTCTGGATTCGGCCCTTTTTGTTCCTTAAATTTGAATTTTATTCGGAATTACCGAAAAACTTAATGAAGGTCGGAGACAATGGGCTTTATTTCTCCTCGATTCGTTATTTATAGAGTTTTTTTTTGAAGATGCAGAAGTTTTTCTGGAGTTTTTTTTGTTGAATTCTATTTGATTACTTCCTTCCACCTCACTTTCCCGTTCCGCGCGCAATTTACACCAACAGATCCACAAAAGGAATCTGAGGGGTTTCCCGAAAAATTGCAGAATATTCAGGTACTCAGAAGGGGAAGCGAAGGGACACATGACAATTTAGGTGGTAACCGAATTGCGTTCTTTATATTCTCTCGACGTGGGCGGTTAAGCGAGGATATTCAGAAGATTCGGGGGTTGTAATAAGGAGTTGTTGATCTCTGTCCTTTTATTTCAAAAGTGGTGTCTTATTATGTAGATGGCCGTTTCTTAATTTGCTGTAAATTTAATTCCGTTTTGAGATTGAAAGAGCCCATGATTACTTGTATTTGTATTACTCACATTCCGTTGACTCATTGTCGAGTGTCCAAATTTTCAACAATTTCGAAAGGCTTCTATTTGTATTTACGTTTATTTGATGATCTTGTTAGTGATCAATTGGAAGGCAATGTATTGAGGCTCCTTGTTGATGCTCTCCCTTAACTTTAAAATACGCGCAAGGGTGTGAAAAGGGTCCGATTACGAAACAATTTCCATGAGCTTAAATCTTTTTTTTATTTGCTACGATCGTTGTCTTTTGTACAGTTTTGTGCAGTAAAAGTAGACCCATAGAAGAACAAAGCAGAGCTTCACTTTCTGAATGGGATGCCTATTAACGGAGCCGTTATTTGAAGGCAAACAAATTTTTGGGCCAACACTTACTGCGCTCACCCTTCCCCGTGAAGATTTTGTTTGCTCAACCCTAGATCCCGATCCGGATTAGAGGCCACGTTTGTTTAATTAGCGCTCTAATCTCGGGGAATTTACACAAAATACCAGTTTTTTGTCCGAGGGAAAAACGCTCTCTGACTTAGGTCATGAATTATGGAGCAGACCCCATTCCTTATTGGTGATTGAAGATATCATTTTTTGGTATAATGATGGTTTCCAATGTGTGTGGTTGTTTTTGTTTTTTGTGTTGTCTTTGAAATTATGCATTGTTGTTATGTCCTATCTCTGGCGTAATTTTTATTCTTTTTTTTGATTAATATTCAGAAATCGTGCAATCGTTTCGAATTTGTTTTCATTTATCCGGAAATGTTTCCTTTAGAACGAGCACTCCCCACAGTTTGTGATCAGAACGGACCACGCCCCGCTCAAGACGCAGCCGTTCTTTCGGCCATGGAATCCCTTGACATTTTTAGTGTGATTTCCCAGTCCGAGCCAGTCTCGGAGAGAGGGTCTTCTCGAATTGTGACCGAATCCTTCCGATTGGACACTCTCAACTGTTGTTCGTCTCAGGCATCGACAACTCGTTTTCGAAGTATCCTTGCTTCAGACGGCCAGGCCTTCTTCCGATTGTCCACCGAATATAAAGCAAACGTCAATCGGCTGGATGATCATGAGGTCGCCTCTGTTAGTCCTGACCGTGGTTCTGAAGAAGTGAAATATCAGTTCAAGAGATCTTTCAAACGATTAAGTCGGCAGCCCTTCAGCCTTCAATCCAACGACTCAGCCTTTGTTGATGACGTAACTGTCCATTCGTCCAAGAATTCATCCACTGAGGATATTTTTGAAGATCATTTTGTAACAATGTCTGGATTGATGATCTCGGAATCTTTCGATGAAAATCCGGTCGGCTCTGAAGGCAGTCACAGTCCCAACTCTGAGAGATCTGTTCCAGACGTCAGAGACAAAATTCGTTCGGCTTCAATTGACTCTGGATACTTAGAATCCAGTCCATCTTCCTCTCACCCTCATTCGGAAGACGATTATTTGACGGTAGTCGATGAAGACGAGCCTCAGGATTCGGATTCAACAAGTCTGAGTATTTCCGAGTCTCTATTGGCGATCACTGATAAACATTTGATTGTCAGAGTCGCTAAATTATTTAATTCGGAAAGTTTTTTACAGCAGCCGACCCTCCGAAATGCCAGAAAATTACTTGAAAATGTAATTAATAACCTTATAGAGTAAAATAATCCTATAATTTCAGGTGAAAAAGTTTGTTCGACACAATGATTGGCCTGTTACACATGAGATTCGCTCTGACCTTTGGCGTGTTTTATGTAATTATAAAGACTTTGAGACCAATAAGGCACTTTATCAACAACAACTCAGCGAACTGATGAAAAGTGGAGGTACGAGACTGTTTGTATATTTAGTATTATTTTTGATGTTTAATATTATTTTTTGACGGGATCTTTTTGTTTCAGTAAAAACAATCCAACCTGGTTTTCTGTCCATGGATGGGATTGTTGTAGATGACCATAGTCTGAAACAATTGGGCTCGGTCGCTCTTCAGAGGGTTCTCATCGTTGTCGAATGCATTCGTCCTGAACTCAGATATGTACCTGTAAGCTATGACAATTTTGAAGGGATTTTGATAGTGCAGTTTGGGTTACTTTAAGGTCGCCCTTTCTTGGCCTACAAATAGAAAATATAGTTTAGAAAATAAACTAGGTAAATAGTGAGGGAGCACCACCTTCTTTTTTACTCTTGCGATTTTTTAGGTACAGAATACGCGGACATAGGGGGCTCAAAAACTCAAAATAAACCGTAAAATGGTTTATTTTGAGTTTTTGAGTCAGAACAACGCAAGACAATCAAATGTTGCAATTGATAAGGAATTGAAAATAACACTGGGGAGAAGTACAATATTTATTACGTGATTTCATGGAAAGGGTAGACGAAATATATCACTCAAATTTAAGATTTCATTGCCTCCAAGTTTGTCTGAGGGTGTGGCTTTCGTCGCTTCGATCTATGTTTTTATGAATTTCGTTTCACTTAATCAGCTGAAAATTCGGAAGTCCTGATTCATAATTTTGGTTAGCGGAAACGCTAACCAATCTTTTATGACAACTTCATGGGTTCTTCCTATTGTTTTGAGAAAAGTTTTGGGGTGTGTTATCTTATATATATTATCTCCACCGGAAGTTTTGTTTTTTATTTTACTGGAGGTATTATTTAATTACGAAAACTTTCAGATTTTGTATCCCTTGTGTGCCATTCTTCTGCATTACATGTCGGCCGAAGAAACATTTTCTACAGTAATCCGCTTTCTGGGAACGGGATCCAACTTTTTGATCCAATCCGATGTGTCTCTTTTTGCTTCCCAACATACTCTGCTGGCATTATTGAAGAAGCACAGAGTAAGTTTTTAGTTTTGTAATTTATTGTCAAAGAAAACTATGATGTTACCTTTACTCTTGTAGAAATCCGCTTACAATTTTCTGAAAAGACGTGCCGGAACCAACGAAGACTTCAAACTGGCTGAAGTCTTCCAGCCCTGGTCTGCCTGGATCTTCAAACATCTTCCTTTCGACTATCTGGTTCGAGTAGTCGATTGTTTTTTGGTTGAGGGTAAGTGCTTTCAAGGTCATAAATGACAAATTGAAACAACGTTTTCGATCAAGAGCCAAGCAGTCGAGCATGCGGATATATTGGTTAGCTAGATGTAGAGTTAATACTGTATATTTAGAAGAGATTCCATGAAAATAATGTTAAGTTAAGAGAGAATTTGGAGAAATGGAGATAGTATAGGTAAAACAACAAATGTGGGAATGGCCAGCTGGGATTCTACCTTGAATTTGTCAGTGTTGCGTGAAATCCGAAAGCAAAATGCAATTTCAGGGCACAAAATGTTACTCCGTGTCGCCCTTTCACTCGTGTATCTGTGGTATAAACAACGTGTCAGATCAGCAGCCACAGCCTCAGGTGGCCAAACTCCGGAAGATCGTGTTCAGGAGATCGCCGAGCAGATCTCCATCCTCGCCCAGAACTGCCCTGTTAGTTCCCAGACCTTGTTGGACATGGGATTTGCGATCAGAAACTTCAAGCATTCCACTTTTGAGCATCTCCAGAAGCATTACGAAGATAAAGTAAGTCCAATTTTGATTGTTTCCCGATGATTTTTCATTCCGTCTGGTCGTATTTGCCACTAAAATTCTGCGATTTTGAATTCCAAACCAGCTAAAATGTGATTGAATGAAATCAGTCGAAAATTTATTGGCGGATTGCTTGCAAATGGTGGCAGTGATAAGATTTTTCAGTACCGAGAAGAAGTCCATCGCCGTCGTCTCGAGAAACCATCCACAACCAGAATCTCCGCCCTCAGGAATCCGTACACAGCCCCCTTCAAGAGCACCATTATTGACGCGGATTCGGCCCAAGATTTAATGGCTGCTTTCCCCAGCCGATATCAACTGGAGACTCCTTTATTACTCTTCCGTCTCTCCGAACATGGAGCTTCATTTACTCAGCTGTGGGCTCAGTAAGCCGGGTTTATTTTTTTAAATGACTGGATTTGTTCGGCATTCATGTTTTCTTTTCAGAATTGATGAAGCCGAACAGTCCCTGCTGATTATCCGCACCACCAGCGGGGAGATCTTCGGTGCGTATTGTTCAGCTTGCTGGGCAGAGAGAAGAGACGTTAGAGAAAGAGCAAGGACAAGGTACTTCGGAACGGGAGAGTCGTTCGTATTCAAACAACCCAAGGATCAGCTCTTCCCCACCATCTACCCATGGGTCGGTCGTAATCATGAGCAGCCCGACCAGTGCCCTCAAATGTTCATGACTGCGGGCGATAAATTTCTTATAGTAAGTTTTGTTTTGATGAACGGATGGATTAAATTATATACATGTCTTAACTATTACGTTTTCAGATTGGATCCGGCGGCGGGGACGCAATCGCCATCCGCGATGAGCTAACTCATGGTCTAAGTTATCCATGTGAGACCTTTGGCAGCGCCGCTCTGGTGAATAATACTTCATTTGACATCGACGAACTGGAAGTGTTTAATGTGGTCAGTGCGGGCGCCATCTAACTATTTTCCAGCTAAGGAAAGCTCTATTTGGTCTCTTATTTCATACCTTTTTGTTCAAATCTGGAGTTGGCTTTACTACTCCGAAACAGAATATATTATAGTAGAATATATTATGCAAATAAGCTTTTACGACGAGTTACATGCCATCTTTTCTAGAGGTTTCTCTTTAAACGGATTCTCCTAGTCAAACTTACGTCTTTTACGAGGGTCCGGAGATTCCATTTTTATGTCAAGTGTTTCCCTTTCCTGAAAGAGTCAAGTCTTTTTCTCTATTGAACACGTTATTTTATTTTTTGGTTTGGAAAAGCTCTCAAGTCGCTTTTGTTAAAGCCATTTGTGCCATTTTTGTTTTCAAGAATTCTCATTTATCGTATTTCACTTAGCATTTAATCATAGCCCAAACTGCCTCGTGATTTTTTTTGTTAGATGTATTTTGTTCTTTTTACATAATTTTGTCCGGTTCCGAACCTTTCTATCCTAATGCTGTCTGTAATGTGTTGATGAATTATTTTGTTTTATAGTCGAATAAACCTAGTCTAACATAAATAAATATTTTATACCGTGAACTCTGATCACTAATTATATTTTTTAAATGGAATGATAAAAGAGTGTTAAGGACAAGATTCTTTAGGTTCGCCAGGTTACGCCCCGAAAATGACAGCCAAGGAATTTTTTGACATTGCCATTAAACAAATCTTTCCTAAGAAATGTTTCGAAAAGATGATCATCGAAATGGATTTCCTGAATCGTAAGGTTTATTTTTGGTAATTTTTCCCTAGGTGAGTGTGCTCCCGCCGTTCTGAGCAGATGTCTTGGATTTGCGTTGACCGCTGGATCTTTGGGTATTCTGGTTCCCCAAATCCTCAAGATTAAAGCCAACAAATCTGGTGCGGGTATTTCCCTAGCTGCCCAGATCCTAGCTCTCGGGGCCGCAGGGTCAACCTCAGCATACAGTTTTGAAAACGGATTCGCCTTTAGGTAAAGTTATCTATTTCTCCATTATTTATTTTCAGCCAATGGGGAGATTCGCTAGCCATTTTCGTACAAACGGCGATTATTGTTATGCAGATTCTTCATTACAACGGCAACACGCCGGGCGCGTTTTCTTTCTTGGCGGTCGTTTGGATGCTGACTACGGCTGTAATGTATCATTATGTGCCATTTTCAGCTCTGACTGTTCTCCAATCTGCCACTATTCCTATAATTACAGCCTCCAAAGTGAGTTTATGTTATTGTTTGTTAATTTTTTGTAGGGACTGCAAATATTGGCAAATTACCGACAAGGATCGACTGGTCAATTGTCTCCTATCTCCATTACGATGGCCTTTGGTGGGTGCGTGGCCCGGATCTTCACGTCGATACAAGAGACCGGGGATAATCTTGTTATCCTTTCTTATGTCGTGGCCACGGTCCTCAATTTCATATTGGTCTTACAACTGATTATTTACAGGAATGTGGATGACAAGAAAAAGAAGGAGTAATTCAAATGGCTGGTCATTTTTCTTGCTTTTTTATAGCATTCCACTTTAAATAAATTTATTCGTGATTTTTTAGCGTTTATGATTTTTTCGACATGGTATTTAAACCTCTGATATTGATCTTCTTTTGTACTAGGTTTGACAAGGTGCTCTTTTGTAGTCATATTCCATGGCCGCTGCCTCCCCTCTAGTTTCCAAGCCGAACATATTCCGGAGGGCGGGTTTAAGAGTAAAAGAATATGCACAAAATCTGGCTAATGATTACAAAACAGTGATTGTGGAAACAGCACAAGACTCGGTAAAAAGACCAATAAAGACAGCGATGATTGGAACGGGGCTGGTTTTTCTTGGTTATGCTAACAGAACAAGACCATTGGATAGTGAATTGGACTTGCGATTGGTCGAATTAAGACAACAAATGGCCTTATTACCCATCTCAATACACAGCTCAAACGCTGGTAAGTTTCGAAACAGATGTTCAGTGATTTTGCAGATTCCGCTCTTCATGAATACACGGATCTCTTAAACTCAGAACGTCTCGATCTCTATGATTGCTGGTTCTTTTCTTTGCTCATAAAACGTGAATTCGACAGAAGAGTGAGTAGTTTATAATAGATTTTAAAAATCGTTTTAGGTGTACAGTCCAGTATCACAGGATTCCAATCTCCAAAACTGGTTCTGGAAACGATTTGCTAATAAGCTTGTGGACGTTGGAGCTTTTGGAAAGTTTTACAAATTGGAAAAGGCATTCATTGATTATGATATCAAGCAAGAGGAGTTCCTTTGAAAAGAAACGTAATCAAAGATGGCCGTTCCTATAGGTAGTCAATATTTGGCTCTTTATCTTTGTTTCTTCCATATAAATTATTAGCCGATACACTAAATCTGAGGCCTTTATTAACAAAATAGCAAGATAACACGATTGGATTCCTATTTATACAGATTTGATCGTAGGCAGTAGAATAATGTTAGGAGTGGGCTTGGACGGATAACAATAAAAGGTGCAATATTCTTAAATAAGTTGAAAGGCACTTCGGGCATGTGTTATTAAAGAGTGTTTTCTGGAGATGTGGATGCGGAAAGATTGAAACGGTTTTCTGGTGCCAAAAACAAGGTAAAAATGCCCACTGGACACGAGTAAATGCCATGGGGGTGTGTTGGTCTGAGTTGAGATCGTCGTAATAAAAAATAATAAATACGGAAGATCTTATTAGCTTTGGACTAGATGAAAGGACGGAGCGGGTAGTGAACAGCAACATAATTAATTATTAGCTATGAGACCCGTTCGGCAGTGTGGGGGATGGTTGCAGCACCAGGAGTTCTTGGGTGACCTCTTTCTCTTTTAGACCATCCTTATTTTCTTCAGATCCGGCTTCAGGTCTTCGAATGCTTGGGAACGGCGTTTTGCTGCTTGTTGAAGGGCGAGGACCACTGAAAAAAGTTTTACAGTCATCAGATTAGATGGAGTTTTCATTTTTTACGGCATCCTCTACTCACTGTGTACATCTTTATTCACCATGGGCGCTTCAAAAGCAGATTGCATGAATCGGGCTTGTAATTTCTCACCGAAAACACCCCCAAGATCCAAGAGATTGGCCATGCCGGACAGTCTTCGAGCTGCTAAAACAAGATTTACATTCGTGCCTTTCGACATACCAAATTCTTCTTCACTGCCTGTGGATTCCCTCTTACTGTAAAGAGAACGTAATCTATCAACAGCAAGCGAGATGGAATCCAGCATCTCATCGAGACATCCGAGATCTTTCATTTTAGACCAAAATAACTGAGGTTCTTCTTCCATCACCTTTCTGATCGAAGCAACGCTGAACGTATTCTCATTCAAATATGGCAATTGGGCTTGTTGAACCATTGGAAAGGTAGATCCGTTATTATTCAGCTGATTAATCCCTTGATTAATCAAACATTGCTCAAGGATGTTAAAATTCCCGGGCATAAGTTGTTGTTGTTGCATTTGATGTTGTTGATTATTCATTTGCAGAGCTACAGCCGCCATTTGCAGTAAAGCGTTGGTATCTTGTGGGTTCTGCGACTTCTGAACGGTCTGCATCAGGGATTGGAGGAGTTGCTGTTGGGGAAGAGGCTGTTGTTGAACAAGTTTCTGTTGTTCTAGAAGTTGATGGAGAAGCAGATTAACATCCTGTTGAGGCTGCTGGACAAATTCTTGTTGAAGGAGAGGTTGAGTGGGGGGAGAAGAGACCGAGGTTGTAGTGGAGTTGGTATTGGGGAAGGAGAAGGTGTCCTCTGGTTTGATCTGGACTTCCTCTTTCATGAGGCGAGACAATGAGTTCCCATTCAATGATTGGATGGTCTGACTGACGTAATCCTCGAGCACTGATGACCTTTTTCGGAGATGGTCACTGGAAAATAAACAATTACACTGCTTTTCCGCAACGCCTCATATCAAAACAATGATAATTCAATCTTACCCGTTCTCGTCATTGTGATCTCCATTATTGGAACTAGTCCTACTTTCAGCACTAGACACCATTGAATCCAGCAATGAGAATCCAGATTCCATGGCTTCGGACTTCCTGTTCTTGATGTAATTTCTACTTTGGCATTTGAGACTGCAGTTGGTGTCATGATGGTAGAAGTCTAGTCCTTTCGTCTCCATCATGGTTCTCAGATTATACCGGCCGAATCTGATAGATCCCTTCCAATCCTTTTGTTTGTCTTTCTCGGCTTTTATTGTGAATTCTCGAGGTGTAATCATGAGTCCATTGAATTCGATGCAGCGTCGATGGATACCTGGACAAGTGAACCTCTGCATGTGCAACTTTGCATTCAGGGTTCCGCATCGAACTTCATGGATTGGTGCATCCAAAGGAGTATCATTCGGGATTTCCACGGAATCCGAGGACTCGGATTTAACGTCCACAAACGGTTTGGATTCGTTGAAAGACTTGTTGAGTTCATTGAGTTTCTCGTTACTCGGTTGCAACGTGAAGGCGAATTGATTTGGGGGTGATAACGAGGAGGCCGACGAGGATTCAGATGGCTCCAATCGAACCTCCGGTGGTACCTCGGACTCAGCAGTCATGTTTTCCAACATGAATCTGAAAAACGAAAGCGTTACGTGAAAGTCATAGGTCATATCAATAAATAAAACCGCAATTTAAAAGAACTGCGGGGGGTTATGTAACGTTAATTAAAGGAATAAAAAAGTCGTAACGTGTTCTTCCAAAATTCGTAAAACAGATAAGGAACCAAATGATTACGAAGCCCAATCGCGTCCTCACCTGGTTCCATAAAAAACACGCGCGAACGGAAAAAAACATCGCGCCGAAAAGCCTGGAGTGACCAATGCCCAGCCGGCCTCGCCTCTCTCCCTCTCTGCCCATCTCTCTGTTCGGCGTGAGTTCTCGCTTTCTCTCGCTGGGAGTGCACTGTGCTTCCCTCCCGACGCATTCGTCTCACGTCGCGGTCGATTGCGTCGCTTTCGGTTTTTTTCGGTGTCGCGGGTCGCCGCCCGCTTTCACTGCCTCTCACCGAATCGCCCGCCAAAAAAAGTCTGACGAACTCTGACACAGAAAGGTGACGCGACCTGAGGGCAGGGGAAAGGTGCAGGCCGCCACCACGCGACGCGACAAGCGTGACGTTTCCGATCACAAAAAATGTGGCCGCGGGACGAAACATGAGCGAGGGAAGAACAGTACTCGAGGGTGAGGTCCCTTTCAGCCTCGAAAGGATTTCACTGATATTAAAATGGATCCATAAATAAGGTTACGAATATTGACGTTATATAGCGCTTGAGTAATCCACAAGAATGCAAGCCATAAAAAATTTTAAAAATCAGCCCCAAAATGTCAAATAAAATTCCCGTTCAAAAAATGTTTTGAAATACTGTGACCGAAGAAAAGACTGGATAACGCTGTATCCTGATGTCAGACAGAACAAGGCAATTTCGCCTCAACGCAATTGCGAACGCGATGACCCAGATGCCCTCAGGTCCAGAAGACGGAAAGCGGAGCGAGACGACCTATTCAAGCGCCCATCCCATCCGAAACTGGGGCGACGTTGTCGTCGGATGTTTTTTCCAAGGATTGACCCCATCACGCCGCGCATCGCCGCACCGTGCACGGGTTTCCAAAGTTTTCCCCAGAAGGGGGGAGAGTCGAAAAGGTAGGAAAAAGTGCGCCCAGGCTGAACACGACGCTCGCGCGCAAAGGAATGAGGTCACGCATCCGACCGTGCATTGCCGCATTCGGAGCGTGATGGAACGCTCGCGCGACGACGTGTCATCGGGGGGCGAAAAGAAGAAAGGAACGACCAACCTGGAAATGCGTTCGGAAGCGGGGATTCACACAATCAGACACGCAATCTTATCATCGCTGTTCCACGACAAAAACAGGGATGGATTGATTTGACATCATCCTAAAGGTTTGAGTTGAAAATAAGATTAGAAAGGCTTTTGAGAGTTAAGGATGCATAGAAAGCTTCTGGGACCGCCAGTTAAAACATCCGAAAGCAGCTTGCAATTGCCGAACTGACCGGGAGACGCTGCCAACCGCGGACCACAAAATAAACGGCCAGCGCGTACAAAAAACGCGATTACGCAAAAAGGGCAGTGCCCAAATCACTAGGCAGACGTCGGTCGCGCCGATACGAGGCCGAAAAAAATTGCAAGGAAAGGAAAGGCCCAAACACAGTAGAACACAGCTGTCGCGCGCTCCAGAGTTCGTGGATGCCGTTGACCCTCCCTCTGCCTTCCGCGTTCCATCACTCAAAAACAGACACGAGAATTGGCAAAAGTTGGAAAAAAGCAATTGCAGATGGGATGAGTAATCAAAACGTAGGGAAGGACAGAAGGAATCGACACCAAAACGGGATCTGGCACGCAACCCAGTGTCCATTAGGGCCGGAATTGCCCGCCGGCAGATCGCCTAGACCATCTGCTCGTAACGATCCCCAAATGGTTAAAGCAGGGTTCCCGAGGCCATCCCCTGTGTCGATGACCCTTCTGTCAGCGCTGGCCATTTTCTAATCTTAGACTCAAAAAAACGCATCAACGTCTCTCCGAGCGATTGTCGGGAGAATGGACGAAAAAACCGCTCAATCGCCTGAAGACGACCGAAACGTCGCAATGGTCAGTAGGTCGCGCGCGCAAGAGGAGGAGGAGGCCAGAGGTCGTCGCGCTCTCGACTTTTTTGACGTTCCAGGCGGGTGCTGGGGTTGCTGAAACAAACAAAACGGCGGCCGAGCGTGACCAGTAGACCACCCGTCCCGCCCTTACACTCTGTTTTTTGCGAGCGGCGGTTATTTTTGGAGTGCGACACGATCGCGCCCTCAGGGCCTCTCCTTAACGTTGGTGGGGTCAGAACAAAACAAACATAGCGGCGGTCAGTCTCAAAAACTTTCTCCGCACAAAAAACACAAACTCCCTCGGGCCGTCCTCTTTTCGCCCCCCCCCCCCCCCCCCCCCCCCAACCCTCCCCCCTCCACTCACCTTCCCTGCGGCGTTTTACAAACAAAAATGACCGCTATTCTGTGCACGTTTTTGTGAGTGAAAGTTCTCAGCGAAAATCTCCAAAAATCGAGAGTACGAGATTTCTGTTGAAGGGACTGTAAACAAAAGGGTTCAAGTTTAAAATTTTTTTATTTCGAGGATTTACTTTCTCCGGGTTAAAGGACCTCGCTTAATAAGCAGCTTATCGTGGGAGATATGAGGGGCTGGCTTGTAGGATATTAAAGGAAATACTTTGTCACATTGCGGTGTTCCATCCGTGGACGAAAGAGAAGGAGGATCCACCTGCCCGTAGGCCATTCGAACGGACACCTGCCCAATGTCCGCGCCCGTCCGTCCCGCCTCGTCCACTTTTTTGGAGGGAACGGCACGTCTAATAGCACCGTTCCAAGCGCCCCCTCGCTTTTGGCCTCCTCGGAACGACCTCGTCGCTCTTTTTTTGGAACTCGTTCATCTGATGGGCTGGTTGTCAACAATTTTTGAAAGAGACGCGACAAAAACAATTCCTTGGAACCTCCTAAGAATCGCCGCCGGTTCAAAAAATGAATTGCGCGTTGATTTAGACGCGCCACTTATTTGAATTTGAAAAAATGGAGATGTTAAAATGTTGAATCTCTGCATCATTTTCTGCACGAAATGAAACAAGGTTGCTCGATTATCCACCTAAGGGATATCTCGGGAAAAGTTTGACGGGATGAAGGAAAACGGAGGCTCCTACTCTTTTCGTCTCTTCAATTTTCGGACGACATTAATATCACAAAACAATGTCCTCAAATCTACAGTAACCCAATTACAAAAACTCGTGAAATTGGGGTCTGATGCTAGGAATTGATGGGAATAACGCCGTTTTTGGGACGGGCAGCGGCAGGGAATGGACCTTTTCTTTTGGACGCGTGTGACATAAAAACGCGACCAACGAATGGCCCCAGCGATGAAAAACAGCGCCGGAGCCAGCCCCAATTCAAGTCGCCGGAGTCGCATCCCAAAAAAAAGAAACCTGGGGCAAAAAAAATGCGCAAAAATAGGAGGGCGTCACGGTGAATGGAAGGGCATGCTAACGACGTTTTTTTGGGAGGGGTCCCGATCAAAAAAATGATTTCGAAGTGGATGGCGCGGCATGCTCGGATGGCCGTATCGTAAACGCAAGAACTTTTGCTCACATCGCAAAAAATGGTTGGCGTCGCTTCGGAGTTTTTGTAAATTCGGAACTTGGATCATCCGAAGACGTACTTATGAAGCACCGTTTTCAAATATACTGTAGCTTTCATGACTTTTGTTTTGATGTCTTCTCTCACTGCCTGAAATAGTTGTCTCGCAACTGCCTAAGCATTTCCTCACGTAAGGGCAAGACGGGATTCACCATACGCTGCAAAAACAGACATTAAGTATTGGATGGCGCACGAAACTTGGGGACATAAAAAATATTAGGGTCATTAAAAGACATGACTATAATTCCCCTCCTTCGGCCTTTAAAATTTTGAATTTTGGAAGAAAAAGATGCAGGTGTATCTGCAAATAGAAAAAATACAAAAATAATGTAAAACTAAACGAACAACTTATATCAACTTATGGATACTGTAAAACATCCAAAACGTATCTATCCTCTCCTTCCAACGTTTTGACCATCACCAATTTCCGCGGAGAGGTCAGCTTCATTTATAACACATCTGTACATAATGTCTTGCGCAACAGTCCGGGGACGTGCATCGCATGGAATGAATGGCAGATGCGGACGCAGAAAACCGCGCGCGAACCGGGCATCTGGTCCTGGTTCTTTCCACTTTGAGGCCATAAGATTGCCGTCAAAACGCGGCACAAATCGCGGACAGTCCTTGAGAAGGCTCACCATGTTTTCTGGATTCGGATACCGCTTTTTCGAGGAAGACGGTAACACCTTGTCACGTTCTAATGACTTGATCAGTCTTTTTTAAATTATGCTTTACACATAACTGCTTACAAGGGGTCGGCAAAAGCTCGTGTTCAAGTCCAGCCTCGGGACATATACCATTCGAAAGAGCGTTAAAAACTTATCAAGAGACAACCTTTTTTAGCTGCTACCTAAGCTTTGTCGCAACCTAATCTTACAAGAGTAGGATGAGGCGCTGCCAAAAGGGGTCCTGCGGACCAGGTTCGAATCTTCTTCTCAACTTTGTGCTTTTTTTGTCTTCATGAGCCCAAAAAATACAGAACCCACTTTTTTAGCCATAGCTAGTCCTATACTCAATGGTCATCTCTTTCGGATATATAATTGCAAATAATTGAAATTTTGTGAAATAATTCTGAAATTCCAGGCCTTGAACAGGATGTTATGAAAAATTATAAGTCAAAAATTTAAAACTGTTTTCAGCGGAAATGCTAGTTATTCGAAAAAACATTAAAAACTACTTTAAAAACCGCTTTAATGTTTTAGATTTCTTTACTCTGTCCCAGGTTACAGGACCTGAAACTTTCCATAATCGCATATTGAAAACTATGGCCTTAAGATTTGGAAGTCAAAATTTTTTATTTTCTTTGCTCTGGGTGGACGCCAGAGGTGTCATAGAAGGCTATTCATTTAATAGGAAATTATTGTTTTGGATAATTTGCCCTTGGCGATGAACACGGTGAAATCCTAAGGTTATAATCTTAAAAAACGTTCGCTAGCCAGCTTGTAAACCTTAGGTAGCAGCTAAAAAAAGTTGTTTCTAGATCAGTTTTTAACGCTCTTTCGAATGGTATATTTCACGAGGCTGGACTTGAACACGAGCTTTTGCGGACCCATTGTTAGGCCGAAAGAACGTCGTACTCCCATATAACCCATCTCAAGAACTTTTCCAACCACGCAAAACGGCCGAAACGGACACCAAAAAGTCTCCGTTTAGAGAGCACGGTGCAAAACGATTAGTGCTCCATCATCACGCAATTCATGACAAATGCATCTAGTCCCGACCCAACCTGACCCGTCCTTATCTGACAGGAACAGTACGTCCATTAGGGGAAAGAAACGACACGCCATCCCCATAAACCTCACGGCCCATTATCAAGCCGACTCTTACGGCCGTAGTACATGAGATCTGCTGGTCATTAGGTAGATGGCATTGTAAGTACTGTAAGGATGGTGTGGGTGGAAAAAATTGATATCAGATGACGTTGATGAAGGCAAATCGGGAAGTGTTTCAATATTGAAATATGATGCTAGCTAACTGTATAAAGCGAGACATTAGCTGTATTAGATCCATATTACTTCTAAAAACCACTATTTACCTCCATATCCAAAAACTGATCCGTCCCATTTACTTTTACTTCAGTCCAAAAACAACCCAACGGGATTTCGAAAGAGAAGCCCGAATGGTATGGCTTCTCGAGGAGGTCACGTACTAAAAGAACAGCCAACCATGGAATGGTAATGACCAGCGTGTGTTGTGAAATTTATAGTTCCATTCGGTCCCTTGTTTTGGGCCGTTCCGTGGCCGTTCTGATGAGTTCTAATCCCGCGGGAGACGACGCCCGAGGACAAAACTTTCTCTCCGGGTTTTTCACGTTTCGCACGACAGAGTCAAGGCTCTAAGTTCGACTCCAAATCACATCGACATTCCATGAAACGATACCTCCATCTAAGACAATGTCCACAAACAAGGATTAGAGGGAGAACGCGGTTAACAGTGTAATCCCATCAATTGGCAAACGCATCAAGCATTAAACGGAAAACACTAAGACATGTCCACCATTCGTATCAGGAACATCCAACTAATGTCAGGAATAGACAAGTTACACTGAGCCCGGGTTAGAAGACAAATTACTGGTTCACTTCAGATCATACTGTAAATGTTTCGATGTGGTTAGTAAAGGTTTTACTAAAACTATAACAGTAAGCAACCAAAAAAACACCCTGGATGAGACAGCTGTTCCCTACAAGAGTCAAGTCTTGATCTCAATTATTTTCTCAGAAGGTCATTCTAAAGAAGTCGGGATGAAAGCGTTGCCTTTTAAGATCCCTGACATTTGAAGCGACCGTGATCGGGCAAGTGGCGCGCGAATTTATGGAAGACAGCCGCCCCTTCGGCCGCGCGTCTGCCATAACCACAAAAGCGGCAAAAGCAAAAACAAGAGATGCCGGATTCGCGCACTCTCGAGTTGTTTACAGTTTGGACACAGTTTCGGCCAGTCCCCCCCCCCCCCCCCCTGCCCCCTCTCTCCATCCGCCCTTCCAGCTGTCCATTTTGCGTGGATGCTAATTCAGAACCAGAAAGGTCGAACATCGAGAGGGTACCCCCAGGGAAAAGAAGGGACCCCGGGGAGCCGAGCATCGGCCTTCACACTCGAGGAACAGACGGCCAAGATCCTCCTTCAATTACACCGTAAAACGGGCTTGGCGATTGGCGAGTGACCGAAGGCAGGATTACGGCCGGCGTAAAAACATCCACCAGACTGCTCGAACGGGATGCAAGATACGCAGTGGCCGACAATCTGTTGTTTTTCGAGTTGGCGGCCGGAGGGCATGACAAGATGCCATGTCACGCCTCACCGCCCCCCTTTGACCAGCCACTGTCCTTGGACGTGATGGCCGTGCCGGACACCGGCCGCTCGGTGTGATACGACCGTGGAGTGGAACGTCGCTCGAAACGGTGGCAGTGCGGTCCATTCGGGGCCTGGCTCGATCCACCGGCCCTTTGCCCAAACGGCGTCTCGGCCGTTTCGTGGCCGCAGTTTCGACCCTCTGGCCCGTGCTCCCGCGTTCCAAACGCCGGAACCCGGCCACTTCGAATGGCCAAGGGTCCACGAACACAGCTGTCCCCGTCCTGCCGTCGTCTCTCCGCCGGTCGCCTTCTGTTTTTTGTACGTGGCCATGTGGCCAAGGCCCGGCCGAAAGGCGATTCTCGTTCTTTTCACGTTCCGCCGAGAGTCCCGGGAGGGAAAGATGCAAGATGACCACTGCCCCCCCCCCCCCCCCCCCCCCCCACTCGTCTTCTGACCGTTTGTTGTGCTGGACGTTCGTGTTCTTCGGGACTTTGAAAAAAAATTACGGGAGGACGGCCGTAGGAAGGGAAATTAATTCTACTCTAGACTAATGAAATGTAAAACTATGTGACACATTTTACCAGATAGACAAACCAGTATATTATAAGTGAGATGAGAAAACAAACGTCATAGAAAAGTTACGAAAATAGCACACGGGTAAGATACATCTAAAACTTAATTCCACTGCTCCAAAAGAGATGAAAAACGCTTTCACAAAGCTGGAAAGAAGCCCTCGACACATTCGTGTAAAGGCCGGACTTCCTCCGCCGTTCCCTCTTTGACAACTCGAACGGTCACTGAACAACAGCTGTCCACATTAATTCCCGGAGGGCATATCCTTGAGGAGTGACCACCAGGTCCAGCTGAGTTTCAAACTTTTTCTTGGGGTTTCGGACGGAATCAAGAGCGGCCGAACTTGCCTTCTAACCCCTTCCAACAAAGCTTGCAACAAGTTCCTGCACAAGACTAATCATGATTTCAAATTATTCATAGCAGGATAAAAAACGTTGTTGCTTTACCGGACGAAGGGTCCGCTCTTTTTATTTTCGACGAAAAAAGCGGACTCTTCGCTTCCAATCAATTTTTTTGAAGGCGCCGCGCATAGAACCTCGCTCAAACGCGCACATCGCTGATGCAAAAAAAGGAAGTCGCGGCGACAAACACAAAAAATCTAAGAAAAACGCACTGTGCAAACTGTCGAAACTTTATATCCATGAATAGTATTCGGCAATCCCAAGAGTAAAAATTCTCAACTCAATAAAAAATTTATTTATTCTCTCACACAAATTAGACAAAAAATACACACAAAAATGAGGAAAAGAGATAATTTAGAAAAAACCCGAGAATTGAGACGCGCAGATACAAAAAACGTCAATATTTGGACACCGAAAATCGTAAAGGAAGACAAAAAAGCGATTTACAAATTTCAAGACGGTTAGGGAATTGAGCATAAAAAGATGGGGGTATGCGGGGACAGTGAAAAATAAGAGAAGAATTAACAAACATAATGTTCATCAAAGATCGAGGGCCACGATCGCAACAGGGATCGCACTGGGACAAGGTTTTCATGTCACCAGCTCTTAGCAGGGGGGTGGAGAAGGCTAGGGCAAAATAAAGGGAAGGCGCGAGCAGGGAGGAGGGAAACAAGCCTTTTAGGGCTGTGTCCGGCTAGACTGGACACCGCTTCTCGGGTCTTGAAGGAAGGACGCGGGCGGGCGGGCTGACGCTTCAATCGCTTCGTGCAGGGGCCTGCGCACTCACTCACACACTGACATTCGTATTTTAAAAAATTTTAATGGAACGTGAATCCTTCGGAAGGCACGTTCTGTTGGGTGGTATCGAATTGGAAGTTCTCGTTGGGCATCACCAACTCTTCTTCGTCACCAGGCGAGAAGAAGGCATCGATGATCTCGTAGGCCATCTTGTAAATCTCTTGTGATTCGTGATTCTGAAGGTGTTCAATCTTGTCTAAGCCACCACATTCTTCAATCTTCTGGCATATCTCTTCGGACCGAGCTTGCGACTTCTTCAAGATGTTATTCAACCCATCCAAAACCACTTGTACGATTTGGGTGTCTCGGATATCAAGCAAATTACAGAAGGGTACAATGACTCCACAATCAACCATGTACAAAACATGTTCGGACTTTCCGGAGATGGTAACATTAGACACGGCCCAAGCTGCTTCCTTTTGAGTTTGGAAATCACCGCGATCCAAAAGGTGGATGATCATTGGCATCAAATTAGCATCAATAACAGCCTGAACTTGTTGCTCGTTTCCAGCCGTAATGTTAGAAAGGAACCAGACAGCTTCCTTGTTGATCTTGTCCTTAACATGAGACAACAAGGCGGGCATCATTTGAAGGGCACCGTTGTCCAGCACCAGCTGGGTTTGCTCGTCAGTTCCGGTTACAATGTTGCCAACGGCTCTTAGAGCAGCGGTCTGGACCTTTACCTCTGGATGACCGAGAAGAGGAACTAGGTGTTGAACAACCTAAAATAACAGTTTTATCGAAATTTTTTAAGATATTCATAAACTCAAAAAAATATACCTACCCCACTATCAATCACCATCTGAATTTGATCATTTCCACCATCGGTTAAATAAGACAAAGCCCAAACAGTATCAACTAGAATGCTGGTATCTTCGTGGTGGATAAGTTGAGACAAAGCAGGCAAAAGAGATTCGACAATACTTCTCGATGGGGGAGGATCTTTGGAGCGGCACAAATTAACCATTACCCAGGTCACATTTCTCAAGAAATTGAGAGGAATATCAGGAACCACAAAACGGAGAAGCGGCTCAACGATACCCAACTCAATGCAATAATCTCGGAAATGAGGCCCATCCCCTGAAAATAATCAATAACCTCGTAGACCGACAAAAATCATCGAATGCGTAAAAAATAAGCTTACCAATGATATTTCCGAGGGCCCAAACAGCTTGTTCACAAACATTCATGTTGGAAGAAGTCAGCAATTCCAAGAAATGAGGAACAGCTCCAGCATGAACAACAGCTCGGGTCTGATCAGAAGTTCCCGAGGCAATATTGGTCAAAGCCCAGGCGGCTTCGAATTGAAGAGTCGAACTAAACGATAACACTGGACAAAACCATTGAGGACTTACTTTTCGGAACTCAAACATTTCACCAAAATAGGTAGAATTCCGCTGCTGATCAGATCGTCGATTGGTGGATTTCTGTCCGAGCTCAAAAGCTTGCGGGCGTGGGTAACAGCTTGCATTTGAACCTCCGGATCTGGAGACATAGCCTTGGCCACGATCTCATCTAGACTCACTCGATCTAACGGAGCCTGAAGAGCCAGATCACGGCTTGTACTGGCATCGTCACTGCAACAAAGAAAAAATTATTTGATTACGAGCCAATTGTTTAGCTAATTGACTAAACGTATTTATCGAAGTTAACAAATCATAAACCTTACCCCTCCGGCAATTGAGGAATATTCCTTCTCTTGGACAAGATGTCCTCCCTCTTCTCCTTTCTCAGAGAAATCGCGTTTTCAGCCCGCGATTTCCGTAGGGTTTCAGCATCCTTTCCTTGGTTCTTATATTGAGAATGTCTGTCAGCCATAACTGCCTCTGAAAAAAATCAAAATACATTTTGCATAAAAATGAATTTGAAATCAGAAGTTATCGAATTTTCGCGAAAAAAGCACGAAATGGCTCAAAAAGACAGTGCATAAATATTGACAACAAAAACCAAGCGAATTCTTTCAAAATCACCCTGAAATCACACTAAACAGAAATTGGGGATTTTAATCACAACTGGGGAAAAGATAGCAGAGACCGAGTTTCACCGGACTTCGGACGCACTCCTCCTTCCCTCGCTTCTGCTTTCCATTCCGCCTGCGATAGGGAAAAGGCGGTAATCGATTCTGGCATTCCGTTGTTGCGCAATGCTACTATCGATCTTTGCACGTGCATAATTTAAAATTGTAAAGGGAGGGTACCCGAGTGTACGACATCCCAAGTAGGAGCGTAAATGGGTAAATCCCTCATGGATTCAGAGATTCGAGGAAAGTTCAACATTGGAGAACTAGACATCCACTTCTTTGATCCGAAAATGAGACGTCTAGCTGAAAACGCGGTCAGAGTTTCGAAATCGGCCAGGTTCTCTTGTTTTGTGTGCTGACCGTTCTCAAGAATAAGGCTCTTTTCATATCATACATGACGAGGGAAACGCACTTATTTATGTTTATAGAGATTTTTATTTTGTCTGAATTGTTCAAGACATTATGTGGTGTCTGGGTGATATGAAGGGTCAAAAATTTTAGTCCTTGTGAAGTAAAATTAACAACAAACAAAAGACATTACCAGTAAAATGTATCCGGGATTTGTAAATCTAGTTCCAATGAAAAAAGAGATTGTTAGAAATGGGAGGAGACCGAAAGAAAACAAACAAGAGGATAGGAAATGATAATAGGATAACAAGGGATAAGGGAATAAACATAACACTAACAGTAAATTGGGTTAGGATATAACTAGCTAAATAAAAAAGTTTTGATAGCATTAGAAAAATAGAGATTCTATTATTAATGTAGTGACGTCATGTGTATTATGTTAGAGAATCTTGTTGTGATTGGATAATCCATTAGAAATTTGTTTGGAAAGTTCATACATGCTGAAATTGGGATCGGAAGTGATCTCCCGTTCCACGGTCAGGAAGCTGGGGAGTTCAGGTTCGGCAGAGCCTGGGGGTTTGATCGTGTATGTCTCCAGGATTATCAGAGGATGCCCATTGCAGGCTGGAGGGAGTGGATTCACGTAGACATCCATGTGGAAGTACTGAAAACAATATTTCCAAAATGTCTCTTGACATTCAAGATGTTTTAAAACCGTGGACATTCAAAAAATCGATTTTGAGATTTTTGTTTTAAAATGGCCAGGGGCATCCTACTAGCATATTACTGAAACATTTTTTCCCAATTCTCCCGTTAACCTACCTTAATTTACAACAGTATGATTCTACAGTAATCTGGTATTACTCAAAAATTAAGCATCAGAAACGGCCAAAATTGCTAGTATTTTGGCACCTTGTAATTGCAACGACAGTCGAACCTTGGCGGTTGGGTTACTGCAACATAGCGAAACCCATGTTCGGCCGCACAAAATCGGCCGTAAAAAATTGTTTCTGAAAACTCACAGCCAATATTTTATATCAATGTTAAAAAACGTCCAAAAAGTCATAACACCGTTTTCGTGGTATAGTGGATTTTAGTCAATATTTGTAATCCGAAGGTCCCGGGTTCGAGCCTTACTGAAAAAAATATGTGAAACTGCGTAAAACTTTAAAAAACCGATTAGGATGGATTGGCTAGGTATATTTAAGAAACATGACTATACCTATAAAAATCGGCCGTAAATTTTTTTTTAAAAGCACGTTGATAATTATACGATTTTCAGGATCAGCATATGGTGTTATGCCTTTTTGGACGTTTTTTTACGTTTATATAGCAGAATTTTATGCTTATTAACATACCTAAAAATTGGCTGCTGGTTTTTAGAATTTTTTTACGGCCGATTTTGTGCGGCCGAAGATGGGTTTCGCTATGTTCCAGTAACACAACAGCCAAAATTCCACCGTCATTGCAATTACAAGGTGCCAAAACCTATATACTAGCAATTTTGGCCGTTTCTTATGCGTAATTTTGGAGTAATACCAGATTACTGTAGAATCATACTGTTGTAAATTAAGGTAGGTTAACGGGAGAATTGGGCAAAAATGTTTCAGTAATATGCTAGTAGGATGCCCCTGGCCATTTTAAAACAAAAATCTCAAAATCGATTTTTTGAATGTCCATGCATCGTTTTAAGCAATTTTTTGTAACAAACGGCCATGCTGCCAAAGCTGGTCATCCTACGAAACGAATGATAAGATCTGGGAACAAGCTCCGCTTATCTTAGGGTCAAAACGTATTATCGGAGAGTTATCAAACGAACACAACTACCTTAATCAAAAGATTTTACCCTGTATTCCTGATATAATACTCTTTACTCACTTGACTTCCGAAGTTAAAACATCTCCTTTTCTTGTGTAATGTCGCCCTGGAAGTGTCCTTCATGGTCAGATATCGTTGGTATTCCCGCTCTGTGATCTGCATTCGGGTTTCGACCGGTTCTGGATCAATGAATTGTCGAGTTGTTATCGTGTAAGTGGACCTTCCATTCTGACATCGAGTTCGGATTCGTACTTGGATGTTTGGTTTGTCAGCCAAAAGGTAATCATGGGTAACATCAAACTCTTCATATCTCGGGAATCTGGATTCCTCGAACTCTCTGACCAACCATTTCCTTTTCCGACTGTTTTTGGCAAGTCGATCTTGATATTCCAAGCCTACTCGATCGCATACCACAGAGATCAGTTTCAAAATCTTATCATCAAACTTCTTGACTTCTGAATTATCAACAACATCCACATATGGATGTCCCACCCAAGCATTTCGAGTGACCCGGTCTTGTTCCAGAGCTTGTCGCAGGCCTTCGGAACGTGCTGCGTTATTTGCCAGAGTGTAATAATTCTCAGCGCCATCAGCAGCCGTAACCATGTGAACGACCTGATTGTATCTGTTCTCTCGGAGTTCAAATTGATCTAATTTCAGATCATCTAATATTTTATTCCATCCTTCTGGAGGCATATAAGCAGAGGGATCCATCGCTCCGCGGTCACAGATGATAAGAACATTTCGGTCTTTGACCAATGAGGCTTGGTTAAAGAATACCTATAAGTTAACGAATATCAAAATCACATAACTTTTTATTGGCCTACCTCTTCGATCCTAATTAATGTCGATAGCAGATCTTTTTGGAAGGTAAAGCTCTGTGTATCACTCAATTCTGCAAACTTGACTCCTCCGCCCAGAAGGACAGTAGCCGTTTCCGGGACGGTAAACACTTTCCATCCAGCATTTTCAAAGAAGGTGGCCAATCTTTCTTGACCGGTCGTTTTCCCACCACAAGGACCTCCCGTTAACACCAACCGATAAGTTCGAAAGTTCTCCGGCTTTGACGGTTCTGCCATCTGGAAAACTGGACTGTCGATAGAGAAGGTTCTGATAGTATTGGCCAAGATATCGGCAGGATGGAAAGCTTTAGTGTCAATCAGAAGCTGTTCCACAACGTAATTGTCGACAGACTCGGCACCACTCGAATAGTCTGAAGTGGTCCCGTTCGACTTTTCCTGCAAAAGTGAACATAAAGAAAGAAATGGGAAGCATAAAGAAATAGCCTAAATAACATGAAAAATTGTAAATTATCCATGGCAACTGAATTGCGAAAAAAATTTTAAGCAAATCACAGCAAGAACTAGAACAAACGAAAAGATAATAATAAATTATACACAAGGATTTTTTTTAGACTTACGCCCTTCCTGACCTCCTGCCTCACAGAGATATGGCCCTCCAAATATTGTTCTGAAAGAATTCGATTATTAGGGAAACTGATAAAAAAAAATTATTTTTGAGCAAAAAAAGCAAGAGGAAAAGAGGAAGAGCGAATATCTGGCCAGGCGAGGGAATTCAAAATGGGAAAAGAATATTCGGCCACACCATGAACCCAGCCGTCTTTTTCGGAGCCTGAAATCGCTCGGAATGTCCTTTAAAACGCGCTGAATTTCCATTTTTAACCGGGACACCACATCTTTTTATGGCCTAGAGAAATTTTTGTGGAGAAGTTTACGAATTTAGTCCGCGATTAGAGACCATTTCTCTATATTTTAGAGAAGAAATGGACACGGCGAGTTCGTTTCGAATGCAGAGAGCGAAAGGAAACTAAAGGACGGAAAATTTGAGATTTGTGGCCACAGAAATGAGATCGGGAGGATCGGATCCGACTTCGCCCCAAGGTCAGGAAGGCCGCCGAAAGGTTTAGTGAGTCATAATACTATACGTTTGAATTGACACAGGGTTTCATTTGGAACAAAAAATAATGGCAACATCGTTTTAAGAAAACTCATTTAGTTTTGAATGTCATGAAAGACAGGTGCAAAGTCAAATGATTGCGCAGTTTGGCGCGGGAACAAGGCCGTGCGGGGTTAAAATTTCAGGGGACGGGGGGGGGGCACCCCTTGTCGCACGGCCCTGCAGGAGAAACACCTGGATAACATGAATGATGTCTTGCTGTAACAGTTCAAGTAACTATGATGATCTTTAGGTAAAAGAAATGTAATTTTTTCAGTTTTAAGAAACCAGGGGGAAATGGAAATATTTTAGAACTTACAATGAGAATCCAAACCTACCATTTATTGAAATCATTTCAGATCCCATAATTTGAAGCCCCTTATGTGTGGAAACACCTGAGGATACCGTAATCGATGGAATTCCACGGCTGAAAGCAGAAAAAAGTTTTTTGTGTTTGAAAAAGAAAATCTACTTTAAGGATTAGAAGTCGGAAGTTCAAATACAAAAAGGAATACCAACTTGCAATCTAATTAAATTGATATTTATATTAAGACCGTATTATTATAAGAGGTATTTATTTGTTGTCCGGAATTCGGGGAAGGAGGAGATAAGATCGAAAGAAACCTTGACACCTACAAAGCCCATGACTGCCGGCCATTCATTCATCTCCCCTCCTTTATATTCCCTTTTCTTCTGAATACTCCTCAGATCATATCTTAATGAACTCGGTAAACATCATCCGTTACTTTACATCAGAGGTCGAACTACAGTAATCAATAATGAATAATAAAAGTTCATTCAAACCAGGGATCGCTCTCGGTATCCGAACATGGGCTGTTTATTCTATTGGATGACAAAAAATGACAGAATTGGGACTAATGAATGGCCCGAAAAAAGAGGAAACGGAGATTCAGATAATAACAAAGATTGCAATAAAAAGGAGCGAATATACTGAAATCAAGCAGACTAAGACGGTTGTAAAAGGGATAAGAAGATCTTGGGTCTCACGAATGAGATGTAATTTATTGAATCATCATGTCAAATGGACCAAAACTCTATGATGGCTATACGATATATAAACAGCGTATTTAATATTAGTCCCTTGCAGCTTCAAGAACACAATTTCTTAGTTGATTAACTTCCGGGGATCCGATTAATACCTATATAAGCTAATCAAATCTCCAATGCCTTCTCGATTTGAATCCCCATGACCTTCGCCTGCTGTCAACAAAAAACAAAATGTAATTATTTTTTTTACAAGTGATGAATATTAACATAAGTCTCATTTATCAGGGTTTAAATAAATAAAAAAGAGGAAGTCTTGACATTTCTCAAACATTTGGCCATCTCCCACGTTATGTAATAGATTTTACACAAAAAATAAAAAAATAAGTAAAGGAGAAGATAGACAGATGTCTGCAAGGACAAAAAAAACGAACGGAGGAAGGGAACAAAGATTTCGACGAAACCTTACAGTGCTAGTAAACATTATACTGACAGGGTTGAGGGGGCACTGGGAATATTGCACATGATATGGGTTTGTTGGAAAAAAATAAGTTTACTTTTTTTATTACTCGTGCTGACATAACATGGGAAGGAAAAGTTCATACGATTTCTTTTGTTTGATATAGTAAATCTTCCACATGTAGGAAGCCCTAATTTAAGTCATCTATAACAAGTCTTATACGATGGCGTCACGCAACCAGAAGAACACCGAGAATATATATTTGCACTCCCTTTTTCAGAATTACCCATTGAGCACAAATATGGGGAAAAAGTTTTTATTTATAAGTCAAACATACGAAGTCTCTAAGGCAAAAAAAATAAGTTAAAATAAAGAGTGTTCGTAATCCCTGGATTGGGACTGCCAGGTGGTCTGGCATTTTCTCTCCCATCTCCTCTTTCTGTGCACTTTCTCTTCTTTTAATCACTTTTAAGTTTACGTTTTTAGATTTGCGGAAGTTTCTGATTGTTTTTTATTTGTCTGGAAAATTTAAAAATATCAAAATTGCAATAACAAAAATGGCAGGAGAACGTTTAGAACCTTATTTGCTCATTAATTTTATATTATTTCCGACTTGAATCGACAGTATTTACTGCAATTCCATTAAAAACTACAATTCCATGATCTCCCTAACATCGTTAATGTACTCGTGTGAGTTCGAATTACAAATAGGTAGACGCAAACCCTTTCCCCGAACTATTTTTCTTCAAACTTCCGTAAATTCGCCTTGGGAAATCTCCACGAACCCAAATTTCCCATATGAAGGGCAGGTGAAATATGAATATAAAAGTAATTGTAATTGTAAACTTAATCAAACTTCTTGAGATATGCAACTGGTAACTGGTTTGCTGTTACTTATAAGACTCTGTATCTGTCAACTCAATTTTTCTACTGCAGTAATTAGTACTATTGTTACTACTGATAGTCCAATTACAACTCAGGAATGGTCAAAGGTTGTAAGGAATTCTTTTATCAGTCAGTTTGTGAGTTTGAATGCTCAAAATAATGCAGTCACCACACCAAGTCCGGTGACATCAGGGAATGTTACTCCAACAACAACAACTTTGACATCAACTAAGGTAATAACAACTATTGTTCCTGATTTTACTTTACCGGGAATTCCTAGTATTCCTTCTTTGCTTGGATTGAGTAGTTCTACTACTGATTTCACTCCATCTAATATTACAGCAGTTGCTCCGTTTACTTTATTCCCAACTCTCCCTCCAATTACTTTTTTTCCACCTACCGTAACGACAAATGGATCTAATACTACTGAAACTACTTTTTTTACCTTTTTCCCTACAGCACCTACAACTACAACAACATCATTAAGTCCGAGTGCAACTCCTGTTTTTACCTTAATCCCAACATTTCCTACTGCGTCCACTACAACAACTGTGACTACCACTGCCTTTGCCCTGTTTCCAACTATTCCAACAACAACCACTTCAGTAAGTCCAATTAATGTTACCATATTCACTCTTTTCCCAACTTTAATAACGACTTCGACTGCAACTACGACAAGTCCTAGTAGTTTGACTACCATTTTTACATTGTTTCCGACGGCACCAACTACAACTTCTTCTACTACTACAATATCACCTATAACTATTCCTTCCCCTACATTTTCAACTGTAACAGTAACTTTATCTCTTACGACAAACATGGCAACCCAGATTTTAACAACTCTTAGCCCGCGTACAACCACATTATTCACCATTTTTCCTACTGTTCCCACAAACACAGCAACGGCAACTACAAGCGCAGCCAATATTTTTGCTTTGTTCCCAACAGCGCCCAGTACTATTTCCACCACAACAACGCCACAAATCCCCAATCTCTTTTCGAATGCAACGTTCACGACTCTCTTTCCTACAATTCCAAATGTAACCACCTCTTCAACTGCAGCTACGACAAGTGGGCTGCCTATTAATTTGCTCCAAACGATTCCACCCACTACAACAAATCCAATTACAACTACCGTTTTATCGCTTTTTCCGACCTTCCCAAGGACTTCAACAACCACAAGCCCTAGCACAACTACCATGTTTACTTTTTTCCCGACGGTACCGACCATTTCCACTTCCACGACAGCAACCGCACCTACACCTTTAATAATCACTCCTTTCCCTCTAATGCCTACAGGAATCACTGAATCACCAACAAAAACAACTTTGACACCAGTTTCATCCACTTTATTCCCAACAATCCCGCTAATTACTTTAGTCCCAGCAACTCTTACTACAACGAGATTGAGTGCTACAACAACAACAACAACTACTACTACTACTACCACCAGTGCCGCCACAACTACTATCACTACGACCACTTCCTCACCTACAACTAACACCACATCGATCCCCAATTTCTTTTCGAATACAATTTTGCCAACTTTCTTTCCATCAATGCCAACCGTAAGCACTCCCTCGACTACAACTGCATTCATTGCATCAACGGGTGCATCGCTCTTAAATTTAATTCCAACATTTATTACAACTACCACAAATTCCGGTACAACTACATTGTTCACTCTTTTTCCAACATTTCCAACAACAACGACAACAAGTTCCAGTACTGCGGCATTGTTTACTGCGTTCCCGACGGCACCGACTATCCTTTTTACGACTACGGCATCACCTATTCTTACCACTGCTTTCCCTCCGTTCCCCACAATTCTACCAACCCTAACTACAACGTCTAATCCAAGCACAAGTACATCTTTCACCCTTTTTCCAACTTTTCCGACTACATCTACTTCAACATCTGCGATTGTAACAATGATTGTTACACTGGTTCCAACAGTGTCGACCACAACGTTCTCTACTACAACCACGACTGTACCTAATGTAATTAATCCGTTCTCTCTGATTCCCACACTTAAGACAACAACTTCTACTACAGCTAATCCGACTACAAGAACTCTTTTTCCAATTTTCACGACAACTTCGAAAACTACAACAACTCTCTTTACGTTTTTTACGACTGTTCCCACGACTACTGTACCTTCCACAAGTTCAACATTAACTACAACATTGTCTACAACTACGATGACTAGTACTAGTAGTAGTACTACTACTACTACTACTACTAGTAGTACTACTACTACTACTACTGGTGTTAGTCGTATTGAAACTATTCCTACAACTTCTACGACGACTACAATTACTACTACAACAACTACGGGCACAACTACAACTAGTACCACTATAGGTACGACAAATACCATAACCACAACAATAGAGGCCTCCACGACCATGTTTATCCCCTCTAATGACTTAAGTGCCCAATTCACAATGAAACCAGCCGATTGTTTAAACAGTACATCTACGTATGATCCATTAGAAGTTATTCCCGGAGATTTAAATGTAATCCAACAAGTTATTAAACAGTGGAACACCACCAACGAATCCAACCAATTGCATTCGTATTATCTATTTGTGGTTAATGTGATCAACTCACAAATTTCACCTATTTGTGGATTACAGTTGTCGCAGAATAACGGCAAATCGGTAAGTTGCATCAGACATTTGCTATATGTAATTAATATTAATGTACAGGGTATTCCAAAAAACAGGAACTTCTGTTTATAGCAATATTTTATTTAATAGACAAGATTCAACAAAATTGACAATAAATATCAGTAAGACGAAGCTTTGTTAGCAATATGTTTGGCCAGTTTCAAATGGGATTCCCTTGGCGGCGATGCATAGATCCAAGCGTGGATTTTGAGGATGTTAAACGATGACCGACGGGCCGGGAGTCGCAAAGGACAATATCTTGTCGTTCTGGTGGTTCTGCACCCGGCAGACACTCATCCGCGACCATAATGCCTTCTCGTCGCTAAACCGCAAGCCGGCGCTTAAGCTTCCGACATGTCTGACGCCGTACGCGCGTGTTGTCATCACTGAGGAGCTGACTTTTTTGCAGCTTGTATAAAATTTAACAGAATAAGAATCATTTGGCTGCACTTAAAGCTTTTCGCGTCACTACCCATGAAAAAAGTTCCGTTTTTTGGGACACCCTTTATGATTAAACTTTAAATTTTTGTTTAGATAATATTGGAAATGTGGAAATTAAGTGAAGACGAGAGGCCCAATGCATCTCCAAATATGTATACATTACCATCCTGGATAAGATTAGAAGTTGGCTCTGTTTATAAAGCCGGAGGAGTCGCTATGGACGGGATACCCGATTTTATTATGATTAATTCAACTGTTTGTACATAATTAAAATACGCTTTAAAAGATAGAGTTTCGAATACAAATAGATGTTTTGCCGAATTTTGAAAAATATTTTTATATTTATTTTTACTGGATCGACGACCGGTCGATGGCGGTCCGACTGACTGATTTGGAAACTGGACAAGGAGAAGAAAACAAAAATCTCCTCTTCTCTTGTAACTGGATCTTGGCCATAGGCGAGAGAGACGAAGGCAGGGGAATTAGCGAGTCCTTCGGCTTCACTACTTCTTACAAAACTGCCGCATACGACTGGTAATCACACATTAATTGCCATCAATAATATCCTAATGTCAAGTCTAAGGTAATGCTTGCAGGATCGGTCACATATACTTTCGTCGCCGAGCTCCCCGCTTCAATCTACCCATGGAAGGACTCGATCTGTATCTAGAGCCGGGAAGAATGCCTCTGGCTTCAACAAAACCTGCCAAAGTTCGGATTGGGTACACGGTGTATATGACGGATGAATTCAAAGAAGTGCTACGTGAGTTGTTGATAACTGTAATTTATGTTAACTTCAGATCATGAGCCGTTGACTGAAACTTACGTTGCTCCTTCCGTCTTTGGCTTGGTCGAGTGTTACAAAGCTCCGACTGGTCGATTCAAGGAGAAGTTGGCTGAATTCATGGGATCCCGATTACGTGAGAAGAGAGATGTATAACTGAACATCATTTAGGAGGAACCTGGAGATTTGTGGTGACAATGGAGTTGGTTTTCTCGACCAAAAGTTTCTTCTCAGGACCTGAAATCTTTTCGAATAATCTTCATGCTCAGCCTGATGACATTTTAAATGATTTCAGATTCGCATTCAAACAGAATCCGTAAGAATATTTATTGTAATAATATCCACAAGACGTTGTAGTAGTATCCATGACTATGTCAAATAAGTAATGTTTCAGTGATTTCCACTTGATTTGTTCTGATGGCCAAGTAACGGCTTCCAAATTGGGTTTGTTTCTAGCTACTGAATACTTCAGAGAGATGTTTCTCCTTCAAATGGAGCTTAAAATCAACTCTTCTGATCATGACCTGAGACAATTCCGCCGACTCACAGTTATGACTCTGGTCGATTATTTGATTTCAAACACGATCAAGGAGAACATGGTGATGGCGGTGGAAGAAGTCTCTGAACTCATGCAAGTGGTCGAACTTCTGAAGCCGGTTAGGAAGGATGAATTAAGGTATTACATGCATAAACTCCTTATCAACAAGCTGAAACAAGTAAATTTTAAAATTAAATTATTTATTTAAGTAACATTAGGTAGCCGAAACCAGGATGGAAGATGTCGTAAAGATTCTTTTGGTGGCCAATCGATGTAACTTTGCTCAGCTGAAGATCATGTGTTATGCTTCGGTTGTAAACATGCATTACGAGGCATTCAAAACGAGATATCGGATTGATGTAAGCCATCGTATTAGTCTTGTTAACATACATATTTTATCCTTTAATTTCCTTTCTAGGCCCCAGAACCAGAAGATCGTGAAATTTTTGGCCAACTACAAACAACCCGCGCATTCACCTTCCAATCGCCCCTTGAATTCATCGACAAACTCCGTCTCAAGGCATACAAAGTCTCTCTCGCCTTTGCCTGAATAAACTGATTTCAAAAAATTAAAATTAATTTTATTCGATCAAAAAGAATTTGCGTTATTCGATTTTCGAGAGATTAGTGAAAAAGAGAATGTTTTCTGTGGAGCGCGCAGAGAATGGATAAAAAAAGTGGACCAGATGAAACAGTTTAGTGATAAACTGGGACAAATGCCCTCAAGGCCGACAAGTTAATTGCACTCTATAACACCGACCTGAAGACAGAATATTTAATGGGAAGGGACACCGTGTAATCACAGGTATTTGAATACATACTTAGACAGAATATGGGAGCGTAATACAGAAGAGTTAATCATATTTTAGATACTTTTATTATTAAACTTCCGATCCGATTTGGATTAGATAAGATTAGATCAACTCTTTTCACTGACATCTCCACCATATACCGCGAGAAAATGGACGGAAGTGTTGACAAGGAGCAACAATCAACAAAGGGCAAGATGGTCAGGGAATGGGACGCCAGGTTTGGACTCGTTCTGGGAACATTACATAAAATAACAACCATATCTGTTTTCTTTTTCGTATTATATATCTCTCTGAAGTACCGCGGCTATGTACAGAAACACTATCCCGGCACGGTGGAACTACATTTCTACACCTAAAATACAACTAATCGAAAGAAAGAGGGACAGTAGAGAACAGAGAGACGTCAGAGAAACAAAAGAAGGGCAAAACCCGTTGGATAAAGTCTTAAGAAGATGAGAACACGGCCACAGACAACACAACAACCAGCGAGTGGGGGGGGGGGGGGGGGGGGGGGGGGGGGGGGGTGCGGTAGGGAAGAAACATTTACCGTAAAAAGGGCGGCCGATGAAAGAATCGTGGGGCAAGAACATCCTTGTTGTTATAACCGAGTAGAAAGAGAGAGAAAGTAATCGTATACTGTTAATCGAGCACCGATGAGAAAATCATTCGTTCGGGAGAGGAAAACGGGCTAGGCTGGCACGGCTGGAACGGCCTAGAATCGGGGAGGCAATTGCTGGCTGACTGAAAACAAATAGATTATATATTTTATAGATACCTTCAACAAATTGTACATCACTCTTTCGAGGAAATGATCTCCTAACAAACATGTAAAATTAAATACATATTCGAATACCTCGCTTGTCATATCCTCTTATAATATGAATGGACTCACAAGAGACAGCCGGCATATATCCGGGCACTTGTTGCATTAAATATGGATTGAATTGGGCGGTCTGTTGTGCATAAATGGGGATCCCGTTGGTGGGTACCCCGTTCTTGTTCTTCCCATTCACCCCATTCTGAAATATACTAATTGTAATGGTCAAAGCAGCAACTTTGATAAGAAAAGGACGAAAAAGAACTCAAATTTAAGAGACAGTACAGTAACAGGCAGGGAAAGAGAAGCAATTAATCTTCATCTACAGTATTTACAGTAGAAGGAGTACAAAAGTAATCATTCAAGGTTTACCTAACTATAATGTAATTTTGAAGCAGAGAAGTGTTAATTTAAAAAAGCGATATTCTTCATGAAATCTCCCTGAACTGAAGGCTAATCCACTCTAAATAATATAAGCATTATATCAGAAAAGAGTGCGGATACGACAAAAAGTGTTAGAGGACGGATTTAAAGGGGCAAAAAACACAAAAAACGACAAAAGAAAGAAAAAGATAACGCTACTGTGGTATTTAACACCCAGATGTTACAACGATAATAAAAAATGTGAAAAACGGCAGTGAAAGTGTTAGATACCACAATAACGCAGAGATCAAAAAGACTACAGTACCGCAGCAGAGGCTAACAGCAGCTGATTCTGGAACGCTGTGAGATCGCCTGAAGCAAGCACACTCGAAGCGGCGGAGGCCGGAGTTCTGGCCGGGTTCGGGGTGTTCGTTTTCTTTTCATCCCCACTCCCGCCCTCGTCAAAACCAGCTGATCTGGCTGATCGTTTCCGACCTTCCACTGGAGAGCCAGTCTGCCCAACTGCCTGTGTTGATTGGGCAGATTGTTGCGCGGCCAAAGCAGCCAAAGCAGGCGAATTGAGAAGCTGGGATTGGGAGAGGCCAACCAACGGAGACTGCGCCAATGGACTGGCCAGAGTGGGAGACGAACCCAACTGTTGTTGGAGCAGGGCATTCACCAAAGCCTGGTTCTGGACTCCAGTCAGTTGTTGCTGCTGTTGTTGTTGAACTTGTTGCTGTTGTTGGAGCAGAGCCAGTTGACGGGCCACCAACGAGGACTGAATGGATTAGAATAGCGATAAAAAGCAGGCCACGAAAACAAACAATCACTACACTTGAAATAAAAAATTCCACGAGGGGCAGCCAATTACTCTAATTTCAAATTACTTATGCTGTTACTGTAACTATCCGAGTAATTCCAGAAAAAAAACGTTTTTTGGACCGAGTGAATGTTACAAAAAGGGCACGGAAGAGGCGTTTTACAGAATTCTGCGGAAAAAAACAAAAATATGGAAATTAGTGGCTCTACATCTGACATTGTAAAACAACTACAAATAACTCCGTGCTACTTTTAAGCTCCCAAACTAAAGAGAATGGGATCAGAACATAATAATAGACATTCACAGGCAGTGCGATCCAAGTTTCCACACAATTACACTCATGTTAATATTAAAGATAGGTAAAGCAAATCTCTTCTTTCATTTTATGTCGTTTTAAATGATCTAAGGCCACTGTTGAATACGTAAAATTGCAAGAACTTAGTATTCCTTTAACAAAGATCAATTATGTATTGCATATACTTGAGAGTACTATTATTTACAAGCGGAAATACAATCACAAACCAATTAAAGCCGAAGAACAAAGGAATCGCACTGTCTGGAGGCCTTCCGCTCTCTGGCGCCCTCTCAATTCGTCCTATTCTCGCACCACAATTACACACCAAAAACTCGACTTACGGTCTGTACGAAGGGATCGGCGGGCATTAAAGTCGGATAAATGGCGGTTAGCGGTGAATAATATTGATAAGGCATGGTGGGTAAGAGAGCGGCCTGCTGCGGTTGTTGCTGTTGCTGCTACAAAAACAAAGTCAAGTCACGGAATAGAAAGAGAGGGAGCGTGGGATTAAAGGCGGTCATTAGATAAGAATTTTCAAGTTTAATCATCTTATTTTTGCAAAATATTTCTTAAATTGGATGATTCATAGCGTTAGAAAGTTAGTTTCGTTAGTTTCAGACACAGAAGGCACCCTTACCAATAACTGGGCCATCTGAATGTTGTTGGTAATACCGGGCTGCGTTAACTGCGAACATATCAGATTCTTCAGGGCCAAGTTATTTCTGCCATTTACCAAAAGTTGATCCTTCAGATGTTGAGGGGGATGGAGATATTTACATTTCGGATTTTCACGGGTGCAACGACCCTAAAACACAAAAAATAAACAAAATTATCAAATAACAATCAGTATGATTACTAAAATCTTACTTTAATAGAGTCATAACACGCCGTAACTCTACCATTCTGAACATCCACATGTGCCGGTGGATGTGCAAACTTGCAATCGATGTCGGACCTGGAACACTGTCCTCTCTGGAACTCTCTGCAGACCTCCAATTGCAACCATCTAGAGTCCTTGGCATTCAGAAGTTGGTTTACCAAATGATTCGAGTTTATATTGGTTGGGGTGGGGACGGCAGGCACGGCGGTCAGTGAAGCCGCCGCCGTTGCGTTGGAATTCTCGTCGAACATGGGAGAGAATCGACCGGTATGAGACCAAACAACAAGAAGATCAGCAGGACGTCGTCAAGCGAAAGCGGACGGACTTTATACAAAAAAGAAGGCGTCTGAAGCCGGCTGAAATCGGGGGACGTTAAATTCTGAAGTCAGGAGAAACAAGCACGGTGGAGGGCGCGAGAAATGGAACTTGGTTAAAGAAAAAGACAAGTGACACAACAGACAAGCTTTGGGAAAGTCTATATAAAAAAATAAGATCATGAGCTCGATGCGCGAAAAAACCGGATAAACAAAGAGCGCGGGGACATCTCTTCGGGTGATAGATAATATTAATAGAGAAAAATTTGACCTCCATTCGATTGGCAACCATCTCCAGCTCGATCCTCAAGAGTCCCGAGAGGAAAGGGCCTCAGCAAATACCAAACAATCCTCGTTAGTCCTTATACGCACCCGCTCCATCAACTCATCCAGGATCCGAGCGAATCTCCGGTTTTCAAACCCACAAAGTCCGCTACAGGAGTATTTTTTGTAAATTAATACACCATGACGGAGAGCGAAGGCTTAAACGGACTCGAATGTATTGTAAACCCGGGCTAGGTATGGAAATGAAAGGGATTAATGTCACCGGAATCTACTATTATATACTTTCTTTCTCTTCACTCTCTCTTGGTACTTTCATATTCTGCGGGAATTCAGAGTAATAAATTTTGATATCATGGGAGGCGAAAACAAAACAAATACGAATAAACACGTATTTTATACCCGAAAAAGCAAGGATCAAAACAAAACTCGTCCATGTATAATATAAAACAATAAAATAATCTCTGCAGCCATCGTCAGTGCAGTTAGAGACCCGAATCTCGCTTCGATCACTCTCGAAATGCAAATGCAAGTCGGGGCATTAAAGGGAGGCGGTGACCGTGCCATCAACGCCAGGTGAAAGGTCACCTCAAGGCCGAATTTAGGGTTTGCGGTAAGGGCGAACCCCATTAGTATAATATTGTAACATGTTATAATATATGCAGAGAAATTGGAAGGAATGATAAGTAAGACAAGACCTGATAAGTCAGTCTACCGATTCCATTTTGCTGTCGTATCACAAAAATAATACGGTTTCTGATTGCGTAATATTATTCAAAAATGATTACGAAATATCAATATCTAGCTCTTAATCGGTGTATTCATCAAAAAATGCTAAGTAAATATAGAAAACTAACGTTTCAAAAGGCTGCCAAGCCAGGATCGGATTCACAAATTGACAATCCGTCAAAAAATTCAGAATCGCGGTCCTCGGCCTGGAAGAAGGCCATAAAAATAAGAAGACGAGTCCCTAAGGAGATGCCCGGCCTTTTAAGACCGGCCCGAATCATGTACGGGGAGTGACTCGAGAATGCAGAAAATGCACCACTTCTTGCATAAAATACAAAAGAGAATGTTGTTGAGATGTCACAAAACACGTCAGTCTTCACGATATAATGTCAGCTATTCAAGAGGTTTTAATCAAATAAAAAGTCCTGGAATCGAACTGGATTCTCCAGAAAAGGCATTCAAAGAGAGAAGAGGGAGGGAGACCTCGAAACATGTTAGTCAACGGCCCAAAAGAGGCAAGGAAGATTAGTCAGCATCTCAAGGTCTTGTACAAATAGTAGTATAGAGCAACAAACAAATATAATAATTATGGTTTCAAATAAAAAATTTATATTCAAAATTTTCAAGTAATTTTTTTAGTTTGAAACAAAGCTGTGTAGATAATTAAGTCATGTGTGTAACAACCTATCAGTAAAAACAAACGGCTCTTTTATAAGAATTTACTCTTTATTCACATCAGTAAATCATAAATGCAACCCTTTCACATTTTCAATCTCAAATTTATGCTTAAAACCGGAGATTACTGCGTACCACTCGCAACGTAAGCGACGAAAGTTCAGGAAATGGCTTCGGCTCCAGAAGCCCTTCCTTCGCCGCTAATCCGACGGCCTCGATCAGATGAAGAGGCGAAAATGGAGGCGATCGCTTTACCTCCCCTCACTTCCTGAATCATCGCAAAACTCCCTTTGGAAAAAAGTTATTTCCTGAGGGCTGAATCAATAGCGACGTCGGGAAGAGAGCCAAGACTCTGCTGTGGATTGCAAGATCTCTTTTTATATAAATCAAAGCAGAGGGCAATATAATATAAAAAGAAGTAAATAACGTGTTAGAGTTAGTAATTTGTGATCCCTTCACCAATTTATGTTCCAAATTTTTCGATGATCATCATTCTGGACCATCAATCTCGGAGTTTTGTACGATTCCCGGGATTTCCCTTCCTACCATTCGGCCCTCAGGGCTCAATCAGTCAATTGTTCCCACCGCATAAAAAGTCATTCAAAACTGGCCTCAAACCTTGACCAGGTGCCCGGAAAACAGATCAGGTGTGTGCAAACAATAAAGGGATCCCTTTCCTCCAAAACTCCGCTAATTAATGCCGCATTCCAGCTGGGCCAATAAAAGTATGCAAATTTTGGGCTGGATCAAGATGCGGGACGAGATTACAAAAAATTGAAACAGCAAAGGAGAGCATCATCTTCTAGTGTTCGAATTGAACTGAACGAGGAAATAAAAGTTTTAGCGGGCCCAGCGAGCGCGGAATTAATCCCCTAAAGGCAGAGAATCCAACTTGATCGGCGCTAAAAAGAAAGCCCACTAAGAGAACAGAGAGAGAGGCTCGAGACACACAAAAACAACGACGTTGAAGCCGTTCAGAAAGGGGAGAAGAGCGGGCGAGGGTTGAGAGGACGCACCCTTCCCGAGAGCGCAACCGACTGCCGTTAAAGGGAGACGCCTTAATACCATTCCGATAGCCTAAAAGAAAAAGATCGCTCACCGATCGGAGCAAGAGATTACGAAAGAGAGGAAGACAGCCAGAGAATAATTATAATGGAATCATGAGATCCGGAAGGCATGGCCTCGGAAAAAGAATCATCAGTTTAATTTGAAATTAAGAAAAACGATTTTGGATATCAATTCTGGAGCAAAGAAAAAAGTTTGAAAACAAATTCTGGAAACAAAAATGAAACGACGACTACGAAAAAAATCTCCGAACCCCTCAGACACAAAAGAATGGCGGATCAAGGAGGCTAACGTTCTCAAACATATCCAATTATCCGATTTCTCCTTTAATCAGCCGCCTTGGAGAATAAAATTCGGAGCAAAAGCAAACTTGAAGCAGGCCCTGCCCAAAAAAGCCCATAACTTTTAATGGGACCCCGAACCTGTTGCTCCTAAGACCCAACTCTCCTATTAATCGACCATGTTTAAAATGAGACCGAGGAATTATGGATTGCAACAGGTTCGATGAAGATAGAGATAAACGACTTTAAGGCCAAAAAAAATTTTATAATGTATGATAGTTTGACCAAGCACAAGCCGAAAACAACTTAAATTACTTGAAAATTCCAAAAAAATTTTAGCATGGAAATAGATAATTTTTCTAATTGTAAATAAAAATAATTCTGAACCCGATCCACGTGCATGCAGCTCCTAAATCGGACCAAAAGACCCGGAAAACCCGGTTCTTTGGACCTCTAAACGCCTCCGACGAACAACTGTTTTGAAGGAAAAATTCCGTGAAACTAATGGTTTAAAAGGCCCGATTATATAATTCTTCGCGGAAAAACCTCGGATCATAAAATTTGAAAACCTTTGAACGTGTCTTTCGTAATGCTAGATGTGCAAATTAAAGAAAACTAAAATTTAAAAAGGTTTAAGCCCCCTATGCGTATGCGATAATCATAAAAATGGGGTGATAAATTGAAAGTAAGGTATGGGCCGTTATGAGGATATCGGGGCATTAATCAGGTCGGAAGAAGCCTTCCTCAGCTGTTGATAATTAAATGATATCATCCAGGTCATGTCATATTGGCACACATTATGTTATCCCTGGTTCCAATGATGCTTTAAACTAGTTTCCCATTAAAGTCTCCCCTCGTCATAATTTCCGGACTGATCAAAGACAGCGCGGCCCAAAGCCACCGACGTCCCTTCCATGGCCATTGGCCATAAAATAAAAGGAATTCAAAGGGCGGAGACCCTCTTGATGCCCAAAAAATGAGGGAATTTAGAGACCTCGAGAGGCCGGTGCGGGGCGGGGCCCAAGTCAAACTCATCGCCAATGCGCACTTTTTAAGAACCTCTTAAGCAAAAAAAGGTGCGGATATGGTAGTCGCGGGTCAGGAAATCCGGGTGCCGTGCACTCATTGCACGAAGCCCCGAAATAGGATTCAGACGGCCGTCCAGAAACCCCAAAGGGCATTTTGGAGAAAACAGAAAAAACGTGAGATCCAGCCGCATCGCCAAAAACCTCACCTTCATCCTGCGACCACTTTCATAGACTCCCTTTGCCCATTCAGTGACCTTTCATCTGCCCTGAGGGCAGTTGTTCTTTAGACCTGCTTCTATTGACTTGAAACTTGAGATGACCCGAGATTTGAGTTGAAACAAGAGCTCACGTTACTCTCAGCGCTCTTAGTCATTGGCCGGACAGCAGATTAATCCAAAAGATACTATAGAAAGAGTACTGTAAATCTCTCCAAACTTCGACAACTCATTTGCATAAACTTAAACGCTTCAAACCCTGAGGGTATAAACGAAACCGCCAGTCATACGTATCACAAAAATCAGAGACTTTTTGAAAGCCAAACTTCGGAAGAGCGGCTGGAAAATGACAATTCATGCGCGATTGAGACATATGCAAATGAATTTCCAAGGATTTTCGGCTGTCATGAGAAAGCAAAAAAAAAGAGAGAGACGCCAGACGGGGCGAATTTCTTGGAGCCAGATGGGTGAACGATCAGGACATGATAAGATCTGCCGCGAACGGGTTATAAACACAATTTCGAGCGTAAAATAACAAAAAACGGGTCCGGGGAGAGAGGAGGGAGAAGAGGCATGAGTAATATCATGATATCACAAGTTGTGCAATCGCTCAGATTCCCGAACAAAACATTACTTTGAGTATTACTATTACTCTCACCTCTTTTCTCTTCAAAGCCTCAATTGCCGTCACATTGATGCATTTCTGGTTTCATTTCGGAGAATGTGCGTCTAAAACAATGTGGAACCAAAATTTGATTGCAATTGGAGAAGGCCGGGGCCTGATTGGATTAGCATAATTATGGGCTGTAATCAAGCGCGGCCCGTCCCCGAGGATATTAAAGTGCGCGGTCTCGGGATGAATTGTAGGCCATGGATATTACCGAACCGTCATGTCCCCAGGGCCTCTTGACCACATCAATTTCGCAACAAAGCTCGGGCCCTGAGGCGTTTTTTCGGCGATTGGAAACTAATGGCTCTTGCCCTCTGGCCGGCCCATTCTTTGACCCCCTTTCGAATCGAACCAAACCCAATTTTAAACGCAAAAAACGGACGATTAATCAAAAAATGTTGGGACAATTGGCCCTAAAAGGAAATTATCTGTCTTCTCTGTTATGCATGACCTCGAGTTAGATCGGGGTCGGAGAATCTTGACATCACAGGCCTAAGGGCTTGTCCAAAAAACTGTCATGTTTCAGAAAGCAACATTACATTAATCTGTGCTGCCCAAAGTAATGTGACACGACTTTGTTTTGGCGATGACGTTGTTCTAAGCGTCCCCATAATCCCCGTTTTGGGATGGTTGGAATGCATAAAAAACCTCATAAATCAGAAGCCAAAACCAGAGTAAAACAGTTGGGAATTGTCTGTTTTCATAAGTTGCCGCTCACGTCTGAGATTTATAACATCCCGGAAACGTGAACATAACTAAATGTTTCTTGAATGCATCCGAAAAAACGGAATTTGGACAGATGATCGTAGGGAGAAAATGCGGGATTGCAGCGAACTCTTCAATGTTACGTATTTTAAACTGGCAAAAGGAGTGCTGATTTTAGATGAAATTAAGTTTTATTCTGTAATCCTATATAATATTATTCACAAGTCGAAGGTCACTTAAACCGCGCCTTAATGCGAATCCTATTGTATCAAATGCAGCCTTTCCCTCAGGCCATATGGTTACTTAACTCTTAATTAGGAACGTTTTGGGATGGGGGGAACGACGGCGAAAGGGAATAAATCCAAAGAAGACGAAATAAAATGCAGCTGTTTTGTAGCAATAAATATAAATACCTCATACATAGGATCAGTTGCGCGAAAAAAGGCCGGCCCATCTGAACAAACAGGCGCAAAAAAGGCCAATGGAAATGGAATCCGCGTGCTTTTGCTGGGGGTTCTTGGAGGCAGATGGCCCTTCGGATTCTCCCTCGACTTCGCTTCGTCTTTGGGCTTCGAAACCAGCTCGCAAAAGAGTCGCAAAACCATTTCTCGGCCACAAAAAACGATTGGTCCCAAGAATCTGCCTAATCGACGAGTCTTATTGTGATTAAAGGCCGCCTTAATGACCCAAAAAAGATTACCGTATCCTCGGCGGGGAGTGTCTCTACGTACTCGGATGAACGGTGCACTCTTCTCCCGCATTTAATTGCCCCAGGGAATAAGGTTGTTAGGCTATTTCGGTCCAATCAGCCGGGGCCTTAATGAATGACCTAAATGGGAGAAATGAATGGGGATGGGGGAAAGAGGGATGCATTTCCAATGTTCCCTCATCTCCTGTCATAAAGGTTGTAAACTCTACAGATGGTATGGACAAAGAGTTGGTTGTGTTGATGGTCGTCCCAAATGTATGACCATTTTTCGATTAAAATCGGGGTCAACAATCATGGACGTCCTAAACATGGAAAAACAATTCAAAAGAAAGCAGATCACTTTTTTATTGTATTCGACGATCCTCGACTTGAGCTCATCTTCGGAACCGCCAATGGAATTTTCTTGGCCGTTGAAACCCATAAAAACATGCGGCCGAATGACCACAGAAAAGAAGGTGCATGAATTATATTGTTCCGCGCGCTTCTGCCGGTTTTTTCGTTTCAATTTCTTTCTTTTTTATCATGAGAGAATGGAGCCGGGATGGAGAATGAAGCCGGCGGTGCCTTCTCGAAGAAAGAGAAATAGATATTCATGTCTCGGGGGCCGGGGTTTCCGGTGCCGCCGGAAGAATTGGCCCAGATTATGGCCGAAAGAATAGCCAGAAAAAGGCCTCCTTCTTTCGAACCATGATTTTAATCATTCTTTTAAGCAACCAATTAAGTTAATTTTTTGTGTAAAACTATTATAAATTATGTCATTGTTCCAATGAGATTATATACATATATACATAGTCGTTGTAAAAAATCTGATTTTCGTATAGATTTTTGAGGTACGATCGCATGCATTGCGCGTCAGAATCTTGTCCCCAAAGAATAAATTTATCCAAAATCCCTGGCCGGTTATATTTTCTCACCGAGACATTTCAGTCCAGCTCAGGCATAAATGCAGGCGATGTAACAGAAATACGACGATAATCGGCTTCTCGGGCCCTAAGTATTTGAGAAAATCAAAATATTAATTTGCCAAATTGACAGAAACTATGGACATAAAGTCGCCCATTTACAACTTCCTGACCGCGTACAGAGATGTGGCCCAGACGCTTGGCTGCCGTTTTACCTCTACTATCGCTAATATTCAAATGGATACCCCATGTGAAGGGCTTAAAGGTGAGAGTTGGACATATCGGAGCAATTGGGGTGATGCCCAAGGCCGATGACATCTTGGCCATGTGTAGATCTGAGCTGTGGAGAGAAGGAATTCTGAATGAAAAGTTTGATATCGAGTAAGTAAAGAGAAAATAATCAAACTATTATAGGATAATGTCTCAAATGGGATGTGGAGAGTCATACGAAGGAGTTGCTGTGGCTGCAGACATGTATCACCAACAAAACGTAAAGGTTTTTGTGGGGCCCTACTGTAACGCAGGTAAGGGAATATTATAAGTACTGTACTGTTAGAATAGAAATGGATGCTGTAAGTAAGATGGCTGCATTCTGGAATATCCCAATCATCGGATACATGGCTTCAAACACTGCATTCGCTGACAAGACCATTTACAAGACCATGGCAAGAGTATCATTGAGGACAATCAACTCGCTTGCACAGGCTTCATATACCGTACTCAAACATTACGACTGGCAGAAGGTAAAAAACAATAAAAAAGTAGGTAAATGAATCTTGTAGGTAGCAATAGTCACAAATGGGGGAACGATGGCCTTTGAAAGAGTCGCCGCGTTCGAGAATGTCTTCCACAAGAATAATATCAGAGTGCTGAAAAAAGTCATGCTGGAAGAGAACTCAAACTCAAAACAGATCATTGCTTCTGGAGTTATGGATGATATAAAGACTGCAGCTAGAGGTAATAAAAACGCCAACTCTTATATAACACATCTACAGTAATCATTTGCATCTTCTCGGCGACTCGCGATATGACTAAGGAATTTATGCAAGCAGCTAAAGAGAGTGGTCTTAAAACCAACGAATTTGTATTCATTATGCCTTGGCTTCAAGCCGAAGCAAAGGATTTGTCGCCGTGGATTACACCGGAAGGTCAGACATTACAAAATGTAAAAGATACATTCGACAACGCCATCATCGTATGTAATAACAATATAACTTAACTCTGTTCAGATTGATGATGTCAATGGATTCGACAATGCCTTGCTGACTCCGTTTAAAGAAAGAATCGAAGCCAACGGACTAAAAATTAATGATTTGAATCTGGTGAGCAACGAGAAAATAATAAAGGTTCTAAATCCACTGTTCAGCAAAATGTATACGGTTACATTCATCTGTATGACTCGCTTAAACTCTATGCACTTGCCGCAACAAAGGCAATAAACAAGACAGAAGATGTGAAAGTAACAAGCAATGGTACTTACATCTGGAATACGATGAGAAGAATGACTTTCTCGGGCCTCGTAAGTGCCAAAGGGATTTCTTCAGGCACCGTAATCATGGATGACCTGGCTGAAAGAGCTGCTGTCTATGCAGGTAATAATCTTATAATGGTATGATTACATAATATCTTCAGCCTTCTTCGCCAGCCCTAAACAAGAGATCCCAGTGAAAATGATCGAGATGAATCCAGTGTTTATTCAAAATTGTGACGGGTTGAAAACAAAAACAGGATGTATGGATCTGGTAATTGTTATTAAGAGATCAAAATTATATACATTCTGCAGAAAGTAAAAGACCTGGCGACTGGATTCTGGCCTTCCATCGACGGGAAAATGCCCCCAGATGAGCCTGTTTGTGGATTCAGAAACGAGAAATGCGACTACACCCTGATGATAATCATCGGCGCTTTGGCCTTGTTACTTATTGTAGCAATTTTCTGCATGATTATTGTTTGTCGTGTTCTGTAAGCAGACACCACAGACGTCTAGAGAAATTATTTTCAGAGAAAACAATTCCTTATCCAAGAATTCTTGGCGCATCTTCCGTGATGATATGAGAATCGTATCCACCGAAGAGATGAAGTCGATGGTATCATCTAACATCTCTATTAAGAATAAATGATTTCAGCTTTCCATAGGGAGTTCCAAGACCAAATTGAGTAATATGAGTAGATTCGCCAAGCACCATGCCATTGTCGGTACCAACACCCACGCCTCTTTCCATGTGTACCCACAGAAAAGACCCATACAATTCTGCAGAGAAGATCTACAGCTTCTCACTAGTCTAAAGTTGGCTGTTCATGATAACCTGAATCCATTTCTGGGGATGTCTTTCAATGAGAAGGAGGAGATGCTAATTCTATGGAAGTTTTGTTCTCGAGGTACCGTCCAAGATATTATCTACAACGAGGAAGTCGCTTTGGATGAGAAGTTCCATGCCGCTTTCGTCAGAGACATCACTCTGGTAACCCCTGACATAATACAATAAAGCCATGTTACAGGGTCTTGAATATCTTCATCTCTCAGTCATTGGATACCACGGTTCGCTGACACCCTGGTCCTGTCTTATTGATCGAAACTGGATGGTAAAGTTAACTGATTATGGGATTGCCAATCCAATCGAAAGATGGGAAAAACAAGGATCAATAACTAAGGAAGAACTGAAGGATGGAGAAGAACGAACTGGCGCTCTGCAAGCAACTAGTAAGACCAAATTGAACCATGCTGTAAATACTTCCAGATGATCTTTATCGTGCTCCTGAGATGCTTCAGATCGCTGAAATAAACAAAAGAAGAGGAATGGAGCAGGCCTGGAAGAAACAAACGGCTAATCGACTACAAGCTGGAGATGTTTATGCTTTCGGAATGGTCATGTACGAGATCTTATTCAGATCTCTGCCATTCCCCGAGAACACAAATGTCTCCGAACTATGCGAATATGTTAAAGATGGATCCAAAAGATTAAAACCATCTATCCAGGATAAGACCAAAGTCCACCCAGATCTTGCATCATTACTTCAGGATTGTTGGAGTACCAATCCAGAGATCAGACCAAGCATCAGAAGGGTCCGATTGAACACAGAAAACTATTTGAAAGTGTAAGGATATAATAATAACCTATAATGTATACGAAATATTATAGAAAAGGAAGTTTGGTGGATCAGATGATGAGGATGATGGAACAATATGCAAATAATCTGGAGAAGCTGGTGCAAGAGAGAACTGGGATGTTAGAAGAGGCCAATCAACGTGCCGATAAACTTCTCAATCAACTACTCCCCAGGTAAATATCCAAAACATTGCTTAGAAGCACTTACAGTTACGTGGCCAATGAACTGAAGATGGGTCGGGCTGTCCCTCCAAAGACTTTCCGTCAAGCCAGTGTCTTCTTCAGTGATATTGTTGGCTTCACAACGCTGTGTTCCAACTCGACTCCATTGGAAGTGGTCACAATGTTGAACAGTGTTTATACTGGATTTGATGACATTATTGCAAAACATCAGGCCTATAAAGTGGAGACAATTGGAGATGCTTACATGGTGGTGAGCGGTATCCCTCAAGAGAATGGCACTAGACATTTGATGAGCCTAAGTGACGTCTCCTTGGATATCATGCAATATCTTGGAGATTTCGTAATTCCCCATCGAAAAGACAAACGAATTGTCATCAGAATTGGACTTCATACTGGTCAAGTTGCCGCGGGTGTTGTTGGTTTAACGGCTCCGAGATATTGTCTATTTGGGGATACTGTAATATAACGGGAATTTATAACTACGCATTTCTATTATGTTTTAGGTAAATACAGCATCTCGAATGGAATCTACTGGATCTCCAGGTCGAATTCAAGTCAGTGACGCTTTCAAAACAGGACTTGATCAACATTATCCCGAATTTGAGACAACATTGCGGGGTGAAGTCGAGATAAATGTACGAAATATCCAATAATAAAGAGACATACCTTCAGGGAAAAAGGAAGATGACCACTTATTGGTTGGAGGGGAAGCAAAACCAAGATACCAGTTCTCAGTTCCTCTCCGTCCATCAATAAAAAATCGAATTGGTCATCTAAATTAAATGGTAAAGGCAATCAACGATCAAGCATATTTCTAAACAGTACCACACAAGATTTTACACCGGCACTCTCTCCAATATTACAAATGCTTTATACGATACAAACTAATCAATGTTATGAATGAAACGGTTAGATTATATATATAAATTGTTAGTATGATACGTTAGTCAATTGTGATTACGAGAGTCTCATCCAAAGTGTTATTGAATTGTTTTCTCTTAGGAGTTCTCTGGAACATGATGATCTGATCTATTTCCGGATCATAGAATGATCGACGCTTTCTTTTGGTCGATTCCGGATTTTCTTTCTGAGATTCAACCAGCTGATACGAATTCTGACTCAACTCTTTGTGACCATATGCTTCGAACACGGTTTCTGCAAATAATGATAACAATTATATCAATACTCACCAATTCTGGATTCACACGCTGCTTTCACATTGTCTGGGACTGTAAAGAAGTTAGATATAAAATGTTTACAGTCTATATCAAAACATTTTTGGTAGGCTCGGAAGTCATTCAGGTCGACAATCCAGTAGATATTCTGGCTTTTGTGTTCTCGGCCCATGTTGAAACAATATCTACAATCTCGAAATTGCAACTGTAATCGTCTTCGATCGTATTCTTTTATATAAAGCAAGCTCCATTTGGACACTTGAACATTGGGACAATACCGAGAAAGAATCTTGGTAACAAACCGATCAATTAACGGAAATGGAGATGATCCACAATTCAACACCACATTCGGCGGGGCATTACCATCAATAGTCGTGTTGACTAAAAAATAAAGATAAAAATTAAAATAACTTACTGGAAAATAAAGGTCGACAAATCGGATTCATTCCTTGAAGTTGATTCAAATCAATGACATGGTATTCTTCGTATTCCTTTGGGATGACCAACGAATCATAAAAAACAGAGGTGGTGTCTGGAGAAGTTATTCCTCTAGATTCTAAAACAATATTAGTCGTTGCATTAACTTACGATAAAAATTGCAGTAACTGGCATAAACTAACTTCTCTTTCTTCCCACATTTGGAGCTATAAAATAATCGGAAGTTTCTGTTCTTCGTATACACACATTGATCACAAAGAAAAGTCTCCTTGCTCTCATTCCTGATAATACACTTCCTTTCCTCTGCCAGTCTTGTGCATAAACTGTTGACAAAACCTTTAAAAGCTGTATTACAAGGCAGAAGAACCTTTTCTTTGAAGTGTATTATTAAGTGAGCCGAAAATTTATTATCCGAGGAGGAGTCCAGAATAAGAAAATCAGTTGGGTCCACAACGACATTAAGTTTGCTCTTGAATAGACGACAAACAACCTCAATGAAATCCTTAACTAACTGTTGGGGGTCTTCATAGACGTTGAATCGTTTGTAATATTCAAGGTCAAAATAAGGTCGACAAGGCCGATTCTCCTGAATAAGCTCATAAAAGTGTCTTCCACATCTAATTGACTTGTAACAGGTGACAAACTTATCCAGATCCGTGGCAAGAAAACGCCGACGACCTAAATGTAAATAAAAGTATTGTAAGCGACGTACCTTCAGTGAGTTGTGGAGTTTCATAAGTGAAAACCCTGGCCGAAGGTTTCTTCTTTTGGCGATCGAAAGCGTCCTGCTGTCTGTAGTAGATCTTAAAGTACTCCCTTAAGCATTTTTCCAATGACATCTACAAAGACGCCTTTGGTAAAGAACCCGACCAAATTCTCTATTTGCTCGCGCAAAAAAATGTCCGAAAGAATTATTCGAAAACATTTTTTTCGCAGAAAAACATCCGCAGATGGAGAAAGATCGGCCGCAGCTCGGTATTATATTTCTGCATTTTTATGAAGATTTTAGCGCTATATTAGACCTAATTTTTAAAAAATTTCAATCATCGTCTTCTGGGATTAGTTTCATCGATTCTTCGCTAAAATTTTATAGTTATGACTCGGCACGGAAAGAATTCCACGGCTTCAGCTGTTTATAGTTATTCAGAGAGGAAGAAAGATTCTAGACAGTCAGGGTATGGAACGTTGAAGGAAAGATTGGGTGCAGATTCTGTTAAGCCTTTTGATTGTTGCTGCCTGACTCTTCAACCATGCAAGTAAGTATGAGTTGATTGTCTTTTATTCTTTAGGAATCCGATGATCACCCCTGACGGTTACATTTTCGAGAAAGAGGCGATATTACAATACATTGTTGATCAGAAAAGGGAGCTCAAGCGGCAAAACGATGCTTTTGAAAAGTTTATCAAGATGGAAGAGGAAAGAAAAGAAAAGGTAAAAAATTTCTAGTGCTGTAATTTGTTTTGCTTCTCATATTCATATTTTAATTTTTAGGCCGAGTGGGAGACAGAAGAAGAGCGAAAGCGCAAATTTGTAGCCATGGAATCAACGCCAACCCATGTATTTGCTTATGGTGAAAGTTCTAGCAAGAAAAGGAAGTCATCTGACACAAATTCTGGGCCAAGTAATAAAAAGGATAAGTACGATGAAGATAGCTTATCAAATATGGCCGGAGACAAGGCCAAAAAGTGGAACAGTTTTTGGGTACCTGAATTGCAATCAACCGCAGAAGTCAGCAAAATGGAAAAGCCGGTAATGATTTTTTATCAGTGTGTGGGATAAATACGAACAATTTGCGCCGGGAAAACGACTTGTGTCGCTGTAAAATCGATTTTTTTCACTTCAGCGCGTTATGCTCATTATTTTCCTTACAGACTGATACAGTGCTGGACAAAATTATAACCCCACTTTACACACCAATTGGTTTTTCTGAAAAATTGAATCGAAATTTTTCTCAAAATTTTCGAGAAGGATTTCAAAAATTTTGACGGATTTTGCAAGCCTTAACTTCAAAGCTTAATATATCGTAAAATCAAGAGGATTAGCGGGCAGAAATTTTCTTATCTCGGGATTTTCAAAATCCTTTAATACTGTAATATCCTCGTTGTCTACGCGGCTTTCACCGTGGCGCTGTTCTTGAGGTTGCAAAATGTTCTGTGGAGATTTGAGCTAACCCAAGCATGTCTTGGAATCTCACTGTAACTTTTTTGGTTGTCAATAGAAATGTGTCATATTTGGCAACAATATGTATTAATGTATAATACTGTAAATCTTGTGCCAAAGAACTATTTTCATAATTTGGAATAAAGGTTGAAAAAAACAAAGGGTTCTCGAAAAAATTATAACACCATTCATGGCTTCTAGCTCCACCATCTCCGGGGCTCAATAAAAACAAGAATTAGACCTCAATTGTAGGAGGATCATTGTACCAAGTGTCCTAAAACATAACGACGTCATCACTAGGCGTCATATGAAGTTGTGCCACAAGTGGACTCTGGCTCACAATATTGCGAGGATCAAATTCGTCAAAGAGACATTGACAATACTGGCTGATAGGTCAAAGTCAGTTTCCATACCGTATTCCTTGGAGATATTGCGACAAAGCGCAGTATTCCAAACATTAGTTATTGTTATTGGTTGTTTTAATTAGGATGGGCCAAATTCATAAAGCGAGTTATAATGTTGTTGATACATGCCAAAGGTTTGGTTTTTTAAAACTATTTTCCAATTTATAGATACTTCTCGAAATAATTTTTGACACACGATTTATATTACATTGACGCATATGTATTGGGAGATGACGCATTGACAAAAAAAGTTACAAAAATTGTTAAAATGGGGTTATAATTTTTTCCTGCACTTTGTTAGCTGATCATTTGTTCCTCGATGTTCGTTTCTTTACAGCCTCAAAAAGTGACAAATCCGGTGAGTGGCAAACCACTGAAGTTTAAGGATATGATGCCTGTTATATTCACACCAATCGACGAGGAGGCGGCTAAAACAAATCTGATTTATTCGATGAAAGAACGATACAAATGTCCTGTCACTGGAGATATCTTAACAAATAGCAGTCGATGTGCTTATATTAAGTCTAGGTAAGAGTTTGGGGTCTTTTTGCACAATGATGATGACTTTTGCGAATGTTGCTGATTTATAGTCAGAAGATTGTCTCGTGGAATTGTGTGGAGAACTTAATCAAGAAAGACATGATAGATCCTTTGACGAACAAGAAACTTTCAGACTTCGATGTGATAGAACTTCAAAGAGGAGGCACTGGCTTCTCCTCGACCAATCAGACTGAAGGAAAATTGGCCCGGCCACAGATGGAGTTGGCCTAAGGACGCCCGTTATGTGTAAAATAATCTGTCTGTTTATACAACTTCTTTGTTTGAAATGAATATTTCAAGTTTTGTTTATTCTCATTCAAAAACACTATTCGGATTTTAATTCTCGGAGGAAATCCACCGTTTTTTCTTGGGGTCGAGGAGGGAATTTCGAGTGTCCGCATTTAGTTCTTCTTTGATCCCCGAATTTCAGTAGTTTGATACCTGATTTCCACCACCTGTTTTTGTGATAAAAATGTCATAAAACAAATTCCCTTGAAAATGAGATTTTTGAGGTAGGGTGGGCCGTTTTGGACCTGCAGCTCGAACTTATGGAGTCTTTGGAATGCCAAATGTCGAGGTTTTTAGGACACGGATCTATGGGAAGGGAATCCTTTCTTTTCCATTTTATTTTTGTTCTTCTTCGAGCCATTTAATCTTATTCTGACTCTTACTGTCTTGGGCATAAACTTACTTAAGGTCTGGAAACGCCGTTGTTATTTTCCGCTGTACATCCGTCTAATTGAGTGTATGTTTTCGCAGTAAGCGGACAGCAAAGAACATGCCGGGACGGGCGTTCCCTCCGGCCCGTTACCTTAAACTCCTTTTGGAGAGCCTGGGAAAGTGTAAAAGTCGAAACAAAAGAAAAAAAGAATAAATATGTATATATATATGTACTCGAGAAGTCTTGTCAAGCGTCTTGAAAAGGCGGGCTTTTCCCCGCCATACAGCCGTCTTTTTGTTGCCTACATCCACATCACAAATGCGCCACAATGAGGTTCCTTTTCTCGCCGCCCGCGGTTTTCTTAACGCCAAATTGCCATTGACTCCGATGTCCGTCTTAGGATGCGTTAATTGAAAATAAGCGCGACATGCTTCTTTTCATCCGAATTGGACAGCCATTGGGTGAACTATCCACCAAGGAAAACTGGTCGAGATCCACTGCCCTCAATGACGCTGATTTGTCGGATTATGGTAATCTCGGGGATTATCCCATTTATATGAGATAAAGGTTACGGTAGGACACGGTTTGTGAGTAATATATACTTCTGGAATCACAATTACGCAAAACAGAAAGTAAATACTCAAAAATGAGCTTACTAATTGGAGGTTGAAAGTCGGTTTTTTGAAAACACGATCAAAGCGTTTTCTTTGCGTTGCCAGTACTTCATTTTTCTGCCAGTCGTTGGGTTTGCAACAAATTATACCTTTTGACGTCTTCTTTTATATATATATATATATATATATATATATATATATATGTATATATACATTTATAACATGTTTTCTTTTATTCAAACAAAAATAAAAGAAACTTTTTGCATTGTTTATACCATCGCTTACTTTCGGAGCTTTCAACCCCTAAAATGGACTTGTCAAAAGCCGTCAATCGTATCCCCCCCAGGGCATGAATCATTGATGATTCGGAAAACCGCGCCGTTGGGAGAGGCCACCTCTTCCTCGTCTTAGGTTTGAACCGTTAGGTTGGCCCAAGAGGTCTATTTCCGGCATATGTTCAAATTTGGACAAATAAACCGGGGTGCTAAGGGCCCGGCTTCCTGGACAAAGGTGTTTTGAGGCCGTTAATGGCGCCGGAATAAGTCTAAGGTCCAGGATAGATAATGTTTTATTAAGTTTTGGTTCCTTAATAATACGATGATGACACACACTTTAGAGAATTACTCTACCTAATTGCGAATTCAGATTTTTTTCTGAAAGGGTTACGGTACATTCTATATTATAATAATCTTATTTCCTTTAATTGCTTTTTCCCATTAGATTCTGCTTATCGATTAGAGGTAATTACGCGATTGGATTTGCATTATCCTAATGAAGAAACCTTTTCTTGTGTCTGCTTTTTACATATTTACTTCTTTTGTGTTCCGCTTCTTAGTCATTCCTTTCGAAAGCAGAACCTTCTCTTCGTGTTACCATAGTGAAAATGAAAAGTTATCAGATTCTATACAAACTTAATTGCAGCAACTTTAGTTTCGTTTCCTTAGGGTTTGATTTCATGTTTTTTCGGGAGAGGGAAAGAGAAAATTTCGGCGGTCCTTAAAGAGTGTACTTAGCTTGGGTCGGTTCCACTCTAAGTAACTGGTTTAATCTTTCGGGAAGGACTTGTTGTATTTGTTTGGCCTGAGTTCCTTGTGAATCTACCCTTTCCCATCTTACTTATTTTTACAAGGCCAAAGTTTTTTTTTAACTTAGTGTTATAGTCATAATTTTTTTTACTTCTTTATCGATCCGAGTACACTATTTGTTTTATCGAGGTTTATCGTGTGTAACTCCACTTTTAGGACATGACCTCAAACAACCGTCTTTCCATGGACACGTTCCACATGATGAACAAGAAACCGCTCATTCCCCAGGGTCCCCCAATCTATTACTATATCATGATGACACTTGCTTGGATCATTTTTGTCTTCACACTGCCTTTCTCTCTTTTTGTTTGTATAAAGATTGTCCATGAATACAAAAGAATGGTTGTATTCAGACTTGGCCGGATCAAGGGAACTGGCACCATGGGTCCCGGAGTTGTGATGATATTGCCTTGTGTGGATGAGCATCATATGATCGATCTGAGAACCATGTCTTATGACGTGCCTTCTCAAGAAATGCTCACGAAAGACTCGGTTACAGTCTCTGTAGATGCGGCTGTATATTATAGAACAAGGTAAGATGGCGCTTAAATTATGATTATTTATATAGAGTTAATCCAATTTGATCATTTATTCAGCGACCCGGTGGCAACAATTAACTGCATAGCTGATGCTCATTTGAGCACAAAGATGCTGGCACAAACAGCTTTGAGGAATGTTCTTGGAACGAGAACATTGAGTGAGATCATGTCGGAACGAGAGAGTATCGCGCAACAAGCCCAAGAAGTACTGGATGAAGGTGAGAATATAAGGTTTATATAAATAGTTATATAGGAACCGATCCTTGGGGTATCAAGGTGGAAAGAGTGGAGGTCAAGGACATTAGACTTCCCCGAGAACTGTGTCGAGTATTGGCTGCTGAAGCTGAAGCTTCCAGAGAAGCCGATGCTAAAATCGTTTCGGCCGCAGGGGAGTTAAATGTAAGATAATGATGATTTTTCATTACACTGTTAATTCAAGGCCTCCTTTTCTCTAAAAGTTGCCGCCGATCGGTTCAAGAACTCGCCCGCAGCCATCCAACTACGATACCTTCAGACTCTGAGCCGAATATCAACTTCACAGAACCATACCATCATATTGCCGGTGCCAATGGAGATCATAAAACGTTATATGAAGAGAGTCAAACAAGCCTAAGGATATGCAATTCTTTAACTAAACAACCATAAAAACGGGTATATATTATTATTATCTTTTTTTGTTTTTATCGTTTAAAATAATAGAGAAAACAACAAATGAATGAATATAAAGATAAACCTGAGTGAATGCCTCCAGCTCAAAGGATAAGATGAGGCTCAAAAAACAAGAGAATGTATATTTACATACACTATAACGAGAAGATGATTACGTTGAAAATTTCACTAATCGAGGGGATCACCTAGATAACTTGGAGCTGACCTAGAAAGGGAAGGAAGGAGAAAAGGTAATATTTTGACGATGGCAAGACATAGTCACACTCATGCCGACACAGAGGGTATTTGTATTTTATTACTTGCACTGATTATGAGTGTAACATAGATGTTCTAGAGAACAGACGAAAGACTGGAGTAAATAAGAGAACATACTCAGAAGTTGTCCTCAAAGTTGGCCATGATGTCCATTTGTGTGGTGATTCCTTCGTCATTGGCGGCTTCACGTTGACGACGTTCCTGAAAAAAGATGTTACATAAACGGTATAGTATTGAGGTCGAGAGAATGAGGTGAAATTTAAAAAAAACCGACCTTCTCTGCCATCTTTAGTCGCTGGATCTCGTCTTGCCTGGAGGTGGAAGTGCTTTCCATTCCATTCTTGGACCGTTCCTGATCCCTTTGAGCCAAGGTTTGTTTCTGAACCAGGTCGATTTTATTCTCCTCATCAGACTTACCGTCATGTCCTTTTCCCTCTTCATTCTCTTGAAGGTATCAAACGAATCGAGATAATTTCCTTTTGAGAGTCCCGTATTATTATCAGCCGAAGCTTCAGCAGCTGGAAGAAGCTGATCCAAGACGGATCCGCTAATTCCGGCATGGCTGACTGCGTTGTTGTTCTGCAGAAGAGGACCAGCTCCACTGTGAACAATGTTCCTTTTATCTTCAGGCTTTACTCCATTGAGGCCAGGAGCCGAGTTCAATGTGTTGTTATTGGTCGGTTTGGTAACAGACTAAAAAATAATGCAGAAAAGTATTACAATAATAAAACTATCTTACTGGATTGGCTCGTGGTCGGTTAAGGTTGTTAGTGCCGTTCGTACGTGGCGATGTTTTGGGGGCTTCCTTTTGTTCTAAAAATATGTTTCCTCAGTTCAATATCAATTACATATTGTAAAAGACACGATCTAAAAACTTTTTTAAATTTTCGTTTCCCAGGATAATTTAGTCCTGAGAGTAATGCGTTACCATGACGGTGTTTATTGACGGGTTGATAGTTTTTGTTTTCTTTCCAGTGTTCTTCTACATGTTAAACAAATTTATTCCAAATTATTCGAAATCCCCCGAGATATTATAAACATTGTCGCCGGCAACATGAGTGAGATTCTGAGTTCTGTCGAGTATCAAAACGGATCAAACAAGAATGAGGTATAATTACTGGTTGCTTCTATTATTACTCTTATTATGTCCAAAAAACCGTCACGATGACACATTTACGTTCCCACCCCTTTCTAGCGCGCTTTCCTTTCGCATTTTCAAGAAATTAGTCGAGGGAAATAAGACGTCTGAAAGATCGGAGTGAGGAACCTTAAACACGTCATGATGACACTTTGTGGACTTACAATCATTACTATTTACAATGGGGGACATTAACGAAGGCGTTAGAAAAGAAAGAGGTAAAAAATTATGAAGAATGTAAAGAACGCTCCGAGACAATAAAACCCCAACTATCTAACTACTGTAAAGCTAAACTTTTGCTAACCTGATTCAGAGTCCGAAGAATCTGACGATGAGGATTCTGAAGAGGACGATGAGGAAGAAGACGAAGATTCACTGGAATCTCTATTGGCAGAAGTCATATTGGTTGGTGGTCGGCCTCGTGGAGGAGCTCCCGACATGCCTCCTGAAAAGAAGCGATTAGTCAGCCAAGAACAAGGACAACACCGCTCGGACTGGACTAGGTAAATAAAAGCCAAAGCACTATTCTCGACTTACTCTTGGAATTCCCGCCAATTTCAGCAAGTCTCTGCTCCAGTTCCCTTTTTCTGGCTGCCTGTTCGAGCGGACGAGGGGCTGAAATAATTCAAGCAATTACAAGCATAAACATAAAAACAATCAACACAGATACGCAGACAGACGAATGCAGTATGAACCTGATCACATGATCCTTACCATTCTGTCTTCTGGCGCTCTTTTGACCACATTGGGTGACAAAACTTTCCAATTCTCTGAGGGTTTTAGGTTGAAGGGTCTCAAAGTCGATCTCCACCTCTTCCGGATTGAATTCCGGGTCCAACTTTTCTCTTTTGGCGATAATCTGAAGAACTTTACTTAACCGATCACTGGGGAGATTGTTGATGTTGGTGGACAACCGTCTCTTTTCTTCGTATGTCATTGGCTCGGAGGCTTGATCTTCGTCTGAATTGAATTCGTACTCGGGCTTCTCTTCCCTAGCTCCCTTTGGCTTATTCTTTGATCCAGGTTTTCTGCCACGACCCGATTTGGCAAGAGGTGCTTGACCCGGTGGCGGCATCGTATTCTCTGCCGGCGCAGCATTGAAAGGTTGTTGGGAAAGCGTTGGAAGTGCTTGCGGTAAAACTGGGGGTTGAGTAACTGGCGACGTCAGAGGTATGGCCAAGTCGACGCTTGGGGTCTTGGGAAGATTTCCTGAGCCTTTCGGACGACCTGCTCGTCGTTTGGCACCGTTCGCGGCTGCTGAGAACATATTAGCGGAGGCGGCGACGGGTGACAACAATGCTGCAGGTGGATTCTGGGCGATCGGAGTAGCTGTAAATGTCGGTTGTGTTCCAACGGCGCTGAAGGGAGTTATCAGACCTGCTATTCCCCCAGACATAAGGCTCTTCTTAATATGGGTATGCAATTCACCCGACAAGGATGGGGCCACGGCCTTCTGTTCTCTTGCTTCTCTTCTCCGTTGCCTAAAAAAATAATACACACATTTTCAAAAACCAACTACATTTCAAAGTTTTAACTGTCCGCAAAAGATAATCTTTTCGTCTATAACCCAACATTTAGTAGTGATTGTTCAAGTAAAAATATTTCGATCTTTCTATACATCCTTTTCCAGTCGATCTTGGGTAACTCTCTACAACTTATTTCATTTAAGGACAGCAAATAGGTTCTTCTCGGAGAGTCAAAAAGGCGTCATTTTTTAAACCTTACTTTAATTGGATTAACTCTTGCATGTATCTCTGAAGCTCTGCAACACGACTGGTGAGTCTGAACTGTTCTGATTGGACATCTTCGAGTAGAGTATCGATAGCATCATCAGTGGCTAAAGGTCCATATGTTTGATTGTGAGCGATGGGAGTGGACTGAGCAGGCAAGAGAGGAGCAGGAGTTGTTCTGGCTCCGGGGAAGGCATAGGGATCCCTCATCGATGCAGTAGCCGAGATCGGTGTCAGGGGGACCTCGGACAAAGCCTCGACTTCTTGTGGCAGACTTTTCCATCTTTCATCAAAGTATTTCTAAAAAAATACAAATATAAAACCTCAAGACCTACCATCAAATCTTTCCCCATTTTATTCACCGCCTGTCCTTCTGGATTGTATTGGAAGCAATTATTACAAACCAAATGGACGTCATCCCTGATTTCTGCTGGCGTGGCGTACTGCCTGGCATCAAACTTCCTTTTTATTGTCCCCAGATCCATCGGTTTCTTGATGACAACATAGTAGTCAGGGATGTTCAATTCAACGTCATTGACAGGTTCCAAAAACGGCCAATTGAATTCTTTGCATTTCTTGGACGTCACCAATTCATTGATCAATTTTGAACAGAATTTCATTTGACTCGAGAGTTTCCCGGTGTACCTCGGTTTTAGATTGTTGTAGTCTATGGACTTCAACGCTTCGTATCGAGAATTGGGATTATCTCTGCGTACAGGTTTCTCATCAAAAACTAATGGAGATTCCGCTTTCCTCTTTGGTGCCTTCTGAAATAAGATGACAAATATCCAGTACAACATACCTTCTCAGCCAATTCTCCATCTCTGACACTTGAGGACTCACGACTTACTGAAAACATAAAAATGTATTTATTATAACAACGAGCCAACAGGGACCATTACAACAGCAGAGATTGCAGACTCTAAAGCGTTTTGAAGAGAAGAAACAAAAAAGCAGAGTCATAATATCGCCATCAACCAAGATACAAAGTGCTCCCAAAACTTTGTTAACGAGTGCATTAATAGCTACAAATACAAAAAGTAAAGGAAACAGACGGAAAAGACGGATTGAAGAAGAGGCGGCCGAGGCCATCATTCTTTCCACACTGCAATGCCACAAAATACAATGTCCTCGGCCAACATAAACCAGATAAACGCTTTGGCCAGTCAAATCTCAGCTATTGTAACCGAAAAGGGGGAACGGAATGTGGTGAGCACCTTGTATAGTGGCATTGTGAAAGTATTCTAACACGGCAGCGGCGGTTTCAGAAGGCGCAGAACTATGCGGACTACTAGCAACGCTACCTCGTCCCACGTTGGAAGCCACCGACGCTCCACGCTGAGCCACGGTCTTCTTGGCTACTTTCCCAGCTTTCTTGGGCACTTGCTTAGGCACCTCAACTTCCTGGAAAGAGTCAAGTTATTCATTTACTGAATAACAAATTATCCCCTGATAAGGAAATAAATAAATGGGAGAACGAGCACCTGTGACGGCATGTGTTTCAGCTTGTCTCTCATAATATTTTCAATGTTTTTGCACATTAATGCGACATCGTCTTCGTTTTGGTTGAACCTGTAGCAGTTCGCGAACATTTGCTCGAAGTCCTAGAACCCCAAAAATTAATCAAAAAACTTACATCTGCCGGCATTCGGCTTAGTTTTGCGAGGATGTCTGATTCCAGCTTTTTTGCCATGGCATAGACACCGTAAGTGGGTGGACAGTAAGTAAAGCAGTTGTTGAACATGGTCATTATATCCTACAATTCAGGGGTTTACAGAGGGCACAAGTGCGCTTGCGATCGAGTCTGATGTCGTTGAAAACACATAATTTAGTCAAAACAAACAAGACCGCCCTCTTTGTGCAACATGTACATGTCATTTGGACCATACGTACAGCCTAGAAAGAAAACGGTCGCGTTGGTTTTACGGCCGTGAAAGAGGCCTTCAACGACCACCCTAACAACGCTAAGAGCTCAACAAAACATTACACTTGGTGTCAAGAACTACACAAAAATCGCTTGGCGCCTCATTAGCACTCAAATATAATGACCATGTTCAACAAACACAAAGATAACGAAAAAGCGAAACCAGACATCCGATCGCAAGGTTAATAGCACATAAAACAGAAACACTTACGTTCACGCATTCCTCTGCACAAGTGTAGTAACAGTTCTTTAGCCTTTTCTCTATAGTACCTAGATCCATTGGTCGTTTTATGACCTTGTGGTAGTCTGGAATGTTTAGCTTAACAGCGTCTACAGGTCGCAAGAATGGCCATGCATGCTTGTGTTTCAAGGCAGGCTTAAGGATTTCTTTAGATATATAATCAAGTTGATTGGTCTGCCTTGTGGGCTTTCCCGTTGGGGGTACAGTACGGGGTTGAACCACTCCATTTACAGGTTCCTAAAAAAGAATAATAAAAAAAAATCAAGAACTTACTTGGACCGGTGATTCCCACCCCGTTTTGCTTGATGCCTCTTTCTTTAACTCTTCTTTCCCTGGGTCCCGTGGCTGTTCGTCCGAATTCGCAAATTTGTCTGAATCGGCCTTTGTATTATGTTGTTCTTCTTCAATTTTGGGACTTGTGCTTGGCGGAGATTGGGATGGAGGTGTGCCACCATTGTCGATGGGTTTGTCTGCGCTCTTGTCGGCAGAACTGGTAGATGCTGAGTCAATCCCATCAAAAGGTTTTGTGACCGGAATTGTGGGATCCGCCGAGATCGAGCTGGACAGCATCCCTACAAGAAATACCAACACTCACAATTTGTAATGACAGAGCAAATGTGCGGTACCAACAAAATCCAACGGAAGATAAAAGAAACCGCGGCAGCTTTAAAATTCAACACCATGCAATACAAAAACAATTCGTAAAATCATGTAATAAATGTGTAAGAACCACAGACACATCCAAATCCAGATCGAAAATAGAGGAAACTATCGGAAGAAGCTCAAATTTTCCCGCGAAATCTCTCATTTCCCGCCGATTTCTAAGCGAATAAAAACTGCGAAAAGTTGAAAAAATTTGAAAAAAAAATTGACCAGATTTCAATAAAATTTCAAAAAATTTACAGGCAGCACAACACCCACATTTTGGCACAAAACAACGCGCCGAATGAGCAGCAAAATGATCGCGAAAACGAACGAAAAACGAAAGAAAACGCGAGTTGGGGACAAAACAGACTGGGGCAGACCCCAATCGATTCAGGGGAAGCGGCGAGGACTTGGGCGGGCTTCTCCCGACTCGCGAGTCTCCCCTCTTTTTCCGCACTCTATTCTCTACTCGCATCCCTAACGACCTTGCACTTAAGATATACACACCAAACGACCCCGTTTTGTAATACGCGTAGACCGGCAGTTTTCTGAATGAACACACAGAGACATCCACAGCTACGTCTTTCTAAAAGTTGCTGGGCGGTCTGCCAGATGGCTAGTCGCAAAAGAGACATAAAACGGGGACAGCAGACGACAGACATCCTAAATACGCTCTTTCGGAGCGGAGATGGCGCGAAAAAACCTGAATGTGAACAAAATAAAAGAGTAGAACAGTCCAGTAGAAAGTTCGGAGAGAGACGGACTGGTTGGATGGAGGAAAACGGAAAGCGTCAAAACAAATGGCGGAGATCGGCAGACAAAAAAAAAGTCGTCACAAGCGAATAAGCAGTTAAAATAGTTTCGCCACGAAATTGGCATTGTGCGGCAAACAACGGTAATTTCGAAAGTCCGCCAATTTAAAATTCTGGGAAATTTGTATTCGTCATGACCGAAAACGCAGAAAAGAAAACGTAGAATCTACGTTTTCGGTCATGACGACACGGTTTACTCGACTGACAGATTGAGATTGTTTTCGAGTTATATAAACTTTTATGAAGTCGTTTATAACACATTCATTAAAATTTAGTCCTGTTTTTAACTTTACTTTTATTTTTTTCAACTACAGCAAACAAAACAAATGCTTATCAATGAAAAAAGTTAGCTATTACGGTTTCTCTCAGGGTCCGGACCTAGTTGCGGGTAGACAAGGCTCCAAGACCTGACTCAAGCAAACTTGAAACGGATGGGGCCGGTCCAGCAAATTGAGCTTACTAGCAAAGAGAAAATTGTGGTATTAAAATTGGAAAAATAAGGGTTTTTTTGTAAATGGACGAAATAACGTTCAAAGTATCGGAATTGACCGGGCCGCAATTATCGACCCGGCCCGAGAGCCATGTCTAGTTGCGGGTACTGGGTTGGTAATTTTATAGACCTTGGGCTAGGAGCGTGCGCAGCCCGATTCTTGCCACAAGGCAGTGATTCACGGATACGGCATATCTGACGATTTTTTATCGGATACTTTTTAGGCTAAAAATGCGATACGTATCCGAAAAAAATCGTGAAAGCCTGTGTGGTAAAGCCCCATTTCAGTTTTTTTTCAGCAAAATAACTTCGGAAATATGAATAACATCGAGATAAAAGACACTACTCGTTTGGAGAGAGTTGGTGCTCATTCTCACATCGTTGGTCTGGGACTTGACAGCAAATTACAACCACTGGACATTGGAGACGGTATGGTTGGTCAAGCGGCAGCCCGGAAGGCTGCGGGTGTGATTGTTAACATGGTGAAGGTACTGGTTTTGTTATTGTGTTGCAATGTCTTAGGGTTTCTTGCAAAACGATGAACTTTAGGAGAGCCAAATCGCTGGAAGAGCGCTGTTAATCGCTGGCCCACCTGGATCCGGAAAGACAGCTTTGGCCATGGCAATTTCCAAGGCGATTGGAGAAGACACTCCATTTGTCTGGCTTTCAGCGAGTGAAATATTTTCTGTAGATGTCAGCAAAACCGAAGCCTTAATGCAAGCATTTAGAAAAGCAACTGGTGTTAGAATTAAGGAGGAAACTGAGGTGGGTATTTCCTTGATTATGGATTATTTGGAATTTTAGGTCTTGGAAGGAGAAGTTGTGTTGGTTGAGATCGATCGCCAGAATCCGAATAATTCCGCAAAGACAGGTCGCATTGCCTTGAAAACAAATGATATGGAAGCCGTGTATGAATTAGGGGCAAAACTTATTGATGTTCTTTTCAAAGAACGGATTTCAAGTGGCGATGTTATCCAGATTCAGAGGGCAGCGGGTAAGGAATACCTTACGCCCTTAAGCTGTTTTTTTATTCTTTATTCAGGGAAGATCATAAAGTTGGGAAGGTCTATAAATCGACAAAAGGACTTTGACGCAGTGGGATCCAATGTCAAATTTGTGAATGTACCATCAGGAGAGATTCAGAAGAGATCCGAGATGGTCCAGACTATTTCATTACACGATATTGATGTTATTAATAGCAGAACCCATGGTTATTTGGCAGTTTTTTCCGGGGATACTGGCGAAATCAAGGCTGAAGTCAGAAATCAGATCAACAAGAAGGTTAAGCATCAAATTTAAAGCTAAACATCATTTTAGGTGAATGAATGGAGAGAAGAGAAAAAGGCGTCGATTGTGCCTGGTGTCCTGTTCATTGACGAAGTCCACCTTCTTGATCTCGAATGTTTCTCCTTCCTGAATCGAGTAATTGAGAGTGATCTTTCCCCTCTTCTTGTTATCGCCACCAACAGAGGTCATGTTCCCATCAGAGGGACTCAATTGGTGTCCCCACATGGAATTCCAGGGGATTTACTCGACAGATGTCTCATAATTAGGACGTTCCCATATGGTGAAGAGGTAGGCCTGAGTCGTTGAAAACTATACGGTTCTTTAGGATATAAAGAAAATTATCGACATCAGAGCCCAAGAAGAGAATGTTCAACTCTCGGCTGACGCGCTTTCGATTCTTGTTAAAACAGCCGTCAGCTCGACGTTGAGATATTCAATGCAATTGATCTCCACTTCTGATATTGTTAGACTGAGAAGAAAAGGAGAGAAAGTATGTGACCTTCGCATATAAAAAGTTGTTGATGCACATTTACAGGTCCAGCTCTCAGACATCAAGAAGGTGTACAACCTGTTCCTTGATCTGCCTCGTGCTTCGAAACTAGCTAAAGAAGAATCCATCTATTGAAACCCTGCTTAATCCGTTGAAGTTTTACACATTCTTGTTGAGTTTATGCAAATAAATACATTATTTTAGCTTAAGCATCATATTCTTTCAACGAATCAATTCGCTCCAAGAGTCTTTTGATCCTTTGTGAATTCCTTTGTTCACTCAGTTCCTGCTCCTTCTTCTGGAAAGCCAATGTTTGTTCCACACTATTCTTGATTGTAACCAATTTTTCCCATTTTAGAATAACACGTTCGGCTAAATTTTTAATATTTTCCCGACGTGCATCACTCACCATCTTGGTACAATCCTTGCGAGACTTTCATACTTTCTACCAATGGCACTAGTTCCTTACACCGTTCATCCCATCGGTTAATTAAAGCACTTAACTCGACAATTGTGGGCTTGTCATCTTTGGAGATGACTTCGTTGGTATTGAGACTGCTGATGGCATCAACGTTAGCGCTACTTTGTTTGTTAAGTTCCTGGACTCTCTTGAAAACGCCGGTCAAGTATCCTGGAGTTAAAATCTGAATTCTCGTCTTCAATTGCTCAACGACTTTTAGCAGTGGTTGATCTTCAACTACATTTCCATCGAGCCCCAGAGATTCTTCCAATGTTTGTATACGATCTTTCAACGAATTCAAACGGATCATATGAGAATTAATCTCTGAGGACCTAAGAACAAGTAAGCCATATAAAACAACGCTTACTCTGAAGGGTTCTCAATGGCTTTCTTCAAAGAGTTTATAAGCAGCTTTAGTTCATCAACCGGTCGTATTTGCACGGACATTTCTTCTTTTAGCGCTTCTCTTTCAATTTGTTCATGCAGAAGAAAAGCATCACTCTTGAGTCGATTAAACTTCTCTGTGATGGACTCAGTGTCATTCTTCGGAGTCAGTTCCAATACGTTAGCGGGAAACTTATTTTTAACATGGCCAACAATAAAGGAAGGTTCTGAAAAGACACTGCCACATCAAGTTTGTATTACCATTAGGTTCATCTGGTACTGCCGGAAATGGAGCATCAGGGCCGGCCTCGTACACGTCGATTCCCTTCTCGGTTGTAGTTACCATCGTCTTTTACGCAAAACACAATGAAAGACGAAAAAAATTAAAATAATAATTTCCTCAAGCTGCGCCCAAGTTAATGTGCAGAATGGAAACGTGTTGTCATACGAGTTTAACAGATTGTACAAATTTGAAGACCATCTTGCTTTTCGGAATGTTATTAGTAAACCCTAATGTTTTTTCTTTATTGTAATCTATCTTCTATTACTTTGAATTTCATGCCGCTTTCTAGCCGGGCACGCCAATTTATTTTCTTCTATCATACAAAAAATTGGACACAGATTCCGGCTAGCCAATTGTCGCACGTTCCTGCACGAATTCTAATCATAAATGATCCTTTTTTGACTAATCACAGTTATGTTAAAAGTTTTTCACGATTTTTTCCGAATCATTAAGCTCTCCCTCATCTCTTGTTTAGTCTTTGTGTATGATTAAAGAGATTAACGTGAACACTGTAAGGTTGGATATGAAAATTCGAGAAACACACATGTTTTCATTTATATAGGGCCGGTCGGGTTGTTGAAAAAAATTAGGTTTGAGTGACGAGAATGGGCTAAATGAGGCATCGTAAAAGTCACGCATCTCAATGGGACGGCTTTCGACTCCAAGATCCGAAAACTCATTTGGCCTTAAAAGATTTGAAAAAAGGTGATTCAGTTCAAATTCAAATGCGACTCATCTCCTTTGTTTCATTATTCTTCTCATTGGAGTTGGGATTGGGAATAAAATGGTTGTAAGTTTATCTAAACTGTGGCTACGGTATTTATTTTCTATAGAGCATTACATAAACTGAACGAGCCATGGATCAGCGAATATGATTGCCCGTCAAACAAGACGGAAAGACGGCACTACGGGCTTGTTGTTCATCAGGTATATTTTTTTGAATTTATATGACTGCTTCATTATTATGCAACTTGATTTGTTTTAGTCACGAATGTGTAAACGTTTTCCGGAACTAATGCCAATAATAACCCGAGCAGCCCAACTTTCCGTCGACATTTGTCAATCCGTATTTGGGGATGCCCGTTGGAATTGCACTTCTGTTACTCTCGCCCCTGAATTGAAGGCAGATCTAACGAAAGGCAAGCCGTGTTTTTGTGGCTCAGTCGGTAGCGAGGCGGTCTCCCCTCCGAAAGGTCGCGAGTTCGAGGCTCAGTGAAGATAACCTTTCCCCTTCTGTCACGCTGTGATGAAATTAGTATACGCTGTCGAAAATATACTTAACGAGAGCATCTTTTTGCTTTTGCTATTTAAAAGAATTAAGTTCTGATCAAAATTAAATTAAAACCTGTCTTTGTCTAACATTATGATTTTAGGAACGAAAGAACAAGCATTTGTCTACGCTTTGTCTGCCGCTTCCGTTGTTCATCAAGTGGCGAAAGCATGTGCCTCTGGAGCCCTTAAATACTGTCCTTGTGGATACGCAGAGACAACGATGACGTCTGGAACAGCGTTACCGGATGCATATAAAGTAAGGCGAAACTAGAACTTCATGGGACGATTTCAGTGGAAAGGATGCTCTGATAACGTTGTGTATGGAAGAAGAATATCCACAGATTGGGCTGACGCTCTTTGGAAACATTCAAGCTTCAAAAAGCGAAAAGTCAATGAAGCCGAGACAACAACAGCAACAAGCGTGCAGAGTTTACTGGAGTTCGATGAAGAACATCTGAACGAAGATCCAGAACCAGCAATCCAAACAAAAGGAGGACCAAGGGCCAGAATGAATCAGCATAACAACAATGTGGGAAGAACAGTTACTCAGAAGAGCCTCTTTCGGAAATGCAAATGTCACGGAGTCTCTAGTGGTTGTGAGATCCAGACATGTTGGTATTCTCTTCCCCCTCTGGACAACATAGCCAAAGCTCTGAAGGAAAGATATAACTTTGCCCAGATCAACCATGGGCCTGACCCGACGGGATCCAAGGGCGATTCGAGATCAACAAGGGTGTCAATGCTGATACCGGAACTAGTAGGTATCAATCCAAACTTTAATCTTCAATTGTAGATGTTCGTAAGGACATCTCCCACCTATTGTGATGAGGATATTGAAAATGGATCATTCGGAACAAGGGGAAGGTATCTCTTTTTGACGTATATACTAAATAAACTTAATTTTTTCAGAGAATGTAATGCTACAACCGCTGGGACGGGAAATTGCGAGAACCTATGTTGTGGACGAGGATTCAACACAAAACAATTCACAGTTGAAGAACAATGCAAATGTAAATATGTTCACTGCTGTTATATAAAATGCAAAACATGTACTTCCATTGTGGACAGACATTTTTGCAAATAAATTAATATTTTAGAAAATAAACTAATTGGATACTTTGGTTACCTTTAATAATTATACATCAAATAATTTAATTCCTTCGAGGTGTGGGGGTCATCATTGCCTTTTCCTTCTCTTTATCAATATCTCCTCCTAGTCCATAACGTTCTTTCACTTGCTCTAGCTTCTCCTTTGCCTTCTCGGTATCCATCCTGAGCCAAGCTTTTGTCGTCTGATAGTATAATACGACAAGATAACGGTTTGAAACATTGAATCCATTGAGATGATCACAGGCGTTCTTGGCGTCAAAAATGTCTTCGTAAACCACAAATGCAGTTCCGCGAGTTTCGGGTGTGTTGCCACTAAAAAGACCAAAATAAAGACTTAAAAAAGCAGCCACGAAAACCACTATTAAAGATTAATAAAAAAATTGAACTTACATTCTAATTTGCCTGACGGCTCCAAACTTTCCAAAAATGTCGTACATCTCCTCGGCTGTTATCTTGTATGGAAGATTCTTTATATAGAGGATCTTGTTCACCTCAGGAGGCAGTTTGGATTGTCGTCCTCTGCTTGCCATAGCCATTTTGATGGAGTTATTGCAAAATTAGTGGAACAACAAACAGTTTGAGATTTAAAATACAGCGGGAAATACGTATTTACGTACTCCAAAAAATAATGTTTTGCAGGAAGATATACTCTACGCCCTGGCACGAAATATTGTTTTGGCATTCTGTAAAATCAAAAATAAAATAAAAAAGGGAAAAATGTATCGGGCAAGGTATTTCTTTTTTCAATGTGTGCCGAAACGGAGGAAGATTTGAAGGCTAGGCATTCGCAGGAAAAGAAGGATTTAGTTGGTAAGAGATTTAGTTCACGTATATATTATTATAATATACTTGCAGCTCAAGTCACATCTCTGAAACGTTCTTTCAATAAAAACGATAGCAAGCGCAAAAAGGAAGTGCAAGCACAAGTCCAGAAGTTGGAAAATGATTTGAAAGCTCGACATGAGAAAGAGTTGAATGATTTGTTTAGTCAGACGTCTACTTTGAAGATAACTGAAGACAAGCCGGTTCCTCAAAATGAAGTGAAAGATGAGCACGGTGGAGAAAAAAAGAAGACAAAAGCCCAGAAGAACAGGGTGAGTTCTTTGTTATTCAGATTATTTATGTTAATTTAGGAGAAAAAAGAAGAGAAAGATCGACGGATGAGAGAAGCCATGAAACAAGATGCCTTGAATGCAGCCACCGGGAAAGGAGCGATCGAAACAGATAAGATAAAAGGTATATTGGAGGAGCAGAGATTGAGGTTAGTAGATATTCCACCAGATGGCGACTGCATGTATAATGCCTTGGCCGATCAGTTATCCATACAAGATCCGACTTCAACAATCACAGGAGAAGAAATCCGAGAATTGACTGCCAATCACTTGATTGCCAATAAGGATACCTTTTTGCCTTTTCTGGGAAATGGCGATCTAGATGACGAGGGATTTCAAGAGTAAGTTTACATAATATTTAGATTTTTTTATTAATTTAGTTACTGCAATAAAGTTAGGAATCCTTGCCGGGATGGCGGTGAATGGGGTGGCGAGCCAGAGCTTCAGGCAATTAGTACGGCTCTGGAGAAGCCGGTGGAAGTTCTCCATGCAGATGGTGCGCCTCATTGCTTCGGTCAAAACTTCGCTGGACCTCCTCTTGTTTTAACTTATCATCGGTATGCTTACACCCTTGGTGAACATTATAATTCTACGGCTAAAGCATGAAATGTTTAAGGGATGATAAATTTATTGTCTCATGTTGTTTCTATCTTTGTGTCATCGGATTTCCGTCATTACTTTGAAGATTTGGAAGTTCTGTGTTCGATTTTATTTAGGTTATGGTATTGAGAAGTTTTTTTATTGCCATCAAACAGTTTATAATACGTTCGCTGATCGGAGTTATTGATTTCTGGTTGGGGCCACTCTCTTTGAGGAGTTTGGTAAGATTCATAAATGGACACAATATCTTGTTTAGGCGATTAATAATCATCTGCGGCGAAGCGAAATAGTTCGGAGAGTGGAGTGGGCACTACGAAGAAATTCGAGTGCAAGATTACAGAATTATGATTGGGAAAGCGGGAATGAAACGGACGAAGCAGATCGACTGCTAGAGGATGAGGTTTCAGATTACGAATACAGGGCTGATCTGGCCAAGAAACTGTCAAATTCTTTGAAAATACTCAAAGGTTACAAGAAGTTGATCAATGCGGTAAAGTTGGCCATATTTTTTGTAATGTTTTCTTAGGTTGAAGAACGCAGAAGCGAACTTTACGACCCCGAGAATGAAGAACATGAAAGAAAGTTGCTCAGGTTGTGGAGATTATTAAAACCGGATGAAGAGCTCACTGCAAGGAAGACCAAACAATGGCAGGAGGTTGGTTTCCAGGTACGTATTCATAATAAAATTTTAAATTATGTTGTAGGGTGATGACCCGGCGACAGACTTTCGAGGAATGGGGGTTTTGGGGCTAGATCAACTTCTTTTCTTTGCTCAATTTGATGTCGACAAATGTCAGAGGGTTATGGAGATCTCACAAGACGAGATAATTGGGTAAGAATAACATTTTTTCTTAATTTTACTTCTCTTTAGGTTCCCTTTCGCCATTGCGGGAATCACTTTTACTGCACTCTGTCGCCAATTTCTTCAGGAGAATCTGTTGAAAAATCATTTTGTCAACTCTGGTAATCAACCTCCAACCATTGACAACTTTCATCAAGTATATTGCCGGATATTTTATTTATTCGCAGAATTCTGGCTTCACAGTTCCCCTTCTAACGTCATGAACTTCAAACCAGTCAAATCTGAATTCATTGATGTTATTGAGAGTTATCTTGGTCGTGCCGACTCTAATCTTCTAGATATTCTACCTGAGGATGTATGTAAAATTGCAGCATGACGATGCAATAGTGGCTTATAAGATGGGTCAGATAAATTATTTGTAAAGTAAAGGTGCTCTCAGAGATGAAATTTTGAATGATTACCTCTTGTCCCTAATTCTGATGACTTTTATCATTATGTTTTTGGTCTCTTGGGTTCTGTAGAAAGTTTTATAAATCATTCCGCTGATAAATGCCGTCGATGATTAATGGGTATGTAATCACGTGTCGGATCCCCCTTTTCCGCCCCTCGTGTGCGAAATGCACAAATATGAGAGATTACACGAAGGAAGAGACATAAATGGCTTCCCCCATTTTGGTCTCTAATCCCGCCCATCAGTGGATCCCTGACCACGCGATGATGAAATTCTTGGGGTTTCATCGACACACGAGCCCCTCGTCTCTGAGACCGACTCTTAAAATATTTGACTTTTGGTCTGACGATAACTTATTGATCATGAAACTTACCGTATACCGGCTGACTTCCAAGTATGTGAATGCAATTGGATTGGCGAATGGACATGGTGGAAGGTAAGGATCTTAATGATTTTATTGATGGGCTGATGCGGCATTATTTTACGATTGTTTTAGGCATCTTGGATGTGAGCATAATCTGAATGTTCTTACCCGTTCCAACTTCTTGAACAACTCCAGAGTCTCTTTAAAATGGCATTCTATAATTGAAGAGAATATTTCCGGAAGACAGTGCGATGCTCTTCATGGGGTTCTCCAGGTATGTTCATAATATATACTTGCTGATAGTAACAGAATCTTTTAGAATAGTCGTAATCTTTCTGGAGCTGTATCCACAGTTCTGCGGCAAGATGATCAGAATGAACTGCTGGTGATTGGAGGAGATCACAGTTGTGCTATTGGAACTTGGAGCGGAGTCGCTTCAGCCTATAGGCCTTATGGGGACATTGGTCTTATCTGGGTAGATGCCCATATGGATGCACACACGATTGAAAGTAGCCCCACTAAAAATATTCATGGTACTCCGGTTGCTCATCTGCTTGGATTTGGAAATGAGTTATTAAGGACAGTTGGAGATATCTATCCAAAAATTAAACCACAGAATCTCTGTTTGGTTGGTATCCGGTCATTTGAGGCTGAAGAACAAGAACTGTTAAACAGATTGGGAGTTCGGATTTTTTATGATTCTGAAGTCCAAAGAAGGGGGATAGCGCAATGCATGAAAGAGGCTATGGAGCTGGTCACCAGGTACGTAATCGAATTTTGTCGTTATTAGTTACCGAATAACTGTTATATTTAATCTTTAGAGACACACATGGCTTCGGAATGAGTATTGATTTGGATGGATTCAGAATCAAAGATGCCCCTGCGGTGGGAACCCCTGAGCCCGGAGGCATCGTGGCTTCAGAATTCTTGGACTGCCTCCGTGACACTCAATTGAATGGTTTAATCGCTACGGAGATTGTTGAGTTTATGCCTCATAAAGATGACCTTTGGAAACGATCGGAGAGATTGGTCACAGATATCATTGAATCCGTTTATTTGCCTCGAATTTCTGACGAATTTACGGATTATGAACCTGAAAAACGACAATATTCTGCCTAAATGCATATAATTCTGCATTTATTTGTACAGAGACGTCGATTTAATATGTATAAGTATAATGTGTTACTTAAATATATAATAGAAATAATACAATTTTCATCACTATGTCATCCCATTAACCTGCTTATATTAAACGTAGTTGCATTATTATTAGAAGTTGTTGTAAATAAAAGAAAATACCCCTAGATAGTTCCAAAAAAATTCTTTGGTCGTTTTCTGGTTGTAATGCCACCCATCATCCATCAAAAAAGATCTCTCTCGTTAACTGAGGATGTTCTTGTAGCCACGGAAGTCTCTGAAGCCGGTGATTTCAAAGACCTTTGGCTATTTTTTGTATTATAACAATGTTTCCAAATCTCGGCCAAACAAACACTTGAATGGAAGCGATAAAAGACCACCAAAGGCGCCACTGCGCATATTAAAGTAGCGTAAGGCTTGGTCCTTCTGGAGGCTATAGCATCTCCAAACACCGACTTCATTCCTTCTAGAGTATGGAAAAAGAAAAGAGATACATTGGCGATCAGAAGGAAGGTCACAAACTGTTTCCCCGGCTTCTGAGATATTGCTTTTGGACTTTGAGCACGTAATCTTTAAACATAATATTATCTATGAGTGATGACATACCTGGAAGAGACCAGAATGAAGACTGCTTGCACGATGACTTGGATCTCTCTGACTACAAACACCACCAACATGTATGTCTCCATTTTATTTTGACCCCATTCCGATTGAGTTGTTATCCAACACATCAATCCCGTACTCGAATGGATCAATTCCCCCAATAATCCGATGATTAATAAGATTTCGTCTAAGAACTCTGCATTTGTCATGATCTGCAGGCTTTGATAGTGAAGAAAACGCATACTGAAAGACGCAGTAAGATGGCCATGCTGGTTGCCTTCTTACCGATATAACCCAACAATACATCCGATCAAAGTAAAACAAAATAAAGCAAAATCGGATAATCGGAAAACCAACAGAGCCCCGCGGTCATCACTGTGCTGGCTGAAGATGGTGTAGATGCCAATGGAAACAAGAGCACATATCAGAAACAATACTCCCGCAAATAGACCGGCAGAGGACGCACTGAAATGATTAAATTGCCTCGGGCATTTACATACCTGCAATCAATTCGCACTTTGTTTTTTCGTTTTGGTCGATAACTCGTGGGAGTGCAATGGTCGTCGATGGATCGCCATAAAACAAACATAATTGCAGCTCCAATTACAGAGTATTCCACAATACAAGTTGTCAGCAAAGTTGCAAAGTCTCCGAAATAATAAAAAGAATAAATTCTGATGGACAAAATCTCATCTGGAGGGATTGAATAGTTCTATAGCAAGTATAATTATAAAATTATCATGTTCTTACTTCATCAATTCTTGGTAATAACAAGGAATCGGATCTGTTGAGTATATGCTCCACATAAACTGACTTTCCGTCATGTTTTGCGATTACAAATCGAAGCCAAGTCCACACATTTACGGCCAGTAAATGCATGGTTCCAAGTTTGGCCAAGTTTTTGGATTCTGTAATTATAATCTACGGAGATGTCAAAATTAATCATTACTCACTTTCGAATTACAGAATATAAAATGCATTTGGATGAAGGTAAAAGCCGCTGCAAATACCCAATTGACCAGTCTATATGCAAAACAGAGATGGTCGGATATGCAAACGAAGAATTCGAGACAAAAAAGAACAATTCCACTGCTTCCAAAGCCTAAAATACATGAGTTGGGTTATAAAAACCATTTAAAAAGATTTCTTACATAAGGTACCCAAACGTAAATAAAGCGATCCGGCGCCATCACTCGAATGAGTTGACTGCGGCACTTCCTGAAATCCTTAATCAATTGACTACTGTTTGAATAGTCGTTAGTAATAGTCATCACCTACCGTATTCCCCGGACAAATCCATTTCTTCCGTTCAAGCCATTTTATTAACCCGTTTAACCAAGCTGGATGCATTTGAAACAAATAACAATAGAGAAGAAAAGTAATACCGGTACCGTACATGTAACTGTAGAAGAGCTAAAAATTTTAAAAAAATTATATTGTACATAAAAGGTCTACCATTTCCATAAACCATTCATCTGATGTAAACTTTTGAGATAATTCCATTACAACGGCAAAAACAATGATAAACATGGCATATAAACTGGTCAACAGAGAGCAAAAGTAATCCCTAAAAATATTTTTTGCAATTTAAGGATACTGTATATTATGAATGATTGCTGTACTAACCAAGCAGCCGGATCATGGATCCATCCGTCTTCAGAATTATTAACCATAACTCTGGAGCAGGGTTCGAAGTCTTCACGTGATTCAGATGTAGATGTAGTCCCTGCCGAACTCCCCATTTCTCAAGCTCCCGACCTTTGACTTGAGCTTAGCTGTGCTCCTGAATTGACCCAAGAGTTCAAGAGTAATTAGCGACGCATAAACAGAGCGCTCTGCAAAAATTAGCGGAATACTAAAATAAATCGTTAAGCCGAGTAATCGCCTTTTCTCGACGGGTTCAAAGGCAAAGTTGCGTCAGCGACGTGGAACACCGCGACCGACGCCCTCAGGGCTTGAAGAGTAACAAACAAGAGACCGTGTTTGTACAGGGTTGCCGTGATGGTAACCTACTTGACAACCTGGTCAAGACGTTCGCGCGCCTCTTTCAAGGAGTCTTGAAACAATTGCCTCGGGGTATTAATAACATGGACATATTTAGACGATCCGAGATGGAATCCTTCGATTAAAACCTAGAATGGGGTAAGGCAACTCCGTGATCATTGAAATTGTTGAGATGTGGTAAAATATTATAAAATATGGCCAAATAAAAAAAATAATTTTGCCAAGTGGGAAAAATGTGGCCAAATCTTATAAATTGCGGCCACATTTTTCCAACTTGGCCAAGTCTTTTCGATTTGGCTACATTTTATAATATTTGGTCGTATTTTAAAATATTGGGCCGTATCTCAATAATTTAGATAGGTTTTAATACTGCCCATTCCGGGCCTTTTGGATTTTTTTTGCCTACCAATTTTTCCAATTGTATGCCGTTCAAGATTTATAGCCTACTCCTCAGTAGGCCGATTTAAGTATTGTGCAAAAGCGTACTTTTTTTACGATTTTGTGAAATCGTAAAAGAGAATTTGCTTTATGCGAAAAAATTTGTAATTGACTTGGATCGGGGTGGGAATTGAACCCACGTCTTCTGGATTTTCGGTCCATTTCGCTTCGGGACTCAAAAAAATAAAGGGAATTGGAAAAAAAGATTGGTTGTTGAAAATTAAGACAAATTTTGAAATGTTTTCGCTTCGAGACTTAGAAAAACAATTTTTTGTGAAAAATAGAGTTAAATTTTGAAATGTAGCCAAGCATTGGTTTTTTTTGTTTCCGTGGCTAGCCAAAAAGCTGGATCGGCTTCTTAAAAGGAAGAAATGGCTAACCAAAAAAACTGGATCGCCTGTTTAAAGGATTAAAGGGCCAGCAGAGCTACTTTTGAATTGCGCTTTTCACGGCGTGCAAAACAAAATGTCAAAAAAGTTTCTTTATGTCCTGCATCAAAAACAAAGGCGGAAAAATTGCAAACAGTAAAATATTTATTAGTAAGTATGTAGAATGTGACCATTACATTTTTCCCGTTGTTATTGGTACAGTAGATGAGGAAAATTTTTGGACATTTCGCTATGAATTGATTTTTTATTGTTTCCGTGGCTAGCCAAAAAGCTGCATCGCACGTTAAATTGAGAAGGGAACTCTTCATGTTGGCTTTTCGTCCAAAGATTTCTCGAAAAAAATATTTTGTAAATTTTTCCGGTCAAAATAAGACTCAAAAAATTCAGAGAGCTTGAAAATGGTCAACTTTTGTCTAAAAGAGACCTGGGTTTTGCCAAATTGGACAAGAAATTGATCAAAAACTATTTTTGGACCCCAAATTTGTGACGAAGTGCCAACGAAGATTTCCCTCTCTTTTGCTTTTTCGATTTGACGTGCATCGCCTTTTTTAAAAGAAAAGATTTCAAGATTTGACTCAATTTTCAACAACCAATCTTTTTCCCAAGTCCCGAAGCGAAATGGGGGTGTGATCGGAGGAGACGTTGATCGACCACTGAGATACCCATACACGTTTCTTCTCTGGAAGAAAATTTGAGTTTCTCTTTTGTGTGGGAAGAGAAAGAGAGAAAAAAACGTGCTCTCTCGCACAAAAAGGCACCCATTTCATTTCATAATCAGGGAGCGTGTGAGTCATAAAAAGCGAAAATTTTTTGAACGCTTTTATGAAAGTATGCGTATGTATGCTTTCGCGTTATCTTGTTATTTTCTGTCAAAAAGTCGGCAGTAAAAACGAAATGTTTGAGGATTGTCTATTTTCACAAGAGTTGACTGGTTCCGCGTTTGCCAACTAGTTTCGCAAAAAAATCCATGAAGTAGGCCACGCCACAACCGCACTTTTACTGGTGTCAAGTGCCAGATAAAATGTAGGCTGAAAGTGTGGTTGTGGTCATATTCTATGAATATGAAATTTCAAAAACCTATCTTATAAACCGACTCAAAAGTATTCCACCGGCCCACTTCGCAAAATCAAAGGGCCTACTATATTTAGATGAAACGGCATAAAAAGTCGGTAAAGTAGGATTGCCTAAGTTCATGGCAAAAAGTAGGCATGGATTTCTTGTGGGCTCGCATCTAGCGTTCAGATAAAAATCACGCTTCTTATATGGCACATCCGAAATCTCGCTGATATGTTTATTTTATTCAGAGGCAAGTTTGTTTTGAATTGAGGCAAGGAATTAATTAACCAGATTTTCGATATAAACGCACAAGTTGTTCATGTGAGGTGGGAAGATTCGTTATAGGACAACGTTTTTCAGAGCGGACATATGAATTGATACAGGTGAAACAGAAAACATAGCCGGAAACACTGAGTACTGTATCATTCTGACGCTTCTTATGGCATAAAGGACATTTATCTGTCTCCATTTGGGCTAATTGGGACTGGGAGATCAACTGAAATTAAAATTTATTAAAAAAATTTAATAAATTTTACATTAATTAAAATGATGGTTTAAATTCAACACTTACATTGGATGGATGAACAGGTCTTGCAAAGTCAATGTCATATTTAAAACTCTTATTTTCTTCTTCGTTTGAGGTCTGCATGAATTCGTGAACGTCTTTGAAGAAGAGGACATAAGAGAACAAACGTCCAGTCCAGGATGGAATTTGCAGAAAAACGCGAGTTACTCTTCCTAAAACACTGTTGTCCCATTTATTTTCATTATCCCTCACTCACCCACTCTCATTGTACACAGGCTTCTCAAAAGCTTCCATTTCCTCAGGCGTTAATCGTTGAAGTTTAGCACCTAATAAAAAGAGAGGAAGTGAGTGGATATTCGAGTATCCGAAGCCATATAAAGTTAAGAAAACCAAGCTGATGATTCCAAAAATCTTTACGAAAATCGGGTAGATCTTGTAGAACATATTCATGAATGGAGTTCGCTAAATGTAATTGTATTATAGAACGACGACATACAAGACGATCACATTATGCCAGAATATGAACTGGCTGGGCATGAAAACTGCTTTTCTGTTTCTACATACATAGGACCGTTTTCGGCATTTTAAATATTTTTTTGTATTTTTTTACTTGTAAGGCATTACAAACTTCCTTATTGAATTTTTTGGCCACGATATCCTGATTTAGCATACTCGATAACGGTATGGGTGAAATAAATTTTTCTGCGTGGGCCTTCGTTTTTGGTAAAATCGATCTCAAAGTTCGATTGGAAAACCCCGCTGAAAATTCCAAGACCCTTGCAATAAGAGCCAAAGTTGCCGAGTGAGTTCGAGTCCCGCTACGCGCCAACCTAAATAACTTTGATATTGAATATGGCAAAACCTTTTTTATGGTGGCGTTTCTTAGTCTCGATAAATCTTCCCAACATTTATTTTTCAAAAAATCCCAAAACCTGAAATTTCATATTCAATCAGGACCCCGGTTCAAATTCAGCCTTTTAATATAAAGGTGGTCATATAAGAATTTTTAAAATTTTTTTCCAAAACCTCAAAATCCGGTGCATCCTTTTACGATCAAATTCCAACATGTCCTCAATCACAAAATACATCTCGAACATATTCTTTTAAAGAAGAAAAATCTTCTCGACTCGAGTAGAAAATCCTGGGTCAACTGTTTCCCCGATGGGGAACGATCCAAAAAATTTTGGCAAAAACAAAGGAAAAAACAAAGCCAAGCGAAATGAGTCTACGCCAAATTTTTAATTTTGGCGTCGGCTTTTTTGTGCACCGGATTTTGAGGTTTTGGAAAAAAGATTTTTTAATTCTTATATGACCACCTTTATATTCAGACCTTAATATTCAGTCAGTTCATACTCGGTCAGGCATGCCTAGCACCCACATTAGGGGTACATTAGTCCTAACTTACGAGATTTGGATCGGTATTTTCTATTTTCGATTTGTATGCTGACAGTTTACTCTCAACGTAAGGGAGTACTACCAAAAACAATATACTTCTTCGTCGTTCGCTGTCCGATGGCAAGGACTTAGATTGATCGTCGAAAACTCGTTTCATCGAGTAAAAATTTTCAGAGAAAGAGGCGCCTACAACAATACACATGATAATAATTTTTAATCATATTACTGTAATCTATTAATAAACTTACCATATTTTTTGAGGAAATGATTTTCCATCCCTAGCATTACCACAGCATAAAATTCATCGAACCATTTCATAAACGAATTGAATCCCTTCGATTTATAAAACAATCCTCCGAATTTCAGGACATATTGGAGTGCTGGTTTCAGCGATTGTTGCTGACTCTGCTGGGCCAAGATATCAAAAATTGATGGCTGAAGTTGCGCTTGACCCGCTGAAGCCGCCATGGACGCCTTAAATGCAGCACTCATCTAAAACAATATTAAATTAAAACAACGTTAGAGAGATTAATAAAAACCAACATTAACACAAAACATTGTGATAGTTATAATACACTGACAAAACAGTTAAAAATACAAACTCTTAAACATTATATTGAATAGCAGTTTATTTCATATATGTACATCAAATATAAATATTAACTTAGTGTATGTACAAGTCATAAATATATTGCAAATACACATTGCATATATACTTAGACGGCAGTGACTTCCTTCTCCGGCCAGGCTACGTAGAAATGCAATGTAGGAATCTGACCCTCGGACTTGTAGCCATCGTCACCGTAGGAGTTACGGTAGGAGTTAAATTTGAAAGTAACACTTTCATCGTTCGGCAGTGATACTGTAACAGAATCTTTTCCTTCTTTCCCAGAAATAGTTTGAATCGCAGTTTCACTCTGTAATTGTATTATTGCTTAATAGTAATAACTTACAATAAACCTAACAGTTGCCACATAACTCTGACCGGAAGAACAAAATATCGGTTCTTTGAATGAGGCCACCAGTGGCTGTTCATCTCCAATAAAACCTTGCATAAAAACAGTATTCGAAGAAAGCACTCCCAAAGTTGAAGCATAACTGCTAGGATCGGTGACTACTCCCAGCTAAAACAATATTGCATTAGGATTGTCACCAACCTGGATCTCGACCTGACATCTCCAAGTATTTTCGTCTTCTGAATGAGGTTTAATTGGATTCATTCCATAGATACCAAGCCCATGGATTTGTATTTCTCTGTCCACAGTAAAACTGAAGCAGATAAATCAAAATAAATTATAAATGATGTCCTTACTTACGCAACTTTGTTTTCTCTTTTGGAACATCTTTTGGAAGAGACTGAAGCAAATCGAGAGACCGTATGTTTGGAGCGAGAAGAACATCGGAAGCCAGAAGAATAACGACAGAAAGGTCGGGGCTTCACTGTCAGATGCATATAAACCTCAGCCAGCTCTTCACAAGTCAGAATACCGGTAATGGCCACTTGGCCAAACTCATGAACATCCATCCGAGGATATCGGATAAGTCCCAAGGCATTACCCAAGACAAGTCTGATGTTCATTGGAGAAGTGTCCAATTTCTGGCGATTACATTCAGCCTCAGCCCATGCTCGGGCAGCCTGGAAAATGACCAATTCAGATGAAGGATCCAACTGAGTTCTACTCAATACAGACATCAATGTGTCCTTGTCTACATCCTCAATATCTGAAAGTGGGTTGAAGTTTTTTGCAAAAGTCTTACGATGAGGTTGGAGAGCAACATCTGTATTCCTGTCAATCACATCGAAACATCTCTTAATTAAGGTCTCTTCATTGAAAACCCGAGCTTGAGAGAGAAGGAACACGGCGTTAAATGGGGTTAGATCATTCAGAAGGTATCTGACACACTCATCCACAAGAGCATCAATCGAGTACTTCTTGGCTAAAAGACAGTATGCAATTTTATTTTAACTCACCAGCATAAAGGACTTCCATAACATTGTGATCCGTGAGATGAACACTTTTGGGATCAAAGTCATTATAAATAAAATCAATCATCTTTCTAAAGGCAGATGGATTAATATCAGGCACTTCAACCGTCTCCACTGGCGATACATAACGTCTGTCCGTGCACATACTCATATCAGTGGCCACATAACGAGTTTGGGTGGGCGGAAAGACAGGGATTTGGTTTACCTTGGACTGAATATCTCCGTCATCTTCAGGAGTCTGTCCAAAAGACTCTTCGGAGCTACAAAGCGATGACGATAAAGAAGCCGAATCAGAATTCTCTTCAACGCTATTCTGATCTAGATCTGCTGAGGGGAACGTGTGGGGAAATTCACTTAAAAGCCCGTAGAACATGGCTTTGAACACCTCAGAACTGCATGCCAGGATGAGTTTGTGACTAAATACAGGCTAAAAGGGTATCAATTTTTATCATTTCGCCCTTACTCTTCGTTTCTCTCCAACCAAAAAAGTTACATCACATCCAATCGCTATTGTTCTAAACTCATTCAATCGTTTCAACATAGGGATGAACCGAGGAGTGGCCGGAGGCTCTTCATTGATGCTCTCCATGCTATCACTTGAGGAGTGGGGCTCCTGGGACTCCTTCAAACTCATGATCTCCATGATTCTGGAACGGTTAAAGTAATAGCCGTTCATCGAAGAAGTCGGATTAAACTGAATCAAAGACGAATGGGGGAATTTGCGCGCTGCGGAATTAGAAGACACGACCATCTGGACGTTTATCCGATCCTCTAAATAAACACCTCAGAATTGGGAGGGGAGTTCTGTCACTAGTCAGCTGATTAGCGGCCTCATCACGTCTTTTCGTTTAAACGCCGTGCCGTTCCGAGCTCTCAAAAAGTAAAGACCACGAGGTCAGGTCACTCCAAACAGACTTTCGAAAGGACAAGTGAACTTGGGTCCTGATTAATTTATAGAACGCGCTGACTGTCCGCAAGACCTTGCACTCTTCACTGATTGTACCTTTAAAGGCATAACGCTTCAATCTATGAATAACACTGTCAGATAAAAAGAACATGATTTTATAACTCGAGACTAAAAAATAGAATGTGTAGGTGATAAGAAAAAATTCCAATCGAAAGATGATCCACATAAACGGCGAGAACCGGCTCTGGACAAACAATAAAAGCGCTCTTACTTGTTTGTGGTCAGTCCGAGTGGTACTCACGAACACCGTTCTTCCCTCGAACAACTCCTCCGGGCTCTTTTCTTTGCGTTTTTTGCTCATTTCGCAATTTGAAAAGTCAAGAGTTTTAAGAGGAATGGCCGGTTTGGAGGCAAGGCAGATTAGAGAAAATTTAGATTTATGGGGACAGAGATCGGAAATGACGAGATATATGAACGATATAGCCGAGACGTCGATAAAAGTGCCATAAAAGTACAACAAGGCACTTGGGAAGACGAAATGTGATAAAAATTACGAATCATGACTTTATTCGTAATATTACGAATATTAAAATGAACTTACTTTATTCTCCATGGCTGAATTTTTCAACGAGGGAACGAAAAATGAACGACAGAAAATGGAAAAAGCGATAAAGCTTTAAAACGCGGGTACTGGAAGTGTAGTCTTTGCTCGGAACAGATAATTCCCAAATAAACGAAAGTAGATCACAACATTTCCCACTTCAAGTAACTATGGCTATTGTAGTACGAGTAGTGGAACACAAATCTCCCAATTGTTATGGATTCCTGTCCAATTTTCCGAACAAGTTTGTAAGCAACGACTTTTTATTTACATGTATCGACTTTTTTCTATTCTGATATATCAGATTTAAATAAAATTTAAATTCAACCTCTGCCTTTTATTGAAGTGTGAGCCTATTTCTATTCAGGTCGAATCCTCCAGTTTCGCAGTGTTCAAATATTCTCGAGTTGAAACACCTGAAAACAGCTTTGCTCTTCAAGTCTTCGCATCCAAACCTCCTTTTGAATATTTACACCTAAATCGAGTATTCATTCAGAGGTTGGGATTAAATCTAAACGATCAGCTGATCCTGGAACAAGTCCGGGATGTCAATTATTGCCAATGGATGGAGATTAAGCCAGAGACATTTGAGGATTGGAATATTATCGTAAGAAACCCCGCTTGGTAACTTATATTACCGCTTTATAGGAGAATACCAGCGAAGTAATTGAAGAGGATTTTCTGAGACAACTCAGGGTAGTCCAAGAAGATCTCCCATTCGTTCTCTTTTTGTCCTCAGGCATTTCCATTAATTTCAAAGTTGGTAAGAACCTCCGAAAAGCATCACAATTTGGAATTAATACATCAAATGTTCAGAGTATTAATACCCCAAATTTCAGTTCAAATTGGTCCTAAACTGTCTAAGGGTACACCCGCATTGATCTCAAACGCAACTCAAGTGATGGTCGCTTCATTATCTCAACCGAAACTCTCTGAATATAGTTCCGGTTACAACCATAATCATCTGGATATTCCCCACGACTCGGTGTCTCTTTTTAATCCTCTCAGATTCTTCATAGCATCAGGAAAACCTGAAATTACTTTGAGAATTATACCCAGAGTGTATTTAAAAACTTTGAAGGTAAAATTACCGAATTCTACAGTTGTTATAATAGGAAACGGTAAGCAAAAATACATCTATTGGTTTGGAGGAGAGGCTTGCTTTTGAGCTATTTTTGATCTATGATTTGTTTATAAACATTGCAGAGAATTATGTCAAAACAACAATATATCGGGTTATCCGACCAGGTGCTTCTTCCATCTACATCAACCTTGTGGTGCTTCCGAAGAGATCAACCGGTCTCGACGGAAATGTGGAAACAATTCACGAAGTTTTGACCAAGGTAAATAAAAAAAGGAAAAAATATTTTATCCCACAATTAAAAATACTTTTCCCCATAAAAATAGTCATTTTGGTCACGTCAAATTGCTGTCATTTTGATTGTCAAATTGAACTTTTTTGGGAAATTTTGGTAGGCTTTTGTCAAAAAAAGCGAATTTTCCCGTTACGAAAAATTTTAAGCACAAAAGATTCTTCTCATTTATATTATAACAACACTTTTTTGCCTTTTTGTGACAAAAAAGGTGACGTGTACCGACTGGTCGAGGGATTACTTCACTAGACCATTTTCAAAAAGGCGACTACTACTTTACTATTTTACATAACTACTTTGTAGATTTTACTAGTAAAATAAATGCTTTTTGGAAAAACTAGCATTTTTTCTATAAATTATTTTTCTGGGAAGTTTTTTTTTTAATTCTGGAAGAAAAATATAGACTAGGGTTGTGCCGCCCGTCAAAGTTGACGGTCTGTCAAGTTGTCAAATTGCCGTCGTTTTCGTCATGTCAAATTGCTTTGTCATTTTGATTTGTCAAATTGATTTTTTTGGGGAATTTTTTTACCGACCGACACAACGGCAATTTGACGCAATTTGACGAAAATGACAGCAGTTTGACGTCAATTTAACGTCACTTTGAAAAATTCTGTCAAAATCACAGCCCTAATATACATGGGTGGGCACCAGGCCCGGCCCGGCCCAATCGGGCCGGGCCTGACTCAAAAATGGAAAATTGAAACCGGGCCGGCCCCGAAATTTTGCGGTCCGGGCCGCGGGCCTGGGTTTTTCAGGCCAGACCCGGCCCGGTTTTTATCATAATGCCAAACCGTTGGCGTTCATTGTTTTCGTGCCGGGAAAATTTTTTGATGGGGTGTAGTTTTTCAAGTTCTAACACATTTACAAGCTTTTTTCACGTTTACTCTCAAAAATAGTGCATATATAATAATGTATTACAATAGCACTACCGGGACCGAAGCTTTTTTTACAAACTTTAGTTCCCAATAGGCTAATAAACATTTTGTTGAAAGAAATCTAATTAACTAAGTAAGAATAAGGACGAAGATGATCCGAAATAGGTCTATTAAAGTCCTTTTGTTGTTATAAACTGTTGTTTTAATGTTTATATGGTCTTGAGCATGTTTAAAGGCATTATACTACCTTGAATAATGTTTGTTTAATCGTTAGACACTTTCCGACCGAAACAACGGCGGCAATTTGATGAAAATGACTTCAATTTGACGTCATTGTCAAAATCACAATCCTAGTTATAACAAAACGGCAACGATTTTTTGGCAGGTCGCGCCCTAGCCGGGCTTTCACGGGCCGGGCCTGGCTTTTGACGGGCCGGGCCGAGCTTTTAAAAACCTCTACCCGGGGCGGGCTTTTGACGGACCGGGCTTCGGGCCCAAAATCGGAAAAATAGGTGCCAGTGACCACCCCTGCTAATATAGACCCAATAAAAAACTCTTTGCGTAATGACAATATTGATTTTTAAACTTATTAATTTCTTTTCCACAAATATTGATTGAGAAAGTAATTCTATGAATTCATTTTTTGTTAATCTTTAACAAAAAATTTTCAATTCTGCAGACGAATACATTACTTTATAGCTTCCAAATGGCCATTGTTACATTTCCTACGATCTCCAACAACAAGGACTTCAGCCTTTCATGAGAATCCTTTGTTTTCCGGTCAATGAATACGAGATTCGGCAATTGAAAACTATTCTGTACAGCTCATCTATTCCAGTATGTCTTTGCTGAATGTTATTTATTGTCTGACTATTTTTTACTCGGTTTCTATTTTCAGTTAAAACCGAGGTCCTTGGAAATGGCGTTGAAAGATGCCTTTAAGAATAAGTTATACGTTCCTTTTTTGATTTCCGGAGCTGGATGTGAGGTAACATTGGCAAATTCAGGTAAGTTTCATAACTTTTGCATCGATTGATTAGACGGTCATTTCAAGATAAAACTTATACCGAGTGAAGGGATTGATGCAACAAAACAATGTGGCGTATTTTTTATGGATTACCTTCCAGAGTTTAGACAGAGTGTAAGTGCAGAATATTTTAATAGATAAATGTGTTAGGAGCACGAGATCAAGATTCCTCCGTCTCCAGAACAGAAGACAATCTACAATTTTGGAGAGAAATCTTCCAGATTACAGAGCTTCCCATTCCAATCCACCTTTTCTGCAGAAATCCTCAGCTATCTTTCCATTATTTGTCAGAAACATGAGTGTAATGGCTTTAATGCGCTGATTTGTGGAGAAGAATTCAGCGGGAAGACGACGGTCTTAGAGATTCTGGGTGCTAGTTTATACCAAAGACTGAAAGTTTTCTCTTTGAAAGTGGACTGCAATGATTTTAAAGGTAAGCAAAACGTGTACGAGAACTTTTTTGTTTAGGAAAATCTCCAGACAACATTGCTTTGTTTCTGGATCAGAAATTACGTTATCTCCAGAACAGATGGCCTTCGGTTTTATTTTTGGATCAATTCGACTTTTTGAATAACGAATTGGAAGACGAAGAAAGGTCTAAGTTCATATCCAAAGTGTATTTGAGTAAGTGTTAAAAAGACGCTTTGCGAGAAACTGGGTTGGCCGACAGTTATATCGTGCTCTCGGAATGACTTTGTTCTTTTTCTAAACTCACGTTGACATAAGAACGTGAAAAATTTTTTCTTGTTAACAATAACGTGTTTCCGAATTTATGGCAAAAATTTAGATTTTTTTGAAGTGACTCCTGTCATGAGTACGAGAAAAGTCCAATAAAGCTGAAAATTGGCACGGAACCGTTTTTCACTATGGGGAACAATTTTTTAGTTGGCAAGTCAGCCATATGATTACTATAACATAGCGAAGCAGATGTTACTGAGCTTAAAGAATTGAATTTTTCTTGAGTGTTCTCAACAATTTTAGTGGATTTTGTTCACACAGTCTGAAGGAGTATGGAATTTAGGTCTAGGGAAATGTTTTGACTCGTTCGGGAGAGCGCGTATTAGGTATGGTTTGTTCGTTTCCTCACTTTCAGAAATTTGTTACCTAAACTCGCTCTTAGTGTTAGTTTAGGCTTGGGCTTACCCTTGTATTAGGCTTAGTTTAGGTTTAGTCTTGCCTAGGCGCTTAGTTTAAACATCATAGTTGCGTATAACTTAGGGTTTCCAAGATTTCCCTTATTACTGGGACAGTACGGCAAGGAACATTATACCGCTCTCCAATTTTCGGGGTTGTCTTGATGCCGTTGAAAATAATGAAAATTTCCATGTGCTATAAAATTTAAGAGAAACACTTTAAATTTTGAATTTTTTCCAAAAAATACTCCAAAAATCTCGAAATACGCGCTCGACAGGAGAACGAAGAGTTCTTACTCATCAAAATTCAGTGCTGATTCTGAATCTTTTGAGATTTTTGACGATATATGGCTTAGAACCGTGTTCTTTCAAAATGACGCTAAAATGGATTTGCTATGTTACAGTAATCAGACAAAGTTGAAGTTGTCTAAAATTTTGGTGTCCGGGGTCCATAGTGGTAGTCAACTGTCTTTCCGCTAACGAAAGGTGATTTATACAACTTCAAAAACGCCTAACGTCATAAATATGTGGTGATGACATATTTTTTAAAGCAACTGAAAATATATAGTTTTCCCAATATTTAAATACAGGGTGTTTCACTCGGGACTTGTTTCAAGTATTTCGTCGCAAATACTACAAAAATTTCTATAAAATTTATATCAAATTGAAGCTGAGGCTCACCATTTTTTTGGCCACCAAATATGGCGGGATTGTGTCTACTGAGCCACCCTCATACTATAAGATCGTTTTTTCATACAGACACGGCTCTAACGAGGAAACGGTCCCAACGATCCGCGGGATCCGCGAATGGGACCCAGATATTCTGATAGACCGTCCAAAATTTGATGGAAATCCGTTTTTTCTACCTGCTAAATACCCTCGGGCAACGAGTTGTACCGGTCGAAAGCAATCCCACCTTCTCACATAGCGAATTTTAATCCATCAATTGTAATCGCTTGATCTTTAGAAATTTCGTCGTTAATTACTGATTATAAAATCCCTGTTGTGACCACTGCACGAAGTTATCATTCCTTGGCTTCAGATGCCCTAACTTTTAATGGAAGAAGGTTTTTTACTCTGGTCAAAGAGATGCCGCAATTAGATCAGGTTAGTTATGGTTAGACTTCTCTTTATTCAATATTTAAATACTCTACCATACCGTTTTTTGTTGAGATTTTTCATATATTAGTCTTGAAAGGGGTCAAGATCATTTTCTGTTCAATGTCCAATTCTGTGTCCGTAATCTTTTGATAAGTCCCATCTTGATGTATCCTTCGGAGTTCATCGTCCTGAGTTCTGACTTGCACCATTAATTCAACCGTTCTCTTGTGCATCCAGCTGTGTTTGTTGCCAAAAACAAGGTAATAAAACCCAGGTTGAGTGCACTCAATGGAGTCATACTCATGAACAATTTTGGCGGTTAACTTGAACATGGGGTAGACCATGTCGAGGGCATCAGTGTCGATTTCATCCTTTTCCTTCTTCTTCTTGTTATTATTTGAATCTTTTTGCTAAAAACATTTAAGGTCAAGTGATGTACGCTTACCTCATAGAATACTCCGAAATAGACGTCACTGTCGGTATGGAAGTACCAACTGAGAGTAGTTGAGGCTTCTGTGACTTCTACTTTGAAGTACTTCACTTTCCTTGAATGGATAACTAACGTCTCGAGAGAATTTACTATCTGAGGGGCATGACAATGCCATTTCTCTTGTTCAGTTGGGGCTACAGCACTGGTACATTTGATTTCCTGAACAAAATAATCAGAAATTCAAACTCGGCTGCTAAAATATGTATATCTTTAACTTTCTTACCTTGTCTTTTCCTCCAAGCGTCTCGGGTATATCTTCAATATCAATTTCGTTCTCCAGGTTGGGCAAGAAGTGTCCATCATATAGTCTGAATCTGTCTGCGAACCCTGCCGGCATTACAGATTTGATGACTTTATAAGGAAGGTAGATCCACTTGGCAATGTTCACCATTTCAACTGGATAGACTAATTCTGGATAGTTTTCGTAATGGAATAGATGAGAATAATATTGAAGGGTACCACTACTCACAAAAAGCATGGTAAAGGGGTTTATTTCATATTCATTCATGTCTACGATATGGCGGACGGAACAGAATTTACCCGATTTCTCTTCCTGAAAGATTGATTGAGTTATGTATGAATAAGGGACAATTTGGCAACTTCATATTGGTTAGAAGTTGCCAACTTACTTGTTCATTAACCCGTCTGAGAATGTGTTCGAATTGCCAGAATTGGAATCGGCAAGAGTCCGAGCTCTTTAGTGAATGAGCAATGTACTAAAACACGGGGTATTTTATGATCTTATGTAATCTTACCTCAACAGTAATTGTTTTATACTCAACGTACTGCAAGAGTCTGTTGGAGCTGTCAGTTTTACGTTGAATTTCACCCCAGGGCAAATATTTGGCCTTGAAGATTGGGTTGTCGGCAAATGGAATGTCCGGTAATTCATCCTGAGATAGTAATGTTGTTATTAATATTACTGCTTACCAATCGAAGGCATTTCCTCAATCTTAGGTGATTATTCAACGCTCTGGCAGCCTGTTCGACGGTCTCTTTTTGTGTTTTGTAAGCTCTTTCAGCGTTCAAAACGAAACGATATATATTGAAGTCTTTATCGAACTAAAAAGTAGCCTTAAAAATGGTTTAAACGAGTACTTACAAATGGATTAATAGGTTGATTAATCTGAAGTCTTACTTCGTTAACCAACTTCTTGGCCTCAGCTGACAATGGCTGGCCAAAGGGACCGACATCGACATTTTGTTTTGTCATTCTGAAAGAAAAACTATTAAAAATGATACGTTATAAAGAAGTTGAAAAAATATTGGCGGATATTATCACGGAATAATGAGTAAGATAAGAAAAAATAACAAGAAAAACACTTAAAAGGTAAAGTTTAAATCATAAATAAATTTCAGGTTAGACACGTGACTTAATTAGGAGACCTCGTTTCACCTCACTAAACATTTTGTCCTACGAATTCTGCGGTTCCATTTCCCGCCCTTTAAAAAGAAAAATGACCAGAGGGCAGAATTTTTTATTCGAGGCGAGAACTGGTATACGCGAAACCCAAAAATGACCATCAGAAACCCGTTATGTCACAATAAAGAGGGGTCGTTGTAAAGGTCTTTCGTTCTTGAGATAAATGCCGAATTAAAGAGAAAAGGACCGACGACCTTGAGGGGAGGGGGCTCTCTTATAAGCAGATCGAAAGAAGCCCTCAGCCACGTCAACCGTCCGTCTGACCTGAACTGAGAGCGTCGACGACGCTTCGACGGAACGCTTCCGGAATTCGCTTGAAACAAGTTTTTTCTTAAATCCACACTCAAATTTTACCTGGAGGGAAGTAAAAAGCTGAAAGAAATTTAGGAAAACGAATAAAATTACATGAAAGTAAAGTCTTACTTTGATCATAAAACCAAAAATCAAGACTTCTTCTCAAAAAAAGTATTAAAGTGGGGTACAAAACGTAACGATTCTTACGAAAGAACTTGCTGGAACTTATAATTAGCTTTTAATTTTAACTGTCAACGAGTTGGTGACTATAGGAACGATACTTTGAGGCCGCCAAGTTCATTTATGACGTAAAAAATTAATAATTTTGTCCATTAGTCTACAAAAAATCGGAAGCTCCGGTTCTCAATACCTTTTTAAAAATTCCGTTTACTTGAAAGTAAACGGAATTTGAAGAAAGGGAAAGTTGCAGTGGTCAGAGAAGCTCTTAAGCCTTACAAAAGCGTTCGGACGTTTTATCCGATATGGGATTGAAAAGTTTTTATTTTTTATCCGTCTTTACAATAAGATATTAGTGGGCTAAAATAATCATTTTCAGACCGAATACATCCCTCTTCTTCGCCATCTTGTACCCGATATTCAAATTGAGGATGATTACTTTAACAAAAATCTCTGCCGATACAATTTGGGGGAGATGATACGGTTTTGTGAACGAGTGAAGTTACAATTCTTGGGGAGAACAGTAACCTCTGATGATATGGACGAACTTTTAAATGTAAATTCAAAACGAAACAACGAAGACAAGGACAAAAGAGGATTTAATCAAGTTGGAGGATTCGAAGATATCAAACAGAAACTGGTCCAGATCTATATATGGCCTTCGAAATACGCAGAGGTCTATCAAGAGGTCGGTGTGAAAGTGGGGAATTCAGCAATTCTACATGGCCCGACTGGATGTGGAAAAACATTATTGGCCAGAGCCTTGGCGGAAGAGACCGGATTCAATGTAAATTTTGTAAAAGTCAGTTTACAATTTTTGGATTGCTATTAACCATTTAGGGACCCGAATTACTTTCAAAATACATCGGTCAAAGCGAGGAAAATGTGAGAAATGTGTTCGAGAAGTAAGTTTAAAGTAGAGTTAATTACGTAAAATTTGCAGAGCTCGGCGTTCCAAACCGTCGTTGATCGTTTTCGATGAATTCGATGCGTTGGTCCCAAAAAGGGGTCACGATAACACCGGAGTCACAGACAGAGTTGTAAATCAGTTCTTGACCGAATTGGATGGAGTCGACAGTTCAATGGAGGGTAAGGTGGTTTAATAATTTAAAAGAAATTTGTTTTTTTGCATGTCTTATAGTTTTATCGTTTCAGGAATATATGTGATCGCCACCACAAACCGATTAGACCTCATTGATGATGCCTTACTTCGCCCTGGAAGATTTGATCATAAGATTTATGTAGAGCATCCAGATGAGGTATGGTGTTACCTTAGATAAAATCATTATGTTTAGTCTTCTCGTTTGGCCATACTGGAACAATTAACGAAAGAAATGGCAGTTGATAAACCCTCAGACCTCAACGAATTCGCCTCGAAAACTGCTTCCTGGTCAGCGGCCGAACTGCGCGGCCTTATTGTAAATGCGACTTTTGAAGCCGCGAGAGTTGGCTCCGAGAAGATTCAAACAGAACATTTGGAGGAATCTTTCAAACAGACGATGGAATCAAAAAATAAGAAAAATAGTCCAAAGGAATTCAAATTTGGGGAAAGAATCACATTGGCATAAAAGCTTGAATAAAACAATTTATTTTACACTTTTAATTATCATTTGGAATATCACTAGAAAAGCGAATTCGTATGCTGAGACGCGATCTTACTGGTCGGTTGTCTATGTCAGCATGTTGGCATTACTCTTCTTTGTGACGTCATGCCCAGCTCTTTTGACAGCTTGTCTGATCAACTCGGGAAAGAAGGTAATCTTTTGTGTTTTTTAACTCATATTTCTTGTTCAAGAAGAACGGAGGTGCCCAGAAACACACATCGCATGCTGGAGATGGTCCTCAGCCCCCTCAGGAAAAAGGTGGAATTGCCGCAGCAAATGACCCCAACTACAAGGTAAGGACAATACGATAAACAACATACACTTTGCAGACTATGGCCGCTATTGACGGTAATTCTTTCGACAAGCAGAATGCCCCTCGTGCGCCCACCGATGGTGGAATAGCTGGTACTCACGATCCGAACTATCAGGTATGTTCTTCAAGTTTTAACTAAAACAATAACTCTTTTCAGACTTTGGCTGCCGTTCCCAACGTCTTCGACAAATAGTAAAACGTATTCTCTATTAAACTTTACTCCATTTATTTTATTGTCAATATTGACACTTCGTCTCTCCATTGATCTCGTGGCGTTATATTTATTTTTGAATTTTTTGACAAATCGATTTGTATCTCGTCGTATTTTTTGTATTTTTGTATCGTATTCTATCCATGTCCAAGAGGTACTCTTGCTCTACAACCCGTTCTGGCCGGGTTTTCGCTAGGCGATCTGTAGCCGTTCGGAAGAGTGAGATGATGGCTTTGGAAGAGAAAGATGAAGACGAGGAACCGGAGTTGAAAGACGATTCTGACGAAGAAAACGAACAGGAAGAGAGCTGCAGTCGTATAGCAGATTTGGAAGGTATGATTTTACTCATTCTTTTGATTTTTTGATTTTAGAGGATTTTGAGAACGATGTGGAAGTTGTCGATGAAGAAAATGCGCCGAAAGCAGGAGGGGGGCTACCAAATGCATTAGAGGGACGAGGGTTAAACGAAGCGGAAGGTACAGTGCCAGATTTTTTGCTGCCATGCTCTTCAAAAGAGATTTTAGTTGATGTTGTTACGCCTGATAGAAACGAGGAAGAAAGTGCTGTACATATTTTCAACAAAACGATTGAGACAATAATGGTTATTCAGCCGACCCCAGAGCTCGTTCGAGAGTGTATAAGTCACGTGAAGCGCCCTGAAAATTTATCGGTTTGCATCACAGCTTTACACCCTCTGAAGGAGAAAATCCAGACAGAAAAAGAAGACAGTGTGAATAATAAAAGTATTCGTCTTATAGAAAACGCAGAAAAGGCGAATGAAGTTTGTCCGACAGTGCCGGGAGGAAGTGTGGAAAAGACAGATTTTGATAAAAGGAAAAATGCCAGAAGAAGGGCTCAAAACCTACATAAAATCGACGACTCGATTTTTCAATCCAAACATTCAAAACCTTCTGACTTGCCAGAAGATGTAATTCGGAAGACAGAGGAAACTATCGATGATATTGTGTCAAGAGAATGTACTCTAACGGTTCAAAGCCTCCCTGTTTTAAACGCAGGGAGTTTGACGGACAAAGACATTGTGAACGATACGCCATCAGCTGAAGGTAGGATTGTGCTTATGCCAGGATGACTATTTTAGATAAAGAAAACGCTGAAGAAATCGATTATCCTGTTATCCCTCCTCTAAATGTTCAAAGTACGTTAATTTATATTGTTTGTGATGAATTTAGGGACAAAACGAAGGTGCTCCGTGTTTCCTACTCAATTACTGAAGAAGTATAGGTTAAAGGATATCAAGACGAATGAGTCTCCAATATCTTTAGATCAGGACACTGGAGAATCCCAGCAAGATGCAGATAATCCCATTATTAATGGTGAAGAGATCCCTGGACCCTCGGGTGGTAATGAGAATGAAGGGTCAGGAAGAGTGCTTGTGCGTTACAAAGGGAAGAGATGCAAGAAGAACAGGGTATTTGTGGTTACAGACTGTGAGTCGTTGGGTATCTATTGTTTATATTGTCCTTTTTGGGTAAATCAAAAAAAAATTTAGTGCATCCAACACTAAAAGTGTCACCGCCAACAAAGTCGTGCTTTCGAAGGGATACCCCGAAGTCAGAGAGAAATTCCAAAACATTCCGATGGGCGGATTCGAGGGAAGATCAACCTTGTAAGTGACTTCTTGACCCTGATTTTTCCGAATTTAGTATGCGAACAGAAGGAATTCGTGGAGGAGGGCTTCTCTCATAACTTCCGGAAGACCACAAAACGACAAGTTCTGTACAGCGAAAATATTTAATTTATTTTTCCTTTACAACATCAGTGGCGGTGTTTTGAGCCGACAGATTTTGACAAATGACTTCTCTTTTGTACGTAATGTAGAATAAAATGAAGATAATCAGCCACAGGACGGCTTGGATGGCATAGCGGGCGATCGAGCAGTCCAATTTCTTATTTTGTTTCACGGCGATCGAGGCAATGTCCTTTACGTATTTCTGGAATAATATTTCTACTTTTTTTAAAATTTCTGTTTATCTTGTTCTACCTCTAACATTTAACACTTTTCCGCGTGTTTTTAAGGCTACATAATCGTGACTCTACGCCAATTTCGTTAACTTAATGAATATATTTACTTATTAATAAAATCTTTGGTTTCAATTACATTATCCTTACTATCGTATAAACTTTTCTTACCTCTCTCTGACATCTGGAGCACAGCTCTTCAAACTTGCTGGATTTCACCGCCATTTCTAACCAATAGCTCTTCTAAAAATTAATGTCAAAACAGTTTTATTTCCAATAAATTATGCAAATTAAATTGAACCCATAATCAAAGGTGGTAATAGGAACCTTAGAATTATTATTACATTCAAATTATTTGGTGTCGGACACTTCGCTGACACGTCTATTCGCGGACACCCAACTCGCGGGCACCCTATTCGCGGAAATTAGCGGACTTTTTTTGTCATGACGTCAGACCTTTGGTGGAAACATGTCACGACGTGCACTTAACTATCGTGCAAAAAAATTTTTTTTTACGTGCGTTTCCAAAGGTACATTTACAATATTTGCCTGTGACCTCATAAAACAGAATTTTTGTAATGCACAATGAAAGTTCGAAAAGCAAAAATTTTCAAAAATTTCTGTTTTACGCACTGACTTCAAGAAGAAAGTTAGAGCAGAAAAAATGATTTTGATTTTTGAAATATAATAAATCTCCAGAACCCGGCCCTGACCTAAACGTCTGCGAACAGGGCGTCCGCGGGTTGGGTGTCCTCGAACTGGGCATGTCCGTGATTGGATGGAGTAGGGCATAACTCCAAGTTATTACATTTTCTGAGGATGAGGGAAATGATATGAGCGGATACGTAAGTAATTACTGCAAAAGGCATTCGACGAAAACAGTTACAATTGTTGATGATCAACAACTTAATGGCTTGTTTTGAGGTGTAATCCGTGAGGAAGTATAGATAAGTGGTACTCTCTTTCGTGTAGCTCGTACTCATTCATCGTATTTCACTTTTCCATCGGATTCTTCATGTTTTTGAATTCAGCGATTAGGCGATCCACACTTTGACGCTAAAAAGTAATGTTTTAATGAGGTTTTAAAAACCTTATTATCTTGTTTATAGACAAATCATACGTCTAATTATTTCCTCAACGTTTTCCAAGTCTCTTATAATGGGAATTCGTGTGGGAACATTATTTGTCTATATAATTATATTTAGTAGAGAAAGGGATGTCAACGAAATTGACTTGTAAATTTCATTGAAATGTTTTATGACTGGGTTCAATCTGAGAACTAGGTAATAATGACTATTACTGTTTACAGAAAGTAAATTACCTGAAGGACGGGATTGATATAAGCGGTGTCGGCCAGGGCTTCAGACTCCATCACTTCTTGACTGGCCTGATTGGCCTCGAGATGAGATTCTTTTATCCATCTCTCGGCCTGTGCGATTACTGCTTGTCTTTTAACCCAGAAGTGTCTTTGGATGACATCTTTGAAGTAGGCCGGCCCATTCTTATACATGTCCATGATGGCATACAACATGGTTGCATTCTCGATGTGCAGGTTGTATTTTCTCGAGTATTCCTCGCCCTTGGGGGTCCCTTGGAACTTCTCAAAGCCAGGTTCATTAAAGTAGGGGTGTTTAACGAAAATGAGACCCTGAAAAAATTGTATATTTTATGATTAGAAATAGAGGAAGCGGACAGAGCGCACATTAATAATTGGAGAACAGAGATCTTTGTAGGACAAAAAATCTGTCGTTAAGAGGTAAAATACAATGTGTACTGCAATGCATTAGAATCTTTTTTAGTCTTACCTGGATACTAATAAGAACTTGAAGCAGAGAGCAAAAAGGGTTCCATTTCTCTTCTGGCCGACCTTCCCAAGTCCCCAAAATACTAAGACAGATCTTTCCATCGTTGTATAGGTTAGGATTGAATCTGATAGTACCATTTCCAGTGGTTAGGAACGAGCACTTCGGAGGTGCCTGGGGGTAATTGTTGGGGAAGAAGACATCGAATTCAAAGAGGCCATTCTGATAAGGGGTGTCATCTGGGCCACTGATCAATATCTTGAGGATATCACATCGAGTTTCGTCCATGCAAACAAAGATTCCATTAGACGCATTCAAAGGAAGGGAGTTGTGCATTGAGGCCAGTTCCTTGGCTATTCTCTTGGTACGATCTTTCATCGATGGACTGAAGGGATTCACATTCCGGAGTTCCTTCTTGAATGTGAAGCCGTAGAGCGGTTTCCCACCTTCATTAAGGATTCTGAAAACTCGAAAGGATTAATTTGGGATGTGCTTCTGGAGCAAGAAATGGGAATCGTGTTGTTTTTGTTAAGGCGTTCTACGTAATTTTGATGGTTACCATATTTTACAATTGAATGAGATGTGAAACAAAGGAGTGATATGTGCTCATATGTTTTACTGTCGCCATTGACGAGGTTATCAACCCACATTTTCTTAATCCCGGAATATATGGAGAGATTATCCGCTAATTTTGTGGATATATTTCGCAATTATTTTTGCATGGGAATGTAAAAAAATGGCCTGTCATTGACACCAACGTCTCCCACCGTTTTGTCTAGACCTCGAAAAACAAATCACGACTTCACATTGACGTATTTGTTCGGCCCTTAGGGCTACAAATCGAAAATGTAGATGGTCTAATAATGGAGTATAATATTTTCAAATGAGATTCCTAGTTTAAGTGTTTTGGAGTACAACTTTGCACAGAGGACACTAGTGCTATTGCAAGAAATGGAGAGCAAGAAATAAAAAATCCGTATTATGTTACAGTATAAGGATTATGCAGAGTTATATAATATTCTTTACTTACCTGTGAGTCTGAATTTGAACATCTTGCAGAGCCTCGGCATAGATGGCATTTGTTGAAGCAGGGGCATTCCCTATCTCCAATGCCTCCGGGTTTATTTGTTCGATGGGAAATGAAGGTCTTTTCCTTGTCCCAATCACCGCCGTCTTTATTCTCCGTTCCGGAGGTAAATTGATTTCGTATTTCTTGGTAAGCTTGAAGATTATCTGAAAAGACGCGAATTGTACTAGCTGTTGTATTTGTCTGTCTCCGTGCATGCCCTGATTAACTAGACAAAGTGTTTACAGAAATATTCTGATCGTAAAGAGTGCGTTTTAGAACATGAAACAGTAAACAGTTTTTATGACAAAGTACTGCCGAATTTATAAATATTACGATGACATTTCAAAAATTTGAACTTACATCTGAGAAATCGTTCACCTTTCGAATAAAGTCCATTAAAGCAAAGTCAGGCGAGGATTGGCCTCGGACTGAACTCGGATAGGCATTTAAAGTTGCCTTGAAACGAGGTAACAACTCCTTGACAATCGACTTGGCATCAGGTCTGGGTTGTATCATTAAGGGCAAGAAGCCGGGGACATACGCGAGGGCAGTGGCGAGTTCAATTAGGGCCTACAGGCATATATGTATATAACTATATGATTTCACTTACTTGATAGAAATCCATATGCTGACTGATATCGAATACACTGTCATTATTGAAATGATATTCGAATAGGGATAATAATGGGGAATTACTAAATTCATCGATCACATATCCTTGGATTTCTGGCTGATCTTTAGGCGGGGATAAATCTAATGTGGATTCTGACAGACTGAGTGCATCGCCACAAAGGAAGGTAGTCAGAGAACAGAGCAACCACATCAGGTGTTCTTCTTGAGCAATTCTTTCTTCTACAGTCCTCTCAATATCCCATCTTGATTTAGTAGATCCCCTTCCGTATCCAACTCCTCTATTTGATGATGTTGTACTTGGTCTGCGTGTCCATATTCTTTGTCGCTGTTTTTCGTCTCCAGAACTTTGTCGTGGATTTAAGTGATCGAGATGTGAGCATTGTTTGATTTCGGATAAGATTCTGGAAAGGACTCCCAGTTTGATGAGCTCCTGCTTCTCTCCGGGTGTGGTCTCTCCAAGGATTCTGTAAAGAATAATATGAACAAAACCATTCATTTGAAAACGCAAAAGCTTTGAATAGGAGATGCGTGGGTTACTCACCCAATGACCTTCAACATATCACTCATCCTACACGGTTTCTGGAGAAGGAGCTGATGGAGTCTAGTGGCCACACTCTCGATGTCATCTGGTTCGGGACTAGACGAACTTGAACTGGCTCCCATTACAACTCTTCCAATTGCTCGACCGGTCGAAATAACAACGTCTTTGGATCCGTGGACAAAGGCGAGGATCTTTCGTCGACCGGTCTCTGTAACGTAATTAATTAGCAGGGAAGGTGAAGGGCCCAGACATGGCCAGAATACAATTATTAGAAAACGAAACAACTAAAAGTGGAGCTTATTAGGGCCGAGGGAGGAGGCCTCCCGCGCCTTGGAGGAAGGCCCTGAGGCGTCTTGATGAACTTGTTTCGGCCCCTTCCGAGGACGACCTCCACACACAGATACAGCGGAGGCCTTTTGGCACTCATGCATTATATCTTCTAATTATTCCTGGTTTGGTCCACCGGGTGCGGATATCTGTCTAAATGGCTAATCAAAATTAAGTCGACAAATGGATCAACTATCATCTAATTAAATCCAAACGTTAATAAACACACTCCATTGTGGGAATACCACAAGTTGGGGGTTGTTTTCCTTCCAAAACATCAATTTCGAATATCATAATATTATAGAAATGTATGGAAGACCTAAAACCCGTCAGCCTCCGGACCCAAGAAACTGACTGGCAAGAAAGAAAAGACCTGCCCTAAGGACATTATAAGGTCTGCACGGATCAAAGGCCGCGGAGAAACGCGTGCTATCCTCTTTATGGACAAATCCCAATTTTAAACAGATTGCACTTTCCTTGCCCCACCCACTTACCCAGGAGAATGGGCGAGTCCAGGCGTGGCAGTCGTTTCTCGGCACCCTCTGGTAATCCGAGCGGGATCTTCGGAGGGAGTTGGACTTCTTGATCGGTGGAATTAGTTGATGAGGCGCTTTCGTCTGAGCCACGACTAGCCACCGAGACAGGCGAATCGGGCACAGCCTTCTTCTCCTGGACGGCTGGAGCCCTTCGCGAGGGCAGGCAGCGAGTGAAAATGTTAATTTTGGATGGATTGTGAAGTAAAGTAAAAGATATGATAGGATCGGACGGCAGGATGAACTCTGCAAACCGGTCAGATAAAAAATATTTGTTTTGCCCGTTCTCTGAAAACAAACACCGTCGTGTTTTTATTCCAGAGGCATGAGAGCCGGAAAACGGCCGAGCATGGGAGAAGAAGAAGAAAAAAAGGGGGGGGGGGGTGAGTGTAAATTTAAATAAAAGTTTAGTTAGTCGAGCAGGAATGGGCTTTACCGCAAAAAACAGACAGAACACGGATTGTCACATATTTTATGAACGTTGACATTTAAGTGCGTCGTCCCCTGAAGGCCGAGTTGATGACGCGCTCGGGGAATAATTATCAAGCCCTTAGGCTGCTTGAGGCGTGCTTTTTACATTCCACCCAGCAATGCGTAAAAAAATATAAAATTTTTGAGCATAGCATGAAGAATAAAACAAGGGATCTACAACGTATAACTTAGTGGTAGACCTCAAAGTTCAAGCTCATGACCACTCCCAAAAAGAAGACCCGACCCATTCAGACTTAATCATTTCCAAGTACATATATTACCCCAAAATGAGAAGAGCAATAAAGCGACCGACCATCTCATTTGCTGGTCTTTCGAATGCTGTACTCTCGAACACTAGGATACGAAGATTACACTCCGCTTTCTTAAAATACTTATTACACCCAATTTTAGCAGTATCATGCAAATGTAAAAACAAATGCCAACGAAGCTTGTTTAGGGCAGAACATGCAAACCACATTTATAAATATATAACTTTGTGCATTGAAGGATACATTCATTGCGCAGAATCATCGACTAAAGCTACAATTTCGTACACTACGATGAGAACTCGTTTGCAGGCACAAAAGGGAAAAGAACGCCTCATGGTAGAAGGACAATGGAGCACTTCAAACCTGACACGCCATTTGCGAACTTTCGCGGAGAGCATTAGAAGAAGGTGGATCCCGCACAAAAAAAAAATTTTCTATCAAAAGGTTATCTTATTGAGAAGAACTCCAAGTCTGCTCATTTCCCATTTCTGTCTGTGCCGCACTTTTCCCAAATTCGAGAAAATTGAATTACTTTTCCGAGAAGACCCCCAAGAAAACAGTTTGCTGTTTACCAGTATAACTTGTTTCTAATCCGGTCTAATAATGCTGGAACACCTTAAAGCAGTCTAGACCTACCCTAGTCCCATCTCCATAACTTCTGGTGCTATCTCCTCACCGAAATATCAAAGGCGGGGGGAGGGTGAGGAAAGGGGGGGGGGGGGGCTTCGGAAAGGCACCTTGCTTTCTTTATGGCAGACCGGACGGAAATGACCTCCTCGCTCGACTTTTCGGCCATAAAAGAGCCCCTGGCCATAACCGAACGGAGCTCTCAAAAAAAAACTCGAGTTTTAAGGCCAAACACGACAACCGAGCCGGGCTTTGGAAATTTTGAAAACGGGCCTTTTACCGGGCTTCGGGCTCAAGATTTTGAATTAAGGCTAAGGTCCGGTTAAAAAAGTTTACTTTGAAAGGAAAAATTGAGATGCCAAGGTTTTGGCATTGTGTTACGAGCTGATTTTGAAGCTCTATTAGGATGACAAACGTCTTTTAAAGTTAAGAATGGCGCTGACAGCGTTAAAATACCCTGAAAGACTTTATTAAATTTCAATTTTAGTTAAGTTTGGTCAATTTTATACAAGTTTTACACTAATTTCAGCTAAAGTATTTCTTAATATTAGATATACGCCTTTCTTTTGGTGCTCAGACGAATTTCATGTCTGATAGTAACCACTGGGATTTTTTTGGAAACATTATCTCGGGTATAGCTCAACCGATTTTTGATTTTTAAAAAGTTTTAGACTATTTTGAGTACTGAAAGCCACGCAATGTTTTTAGTTTTTACCGCCATAGCTCGCATATGGCCAAAAAACGCAATGCCAGACTATTGCAAAAATGGCGCAAAATTTTTTTTTGAATTTTGAAAAATTACCGGGCCGCTCCTACCTTTTACCGGGCCATTTTGCCATGTCTGATTAAGGCTCCCCAGCCGGATGGATACATATCGCCAAATCTTCATGAATATTATAATTTCGTTCCGAAAAGGGTATTTGTAGGGACGGAGGTGTCAAGTGGATAATGTAGTTAGGGGGTGGTAGCCGTTTCTACAGGGATCAATGTTGAAATAATTTCCAAAAAAGTAAGTTGAGAGGGTAATCCAAGTAATACAGCTATGGTTAGCCGCCCCAAAATCAGGAAATCCAATCATGGCCTTGTTTTGCCCGAAGGCGGAAGGAGTGTCAAAACAATAATGACCTGTGGGGGCTACTTTGCAAAATCCCAAATTTTTCAAAAAAAGGAAAATGAATTCTCGAAATGGCCAAAGTCTTGGACGTTCTGGCCGACGCTCTTCTTCAAAACACGTTGTTTTATAGGAAACAGGTGTACAAGAAAGAAAAAACTAAATGTAATCTTATAAATAATGTTTGAATAAACGACAGGCAAAAATGGGAAAAAGACCAGAACACCACTGTAAGCATAGAAATCTGGTTATAGGAAGGATACGAATGTCATTACAATTGCGCCTACTCAGATGGCCTTAAAAGGCCAGAACGGCTACTTTTGAATTGCGCGTTTCACGGCGTGTGAAACGAAATGTCAAAAAAGTTTTTTTATGTCCTGCAGCGAAAACAAAGGCGGCAGAGTTGCAAACAGTTAAATAACTATTAACAAGCATGTAGATTGTTGCCATTATTTTTTTCCGTTGTTATTGGTACAGTAGGCGAAGAAACTTTTTGAACATTTCGTTCTCACGCCGTAAAAAGCGCAATTAAAAAGTAACTACTGTCCCTTTAATGATGATTATTTGAATTATGGTCCTTGGAATCTAATCCTAACTTAATGTACTGTTACAGATCAAACGAAACTTATTTATATATGAAAGGAGAAAGACTTTAGCAATAGTCTTAAAAATAAAAATACTATATATACATGTTATAGTTGGCAGTCGAACAATAGTAACAATAGTAATTTTATACCTGAAGATATAAGAAGATCTAAATATGCATAAAACTAAAAACAAAATGGATAAGCGTGCAAAGGATTGTTAGCGACAGATCTACTTAGTACAAGCAAGACCTATGAAAAAAAATATAATGAGTTCGTATAATGGCGTCTTGATGGACTTCCAAATATTGGGAATTAAAGGATTCCAGTCAGAGTTAAAAGTACACAACGACCTTTGGGATTAACACAAACAGATCTCTCCTCATATTGAAAAATAGTTTTAACTCCAATTATAAAATAGACCTGATGGAAGAAAGACATGCAATGAAACTACCAACAATCCTGCAACAAAATGAGTATCAACTAACTATATCCAATCACGCCTTAGGGAATGACGAACTGAAAGAATAAAACCACATGCTCGTTTACATCAAAGGATGTCATCAGCAGGGGTAACTTAATGACCGGTTCCATGTGTTTACGTAATTGAAGTAGTCGGGACTCCGAAATCAAGTCAAGGGCAATTACTTATGTAGTTTCTTCAGAGTCCTAGGTAAGATTTAAAACGTTGGGAATGTAATACCGCATAATTAACCGGTCTCCGTTCCAAATCGTCGCATTTTTTGGGAAAATTCGTCCAAAAGATGTTTTCTTCAAACGTATTATATAATATCACCTGCAGTCCCATCTTACAAAGTTTGGAGCATTCCCTCGTTAGACTTAACAAGCAAATATCTCTGATTACTCTGAAGAAGAGTCTTCAATCACAAGATACGAAGCTTAGAAGAACGCTATGTTAATTATAAATATTCGCAAAAATAATAACAGACAAACCCCAAAAAACAGCTGACTTTGTCGCCCTTATGGGCATTACAGTTGGATCAGGAATTCCACCTGTGCCTCCACCTTCTCTGGGAATGACATTAACCATGTAAATGTGGCCTACATCGCCGATAATAACACCAGACATAAACAATATACGAACTGTAAGTCGTTTTGCAAAATAAATTATTGCTTAAAAAATTGCAACAATGGCTAGCCGGTTTCTTTGTAAATAATATTTAGACAAGTTATAAAATTTTTGAATGATCTACACATCCTGTCAAATACCTCACGCCGGAATTCTTTATATGTTTAATATTTGAATTCTGAGTTTGTATATGAATATTTCAATTTCTGATGTTTTTGGTGTTACGGTGATATTTGATTGTGTGCATTTGAGTCGTTCAGTTGCTCATTAATCCCAATTCAAGTGAAGCCGGTTAAGTTTAAATCCTTTTTTACACGACCCTTTACAATTGCATCATCATTTTCATTAAACACGCACCTAAGTATCGAACGTGTCAAAATCAGCATGCGTTTTAAAACTTTATGAATCCAGAAGTGTTCTAAAGTAATTATAATGAGTCATGATGACACATTTGGAATCCAGAACCTGAAGAACACTACTGATAAGGATGCGAGTGTATTTGAGTAAAAGCAAAAAAATGCGGCGGCGGCCACACAAAAACCCGACGACATCGATCCATGTCGAAAACATAGCCGGCATCCCAGATGGGGATTCAGAAGGGAATGGCCCCGAGGCCCGAAAGTCTTTGCAAAAACAAATCTTCTTGGTTTCTCGGCTCTTCCCTTCCGCTGGTGTAAAATCTCCGGGGCCACAAAAAATGTCTTAGGAAAGCCGCGCAATGCAGAAGTGCTGTCTGCTGGCTTTATGCCTTTCCGCCTCACTTGGATTCTAGTCTCGAGTTGGGATTCGTTAGCCCGAGACCCGGCACGACCAAGAAAATTCCAAGCACTGTCTTCCGGAGGAACCGGAATCGCCGCTGGTCAGAAGTCCCGATATCGGGGTCGGATAACAAACTTGTGCGGCGACTATACATCAAAAAGCCTTGGCTTTATATATGCTGGCCTTTTTTGTGTAATATAATGTCACAATCTTCCTACTTTGATAAATTGGGGTTTCGTTTCATGGTTCTTACGTGAAGTCAGATGACAGATTCTGTCTGTTTATGACAATATAAGAGCGATGACGATAAACCATTTCAGATGAATTGAAGTTCGTAACCAGTTGGGTCGTGCCTTTTACAACACTGCCATTAGGTACAGATCATGTCTTAGATCATGTTATCTGTGCTGAGTTTGTTGCTCACTTTTACATATTTCCGGATATGCACGGCCCAGCCACGCCGCACCCATCCCATCGAGTTAACCATCAATTCGGGATCTATCAGAGGCGAATATCTGGTATGTTTAAGACTATGTTTGCATAAAAAATACCCTGACAAAGAAAATCATCAAAAGTTTCAGACGATAGGAGCCAATGACTTTGCGGTGTTCAAAGGCATTCCCTATGCAGCCCCACCAGTAGGCGTTCTCAGATTCCAAGTAAGTGAATCCAATCTCTACCTCTAATCTCCCCACCTCCTCCAGAAACCAGATCCTCCAGCTCATTGGCGGGGTGTTATGAATGCCACTCAATACCCTCCCATGTGTGCTCAGCTGCCCCGAACTCGATCTACAGACCCTCAGAATCTGTATAAAATCCATATATCCGAGGATTGTCTATATCTTAATGTATTCGCACCACCATTGTTCACAAATGACACATATCCAGTAATTGTCTGGCTTCATGGAGGAAACTTCCAATCAGGTTCCGCCAGTGATTATCCTCAAGATGCGATTTTGAACAATTTTGTGTCGCGAAAAGTTATTTTTGTCTCTATTAATTATCGATTGGGACCAATAGGTAAGTACATTATTAGCAATCAGTCTGTCGGGAAAATAATATGAATTCGCAGCAAAATGTCTCGCCTTGTCGCAGTTACGCCGCGCACGAATCCACATTATTTTCCCGACAGACTGATACAAATCTTACGATAATCCCTGATGTCTTCAAATAACAGACATCGTGTGACTTTTGCGCTTCAGACTAATTGGACAATTCAGTCGGGGTAATCTCTGACCTCTCATTGCAGGATTCATAGCTACTGGCGACAGCACAATACCGGGTAATAACGGCCTTTGGGACCAGATTCTGGCCTTACAATGGGTAAAAGAGAACGCTGTCGTTTTCGGTGGAGATCCCAACAATATCATGCTGATGGGTCAAGGGTCAGGAGCAGCTTGTGCTTCGCTTCTTGCCCTCTCTCCCCGAGCCGTTGGATTGTTTCACAAAATCGTACTATTAAGTGGAACAGCCATCAGTCCCGGGGTGGTTAGAGAATCTGCAGTGGCCGCCACTCTAGCATTAGACACCAAGCTACATTGCAGATCCTTCAATTCATCTCAGATGTTGGATTGTTTCAAAAAACAACTCAAAGATGAAATTTTGGATACAGCGGTAACTTCGATTTCAAAATAATTTGTTCCTATTTCAGCGAGTTCATTACGATGATTATGAAGAATTTGTGCCCGTGGTTGATGGAGAAGACGGTGTTATCCCAGATGCGCCAGAGGTCTTATTAGCCGATCTAGACATTCCCAAAATCCCAATCATGCTGGGAACGACCAGGGATGAGAGTTCATTGAGACTTCGTAAGTAGGCCATAAAACTGCTTGCGATTAGCGGACTTCTTTCCCTTTGCTTTTCCTTCCTATTTTGGAAACAGAATTTGAGAATCTTGTTTTCTAGTGGTGCTAAACGAGAAAGAGGTCAACTTTACTGCAATGGATACGCAGCTGGCCGAAGATCTGGCCATGAATCTCACTAATTCTTACACCGGGTTTTCGAATCATCGGTTAATTGCTGAGGGATGTAAACATCAATATATCTGGACAAAGAATGATCCATCATCTGATCAAGAAATATTGCAAGAATCAATTCTTCAGGTAGGGCTATTCTAACATCTTCAAGTCTCTATATCTCAGATGTACTCACATTTCTGGTACGACGCCCCAGCCTCACGACTAGCCAACTCCTATTCAAAACAGGTCCCAGTCTACCTGTACTCATTCGACCACGTGAGCGAGAACTTCCTGACCGATCGTAAGTCCATAAACCAATAATAATTTTTGAGTATTTGCAGGAGCTTTCCATGGAGTTGATGAAGTTTTTCTATTCGAGAAAGAACCTAGATTCTTGGAGACAAGAAAAGACAGAAATTGGCAGCTAGACAAAAGAGTTACCGAGATCTTTGCAGAACTCGTAATAAATTTCCTAAAATACGAGTAAGCAAAGTTTATAATATAACAAGGCTCATTTAGCATTCCTACGCCTGAAAATAGTGGTCTAAACTTCAATTGGACTGAAATGTCGGACAAATTGGACTACCTTTCAATAACTGATACACCTGAAATGAAAAGCGGGTTCAGATGGCCAGGTCATGTTTTTTGGAATTGGTATGCCCGAGATCTAGACGCCGTAGACGTAGGAAATCTCCAGAAAATATCACAACTCGACAAACAGCTGGGAGATTATCAGGTAAGCAGAGAAAAACAAGGCCAACCTTATTCTTTAGTTAGCAACATGGATGCTGCTCTTTTGTACATTGTTTTTCTTCGCCATTCTGGTTGGACTGGCATGTTATTGTACAAGGAAGGAGAATGACGATGACGATCTCTGATGTGTTGTTAAACTTGCATCGCGATGCCGATCGGAGAAAAAATGGGCAAAAATTCCGAGAATTCAAAAAAAAGTTTTTCTCCTAAAAACTTTGGAGAAATTATTATTTGCCCTTCATTTCGGGCAGACCGATTTTCAGTGGTAGATATGGCTAGAATCTAAGTTCTTAATAGCCAGAAAGTGCTTAGGATTGTAAAACTTCGTTATCCAAAAGATCAAAGTTGGTTACGGACGCCTTGAATCGTCAACGAAGTCGTTGCAAGTAAAGGCTGCCAGACGGCTTTAAATTAAGGTAGACGGCTGGAACGGTTGCCAAGCCGTCTTAGTGTCTTCAAAATAAGTAGAAATGGCAGCTATTCGGTACATAACTGCGAGATAAAGACAACAGTCAGAACTCCTAGAAGTTCTGAAACGTTTTGGCTGCTAGTCCAACTCCTTTTCTAGCAATCCGGGCTAATTGATTATAACCGTTCGTCAAGCGGTCTAAGACACTTGAAAGGCATTCTAAATCATTTTCTACCAATTTAGACCCGTCTAATACCAGCTACAGAAATTCTATCTGCCCCAAATGAAATTTGCCCCAAATGAAAGGTTGCGGTTTATTTTTATTTTTTTCTGACTTGTTCTTTGCGTCAAAATTTTTTCGCCCAAACTCGATAAAGCCTCGAGACATCAATTTCGATTGAAAACTTTTTTATGGGATTTATGGCGAATCTATCTAATTTGACTCTTGTAATTACTCTTTGGCTTTTGCTCAACAAACATTTCCTTTTCAAATGTTCTATACTTTGTGAACCATTTCTTTGTGTTTTTACGTAAAGCATTCTGAAATATGTTATCATTTCGTCTTTCGATTTTCAAAGTGACGTCAACTTGACGTCAAATTGCTGTCATTCTTCCTCGTTCCCGCTGTCACTATCATGCAAATTCTCATTGATGAATTGAGTCAGTGAAACTGGAGGCTTCTTACAGTAAATTCCAAGAATTTTTGGCTTGAAAATGTTTCGTTGCGGGAAAAATTCACGATTTTTTGGCAAAATTCCAAAAAATTCCCCAAAAAAAATCAATTTGACAAATCAAAATGACAGAGCAATTTGACATGACGAAAATGACGGCAATTTGACAACTTGACAGACCGTCAACTTGACGGGCGGCACAACTCTACTGCCAATTATACATTTTCTCCGCGTGAATTAATTAAGTTTAATAATAAAAGAAGCTTGACAATAATCAAATATGGAGTAAATATTGAACAAGAATCATGTGGTCGAGCCACAGAGCACCCGCATATGGCAAAGAAACAATTATTACTATAGATTAAAAGAAGCTCCGAACCCGGACATATTGCAGAAGAAGATCTTGAAACAAGAGGAGCGTCATATTAAAGTAGGTTGGCCTTTATACAAAGAATATTATTATGGAAATGGCTATTCGATGGAGCTTTGTGCTTCTGGGGTTTGATTTAGGTTTAGGAAAAGGTGCAATATAATCGGAAACACGGTCAGAAATGCAGTCTTTGGCATTGTGAGCGGTATAATAATAGAAAAATTACAGTAGGAATGATCCCTGGGACTGATCAAAATGGAAAGGACGGACACCTAAACGTTAGGAACACGGTCTAGAGAGGTTAGGGACGTGGACAGGGTTAACGACTTGTTAACAGGCTGGCTGAGTGCAGGCCTCCCTCTCGAACTCGGCGCCCGCACATGATCCGAATCCGTAACATTTGCGGATACGTCGTCGTACTCCTTGGCCACAAGTCTCGGAACAGGCCGACCAGTAGCCCCAACCTGAAATCGAGGGTTAAAACGTTTAAATGGACATCTTAACTGCCACCATAGCCCGAGATTAGAGTGATGTTATCACCAAAAACGAGTGCTGAAAAGTGGTTAAGACCTGCGATTAGATGATTAATCAATGGGAAATACTATAATAATTGTCATTTAACAGAAACAGCAGTGACCGTCAAAGTGAATAGAAAGTTAGAAAAGAAGTTGATACTGTAAAAAAATAGTGATCAGAGAGCGATTGGATGAGGTGATTAATGATTTCATGCGTGGTTTGCAGACCCTTGACGGATGTTACAATTGGAGAGTAAAAAGGAAGGGGAATGGACCGTCGTCGGGGCTACACAAAATGGACTATCGGCCTGTTTGAAAGAATTTTTGAGGTTGGGCAAATTGTTGTTGAAAAGGTTGTTGGAATACGGGTTGAACAGGCTGTTGTAGGAAGACTGGCTGTTGGAATGCGGGTTGGAATGTTGGCTGAAATGGCTGTGAAAACACAGGCTGAGGCTGGAATTGAAAATGTTGGAAGGTGGGCTGGCCTGGTTGAGCCCTAGGCCAGGGCTGAGCGAATTCTTTTTGGACTCTTTGAACTGGTTGCTGGAATGATGGCTGTCGAAATTGTTGAGGCATTGGTTGTGAAACCTGTTGCCGTTGGATTGGCTCTGGTTGCATGTGCATTGCTGGTCGACTTACAGGCTGTTGCTGCAGCAATTGAACCTGTTGCTGGGGTGTTCGTGGAGGTTGGCTTGGCACCGATGCAACTCCTTGTTGTTGAACTGCAGGTTGAATAACTGCTGGTGAATGATGTGTTGCAGCCTTCTGTTGTGATAGCCCCGACTGAATTATCGGTCCTTGAACCGGAGGATTGGGAATACCGTTACTATTACTATTATTTCGAGAAGACCCAGACTTAAATCGCCGACCCCCTTGATTACGACGTTTTTTCTCACCTCCCCAATTGGCATTTGTCGTTTGACATGAACCCTCGTTGCATAATTCTTGCTGTCTGAAGTCTCCAGGACAGTTTCCACTTTGGCAATGTCGTGTCCTCCTTCTGACTCCAGCTCCACAACTGACTGAGCAGATGCCCCATTCTGACCAACCACTCCATTGTCCATTGGAAACTCCTGATTGGCAAGCAAAGTCATTACAGAACCCTTGTTCAACTGCTGGTCCAGTACATGCATTATTGGGACAGCCTCTGAAATTAGTTCATTTTTTTACATCTCAAATTTCATAAACTTCAAATATCTCCTCCTTATCTGGGCTTACCTGCTTCTTGTCTTAATTCCTCGTCCACAAAGTCTTGAGCATTCGGACCAGAGACTCCATTGAGTCCAACTTCCACATTCCTTTAGATTACATGCCATTCTTTGAGTTCCAGACCCATCACATGGCTCCTAAATTTAAATTAGTCTCTCTCATTACCCTTACTCTTGTACAAAATCGTTGTCTTGTCTGTGTTCCTGGACCACAAGTGACTGAACAGATACCCCATTCTCCCCAATTGGCCCAATTTCCAATTCCATTATTTGGCCGGGCTGAGCAGACCAACTCTTCGCAATTTCGGATATCCATCGTTTGACCTGATTAGAATAATATAATGTCTTAGTAACTGTTTGAATTCTATTTTGTAAAATTGTTTCCCGAATTTTTGTGAGGAAGTCATCAATTACTTTAAAAGACCTCCTGCTGGGAATACGGAAGTTTTTGGTTTAAAAGCGTCTTCTCTTATAATGATTGTGCCCATACCAATAAAAATCTTGTTGTTTGATGTTTCCGGAGAAATGAAATTTAGTAAGTAGAATTAATTTTTCCTAGGAAAAGAACGTTACGTTATTATAGAGACGAGTAGAGATCAATTAAAAAAAGAAGCGTGTCAGGTTACTGTAGTTTGAGTGGGATAACTTCTCAAGACAAATTTTTACCTGAACATGAGAAAGCTATGGTCGTTTGGGGAGTCTGACATCTGCGATACCTGGCCTGAGATCCCCTTCCACAACTGACCGAGCATTGATTCCAACTAGTCCAATCAGTCCAAGCGGGTTCGTTGGAAGCTGGCACAGGACAGGCTTGTTGTCCACAGGCAACTCTCTCTGTTGCTTGGCCTTCACATTTGTTCAAAATACTGCATGTTCTAGATCTGATCTGATATCCCCCTCCTCCACATGATACTGTACAGCTGGACCAAAGGGACCAGACGCCCCAGACTCCTTGGACTGGATTGGCTGGGACGGCTGGTGCAGCGTTTAATGGACATCGGTCAGCTGGTGCTGGACATCCCAGATCTCGTGCGAGAAGAACTTGGGAGTCACATGAGAGGTCCTGATAATAATTATCCATCATCAAAACTCTCTTTTCTTACACTTGGGGTTTACACTTGTTAAAGCAAAGCAAACTTTTAGCGTTTCTTTGCGCAAAAACTAACGAATTCAACGGAGGATAGATTAGCCATATATTTAGGCCTTATATTAGCTTCACAGACAGCAGTTTATTTTTACAAACATACAAAGAGTTGTTAAGGGGTTTGTTAATTGCACACTTGAGTTTTAACAGACGATGAACTAATGTTTATTAGTTAGTTAGCAACAAAGGAAAGGACCGATTCGGCCTTGAAAGACATTCAGAAGACCCGTAGCAAAGAAAGACTTCAGATGGACCCTTCAAGGGACCACTGCAGAAAAGAATTAGCTTTAATTTGCAGAGAACTCGCCTTCCGGGTTCGGCAAATGCATCATGCGGGCCCAGAGATACCGCCGATGCTGGATGACCTCGGGCAATAAAGGGCGAGATTTAAACATAAGGACAAGCTTATCTATTAGTTGACGTTTGTTAAGTTGCGACAAAGAATGGTACGGAGCTGGTGTTGTTGGTCTGGGTTTTATCGAGGCTTTATGATTCAACTTGTCCTTGTTTTTCTTCTCGACTTCTGTCGGTTTCTCAGTTTTTTTCACCTTGTTCTTTGTTGTTTTGTTCTTTGCTTTGTGGTTAGACTTTTTATTTGGACGTCGTCGAATGTTAGAGCGTTTAAAAGCCGTCGGCCACAAAGCGGGGTTAGTTTGCCGGAGGCAATCTTTCCAGAAGTAGCGACTTACAAGACACTCTCCACTGAGACAATATCGATCCCAGCCGCAGGGCGTACCATCGGGGAGGTTGTCCCCGTAGAATCGATAGTTTCTCTGTCCACCAAAAGTGTTTTTCACGTCGCAGAACACCTAAAATGAAATTACACAATCGGGAAACTGGTTTCGGAGGCAATTTAATTCGAGATATTTTAATATTTTACCGCGTAAATGTGTCAAAATTAAACCCCGCAAATGTGTGGTGACAAATCATGATGTCAACAACGTCAATCAGCGGTGCAATACTTTGATTGAATTTGAATAAAAACTTTAATTACTAGCTTTTTGATTAAAATCTTTTTTGAAATTAAATATTGCCCTTGGCTGCAGTAGTTGTATTTTGTCCACCTCTAACTGTCGACCAATCAGACACATTAACTTTTTAAATCTCCTCAAATTGTGTATTCCACGTACCATATCTCTACTTCTAACCGCTAATTATCACCTTTTGTAACCCGTTCCTTGTTTGAATTGATTAAATTTATGTTCGGACCGAAGAACGATCCTTTCTTCCTTAGTTGCACTTACTTTACACGCACGCTGGGGATGTCGCGTTAACTGGCTTCCTGTACCGGTCAACTCAGGGTCGTTTTTGATTCGTTTATGTTCACTGCACTTGTTTGTGATGTACTGAAAGCAGAGAAATAAACGGAAGCCGATCGTTCTGACCATCAATCACTGTACCGTTTTTTTCTGAGAACACTTTTTGATCCCTCGGGTGTTACTTTTACAAATGAAATGAGAAAAAAACTGTGATCGGTCTACACAATCTGATCATCCATTAGTTACAAATAGTATAATTACAAATAAACAAAGCACTTTACCTGATTCACAGAGAGAGTTTGAGGCCGGCAATTCTTATTGCAAACGACTGCTCGGTACTTGGATCCCGTACATTCAGATCCCCCGTTGGTTGGAGTGGGATTGGAACAAGTTCTTGTACTCATTGTGACCCCAATCGCCCCAATAATATCAGTACACGAACATTGGGAACAGGTCAGTCCACTCCAGGAAGACCATTGCCCATCCACCCGCTTAAACGGAAGCAATAAAACTGTCAAAACAAATAAAAGTAACGGAAATGGAGATGCAGAAAACCGGAAATACGACGGTAAAGACAATATATCTTACAGTTGGAACAAGCGCCGAGATCGAAGGCGCCACTGTAGCAGAGGGAGAAGGAGCCGATGGACTCCAGGGAACACAACGACCCAATTGGCACCATTTATTGGGACCACAGAAGGTACCCTCCAAAGCAGGATGAGAAGTGATGATACGACCAAATTGACCCAATCCACACCACATCATGTAACAGATCCCGTCGTAATGATCTTGTTTCGGCTTCACTTGCATGTAACCGGGGCCATGCATCAACATACACTGAGTATTTGCATCATACAATTGGCCTGGCTTAATCGCATCACTTAATGCAACTTTCTCCGGCATATAAGATGTTCGGAGACAATTCTTTCCACGAGCACTAAAAATGAATAGTAATATTGAGATACAGTTACACTCACTCTAATCGTTGCAAGAAGGTGTGATAATCTCTGAGAGAACATGTTGACCATGTCACTTTCCCCGGACCCAATGAAGAACTCATGATGAAAGTAGATGCACAATAAGGTTCGTCATGTCTCATGCCCACACTATGACCGAGTTCATGGGTTCCAATAAATGCAGACGTAAAGTCAAGACCCTCAGCCAAAGTGCAAGTATTCCAAGGATCACACATTCCATCCAGTCTGGCTATACCGGAGATAGATCTACTTCCAGTCCCTCTATGAATATCATATCCGGTCAAAAGAAGAGCATGATCCCAATCTCTGACTCCAAGACCTCTCTGATATTTACAGAATCTATCCAAATACATCTGGGCATGGCCATTGTTATGTAAATGAGGGGCCATTGCACTGGGCTGGGTCTTGAAAACCTCGTATCTCACGATTCTAAAGTAAAGTCGAGGCACGGCACTTGGTTGTTTGTACATGATCTGGATGTTATTCAGCATAGTCACTGCGTATTGTTGCAATTTCTGCCAAGCAGCACCTCCATATTGACTATTAAAATGTCTCCACAAAAGTTCATCAACAAAGATGGCAAGTTCAACAACAAGTTCTTGGCCTCCTTGAACAAGCTGTTCACCCGTCACAAAGACATCTTCGTTGACTCCAGCCTCGTCATCGAGCAATTCTTCACTTGTGATTGTATTATCTAGGCCGCAGAACTCGTCATTGTTTAAGGATCTTTTGTAAATGACATGGAGGCCCATTCCGTCGGTGGATCGTTTGATTCGGTTCATGTGTTTTTCTGGGATTGGATGGATCACAAAGATACCATCTTCGGTTATGATCGTTCCCTTCTGAAATCGTAAAGGTCATTTGAGTAAAAGTTTATGTGACTTTTTACAGAACTGCAAACTCCAAAAAATTTTTTCTTAGGGTTAAACGTTTAAGAAAATTGTAGGCGTAAAAAACCTTAAAAAGTAGAGTGGATTGTCTTACCAAAGTGCCACCACATGTGGAGATCGCGGCCATTGTGTGATTACTTTCATGATGATAATGACAGTCTTCGTGATCTCCAACAAACTCCAATTTCCCTCCTCCTTGATGCCCTTCTCTGCTAACAACAGTTGCCCGTCCGTGAACCAGTTGATTTGTAACTGATTGGAGACTAAGAGAGTAATGTTTATCATTTATGTCTACTTCCAATCCAAGGGGAATGCCGTTGGAATCTCGACGGAGACTTGGGAATACTTGTGAATATTCGGGCAACTCCAGATGATGATTGACTCCGAACGTGAATTTCAAATCATCGGCGGAGAAGAAGTGCACGATGGAATGGGCGATCTGGAATTAGTGTGATTTAATACGTATCGTTCCTTTACTTTCCACCCCATTACCCCCGATCGCCTCACGTGAGGTTGCGGTCGAGGTCGTTGGCAAAATTCGAGTGAAATGAAGAGCTCGAGGTCACTGGGATAATCGCCGTATGACCCAGATGTTCTTGTTTCTTAAGGGTTCGAGAGCTTGAAAAGGTGTCATAACCTTGAATCTGCAAGATCCCCTATCGCAATCACTGTTTGTTTCTTTTGCGTCTAATAAGTCATAATTTTTTTGATCATTGAAAATGTAAATTCTAATCTACTAGACACTTTCTCCAACATTATTTTGACGTAATACAACAGCAGCACCCTGGCACGGCTCATCGTCCCTCCTATCTAACCTCAAATCGCCGTAAAAAAGGCGATAAAATTCGCGCTTCCCATTAAACGAATTGGCGACGTTCGAATAGCTGATTGTTATGATAAGAAATGATGGATTGGACGGATGTTCCACTTTATCTAGGGTTTTCCGCGACATGCCTTTCTTTCCATTGAACGCCCTTTTCTTGCACATATATTGTTGTTGACCAAGAGACTTTTAAAGAAGTCACCCCAAATCAGGCAAGAGCAACGTGAAAGGCGCCTTTCACTTAAACCACGGAGTGTAAAGCGGTTTAAGGGACCCAAGTCAACTCATAAACGATCTCAGCGGCGTTGGAACGGCTTGCAAAAACGGTAAAACGGAAATAAAGTTGCAGTGACTAGTAAACGAGATGAAAAAAGGTTTACAAAAGATTTAAATAATCAAAATATATAAAAGTAATCGGCTTACCTGTAATTGTAATATACATGTGAGGGAGAGGAACGTTATGCCTCGATAACGTGTCATGCCCAACGAAAAGGTCTTCGCAACCTCGAGGCCGAAGATCTGAAGTCAACGAAAACGAGATTTAGATCGAAAATAAAATGAAAGGTGGGATCTGGAGGGGATCGATCAGATAGTAATGTAATAATTACCCAAAAAGTTTCTCTCCTTTCCTCACAGACACGTCCAAAGAATCCACTGCCCGAATAAGGGGTCACTAAGTGAGAACGGGAGGTTAGGAAAAAAGAAGAAGATCCGCCTACTTTCCTTTTTAAACTTCGACCGGAAGCGCCGAAACATACGATATAATCGTAATAGTAATCATATACGAGACTGTGGTCAGCGACGACCGGAAATGACATCTCGACGCAGTAATCATCTTATCGATGCATCAACTGTGAGAAAATTGCAAATCGACGTCGTAAAAATGCCGAAAAAGAAAGTGCAAAACAATCAAAATTATATGTGATGGTAAAGATGAAGCTAAAATATTGATATAAGAGATTGGCATGTTAGACATGGGCCCAAAGAAGTTATAGGCACCGATTTCTCGCTCCCTCCCCAACTAAACTGAGAACCCGGTTGCACTGCGACGGGACCCTCGAACCGCCTTGGGCGACCCGCCCCATTCAGATTGTTCTTTTTTGGTGCGCAAACGTTTTTTATCATCGCCGTTCCAAACGCTCTTAGTTGCGGGCTTCTGATTTATTTTGAGAAATGGGGGCAATCAAGGCAATGCCCATAATGACGGCCTTGTGGGGCCGAGTTTCGTCGAAAAGGTTTAACAACTCTCAAGTGTTGGAGAAAAGAGTCGATGGAAAGGGAAACCGATTGAACCGGAGGGACCGACGGAACCCTGGGGGCTTCCTCGAACGCCCCGTGCCCCCTCCCCAAAAGTGAAACCCCGCGCGAATTAGAAGTCGAGCGACAAACTCTCCAAATTATCGCGCCTTTAGCCACTCGGAGGGATGTTTTTTGTTGTCTTCGCCTTTTTGTTCCAACATACATATGCATTCACGTGGCGCGCAGTTTATTGTAGAATCCCGAACCTGTTTACGAACCGATCGTAATCTCGTCTTCAAATCCCGAGAGCCCATCTTCTTTTGTTACCCATGGCCTTAAAACTATGTCAATCGACGCTAAAAGGCATAAAAAGGGGCTAGTAATGTAAAAAAATAAGGGTCGGCGAGTCAAGTGATGACAAATAGGGGTCGTTGTCACAAACGTTTGCAAATGATGCGTTGAAGGAGCAACCCGAAAGTGTTAGCGAATGTTTACAATAAAGTCGTCAAAGGGTACTCTTAAGGTTGTAAACTTCTGCTTAATTGCTTTTGGTTAAAGATTGCCTTTGTAATATGTCAAATGAATAGTTAGAGACCCCATTTATCTAATAGGGTACCCTGATAAATAAGTGATCTGCTTTCCGGATATTATTTCCAACTGATCGAGAATTTGTACTTTTACTGCCCCGGCGATTATTTTTATAATTATCCAAATATTGGAGATCCTCCAACTGAAAGGAGGCAATGAGTGACAAAAGGAGAGTGACTCTCGGTTAATTGATCGAACCCTCCGGTTGTTAATTGAACACCGTTCGCAGATGACCTGCATTAATTGAATTGCGGTCAGGTTTTGAAAAAAGTTTTCCCTCGAGGTTTGTTTAGGTGGATTATTCTTTTTTGGGGTAATTATCCTAGTGAAAACAAGTCAAGGAATAAGGTCGAGTTGGTCTCGAGTATCAACACTTAACTACTTACTTCAGTTTAAAACTTATTTACAAAGCACTGGTAAACAAAAAAAAAATGATCCTTAAAGAAACATTTTGATCTAAAATCTTCTTAAAAATAATTTTATTTTTCTATTGTAGCATAAATTTAAATATAAAATATTCAATGAAAGAATAATTATATGAGAAGTTGTAAAACATGTACACGTGACAATCGAATAAACAGATTTTACTCGATAAGACTCCGAACGTGACTTCAATTGAAGCAACTTCCCTGTTTGTTCATTAAACTTGCCCTTCAAAAGATCAGCAGTATAAATTTATATAAATATATGTATATTTGGCGACATAAACAAGATAATATTACAGAAGGAATAAAATAAATTACAATTCCAGACGATCCATGGCCACATCATCTTGCTTTAGGCCATGATTTGAGGCCAGCTGACGGAAATGCTGAGAATTTTTGAACTCCATATAAAGGGAGAAGAAGACGTGGAGAGAATGGAGTTTGTTTTTGTGAACAGGAATATCCATGATGCTCAGGCAGATGTCCGCATATTCTTCGGTGGTGCAATCCAAAGAGGATGATGGAAGCTGGAAATTATACAATTTGAGTATGAAATATATAGAACCAATAATAATTTGAACTGTCAACCGCTTACTTTAAGATTTTGAAGGAGAGTATCCATCTCCGGAGGCCATTCTTGCATTAATTTCTCCAAATCTGGCATGGGTTTTTCATAATTTACACGATCAGGAATTTTGTTTCTTCGTAAATCCTAAAAGAATATAAAAATTATTTTTTTTAAATTGGAATGAAAATTATAGTACCTTGATATCTTTGATCCAAGAGTCGATCTGATCCGTATTCCTGTCGGCCCGCTCCAATCTCTTGGCAGGGGCATCGGCTTCATTGGAAATAACATTGTTGGCTTGCCTCAACTTCATGTCTACAATCGTCGAATCTGACTGTTGAGGGGCCGGCTCGTCTAATTCGATTAATCCAAGATGATCTTCTAATCCGTCAGGTCGGGGGATTTTCAGAAAGGGGTCTACATCTCCCACTGCCGGCAAGTAATCAAGGAGAAAGGGTTTTAGTTGAGATGGAATATCAATTCGGTCGGCCTCAAAGTCCTCGACCAAATGGAACAGCTCTTTTACGCCGGTTGAGAGACGATGAGTGGGGGCTGACTGCGTGAAGGCGGGATTTTGTTGATCCCTAATGTCATCTCTGTAGTTGTCAAAACTATTTGTGGTGTCATCTGATCGAGGAGAATCTACCCCAGCAGATGTTGCAACAGCTGCCGCCATTCCACCTAAACGATGGCAGTTAGTGTTGTTAATCTCCACTATAATAGTTTCAACAACTCACCCACTCTGACCAACCCGCTCATCGCATCCTGGATTCCTCCTCCTCCATCCATGACGTCGGAGATCTTCTTTGCCACAGGCGATTCTTCCTTCTGATCCTCACTGTAAGAGGGTGGAGGGTCCTCAGATTTTGGGGGATAACCTGGATAAAAGTCTTGTGATATAATATTAATATCCCCAGCCCTGCATTCACCTACCGTCCGGGTAATCCGACTCGTCCGAATAATTAATTTCCAACGAGTTCACCTTTATACCCTAAAATAACTAAATAACAGCATCCTTTACATATGTTTTGTACTTTTTAGGGATTACTTTTGCAGTAATTTTGTTATTCAGAGATTATTTATATGTTATTATAATACCCAATGGGCCCTTTTTCCAATAAAAATTGCTTTAAATCAGACACGCAAAGGTGGTTTGCTTGTTGTAAAACATACAATTTAGATATTTCGAAAGTAAAACGTGAAAGAATTTACAAAACATTACTATATATACGTACCGACAGTTGTCGATTCTGGACTGAATCCGGGGTGAATTCATCTTCATTAGCCTCGACAATCGTGTTAATATTTCGATTGGACTCGTTACCTAAGGGGTTTTCCCTGAGGAGTTGGTCTTGGATCTCCTTTTCTTGACGCTCAAAATCGTCCAAATCTGGCTCAAAATTATTGGGCGTTAAATTCGACTGAAACTTGGAATGCCTATTAGGAAAAGGGGGCTTTACCTGTTCGCTTGAACGGATTTCTTTTTCCCAATCGGCCATGGCCACAAATCCCGTCCCAGCTTTGGCAATAAACCCGTTCCGAGCATTTCGGGGTTACCATGGTGACATAAAAATGTCTTGGAGAAGGTATTTTATAAATGATAATCAAAATTCTTTACTGTTTAATTATTAACTTACGCTAAACTTACTCAAAACTGCATTAATAAAATTTTTTAGCCCCAAAATATTTTAAATCACGAAAAAACACTAAAGTACTGATAAGAACTCGAAAAACCTGCTGAGAGGCGATTTTATTTAAAAATGATTTGGGAAATAATAATTTTATTTTTGATAGCTTTATTTCTTTATAAAGGGATATACTCCTTGCTTGACCAGTTACCGGATGTAACCGGAAAGACTGTTTTCATTACCGGTTGTGACAGTGGATTTGGTCATGATCTGGCCTTGAAATGTTTGAGACATCATATGATAGTGTTTGCTGGCTGTTTGACTGATGAGGTATTTAATTGGGAGTAAATTAATGTAATTTAGGAATTGACAAACATTGAAAATAAAGCCAAGACTTCTCCCAATGGAATCCTCCATGGAATCAAGGTGGATGTAACTTCTGATGACTCTGTGGCCAAGGCCAAAGCTCAAATTAAAAAAAAATTAGACTTCAACGGACTCGATGGAGTTGTAAATAACGCCGGAGTTGTGGGGGAGGTCGGATTCGATGATTGGCTGACGTTGGAATCTTATAAATCCACGTTGGAAGTGAATTTATTCGGAGTTATTAGAGTCACACATGCTTTTAAAGATCTTGTAAAACAAAATAAGTAAGGTTACTAACTACGTAGTATTGTAAAAATTCAATAAACTTTTACAGAGGGAGGATTGTAAATGTGGCCAGTGTTACGGGAATTGTCTCCTTTGGCGGTCTTGCCCCATATTCGACATCAAAACATGGAGTTAACGCCTTTTCGGATGCTATTCGGTAATATTATTAACATTCAAAACCTACTGTAAAACTATCACAGAACCGAATACAAACAATTTGGAGTTACCGTATCCACATTGGAGCCGTGGTTCTTTAGAACTTCATTGGCTTCGCCCGAAAACAATGAAGCCAGGATACAAAAACAGTGGAACAAGTCAAAGAGGAGTATCAAAGAGGAGTATGGAGACGGTTTTTTCAGTAAAAGTAAGTTGAGTCAAAATATAAAAAATTGAATTTGAATAAATTGATTAAAATATTTTATGCAAATTGCAGCGAGTCAGACCACCTACGACATCCTGGACTTGATTTGTTCAAGTCGAGCTGACCTTGTAGTAGACGCTTACTTCCACGCCCTTACCAGTAAATACCCTAAAACAAGATATCCGGTTGGCTGGGATTATTACGCAATCTTTTATCTATTCTCTCTTCTACCAGCCAATTTACAAGATTTTATTATTCAAATTATCCATAAAATAGGAAAAATTCCAAAACCACAAAGAATGATTATAAAATAAAAATAATTTACAAATATTTATTGCTTTATATGGATGATTTCACGCACTTAACCAACGATTTGGAATTCGATTTCTGAAAAAAAGTTGGGATCGTCAAATTATTCTGTATAATAATTACATGACTTGAAAGATAAGTCAACTTACTGAAGACTTGTTTCTGTTTTCGGTACTATTCTTGCTCTATTTGTTCCTTTCCCCTTTCTTTTGGCTCTCTTCATTCTTTGAATAATTCATTTTCTTTTTCTTTTTGCTCTCTTCTTTCTTTGAATTTCCATTTTCGTCTTTTTCAATTTGATCTAAAAATAATTTGTGAAAGTTTTTCGAACCTACCTTTACTTAACTTGACCTCACTAATTCTGAAGCACTGTACAGTAAGACTGCTCAGAAAGAGTAACAAAGCGAAGAGAGAGTTCAAGAAGAGTGCAAACTTGTTTCTTTTATATCCCTCGACCTTCCAGATATGGTAGGTACTCAAAACACAGACAGTCCCAACTGCATACGACAACGAACAGTACACTTGGATTACTGTAATAATATATATAATCATTTAATGTAATCGTCTTACCATCATTGGGTTCAGTTAATTTTCTCGAGAGAAGAAAAAGAGATGGAATGGTGGGAACGAAACCGAGAGCTCCCAGGAAAAGGACCACTTTCCCCTCTCTGAACTCGGTAAAACTCAGACTAACTCCTGTCAAGAGGAATACGGTACTTATGGTTAACTAGAAACAATAAAAAGTATAAAAAAGTAAAATGAAACCGACCAAAAGTACAACATAACAGTCCAAACATTTGGGTCGATGTCGGCCCTTAGGCGATTTGCCGTTTTCTCCGGATGGGAGATCGATTCTGGTTTCAGAAATAGAGATTGCATTAGCTGAACGAACAACTTCCACTGGGCGGATGGAGTAAGATTTTTGGTAACGGCCGACTTCTGGCATTTGAATTTCGATCAAATGAAAATTTTGTGAATTTGAAATTTTTTGAATTTTATGCAAATTTTGTTTTTTATTTTGTGATTTTGTTTTGAATTCTTGGGTGATTCTTCTATTATTTTTTTCATACTTACAAGGCAGCGCTGGGAAAAATCAAAATTTCGGTTACGATTAACGGCCGATATCGGCTCAAAATCCTTGAAAAATGAAAAGTTTTGAGAAAATTTTCATACCTATCCGAGTACCTTGTACTAACGTATAATAAACGTATAATTGGCAGTAGGGTTGTGCCTCGCGTCAAGTTGACAGTCTGTCAAGTTGTCAAATTGCCGTCATTTTCGTCATGACAAATTGCTCTGTCATTTTGATTTGTCAAATTGATTTTTTTGGGGAATTTTTTTAGAATTTTGCCAAAAAATCGAGAATTTTGACCCACAACGAAAAACTGTCCCGCCAAAAATCCTTGCAATTTATTGCAAGAAGCCTCCAGTTTTACTGACTCAATGCATCAATGAAAATTTGGATGATAATAACAGCGGGAACGAGGACGAAGATGATCCGAAATAGGTATACTAAACTCCTTTTGTTGTGTTGTTTTAATGTTTATATGGTCTTGAACATGTTTGAAGGCATTATACTACCTTGAATAATGTTTGTTTAATCGTTAGACAGCTTCCGACCGACACATCAGCAAATTTACGTAATTTGACGCAATTTGACGAAAATGACAGCAATTTGACGTCAATTTGACGCCACTGTAAAAATCACAACCCTAGTTATAACAAAACGGCAACGATTTTTTGGCAGATCGCGCCCTAGCCGGGCTTTCACGGGCCGGGCCAGGCCTGGCTTTTGACGGGCCGGGTCGAGCTTGTAAAAACCTCTACCCGGGCCGGGCCGGGCTTTTGACGGACCGGGCTTCGGGCACAAAATCGGAAAAATAGGTGCCCGTGACCACCCCTGCAAAAAAACGCCCGAAACGACTTTTTTTGCACTTTTTGGTTAAACTCATCTACTTCGACTTGCACCCTCCCAACACATCTGTTGTCACCTCTGGAGCAATTGCGAGTAATCTATGTTTCCTATCAGTCCTACTCTGCTATTTCAAATATCAAAATACTTACGACAATACTTAATGGTATCACAATAACCTTCATTCTTCAAACATCCAATCTGTTTGTCGCCCTTCTGTAAAAATTACCATAATGGAACATTTTTAATGATTTTCTACTACTACCACCAGTCTCTCAATGGGTTACGCCACCTTCACCATGATGACACCCCTGTATCTGATTGTCTTTCTACGGTCAACATGTAAGGAAGATTGTCTTAATGCTATTCATCTGTTCACCTCTTTACAAAATTAGGATAGTATCACGCAATTTCGTCAATGACTTTTTAAGACATGATGATTTTGATACCATATTTATGGTATTTTGATCATTACATAACCTGTTATAACCCGCAGCACAATAAAAATTGCTTCTGGTTGTTTAATTATTTGCCGCAATTTGTCGTGACGAAAATGACGGTAATTTGAAAACGTGACATACCGTCAAGCGGCACAACCCTAACCTAAAATAAGGTGTTTTGGAGAATTTCTTAAAACGTATAATTTCCCCCCTGAAACTCGCTATTATCATCCTTAAAAAAGCTCACAATATATATGGAACTTTAAAAAAGTGCATCCCACCCATAGACCCAAGAACGCCAGGTTTTTTGGGGCATTGATGACCTTGTACATGAGATATTTGATGCCCTGTTTCTCAAAACATACATATATTTGATTTTTCTGAAAAAAGTGCATCTGGTTACAGTAGCCTGTTTTATTCCCAAAATGGTATGTAAACGCAAGTGTGACGATGCTTTGATGTAATTTTTAGTTTTTGGTCATAATTAGAAAAATGTTTTACATCGTCGAAAACATACATCTGCACTTGATTCATGCCAAAATACCGCCTTTTTTTCTCAGTTAGGTGGATTCTTTTTTGAGAAAGAATGCTACTGTAATCATTCATACTGTAACTTGTGGAAAAAACAAAGAAAGCGATTGTTTTATGCCAAATGGTGTTTAAGTTGACTAATTTTGGTTTAATTCCGAGATATCGGTTTAAACAATGTTCGTCCTCTGTTCCAAAGTGTAGTAAAACGCGTTTTAAAGAGCTTTACATTTGTAAGAAACATTACGCAATTTCCTCTCTTCTTCTCAAATATTCTAAATTTTCCACCCGAATCCCCCAGAATTCAAATTGTTTTTTCCCCCGAACTCTTTTTACTCAAACAGCAGATGTCATTCTAGATTTACTTACCCCTTGGGACTGTCTCTATGGTTACCTGGGATTTTTTTTAGGTTCCCAAATTATTTTATTCGGAGAAAATGGAAGATGTCGACGAGAAATTCGATTTACCGGATTGGAAATTGATCGGTAACTTAAATATTTTAGTATAATAAGACGTTTGATGATCTAATCATTTATATAAATTTATATTTTTTCAGATGAAATAAGTATTCCATTACTAGAAAAAGGCATTGGGACCTATGATATCCTTCAGAGCGCTTTGGCTTCGGTAGTATTTTGTAAAGCAGATATTAAAGAAAGTTAATTTTATTTTAAGAATTAATTAATATTGTACTAGATATTTTATATGATTAATTCAGGATGAGAATTGGAGTAATACTAGACTCCTGAAGATGTTCCGGATCGCTCAATTACAACTTCTTTACATACTCCAGAGTCAAAATGAACTGGTGAAAAAGCTAACTTTAGAAAAAGAGAAATACAAAAAAGTTTACAAAGAGAATGACTTCTTCAAGAAGAGTTTAACGGAACAAGAAACGGCCAGAGATTTGTTCAGAGTGGGTCTATTTATTGCCACTTATTTCATTTGCATATTTTAGTGTCAGGAATGCTCCAAGATCTTCCTTCACTCCTCCTTTCTTCTCGATCATATTCATCGAAAACATGGCTCCCATTATGATGAGCACCACCATAATCAAAGTAATGGTCATTTATCAGTACCTCATTCCCCAAAACAACTCTCTTCTGCTTCTTCGAATACTTCGGTTTGGCGATGACACTTAAACCTTTAAATCACAAGATAATTTTTATTCCCTAGATGTAAATAAATATACTATGTATAACATGAGTATTAAGATTAGTGTTGTTTAATACCCTCTTTCTCGAACTGCGCGGATTCATTTTTGATGGTGCAGAAAGATCGGACGATAATTGGCAAAAGAAAGATCCCATGGAAAAGACCGGTGCACACTACAAGAACATTAGTCCGAGCAAACATTCGGACCACATTGGAGGGGACCAACATCATCACAATGATGGCCAAGAAAGTGCTCAAACCAGCTTGGACAACAGGCCAACCAATGGCACCAATTGCATCTTTGAGACGCTCATCTGGATCTGTGTAAGGACTACGGTAAATACGGTAACCAACATGGGTGGCGAAGTCAATACAAAGACCGATACTCATCTAAAAATAAGCTAGGATACCTATGTAATCACCGAAAAAATCAATCAATCAATCGATTACACAGAGAAAAAGTTGACCAAAAGCGTAACACTTGACTTTAATTCTCCAAGAACTTTTTGGAGGAAAAAATTGCTCCTCTTGGATTCCGAATGTTAAGATGACCCACCAAGATATTGACAACAGTAGTGGGATCGAGATCAGCTCCCCATAAAGATAGATATCCAGCTACTCCAATATCCATGGACACCAAAATAAAAGTAACCCAATAAACAATGCTGGTCTCGGCAATGAATAAAATGCAGACAATCATCATGGCAATGATCGCTGTCCCAAGGGAATTCAACGTAGTAGATTTTAGCTCAATCATCTAAGCAAGTCGTATTTTATATAAAAAATACAATTATAAATTTACCTGATCACTGAAGAAATTGTTTTCATCGAAAACTAACGCCTGATATTGTGAATATTTGGCAGTAATATTCCTCCATTGCAATAACAAGGTAGTTCTCACATTCCAATCAGGTATTTTAAAGGCCGTTGTAAAGAAGAATTTCTCGACATACTTTTTGCCCGGCCGGTTTGGACGATCTCCCCATCTGAGGAAAGCGTTCCATTGTTTGTTAAAGGAAATGCCAAGGAAAGCATTCAATGTCTCGTAGAAATTAATATTGTCATCAGCAAAGTATTGGCGGTAATTGTTAAATTCTCTGAGCCATAATTGAGTGGAATTATATCCCATCGAAAATGGGGTATTCTCGAGTTCTTCTACCATTTTCAACATGACTTCCAACTCTTCTGGATTTGTACTAAAGTCAGGCGCCTTGTTGACATAAACTCGGCCCACCACGCCTTCCGACCAGATTCTAGATTCGGCCAATTGAAGGTAATAAGTTAATGGAGAGTCATCGACCAGTAATCGAGAGGGTGTAAGATTCGGTTTGAGGAGAGAACAGCCATAAAAAGCGAAGAAAATGTATATTCCATAGATGACACCAAACAAAAGACGAGTATAACTTTTGCATAAAAATGGGGCCAAGTAATTGGCAAAAAGATTGTGGGTGGGCGATGTAAAATTGGTCGATTTGGCCTAAAATAATATACCATTTGGAGATGATGATGATTTCTTACTCTTGCAATGGCATCTTTCCTCATTTTTCTCCAAACAAATACACAATGATAGCCAGCCGCTTCCCTCCTGCCGCCTAAAGCCATAACTGCAGCAAAAAAAGTGATCTGTAAAAGTTTTTACGTATTAGATGCTATAGTATTACCTGATAGAGATAATCAAAAAAGACGGCGACGGCGATGAACTTGCAGAAAATGGATATGGCTGGAGTTGTGCTGAAGGTCCCGATGCCAAAGGATAATATTGAGGTGAGTGATGTAACAGAAATTGCAGTCCCAGCCTCCTCTAAACTCAAGGCCATCCTTTTTTCGGGAGGCAGATTTCTCTTCGTATCTTGCCAAGCTCCCAACATCACATAAGTATCATCAACTCCAATAGCAAATGCCAAGAATGGCATTACAGTAACCTGAGAGATGTAAGGAACGCCCAACGAGAAAAGAAGCCCTGAGGCACTGCCAATGGCTAAGGAACTCGTCATTATCCCCATCAAGGCTTCGATCGGCTTCGATGTGATCCAATCTCCGGTCATACTAAAAATTATATTAATCATCACATTGGAAATTATACATATATCATTAAAGATCTCACCAAGAACCGATTGTAAAAGAGATGAGCAAAAACACAGTTAATGAGATGAATGGTAGGGTGTAAGTGGTATTTTTTTGCATTTCATCCTTCAATATCTGCAGACTAAACATTGCTGAGCGGAGATTTTCTTTTCTCTCAGTCAAAGTTTCTCTCAACGAATAATCAACAGCTTTTCCGACTTCTTCAGCTGTGTACTATAGATAATTAAATGTTGAATAAACATTAAAGAACTTGCTTGTTCAGTCCCAGAGATATAATAAACGAGATGGACTGTCTGGATATCCTTAATCTTATCGAAACCGGCTTTATATTCGTACAATTCAACTCCATAGAAGTTGGTGGGTAAGAAGAATTTATTTTCGAAGAACTTTAAGATCGGCCAATCCATCGAAATTCTACTGTCATTTTTTAGCTAAAAATAAAATTTACATATTTAAATTGACTTACTTTTTCGCTAAAATAGGTCTCAAAGAAGATGGTAACAACGGTATTACTGATCGGGCACAAAGCCAGCCTTGAGCAAATCTCGGATCCAAAGTTTTTGCTTCCATCCGGTAAGTTTATCGTCATATTATGCAACACAAACTTGTCAAATTCAATGATGGCATCAGCCATTTCCTTCCTCAACATATTTGAGTCATTGTGAGCGGATTCTATAGCTACAGCGATGTAGCTACTATTTATGGAATCTCCACTGAACTCTTTGTGAACTTGATATTCGAACCGAGACAATGAATTTTCGGGGGAATAAAGGAAACGGAGATCATCCTAAACATCAAGAAGAATGTAAAACGGGGACTTACTGATACTTCTAGGTTGAAAACACCCAATAAAAGGACACAAGTTATGATAAGAGGACCAAGGATAAATGGATTTGGATTTCGCGAGAGGTAGAGACCGTATCTGAAAAATTTGCATAATTTTTGTAACCGAAACATTTATGAATTAAAAAACTTTTTTTTAATTAAAACACTCGAAGCTAACAAGCATACTTTGAAGCTCAAGTTACCTGTAAAACAACTTAGCCAGAAAGTCCTGAAGCGCTCCAAATGGGTTAAAATTGGGCATTTCAGCCCCTTCTCCAAGCCTTTTTCAACCCCTGAAGGTGAAGATTTTGGAAGGGGGCTGCGCGACTGACGGCATTAAAGGGAGCCCTGACCTATTTCGGCTCTTTTAACTCAACCTTTCTTCCCTTCGAGCGACGATTTGTAAAAGAATTAAAACAAATTTGGAAAGGTGATCTGAAACTAATAAAACCCAAAGTTTTTTGATATCCGACGGAGTGAGTAATCTTGAGTCACAACTTGTTTTTCCAACTGAATGGATTCGAGGGAAATTTCATAAAAAAAATTGAAAAAGGAGGAAGTGACAAAGAGTGGTCTTCATAATTCTATATATTTCAAGATTTATTTACTGTGGTTAATGTATTTCGTCACGTTCTCGGCAATTATTCGGCAGATTGTAAGATCAAAAATAACAACGAAAACGGACAAAGGAAAGAAGAAGTACATACATTTTCTGGTATGATACATACTGAAGTGATGATATAAATTATTTTGTATATTTTTCCAAGATTTTTGGAGTCTCAGATTCTTCTTTCAGCACCTTTTTTAGTTTTCATTTCTCTTTTTCCTGCATCCACCGAAGATGGAAAGCCATTATCGGACCGTTTTGTCATTCCTCCATCCCTTGACACCGACTTCCTCTGACCGTATCCCGGATCCGCGAAGCCGGTATTTAATATTCCAAAAACAATCGACTCCCCCCAAAACTTTACAAAATACAGCTATTAACAACGCATAATATAATGACATGTTTTGGGTGCAAATAACCGCCAATTAAACCGAAAAGGAGGATCGATCTCAATGTCAAGGTGACGCAACACAAATTAATTCGGATGCTCTCTTCGTGATGCCCGCCGTTTGACTTAGATTTCCCGTTCCCAAGGCATTTGAATATATATGAATAAGTTGGAGGGACCGTTACACAATGAACGGTAAGGGGGCAAGGACATTCTGAAGCAATCTTCCGACTGGCCTACTTCCACCAATGACCTTCAAAAAACTTATTGCGGGATTCTTCTCGGGATGCTGACCTGTAAGACCTGTTATTACACCAAACTTCACTCCTTAAGTCCGCCTTCTGATTCCTGTCCTCGAGTGACCACCTTCTCCTTCCTCTGGCGCTGAAATCGCCATCTTTGAATGAAGGGTTTATGCCCTGAGAAACTCATAAGCGGTCCATTCAATTCGGTTCTTCTGTTGCCGTTCCCAGTGTTCAGATTAGGCGTGCTTAACTGGATGGGGTCGCGAGCTGCCTGCCGCTATAAAAATGCGTCCCTTACTTTCCTCTCGGCGACCCCAAAAATATTTGCATTTAGTCTCGAGAGGGTACCTCGGAACTTTTTTCTCACGAATTAATTTGCATACGACCTTAAGAGTAGGACCTTAATGAGCTTATTGTTTGGGGTCAAAGGGCGGGGACATACGCCCTTGCGGCTTCTCAAGTTATTTATTTGTTCGTGTCCACATAAAGGTGAAGGTCACCAGTTTGTGGGCTAGGTTCGGACAAAGGTTGAGCTGGGTCATTAACTCTAACAAAAAGGGAAATTTTGTAACTTGTTGATATTGTTTTAGTTTTGATTTCTATCAGAGTGACTATTTATAAAGTCTTAAGCCAAAGTCCTAAGGGAATATACATGTCGGCGAGAGAAGGAGAATTTTTGTAATCCCAAAGTAATATTACGACGTGTGTGATACGTGGTGCGTATGGTCTATCATTTTTCTTACAGAAAAATCCTTTGTTACAGTATTTCTATGCAAAAGTTAAGACTCTCCATTTTTTTGTTTATCCGCTGAAGTCCGAATCTGGGGTCATCGGGTTATTTTCCTTTTTTTTGTCGATCCCGATGGCCCTTTCTATTCTCCGCTTGATCGCCATCACAAATACCATGCCCATGCCGCGGTTTCGCTCTCCCACGTCTTGTGTTTGCACAGACAAACGGCACACGTACTCGGTGCGGGTACTCAACCACGAAAGGGTCGGTCGAGGCTCTTCGAATCTAGGCCGTCGTGGGGTCGAGGGGGTTGGGTAGGCGGTGGTGGGGCACATCATCATATTCGTTACTCATTTCCCCCGCCCTCAGGCAGATTACCCCGACCGTAAACAATAATCCGGGAGCCGATCTTCTTCTTCAAGATTCCACTTTTTCCTCACTTTCAGATCCGCCGAATGACATGATCAGGTTCTGGTTGACTCTCTTCTTGCTCATCCGCCAAAAGGTCAGATAATTGGCTTTCTATTATTTTACATCAATTTTTATTTTAGTCTCTTTACAGTTGTTTTTTGGCATAAACAGAATCGTTTCTTGGTGATAATGAAATATTTATTTCAATATAAATTTTTTAAGGCAATGGCGGAGATGGATAACGAATTGATAGGAACGCCTGAAATCCGATGTAATCCGGATACAATTGAAATGAAATTTACAACAAAACGAAGATTTACTGGGAAAATTTATGTCCAAGGCCATTACAATAACCCGGACTGTAGAGTAGACTACAGTCAAACAAACACAGAAGGGAGTCCACTTCACGGGATTCGACTTCATCATGGAGCATGTGATATGGATCGACAGAGGACGGTGAGATCATTAATTTTTTAATTTGCACTACTTATTTTTTTATCATGCAAAATTTATTTCAGATTCAGCCTGAAGGGATGAAATTTAGCTCAGTTTTAATGGTTAGCTTCCATCCGGTATGTAAGACACAATCAATATATGCAATTAACCATTTTTTAACAATGAATAATATTTCAGCTGTTTGTGACCAAGGCAGATCGAGCATTCCACATCAATTGTCTTTACAAAGAAGCCGTAAATCTAGTCTCGGCCGATTTGGAAGTGAGGTAAGCTTTTTTACGACCCATATTTCCTTGCCCACTGCCAAAACTAAATTTGTTTCTATGGCAGTCTGTCCCTGGCTCTTCCAACTCTCCAAATTTATATTTTTACTGTTATTTTTAAGCGATCCAACCACCGAATTGACAAATAATGACACTCCAATGCCTCAATGTACTTACAGTATCAGGAAAGATGAACTGGATGGGGAACCTGTGAAATACACAAATATTGGAGATCAAGTGGTACATAGATGGGAGTGCAATTCAGGTAAAGGTGAAGTAAAGTGAGGTGTTTATTGCCAGAAATGTATGGAATGTTGGTTCACAAATGTTATGTGGAAGATGGACAGGGCGAAAAAAGAATGGTCATTGACGATCGGGGGTAAGAAGATATAATCCAATCAAAATGATAGTATGTATATATATAGTACTCTAATGTAACGTATTACTTTTAGATGTCATGTCGACCTCGTTCTCGGTGATCCAACATATACAGAAGCCTTGAATATGGCCTACAGAGAGTCCAACGTTTTCAAATTTGCTGACAAATTAGGTGTTCGGTTTATGTGCGAGATCAAATTGTGCTTGAAGGAAAACGGAGGATGTGATGGGGTTACGGTAAGTAAATTAAAATGGCTTTATAAAGATTTTAGCCTCCTAATTGTGGAAATGATCCCAATCACAGCTTCCAAGATGACCGGACATCCGATGAATGGGTTGCGGATGAGAATATCACTGACATTACGGTACTAAAGGTGAATACTTTCTAATATCTTTAAATAACTCTGTAGAAGCATCGCAAGCGTCGTTCAGCCAAAAGATCCTTTGAGCCATCATCCCCGACTGTCAGTGCTGATCTCATCTCCCAATATGTATATGTTCTCGATTCCACCGAGGATTCAGCTGAATTGGCTAGACTAACTCAGCCTTTGGTATCTTCCAGAAGCTCTGTATGTGTGAGCTGGACGATATTCGGAGTGCTGATGATGATGTTATTTATAATTTTTACTGTCTTTACGGCCATCATCCTCAATATTTATATGAAACAGTATAGGTAAGACTTTTTTCAAATAACATAATCATTTCTGTATATAATCCTAATAACCCTACTTTAGAGTAAAACAGTTCCCCTTAGAACCCTTTGACAAGAACTCAGTAGCCTATAGTTGAACTCCAAATATTATTTTATACATCTTTCACACTTGATCTGACTGCCTGAGCTCTCCGATCTAGCTCATCTCGGGTATCTTAGTTAACATATTAACCTTGACATTGACAATTGTTATTTTATTGCACGTTTTATTTATATAAAAAGTACAGAAATTATACAGTAATGTACAGATAAGAAGTAAAGATTACTTCTTACAGCAGTCAGTTACTTTTTATTGAGGAGTAGCTGTAGTCTGCTCATCCAAATGTGGCTGGATATGCTCTCCAGTAATGGGACTGGCATTGGGAAGTTTGGATTCATGAAGATGTTCAGAAATGGCTGAAGTGGATTCAGATCTCGGTGGCCGAGATTCGTGAGTAGAGGAAGGTTCTTGAGTAGTCGTAACTTGTTTCTCAGAACGACGTTCACGATGAGATGTAGTAGTGGAAGTGGCCTTTGATGATTCAATTGAAGCCTCGGGACGATACCGAGGGGATTCTGTTGCTTTTGACGCTTCAGTTGTTTCGGATCTTCGGAATCTTGGAGATGATGTTGTAGTAGTGCTGCAATGAGGACAGTCAGCCAACATTCCCTCGGCTCTCTTCACTTTGCTTGCCGTTGTTGTTTGAGGGGACTCCGTCGTAGTCTCGGCATCTCTCTTCTTCTTTGGTTTCTCGGTAGTGAAAGTAGCTTCAATTGTGCTTCCATGCTCGTGTCCAAGAGCCCTCTTGACCTTTGAAGTTGTTCCAGAAGGTCTTGGAGGAACTGGTGTTGAATGGCCGGTGTCCTTCTCCTTAACATCAGTAGATTCTGAACGTTTCACTCGCGGTAAAGTTGTTGTAGTTGGTCTCACAGTAGTTTCAGCTGAGCGCTTCGGTTTAGCTGCAGGTAGATTGGGCCCAGTGTATTCCTCTGGGGCATGGGGATCAGCAGGCGTGGTTGCCGCCCTCTTTTCCCGAGTTGTCTCCGTAGTTGACGGTAGTTTTGTGGTACTCTCAGACCTCTTTACTCTATGGTCAGTAGTACTTGTAAAACTGACCGTAGTAACTTCTTCAGCATAAATAAACCCGAAAACAAAAACAGAAACCAAAACAAAAGATTGCATGATGAAATCTGATTACGTGACCCTTCATTCCAGGATTATATACTCGCCGACTTGTAAATGTACGAAGAACGCCCCCAGCAATTGATGACCGCCTTGGTCAAACAAATAAACTTTTTCTGTGCGCGGAACACAAAGGACGGCCTTCTGACAGTAAACAACCAAGTCACCTTTGAGTATTTACCTTGGGTCAACGTTTATTACTTCGCTCGAAAGGGTTTATATTATGTGATCTTTATATATTTTTAGACCGGGTATCCAATCATCTGTAATATCGACCAAATATTATACAATACAAAGATTGCAAAAGTGCGACAAATCAAAAAATTCATTGGCATGATGATTACATATGTCCTCTATGGCAAAAAAACAATTACATTATCCACTAAGGACGTTGATCTGATCTTTGCACATTACCCTCTCAACTTGCCCTTCGGGTCTGTCCAGTATCCGATTTCAATCAGACGTCCATGTACATGCATATCCCCTTTCTTTCAGCATTTCTGGATCCAATTCGAATCTTCTACAACATGCTTTTGAGTTTTTTTATTGATCAACGACTTTTAAATAACTTAATTCCTTGAAAGAACGAAACAATCAAAATCTATTTCAGATAAGTCGAAAATCAAATCTTAGACCGAGATTCAAAAAAAGAGAAAACGAATGCCATGAGGCAAAAGGAATAACCAAGACATAAAAGATGTCAAATCCAGAATAAAAAGTAGTAAAAAGAAGTGGAATGCAGAAGAGAGGCAAATTGTTTTTAAGAAATGAAATCAAAGGACTCCGTTGGGCAGGTTTCCCTCAGAATCCCGCTTCTGTCGAGATGAAAGACTGGGATCCAATTGTTGGAAGGCCATCATTGTTCTTCTGAAATCATTTTATTCAGTATAATTTATTTATAGTTTATAAAATGCAATCTTCTGACCACTCACCCTCTAACTGAGTCCGGATCAACAGCATTGGATCCTGGACTGCCATTCCCGTAGTTGTTGTTGTTGTTGATCAAGCTGGTTTTGTTCGGCAACAGAGGCCCGATGTCTGCTGTGACCTTCCTCCTCATGGGTGTCATGTCCGTCCGCATGTGTGGAGACCCGCTATGCGAATCCTCGGGATCACTGACTTCAACAGTTAGTGGGGCCAGTTGCTTTTTCTGCAAACAACATTGTTTTATGACGTAATCAAAGAAGCCGGCTGGCAGTTGGCCTGATGACGCCAAAATGACGTAAATAACGCTATCAAAGGTCACGTTCAACCCACCCTACTAAGACTTAGCGGAGATCCCAACCCGTGCTTTGTTTTGATCGGTGGATACATGGCAGTGACGATGGAAGAAGAAGCCACGGCCCGAGCTGATTGAGGACTGCCAGTGCTGTTCTTTGAGGAACAAGGCTCCCGGACTGGAGAGAAGTCGCTGCGGACCTTGCTTGACTTTGATGACACAGCCATTGACTTGCGTCTTCCTTGGCCATCATCACGTGATCTTCTTCGGACTGTAAACAAAGTTGTTTCCTCACGAATGAGCACGTTACCTTCGAGATGTGAGGGGTCATTGTCACTTCCGGGTACGATGGATTCGCGTTTCTTGGGAGGGGCGATGTTAAACGACATCCGAGTAAATTCCTTTTCCTTAAAAACTCCACTTGCTGTCGGTTTTTTGGTTCGGGGCGGTGTCCCCGAGTCGTCTTCCAGAAGACGCTGGGATTGAAGCGAAAACCGCCTCAGCGTCCTCTAAAATCAAACAAAAACCCAACTCAAATTATTTAACAAAAGACGGGAACGAAGAGAGGTAATGGGAGAACGGTGGACAACCAAGATCCTTTTAAGGGGCCGAGCACGTGTAAGTCGTCAACTCAAAGATATTCAACTCAGGAGTCACACCAGATTCAGAAGTCCGACTCGGTCCACACCTCTTTCGTTGAAAATTGAAAAAAAACACCTACCTTGGGACTGGTCAATCGATTTGGATCCTTAGGCAGCTCTTCGGTCTTCCCTTGGATCTCCAATTTGGGATGACTATGCTGATGATAGACAGGTTGATGAGTCTTGGGAGTCGACTTCGAGCTTGCCTGAGGCATTGCCGTCGGCTGAACTGATGTTAAAGGGCTTCGATTTTGTTGAAGAGGTTCTGTGTGAAAGAAGCTGGGCATATTGTTCATAATCTGAGGGTTGGAGAGAAGGAGATTGTAATGGAAATCAGGGATCCCTTCTTTCGGTCTATTCACATTACTTTGTTCATACTGATCTGATGAACTGTAATCGGTCGTATCTTCGGTGTCTGGTTCCGTCCTCGCTCCAGAATCGTCCTTTCGTCGTCTTCTTTGATCACTCAAATTTCCTTCATTATCTCGATCTGGCGGCAGAGATCCCGCCCTCAGATCAGCCAGAGTCTGAATTTGATATGGTCGTTGTTGTGATGTGGAAGGCTGGGATTCTTTGGCTTCCCTTCGTGATGGATATTGAGGTGCTGCCGAAGATGAGGGAAGAGTGTAAGTCGCGTATTCCGAACTGGGAATACTTGGTTGTACAACTGAGACTGAGGGAAGGGTTCTTGAACTTCCTGCTTGAGTCTGATGACCTTCATGGTGTTGCTCTGGCTCTATGGAACCCTCTATTTGCCGAGTGATCTTTCCTTCCAAGTCTTGTAATCGATGCACTAGATTCTGAACTTGTTCTAGTAGATCCCTGTTGGAATTCAAGAGCTGATGTGTTCGTGACTAAAAGGATGATTATATAACATTCAAATGCAACACTTATCTATCCGATAAATATTTATACCTGTGCTTCTAAACGAGCCGTTGTCTCTGAATTTAGAGTATCCCGTAACAACTGAACTTGACAACTAGCCACTTGTGCAGACTGTGTGGCTTGATCCAACTGAGATCGCATCAACTGTTGATTATACTGGAAATACTGAAGGTGTACATACGATCTTCAAGAATACGTACCTGATCCAACGTCCTTGTCAATTGCAAAGCCGTATCCGTGGCTAGAGAAGATGTGCCTGGACTAACTTGAGGCTGATTGGTCAACTGGGAAGGGAGTTGCAACGTTGCGTAAGGACTAACCATGACTGGACTACTAAGGCCATAAGGGACCGAAGAAGATGGGACTAACTGGGACAACGGAATAAACGGATATGCGGCGGCAGTGTGGGCGTCCAGCGATTGGACCGAGGGGAAGGCGGCCCCCATTTGGGGATTCCAAGTGTGGGAATGGGGTAGCGTTTGTGAACCCGGATGTCTGAACAGAGGACTGTATTGGATTGCATCGACTTACGGCTGAGACTGTGGCTGAGAAGGGCCTGGTTGTTGTGGCGTTGGCTGCTGTTGCGGAATGGGATTAGCGACTTGTTGGGTCATCTCGATCGCCGTTCCTTGACTCACCGCTGACAGATCCGAACTCACTTTGCGTGGAACATACTATAATAATAATTGATAAGCACCTTCTACTTTACTTACAATGGAATGTCTTTTGGGAACACCACCAGGAGGAGGTTGTGCCGGCGATGAAGTACCAGATCGCCCCCCAATTGAAGTACCGGCTACATTTGTAGCTGCGGCAGCAGCTGCAATTGCAGCCATCTCCTGTTGATGACGCTGTTCGCGCTGCTCTTGCTCGAGGGCTTCATCGTCTTCTTCGGAGATGGCGGCCGAAGCGGATACTGAAAGTGAGATTTGGATTAATTACGTTGAAATAGAGACCAAAATGTGTTCAATCAAATACAGAATGCATTCAGAGGCGCCAGGAAAAATGATGTATGTGGCACTCAGGCTTGACGTCCTGACGCACTCGCCTCTCTGATAAATAAAACAAAGACAAAGAGACGAACCTGCTTTGGCTTTCGTTCTCTGAGGAATCGAACTGGTATCCTCTTCCGTCGCTTTTTCTTGCATTTGCTCTTGCGCAACCTTATGACACACCTCAAAAGCCTGCCCAATTGTCCGCACAACTCGCATGGCTTGACTCTAAATTAGCAATTAATTAGCACTATTAATTAACAAACGATCTGATCCGACCCTCTTCACCTTGTTTATCACTTACTTCCAGGGAACCTTCATCGTCAACACTAGTTTTCTTTTCCTTTTCGTTAGTCCATCTGACAAATTTCATTTTTATAGGCTCCGGCTTTCGGCCCGGTTTGGCCATAAGTCTAAGATAGTAGAATCGCTGCTGGGGCGACATCAACGTTTGAGGATCATCGCCTAAGGTGTTCATAGAACTAGTCTTAGAAACTCCGGGCTGTAATGAAGCTGCATGACTTCGGCCCGTTCTTGGTGATTGAGTTGGTGTAACATGACTTCTGGAGCCCTGAGGGGATGGAGTCGGAGTTGGTCGAGCTGAATGTGGCCCTTCCGATGGTGCAGACTGGGATGCCTGTTGAACCGAGATCAAAGGCGGGACCTGTGCAGACGTTGAAGGAAGTTGATGGCGCTGTTGATGACCCTGTTGATGTCCTTGAGTCGGACTCATCAAATGCGGTGAGGCGCCGCGAGGTGAAAGCGGGATCGTGGGCGCCGTCGACGGCATCTGCACCGCGACGGCGTCCTTACTCAATGAATGTTGTGCGGCGTCGCTTCATGAACAAATGAAGCGCTGTAGATCCACAAGACGCCAGACCGAGGCTAATCGCGAGAGGCCTGGTTATAAAAGGACCTGACAGAGGACACCGTCGCTGGTAGGGAGAATCACGTTGAACACAAATATTTCCAAAAACAGATCCCACGATGTATTAAAATAAAAATAAAACGGGTTTTGGTCAATTCTGCTCAGTAAAAACTGCCGTGCCAATCGCTTCCAAGACGAGCGAGATTGAGACCGAATGGAGAAGAGTTTGGCCAAGCAGAGAGAGAGGGAAAGGCACACTCCTGCCCGTCCTCGTCTTCACTCTTATTTTCATTCACTCTCTGGCCCCTGATCTGCCGCTGTTCGAGACACCTTTGCGGCCAAAAAAGAAGTCGGTGGCCATGAGATCGGCTAGGCTGCTTGGCCCCCAACAACACACAAGTATAGCTTTCAAAAGCCAAGCATGTGGACCCGACTTGACGACAAACGCAGCTGACTCCCGATCTCTCCCTCGCCGTGATGACAACAAACAGCCAGTCTTATCCCATCGCTTCTCGCAGCCTATTGATAAGGGTTCGGTTTAGAGGGACCGGATCAGAACAAAACCCGCAACCAGATCAAATTAGACCATACCTTTTTGGAGCATTTGAACACATTGCACTTGAAGGTATTGGAGGCACCGTCTCGGGCAATATATGAGAAGATCTGGAGGTCCTGGGAGTCGTGAGAAACATAGAAGATCCTGCAAAAAAAAGATTTATTGTTTATTACGCTAATTACGCACAAATGTGTAAAAATGATGACATTAATTTTTGTTGACAAAAACTTTTTTTAACCAACTGACCTGTAGATGGGATGGAACATGACCAGAAGTTTACTCTCGTCCCAGCTGGAGTCCTTTTGCTGTTTCTTTTTCCTTTGTAAGACAACACGCACTCCATCCACACTAACCGTGATCTCGACCGGTCTTTTCTTGATTCCTCGAGCTTTGAATTCGAAGCGAACCCTTCGCATCGCGGCCACGATCTCGATCCGAGTTCCTGGACGGGGGATCTCCATGCTGCCGATATACTGAAACAATACTTATTATATTAGCCATATACTATTACAATTTATAATAAGACCAAACTCTGACCTTGGCCTGGAAGTGAATGCCATGCTGATATGCAAGCTCATTGTAGACGGGGACGTGACAGTCGTAGAGGTCGTCGGCAATAATGTCGTAGGGCCCATGACGTTTCTTCGAGGGCATTTTCTAATTAACCACCTGGAATGGGAGCGATCAACAAAATGCAGAGGGAAGATGTAAGAGTTGTTAAATGGAGTGGCCGGAACCATGGCCAAGAATGAAAGGGGAAAGCGTTAAAAGCGAAAGCACCTAATTGCGGCACTACTAATCGAGGCCTCCAAAAACAGAAAACTCTTCGAATCTTCTTGGACCTTTCTTGGACAACACTTCCACTTGTTCGACACGCAACAACAGTTTCCGTTTTTAGAGAATTCCCCAGTCTATGCTTATATCAGAATCCTTAAATCGAGAGTTGTTTAATTACAACAATGACATGTCTGCCTTTCTCGAGAACTTCCTACTACTTTTGTCAAAATATCCAAGTTGTGGAATAAAAATAAATCCCCCGAGGGCATGGCTCCCGCTCAAAAAATAAGTCCTTCCCTGAATATAATTATCAGCTATGGAGGTCTCAAGGATACGTCCAGAAAAGGAAACCCTGTAAGAAAATAATATTTGGATATCACAATAAGGTACAGAGACGGGAATCCTCATGACTAAACTACTAAACATCTGGTTGTTGCATAACGCAGAAAATCTCAGGCTTTGACTTGCATTAAGCTTACTTTAGGCTTCCTTAGACGCTTAGAAAATCTGACGGTCTTATTCACAATTTTAACTCTCCTTGAAGGGATTTGTGGTTAAGTCATTTGAGACTTCGATCTTGCACTCCATATTAATCTTAATCACGATTGAACACGGAATACTTACCGTCTTGAACATTTTATCGTGACGGCGACTGCGACGTCGCAGCCGTCGTTGACAGACGATTCAACAGGCGTTAGGAAGGCGTTGACGTTGAGATCTCATAAGGTTCGCTATGCTGCGGATCTAGTCTCTGGCGGCCACTTTCCTTCCACTAAAAACGGGCTCTTTTCGTAAAATTAAAATAAAGTTTCTACTCGACCTCATTCTCGACACGGCCTCAAAAACATTCAAATCAGACCAAAAGTCGAAGATCCCGTGAGAAAGCGGGAGGCGCGGATAATGCAATTACTGCTAGGCCACCAAAAGAAGTTATATGTCAACAAAAGGGGATGACATGCGAGCGGCCGAATCAAAGGCATAAAGGCCGATGCCATAGCCGGAGGCGAAAGAAGCGCCGCTTTTATATTTCTGGCCTTTCGAGTTTCCATAAAAGCCAAAAAATGTAACATAAGCCGATTGAAGGCGTCGAGAGAGAGCGAATCACGACTTAGCGACGGGAAGTTGGCCTCCGAATATTGAACTTGACATTAAAAGGCGGGCAAACATGGTATATTACACAAACGGAATCACATTAAATGTCTGGAAAGTGAGTGAAAATATGACTGATTGGAGATAAGTGAGACGGATAGTCCCAACGGTCCCTTCAATTCAATGACCATCCAGTTATTCGGTCATTACCATAACTCAAAGAATTATTAAACGTCACCTAATTGGTATTCGAAATAAATAAATGGCTACTTAATCATAATTAGGTTAGGAAGGCCCATAAAAGAGACAGAACTGTAAAAAACGTAGTCAAGCATAACTAACGACCCCTCCTCATCTGTAATAGTTATGACAGGAAATCGGATTGACAGAATATTTGGATAAAGGAAACTTTTTTCTTTTATTTCCGGGTTTTGAAACATGGAAAAGAAAGGCTCAGGAAACAGATTGTAAAAAAAGCTAACCAAAACTTTTAAATATAATTTAAGACACGAAACGAGGCCATAATTAATAAAATAATTTGAAGATGGATGATTCTTGGTCTGATCGGTTTAAAGACGCTTTCAAATGGGCCTCAATTCATTCCATCAGCTCCAACAGAGAGAGCCATTGTCGGCCTTGGGCACTCTCGACCTCCCCACTTATTTGCCGCTCTTCACTGACAACAATCAAAGAAGAATGGGGCCGGCTGAAAGACCGCTTGATCTCTCATATCCCCCATATCTCCTACCAATGATATCTTAAACAAATACACACAAAATAAATCATCGTGACGTAAAAAATGTTAACCGGAAATTGGAATAATCGAAGAAAATGCGATCAAAATTAAACTCTTATTAATTAAGGTAATATCAAAAATATTGACATATTAGACAGCAACTCAACCTGCTAATTAAATTATGCTTAAATAAATTAAAACAAATCACCCCATAACCCCAGAAAAAAGCTATAAACATAATCCCACATCATTTTATGACCATAACATTCAAATTTATTTAAGGCGAACTCTCTGCTTTTTAGAAACTCTGAGCATAAAAATGAAATAAAACTCAAAGGAGGACCAAGTGAAAATAACGGCCGAAAGCCATAAAGGAGGGTAATCAAGGTAAACAATCAAATAAATTCAAATGAGCATAAATAAGGAAATCGATGACGTCACCATCCCTTAAATAAGGAGCTAAGTTGAGGATGATTAATGAAAAATAAAGTCACAAAAAAAGGATAAAACTGACCCCTAAACGATTGGTCAAAGGAAAATATCAGTCGGGGATGGGCTTCCAAAACAAGGCGCAGCAGCCAGTCCAGTCCTCTGAACGGTGGGTTGAAAGCTTCGTCACGGCCGTCTCTTCCTTTTCTCATCCTTCCCCGAAAAATCCGTCAGCTGCCTGATCTTGGTGAGGCCTCAGGACTTAAATCGGCCCGATTAACCGGTGGGCGACTCTCTCTTTGGACGCTCGCCTTGTTGCAGATCAGGCCCGGCACCGAACAGACAGTGTTTCCTTTAACACCATTGTTATAAATAAACCAGAAAAAACTCTTGGGCCTTGAAACCCCCTCAGGCCGGCGTCGATTAGGTCAAACCCTGTTCCAAGCGACCTCCAATTCGATTACCACATCCGTAAACAATAGCCATCAAATTCGAAGAGATCAACCCCTTATAAGGAAACGAATATTACTAACAAAAAACAACATTAAAGATAATGTGAAACCGATGTGTTCGGACTGTCAGATTGAGGATCAAATTTCATTCACCCTTCAAAATATCCTTTGCCAAATTTCTGACATAACATCCATCAATAACACTTGATGAGCAATGTAAATAACAGATAATACAATTATTATTTTTACGTACTCTCAAAAACAGTTGAGCTATAATAACCAGTTTTGTCATCTTATTACGCTGACGCTAAATTGAAATCCAAACCCAAAACAAGTATCCCCCAATTTTGGCATTGTGTTGCAGGCCACGGGTAAAGAACAATATTTTTTTGTCCAAGATAATTTTGTGTGAATATTGTTGTTATATTGAACCCGTTGTGGTATTTTGATCTCATTTACAATGGTCGATGATTTTGCCGAGTATGAAACTAAAGATAAGGTCGGGGAGGGTGGTGAGGTTATTCGACGAAATCCCCCGCCTTTCGTAGTAAGTACAATATTATTTTTATTATTATCCCTTTTTCTAATAGATTTTCTAATCACGATTTTTAGGTAGAAAGGCCGTTAGGTTCTGGAGAGCATCCCCTTGAGTATAGTTACACGTTCTCTTATTTTCAAAGACCTACCGGTAAATTTGATCCAGAAGATTATGCACATTTCGTCCAACCTATTGCTATCTTTAACTCTGTAGAACAATTCTGGGAGGTGTACAAACACATAAAACGACCGTCTGGTAAGGGTTCCTCTTCTTTTGCATTTTTCTTGGTTTAGATATTAATCGAAAGGCCGATTTCCATCTGTTCAAGAGAGGTGTTAAACCAGTTTGGGAAGATTCGGCCAACAGAAAAGGAGGGAAATGGATTCTGAGGCTGAAAAAGGGGCTTTCATCCAGGATCTGGGAGAACCTTATATTAGCTATGATAGGTAAGTAATCAGTTATCAGCAATTTATCTCAAAAGAATGGTATATATCTACTAAAATGTTTACCGTCTTAAGTAATGGTCTATTAACTCGTTTTAGGTGAGCAATTCCTTGTCGGTGAAGAGATTTGTGGCGCCGTCTGTTCCGTTCGTAATCAGGAGGATATCATCTCGTTGTGGAACAAGACAGCTAATCATCAGGGAGTCACCAATCGGATTCGCGATACCATGAGACGTATTCTGAACCTTCCCAACCACGCCATCCTCGAATACAAACGTCACGATGATTGCCTTCGTGATCAGAGCTCTTATCGACACACGGTTCCGGCTTTCCGCTAAATCATTTGGTGCATGATATTAATTAATCTTTCTTGTTAACATTGCCAAATTGTTTATAAACTCCAGTCGGTATACGTGCATAAGTAGTGTGTGGGCAAGTATAATATTTATCTGGGGAATTCACCTGGCTCGAGTGCTTCTTGACATTGGAATTTTAGTATTTCACCTGCAGGAAACACGGAGTTCTAAAGGACTAACATGCTTTAGTCAATACTCTTTTTCGATGTTTAGGTTCTTATCAAACATCTGTCGTCCTTTCTGGCCCCAAATATTTGCATAAATTAATACGACTTATCGCAATTTCTAATCACGGGGTCGATGACACTTCTTGTTTGTCAACTCCCGCCCGCATAGATCGGATGCAACGAATTTTTAGATGGTTCGCAGGCTGCGCCCGTAACCGTTTTTGGATCGTGCTGTCCCTATTCCAATTCCTTTGCGGGATTATGCTATTAATTTTACCTGCTTCTCTTTTTATTGTTTATGCATTTAACATTAACCTTTCAATGCTTTTACTGAAGTAGAAAATCTTTTGTTTTACTTTGTAATGGGTATATCTTAGTTTTTGGCATTCAGGTTAGATTTTGGCATTTTGCATCAACCTCTGTCTGAGGCTTGACGGCTCAATCTCAATATGGATTTTTTGGTCTTAGAACGATTTATTTCCGTTGTTTATCTCGATCGACGTTCTGAAAGTTTCTTTCTAGCCGAGTAGCCATAACATATGATCGTTTTGAGTAATTGATCTGCAACGCCAATTCAGGCGTAATGAGTCATGTAAATTTGTTTAATTCTACCTTGATTTAAATTGTTTTCGAGTCGGTTTCCTTTCGTCGTTTATCGCTCTTCGTCCTTTCGTTTTATATCATTTGGTTCGAAGTTGAGAAGACCCTTTCTTTTGTATATTTTTTATTTCAGGTATTTTTACCGCGCTTATGAAGCGCTTCGCACTGCCTTGAAGGCTCTAAATACCCTCATGATGCACTCAGTCTTTATCTATGTTATTCTTGTTTTTTCTGTTGCAAATGCTCAATTCTTAGTTGAGGTGGTAAGATGAATGGCATTATTTAAGCTGTTTAAATGAAACTTTTTTTAATGGCTTGATTTTTTAGTTGGAACAGACCGCTTTCGGGAGCCAGAGGCCGGTTATGAGATGTGAGGCCACCGGTGCCAACTTTGGGATGGATGTGATTGACTTTACATTCAGCAATAAGGCCGTTGGATGCGCCATTCCTGTTGACCCAAAATATGCATGCGAACCTTCTAAGGTAAGATAATACACGTTTTTCTTCTTCCGTTTTTAGATTCGTAATTTTCTTGAATATCAGTTAGCTGTTCATTTCAGTTACCGAAGATAAACGCCACTGAACTTTGTGATTCATATTTCGCTGTTGTACCACAAGGGAATTGTAGTTTCTCAGTCAAAGCATATAATGTTCAGAATGCAATTCCTGTTGGTTATGACGCTTTGATCATCTACACCGCTCCTCATAAGAGTCCAGTTCCAATGTCAGGAGCTGAACACGCAGGGGACGTGAAGATTCCATTGGTGATGGTGAATTATAAATGTATGGTTAATATATTGGGGCAATATGGAGTCGAACACGGGTAGGTCATTTGAAACGTCGTAGTACTTGGAAGTAGAATATATCTTAGAATGCTTATGTTTTAGGTACCTGGTAACAATCAAACCATCCCCTGGATATTACGATTTAATCAAATATTTAGTCCCCTTTGTAGTTATCGTCGGGTTCTGCTTTGTTGTATTATTTGTATCACTTGTAAGTTTATTGTTTTTTTGAGACGATTATTTTATGTATATTTAGGTAATACGACTGTGTCGAGAAAGGAGAAGATTAGCTCGTAAACGACTTTCCAGATCCAATCTAAAAAAAATCCCGGTCAAGAAATTCAAGAAAGGAGATTGGGCCGAAACTTGTGCTATTTGTTTGGATGATTTCCAGGAAGACGAGAAAGTTCGGGTATTGCCTTGTAGACATGGTATGACCTTTTTTACAATTTTTATATTTCCCGTTTAGCATATCATTGCAAATGTATCGATCCTTGGCTAACTAAGAATCGAAAAGTCTGCCCGATTTGCAAACGTAAAGTTGGACCGTCTACTGGATCGGATTCTGATTCGGACACGGAAAGAACAGCGCAGTCTTCCAATACCATCACTACACGAGAAGAAGATCCTCTTATTCAAAGTCTGCAGCCCCGTGCCACAGATTCCAGCGCCAATTTTTTAGGGCGTTTGTCCCAGCCCCGCACGTTCCGCGGGTTCAACTGGTTCCGTTCTTATACCAATACACATGATGACCCAGATATGCCGAGCACTTCTCGAGCTGTACAAGAAATTCCGCATGAAGAAGAAGGCACGTCATTTGGGTCGCGGATTAAAGCAGCGATGAGAAGAAAATGGCAAAGCTTTAGGTCGAGTATTGGCCGCATTGGAGATAATCCTCATAGTAGACTTGATAATGACGACACAATCTCCACCACCGTTACGGAAGTTGAGGTAGGCGTGAATTGGGTAACAAGTGTTTCGTTGATTCTTTCCAGGTTGAGTCGATATCAGAATCTGAGCCTCCCGGATTGGACAGCCTAAATCATATTTCTACAGTTAATGTAGATCGAATTATTCCTGTGTCGGTTGAGGTAAGAACATATTATTTTGAATAGTACCATATTTAGGTCCAACCTCACGTGCAGCAAGTGGAAGTAGAGATTCATCAACCCGCATGACCTTCGTCTAGTCTCCCCAAGGTCTGATATCGAATAATACACTTTCGGGTATACTCTTCAAAAAGATCGAGTAGCATAATTAATCGAATCAATGGCCTTTTGCTTTTTTGTTCAAATTGCTGGTACGACCGATGTGTTATCTGTTGTAATATCTTCCGTTTACTAATGTTTTTGATGACATTCAATGTCACCTCCTGCCTCAGTCATGTATTATAGTTGTACAGACTTACTTCTTTACGCTTCACCTTTACAATAAGCAAGATATACTCAATAAAGTCCGTTTCTTTCGTACTTTCAAGAATCTTACTTTTTTAATATCTTTTTATTTGCCGTCTTTGTTGTGAGTACAATGTATATAAACAATAAAACACTATCGTTATAAATTTAAAGGAATTTAATCATAACTAAAATATATAATTCCAGAAAAGTTGTTTTTTTGTGCCCTCTTACAAGCCCAAAAACAATTTTCTATTCTCGATCGCTCTTTTCTCTTTCATTTTATCGGGACGGGGGAGAGTGCGGGAAATGAAAGATCAAGAGTAGATGGCTGACCCTCCGTCAGTATTCCGATTTGATGTAACGGTAGGATTTTTGAATTACTATTACACATCGGTTCTTGTCCATAAATTGTTCTAGATGTTAATTATGGTCCTATCTTTAGTTCGAGCATGTGGAAACGAGATCAGTGCGCCGAAGTTTGGAGACCGAAGACGATACAGACCCCAACATCTTATGGTGGATTCGGGCCGTTCCCCTTGGACATTCCGTCATGTTTTATTTATGCCGAAACATGATTACACAATATGGAGAGATCAGGTAGGAAAAAAACGGGAAAAGGACGAGTCAGATACGAGTATTCTATAGTGAATGGAGATGCCCAATTAGAGACCGGGATCAATCGACATGCTGTAATGAGAGTAACCGATATGCTTGAAGAATACATGTCTCCGGCCATCTCTTTGCCAGTCAATCCGAGAAGAAATTGGTTCATTGTGCAGGTGAAGATACATCATTTAAGACCGGAAGAGTATCAGAATCATCATGTGGAACAAGGTATGTACATTAATACGGAGTCGAGAATACTTGCGCACTCCGGTTGTGAAAATTTGGATGGCCGGATTCGAGTGATCCCTTGCTCGGGTTTCCCATATTTGGGTGGTTAATATTTGGTTGACAGGTTTTCCCGGTGGTGAATTCTCTGCTTTTTTGTAATTTTAATAATTTTTATGGGTTTTCGACGATGCTTTCTAAAAATTTTCGTCTTGAGTGGCAAAAAGTTTCAATTTCTTGGCTGGAGAGCTCTCATCCAATAAATTCTAAATTGTTGAGCAGGAAAAAAAGAAAAACATCTCCATGAAAAGAGAACATAAATTTGCGCGATGTTACGCAATTTGAGCCAAGGATTTGGAATTTCTTGAGTGTGAGTTCCTCAGCCAAGAAATCGGGACTTTTGTCCGCCAAGACGGAAAATATTTTATCGACCCGTTCTTGTGTGTGAGACTCAAATAAGGATCACCTGAATTTGCACTTTCACCGAGGTATTTAGTTATCCCATAAATACGGTATTTTTGACGTAAAAAATAAAAAAATTTTTGGTTGTAATAAGTAATTTCCGTTCAAGAGGAAGAACGACTGCAAGATGATCCCTTGGAGGGATGCAGCCTTGAATTTTTTATGTCATCCGAACAGAAGGACATCGCTGATCGGTTAACGTATATGAATCTGTTCTCAAAAAGGAATCTAGAGATGTTTACAAGGAAATTACATTGTGATCTCGATGTTTGCTGCGGGGATGTTGTCATTAAGGCCCACAAATCTGTTTTATCAGCTCATGCCGTTGTATTTCGGTGAGTTGTTGTCTATTTATCTCATTTTAGAGTAATTGTAGATCTATGTTTGGTTACGAATTTACTCGTGAGAATCAAACCTCAACATTAATCATTGAGGACTATGGATTATACTCTGTTCTATTGATGCTGCAATGGTGTTATACGGGGGAATTAGAAACTTTGGACAGGGAGATAACCAAATTATATAACATTGAAGAGGTATCGGAGAAACTTCCGGAAGATGTTTTATTGGAATGCACAGAACTGGCAGATAAATATGCATTGGATTCATTGCAGGTATTGATTTTCCTATCATTTCAAACATGATTTAGTTACTGTGTGAACAACAATGGATCGATCGATTGTGCAAGGAGAATGTTTGTTTGTATCTCGTTTATGCTGAGATCTATCAACTTTACAGTCTAAAGATGAGTTGTGTGGATATCGTAAGTTTTTCTGACGTTATCGGAAGAAAAAAATGGGAAATTAGCGATTTTGAAAAATTTAGAAACCTTTTCGCACTGTGCCAATTTTTCCAATTTTCTCTGAAGCGTGGAATAAAATAAGTGGCTAAATTTAATGACCTTTGGCTTTTTGGATGATTGCAGATTCAAATTTAGCATCTGGAGCTTCTATAATCTCTGTAAACATCAGCACTGATTATGTCACCTCATTAATTAATTTCAGATTTCTTCGAATCCGGAAATCATCCAGTCTTCAGAATGGGATCAAGTCCGAACTTATGGCAGCGAAACAGCCAAGAGACTCGAATCGACTCTTAAAAAGGATGAAGAAGATGAAAAATAGAAGATGATTAGAGATTAATTATTTATTAGGGGATGTAAATACAACAATAAATAAAGAATGGCATCTTCTCCTTTCTTTATGCATAGACGGAAAAGACTGGAAAAGCGATGGATTCTGATGTCTATAATATTATTCCGTTATCTCGGAGGGTTTTTTGGATCAGAGAAAATGATAATTGGGCTGTAAATCCCAATATATATCTGATTTATGGGGAAAAAAGAAGTAGGGATTTCTTACAAGTAAAGGTCCCTCATGGACACTAATGTGGTAGAAAACGGCTAATATCATCTTTTATAATAAATAGGTCAAGTTTGCTATTTATCGACATAAAATTTACCGACCTCGTCCACCACCAAGGGAGCGTGAGTAAAATCGACTACTGCTGAAGACGCAACATTGTAAATAATTTTTTAAAAATCTTTTTTATCTGATTTTGAGGTTTTCGATCATGGAGAATTCAAAAATTAACAACGAAACGGCTGTCCCCAAATTTATACCATTCTGTCCCCAAAGACCTGCCCAAAAATGGGAGTGCGGAAACTGTCCCCAAAATATTCCCAATATGTCCCCAAATACAAAAATTAGTGTGAGGGCATATTTTAGGATTGTAGTCCACCTGCTTTCTAGCTATCCAGGCTAATTGATTACTGTTATAACCGTTTGTCAAGTGGTCTAATTTTTTCTTAAGTAGTACTGTAAAGTAGTATTTTTTTGACTTTTTTTCAATAATAGTATAGGTAGTCGATAGCGCTGATTTCGAAAATCATATCCATTTTTTCTGTTTTTAATTTTTTTTAAGTAGTTGCGTAATGCAAAAAATTATTGAAAAATTTTGCTATAGGAACCCACATGTTTTATTGGAAATTACGTAACTTCTTCATCAGTATGGCAACTTTATAAACACAGCATTTCAATTTTTTTCAATCGCTAAAATACAAAAATAATACTCTCGACTATGTAAAATAATAAAAAGAGGTTGTTAAGTAATAAAATTCAACGAGAATCAAATGCAAGGTCATACCCACTTAAAAAAATTGCAAATTGAAATAAAAAAGCGCCAAAGATTCGGCCGCAAAATGTTGAATTTTAAGTAAAAATTGTAGAATTTGTTAAAATTTTCTGGAATTACTACATTATGATAGTCAACAGACGCGTCTGCAGACCAGTTAAGTTTATATATTTTCGTATTTTAGCGATTGAAAAAAATTAAAATTCTGTGTATGTAAAGTTGCCATACTGGTTGGGAAGCAGCGTGAAAAATTGTAAAATCGACCACTGCTGATGACGAAACATTGTAAATAATTTAAGAAAAAATTTCATCTATCATTTACAATGTTGCGTCATCAGTAGTGCTGGATTTTACAATTTTTTCACGCTGCTTCCCAACCATCTGCTCTATTGAGACATAACTTTTTCAAATTTCGAAAAAAATCAACCGGAAAAGTCATCAAAATTGGTTTGAGAGAGGGTTTGAAACCATTGGAGGGTAAGGTTGGTTTTTACTTGGTAGATATTAGCAATCTTGACCTGCTCTACAATATGGGATTATCCTTTTTTTACCAGATTTAGTGTCGATAAGGGACTTTCCCTTGTTAGTGTTGCATAATAAAATCAACTTGCAGGTGTTTTAATTGATACAGGGGCGGGCTCTGGAGATCTGCAAACATTCGTAAGAGAGCAAACGCAGTGCAAGGACAGCAGTATTTTGGTTCTCAACACTGCGAATCTTGCTCATCAGGTAATTTCTCCCACCTTTGAATATAATGTTATCAGACTGGAGCCAATCACTTGTTTTCGGCCGTTGGTAAAATGGGAAAAAGTCATAAAATTGAGGATCTCTGTGCCTCATCGGCCAACAAAAAGTATTCCGAAACAAAAACAAATGCTCAATGGGAGGTGAAGAACTATAGAATAACAAGGTGGTTAGACGACGAGGAACGGATTTATTTAAATGATGACTTGTATCTTACAGTAATCCACACTCCGGGGATTACTCCAGATTCCATGGTTATTTGGTTTGAAGCTGAGAATCGACTCTTTACCGGAAACCTTTACTATCAGATAGAGTCCGTGCGCTTAACCTTTGTCGGTTCCGATATAAAACAATATATGAGATCATTCTCGAAGGTCCTCGATCTGATCCAAGATCAAGTTCAATCTTCGCGCATTAGATACAGTGCAGTTTTATACGATTCTGATGAGCCTTGTCAACCTACTTTCAGGATTTTCAAGAGATTTTTGTTTTCAATTATTGCTGGAATCATCTTTCCCACTGGTTTGTAAGTGACATGAATGATAAGAAAATATAGTTGTAGAGAAACGCATGGTAATGTTGTATTCGAATCAATGGATAAACTACAGAAATTGGAATTGGACAGAGACTCTTTTGAAATTCTGAGGAAAGCTCAAACTATAAGTCAAGCTCTAAAATAAGGTCGGTTATTCATCGAATTGTAAATTTAATGTCAATAACGCAACAAATAAGAAAACGATTGCTTGCAGATCATCAAATTTCAACTTTCACATCGAACGTCTCCCATTTGTGTTCTACTGGAGTGAATTTCCACAGATCTGGATGCCCAATATGTTTTACTGTCTTGGCCTGAAAAGATATAGATGTGAATAAAATAATATCTTTACCAAATCTGATTTGCTCCATTGAAAGGGAGGGACATTTCCATAGGTGGGACCACCCCAAGCTCTGAATCTGAGTTGTTGGAACAGCTGGTAATTGGTTCCTTTGTAATCAAGAGCACCATGATTAACATGACCCATTCCGGGGATCGGGAAGGTCCCGTTAGCTGGGTTAAGATCACCACGAGAAGAGATGGCTGGAAAAATAGTGGTGACGTAAAGTTACTCAATATAAATACATATGGATGTTTTACGAAGATTTTAAACTCATTTACCAGCTTCGGCAGTGTAAGGTGGAGTACAGTTACAACGACTGAAAGGTTCATGAGTGTAATCGTTATACCTCATCAGAGTTGTCAACGTGTTTAGGTCAACGACCTTTGAATGATCTCTTCTAAAGATGTTTGCTCTGGGGCAATCAGTCCAATTAAACCAGTAGAATTCAGGCCCTTTAATATCAAAGCCACTTATTTTGGCGGTAGACTCATAAAACGGGAGATTGTAGGACGCAAAGTAAGTATTTCTCTTCAAATATTTGGTCTCGTCAGCATAGACAATGTTTCCACTAAATAATATGTATATTTCGCTTTTATCATATAACGAGGGTGATTTTTAATCGGGAGCAGGGGGGGGGGGCGGTAAAATAAAGTCGTGCCTACTTGAGAAAAACGAAGTAGGCCGGGTAACGATCAAAAATTGTCAAAAAAAAATCGATTTTCCTCCCGGATTTTGGCTGGTCCGAATATGTAGGCGATTAGAATATCTGGAACACCTCGTTTCAACTTTTTTTTGAATGTTCGCCAATTCAAAGAATGGAATATTTATTTTTTTTTTAACTTTGACCAATTCGATGGATTGGACTACATATATGAAGATTTGTCAAATATGTACTCCCTTGCGGAGTTCCGCCAATTGAAACGAAATTTATAACCTTTCCACGAAATTTTGGCATCGAATTTCAAAAAATGCAACATATAAGTAGACTCTCGAAAGGACTCACCTGCTTATCCAGCATTTTATCAATAAACAAAAAACTAACTTACTTCACGCTCTTTCTACGCACGGCGCGTTGACTCTTGAAGGAATAGACCTAAAAAATATCGATATAAACACTGACACAGCTAACAAAATTAAATACTTACAAAAAAAGATAAATTTCACCTAAAACAACATCAAAAAAGTACTGAAATCCGATTCAATTTATCTAAACTCCCTCTAAAAAGTTAAGACGAATCAAGTAATTGACAATAAAAATCAACATACTTTTCCTGCTACTCCATTCATAATATCTGGGCTTCTTCGATTGGCTTCCCACAATCTCTACCTGAAAACCGCCGCCTAAAGATAATAAATCCGGCTAAAAAACCGGTTGGCAGCAAAATAAAACAAAACAATTAAATTGACCTTTATTGAACCTAAAAAGAACCAAATATAAGCTGTCCAATTGCCACAATTTGAGCATTCCATCAACAAGAACAAATAAATTCTCGGCTCCAGCCGCAAAAAAAAATTCTACCGTACACCAATAATTTCAAATTTTGAATGCATCTAAATTTTAAGCCTATCTTGTAATTCGTTCTTTTTAAAGTATACAAAATTGATTTTTGTGTAGTTATAAGTCGCCTCGGGGACCGTTCTTTTTTTATATATTCATGTGTATGTATTTTGCCTGATTGTATTGAGCAGTCTTTCTTCTGTTCTGCATATTTAATATTGTATGTAGTCTAGGTGATAGAACTGGACTATCATCTCAGATTTTTGATTTTTTTGTTATGTATTCATACAATTTTTTTGCGATATTAAAGGCTTATTTTTCTTTATAAGTAGGTGATTCGGGTTTATGACCTACCGACCAGAAAATCTCAAAATTGAGATGAGAAAATTAAGTAGGGAAAAATGGCCCTCTATTGGACAACATTTTATGTAGTCCAATAGGTGTCATTGGCCCTACTTCAATGTGACTACTTATTTTTCCGTTTTTTCTCAAGTAGGTACGACTTTATTTTACCGCCCCCCCCCCCCCCCCCTGCTCCCGATTAAAAATCACCCTCGTTATATTTTAAACTTACGGCATTTGTTCTAAAACATAAAGTAATCCAAATTCTGGTAATTCTTTTTTAGGAGTAAACAATTTGTAATCCAGAACAACCCATTGGTTGTTATAGGTACCCGAGTTGTGTCTCGCAAAGATCTTGCACCATTCCCGACCAGTTCTGGCCAATTGATTGGCAATAATGGTTCTGATCCAGGTGTGAAGTTGTCCTTCTGGCTTCACGGCATCCAAAACTTTTGTGTTGAAAATGCTTACAGTAGTTTCAATTACAGCCTGAAGATGCTGTGACATCACAATTTGATTACTTACTAATCCTGCGCTGGTTAAAGCGAAGTCATCGGATGAATAGAGCATCCCAGGGTAGCCCGAGAAGGTCGTTGTGTGTCCGGGATAGTTATATTTTTCTGTGAATATAATTTATTTTCCTACATAATTACTTACGATATCCAAACTTGTACATCTTCAGAACTCTGAGAAGATTTTGGAATCCACTCATGGTTACCTGAGAGATTAAAATGTCTTCATTGTTTGGTGTAATCTTCACAAATCCAGAGCATTTCTCTCCCTCGAGGGCATTAAGGGGATCCTTGGTCTTGTTGAACTTCTTTTCCAGATCATACAATTCTCCATTGATGTTGATCAGGCTAAAATAAATGGATAAATAGCATCTGTTGTCATCTTTTCATTTATTATAACTTACTAAACAGGAGTAACTTCGTAGTTGATCTTGGCATCAAACTTGTTTCCCTTGAACCCATCCCAGACTCCACTCAATTGTAACATTACTCGTTTAACACTCTGCCAGTAAAGGTCATCCTTCGGAGCACTCTCAATCTTCTGTTTGATATAGGCCAAGTTTGCATTCAGATACTTGTTCAATCTCTCGCAATATTGACTGAAACCATCGCAATACGTATACATTGTATTCTGAAGAGCATATTCTAGCACAGTTCGCCCCAAGACTCCCTCAAGAACACCTGCAGCATAAGCTTGAACGTCCGGATTGGCCGAATTGAAGGTTTCTATTTCCAGATAAGACCAGCCAGAGGCATTAATAGAATTTTGATGACGCCCTGAGGCTACTTGATTCCGGCAATCAAATCCATCGACGATTTGGGGGACCCCATCAACGTAACAGATAGATTTGTAAGTATAATAGGTATCTCGGCCCTCAGTTGAGGTCGTCTCCAGTCTTACTTTCTAATATGATATTTAATGTTTATTACTAAAATCTGAAGACTTACACTCTTCAGAAAACTCTTGTACACTTGTTCTTCTCTCTCATAACTTTCTTCACTTGAAACAGCAAAATATTCATTTGAATCATCCCTGAATCCGTTGGTGGAGCTGAATAAAGCCAAGAGAAGAACGGCCCAAAGAGTTAACGCCATTTCCCTTTCAACTAGACGCATCTTCGTTAGTTTTTCCTTATAATGCCCGCAACTGATAAGAGATTGATAAGTCCATTTTCGAGAATTATCAGTAGACTTACAATCAGAGGTCTACCTTTTTTTTATTAAATTATTCCAGAAATCAAGAGACGAATCGTTTTAAAATGAAAGAAATGGATGACAAGTTTATTGTAGACATAATTTTAATTTTTACTTCCACTTTAAATATTTCTTTATCTGATTTTGCTGATAAGAAAGATTCTTGGGGATGTTACACAAAAATTTATCCCAAACAATCAACAAGATCATCTGAGATAAGATGATTTCAAAAGATGATGTACCATGTTCACATTTATTGATTCAAATATTAAAAGTACTTGTAACACCCGTAAACGATCCTCAAAGATAGTATGGATCGTCAAAAGAGGAGATCTTTAAGCTGATTCTGCCAATGATGTCATTACCCATTCCCTTCACCTTCTTCACATCCAGAATTTCTTCGGAAGAGTCGTTGTCCAACTTGATCTGAAGTGAAGATCGGGCGAAACATTTGAGGATTCCCTTTTTACTCAAGGTCCATACTTCTGCAGAAATCTTCTGACAAACAAATTTGGAATGGAGAATGAAGGACTCGTCGATGGAGATGGTCTCTTTGTCTACAAAATGAAGCGGAGATTGATGGCGTTGGCCTTCATGAGTAATTACAATACTGACATGTTTGGGACTGTCCAGACGGATCTGAAGGTCGTAGATTTTGATTCGTGAGACGGTCTTGGGCTGATTGCAGGCACGAATTCCAAACATCTCTAAAAAATCCGATCAAAAGTTGAGATGAGAGAATTTATAAAAAAGTTGATAATATGCTTGCCAAATATAGGAAAGTCATCATCGAGAAGTCGCGGCCTCAGGTTCTCACTACTGTATATCCTCAGCATAAATTCCGTCTGTTCTCGAGGTGCATATGTAGTGGGAATAACAATATATCTCCCAGGAATCATTCCTTTCAAATGTAGGTAGACGGATCTGCTCCCCACGTAATCAGATGTCCCCACTGGATCTATCGCCTTCAAATACTAATAAGAATATAGAATTAAAAAAATCAACCTGATGTATCCTGTACTTCCGATTGCACTCCACTCTCATAACATGCATTCCGATGGTGATAAAAGGTTCTCTTTGTTTTCCAGTAACCGGCGGCACTTCTTTCTGGGTCAATGCCAGCATCACTTCCTGTGCGTGTTTAATGTCAAAACAATATTGTGGATTCAAACAGAATGTTCCCGGGAAATTTGCACATCCTCCAGCCCGATCATTTGGTGCCCCAAGCTTTACATTATTGGTTGTCCATCTATCAAAAGCCGCGAATTCGTGATATCTGAGTTGAAAAGCTTTCGATTTTTTAACCGCACTTGTATTAAACAGCTGACAAACGCTGATATCAGTAAAATATCTAATGAATTCGTCCCACGGCATCCAGAATTCTCCGTCTTCGTCTACCGTAATCCCCAATTCGGCTTTATGGGCACTGTTTACCTAAAGAAACAATACAATTACTAAACAGCAGCTTACTTGTTCCCATTCAGGAGAATCATCAGACCATGGCCCATTCCATTCTTTTTCACCCCACGGATTCTGAAGTCGAATCATCATTTTTCGGAGGGGAGTCGAGAAGATTCGACTAGCTGTGGAATGGTCGAATTCTTCAGAAATTGAGGGACTTGTTGTGTCTAATTGAATATAACGCACAGCAGTTACTGCGTAGGCATGACCAACTACTAGACCACAATGTAAACTCGTTTCGATGTCTTCTTTTGATTTGGCCTAAAATGAAATTGAATACTTTCTTTAAGGATGTTCAATGTCGTTAATAAGTGTGACTTACCGCGATCGCGGCCACAATTAATGCTTGTTGATCAAACGCCGTCCTCAACAATCGAAACAGATCGGTTGGTGTGCTTTTCTGTTCTTCGTGGAAATATTTTTTGACATTAATTGTCTCGGCAACACCTCCGGAGACATCTTGCAAAGCATCGGCCAACTGACCGCCCACCAAATTCTCATAACATCCATAAAGCCTAAATATCTATGATCAGAAATCTAACTTCAATTCAACGTAATACAACGGCGCTACGGCAACTCGGGTCAGGGACAACGCGGGTCAACGACAACTAGGGTCAACGATACATTATATATATATTAGGAGCAAAATTTGGAAGCTTCGGGTCACAAAAAAAAAAGATTTTTTTGAAAATTGGGTAAAATTTTAAAAGGTTTTCGCTTCGGGACATAGAAAAAAGATTTTTTATATACGGAAACGTGAACATCGAATATAGCACAGAAAATAAGGATTTCCAAGAGGGATCCCAAACCGAAAACCTTTCAAAATTTTATCCAATTTTCAAAAAAAAATCCTGTTTTTTGTAAAAATTCCAAATTTTACTCCTATATATATTGTTGACCCGAGTTGTCGCTGACCCGAGCTGTCCCTGACCCGAAATGCCGGGACGCAAATACAACAACTACACTTACTTTGCAAATGCCTTTTCCAGAAGTGCACTCCAGAATTCATTTGGAGTTTTAGACCGTGCGAATAACAACTTCCCGTCTTTGGTGGGTAAAAGATCATCGATAACAACTTGAATCCACTCTCCAAATCTCCAGAACTGGAAGAGAAAGATCCCACTATAATTTGGACCCCATTCTTGGCCAATGGCGTCAGGGATTACCTTAAATTAAATATTTTATAATCAACTAGATTTAAGGGTGTTATGTATTTAATATAAAAACATAATGTTTTTAACCATGGTTTGAACATGTTTTCAAATTGCGGTTTGAACTTACCTTCTCCAGTAATGCTTCATTGTGAGTCAACGCAGAGCAAGCGGAGACAAACCAACAGTTTCCGAGGATTCCTTGAGTGACGTCATTTGGACTGGCCCCTTCCACAAAAAGGCGGGGGTTGTCACATAACTCCTAAATCATAAAAAGATTTTATTTTGAGTGATTCAGAAGAGGAACTGGTTCCGAAAGACCGAGCAGAGTTCAAAAGTGTTTAAATTTAGTTAATTACCTGCAAAAAGGATGGAATTGTCACTATTTTCATACAAAAGTCAGCGAGAAACTTGGAGTAACATAACAAATCAAACTGCATAACAAATACAACATTTATGCAAAAAAAGATGATCGAAATCTGATTTCTTAATCAAGGGCTACTTCAAAATTATTAGAATTTTTGTTCTAATACACAAAAATTGCGAAATAAGGATGACGTTACTTGATAGTCGAATTAAATGACGTAACAGATATTATAGAATGTTATGCAAGATTAGTAAGAGCAAAATCTGACGTGAGTGACCTTTAAAGGTGATGAGAAATAAAAATTTAAATTCTTGCGATAACAAAAAGGAAAAAATTGATGTTTGAATAACAAAATATTGAACATGGGACCGAAAACGTTCAAAGGAAATCCTGCAGATTCATTTACACTTCTCAATAAGAGTCATTTGTTTGTAAACAGAATCAAAGACACAACAAAATCAGAAGAGCTTACACAATATAAGAACATGTAAAAAAATAAAGAAGACTTCAAATGTATCATAAACTTACACTCGGCCTCTTCCAAACAATGTCAGCACTACGATTTCGATCCAAAAATAAGGAAACATTCGTCGGTGGAAATTCTGGATCAACAAATAAATGTTGTCCCTTCAGGCATTCTCGTTTCAATCGATAAAAATCTTGGCCATCCAATCGACTGACCTTGCGCAATCGAGAGAGCCGCATCTTACTCATCCCCAGTCAGTCCTATCCCCAATCCAGCCGATTCAAGAAGCGGCGTCTACGCCAAGATTAATTTAAAGAATAAGGCTAGTCAAGCCTGGGCTCGCAATATTTGAATATCCCTTATTTTTTGAATATCTAAAAGAAAAACTTTTTTGTTTGGATGAATCAAAAAAAGACGGAAAATCAGGAGAATGAACAATAAAAAGAATTTCGCTCGAAGTCGGGGGCTTCTGAAGTTGAGAAGAGTCTAATCAGTCGACGAGAAAAGAGAAGAAAACCTTCCAACTCAAAACAAACAACATTCGTTGCGCAATTGATGTGGGTTTTATTAAGGTTAAGAGAGTGTGAATAATATCACCATAAATTCAACGACGGGGAAGGGAAATTGACCCGCGAAATATTATAATCCCTTGTGTTCAGTAAGCTTAACAATAAGCCTCAGGCATAAACATTCGATTGATAAAGAAGGTAGACATTCAAAAGGGGAATTGTCATAATGGGGTCGTTTCGAGTTATTATACTACTTCTAAGAGAGAGAAAAGAATGGAAAAGTTACTAGACGAACAACGCACCCATTGGATATTACAACAGTCATCATTGGGGAGTTCGGCAAAATCACGGGAGTTAGTCACCGCGGTGAAAGGTCGACAACCAACCTTTACTGAATAACCACGCGCAACAGCCGGCCTATCACTCCCGCCTAATCCTTGCTCACCCTTCTCGGGCTGATTGTGTGAAGAAGTTTCTTTTTTCATGATCATCTCTCGTTTCTTCCGTCCCTTTGCAAACACGTAAGCCTCTTTATTTGGTAGATTTGTGTGGTTAAATTTCCCATTAAAAAATAAGTAAACAGCGCGGACATCGTAATTAACGTGGGTGTGATCCGAAGAATTTCACCGGCAATAAAAGAACATTTGGACTAATTCGTGTGAGCAAGGCATCAGACTGCAGTCAAAAATCTCTTTCATTTCAACTTTTCAGACGAGAGGAAACAACAGGAATCATTGTTTTCGTGCCGGGAAAATTTTTTGATGGGGTTGTTGTTGTACTTTATCAAGTTTTAACACATTTACAAGTTTTTTTCACGTTTACTCTCAAAAATAGTGCATATATAAAAGTAATGTATGACAATAGCACTACCGGGACGAAGCTTTTTTTGCAAACTTTAGTTCCCAATAGGCTAATAAACATTTATCAGTAATTCTATTTGCAATTTGTTGAAAGAAATCCAATTAACTAAGTATGAACAAGGACGAAGATGATCCGAAATAGGTCTATTAAAGTCCTTTTGTTGTTATAAACTGTTGTTTTAATGTGTATATGGTCTTAAACATGTTTGAAGGCATTATACTACCTTAAACAATGTTTAGTTTATCGTTAGACAGCTTCCGATCGAAACAACGGCGGCAATTTCATGAAAATGAGAGCAATTTGACGTCACTGTCAAAATCACAACCCTAAGGACTTTAATAGACCTATTTCGGATCATCTTCGTCCTTGTTCTTACTTAGTTAATTGGATTTCTTTCAACAAATTGCAAATAGAATTACTGATAAATGTTTATTAGCCTATTGGGAACTAAATTTGTAAAAAAAGCTTCGGTCCCGGTAGTGCTATTGTAATACATTACTATATATGCACTATTTTTGAGAGCAAACGTGAAAAAAGCTTGTAAATGTGCTAGAACTTGATAAACTACAACAACAACCCCATCAAAAAATTTTCCCGGCACGAAAACAATGAATGCCAACGGTTTGGCATTATGATAAAAACCGGGCCGGGCCGGGCCTGAAAAAACCCAGGACCGCGGCCCGGACCGAAAATTTCGGGCCCGGCCCGGCCCGGTTTCAATTTTCCATTTTTGAGTCAGGCCCGGCCCGATCGGGCCGGGCCGGGCCGGGCCGCCGGGCCTGGCGTCCACCCCTGCTGCAGTTCCCTGGTCATCTGTCAATTGCGCAATTCTGAAAGTTCTCGTTGGCAGGCTGCGCCCAGTATTTTCAGAAATTAATTTTCGCGCCGATATTTTCGGAAATCTTTGTCAGTCTACTTCTCTGGGGCTCGTTTACGGGTGAGATCAATCCTTTAACATCTAATATAATCATGGCTACGGAAGAAGAAGTACTAAAGAAGATGAGGAAGTGGATTCTGGAGGAAAATAAGTCTGTTGGAAGCAGATTTCTTCTCCGGAATACAAAATTGAATGGGAAAGAGATTAATTCGTACGTTATTTTAGATATCAATGATTTTTTGTGTTCAGAGTCTTGCAAAAATTCTACGAAGACGAAAAATTAAATACTGGTGATCTCACAGCTTCATATATTGTATTTGGGAAGGCAACCTCCAACAATAATGGTGATGGCACAAGAGCAATAATGCGGTCTTTGATTTGTACGGAGAAGAGGTTGCCTGAAGTATGTAAATCTTTTTCTGAAGTTAGCAACAAGGCCATCTTCTCAATCCAAAGAGGATCCTTGAGCAATCTTCATCGTCCTTTGAATAATATCTATGCTGGAAGAATACCCAATCCTATTGTTGACATGGAAGACAGGCTTAATATTATTGATGAGACCGTTGTAAATGAAATGAGCACATTAAGGAAGATGAACAAGATCGATCTCAGTGATATCGAGCTTCCATTACTCCAAACTCGATTAAAAAGAGGACCAAAAGTGTTTGTGAAGAAGATTATTGTGAAGAGGGATCAACACAGTCTAAGGGAGGCCTTTGCTAAAGGGGAAAAGTTAAGGGAACTGGTAAGGAAGCATTTGGATTTTATTCATTTTTCCCAAATATTAAATTTATATTTTTTAGGAAGAGGAAATTCAAGTTGTGAATGAATTTGAAATTGAGTCTAATGTGAAACGACCTGCCAGAGCAAATCTTGGAACTCCTCAGAAATCTGCAGAGTCGGAGAAATCAAAAATTGGAAAGCTTAAACCTTCAAATGATAAGAAGCCGAAGAAACAAGATAAAAAGAAGGGTACATTGATGTTTGAAACAGTCGAAAAGGAAGACGGGTATGAAGAAGATGAAGAGCAGTACGTCGAGATTAACAATGAAGTTGGCTCTGAAGAAGAAGAAACAATTCCGACAAAGAAACAACTGCGACATGATGGTTTCGGTAAGTGTATCTTATTTATTTGTTGATTGCTTTTTAGATGATGATTTGTTTTCCACCGAAGATGACGTAAAAGGATCCGTTTTGCAAGAAGAGGAACCAAGACCATCCAAAACGAAGTCCGAGGAGTTAGACGAAGGTAAGAAATCACTTTGTTTTACAAAATATATTATTTTAGCCGCTCCGACAAAACGTCGACGAATTGTAGAACCTAATGATGAAGACGTCGACAACGAGGAGAGTCACACAGAAGAAAACCGAATAGTAAAAGAAGTAAAACAATTTAAACCTGTGAAATACAAGAAAGAAGAGATAACCGAGGAATTTGTTGATGAAGAGGGAATGTTGGGTAACCTAATTATTATTAGTCAATGTTTTGCTGTTACAGTAACCCGAACGATCACAAAGATTGTAAAAGAAGATCCTGTAGGCTCTGATGAGATGCCTACTACCTCCTCAAAACCCAAGCCAATCCTTAAACCAAGCAATTCTTCTACTTCCAAAGGTCCAAAGAAAGCGCCCACGGGTCAACCGACGATCAGTAGCTTCTTCACCAAGAAATAATTACTCTAATTTATATCTAGCCGTTTATAATCTAACGATGAATATTCTGAAGCACTTTGAGGATTTCCCCGTTTCCTTTTGATGTTTTCAACAATGTTTATATACATTCAAATGTGGGTATTTGTTACTCTGAGCAATAGTTTTCCAAGGTTTCTTTGGACGTATTGATCGATGTAACGATCTGAAATAAATAATTGATATTGTAGTAGATTCTAAGAGTCAGTTTACCGTTTTTTCATTGCAAACTATGAAGTTCTTTGCTTTCTTGGTCCTTGTCATTCCTATTGAATCTGAAGCCAGGTCATTTTATTGTGGTTAAGGACTTACTACTAGCCAAGTCACTCATTCCCACACTGATATGATCACAGAAAGAGAATCCCTCTTCCCCTATCAGTTCGAATATGTCGATTGGGCTTGTCATCACACTTGTTACTGTCCCTTTCTCTCTTACGGTACAATTCTCACATAATGGAAGGATAAGACAACAAGGAGGGCTGTCCACATGAATGATCTGCCAGTTCTGGAAGTCTTTTATACGGCTTTATTTTTGAATTGCTTTTTTAAGGTTTCACTTTTACAATTATATTCCTTCCGTCATTTCCGACCCCATCCTTGATTCTTTCATAAATATAACGCAAATTATTTATTAAACCCTAAGGGCAAGCAGACGCCCTGGAGCCAAAATAATTTTTGGGCGTAGATAAAAATCATCTCAAGCTCATTGCTGATATAGTTGCAAATTCCGCAAGGATATTGTTTGTTTTGCGTGCAAAGATAAAGGAAAAACAAACCTTTTCCGGTAGAATCTTTGATTGATATGGACTGACTGTGGGCTGCAAAACATGGTAAAGTTGGAGGGATAGATGAACGGAATGCAAGAAAACCCTTTGAAGGGCGACTACTTGAAAGGTGGTTGGACTTTTAGACTTGCCTGATTGTTGAACAAGATACTTTTTTCGGCACAAACCCAGCCATCATAGAGATAATTCGCCAATCCAAGAACTGCAGCCACGGAAAGCAAGGCCAGTATGGCCATTAAGGCCACCAAAGTCCTATCTTTGACTTCTTTTCTCTCCATTTCCGACTTTATTTTCTTTAAACTACCGAACACAATCTGTTCCAGAAACTACTGGAGAGAATTGTAAGCGTTTTTTTAAAGATATTCCCCTTTGGAAAGTATGGCCAAGGGAATGTGGGGCACAACAAAATGGGATGATTCAGTGTAAAAGTAGAGCGAATGTTTGTAATACCCTTCCAACAGTAATATGTTGTAATTAACAAATAATTAAAGGATCGAATCGAAAGTGAAACCCTTTAAACGGAATAAAACCGGTGTCAAGGAAAGCCCTCCGGGAGGAGAGACGCGACCGACCAGTGTTTTAGGGAACGTCTTTCCGCTCGTTTTACTTTAAGAACACACTCTGCTGTGTAACTACTACTACTGTCTCCATTCCTACAAAAGTTTTGTTCTGTCAAAAGACGGGCGCGAATCCCAATGACAAATGGGGATCGTCGGTGAGAGGATGCCGATCCCAGCAATTAACAGCCAGTCCAGTCCATTCATCACTTTTCTCGCAATTAGCGTGGAATGAGTTCCTAACCGAGGTTACTTTCTTTCTCCAAGGGCGGCTTCAAATTAAGGAATTCGAGTAATTTGACAAGTGAGAAGAAAGGTTAAATGATGGTTTAAAGGGTTGAGAAAGTTGAATTAATTCACGGTATATTTATGAGAACTGTTTGGATTCATGCTTCAGTGGATGCAATCCTCCACTATTAACACCAAGAAAGAATGGGCTTATTTTTTGTTTACGATTAGTTAATATTACATCAAAAATTCCAAAAAAATAAATTTTATGAACTCAGGAATCTTTCTACAAAACACCTTGGGAGTCCCCTTTTCACCGTCCCAGAAATCTTCTCTTCTCGAAGTTGAGTTCCTTGATGGCGCCGCCTCTGAATGTGCCAATTAAGGGGGGATGTTGATGGATGTGATTTCATACAAATGACCTCAAAGGTTAGTCACCTATCGTGTCGCTGATTTATGCGCGCGCAAGAAGAAAAGCCGCAGGCCATAATGGGCGCTTAACGACATCGCACCTTATAAGGAGTCTTTGGTGGCGAACCGAAAAGTTCATAAAGATCCGAATTACTACCAGTTGTTAATTACTACATGCAATCAGCAAAAGAGTAAGGGTTTTCTCTCCGTCAACCACCACTTTTTATATGGCACTCGCACAACAAATTTAGACGGATGATGATGAGCGATTGGTGGGTGGTCGAAGTGCGAAAAGGGTGTGAATCGTCGAAAAACGACTACCTTCGGAAGCGCAGGTTCTTGTCAATCGACCGCTTTCTGCGAATTTCGGTTATGCAAGAGAGGGACGGACCGTGTTTCATATTAAACATGATGTTTACACGTCAGATATTTTTTCAAATAATGATATTTCCCTATATTATTCTCGATCTTTTGGTCCCATAATGTCAACTCATTAATGGTTTTGCTGTTTTTTATCCCCCACTTTACAATCAGCATCCAATTAAAATAACTTTCAAAGTAAATGAATCAAAATCTTCAAACTTTTTCTACATTTATATACACCCATTTGGAGACGTTAAAGTGCAATATGCTTTGGTTTTCCGGATCATGCAAAATAATCAGAAACAAAGTAGTCGCAGCTGCTTTTATCGGTTATTGTTTGGCTTGACTCATTATTTGTGGATTGAGTCAAAGCGTCGGAATGGATACTTTGTTAATCTTTTCCCGGTTTCCTTTGCGGGCCTTGGTTATTGAACTTGGAGAGGGCCAGGGCATTGAATCCCATCGAATGCCGGCACGAATCCGGCTTAAAGTACGGTCGGGATTACCTCATGCGCGCCTCGATCATCTCCGATTTCAAAAGCAATTTGTTTACGCAGATTTGTGATCGAGACTCTCGCCGATAACTTCGTCTTAGGGCGTGTACCAAGGAAACCGTTCAATCGGTGCCGACTTTTCGCGCGTGCCCCTCTCTCTGCACTAAAATTTTCACAAATATTTGCATTGGAATCCGGGCTTTAAAGCGTGCCGCCTCTCTCTCTCTCTTTATGGAGCGTCTAAGCAGCCTCCGGGTCTACTGTGTCTTCTTGAAGACCATTGGGTGGGAGGGAATGAGGAGCAACACGACGTCCCCTCCCTTTCTTTCCACGTTCCAACAGAAAAAAGTTCTTTTTTCGGAGGGACAATTACTTTACATGGATTCTGGGATCGTTAAATTTTATCTCTAATTGCTTATTATTACCCTATCACGACTCGAGCTCTTTTCATCTTTTACGGAACCGCTGTTTTGACGCAATAAAGTCCATTATTATGTAAGAAATCTCTTTAAAAAAAACCGAAATGTAAATTTCTCTTTACACAGACCCATTTGTGCTACCCACATCTTTAAGACCAATGTAAACCCCATTATCCATCATATATCATCTTTTCCAACACCTCATAGACGATGTTTGCACGTGTCGTAAAAGGCCGTAGACGTTTATGGGAATTCAAACGGTATTTCGCTCTTCTGATTCACTTTCGCACCTTATCCAAACAGCAAAGCTTTTCCTTTCATCCGTCCATTCAGCCCGCACAATAATCATTTCTTCTGAATATTGCGTCAAAAATGTTTTATGAAGCTTTGTGAGGATAAAGCGAGTGCAGAGCGTGTTCAACAAGATTTTTGTTGATAAAATGGGAGAAGTTTGTCCATTAGTACTACAAGTTATCGTAGTCTTTATGATCCCCTTTAATACCACCCAGCCTCTTGTTAATAGAAGTCTTATCAGTCACCGACTTACCTCCCAAATACCTTCGGATTCCTGGCGTTTTGACGTCCAAAGCCTCCGATGTCGTTAAATTACCGTAATCGTCTTCGTACTGAAAGCAAAATTAATTTTCGCACCTCGCCGTATTGAGATTATAATTCCGGGACTCAGCTGCCGCGAACAATGGCCCGGTAATAATTAGACAAAAGGTTGCATTAAGAATTTTTATGGCCAGGTTTCAGGCCCCAATCCCGTATGCAGATGGGCGCTTGGACGGGCATGGGTCGATGAGAAATAAAAATTTTATTTTGCGGCAAATCGTTGACGTTCCAGGCGATCAAAGAAATGCCGCCGCCACTTTATGGCCAAATCAGAGGTGACAAACAGGGGTGGGGACTCGATTAGGGAAGGGGGACGAATATTAAAATTAAAAACGCAAAGTGAGACCGGTTCCATCGCCCAACCGGATGTCTCAAAAATATGCAAACGACCGACAGGAAGATTCGGACGGATTCTGCGACGTTGTGAGGAATAAAGGGAATGCAATCTTCTCTTCTTCTCATGGGAAACGCTACAGTAATCTCTATTACAAGACCTTACTTTCAAAAACCTGGCCAGGTTCTTTTGGTTTTGACGGCCTTTGCTTTGAAGATTGTGGGTAGTGGATACCTGGCAGCCATGACGGGGCATGCCTGGTACTCAGATGAATCAGGCAATTAGAAAGTTTGAATTGAATAATTTGTCAAATACTCTTTTATCAAATGATGACAAGGCCGGCTGAATTGTTTCAGATTATCCACTCTTTTTGTCCGTGTTTTCTTTTGATTGCGCATCCATCCACTTAATATTCCGCTATTACGATAACCAACTTTAAGTGTCTCTTTGTTTTGGCCAGGGTCTGTAACAAAATCGGGTTCAAGCCGATGCCGTAAAAGGCCAAAACTGCCGGTCTTTCCCCTTTGTTTTTGTTTATTTTTAAAGTGTAAAAGTCACTGATCGCCTCATGTTATTTAGGGCGACCATATTGTATTTCACCGGGCGTAAGCAAAGCTGAGAATATCGTTATTGCGTTGGGTTATGTAAGAGTAATTGTAAATTGTTGGAGGGGCCGGAATATATGTTTGACTTGCTTCTATCTTGCAATAGTAAAATTCAGCAAAATATTTATGTAGTATCAAACTAATTCAACGGAAAATTTTTTTGGAAAAGTTGTAAAAATTAAAAAACAACACGCAACCTTTGTAAAATTCAAAGCCTTTGTGATTTTCCTTCAAAAAATTCGTTATAAAAATTTTTGTGATATAGGAGTCCTCTTATAATTTCTCATTTTGCTTCCGTAGACCGTTTTCGTTGTTTTTACATTGAAATCTTAATAGGGGAAGGAATCTCTGACTAATATAATATATAAACCTTCCTCCCCCTCCCCAAATAGAAACTCTGTCGTCAGCGACTCCCGCGTTACAGTAACCCTTTCCAGATAAAATCTGTTTGTTCGCAGGATTTTCGTCACTCTCTTCTGCGGTTTGTCCCATTTTCAATCGCCTTAAGGGATTATCCGGTCCCGTATTTTTTTCTGGGGATCCAGAAGAGAGACTGTAGTTGAGGAGTGGCTTCACCGTAACTCCATCCAGAGGTACTACTTTTCCTATACGATACAAAGGTCCTCCTCTTCAATATTAACGGGGAAGCCAATTCGAATAATCTATTTATTGTTTTGGGCTGATAATATTGATGGTGATTTAATTCATCAAAGTTTTGAATTGAATGATTTTATTTTAATCAGCCTTTTTAAAAAGTTTCAATCAATAGTACAAAACTCTTTTCAATGTTTTAGACAAGAAAACAGAGATATCGCAGATCTGGTTTTTATTGCATTAAGATCTGTTGTCTCTGTTACATTAACTTTACAATTCCCACCTAACCCCTCAAAGCCACGCTTCTCTCTGCATTTGAATTCTTTTTTTATGACGTAATGATCACTTGTAAGTGATCCGCTTAATTACAATATCTCGCGGAAATAAGACCGGTACTCTTGGGGAAGGCAGCCTGTGTTACCTGAGGTTTCGGCCTAGTGTTATGGAGATTCTCTGAGGTGGGAAATGAGGTGATACATAATATTTCTTTTTATTTTATCTTGGAGTGTGTTAGCGCCAGTGTGATTGCTTTTCAGACTTTTAAAAAAATGGGTTTGCTTTGTAAACGACATAATTTCCTGGTCTCTAACTTATTTTCTTGCGTTTTTGTAACTTCCCTTTATGTATATCCCCTTGAATACCGTAATTAAGCACAAACAAAGAAGTTAATACCCCTAATATGTCCGCCAAACCCATAATATCTCCCGATGATTTGCCATGGCATACTTGAGAAGGAGCGCGGAATTTGATTGGCTGGTAGTTGGCTCCGCCCACTGGACCAATCTTCTTCTTCTTGTCGCAGATTCTCCCACCGAAACGGGTGATTTCAGAGGCATTTGAGACGTCGCTCCCATAATTCTTCAGAATCATAAAAGGGGAGAGACTTCTTCAGACGTATCAAAACGCTCAAACGCGTCCTTTCCCTCCGGGCTTTCCGTTCACGCAACTGTTTTTGTTCTCTCTGTGATGATATTTTGTAATATTAATCTGTTCTCAAGTAGCAAGTGTTCGTGTCCATTGAACTTCTACTCTATATAAAATTTAGTGATGATTACTTAACATAGGGTTGTATTTACTTGTTTTTTCTTGTTGATTCCCCTTATCGTCAGTCGACAAGTATTTCTTCTTCTTCTTTTCCACCAACCCATTGAGTCTAATGTCCTTATCATTGCCCCAAGTTTTTTGTCGGGCAAGGATTAAGTCCGGATTACGGTACACGAAGATAAGAAGTAAGTAGTAGTGAGTGTGAAGTCAGGGAGTCAGAAAACAAGTCATGCGCCTCTGCTTCCCTTTCTTTCAGCCTTGACATTCTACTTACTGTAAAGGTCTTACCCATCTTCCCTTTTCTCCTCAAAATGGGTTTTAGCTATTTTATTGGGGGCGCTCTGACAGATTTATTTGGTTTGCGTGTGTCCCCAAATGGATTTACATTATACTTCGGGATCAATCATCTGAATGTGGCCACAAGCAATATAGACTCAATTTGTCCAAAAAAGGGATTCATAATGGTCCTGGGGATTCTGGATTCATCGCATGTCTGGAAATGTTTTTTGACTTTATTCAATAAGCACGTATGTAATCCAGATTTTACCAAACTACTTTTTGTGTTACCGTATTATCTTTCTAACTTGACAATTTTAAAATCTTATTCAGATTTCGAAAATCCCTTCCAAATCCAAATCCTACGTCTGCCATCCCAGGTTTACGGCCTCGAGGGGGTTTTCTGGGCTTAGGCCATCGGTCGGTGTGGGCCTTTTGATCTGCTCATTAACGGTAGCAATAATTGGGCGATTACTAATGGTGTTCTGATAAAAGAGCGGGCCTCCTTCTCTTAACGATTATTTCAAAGGTGACGATGAAGAGACCAAGGTGCCCATAAAATTTATTATTTTTCATTTTGATTATATTCAAGCCCGGCACTTTTGGCGGTCTGGGCTTTGATTCGGAGTTTCGGGGCCAATCAGGCCCCGGGGCAATCATTCGGCCGCCGCCACGCGCCGTAAACGCTCAAACGGGAGTTTGGCCCGGAGGGCGGGCCGAGCCGTTTTTTATTAAAGTGACGTGCCGATGCCGCCTTTGTTCATCACCACATAATACTAATTAGTCCTAATAATTACTCTTTCAGATGGTGTGTCCGCCCGGCGTTTCGACCGCTTCCACTCAGCCCCCGACGTTACCCATCACCATAAACCCGAACCTCTTCAGGATGACCAATCTAAGTCCAACATCATCTTCTGGCTCTATCTTCCCCAATCTGTTGATGAATAATCACATATGGCGACAGAATTTGATCAATCAACAGGCCAATTTTTTTATGTTTTTTCAGAAGCTGACTGAGATCAACAACTTGAAAAGGGAGGCTGCTGATAATGCAAAGGACAAGGAACAGTCTCCCAAATTCGATTTCACAAAGATTGCGACATGTGTGGACTCACCGGAGGAAGAGAAACCATCATCTTCAAGTACATCATCAACTCCCTTGCCTCAATTTACTCCCTCTTTTTCTCAAACTCCGTTGATCCGACAACAGAACATGTACAATAATCTACGAGCACCGTGGTAAGTTCAATTTTTTATATAATATAATCGTATGATATTACGGTGATAGATTTTAATTTTAGGATACTGTATGTATAATATAATTAAATTAATATTTCTAGGTTTATGCTACCCGGTCGACGCAGTGGAAACCGAGCGACTAGACCGAAGAAACAGTTCATCTGTCGCTTTTGTAATCGTCATTTCACAAAGTCATATAATCTTCTGATACATGAACGGACACATACCAACGAAAGGCCTTATCCATGTGAGATCTGCTCGAAGAAATTCAGAAGACAAGATCATCTGAGAGATCACAAGTAAGTTTGGTTAAAAATTTTGTTTTTATTAAAGAATTAATAAGTAATTGGCAAATCTGATTTCAGATATACCCATTCCAAAGAAAAGCCCTATACCTGTGAAGAATGTGGAAAAGGGTTTTGCCAAGCCCGGACCCTCCAGACCCATCGATCCACGGCCCACAATTTACCCCCAGCCAAACTCTCAATGTCCAAAAGAAGTATTTTTGAAGAGAAGTTAAGTGAATCCCTCCAATATTACCCTACCACATCTGATTCCGATTCACCGCAATCTTTGGGAGAGCCGGAAATTTTGGCCTAATTTAAGTATTATTATAGGTTGAAGAGGGGTCTTTGAGTTGCCATCAGCTTCATTTAGACATTATGTAAAATACGAATGGATAGTGTTTGTCATACGAGTCTAATTCTTGACTCTTTAATAGTACTCGTGAGTTATTTTCTCAATAAGAAGATGTCGGCCCAATCGTTTCCCCTTCACTTGTAAGCATCGGCAGTCTGTTTCGCGTAACTATTGCTAAGTCACTTCACAATTATATTGTCCATCCAATCTCTTATCTTAAATAAATAACATTGAAATGTCGCGACCTTGTTCATCCCCGATCTTAATCCCCGAATATAAAGCCTTGCAAACAGCTTTGAAGGCACAGGTTGGGCGTCTTATCAGGTGTGAGGAAGAGGTGTTACTGATAACAGGTTTATTTACACAAAAACATGTTCAGAGGGTTCTCAGCTTTACCCCCTGCAAGATCTGACTCTTGTGGTTACCCACCGTACAGCAATATTGGTACACCTTGGTGACATCGGCATCAATAATTGTCGAGAAAAACTTGTAACATCGACGGCAGAACGCGGGCTGGGTTGGGTAAAGGTCAAATTTCTTGGGAAGAGCAAAGGATTTCGGACTTTCGTGACGATGTTTCTAAAACATAAAGACAATGAGCACTGATCGATCGAGTAGAGCCTAGTACTATCGAGTCACACCTCAATTAAAACTTTCATCAAAGTTTTTTGAAGGATTGCGCAAAAGTTGTGGCGATCACCACGAAATAAGTCACTCTTAATAAAAAAGCTTCAAAGAGGTAAATGAAAATGCTAAAAATCAAACCTTTTTCACAACAACTTCATCGAAATCATCGATCTGAGCCAATTTTCCGGAGGAAAATACTTTATTCAACGCTTTCTTTACTGATTCTTGGATTTCTGCGACAACTTTGGAAGCTAAAATAAATATTATTTAATCAGAAAAATGATGTCATAATTTAATCTAATGTAAGACCAATTACAACTTACGTTCGACTTGAACCTGAGTCGGCGGGGGCTTATCCGAATAGAATCGTTTGGTAATCAAATTGGATTGCTCCGCTCGCCCTGTCTTCACATATTTGTGGGGTTTAAAGATCTTAAGATTCTTCAGTTTACCCTCTGACCTGCGTTTGGTAGTCGCCCCTAAAATTCTCGTTAAATTGTGAATATAATAACAGCTGTTGTACAATTTAAGTTTGTTTAATATCTCTTTATATTGACTCACTTTGTTTAGTAATCCGGACACCAAGTTGTTTTAAAAGTGGTTTCTTCCAGCTGTCGCCAGTTTTTGTCGCGGTTTTTACCGCCCGATATCTGGTCTGAATATTTAATCTTCTTAGCCTGGCCTTAAGTTCTCTTTGAGCTTCGATTCCATCACTTATCTTCGACTTTAATGACTTCAGCTCTGGATCTAACAACATGGCCTCCATTTCTTTGCTGTTAAAATTCTAATTCCTCTATTTATATTACTATACTGTCACTTACATCTATCCCGGGAACCTTAGATGTAATATCTGCACTTTCCCTATCCTCACTCGGTTTCTTCGTACTAAATCTGTTGATATTTTTAATCCCCTGAATGCGAGGAGTCCTCGTCGATCGAACAAAATACCGTAACTGGTGAGGTAGAGGAGTCAAACCGACTGAATTAACGTACATAGTAACCAGATGCAGTAGAATATGCAACCTCCAGATCATCGCATACCATAAGAGGAGCCTCAAAAGAAATGATTACAAATTGAATAAATATTATTACAAGTCAAGGGACTACTGTAAAGCTACATGATGCTGATATGTTATCCCGCAAAGTAAATTTGAACCATCCATCTCACAAAAAACTAAACCAAGGATGACATCTTTAATGACATCGAGTTCGGGTTTGGAGCGGAAGACGTTTACAAAAGAAGAGCTACACGATTATCTATTTTAATATGGGGAGAGCGAAAAAATAATTACCGAGACACACTGAATCCTCTTCTGATGTATCTAAAGCGATTTCCATTTCATCCATCTCCATGCTAATTTCCGGGAATGCCGATCGCTTCGAGCTCGAGGGCTTGGCTTCGACTCTCTCGACCATCCCCTTGAAATGGCATCCAAATCTGAAGATCGTCGCCTTCTCTGCTTAAGCGTCATACCCTCCCTTCTCTCGAAGGCATAACCCCCATCTTGTCTGAAGTGTTGTTTTAGGCATCTTCCCTCGGATCAAGTGTTGTTTGGCATTCGATTTCATTCTTTTTTGTCGTTTTTTGATCAACGACTTTGCAAAACCTCGAGGCTCTTTCTGCGTCTCGTATTTCCGCTTAGCCATGCGCGAATAAAACCAGTCGGTAACATTCGACACCATGGCCAGAAAGAGAGGCCATGGCCATGGACGGCGCAAAACGCGGAACCCGGAACGGTTCTAACCTCTTCTTGGGCGAGTCGAGAGTGAAGCTGAGAAAACACGCACAGCTGGGAGAAGAAAAGAAAATATAAAAAGCAGGGACTGACAGACAAAAAGAAACTGCGGAGAGAACCATAATCGTAAAAGCCGAGAGACCAAGCGCGGGGTAGAGAATCCAGAGAACTCTTGCCTTGTGACTTACGGGAGCTGTGTCTGCAAGCGGTTAGAGAAATATATAGAAACGGAACACGATCCTCGCACAAACCGCTGTTGGAGAGAGCGTTGACCCCGAGCCTGGGGTTAACCGCGACAGGACTGCAAAAAGATGGATAGAATAAGGGGAGAGAGCGCGCTCCTAAAGCACCGCGCCGTCAGCTGTGATGGTGAGAGAAAAAGGAAATGCTGCCAAAGACACACTCACAGACGGAAAAAGAGATCGAAAATGTATGGTCAGAGTGGGAGACGACAGTCGCCTTCCACTCTGCCCCGTTTTCTCTCCCTTCTAACCGCACTATCATCGTCGGGCCAGACGTGCGCGTTTTTCTGCAGAGAAAGGGCGAAATCTGGGGGTAAAGATCTCTTCCTAGTGGGTCCGGGCCAATATTTTTGAGTCCAATACCTTAATTTGGTCGTGTTCAAGTTTTGATTTGTCCGTTGTTTTTCCGCTTCATTCCAACCATTTTTTGTTTTCAGTGGGCAAAAAATCTCTTCTTTCTTCGCCAACCGTCAGCACAAACCAATCCGGTAAGAGCTTCGTTGAGTACGGCCAGAATTATTTAGGTATAGCGATGGGGAAAGTTTCTGGAGATGGGGTCTGGAAAACGATACGAGTGAATTTCTTTTTTCTTTCAGGGTCGAAACAAGTCGAATCAAGGGGAATTCACGAGGCAGCCATCCATCCTTCCACAAATATCTTCCAAGCCATTCCCGAGTTATAATCTACAGATCCAGTGTCTTCCGGGCTCCGAGAGAGCCTTCTAATTAAAAATTATTGTGAAAGTGTAGCCTAACGCCGTCAAAATTCCACCGTTCCATTCATCCGCTCACTTCGATCTTCTTTTGGCCAGTGGACCAGCGTCTCCACTCACTTATGTCGTCCTGGGGGGTTACGGGCGCCGCGAAGCCCCGATCACACAACGTGAATAGTGTGTACGCCGGAAGGAATAACGCAAGCGGCCGGGCCACCGGTAAGTATTCTTTGATTATTTTTTTTCAATTTTAGGTACCTTTTCTAAAAATTATTACGTAAAATATTGAAAATTTCAGGCTCTGTCAAAAATGGCCTCCAAGTTCTTGGGAAAACTTCAACTATCGTCCGGCGTATGCCCCCGCCTGCAACTCTACCTTCACTCAAGTCTGAGATTGGTCAAGATCCGAGTGTAATTATAGTGCCTCAGGGTGGACAAGGATGGAACAAGCCAGCCGATACGTCCGACAGCAGGGTAATACTGCCATTTTCATGGGGTTGGGGTTGATTTTTATTGGATTTCTGATTGTTTTTTTTTAAGTGTTATGCTAGAAGTCAGCTTTTGTTTTGTATAGTTTATATGATGTGAAATTTTTTCAGAATTCGGAGAATCAGTCGAATTCGCCGGACTTGCGTCCGAACTGGGCCAAGAGTGCAGCCAATGGCCAAGCTGCTCCAGTAGAGAAGGCCAAGCCCAACCCAGCTCATTCTTTACGTGTAGGCAAGGTAGCGGGCAATGCAGCGACCAACAGTCGCGAATTCCCACCACTCGCAGCTGCGGTGGGGACGTCACCCACCAAGTCAACGCCGCCGTCAACAACGGGTGCTCCGACGGCATCGAACGACTTGTCCAAGACATCCAGTAAGCACTTGTTATTTATTTTTTAGTGTTTAGGTTAAAGATACCACTCATTGTTTCCTTTCAGGACAATCGCTGTCCAAAGTAGACGAGTCTGCCGACAAGATCGTCAACATCCCACCGCCTCAATCGACTGGCTCCGGCTATATTGGAGCCTCGACGGCACCCAAGGCCAATGTCGACCGCAAAATCCCCGATCGTTATATCGGGGCTCCCGAAGGATCTCGCCCCAACAACCAGCCAAACAAGCGGTACGACTTCCGCCAGAAGTTGGCTCAGCTTTCGATGGACTCCAAGGAGAAGTCGGAGGAACGTCAATTGGCTCAAAAAGTCGTGGAACCTGCACACGAGGTTCACGAACCGTCTCCGCAACCTGCTTCAGTGCAAACTCCTCAGCCCGAACCTTCTTACTCTGTGCATGCTCAGTCACTTCAATCTCAAGGTGGACGCAGTCAGGATGTTCGTCGGCTTTACTCCCAGCCTCAGGAGCCGATGGAGGAGCCTTCACACGAAGGTTGGGGCCGTCCTTTGCAAGACGAATACTCCAAAACTCGACAGGAGTTCTACCAACCTCAGCCACTTACGCCTGGGCACGGCGATTCAGGATATCAGAAGGCACCGAGATACGAAGAAACGAGCAATTGGGAAGACGCTACAAGGTGGGGATCTCCTCACGACCGTCGCCCTCGTCAATCCAGCTATCGAGCCGAGGACGAATGGTATCCTCGAAACGAAGGCAATGGATATCACGGCAACGAGTACGCTGGAAAGTACGACAACGGCGGATTCCAAGGACGGAATCGGCCTCTATCCAATTCGTACAGCGACGAATTCGACGCTTATGGCATGTATGGAAACGAAAGAAGGACCAAGCGAAGATCAGAGAACGGTGATGACAACCAAAATAGATACTATCGGGATGTGACTCGAGACAAGGAACCTAATCGTGAAATGAATGAATACTTCGAAGGCCATAAGGGCCAAGGATACAATCGAAATCAAATTCAGCAGCCCGTATACAGGATGTTGAAGAGGAATGACGAGAAGAGCGCCGAATACTTCTCAACCAGATCCAATCTGAGCTCGATGACTGAAGAAGAAAGTGCGGAGACTCTGAGTCAGCTCACAAGATTTGGAAGACCGTTGAAACATGGCCAGTATGAACAAAGACAGAGTCAGGAATCACTGAATAGGTTTAACAAAGCCCCTGGAGCTGGTAAACCTCAAAATCAAAAGGAGATTCATCAAAAGGAAATCAGACCACAAGTACCTGCCGAAAATGTCTGGAAGAAACGAATGGAAGAACAACAACAGCAAGTTCAGAAACAACAGGAGGAAAAACACACTTGGGGAGAGGTAAGTCGTTATATTTTTTGCATTAAAATTATATTAAAAAATACTGAGAATTTAATTTTTAATTTTAGGCAAAGCACACCAGAAAGTTTGATTATCACTTCCCAGTAATGGAAAAAGACGAAGCCACTGGATGGGATGATGTAAACGAAGGCAATGGATACCATGAAGATCATGATCAGCGAAGGGAACAACGCAATCGACGACCTCAAAAGCCTCAAGCACCGGTCCAAAGGCCAAGAATGGCTCCAGAGCAAAACAGAAAACCGGTAGGAAATCGCCAAAAGAAACGGAACGAACCCGTAAGCATGATCTTATGCTCGTTGTTCTTTGAGAAAAATAGATTCCGATTTTTGTTATAAAATTTTCTTCATTATAGTTTACGGTTTCAGGAGGATAACTTCTCGAATATGGGTGAATTCCATGCTGAGGATTATACCATTACGGAAGTAGCCCCTCCCCGACCTTTCCAAAACAATTTCGAAGAAGGCTTTGCCAGTGTCGATATGATGGAACAAGAGACCAAAGAGAAGAAACAGAGAAGAACTTCTAATGAAGAGGTAGGTGTTGTCGTCCTTGCTTAAAATATAAATATCGTCAAAACTAAGTGAATTAATCTTCAGAGCCCACGTCCATTAAAACCTCAGCGAGGAGCTCCTGTGAATAAATCTTGGAGAGATTCCAGACCTCGCCGCGCCCCTGAAGAGTCTTCGGACAACGCTGATAAGAGGAAATCGGGCGGGAACCGATCACAGAATCAGAGAGGTCCTAGAAGAGAATACAACAGGGGAATCAGGAACGGTAAGCAGCCCAATTCAATACAACGTAGTTTTTATTGATTTAAATAATTATGGCTATTTTTTTAGAAGAGGAAGAAGAACTCGAGGAAATTCACTCCAATGGAAGTGATGCCCGCCGCTTCGACAACTCCGCTGGAAGCAAGAAATCGATCCAACGTCCATCAAAATCTCGCCCAAAGCTGTCCCAATCCAAGCCCCAGATCCAATCGGAACAGTCCAAACTCCAGACTCCAACCAGCTCCAGCCAACAGACGCGTCCGCAGAACCAAAAAAACGCGAAGCCCGCCAGCCCTACGTCCCAAAACAACGTCGCATTCGGGAAGAGCAACGACGAGAACAACAGTCCGCAGCTCAGTAAGAATGCCAAACTAAACGCCCGCGAGAACCGTCGGCCCGCCAAGGAGGCCGGAACGGTTCGCTACGGGCTGGCGGGTGTCGACTTGAACAACGCGAGCGTCTTCGTCATCGACAATCAGCCCGAACAATCGACTGACGGTCAATCTGAGAGCGGAGAATTCGAGGAAGTCCTCAGTCGAAAAGCAAAAAAACAACGTCAAGAACAACAACGTCAAGAGGAAGAACGAGTCAGCAAGGAAAAAGCTCGGCTGGAACGTCAAGAACAGCAGAAGAAGTATAAACAGAAGGACGAGAAGAGCAAGAAGCAACCAAAGAAAAAAGAAGAAGCTCGCAAGCGTAAGGATTCTGAAGCTAAGAGTGTCAATGATTCCTTCTCTCCAGTCTCGGCCACGGACTCTGGTTGCATTGCCGTCTCTTCAACTTCCCATGTCTCTGGAGAATCTGGGCCTGAAGTTTCTCTCTCAGGTCTCACAAAATCTTCAGTTTGGAATGATCCGGGGATTATAACAACCAGTCCTTTGCAACACGACTTCAGACAGAATATACCTGCTCCAATTGCTCGTCCAACATCTAAGGCCAAGGATAGTATGCCTTTGGAATTAACCCGAGAATCAGAAGCGCTGCTTTACAATAACACCATTCCAGAGGCAGCCTTTGATTTTAGAGCCGGTCAAATCAGCCCCAAGACCTCGTACATAAATGATGACCACGCAGCGGAACTGCAGAAAAAGGTTAGCAAAGTTAAGGGTATCTGGCCAGGAGAAGATACTACTTATTTGCATAACGATTTGTTGACAAAGGAGGATATTACGAGAGCCGCTGACTTAAACGGCACAATGGAAATTCCTGATCGTGATCGTCAAATCGATCACAGATCTATTCCCCAGAGGCAGTTGAGCGAATCACAAGCATCTCTAAACAGTTCAGCGTTCTTAACTCAATGTAAGTGTCCTTTATACATTATGTAACCTCATAAATATCTAATTTTAGCTAACGGTTTTTCAAGTCATTACTCGTTCCTTCCAAGCAACAGTCAGCCATTCGGGCATCAGCTAGCGAACAGTCCCCCAAGCCAACTGGCCCAGAACTTGTTGGCACCTCGGAATTATGTGGAACCAAATTATTTTGGTCCAACTCATACCGACTGGTCCAATATAGAACTGATGAATGGAGTTGCATCCCCTTCCCCGATCCAATATTTCAACAATAATCAGATAAACGTTGCTCCAGCCCAGCGGTTCCAACAGCCACCTTCGACCAATTTCCGCCCTGCAAGTCGTCTAATCAACACACAAACGCCCCAGTCCGCAATGAACACCAGTGTCCCTCCTCCCAATATGAATATGGCCAAGAATCCTGTTCCAATTGTTCCTTTCAATGGTCAACCAACCCATCACATACCCATGGGTCCCTTTGTTCCCCCTCCACCTGTCAGTCAAGTAGACTTTAGTGTGCCTCCACCACCACCCTCAAGTGTGGGAGTGGTTGGGGGGCATCGACATCAAATGGCCTGTAATCAAGTGAATGGCCAAAGAAGTGTAAGTATTGTTGCATTAGATAGATGATTAAGAGTTTCGATCACGAATAATTGTAATCTCCAATTTCAGAACAGTGGAGGTAGGACAGGAATGTTCAACGTGGGTCCGCCCCCTATGTTCAGAAATAGCCAACGCCGTTCCAGTCACAATTCAGGTGGCATGGGTCCTACACCAAGTCCTGGGTTGCCCACTCATTTGACTTGGAACCCTTCCATGAACGGAGCCGGCACTTTCGGCCTCTTTTAATTCTCACCGATCCCATGATTATTATTGTTATTGACATTCATATTTTACAAAATGTTTATTGATAATGTAGCCTAACATTCATCTTACTGACTCCTATTTATACACATTTTTTGTCTGTTTGGTACCCTCGATATTTTGTCTTTTCCTTTCTTTCAGTATTCCAATCTACTTTGTGGTTAGCGCGGTGTGAAATATAATTATTAAGTTAATTAAAATTTGGTCGAGCGATAAAAAATCCTTCTGTGACATTATATGCTTATACCGTTTTCTTAACTCAAATTTTGAGAAAATTTGCGAATCAGGTAAAATCAAAAGCGTTTATTTTCAAAAATTCAAACTTGCGAGATGCCACAGGAGTCATCACCTGGTCCTTCTCCAAAATCCCGTGGAAATTTTTGTAAATGCGATCCTGTGGCGTTTCGTCAAAATTTACGCGTCCCAACATTCCGGGTCAAGTAGAATCTGGGCGAAATTTGTGGATGCATAGGTAATTGCTGGTGCTGATTTCGGAAATCATACGAAGTTTTTCGGAATGTTACTTTTTTTCTTTACGCAGTAGTGCAAAGTAGTAATTTTTTGACTTTCGCTGCATTTTGTTCGTTAAACAAAATATAGCAATGAATATTTCCTGCATTTCTTTGGGACGCCCTATATGTACATTAAGGTATAGTCTTAATGAAATTATTTTGAGGCTTGCGAAGGCTCTAGTGTCATTTTTGAATGAACCTGATTATCACCCCAGCACGATTATGACCCCAAAACACGGATTATGGCCCCAGGTCAGAAAAAATGGTCGCTTTTAGCAGAAAATCGCTAGCCAAAGACCAGGACTGATAGCCGAACACCTCGGCCGTTGTCATTTTTCATTTTTTCAAAATGAAAAGTGTCATAATGTAATTTTTTGATATAATATATGTTTCGACCTGTAACTCCAGACCCCATAGAAGTACTTTCCTTGTTAGATCTCCGTATGGATTCAAAAAACGGGACATGTTCACAATCTAAGGAACTTTAGGGTGGGCCAACTGATGAAGACTGTACTGGAAATAAATAAGAACTTAAACTTCTATAGAAAGGTACCTTTACAACATCGAGCTTACATAAACGAACCCCTACATCCTGGGCCTTAAATGACGGTCTAAAAATAATATTTATTATTTATAATATTACTGACCAAGTTTTAATTTTCATCGCTTTGTTATATTATGTTGTTAATAAATTCAATTATATTCTTCAAGCGAAAAAATACTCGTCTTCCCCATTACCTATTATCTTTTGTAATGAAATGTCATTACCTAGGTTACAGTGAGATTATTCCGCCTAATCGTCTAAGACGTAACTGACTATTTGGACCGTAGTCGACCTCCCTTATACTGAATTGGATTCTCCACGGCGCTGTCAACGGTGGTTCTATTTGTCTTCCAATTTGTCGCATTTAATAATTCTTGACATGGATGTCTTGAACCAACTCTTTCTGGATATCCCATCCCCTGTCGTTGTCCCCAGTGTGCCCGGCGGACCTCTTCTTGTAGTCGATGGGCCGTGAAATGAGTGATAAAAAGTGCGCGGATGATTCGCTTAGACTGGCCATATGGCCACGAAAGGTCTCTGATGTCCCGGCTTTCCTTTTAATGGGTCTTGGTGGGTAATTTTATGATGTTCCGAGGGCTAATTACGTATTTAGAAGGTACGGGGGGATCCGGAATTTGAGAACAAGGTCATTGGAATGGTTAATGGATGTTTCATACAGTAACCTTAGGTTTTCTTATACTTGCTATTGTATGGAAAATAAGTTTTTGTTGGTCCAACTACTTGTAGATGTAACGGTTTGACGTTTCCCACACACTTTTTTCGATTACTCAAGTTTGGAATTGTCTCTATAATCCTCGACTTTACTCTATATTGACATTCCCCCTTTCATAGAAAACTCCCACTCTGTACACTTGAGAATTGTTATTTTTGTCCATTAATTCTTAACTTACATTACTTGTTTTTTACAAGTGTTATTGTTGCTTCTCTTTTCTCCTTATAATCCATTGGATTTTCCCTTATTGGCTTTAATTTTTTGAGTGAGAAAGGGCAATGTTGAGTAAGAGATAAAGTTGCGTGTCGGAAGCCTCTAACTATGCCGGACCCTCTACATTGAGCCTTTTAATTCACTCATTTTGATGATCCATTTTCAGCTTTTCTGTCCCAGTTTATGGCCTACGATGGAAGGGCCCGGCTGAGCTGAAGTCCTGTGGCAATTTGGCAATGGTGGTGGGAAGGAGTGCCGCGTTTGCAAAGCGTCGTCAGTCATTGGGCACTCATCTTGCCGGTGGTCTTCATCTCAGTCATCACCAACGTGAGTGATAATGTGGAATCGAGGGTGTTTTCGATGATGCCTGGGGATACGTTTTCTTGGGAATTGTTTTTTTACAATTTAAACCAAGACTCTTGACTGTTACTAAATAATTTACGAATGAGATGGATGATTATGAAATTGTGCTTAAAAGTTTTGAAACATATAAGAATGGATTACATTGTTTGTTACGGTTTGAAAAAAAGTAAAAGTGCGAGATTTTCTCTTCTTATTGTACATCACGCCCATTTTGGCCATGTTTCATATCGCATCCCCTTGAAATGACAATAAAAACAATCCGGTATCTGATGGGTTGACGACGCTTCCGTCCTAATGTTTGTCCAAACAAAGTGGGCCGAGATTGGAGCCAGGTTGAAGTCGGTGCCTGAGGGTTTGTTCTCAAATCCATGTTCCGACCGGCCAGCTTTAGCCGGCGCCGCGCCCTCTCCACCCGACGCCCCACTCTCACAGCGGATCGGATCAGAGCCCAAGCCCAGCGGAGATTAACTGTTAGGGATCTCAGTGAAACTTTAACGGAAGGGAGTCAATCTACATCGTTAAGTAAAGAGATTTCAGGTGCCAAGAAGGGAAATGTTCAGCAAAAGAAGCAGCGGCTACAGCCAGTGCCACTGGTTAGCGCGTCTGCCGAATCAATCCCATTATCACAGACGTCCACAGTCCCGCCGGTAGGATTCTTTCTGAAATAACTTCCAAATCTACCTGATTTGAATAGTAATTACACTAGGCTGTTACACTAAATTTATTGCGTATGTCTCTGCAAAAAAGTAATTTTAAAGGCTGAATGAGTACGTTATTTCGGCTTGATTGCCTTAATTCCAGGCCCAACTTATTCTCCATTTTTTCTGGACCTAGCCTCAAATCTTCCTCAAAAGTTATATTCCTCGAAGATTATTATTATCGCGAGTTTGATTGGGCTTTAGATTTGGGGAAGATAAGATAATAAGACCCTTTGGATATTTGGGCATTTCGGGGTCGACGGGTTTAATCGGCTATAAATACAAGCTGTGTTGTTCAGGGGTTACGTAACATTACACAACAGGATTAAGATCAGAACTGACTTTGGTTTTCAATTTTTATTGAACAGTAATTAATAGATAGGGTTGTGATTTTGACAAAATTTTTCAAAATGACGTCAAATTGCAGTTGTTTTTGTCAAATTGCGTCAAATTGTGTCAAATTTCCGTGCTTTCGGCTTGAAGCTGTCTAATCATAAAAACATTGTCCAAGGTAGTATAGGAGCTTCAAACATATTTAAGCCCATGTAAAAATTAAAACTACAGCTTATAACAACAACAAGAGTTTATTAGACCCGTTTTCGGATTATCTTCGTCCTTGTCACCGTTGTCACTATCATCCAAATTCCCATTGGTAAATTGAGTCAGTGAAACTGGAGGCTTCTTGCAGTAAATTCTAAGAATTTTTTCCGTGAAAATTTTTTGTTGCGGGAAAAATTTACGATTTTTTGGCAAAATTCTAAAAAATTTCCCAAAAAATTCAATTTGACAATCAAAACGACTTAGCAATTTGACATGACGCAAATGACGGCAATTTAACAACGTGACAGACCGTCAAGTTGACGCGCGGCACAACCTTATTAATTAATATTCCTTTAGTTTTATTAAGAGATGCATTTTTTATATTGTATAATATTTTGATTTTGATGACGGTAAAGTATAACATAAAAATTTTTAAATCCTCCCAGAAGTCTTACGACACACCTTTCCCGTCAGAATTCTAAAATCAAACTTAGCCTCCATTAACAATATAGAAAAGATTTTTTCGCAAAAAGAGGGCTTCAGAATTGTAAATAAAAGCCGAATCCCCAGAATCCTAACCAAAATCCCTTCAGATTGCAGGCACCGTGAATCGATCGTTTGTGAATGTGACGGAGTCCTCGGCATCCTCAGAATCTCTGCCTTCTGATTTGTTGCCGGAGGGCGTCGTGGAGCAACGTGCGCGACGAAGGTAAGCAAAACTGCTGTATGGAGGGCAAAAAGGCGGCCTCAGAGGCCGACTGATATCTAGGCTCGTCCCCAGCGAGAAGAACGCATCATTTTTCATGACACCGGCGTCTCACATCCGTTTTCTTCAATCTTTGCCTGAGGGCGTATCCTGCTCTTTCGCGTGCATCTTCTCTTTAGGCGGGGTTAATGACTCGAACCGCGCCTTGTAACAGGCTAACGGTGCAAGTAATTAGCAGGACACACATGACACGCTACTTCGACTACAAACACAACCATGTTGTCATTCTGTTTACACCTCCGAGATCCTCATCCCGTATATCCCTTTTAGCAGATTGTAGACGTCCCACGGACCAAATTTACGATGCCATTATATTATATACGACGCATGTAATATGAGCAATTCCAGGGAAATCAAACATTATGTTAGGTAATACAAAGGGAATATGGGCGGCGGTGTCCTTTGTTTCAGCCGTTCCCATTCAGTCCGTGGGATATTGTACCTTCGGAATTTTTTATATCCCCCTGATGGCATGGAGATCCCGCCTAATCAGATTTATCATTCGATTTTTGATGTTTCCTTGGGTTCCATTGTCGACATTTCGGCTGGTTTAAGGGACCTTCCAAGAACACTGAAAGCTGAGTCTAGGTGTATATTCGAGGGTTTATTCGATTGCTGTTAGAAGAAGCTCATAAATACTGTGTATTTATTTCCTTCGTCAGCCCTGTTATCTCTACGCTGCCATGTTTAATCGTTCGAGGGGATTAGGCTCATTCGGCTTTCTTTAAATTCCGCGTTATATCTTTAAGTCGGAGTTATTTCCCTTCCCAGAATTGTATGATTCCAAGCATCAGCTTTCCTCTCGTGTGTTTAATGTCATGAACCGCCTTTGAGCATGCCACAATTGGCGTCGCTCGGCCAATTCCGGCAACATTTATGGGGCGCAGAGGGTTCGGATGAAGGGGCGCTTAACAATGGGTCCACCGTCTTCCATGGACTCGTGGCGTCAATGGATTCATCATCTCAAGTCATCACAGCGCTGTTAAGACAGCCAAGAAGGTATTGAGAGCTGGTCTAGACGTCTTGAAAGTAAAACAACCATAAAATTCGTAGACGGGCTGACTAATCCGGACGTCGTGGGTTTAAACTTTTTTCCAAATTAGACTCTTGGGTTGCGTGAAGAGGGTTTTGCTCTAGAGGGCCGAACCTGGCGCTCCTCACCCCGGAAACAAAGGCGTCGGCACAGTGCAAAAAACCTCTTGTTCGCATCGTTTTTTTTCCGGTGGCTTCGGCGCCCAACTTTATGCAGCGTGAATGTGCAGGAAGAATGCGAGGCGGGGAAGACCTTGAAAAGGCAAAGGTCGGTCTCTTTTCCCAAGTTTTGAGGGCTTGGCCACCACCACCGCGACCCGGTCCTCGACATCCCACAAAGAACTCGCTGGGGCGGACGATTATTTGGAGAGGACAATAAGTTGGCCGTTATTCCATTAGTGTCGGCGGCTGAGTGTTATTAGTGACCTCCAGGGCATTATAACTCGACCTTACTCGATTACAGTCATCCCCGTCCCGTTTCAGAGTGGTAGATGTCAGCGACCATAAAACATGCGCCCTGCTCATGACCAAGATGAAAGAAGCCAACAAAAACAACACCACGTAAGTATTTCGACTGGTCTGTTGCGTCTCGGTATATTCCGCTTCACATTCTAAATTCTTGACAGTTCAGTACAATTGAAATTCTACCGTATCTACTGTCTCATTCTCTTCATATATTATGATTTTTTTAGTAAAGTAGCTTTCAGAAGGTAAAATATGATACTATAATTGCAGAGAATAGAATTTTTCAGAGCTTATTTCTTCTCCAACTATGATATCGAAATTAACGGAGTTATATCAAAAAATTTCATTTGCAAAATACGTGTTCTCCATTTATGGGTTATTTTCTTTATTAATATTTGGCATCCCGGGAAATTCTTTAACATAATTCATGACTGTCTTTTGAATAGGTGGAAATGTCTTAATCATTCGTAGTTAATTAGGATCCTCGTTCCGATACATACGTTGAACATTCGACGAAAAGAATGCCAAGTATTATAAACCCGGAGTCTGGCCAGAGATCCGCCTTTTTCGGCAGGGACGGGCGATCAAATTTCATAAAGGAAGGTGACTTGGCCGAAATGAGAATCATGTCCTTTTAAGGCGAGAATATTGGAATCTGGGAAGAGGAAGCGGGAATCTGGCCTGCGAGGAATCCTTTTAGTAAAGGCGAGTCGAAACGGGGTTTCGAGGCGGCCATATACCCGCAGGTTGGCCATGTTTCAGTTACAAATACCTGGGCGCCGACCGCTCCTCCTCGTAGGGGCCTGGGAATGGGAAGAAGAGGTCATGACGACCACCCTCAGCCCATTCAAACTAGTCTCTTCAGGGCATCTGCTCATCCACCGGGCTTTCTTCCACGACATTGAACCGGGCAGTTTCAGCGTTTCGGCATGGTGTCTCTTAATTAAAACCTTGTTCGAACAACGAAGCCTTTCCCGCGGATTAGTATTGTTTTTAGTTATTCATGAGGACATGCGCGAGCTCTCAACGGCCCACTTCCCTGGCTGAGAGACCGCTGCCCTGGGCGACCGCCTCAGATTTAGATGGCTTTGATTCCATCGGAGAATACCTAAATGTTGTCGGAGATTTGCAATTTCCCGCGTCTCTCGGCCGCTTCTTTTCATCGAACTTTCTTAATATTCACAGTCATTAAATGGAGTATTCTCTCATTGCCCGCGTAACTTTCCTTTTTTTTATGAAGAATATCATAGCCGGTCCAGGACAGGTTTTGCCGTTCTTTTTCGGTCACGCGATCCCTTCCAGCAGAACATAATTCATTTTTGATTTCCGTTGGATTCGGTAAACCCGCACGGCATAATGCATTTATTTTTTATTGGTTAGACAAAGCTTATTTCTCAGCGCTTATTTTCTGTTGAATCAGGCACTTCAGAAGTCAGGGCGCCACTTTTTTGGCCACCCGTTTTAAGACGCTTGTTTGTGCGATACAAACTTACAAGTAAAAGTTCTAACTCCGAGTGATGTCTTTAAGCAAGCTTGAGTGGAGACTAGAAACCCTTCTTTCTGCATCTTTTTTCGAGTATCAGATGCCGCGTTTTTACTCTGACACCCTGGAGCTGGTTGTTTTTTTCGGCCGCGTGTTCTGATTTTGGTTTGAATCCCGCGCTGACTCTAAAAATAGTAGTGTAGCGACGTTCGCCTCGCAGCCGCCACGACGACGGGTCTGGCGCTAGCGGCGGAGGAGGGGGGCCTAGCTTCGACCTCCGGCCTTGGCCCACCCTCCATATCCCCGACCTCAGGTCGGTCCAATGGCCATCGAACAGCCGCGCGACTCATCGAAAGGAGGCGACTTCAACGCCCTCCTGAACAACTGGTTGTTCCTCCAAATACGGCGAGGACTGAGATGACCGAACTCTCACAACTAAAACCGTGGATGTTACCCATGAGCACAGGTAAAACCTCAAGAAAAAGGTTCTTTTATACTTTTATATTGACCCAGAGGAACGTCTAACCCGTCTTTTTGTCCCTTCAGGGTTTCTTCCATCACCAATTTACCCACGGAAACTCTCCGAAGCGGATGATCAGCATTTCTTCGACCAAGGACAAGAGTTGCCAACAGGCCAAGTACTCAGAGAAGTGGCCAAATTGGCCACGCTACCAGTTGGAGGGTGAGAGAAATTACTTATCGGAAATAGTCTTCACCTGTCTGTCTCTTCTAATTAGCACTACTAATCCTAATTGAGAGATGCCTTGATTGGCGCTGACAAAAGTTCTCCCCACCCAACAGAGCGGCCGTCCAGTCGATTGGCAAGACTTTTCGACTGGATTGGCGGAACCTGGAAGCGGCGCATCATTTGATACTAAAGGCCTCTTCACCTATCGCCTCGAGGTCTCCAGTTTCCTTGAACCGCCCTTTTGAAAGCCAACAACTTTTGATATTGTTTGGCTTCCAGAATGCTCGGCCCCAAGTTGACGGTCGCTCAAGAGGCCTACGTTCAGCCGGGTACTCTAAAATTATTATATTATTCATATCTCTGGAATCGGCGCGATCGGTAAGACTGGTCTTATATTTCGATTTCTTTTCCCTTCGTATGTCTGGCTGAATAATTCCTAAAAGATAATCAAGAAAACTTCATCTTCTACAGTTTCTTCGTGTTTATTTACTTTTGGCCTAAATAATTTTGTGAGGAATTTTTCAAAGGAAACCAAAAATTTCGCACTTATCCACAATCATCGTAAGCGTTTCCTGCAAGTTTTGGTGTCTTCTTTTTCGAGTTTCTGGGCTGATTTTTTTAGGGCTTTGTTTTCAATCCTTGATTAGTTTTTATTAAAATTCTTAGAAGGAAAAAGTCATAAAACATTATGTAACGACCAGTAATTTATATAATTTTTGATGACCGTAAACCCCAAAATTAGACTTTTTATTGTTTTTTGCAGCTTTATTCTTTGCATTCCGCCGAATATTATATCTTGTTGTCTTTCTCATATTTCTTCCAAAATTTGACTGTTTTTTAAATGCCTTGCCAACGGATGGACCTTGCGCCTTCGGCTCTTTTTTCGTAAAACCGCGCACTTTGCCTTCTCACTGGGCCCAAAAAAAGTTTTGATTTTGAGAGCGAATCCGGTACGGAAACACCCCGGGGAAAATTTAAGCAATCCAAAGAAAGGCTGATGAAAACGGAAAGGAACGACGCCATTGTTCTTCACCTCAGGCAATGATCATTTAAAAGATTTTACCGCCAAGAAATTAGTATAATGCACAAGATATATGCCCTTGGGCAAGCCGCTTACATGTCTAAAGCCGTTAATAGATTTATGAAATCCAGAAATGTCTTTTACTTTTAAAGTAAGCGATGTGATATGTAAATAACACCATTGAACTCTAATTGCAAGTATCAGGAATCTCCAATTTCTGAACTCATTAATGTTGAGCCATTATTTCTTACGTTTTTTCTTTAAGTGAAGCATAACCACGCACATGGAATATCGAGGTTCTAATAATTTTGTAATTATCTTATCGCATGTCATCTCGAATTACATCTGGTCTGGTTAGATTCTAAGTGGGTCAGCCTTTTTGGGGGGAAAGACCGATTAGCCGCTGAACGGGCTGTGTTGACCGCTCGCCTTTGGCACAAGACGTGCGAACTTGGCCAAATACAAAACCACATTGTTCTAGGGGGTCCATCTGGGGGATTGGGGGCCATTCTTCTGGGGGGTGCGGGTCCGGGTCGGGCGGAAAACGTCGGGGGAAAAACCCCTACGGCAAGCTTTCCTTTTTCGGACTCGTTCGGCCAACGTTGTGGGCAGAGGGAGGCGAGTGCGAAAGGCGCTCCACAACGACAACGAGAAGGACACCCGAAGTCTTTTTTCTTCTCGGCCGTCTTCTCGTTGTAGTACCTATATATCCGAACAAGGGAGAGAGAAAAGGATATATTCGGCATCTTCTGTTCGTCTTCTTTTCCGTGTCAATCTCCAAAAGTCGGGTGGGCGAGAAACTTTTCTGCATGTCAGGCTCAGCAGTTCGCTATTCATTTTGTACTGGACTGGTCCATTTCGTTGCACTGAGCCCGTCTTGACCTCACCCGTCTTTATTTGTTAATTATGCTCGGTATTGATCAAATTGCCAGATTGGCGGCTGAGGAAGCGCGCAAAGAGCAGAATCGGATTGATGGAGTCGCTGGCGGAGGATTCGGGGCGGGTCGTGGAAAACCCGCCTTGGCCGGGCCCGCCAAGCAAAAGGTATGTCTGAGTTTGAATCAACGTAAAGGGGCCTGTTCTTTTAAATTGCTGAGTATTATCTAGTATTGTTTGTTTGGAACTTAATGATCATCCTGTTCCAGGGTCCGTCCTCTTTGTTCATCTTCAGTGAAGACAACTTTTTCCGCATCCACGCCCGAATGATCATCGAATGGGGTCCCTTCGAATATTTTATTTTGCTCACTATTATCGGAAATTGTTGTGTTTTGGCCATGGATGAGCATTTACCTAAGAATGACAAGATGCCCTTTTCGCAGATGCTGGTAAATCATTTTTATAATATTATTTTTCCTTTTATTCCAGTTATATTCCGGATATTGTTTTAGGAGCAGACAGAACCATATTTCATGACTATTTTCGGCTTGGAGTTTCTGCTTAAAATTATTGCCTTCGGATTTATTTTACACAAGGGCTCGTATCTGCGGTCTGGCTGGAACATAATGGACTTTATTGTTGTTGTCTCAGGGTGAGTGTAACCGAGCATGGAAACCACTGACATGTTCGTTATATCTTATTTGTTTTTTTTCAAATTCGGTTTTCTCGTGCATAATTTTATACCCTTTTTAAAATTAGGCATACACATATGTAGTTTTGTATGAATTGATAAAAAGTTATCTAAAGTGATCAAAAATGCAAGAATTACGTAAAAATTTCAGTGTTGTAACTATGCTGCCTTTCTCTCCCAGCCACAGTGCAGACTCTCAAGGTGTAGATCTTCGAACTCTTCGAGCAGTACGGGTATTGCGACCTCTCAAATTGGTCAGTGGAATTCCAAGTGAGTCAAACGAGTATTATAATTTAAAAAATCTACGTTAACATCACCAATAAAATCCAAAAACTCAGGTTTACAAGTCGTTCTCAAGTCTATTCTCTGCGCCATGGCTCCCTTACTTCAGATCGGGTTATTAGTTTTGTTTGCCATTGTCATTTTTGCCATCATCGGGCTGGAATTCTATTCGGGTATCTTTCATTCCGCCTGTTACAACGATGAAGGAGACATAATTAATATCTCGGAGAAGCCATTCCCGTGTTCCAACAAGTCCAGTGCCACAGGCGCTTACAACTGTGATGTGGATGGAACGGTGTGTCTGAATCAATGGATTGGCCCCAACTATGGAATTACTTCGTTTGATAACATAGCTTTTGCCATGATCACCGTCTTCCAATGCATTACTATGGAAGGGTGGACTACTGTAATGTATTACGTAAGTTTTTGGAAGCCGAGATTAATCCTCGTAGTGTTCATGATTACGAGGATTGCTATTCAATTATGACTCTTTTCAGACTAACGATTCGATAGGTAGCACTTACAACTGGGCCTATTTCATCCCTCTGATCATCCTCGGGTCCTTTTTTATGCTCAATTTGGTTCTTGGTGTCCTCTCCGGGTAAGGTTTTTATTTATTATGTGCACTTCCAATGTTTAGAGAGTTTGCCAAGGAAAGGGAAAGAGTGGAGAATCGTAGGGAATTCCTCAAACTTCGACGTCAACAACAAATCGAACGAGAATTGAACGGGTATTTGGAATGGATTTTAACTGCAGAAGAAGTGATTCTGAAAGAAGATAGGACCACTGAAGAGGAGAAAGCGGCTATAATGGAAGCCCGAAGAAGAGCGGCTACCAAGAAATTAAAAATGGCTTCGAAACAACAATCAACAGAGACAGAAGATTACGATGAAGAAGAGGAATATGATGATGATGAAGACGAAGAGTCATGTTATTTGAATGGACAAGAAGGGCCGGAAGTAGAACAACCAACTAAAAGACGGCAATTGAGAGGGACTGGAGTGTATGATACATGGTGCAAAAAAATTAGACATCTCCGGTAAGAAAGTTCTTGAAACAAAATTAATCTCTTCCAGATTACAACTTCGAATCATGGTCAAAAGTCAAGTATTCTACTGGTCGGTGATCACACTGGTCTTCTTGAATACTGCCTGTGTCGCTTCTGAACATCATGGCCAGCCTGAATGGTTTACAGAATTTTTGAGTAAGCAATATAGTTGATGATTTAAGACTAGGTCATTTATTGTTTAATGTCGTCTTTTTTAGAGTACGCCGAATTTGTATTCTTGGGTATTTTCGTAGGCGAGATGTTGCTCAAATTGTTTGCCATGGGATATCGAACATATTTTGCTTCAAAATTCAACAGATTTGATTGTATTGTCATCGTCGGCAGTGCCTTTGAAGTTATTTGGGCTGAAGTCAAGGGCGGATCATTTGGTATTTCGGTGCTCAGAGCTTTGAGATTACTTCGAATCTTCAAACTCACATCGTAAGTAATAGTAAAGTTGATTTTAGAATCATTCTGATTATAGATATTGGGTGAGTCTCCGAAATCTGGTGAGATCGTTGATGAATTCGATGAGATCCATTATTTCCTTGCTTTTCTTGCTCTTCTTATTCATTGTCATCTTTGCCTTGTTGGGTATGCAATTGTTTGGAGGCAAATTCAACTTCCCTTCCATGCATCCTTACACTCATTTCGATACTTTTCCCATCGCTTTGATTACCGTATTCCAAATTCTGACTGGTGAAGATTGGAATGAAGTCATGTATTTGGCGATCGAGGCGCAAGGAGGTGTTTACGGAGGAGGAATGGTCTATTGTATATACTTTATTATTTTGGTGCTTTTTGGTAACTGTAAGTGACTTATGTATACATAGGTATCGCGCTTACTCCAATATAATAAATTAATGAACATTATTTTCCAGACACCTTACTTAATGTTTTTTTGGCCATTGCCGTCGATAATCTGGCCAATGCTCAAGAATTGACAGCAGCCGAAGAAGCGGATGAGAAAGCAAATGAAATCTCGGACGATTCAGATTCCCTCGAAGATCAATATCAAGATGGAGATCAATGTGCCATAGATATTGAGGGAAGAATGATTGGTGAAGAACTAGCCAGAGAAATAGATGAAGAAGAGTGTGAGGAAGAGGAATCTCCATTCGGAGGGCCCAGACCGATGGTCCCCTTCTCTTCCATGTTCATTTTATCTACAACAAATCCAATCCGAAGACTGGTACATAGTATTGTAAGTACTAAGTACTTCGAGATGACTGTCATGGCTGTCATCTGCATGTCCTCAATATCACTGGCTGCTGAGGATCCAGTGGATGAAGAAAATCCAAGGAATAAAGTGCTACAGTATTTTGATTACTGCTTTACTGGAGTTTTCGCGGTGGAAATGTTGATGAAGGTGGGGTAGATCTAACAAGGGATCGGCAAATAGTTGCCTCCTGGTTTCTTAACAAAATCTATATCATTTGAAAGGGTACGAAAAATTCTGTAAAAAGAAGAAAAATTAGCTGCCCAATTGGCCTTAGGGCATAGATATGACCCCTTCTTTAAAAGGGGTCATATGCGGACAAAACGCCAGTTCGCTATGTCACATAAACCCTGCCGGCTCAAAACGATCTCTATTGAGTTCCTGGCACCCAAAAAAGTTTTACGGTAGTTGTTTTATCGTTTTCCGAATTTTGAATACTCTGTTATGAGTTATTTAACATTACTGTTAATTACTATAATTGTAAAAACATCTAGATTAGTGGGAAAATTGGCGCAAAGGGCTTTGGGTATACACTTATATGATAAATGTGGTCATCCACATACAAAAATCTCACAATTCAAAATTTTCTATGTCCCGGCCTTACTGACTAACGGCTGATTGACTGTGTCAGAAGTCCATTTTTTGGCTTATTTTGCCTAAAATGTATACTATTAGCTCCGGTAAAGTTAACTAATAACTATCAATCAGTAATAAAAAGCTGTCAGAAAACAGACATGACGCCTATGTATATGATCATTTGGTAACAGAACCCCTTCCTCACAATACCATCAAATTTATGGTTGTTTCAAAAAACTCCAACAACTTGAAAAAATTTTAAAAAATCTTTTAAATATGGATTTTGCCAACGAGGAAGACAAAATTATTTAAAAAAATCAAAATAGCTTCGTTTTATGGCGTACAGGAAAAGAAATGCAAAAGAAAACGGCGGGCAGGGTGTCAAACCCGTTACGTCGGAAGCGGGGTTACTACCACTCGGCCAACTGAACACAGCTCTGCTAACCTTCAGGAGCTTACAAAGTGGCGCCAGAAATTAGGCTATAACAGGCATTTGGGCCATAACTTTGTCCAAAGGCCAATTGGGCGGCTAATTTTTCTTGCTTTGTACACCATTTTTATGCTCTTTAAAAATATGTAAGTTTCATTAAAAACCCAGGAGGCAATTATTTGCCGATCCCTTGTAAATCATTATATCTTTGATTACAATTAGCCTCCAATTTCATATTATTTTAGGTTATTGACCAAGGTGTCCTCTTACATCGGGGATCTTACTGTCGAGATTTCTGGAATGTGCTTGATGGAGTCGTTGTCGTCTGTGCTTTGGTAGGGTTCGCGTTCAGTGGAGCTGCTGGTGGTGCGGCGGGAAAGAATTTGAGTACAATCAAATCTCTGAGAGTACTCAGAGTGTTACGCCCACTTAAAACAATCAAGAGAATCCCCAAATTGAAGGTTAGTATACTATAACATAATACAATTACAATGCCCTCAGGCTGTCTTCGATTGTGTTGTGAACTCCCTAAAGAACGTGTTCAACATCCTTATCGTCTACTTCCTTTTCCAATTCATTTTTGCTGTCATCGCTGTCCAAATGTTCAAAGGCCGTTTCTTTTTCTGCACAGACCGCACAAAGAAGTTCGCTCATGAATGCCACGGGGAATATTTTGTGTTCAGTAATCAGGTGAGTTTATTCTGCAACTGATCTCATAGAAGCTGTGATGAATTCGGAATCACTGTCGGTGTTGGCCATGAAAATTCGGCGAGTCCCACGGATGATATCTCCACAAGAATGGACGGGCTGGGCTTGACGAAGGGCGAGGAAACGCTGTAGCTGGAGATCTTGGTCCATTAGCTGAGAGAAATTTAAATAATCGTTATTAGAAAGACTTGCATTTCCATCCAGATCGATGATAATATCACCAAGATAATATTCGAGGATCTCCGTAGGACAAAACGCAACGATAATCAACAACTCCCAGATAAATAAGGGCATACTCAGTTGGATACAAGCAAAGCCGGGGCTGGGGTGGGTACTGTATCTAAAAGAAAGGGCTTATGGTAATTTAATAGATGATGCTTACCTGTAGATGGCAACATATAAAACAAGGTTGACAAATGTGAAGAATCCTCCGGCCTTGGTCATATATTGCCAGCCTTGTTCTTCCATCGACAAAAACCTCGGATTTCCATTTCGGTCGCTGATTGCTTCAGCCATTACCAATCAAAGGCTTTTTCAAAATGAAAATAAAAATTTCGCATTTAATTGTTTGAATGCAATTTGAAAATTGATTTATTTGAAGAATGAAGCTCCAAGCGTAGCAATAAGAGAATGGAAACTCCGCCCGTTCAATTATGACAACACTATCAATGCAATGTTGACGTTATTCGTGGTAACAACTGGAGAAGGCTGGCCTGGAATTAGACAGAACTCGATGGACACCACCGAAGAAGACCAAGGACCGTCTCCATTCTTTCGGATCGAGGTCTCCTTGTTTTACGTCATGTTCTTCATCGTTTTTCCATTCTTCTTTGTCAACATTTTCGTTGCCTTGATTATTATTACCTTCCAAGAACAAGGAGAAGCGGAGTTATCTGAGGGAGATTTGGATAAAAATCAGGTAGTTATTTCTTAATTGGTTTTATATCCTTGTTTTCATTAAATTATTGCTTTTTACGTCATCATTTGCAGAAACAATGCATCGATTTTGCGTTGAACGCTCGCCCAAGGTCATTGTTTATGCCAAATGACAAAAATTCTCTCAAATATCGCATATGGAAACTGGTGACATCGACACCTTTCGAATATTTTATAATGGCCATGATTTGTGTTAACACAATTATCCTCATGATGAAGGTAGGATCGTAATTGTTAATTATAATCTGCGTTTTTTAGTTCCATGGGAATTCAGAAGTATATGAAAAGGTCCTTCGATTCTTCAACACAGCGTTAACAGCTGTTTTTACAGTAGAATCCATACTAAAAATTCTGGCATTTGGTGTTAGAGTAAGCACCTGGTAATAAGTTGTGGAAAATGATATCTTTTAGAATTACTTCCGAGATGGATGGAATAGATTCGATTTTATCACGGTAGTGGGTTCCATCACGGACGCTTTGGTTACAGAATTCGGAGGTCATTTTGTTTCCCTCGGATTCCTCCGTCTTTTCCGTGCTGCTCGTTTGATCCGTCTTCTTCAGCAAGGATATACCATCAGAATTCTTTTGTGGACCTTCGTTCAGTCCTTCAAGGCCCTTCCATATGTCTGTCTTCTCATCGGAATGTTATTCTTCATCTACGCAATCGTCGGAATGCAGGTGTTTGGAAACATAATCCTCGATTCCACCACTGAGATCAACCGACACAACAACTTCCAGAGCTTTTTCAATGCGGTTATATTACTGTTTCGTTGTGCCACAGGCGAAGCGTGGCAAGATATCATGATGGCTTGCACCATGGGGAAGGGATGTGCAAAGCCAAACTCCCTGGAGATTAATCTCCTCAAGGGAAATACCTGTGGAACTAATGTCAGCTACGCTTACTTTACTTCGTTCGTATTTTTATCATCCTTTTTGGTAAGTAATATTGTTGCACAAAAAATAGTATAAACAGACTAGAACTGTTGCGAGCAAAACTAATTTGTATGTTGTAGATGTTAAACTTGTTCGTGGCCGTCATCATGGACAATTTTGATTATTTGACCCGGGACAGTAGTATCCTCGGTCCCCATCATCTCGACGAATTCATCCGAGTCTGGGCTGACTACGACCCCAAAGCAGAGTAAGTTCGGTAAATAGTCTTACTTCGCCTTTCAGAGGCCGCATCAAGTATACTGACATGTACGAAATGCTCCGTAACATCGCCCCTCCTGTTGGCTTTGGTCGAAAGTGTCCCTATCGCTTAGCCTACAAACATTTGATCAGAATGAATATGCCGGTGGATGATGACGGGAAGGTCCATTTCACAACAACCTTGTTTGCTTTAATCCGAGAATCACTGAGTATCAAGATGAGACCAGTTGAAGAAATGGATGAAGCCGATGAAGAGTTAAGGCAGACCTTGAGAAAGATATGGCCGTTAAAGGCGAAGAAGAACATGATTGATCTCGTAGTCCCTCCCAATGCCGAGTTGTGTTTCCAGAAGTTGACGGTCGGTAAAATCTATGCGGGGCTTTTGATTCTCGAGAATTATCGTGCCCGAAAGTCTGGAACAGAGGTAAGTTCGTAGGGGTTAGCGCTGGTTTGGCTGGAGTAGATTTTTATAGAAATTGTATCATAATGACGAAATTGATCGTCTTTTAAAAAGGCTTTTAGAAACAATGTCATAATGGCATAATAGGAGAGACTAACAATAAAAACGCTTTAAATAACAACATTTGAATTCAGCAACTGGAAAACATAAAACGTCGAGCTGCCCAGCTGCTCTTAAGACCAAAAGCGGCCAATTCGAATAGATTTGGGCCCCTGGATGAGGTTATTCTTTCTGCATACTCATATTCTCACGTTTTTTATTTTGTTTGACGAGAGATTCCCCCATTTTTTGATTGGTTCACCTACCCTAACGTAGAAATAATCGAGTATCGCACTAATCAAAATAACTGCAGTTGACTCACTCTCCAACCGTTTTCTCACTGTCCAAGTCCTATTAGACAGTAGTGTGCAAACAGTGAGTACAAATATGTATGATTTCAGATTGGAGGCGGTGGACTCTTCGGTGGAGGTCTCCGATCATTGGTTGCAGCTGCAAAATCAGCTGCCGGGGCTGGACAATTGCCCAATAACACCCCAAACTCTGCGCCAAACTCAGAGAGGGATCAAAACGATACTTCTCTGTTCCCGTTGGTCTCAAGGCAACAGCCAGCAACCCCTATTTCCAGAGCTGAGAGTCCTAATGTAAGGATTATTAAGATAGGATCACATAGAATACTTTTTAGAAACCATACTCAATATTGTCATCTCTTGTCGACAGTATTAAAGTCAACAAGAACATTGATGACCCCGAAGGATCTTCATTTGACGATGAATATGGGTAAGATTTATAGATATTTGCTGCAAGCAGCTTCTTTATACCCTTCTCTTTCAGACGTAAGAACAATACAGGCAGAAAACTGTCGGGAATGTTCATGAGAATCCGCAAGCCCAGTCGTCCAGACCAACCCCCCCAAGTAAGTGTGTCCCCATTCCTATTATTCCCTATTTACATTTCCTCTTCTCTTTGTTTGTCACTCCTATTTTTCCCCCTTTTGACTTATGTTTCCAGCGCTCCTTACATCTGAATTTCCGGAACGGTTATCGATCTTTGGATTCGGCCAATACGGCCAGTGAGGTAAAAACTCGAAATCTGAAGGCTGAATTCAACGCTTTGTGTGATGTATATAACGTTACTTACTTTTCCATTTCCGCTTACTAACCCGCCCACATTTTAGACATTAATTGTAAAATCTTTCTTTCAGACCCAACAACTTCTCCGAAGTTCCAGAACTCCGTCTCCAGTCGACCATGTTCCTCCAGGTCAGTATCAATCAACAACGCCACGAACAGTATTCCCATCGCGGCGTGGTATGTCTCCTACTTGAAGCAAAAATTACATTTCTTTAGTTGAACATCAAACAGCGCTTGGCCGGAGTCCAGGTGATCAATATCAAATGGCACCATATCCACATCATAGTCCCGATCTGAGTAGATATGGCTCTACCAATCGAGACTTTGGATCCAATAACGCGTTATATCACAATGAGTATAACCGGCGTTACGCTTACAGTAAGTTTTAATGAACTTTACCACCCTCTTACAAGACGCTTCTTTGATTTTTATTATTTAGACGGTTCGGATGAAGAGGAATCCACATCGACAACAGCCCGTCGTTTCACTTACAACCCTGCACAAGCACGTCGCCTTCCGGTCATAGAGCCTGACGATAATTATGGAAGCCCTAGTTTCACGTTCAGCCCACCCAACGCCTCGGGATACAATAGTGCCTATGCTGGTGTCCATAGAAATCCTTATGCGATAGAAGGAAGACGAGAACCATCTCCTAACATCTCCCCCAGTAGGCAATTCCAGGACAGAAGTAGGCCTCCATTAGATAACGATTTTGAAACCCTTACAGTAATCCCTTCGGAACGGGCTTACAATCAACCAGCAACGCCTGAGGCGCCATTCGAGACTCACTACCTACCCCCTGTTACCATTATTCCTTTCCGTCGTTCGGGCCCTAATGTAACCGACCCTTTGTATGGTGCCCCTCACAACACCCCGGCAATGTTCTCCAATAGGTCAACCAATCCCATCATCCAAAGCCAGCCAGGACATCTTCCGTTAAGCGATTCAGAACCAGAAGACACCACCGACGGCCCTTGGGCTGTTATTTAGAATTCACCCACTCAGCCATTGATTTGCACTTACCGATAGAGATTAATTGCTAGAACAGCCAAGATTACTGCAGTAAATTAAAAACCCTCTTGCCAACTGAAGCATAAATTTGTCCCTCTATCTCTCTTTTTCCAATCAGGTCTACAGACATATCCCTAAGATTTTTATTCAAAGTCTATCTTTTAAGGTCGTATCGATCCCCAAAAACACTTCCAGCGTCTTCTTTCCTATAACTCGTGGTTTCGATCTCAATTTAAAGACCTCAAAGCAAAATATTTTGATTTAAGACATAAACTTGGTTTCATTTCCAAAGGCATGCTATATTTTAATTTATTTACCAAGTATTAAGACATTATCCACCATGAAGAGTAGAAATAAATGCAATCTCATCGTTCTCTTTCAGTGCAGTGCTCAACTAAAAGTCGCGTTATATCACAGTGTTAACAGAAATCGCACACCATTACCACCTAATTAAAATAGTAGCTGACCGTACCATTAGTAAATTAAAAAAACTTTAAACAGTACATGTTTCAGAAAAATCGAATGTATCAGTTTGGAAAAACAAGACATTAAATTTTGTACAAGGCCATCAAAGAACCCTGCCATTTTTAGGGTTTGAATCAGGTGCATTTTTTCAAACTTGCTTTTACATTTTGAGTAGGCATGGTTCCGGGCCGGGCTTTGCAAAATTTTGCGGCCCGGGCCGACGAATTTCCCCGGCCGACACCGGGCTTCAATTTTTAGGTCCGACCCGGTTTTTCGAACCCCCAAATGACGGGACCCCAAAAGATTGGACCTCCCAAAAGCCTGTTTGAGGGAATCCCCAAATATTAAACCCCCAAACATTGTAATGCCGGCTATAGGTGAAAAGCTTGGTCAAATGGTAAAAGTGTGGCCAAGTGGGAAAAAGTGTTGGACACCTTGTCGTAGTGAAGGAGCTACGCTTATATAAGTTATACTGAGAGTCAGCACTAACTTCTACAACACTTTTTTCCTACTTGGCCAAGCTTTTTTCCTACTTGGCCACACTTTTTTACCACTTGGCCACATTTTTTCCCACTTGGCCACACTTTTTTACCACTTGGCCACATTTTTAACCACTTGGCCACACTTTTTGCCTAGAGCCAGCACTAATCTCTACAATGTTTCGGGTCCAAGCTTTGGGGGTTCGATCTTTGGGGGTTCCCTCAAATAGACTTTGGGGGTTCGATTAGACATGGCTGCGGGCCGGGCCAAAGCAAATTTGAAACGGCCCCGCGGGCCGACGTGGCGGCCAGGCCCGGAATCGGCCCGTAATAACAAAAATTTTGAGTCTGAAAGCGAAAATTGGGGTAGCAAACAAAAATAGAGTATCAAAACCCCATCAGACAGACAGAGAAAGCATACAAAACTATATACGATCATTTTAAAAAGGTTTACAACATTTTTCTAACTGTTTTTATCCTATTTTAGTAATTTTGTGTTTTCCCGGCGACTTGAAAAAACCGGGCCGGCCGGGCCAGGCGCGGCCCGGAGCCATGTCTAGGTTCGATCACGGGGTACCGTCTTTGGGGGTTCCGTCTCCTTACCCCGATATATAATCTTTCATAAAAATTATATTTGCTAAAGTTTGGGTGACTATACACAAAAGTTTATGATCTTTTGATACCATATAGTAAAAAATTTTGTGGCGACTTAATAATTTATGTAAATGCTCAAGGGACAATTGCACAATTTATATGTTTTTCTAAATAGTTCCTTAGCTTTTGCAAAAATTAGCCTAAATTTACTTCTGATTTCCCATTTTTTTCTTTCTAGCTTAGTGCAAAATTTTCCGGGCCAAACCGGGCCGGGCTTTCGAAATTTTCTAGGCCCGGGCTTGGAAATTTAGGCCTGGGCCTGCGGCATGGCCCGTCTTCATGGCTTCGAACAAATACAACCTGGTACATTTCTCAAAACATAAATTTTTCTATCATCTTAAAAAAAGGATCAGAATTGAAACTTTGAAAAAGTTCACCGCATAGCATTCTGTCCTTTTTTTGTAACGACCGGTCACCGGAAAAAAATGATTTAATCTTTTTTTGCTAATGGCATCGCCTGTGGCGAAGATACAAAGGCCGTTGTCGGCATACACATAGAATGAAAGCCGTCTATATGAATATGTGAATTGTTTTATATGGAAAGTGCCACATCTCTTGAGATTTGGATAAATTTTTTAAACTGTACTTTGGATGATCGATGAGACATAAATTTATATCCCATGCTGCTTTTTTTCTCTACAACATACCGGAGTTTTGTCCAAGTCCCTCTACTAACAAAAGACTACTTGAAAACTTTCAAGTATTTTGGGACTAATTTTTTCCCGAGGCAAAATTCCCCAAAATATGAAAAGTACCAATTGTTGTCAATAGCTCTTGGGCCTACTTTGCTAAATTTTGCGCGTCCGGCTATATTCTAGGATCTTGGGATACTAATTTTATACAAAAAGTCGCACTTTCCGCAGGGGTGGTCACGGGCCGGGATTGAAGAATTTTGAAACAGGCCGGGTCCGACATTTGCCGTAACTCAAGTTATCAATCAATTTACTATTTTTAAATACCTGTTTAAACCTTCACGGTCCAAAATTGAACATCTGCAGTAACATATTGCAATTCATAGTACATTTTTTGCGTCAAACAGTCAGTAAGATAATACTGGTCTGCCATTAAAAATAGCCTGAAATATAATTTCATTAACTTTGCGACTTTTTGCACTTGTTTTGAAGAGCTGCACCCGCAAAATTCATAAGTCTCCAGAAAAAACCAGGGGTGGTCACTGGCACCTATTTTTCCGATTTTGGGCCCGAAGCCCGGTCCGTCAAAAGGCCGGCCCGGCCCGTGAAAGCCCGGCTGGGGCGCGACCTGCCAAAAAATCGTTGCCGTTTTGTTATAACTAGGGTTGTGATTTTGACAGTGACGTCAAATTGAAGTCATTTTCATCAAATTGCCGCCGTTGTTTCGGTCGGAAACTGTCTAACGATTAAACAAACATTATTCAAGGTAGTATAATGCCCTCAAACATGCTCAAGACCATATAAACATTAAAACAACAGTTTATAACAACAAAAGGACTTTAATAGACCTATTTCGGATCATCTTCGTCCTTGTTCTTACTTGGTTAATTGGATTTCTTTCAACAAATTGCCAATAGAATTACTGATAAATGTTTATTCGCCTATTGGGAACTAAAGTTTGTAAAAAAAGCTTCGGTCCCGGTAGTGCTATTGTAATACATTATTATATATGCACTATTTTTGAGAGCAAACGTGAAAAAAGCTTGTAAATGTGTTAGAACTTGAAAAACTACAACAACAACCCTATCAAAAAATTTTCCCGGCACGAAAACAATGAATGCCAACGGTTTGGCATTATGATAAAAACCAAGCCGGGCCTGGCCTGAAAAACCCAGGCCCGCGGCCCGGACCGGAAATTTCGGGCCCGGCCCGGTTTCAATTTTCCATTTTTGAGTCAGGCCCGGCCCGATCGGGCCGGGCCGGGCCAGGCCGGGCCGGGCCGCCGGGCCTGGCGTCCACCCCTGGAAAAAACTGACAAGGGCTCGGCAAAACTTCGTCGCCTGGTTTCTTCTTGGAACATGTACCATTTGAAAGAGCGTAAAAAACTGGTCTAGGACCACCTTAAATTTGGCTGCTATTTTTGCCTTACGCGCTAGCCAGCGGACGTTTCAAACCCCAAGAATACCACACTTTTTTACGATGCATGAGCTCATGTACCGTAATGCATAAGGTATTGAATGCCTTGTCCTCAAAACATACATTTTATTTTTCTGAAACTTCTAATCGATGGCGTTGTTTTTGAACCGTATTATAGTAAAACGCGTTCAAAAAAACTTACCCCACCAGTGATCTCCCAGTCGACATCATTCACCATTACCAAGATTCCTGGCCTGACAGTTCCACTGTCTTCAAAAAGAGGTTTCCGGCTTTTATCTTCCAGTAGATGATCGACAACCCATCTGATTACATCCTTCACTGTGACATTTCCATCGATATTGACCACGTGCTCCTTTTTGTCACCGAACAACGCTTCGGATCCTCCAGAAAACAGTACTCGAAGATTCGGCATCAAAAACAATATTTCGATACTTTTTAAGAGCCAGTTTGCGCCCTGACCTTTTTTTATGATAGGACAAATTTTCGTATAAAATGGAGCCTCCGTTTTGCAGATGAGTCAAGTCTTCTTTTTTCGTCACAATCAGCAGGGGTGGTCACTGGCACCATTTTTCCGATTTTGGGCCCGAAGCCCGGTCCGTCAAAAGCCCGGCCCGGCCCGGTTAGAGGTTTTTACAAGCCCGGCCCGTCAAAAGCCAGGCCCGGCCCGTGAAAGCCCGGCTAGGGCGCGACCTGCCAAAAAATCGTTGCCGTTTTGTTATAACCAGGGTTGTGATTTTGACAGTGACGTCAAATTGAAGTCATTTTCATCAAATTGCCGCCGTTGTTTCGGTCGGAAACTGTCTAACGATTAAACAAACATTATTCAAGGTAGTATAATGCCTTCAAACATGCTCAAGACCATATAAACATTAAAAAAACAGTTTATAACAACAAAAGGACTTTAATAGACCAATTTCGGATCATCTTCGTCCTTGTTCTTACTTAGTTAATTGGATTTCTTTCAACAAATTGCAAATAGAATTACTGATAAATGTTTATTAGCCTATTGGGAACTAAAGTTTGTAAAAAAACCTTCGGTCCCGGTAGTGCTATTGTAATAAATTACTATATATGCACTATTTTTGACAGTAAACGTGAAAAAAAGCTTGTAAATGTGTTAGAACTTGAAAAACTACAACAACAACCCCATCAAAAAATTTTCCCGGCACGAAAACAATAAATGCCAACGGTTTGGCATTATGATAAAAACCGGGCCGGGCCTGGCCTGAAAAACCAGGCCCGCGGCCCGGACCGCAAAATTGGCCTGGTCACAATTTCTTTTTGTCAATGAACAAATTTCACGGCTTGCCCAAATGGAGAAAAAAACGTCCAATGAAAAATTAGCGACATTTTATACGATGAAATATTTCTAATGTCATTTTATATCAGAATGAGACCCAAACTGCCAATATTGATAGGAATTGGTAGAAAACCTATTTTACATCAATGCACACATATTATAAACACAAAAATATTATTCTTGAACATTAAATTTAATGAATTTTGGTAAACATGGGTACTGAAAGGATGTTGTAGATCAGATTTTGTTTCATAATAATAATACGCAATCTTGAATCGTCAACATCGGCGGTTTTGACTTACATACACGCTAATACTCTACTTGCCGCGGGCCAAAGGGTAAATGTCATCACTTCGCCTATGAAATCTCACAAACTCTGTCAAAAAAACTGAAAAAATGCAGTAAGGGTGTGTGTTATTATCAGCACCTCTCGTGATCTACTGTTTTGAAGCAAATCAAGCCTTACCACCCATCAAATTTTCTCGATATTAATGTATACGTCAACTGTATCAATGATCGGGGTTAACTCAATATTTTTGAACAATACAATGCTTGTCTTCTATTGACAAGGCTACATAATAAATGCTATAGGCACATAGCAATACTTTCCCAAAAGCTTATTTTACAGAAATTACAAAATTGGTAATTTTGAGATATTGACTTGCCGTGGGAAACGTTGAAAATGGTCAAAACCTCGGTTCAAGAAGCTAAATTTGAATTATATAGGCTTCGGACGGTGTTTTATTGAACTGTATATAGAGCTTTAAAAATCTAGAACCCTGAGCTTTTTTTTGGCGAGTCACATTACATACCCAAAATCATCAATATTCACTATATGTCATATTGTGTTAATACGAGCTAAATGAGCATTGATGAGCATCCTTTGATATTTTTAGAACTGGGAAATTCTTAATCGACCTTCTTCTCCACGTGGGGGTCGTTAAACGATAAAATTCAAATATGCAAAATATCACCTTAAATCACATGGAAACGTTGAAGTGTATCAAAAACTGTCTTAGAATCCTGAAATTTGCGTATATACCCTTCAATAGGTTTGCTGTGCAACTATAATAATAGGAAACATTTTGAAAATTATATCATTTGCGAGTCCTGTGGCATGTTGCACTTTGGGACTTGTTTGTCACATTTGCACAAATTTAGACAGAACTTTGTTTTTGTCATTTTTTGAAGCTGTAAAAAGTATAAAGCCTAGAGGTGGACTTTCAAGGGTGTTAAACAACACAAAGAAGCTATGAAATTAGGTGGACAACTCCACTATTTGCAGTGGGAAACGTTAATGTATCAAAAAATCACCCAATTAAGATGACACTTTTTCTGGAGAATCAACTACGGGGTCCTCATGGAACTAGTAGAGCACATTTCGTTTATTACATCTGTTCGACCTTATACATGTTGTACAAGGTACATCAAAATTGTTGATCTTGAGGAAGTCATATTTCCCGATTCAGATATGGCAAAGGTATGAGTGATAGCTTAAATAGATGGCAGAGACTCAAAGAAAATTTTAATATACGTTTTTTATGTGATAATAAGAACATTGTATTTTTTGAGGATCAAGTTTGAGGGGCAGTTCCCAAGAATTTTTCAAGGGTCGGACGCGAGCTGCGCAGGGCGTGGACGTTTTTTTCTCCGATTTCAGTCTATTTGGGCAAGCCGTGATTTTTATGGTTTGAAGGTTTTTGGACTCTGAGTATTACCTGAATTTGTTGAAATATTGAAGTAAGTTTCTCAGATGATTTTTATTATTTTTTAGTTATGATACGAAGTGGGGCTGCTGCAAAATTGCCCGGAACGAAGATCCAGAATCGGTGCGCCGTGACTTCCGTTGGGTTGGACGCCGTCGATGGCCTAATGGGAGGAGGACTTCCTGTTCATAATCTATATGTCTTATCAGAAACATCGGGTCAGAAGTTTGGAACGTACTTTATGAGATACTATGTTGCTGAAGGCCTGAACCACAGTCAGAAGGTGGTTATTGTTGGACTAACGGAACCAGAGTTTCTGAATGAAATTCCTTCATGTTCTTCAACAATTACTTCTGTTCCCAACGAGCCGATACTGAATGAGGACATGTCAATTGCTTGGCGATACTCGACGATGCCTTCAATGAATTCTGGAATAAGTTCGCGGGATAAGAACAAATACGACTTGATCACCAAGATGGATATTTCTAATGCGGATTTGCGTTTGGTACTGGCTGACTCATACAAGAAGTTATTTGAAGAACTAGTGCTTCTTTTACAAACGGATGATTATGCGTCTGAAACTGGGAACAAGATGCTGCGGATTGTTATAAACGATTTTGGAAGTCCCTTATTCGAAGATACGGATGCTACGTACAATCTCATCTCTAAATTGAAGGTAGTGCTGTTACATTCGAATGCTGTTTGCATGCTTTATCTCAACGAAAAATTGTTTTCTACGTCTGAGATTGACAGATTTATTGCCGTCGCCGACACGTTCTTCCGTGTGGAGCCCCATGATGAAGAAATTAAGAAAGATTTGGGACTCGAAGACAATTATGATGGTCGTTTTCATATTGTCAAACTGCCTCTTCTCAATTCTTTTGCAACCAATAAGCCGACTTGCGTGGATTTGGTATTCGAAAGACATCGGCATTATCTTGAAATCAAAATATTACATTTGCCAGCTGTGATAGGAGGAGCCCTACCGGTGAAATCTGCTTGTCAAACTGTTGCTGACTCGTTCTAAGTACCTGTTGTTACTGTTTGTTGATTTTCGAATTACAATAAATATACATCGATTGTAGTTGTCAGTTTTTTCTGAGTTTAATTCCTTTGACATACCGATGAAGTAGAGACTTGTTAATTTTTAGATGCTTAAAAGGTTCTACTCTGCATCGGCAGACGTTATATCGCCGATCGAAAGCCGGTCACAATTCATATTGCCAACAAATGTGGAGAGGCAAAAATGGTATCCAATCCACATGTCGGTTCAGATGGCCAAAATGGAAGGGAGATTGAGAAGTGTGGATCTTGTAGTTGAAGTTCATGACGCCAGGGTCCCGTTTACAGGGAGAAACCCCGTTTTCCGCGACAAACTTTTCTCTGTCCGACCACATATTCTGGTACTCAATAAAAGGGATATGATAGATCAAAAAAAATACAGGTCAGTTCTCATAAGTAGTAATTTGTATTTATTTAAGGCCATTAGTGGAGGAAAATCTTCGAGATGAGGGCATTAACCATATATTATGGACCGATTGTAAGAAAAAAAAGAAGAAAGCCTTGGATGATCTGAAGCACATGATGATAGATTGCCTTCGTTCCGATTACCGATTTAATCGAACAGTCAAAACTGAATATCAAGTCATGGTTGTTGGTATTCCCAATTCAGGAAAGAGTTCTCTAATCAACGGATTGAGAAGTGTAAACATGGACAAGAAGAAAAATGCTGTTGCTGAAGGTGTGTAAAAGTAATTTTGGTATTATACTCTACAGGCGCTCGACCCGGCGTTACAGTGAGAATGCAGAACAGAGTGAGGATCCTGGATCGTCCTCTCATTTATATTCTGGACACTCCCGGAGTCCTCAATCCATATGTCCGATCGGTGGAAGAGAATATGAAACTTGGGTTGTGTGAGAATGTCCTCGAAACAACGTTGAATATGGAACATGTCGGCGATTATCTGCTCTATTGGATGAATAAGTACGCTGTTTTTTATGACCGTATATTCATTGCAGACAACAAGATTACTCCTATCTCAAAGCCTTGGGATTGGACGGCCCTCCAACTGACGATTTAAAACAGCTGTTAACAAGGATATGCCAGAAGAAAAATATGATTTTATCCATGAATATACCCGGCAAAGGACATTTCGACCGATGGAATTACAAACATGCAAATGAGATATTCCTGGGAACATTCAGGAAGAAACTTATTGATGACTGTTTTTTGGACAAGGATAAATTATAGAATATGAAAAAAAACCTAGCATCTCTTACATGGTTTAGCATTATTATACTAAAATCTTGCATTCAAAACAATTAACAAGGAATCATAACAAAATTATACCTAATCTGAGAGCGTCTTGACGGATCGTTGAGCAACAGCTTGATCAAAGCGTTCATATGATTGAAGTTTTTGCAAATCGCCATATCCAACGATGGCAGGCTTACTCAACAACATTCGTTGGGCTACTCGATTGATATCCTTGGGCGTGACTTTATCTGAAATCATAATTTTTTTTAGAAAAAGTAGAAAGATGTAAAATCTAACCACCAACAAAGTTTATACCGATTTCTTCAAGGTACTCTTGAGGATGCTTCCTTTGTCCATGATTCAGCACTTGTCTTGTCATATCCTCAAACATAACTGGTTTTATTTCCAAATTCATCAAAAGTTGCGACTTCAATTGAATCTTAGCCCTGGACAATTCTTCCATCGCAACATCAGTTTTTGTCAGTCTAAGGAACTCTTCCATGATCACAATCGCTGCGTGATGGAGCTATAAGAATAATACAAAAAATCCTTTGTCGTTTGTATGGTAATCTCTTACATTTTCTGGAGGCGCACTCGCGCGAACGGCAAATATTCCGGTGTCCATATAAGAGAAATTAAACGAAGTTGCATTATAAAACCAATGATATCTAAGGAAGATTTAATTCTATAAATAAAAGCCCAACCTGTACATAACATCAGCATAAAGTCTCGCAAACATTCCCTTTCCAGGGCCACCAGCCGAGAAACTTCCACCGCCACCGAGCAATGATTGGAGAACACAAAAAGCAACAAAATCCGGATGTGAAGTTGCCACAGATTCAAACCCAATCATCAAATGCGCAAGATTCGGGAATGGAGTAGGTCCCAAGGAGACTGACGACAAATCTTTTTCTAATTTAAAAATACCACCCGTATATTGAGCTAAAGATTTGTCGACTGCAGGAAGATGTTTGTGGAGTTGGGAAGGGTGCCTCGCCCACGTTGTGCCCGTCGGATCAAAAAATTGTTTCCCAAGACTAACAAGGAAATCGTGATCAACTCCAATTCCTAAAGATGATCAACACAAATAGTGCAAGTCTTACCTCCCAGAACCATTCTGGCCGGACTGAAGTACTGACTCATATATGACAAAATATCGCTTCTGCCGATCTTCTCGACCTCTTCATTACTACAATACTTTGGTATCCCAATCGTATTTCCTTTAAATCCAGCTTCGTGAACCCAATCAATGAGTAACTCCACAGGTTCGGGTTTCCTAATATTGGCTTCGTTCTCAAAACGAATAACGTCCGATGTGAATCGAACTTCCTCCAGGTCTATAAGAGGTCGAAGTACAGTATCCGCAATGAGTCCCGTCATTTCTCCGGTCGATTCTGTCCGGCAAGAAGCTGCATACATGAAAGTATCTTTAGTTGATTGACAATCAACTAAAGCTCCACAATCCTCTATCAGTTGGAAGGTATGAGCTCGATCGGTAAAGTTTTCCGATGTCTATAATTAATTAAAGGCTAAACTTAATGAGCTTACATTGAAAGCCAATTTCTCAATAAAATGACTGACGCCCCACGGATAATGCGTCTCATATCTCGGCCCTGCATTAATCGCGACACCCAATGTGCAATATTCTCCAAATGCCGGTTCAGTAACCACAGTAAGACCACTATCTAGTTTGGTAATATTGGCGTTGTATAATTTCACTGACTTATTATCAATCGACGCCACCTTTTCGTAGCCAGGCAAAGGCTCACTTAGGCTGATGGTGTTGAAAATATTACTCTAATGGGAGGAATAAAAAGAAGACAATAATAACTTACTTTGGATGAGCCAGGCCTCGAAAAATTGATGGACCTTGTGGGTAACCACCGTCTGAAATTACAAGTGAACAGACATATAATGGTCCACCTGAACTTACCCAAGTAATACTGCAAGTGGTCTAGCCTTCTCCATGTTGCAATCTTGAGAACGGAGCAAAATTTCTGAAATTTTATAAATGAAATTAATGGGTCAATTTTGGTTTTTTGGGTCAAAACTTTCTCGTCTTTCGTAGAATTCGTTCAATTTTGTCCTGTGTTATTTTTGCAAAAATTTGGCAAAGCTCATCAACATGTCAAGTTCAGAGAAAGGCGGCTTGGTTGCGAAGGTCCATCCCGTGACTGTCGCCATCATATCCAATCATTTCACAAGAAGTGTTTTATTGAACGATGGAAAGTATTGTCAGGTAGACATCTCTATTTTATGTTATAATTAATGTTTAGGTGATTGGAGCTCTTCTTGGAAAGCAAGACGCTAAATATATTGAGATACTAAATTGTTTTGAGTTGGAGGCGAAGGTTGAAGGAGGAAGAATTGATCTCAATGTGGAATACTTAAGAACCCGAGCTAAATTATGTAAGAGGAATTTTTGTTGATACTCCACATTTAGATGAAGAGACCTTTTCTGATCTGACCTTTTTGGGATTTTACATTATTGGAATTCACTCGGCCATTGATGAGACGGATGTCAAACTCTACGAATACGCACTCAATTTCTCTGACTTTGCCTTTATTCTCAAACTGAGTCCTCTCGTTGCGGAGTTGAACGATAAGGTAAATTTTAACTGAGTAGCTAGTATTCGATTTAGATTCCTGTTAGTGTCTATGAGGCGAATTTGGATCACAAAGAAGGAAGAACGGTTCTCAATGAAATTCCTGTAAAGATTGTAAGTGATGTCGCCGAGAGAATTGGAACTGATCATGCTGCCAAATACACTAGTGCTGGTGACAAGAATGAAGCCACTGCATCCAAGAAACTTCAAGAACAACACGGAGCCTTGAAAATGTTATGGAGAGGACTTTCCATAGCTGTCGATTATCTTGATGTAAGGTACCTTTCTAGTCGAAAAGTATTCCGTTTTTAGGCAATTGGAAAGAGAGAAATCGAACCAAATCAAGAGATCTTGAGAGAATTGAACAAGTTGGCTATCAAGGTTTCGTTCCTCAGGAATAACCAGATCAAATGTGAGGAAGAGAACATTGAAATCAATGATGAGATGATTGTCCTCCTTACGATGAACAACAAGATCTCAAATTCAATCTTTTCTGTAAGTTTATGACTTTTAAGTATTATGACCCTAGTTTAGTTGGTGAATAAGTTAAATACGGTGGTCAACGAATCCTTTGCTGGATATCATTCTTCGCCAATGAAACGGAAAGAAAATATTTAACCTCACTTGTTATACATATGTGTATGATAATAATAAACGGATTCTATTTATTTATAATGTTTACAAAAGTAAAGTTAGTTTTGCTTAACTATTTCGATTGTTTTTGCTTAACTATTTCGATTGTTTCACTTACACTTTAAAGATGAGACAGTCCGTAGTCAGAAGAGTCTTATCTCAGACTGCGTCGATCACAAATGTAAAGGTAAGCAATTACATGGTCTTATATTCACAACAACTTCTTTTAGGGCATATTCGGCAACGAAAAGCTCAGTTGTCCTCAAGATTTTGAGAAGGTCACAGATAATGTAATTAGGGAATCGGAGATGTTGGTGGGCGAGATTGTGAAGCCATATGAGTCGAGGAAACTGAAGAAACCCTCGGTTCAGCTACTTGACGACCTCTCCAATACAATATGCACGGCTGCTGATTTGGTAAGCAGTTTCCGCGTCTTTTTCTGGTAAAAAATCAGCGGATCTTTTTCGCCAAACGCAAAAAGCACTAGGCATGTCAATCCAGCATAATTGAAACCAGACATGGCAAAAAGGGCCGGGGCCGGCCCTTTTCAAAATTTCCAAAGCCGGGGCCCCGGGGTACCTTGGGCCCGGCCCTTTTTTTTGTTTGAAGTTTTTACTTTAAACTAACATCATGACGTTGTTCGCAGTACTCGAATTAGTCCAAAAACGTTTTAAAATTTAAAAATCGATCAACCTATACCCAAGATATTATTGATTTTTTTTGATATTATCCATGATTTGTCTTTCGGCTTGATATGCAAAAAAGCTGAAAAGCATCAAAAATTTGAAGATTCGGAAATGATAATCAGAACCTGAAATTTTTTGTTCCAAATTTTGATGTTTATTTGATTTTTTAAAGGTCGAAAAATCGAACCATAGGTATTCATGTCATAAGAGTGAATAAAATACTTCAGATGGACTGCTCGATTGTCAAATCCATCGTCGAAATCCTAGAGAAAGAAGAGAAAATTTAAACAACCGTAGTCAAAAAAAATTTTTTGCGAAAAAATTACAACAAAATGCCAAAAAATTTGGCACCTAAATTTTTCGTTGCAAGACAATTTTTTTTTTTGAAATCAACAGAATTTTGGAGAAAATCCTTGACTGTTTTCTCTTGGTTAGCAGGGGCAAAACCTTGCCCCCTGTCAGAAACGAATATTTAGAAATTTTCTTGATTTTGTGAGACCAATTTCGTCTACCAAGAATTATTCCCAAGGAACTTTGATATCTAAAATCTTTTCGTCAACCGATAGTGTGTGGACGAAAAGTCTAAGCGGTGCAGGAATACGCTGGATTGAATGTTACAGTGGTGGTCAAAAAACGGCCACCCCAAGGTGATGAGCTCTATCGTAGAATAAAGCTTATGTAATACTAAGACCAACGACTATAAACTTGTGGCACTGTAGTGCTGGCCTAACACGTACTGGGACAATATTTTCTTTTGGCCTGGTCAAAAAATGGTCACCCTAAATTATAGCTTTAAACGCGTTTTATGTTCGAGATTGACGCCATAGCCAACTGGGTAACTATGTCAATACACATCGGTTCCACTATTTCTTACTTTGAACTTATTCCCTTAGGCATCAGTCAAGGTTGATGACATTGTTCATGGTTAAGGTCCGGCCAAAATTTTTTTTGTTTATGCCATTCTTTTGATAATCCTGAGCAATACTGTAGACGGCATTGATCACGTTGTAACACTTCTGCCGAAATTGCACCCCTTCTGAATAGAAAACTCAAAAAATGAGATTTTTTGACTGAAATTTTTTCAAAAATCTGTTATGGAGGCCACTAAATATAGAATGCAGAGCCTGAAACATCTTTTACTTATACAAGGACATCATATACTTTTGCTTTAACAAGACACCGGTTAAAGGAAACGACCGTACAAAACGGCCGGGTACGTGTCTTTACAGTTTCCGACCTAATTGTAAGGAAGTTATGATTGATTTTGTCCGCTTCCGAATCTTTGGCGAATAAAAAATAGAATTTAGTATCACATTTTTGGCATAGTTGAGATACCACTCAATAATATAAAGACAAATTTGAATCCCTAAAGTTATCCTGATTTGGGTGACAGAAGTGGACATTTTTACGCATGAACGTGATCAATGCCGTCTACAGCATTGCTCAGGATTATCAAAAGAACGGCAAACCCAAAAAAAATTTTGACCGGACCTTAACCATAAACAATGTCATCAACCTTGACTGATGCCTGAGGGCATAAGTTGGAGTCGGGTGGGCGTCCAGGTTGGGTTTGTCGACCATAGGAAAGTCTTCGTTTCCGAACTTTTAGAACCAATTCTTTGTTGTGGCGTAAGAGACCGTTGATGTCTCTATCATATTTCATATGTTGTCCGTTGCTTTAGCTGCTGCAGGAATTCATAAAGTAACGGGGTCTGAACAATTATGATGGTTAAGTTGAAATTGCCGGGCCATGCCGGAAGATTGATAATCCATGAATATGTCGTCATGTAGTCCTTGGGTTATCCTTCATATAGAACACAAAAAGACTATTCTAGAAAACTTCAGAACTTTTAAGAAAAACTAAGAATCTTATGGCTAATTCTGTTTCTTCCAACCTAATAATCTACAGGGTGATGGTCCAATCTTGGGGGGTCCAATCCTCTTACCTTAATTATGATTAACGTTGTTATTCCAGGCAGAATGTGTGAGAAATATGCATCCTGATCGGGAATATAGAGAGGCCGGAAACAATTCAATATACAGATTAACGGATCTCTTGGAGACGTGAGTTTTTACTTAATTTTGTATCACAAAAATAAGTTTATATGATTAAGATGGGAGGGTGACTTTTCGGCTCTCGTCTTTTCGGCTGGCGCCTTTTCGGCTGGGAGATTTTTGGGATAATGAGTGAATAACTGTAATATCAACTACTTCTGATGACACAATATTGTAATTTTTTTAAAAATTATTTTTCATCTGTTTGAGGGTTATTCGAATCAATTTTCTTTGTTTTCGGGGTTTTCGATCATGGAGAATTCAAAAATAAGGGTTATTTCGGCAAAAGGTCGATACAAATGATATTACTTCCTATGACGCAACATTGTAAACTTCCTGACAACACAGAATAAAGCCGGATTATGGGGTAATTTTTTCGGATACTTTTTGGCAAAAATAAACTTCATTTTCGGATTTCCCTTGGTTGATTATATAAAGTTTTTTGGAAAATTATAAACTAGTAAAAATTAATTCGAATAACCCTGATTTTTGAACTCTCCATGATCGTAAACCCCAAGAACATAAAAGATTATTTGCAATAACCCTTATTTTTGAATTATCCATGGTCGAAAACCCCAAAAACAAAGAAAATTGATTCGAATAAGATGAATTGACTCAAACAGATGAAAAATGATTAAAAAAATTAATTACAGTATTGCGTCATCAGAAGTAGTTGATATTACAGTTATTCACTCATTATCCCGAAAGTCTTCCAGCCGAAAAGCCCATAAACCGAAAAGGCGCCAGCCGAAAAGGCGAGAGCCGAAAAGTCCTGACTCCGGTTAAGATCACTGTCAAAATCTATTTTCAGACTGAACTCTATGCCGGCACTCTATCACTCAGTATCCAGATCGGAGAAATCAGAAGCTTCCATGTTAGATTCGGTGGACAAGAGGGCGCTTAGATTATTTCTTGATGACTTTGAACAATGTGGAGTTCATTTGAAGGAAGAACAGGTAATCCCATTTATTTTTTATCTAGATTTTATTTACACTTCCTGTTTTGAAAAAGAATATGACTATTCAAAATGAAAAGCGAAGAGCCTCGCTTTCGTAAGCAAGGCCCCAATTCGGTAGATGAACCATGATTTCCGATTTTTCGGACACTGTTTTCCAACAATCCTTTGATGATTAAATCATAAAAACTTTGCCATTCGAATGCCGGGATCTTTGTGGAGACATCAAAAGGATCGTTCTTCGGCAGCATTGCATCCATCAGGATTCCTCTGCAAAAATATTTGTATATTACTGTATACTAACGTAAACAATGGGAATCCGTCTTGTTTGAACGCCGGGACATTCTCCAGCAGTCTGTGGAGGGTCAGGGCATATTCAACTTCTCCAAGAACATGCTTCTCTTTTCCTGATAGTGGATCTAAATCCCTTTTTAACACCTCCGAAGATCTTGTTTTGCGCAGGTAACATTGTCCGACCCTCGTTTGCAAATCCATGCCATTCTCACAAGATGTCCAATTGTCCCATTTGACGTAAACTTCCAAATTAATCTTGTGGGTCAACTTTTTGTCGTCGTGACCATGAATCACCGGACCTTTCCATTGAGTTACGGGGGTTTTGATTTTGGAAACATCAAGATACTATTGTAGGATGACGTAACTTGTTGTAATCTCACCTTGTCATTACATTCCCCAGCGCAAATTCCATTCTTTTTGTCTTGAATGAAGGTCGGATAAATTCTCCATCGGTGATATTCATCGAAATGTCTGTAACTTTCTCTTTCTAGGATTTCATATTCAGGTCTGATGGTCCGCTGATTTGCCGTGTCTACCAGTATGGGAGTGTAAGGAATAAGGTAATAGATATAATCGAGGTTATCAGTCTTATCATAATCAAAACAACGATAGAGTCCGTAAGTTGCTGCTACACTCTAAGATATGAAATATTAAGTCAACTTAAACTAACATTGGTTATGATAAGAAACCCATCTCTTTGATAGACATGCGGATTGGGACGGTGGATAGGTATTGCACTTGAGACTAAAACGAACTATTCGTTAGCTGACACAAGGAAAGACTTGCATATAAATTCTGGCGTTAAGACGAGCCGTGGAGGCTCAGTATGAAGTTGCTGAATGGGTAACCAATTCTTATTCTTGATAGTCAAGTACAATTTATCGATCTTGCCAGCGATCTTTCGATCCAAAAAGGCCCAATTCTTGATCTTCCCATTGTTGGCCTGCTCCTCTTCACAAACTCGGCACTTCAATTTGATGGTATCTCCCGGCCAGTAGTAGACAGGCTCAATATAAGGACGTATCTCTGGGTTATTACACTTTGGCTCGTAGTATCCTTGGCCAAAATCCAGTTTGAGGTATTCTTTGAGGTTATCTGGAAGGCCGGGAAGGGGATCTTCTTTATACTGAGGATCTGGGGCGGGGAATAACGATGGATAGTGTTCGTTTACGCCCTACAATTTATAGAGTTAAAGGTAGTTGGAAATGGTTTATAACTAACGAGGCTGGGCCTGTATTGAGGGGTATTGCTCGGCTGAATGGCAAGACATCCATTTGAGAGATAAAGAAGTATCAGCCACATTTCATTAGGGGAAATGATTAAAATAATTTCAGCGAAAAGAATTCGTCCGACTTTCAAGCAAAATCTTCGAATTGGGGATGAGATTCTGCGAACAGAGTGCAAGATGCGACAACGAGTACGTAAAGTTTGATGCGCAGAAAGAGAAAAGTTTGGTGGATTTGATCGAGCATCGACAAAAACTAGCCAGACTGACAGGATTCAGGAGTTTTGCCGACCGAGCTCAGCAACATACGATCCTTGGAGGATACGATCAAGCTGTTCAATTCCTTCAATTGGTGACTAAAGTAAGTGTATGAAAAACTAAAAAACAGTATTTTAGAAATTAAAACCAATACTGGATGAAGAACTAGAGGATGTGTATAAAGTGGCCGTGGATAGCAAACTGATATCTTCGAGATCCGAGCTCTCTCATGCTGATGTTGAGATGGCTTCGAGAATGAAACAACAAGCACTCTACAGACAGTATGGAGACCTCTCGAGATTCTTGAGATTTGGAGGAATTTTGAAAGGATTCGGAGACTTGTGTCATGATTTGTATGGGATCAATTTGGAGATTTCAAGACCGGAACAACAAGAGATTTGGGATGGTAATGTGGTTAAGATACAAGTTAAAAAGGACCCCGATTTCTTGGGAACAATATATATTGATGCCGAAAGGAGGAAGTCCAAAAGTATTGGCGATTGTCATTTTACTGTTCGATGCTCAAAATTAGTAAGGTGGAGTGTTGTATTTGCAATAACGATATTTGTAGTTAGAAGACGGAACAAGTCAAAAGCCGATTGTTGTTCTCTCTCTGTCTTTCTTCGATGGAAATAGTCGTAAAATGGGATTAGAAGATCTATTGGAATCAGTCACAATTCATCCTCAACATGCCGAGAATATGTTTCATGAACTTGGTCATGCCATACATTCAATGCTTGGTGCTACCCGATATCAACACACAGCTGGTACAAGATGTCCTACCGATTTTGCTGAGGTCCCTTCGAATCTAATGGAGTTTTTCTTCAGTGATCCGAGAGTATGTTGCGTAATAAGATAAAATATTGCTCTAGGTTCTGAAAAGATTCTGCGAGGATCTCAAGGGCTCGTTTTTTACTAATGAGTATGCTAAAGCGATGCATGCTTCTCTAAACATTTACCCCACCCATTTCCATACTCAACAACTTCTCCTTGCCCTGTTTGATCTTCAACTACATCACAATGATTCCGGTTCACCAATGAGTCTTTATCATAAGTTGCATCAGAATTTATTCCCCAGACTGATTCTACCTGCTGATTACGCCTATCATCAAGGGTTTACCCACATTGTCACGTATGGGGCTAAATATTACTCATACACCATAGCGAAAGCATGCGCGTCACAGATCTGGCAGAAACATTTTGAAAAGGACCCTTTCTCCAGAGTCTCCGGGGAACATTGGGCTGGAGTCCAAGCTCGAGGAGGTGAAAGGCCGTCAGCTGAACTGCTGGAACTTGCTCTGGGAACTAAATTGAGCGTTGAAGATCTGGCTGAATCTTTTCGAATGTATTGCCAAGAACTACGGATCATTACGAGAGGTGAAGATTAGTTTTTTATGTCTGTACTCTAAATTTAGGAATTAATAAAACTTTAATTCTTGTATGGTGATTAACTGGTCGGGAAAGCTGTTTAGATATCTCAAATTTTTGGCGAAAAAAGAATTTTTTTAAATTTTTTAGTAAAAACAGAAAGCTTGTAATTTAGGCTAGTACAGGGTGGTCAGAGAAATCGGAAAAAAAATTTTCATTAATAAATTTGCGCACGTTGGTTTAATCAGAATTTTTTTTTCATTTTACTGAAAACCCGCGGCGGTTTTATGGACAAAAAAAATTGGTTTTACCGGCGGAGATTTCCGTAACGCCTTGAATTTGGCGGAGGGTTTTTTCACAAATGAGGCTTAAAAACGGAGGCCGCTTTTCATTTTTTTTCCCTTGATGAAACACAGATTTATCGATAAAACTTGTTGATAGACCAAAATTGGGAAGCTAATTTTCACATATTCTTCATCGGCATAATTTTGCGAACAGAATTATATTATTTCAGGTATCAAGTGTAATAAAAACTGCAAAAACAATCAGGTTTTTGGGTGAATCACAAAATCAAGCAAAAGAATAAATAACAGCATGGTATACAAATAACAGCATGGTATACAAATAACAGCATGGAATACCAGGGGTGGTCACCAGGCCCGGCGAGGTTTTTATCATAATGCCAAACCGTTGGCATTCATTGTTTACGTGCCGGGAAATTTTCTTGATGGGGTTGTTGTTGTAGTTTATCAAGTTCTAACACATATACAAGCTTTTTTTCACGTTTACTCTCAAAAATAGTGCATATATAATAATGTATTACAATAGCACTACCGGGACCGAAGCTTTTTTTACAAACTTTAGTTCCCAATAGGCTAATAAACATTTATCAGTAATTCTATTTGCAATTTGTTGAAAGAAATCCAATTAACTAAGTAAGAACAAGAACGAAGATGATCCGAAATAGGTCTATTAAAGTCCTTTTGTTGTTATAAACTGTTGTTTTAATGTGTATATGGTCTTAAACATGTTTGAAGGCATTATACTACCTTAAATAATGTTTAGTTTATCGTTAGACAGCTTCCGACCAAAACAACGGCGGCAATTTCATGAAAATGAGGGCAATTTGCCGTCAAGTTGACGTCACTGTCAAAATCACAACCCTAGTTATAACAAAACGGCAACGATTTTTTGGCAGGTCGCGCCCCCAGGGGTGGTCACTGGCACCTATTTTTCCGATTTTGGGCCCGAAGCCCGGTCCGTCAAAAGGCCGGCCCGGCCCGGATAGAGGTTTTTACAAGCTCGGCCCGGCCCGTCAAAAACCAGGCCCGGCCCGTGAAAGCCCGGCTAGGGCGCGACCTGCCAAAAAATCGTTGCCGTTTTGTTATAACTAGGGTTGTGATTTTGACAGTGACGTCAAATTGAAGTCATTTTCATCAAATTGCCGCCGTTGTTTCGGTCGGAAACTGTCTAACGATTAAACAAACATTATTCAAGGTAGTATAATGCCTTCAAACATGCTCAAGACCATATAAACATTAAAACAACAGTTTATAACAACAAAAGGACTTTAATAGACCTATTTCGGATCATCTTCGTCCTTGTTCTTACTTAGTTAATTGGATTTCTTTCAACAAATTGCAAATAGAATTACTGATAAATGTTTATTAGCCTATTGGGAACTAAAGTTTGTAAAAAAAGCTTCGGTCCCGGTAGTGCTATTGTAATAAATTATTATATATGCACTATTTTTGAGAGCAAACGTGAAAAAAGCTTGTAAATGTGTTAGAACTTGAAAAACTACAACAACAACCCTATCAAAAAATTTTCCCGGCACGAAAACAATGAATGCCAACGGTTTGGCATTATGATAAAAACCAAGCCGGGCCTGGCCTGAAAAACCCAGGCCCGCGGCCCGGACCGGAAATTTCGGGCCCGGCCCGGCCCGGTTTCAATTTTCCATTTTTGAGTCAGGCCCGGCCCGATCGGGCCGGGCCGCCGGGCCTGGCGTCCACCCCTGCCCCTGTGTAATTGTTGTGAATTGAGACTTGACCCACAAAGGTAAGACTTGACCTGAAATTTTGAGAGGCTGGATACCGTTTTTTCGGTGGTCGTAGTTAGAAGATGATTGCTTGTCGCCGTAAGGGACTCCTCTTGAATTTCTGCACTCCTTTACCTGTAAATATCGATGTTTCGCCTGCTGAACGTTGTCAAAATTTCCAGAAATTTTCCACAAAGCCGTTCCGCCTCGACTTCTCATGGCAAGTTTGTTTAAGTGTGGGTTTGTTGTCCAAAAAATTTAATTATTTAATTATTGTTGTTTTTTTTCTAGGCCGTGCAGGTTTTGTCCACTGGTCTCATTTTTATGGAGCAACAGCAGGAATAGTTATTCTTGGTGGATTATTCGAAGGTCGGAGAAGGTTCTTCAGAGAAGCGGAAGCAGCGACAGAAAAGACGGCAGGAACTTCGAGTTTCGAGCCTCCAGAAAGGCACGATCTCCCGACATTTAAATTAGCTGATCTTAATAAGCATGGAAAGAATTCGGACCGCGTCTGGGTTAGATACAGAACTGTTAGTTTTTATTCCTTTTTCTTTGCGCATTTTTAGGTGTATCCAATTGTAAATTACTTTTTTGCAGGGTGTTTATGATGTGACAGAATTTGTGGAGAGTCACCCAGGCGGGGACAAGATTTTGATGGCCGCTGGTGGATCAGTTGAACCGTTTTGGGCAATTTATGCGCAACATAAGACAAACGAAGTCATGGAAATTTTGGAGACGTTGAGAATTGGATCTATTGATAGAACAGAGTTAGGAAGCATTCCTAAGGTGGTAAATCTCTTTGAAGGAGTTTACAACGACTAGTTTTAGGTAACAGATGAGAACGATGCGTTCAGTCATGATCCTCCAAGACATCCGGCTCTTTTGGTGAATTCACATAAACCATTCAACGCCGAGACTCCCCCTAGCCTAATTTTGGATAGCTTTCTAACACCCAATGATCTTTTCTTTATCCGAAATCATATGCCTGTTCCTCAGGTATTTTACACTGCAATGCCTTCTGCGTTTACTATCTGCTCTTGTTGATAATTTTTTTACCGAAAAGTAGTTTTAGACGGACGCAAAATCGCATTCCCTAAAAATTGAAGGCTTAGGAGTGAAAAGACCAATTCGATTATCAGTGGAAGAGCTCAAATTAAAATACGAACCAGTAAATGTGGTCTCAGTGGTTCAATGCGCGGGAAACAGAAGAAATGACATGAATGAATACAAAAAAGTAAATGGATTAATGTGGACAGGAACCGCGATAAGCAATGCCAAATGGACTGGAGCCAGATTGAGAGTATGTTGAGTGTTATCCGTAATAGTTTTTTTTAGGATATCTTGATCACGGCGGGAGTTGATCCAAAAGATAAACGGATTAAGCATATCCATTTTGAAGGCGCTGACACAGACCCCACTGGAGCTAGATACGGAGCTTCTATTCCCTTCCATAAGGCTATGGATCCAGATACAATTATTGCTTACAAGATGAATGATCAGGACATTCCAAAGGATCATGGATATCCTCTCAGAGCTGTTGTTCCAGGGAATGTCGGAGCTCGTCAAGTGAAATGGCTGACTTCCATTAAAACTTCGAATGTCGAGAGTCCCTCACATTGGCAGAGAAAAGATTACCGGTATCAATCATTTAAGATGTTGGAAAATAATTGTATGGGGTGTCTCAAGAATCGTAGCCTTTACATTAGCGAATAGCGTTTTCAATTTTGGAGCTAGAGCCACGACTTTTTCATATATTTACCTTCCAGGTTGTTTCGTTTGGTACAAGGTTTTTTTAATTGGTTTGGCGGATGGCTTCGAAAATTGCCAAGCTTTTTTATGAAGTAGTACTATTAAAATGCCACTTTTGCTTATTCCCTTCGCCGGTAACGAAATTTTGTGTTAATTGTTGGAATCTCTCGAGGGAAACATCCTCAAAAATCTCTGGCCATTTACCAAACCAATAAAAATCTATTCCAAGCGAAAACCGCCCGATTTGAAGAGCCATTCCTAAAAAAATTTTAGTCCTTGTTCGAAAAAGTTATTTGCTGGTGAAAGGGGCGTTTTGCACCACCCTGTAGCTACAATAATCAGACTTTTTAACATATTTATAGAGCGTTTTCTCCATCCGTAACTCAAACGGATAAAATTGATTATGATTCGGTCCCGTCAATTCAAGAATACCCAGTTCAAAGTGCGATTATGACTCCGAGAAAAGGCTCAAAAATATCCAAAGGTAACGAACGAATTGAAGGATTTATGAGTTATTTGTGTAGATGATGGAACAATCGAAGTAGCAGGTTATTCGTGGAGCGGAGGAGGAAGAGGAATCATCAGAGTGGAAGTGTCTATTGATAATGGGAAGACTTGGTATTCGGCGGAATTGGAACAGGAGTCATCGCAGGATTTAGTATGTTAATTTTATTGTCAGATACGTACGATAACCTTAATATTTTAGGAAAGAATGTGGGCTTGGACTCTGTGGAAAGCGGATATCCCAGTTCCGAAGTCAGCCAAGCCTGGGGATACGGTGGAGATTGTTTGTAAAGCAACGGATCGTTCTTATAATACTCAACCAGAGACCCCATCTGGACTATGGAACATCAGAGGATTGGTGAACACATCATGGCATCGAGTTATGGTCCATGTTACCGAATAAACCAATTATATTTTCAGCCTTCATAGAGATATTATATTTTTTAAGCCCTGTGATTAAAACGATTCTTGTATAAGCCCGTTTTCAATTGATTACTTATTATGGGTAATTTCTCAAGTTCTATTTACACTTCTTATCAATAAAGTTCCATTTATAATAAATTTGTCTGTGTGAGTGGGCGAGATCGCCTTCTTGTGTACTAAGACTGCCAGTATTGTTTGAGGTGTGGCTCTAAGGGGCCGTCCTTACAATGATGTATTTGTATTCGGAGAAGGTCATGATTCAACTTCGTTTGCTATTGTTAGACAAATGAATTAAGAAGGTTGAATCCTGGTCTGAGCTTTCTTTTTTCTTCTTGCGTAATGTATTCAAGGTCCATACGTATTATAATTATGACATCTCAGAGAATTTAATTCTTTGTTTGCAGATGATCGATCATATATTAGATGGGATCCATCTTTCCGATGCCATTTCGGTTATTGGAGCTACTAAAAGGAAAAAGTTGGAGGATCTGAGAGTAAAGTTAAAATTCGACTTCATAATTTTTTTTGTATTTAGATCCAGCGGGTCCTGACAGTCTCAGCCATGTCCATAGATGACTCCAAGAAGATTACTGGAATCCATTATAAATTTATATTCATGATGGATATGCCCACACAAGACATCCTGGGAGATAATGTATTGGAAGAAGCTGTCCTTTATATAGAAGAGGCAGTAAAAGATGGTGTTAACATCCTTGTCCATTGGTAAGAAAATATAATTTCGCATAGATTGCTTTAGCGAGATGGGCACTTCCAGATGCGTTGCAGTTGTTTGTGCGTACCTCATGAGGCGATATGAATGGAGTTCAAATAAGGCATTGTTGTTTTTAAAAGAAAGGCGGCCAAATGTTCAGTAAGTCTTTGATGATTCAAGTCTTACAATTGCAGACCGAACACTGGATTTATGAGACAATTGGATATCTTTGCCCACCTTGATTACAAAGCTGATACCCAAAGTCTTGTGGTCTCTCCATTGTATCGCAATTTCTGTGCAGATACAGGGAACGTACCCAAACTTCAGCCTCGTTGCCCTATCATCGACTCAGCTAGCACCTCAATCTCGGATGCCCAGGCTCCCATCAACATTCCAAAGGCCTCTTTGGATCAAAAGTCACCTGAGGGGATGGCTGCACGATTAAAATTCAGATGCAGGAAATGCAGAACAGACCTATTCTACGACACTCATGTCCTGTATCATGGTCGAGGGATGTCTGGGACTACTGGAGCATCGATGACGGAAAGCGACGAAAAGAAATTGAGGAGGGCCTTCAGTTTGGACAATAATCGATGTTATTTCGAATACTTTATCACTCCAATGAAATGGATGGATGCAGATCAATTCCAAGGGAAGGTAAGTAAGGTATCACCCGCGAGTACCGGCGATTCTCGAAATTATAACAAAACTTCTACCGTTGTTAAATGTTTTCTTTTAACATTGGGTTTCGCAGAAGATCGATATAGTTTCCGCGAAAGCGAAGAAGACTTGCCGCAGTTCCGCGGAGAGTATAAAAGGCGGCGAATAACGAAGCAAAGGCAAATAAAATATAAAAATAAGTGGAATATTCCTACTGAGAGTGTTATGATAGACTGAGAACAGCATGTGAGCGTGTCGAGAGAACATTTTCTTCATCAACCGAAGCTGTTGTTGAAGTGGATTCTCTGTTTGATGGTATGATTTCCATTCCAGAATCTCGAGAGCTTGATTCGAAGAACTCTCTGCCGATCTCTTCAGGTCCACACTTCACTCAGTAGAAAGATCGATGCAAATGGTATATTTAATGCGTCCGCCGCTGATGAAGGTTCTGGAAAGTCGAAGAGTATCAGAATTCAAAATGAAAGGGGACCTTGAGACAAGCCAAAATTCAGAGAATGTTGGATGATGCTAAAAAATATGAAGGGGCAGATCGTCGAGAGAAGGCGAGGACTAAGGCCAGGGACCGGCTTGAAACGTACTTTATCAGGTTGAAACTTCCTTGGAAGAGAATGGTCAAAAATTGGAACCTCAAGTTAAGGATACTGCCAATAATACCATCGATTAGAAGGAGAATAACCAGATGGCAGAGAAAACAGAGTTTGAAGATCGTCTGCAGGAATGTCAACGAACTTGTTTTCCCATTGTGAGCAAATTGCATCAGAGAACCCAACTATCTGCTCAATCCTGTGGTCAGTAGTCGAACCAAGAACCTCAATTCGGATACCCAAGATAATGTCAGGGAAATGTACCTACCATCGAGGAAGTCGACTAACTTAATTTTTACTTTATTTTTCTACTTACCCCAAGTGCGATGCTCAAATTTTGATAAAACTTGGCACAAATTCATTTTAATTTTTCTAACAAGACATGCGAGACTCCTAGCTCGCGTTTTGCAAAAACGACCGAGATTTTTAGACCGAACGTTTTAAATGCGACACTTTTTTGCGAATTTTGGTATGAAAATGCTTATTTCATTCATATTCATATTCTCCAGAATAACAGGGTTGCTTATTTCTCTTTTTTTTGATTTTTTGCACTTTTAATATCCGTATGCACTAAAGTGCATTCAATTTGCATCCAATGTTTTTATTTTTAATTAAAGACTGTGATGAACATGATTACGATTGATATTTTAGATAAATTGCCCGAAATGTTCAGAGAAGTTAGGCCAATATATATGGGGAGGTAGGAAGTGTTTGGGATCGGACGACTTGAGATGTGGAACTCATGGTGAGTTTGTGATAGTTACAGTGTACTCTGTTTGCAGTCTCTCCTTGGTTTTACATTCAAAAATGTAAAGTGGACAAGATCCGGATCGGCGGAGGTCCCTCTCTCTCTGTAAACATGGATGTCCCCAGCGTTGTTATCTCTTGATCCTTGGCCAATAGAAAGAAGTTAATTGTTATATGACTTATAAACTTTACAACGAATGAGACCAATTTATCTGATGTCGACAGTTTTCGTATTTCAGAAACTTTTTTGTTCATAATTAATGGCCTTCCTCCTTTCTTTTCTTGCCTCGGGCAATTTTTAATTCGTTTTTTGAGCTGAAAAAATAAGTCTCTTGATAACGTCAGTTGTTATATTCAAAAAGACTGTGAATATATCCTGACCAGAAAGTGAGAGTGGAATGGACACTCCTGGAATTGGATCTCTTTAAAACAGAAACTTCATCACCTAGGGCGATGCATCCCAGCCGTCCCTGGCCCGCGCCACGCCCGGCTAGTCTAAATGGGGAGAGCTTCGGTGAGTTCTCGTATTTCATAACAATCTTTACTTCTTGGATATCATTCTTTCTTCAAAGAGAAGGTTTGAGCCTCGCTTGTTATACTAATAATTTTGTATTATTGTTACAATCATCAGAAAAAAGATAAAAAAAATCTGAGTTGAACGGGTTTTTTGCAATTGTGATGTCATATCAATCACTCTTCTATCAGAAACTCTGACCTTCATTCCATTCATTCTCACTGATTTCCCTGTTTTCACACTGTTTTGAGTAAATGGAAAAAAAGAGTCGTTTATCTCGTTTTCCTTGTGGATAAATTTGATGAGCGTTAAGTGTATCGCAGCGTTTCTTATCAAAACTTTTACTTTTTCTTCGTTATCAGATCCCCGTCGACGTCGCTAATCCCCGCGATCCCACCTTAGACGACCTATTCTAGGTTGGGTAGTAAATAACTTTTCTCCCATATCTTAGGTGGTAACTTAGCTGTTTTATCCCTTCAAGAAACAAAAGAATTGGCTTTCTTTGTGGTGCGGAAACCGGTCTCTTCGTAGAGGTTGATAAGCGAGTGATAATTTCAGGTAAATTGAATTCGAGAGCAGGCCCAGGGAACGGAGAAACAAAAAAAGATCTCATCATTACCTTTATTACGACTTCTTCCGGGAGAAATTTTATTTGGTCAAGGCGATTGCGCACTCCCCAAGCCTTTATTAATTCCCGTCAGGAGTAGGAAGCATCCTTGACCCAGCAAATCTCTTTTTTGTTTACATACAATACTGTTTTGAAACCGGCGCTTTTGGTAATTACTAATTAGCAAATTGGTTTACTGTAACATACAAATGGCGGATTGGGAGCTGGAGATGGCTTTGATTTGTATTATATAATATGAGTTTATGTTATAAACTGATATGAATATACAAATATTTTTTTAAAAGTTTTTATCATTAAATTTTGTTATTTGTGACGTCATACTCTCTGGGTTTTGTTTACTTTTTGTATTTTTTAAAAACTTTCTAAATGAAGCCGCATTCGGAAAGGTCGTGGGCATCAACTGTACGATGATATTATAATTTAATTTTTTCTTGCATAATATTATATAACACTTGTTGACATGAGCAACGATTTTCGTTTGATGAATCTCTGGGAACAATACTAATAGTATTTTCTCATACACTCTACTCTTTAATAATCGCAAACAAGTTTTCTTCCCTTTTTTAATCCACATTTATCCGTTTCCAGTTTGCTTATCATGCAAATTAATGCTCGTAGGGTATAATTAGAGAAAGTTTTTTGTTTTTGGCAGAGTAATTACAGTTTATTTACCTTACCAAAACAATAAAAGCTCCTAATCGCTGGTTTTTATGGGTATCTTCAGAGATATTAATCCCTCGAGGCGGATGACTTGGTTGATTTGTTTAAATCTGGTGTAATGTGTGATTATTTATTTATTTATTTGATTACAGCCCAAAGCTGATCGCTTCTAGTTAAAGCAATTTAAAACAATTTAAATTATATAATAACATGTATTATTGTCATGTTCGCCTTCCTTTCAACTTATCGTTAGAAGTGTATATAATATTTGTATTTATCATGAGCTATTTTCCAACTGTTGACCCCATTAAATAAGGCCATTTTAACGGATTCCGAAGGATCCTTTAAAGGATCTCTTGACGCTCTTTCGTTTTGAATCCTTTCTTCTTTTTTCTTTCCGGATCCAATTCCGGGCTGAGAGTGAGGTTTGGCCTTGACTCGGACAAAGGACCTTGAGTCCGATCTTGTTCAAGGTATCCCCTCTTCTGTATTTTCATTGTTTCCGAATACGGGTGTTTGTAATTGAAATGGCTATCTTTATAGGTTTTGCTCAGAGTTATGGGCACTCGGGTTATATTTTATTTATTTATTACTATTACTTTTTTCGGGGAGCCTCAAAAATGCGTATTTTTACGTAATGGGTAATAACCAGAAAATAGGGTCCCTTCGGGCCCCCTTTTTTCCTTTTTTCTGCATTATTTTTTAACTTCTCGCATCATTTTACACCTATGTTGCGCAACCTTTCATTTGGCGCAAATTTCATTTGGGGCAGATCGAATTTCTGTAGATAGTATTAGACGTGTTTAAATTACTAGAAAATGATTTAGAATGCCTTTCAAGTGTCTTAGACCGCTTGACGAACGGTTATAACAGTAATCAATTAGCCTGGATAGCTATAATAGAAAAGAGTTGGAATAGCAGCCAAAATCTTTACACAATCTCTCGTGGTCCTGACTGCTATTTATATATCGCAGAGAGCGTTATAGACCGAATGGCTACCATTCCTACTCATTGGGAAGATACCAAGACGGTTTGGCAACCGTTTTAACCTTCTACATTAATTTTAAGCCGTGTGGCAGTCCTGCCTTGCAACGACTTCGCTAGCTAGTTAAGGCAACCCTAGCCAACTTTGACCTTTAGGGTAACGACGTTTAACAATCCCAAGCACTTTCTGGCTACTAAGAACTCAGATTCTAGCCATATCGAACACTGAAGTTCGGTCTGCCCCAAATGAAGGGTCGCTTTATATATGTTGGCAAAAAACGGGCTGAAACGTTCGGGGCCTGCGGACCCATCGCGTCTGTATATGCAAATGCATAATCATCTTAAAACAATTCTTGAAAGGCACATATTACTTAAGATCATCGTAATAGGTAATAATTTTGACTGTAATTCTTAAAATTTGATCTGCAATTTCTCAAAACATTTTCTCTGTAAATTCATTTGTTTTTCTAGAAGACCAATCAATTTATGCCGTATTTAACTCTTTTTATTTCTCTTACAAAACGTTTTGAAAGTACTCGTTGTACACAATCCGAGTTCTATTCTTCTGTTCTTCAATATTGGTTTTTGAATACATATATATGTAGGGCGGGCGTTGTTTTATTCGAATTTGAACAGCGACTTTTAACCTCATTCTTCAATCTTTGATGGCTTCCATTCTAACTGTTTTAGCGAGATTTATCGTTTGAGTAAACACTTCTTTTCTTCGATTCTTCAAGTTTTCCGACATTACTATCAAACTCGAGCTTCACTTTTGTTGGGTTTGCACTTTTGATGACTTGAGTTATGCATAACAACATGTATTTTATTGTTGTTCATCTAACCGTTAAGTCATAGTCATTGTCTTTCCTTTTCTTTCAGACCAATTAATGCGGACGTATGGACTCCCTTGCACGGTGCAATCCACCGATTTCTCCGCCGAACTTCCATTGTTTGATGTGAGTAATTGGTGACTAAATTAATATCTTCAGGAGTTGGGATGCTCATCGTCGCGAGCCTTTGATCCAGTCTTGATCGCCGCCTCCAGCCGGACTTTCCCATCACTTCTGGCTGCCCCGTGCACCTCCACCATCGAGGTCAGCAGGAAAAAACATAAAAATATCGGATAAAAATTTTCCCAGCTTAAATATTTCCATTCGTTTCAGATCGATGCCGGTTGTAATGCGATGAGAAGACGATCCAGCTTGGTGGAGGCCTTCAACAATGGCAGTTTGTATGGGGTAAGTTCGAAATTTTATATTATTTTAGGGGTTTTGGGGTAGATATTATAAGTTAAATCAAGTGTGCTAGATGGTCGACCATTATTATTAAATAATAGAGTTTTAAAAGCAGGGTTTCATTTTAAAGGCTAAATGTTCAAATTTAACCTGTGTAGGTGTCATCGTTCTATCTTTTCTCACCTCAAATGTATGCCCAAAGGCTTTTCTTTATTGATGTTTTACTCTTCTTTATTTACACTACTAATTTTAGCTCCGGTTTCTCTGTAACATATGCGATTACAAATCCGGAAAAATAATATTTGTTTCCGAAGAGAAGATCTCTCGATGGTCAAGATGTTAAATACTTTTTGTCAATAGGGATTACTTCTTTTGAGTTTTTTGACGTCTCCTAGAGTCCTGCGCTTTTCTCTTCCTCTGGCCAGGTTTTTTTATGATTTTATCGCTCTAAAGTTATGACCTGGATTCTCGTCGTAAACCTGTTGAATTCGTCGGAATTATTTCTCTGGGGAGCTATCATTTGTAATATGTCTTCTTTCTTCCAAAAGTTTTGATTCTTGAGAGACTCACTTAACGAGGATCTTCTTCAGAATTAATTCAAGACTTCTGAATCTTCCATCTTGAATTTGGAGGGAGATGGATCTCTTTAAGTGGGCATTTGATCGGTGAAAGTGAGGTCAGAAGAGAGATTAGCCGCCGTTCCCTGAAGGCACTCAGATGCCGCTTTTTTTTCGGTCCGGATTTAGAAGTCTTCTTGGCGCTCCGGTTCTAATTTTGCAGAGAAATTGTTTTTTGTTTGAACATGTCGCTGCTCCCGCCCGCTTCCTTGCCTCAGGCCGAGTCCCAGTAGACTCTTCGGGGGGAGACCGTTCGCGTTGTCGCTTTTAATCGAAATGAAAAATCTCCGGAACCACGATTGTAGAATGCCAAGCATCTCACCGCCACCCTTCTACTGCATCGTCAGACAGAAAACTACCAATTCCAGATGTGTTATCCAGGTCCATCAAGGACCGCGACACGAGGATTCGGGGGATTCTGAAGCCGAGAATAAGGTAAGGAAAGGTTATTCTTGTATAAATAGTTGTAAGCTTACTTCTGCTATTCAGGGATTTAAACAGGATATCAAGAAATGACTTTTCCTAATTGCTATCAATCTGCTCTTTAACTGATCTAACCGCCATCTACTTGATATCACTCTACTATTTTAATCTCCCGTATCTCTGAACGTTGTGTTTTGTAAGATCGTATGACCATTCCAACCCTCGAATTCGAATTCTTCAGCCGATCTCTGACGTTCCTTTCTTTTTTCCTGGTTATAAGATCTTTGTACTTGTTCGAGAATTTAGTTGTATATACAGTAATTGAGGTTACTCATCTCTGGCAGGCATTGTTTTGGCACGAGCTTGGATTACTGGTGTGACCTTGACTTAAGGAGTATATAGCACATCAGTTTCGGAGGCCTTGAGTCTTCCAAAGGCTGATATATTGTCGATGAGGGTGTATTCGGAGAGTTGTTACTATCTCCATGAGTATTCCTTGGTCAGTTTCTTTACTTTTCCTGGCTTTTCTTTACTTTGCTTTTAGTACTCGCTTGACCTTTTCTGTTTCTGCTTCTACTTCCCTGAGGCAACAAATGATTGAGCATCGGCGATCCTCTCCCTCACGTGTATATCATCCACTTTCGCCCGTCATATCTTCCACTCTTAATAGCCGCACTTCCTATTCGTCGCAACAATCCCTTCAGATCCTAATATTCTTTATAAGTCCAGTCCGAAGCTTCTCTTCAAGGTCTAGTCATGCGCGTTGTAACCGTCCGATGTGTGAGGAGATGTCCCTGAAGTCTTGTTTGCGGTCTTTCCCCTTCTCCTTGTTCACCTCAATCAGTCATGGGTGGAGGAAGGGGGGGGGGGGGGGGGGGGGAGGGTATTTTGTCGGCTCCCGAGCCCTCCGGCTATTGATCATGGCCGCGCGCGACTTTTTGCTCCTCTCCCTGCGGTTCCCATTTTTTGTTTTTTGTGTTGCGAAAACCGCTTAGCACTTTGCATTGTTTCGGAGTAGATTAAGTTACATTTGAGGTCATTTAATCGGGGCGAATCGACGCTTTGTTTTGCAGTGCTCCGACAGTGATGATATAGAGGCCGAGGAGCGTCTGAAAATGCTCAAGAGACGCGCGGGAATCACGCCGGCCCAACGACCGGTCAAGTACCCCAACAGTCAGAGTAATGTAAGCCATTTTTGCAGTTAGAATTGATATTCTTGATATTTTTATTTAATTTTTTCAATATTCTTATTCAATTGTTTCAGAGTTCTTCAACACAATACCCTCCAAGAAGTCTAATTCGAAGTTATGCTCATCAAGTTAGAGAACGACGCGCTAGATCCCAACCTCTGCATCAGATTCCGATAAGGATATCGAATGCCGAGGATTCAGAAGACGATAAACCACATTTAAGTCGGGCTGATCGATTCAGCATCGATTCGGAGGCTGGACGAAGTTCGCATGATTCAGGGATTCGAAGCTCGACGCACAGTAATTCCAGTGCTACCACGAGTAGTTCAATCAGTAGTGTTCATGAAGATAACCCGGTAAATTTTTTTCTTTTAAGTTTTGCTTTGTACAGTAACCTTTAATACACGGCTGAGTTAAATTAAAATTTTTAGGGTCTTTTGTTGGCCGAAGCATTATGGGACCATGTGGCAATGTTGACAGAGGAATTGCCGTTCCAACTGGGCGACGTTGTAACGGTTTTAGACTCCACTTCCAACTCTAGAATGTGGTATGGCTCCTGTAATGGGAAGGTCGGATGGTTCCCATCAAATTACGTTAGAGTTAGGAAGTGTCAAGTGGATCGATTTAGTGATATCAGCAACCTAGATTCAATTGATGAATATCCAAAACAAATGAGAATTTTGAGGAGAAGAGTTGTCGAGGAATTGATGGACACTGAGAGAGACTACGTCAAATTACTTGACAATCTTGTACATGTAAGCTTTTTTGGTTATAGTTGATATTATTGTGGATTTTGTGGTTAATCGGTGATTTAATTATAAATTTTGTTTTTTACAGGGGTTTGTGGAACAATGTCGTCGTCGGAAAGAGATGTTCAATGAGGAGAGAATTCGGAAGATCTTCTCGAATATCGAGCAGATTTTATTGTTACATCACAAACTTTTGCGTGACCTCGAGATTGCGTTCAATCAGAAGTCACCTGAGAGTTCGTGTGTTGCTAATGCTTTTCTCAGGAATGTAAGTTGATTATCTCTTAAATTAATCACTGTTTCCTTTTAGAGTCACAATTTCGCGACTTATACGGAGTACTGTAACAATCGACCGATCAGTTGTAATGAGTTGGAATTATTGGAACAACAACCACAGTATCATCATTTTTTTGAAGTGAATGTTTAATTTTGGTTATGAATATAGATCTTAGAAATAATTTCAATCAATTTAATTTATAAATCACCTTATTTTAGGCTTGTCGTCTTCTCCGAGGAATGGCAAAGTTGTCTTTGGAAGGATTTCTTTTAACCCCCGTCCAGAGGATATGCAGGTATCCCCTGCAATTATACGAACTTTTAAAGGCCACTCCAGCCACTCATCCAGACAGATATCCATTGGAACAGGCTCATCGAACAATGAAAGCGATGGCTTCTCATGTAAATGATGCCAAACGAAGAATCGACGCTATTCAGAAGATTGTTCTCTGGCAGAAAAACGTTCATGGATTCAGGGTAAGTGCATTAATAGTATTATTTTATTTGATTCTATTAATACAGTCTAAGTTTTTATACTATTTCAGGGTCCAGATCTGATAGATAACAATCAAAGAATCTTGATAAGCGGAGAGTTGCAATGCAAGGCCATGGTAAACAACATGATACAATGGTCGAAGGCAGTGCATGTGTATATGTTTGACCAGTCAATAGTTTTGTGCAAAAAAGATGTTTTAAAAAAGAATTCTTTGGTCTTCAAGGAGAGAATGTCTCTACAATGTACAAATGTAGTAGATTTCCCGGATGGTAAAGGTACGTTAGTAAATTTAAAAATTAGCGTAAATGTTTATATTAACTTTGTTACAAACTTAATATATCATATGATTTTATTGTAGATGCCCTGACCAGCTGCACATTGCGTAACAGTTTCAAATTATCGGGTCCCAAGCGTGATTACATCTTTTCTTGTGTGGACCCCGCCACGAAATCATTGTGGCTCGACACTTTCAGACAACGACCCCGACCTCAACCCCCCACGAATCTCGAAAAACGCCTCGCTCTCGTCACCTTGGCCATGTCCATTTAAGAGTATTACAATTATTTGTTGAGTTGTAAAGAAAATAAAGAAGTCATGTTTATTGTTCTTAATTTTAATGCAGTAAGTTAAAGTTTATTTGCTTTTCACAGATTACGGCAGTAGTTAAATAATAGGTATACGGTACTGTTTAAAGCGCTAGTTGAAAGTGATACCGGGCTTGGGGATGAGGGAAGTCGTTTCAAAAACAGACCATTTAGATCATGTATAACATAAAATAAGGCGTCTGTCATGGAACAGATGTCTTTTGACTTAGTTGAACACGTAGATTACCATGGAAACTTGTGGATTCACAGCTTGAGTTCGAAGCCGTTTTCAACATACCATCGCATATTCCTCAGATGTTGTATATGTTCCATGCACAGTAATCGGGCGCATCCCCGGAGTTCGCGGCGTTCCTTCGCCGATTCGACCAGTTGACTTACGAGCAACGTCTTTTGCTGGAACAATTATTATAAATAGCTACATATGTTATTATATGCTGTAGTATGGTGAATCTTACACTAGTCTTTGTCATGATATGTTTATATAGCAACTCAACTTACTTTTAAGTCGGCGATTTGTTTGTCCAACATCTCCAGACAAGTTGTGGGTTCAGCCGGAGGAGGGGGCGGGGCGTGGAATCGGGGTTCTGGTCGGACTGGACTGAACGCTGAGCCTGGATATCTTTTGAGCTGACGGTAATTCGGTCCTATCGTATCTTCATGCCGTTGTATCAACTCCATATAGCCATCAGAATCATCAGCATATTCAATAGATCCACAACGAGATTCAGCGGCAGAAGAGTAAGGAATTGCATAAATCGGGGATTCGGGACGAGAAGAGGCCATTGAAGAACAGGCCAACTCATCTGATCCGGAATAACAGGAGTCAATGGCTTGAAGATCGGGATGCAAATCTAGGAATGACATATAAGGCTGTCTCTTCTGGGTGTCCAATTCATAGTAAATATGATCGTAGTCGTCTCCTCGGACAAGGGGGGTCCTATGGCCACTGTCCACCTCTGGGTACCCACATTCCACCGCCTTATCCACTAGATTTCCCCTTCTCAGGATCTGAGTTGATGGCTGCCAACTGGGTTGATGGACCGAACATTCTGGGCTACTGTCCTGACTAGCATACCCAGAAGAACAAGCCGAGCCAGCCATAGTGTTTATACGAAGGGCTTCGTCTTTTGTTAGATGAGAAAGAGTGGAAAAATAAGAGGAATCGAGGGCATCCGACATAAACGAGGAGTTCATCTCTTCTTCGGGAACAAACCAAGGATTTGTACAGATCGCCTGGAATAATACTCATTTTTAAAGGCCATCACAAAAGGACACATAACATTTACTGCACAAAGTGCAGGGCTTTCGTCATATGCAATATATGCGTTTTGGAAGTCAAAAAAGAGGTCATAGGAATCGAAAGTGATGTAAAATCTGCTCACCCGCCGCTTCACCTCTCTGGCGCTGCCCAACAAAGGGCGTTGGTTACTGTAAACTCGGATATCGCTAGGTCGAGGCAGAGATCCGCATTCCGTTGGACCCAAGACTTGGGGGCGTTTGGGCTCTGAGTCTCGTTTACTCTTCCGGAGATGATCTCCCAACCAATTCGAGAGTTTCTGCATGACTCCTTCTTTCTTGCGTCGAAAATGAAGCTCCGGATAAGTGATGGGGAGCTCTTCTTCTTCCTCTTCGAACACGTTCCGACACACTGCACGACGTGCTTTGGGACGACGTCGACGGGATACTGTAACAGAAACATTAAGCAATCATCCAGGGAATAAATGGAGAGTAAAAATCATACAGTCTAAAGAAATTACGGGGAGAAACATAGGTTTACAAGATGTTGAGAAAATGAGGGACAAAGGTAAAAGTCGCACGGATATCTTGAATTACGGATCTAATGTTGTATGACCGGATAATCACATTGACGAATGCAGTGCAAATAAAAAACGGTCGGCCCCGCAGGCGATAACCCCTTCAAAGGTGGATTGCGTAATACGAAAGGGAATTGCAGGAATTTGCTGACCAAAAACAACAGCAAAAGCAAGCTCTTTTTTGCTTATCTCCTACGAATAATCGAATAAACAGGCCCGTGGAGAGTTTTTTTGGAGCGAATAAACAAAACTTTGGAGGACACGACAAACTGCCGGATCGCCGATGATAGCCGTGTCATCCGCGATCCCGTGTCGTGTCATTCGCGCGCCCCTTTCCCCTCGTCAGATCCAATCTTTTTGCGACAAAACTTTTTTGGGGCAGCCCTGGAATGAGCCACTTTTTCGGGCCTCATCCAAGAATATGCAAATGCGCTCCAAATTGAGTTAAACAGAGGCCCGCCCGAGTGTCCACGCAAGGAATTCGAAGGCTTTCAATTTGGCCTCCGGATGTGGCAAAGACACGGCCCCGAGAAAAGGAGGGAGGACGCTAATGAGGTGCCCACTTATTAGTCCGACACATAATGCCGATCGAATTGGATCCAGATTGGCGACAAATTGAGTGCCGATGACATTCTCGGATGAATGAGTGCGCGGATTTTGGAGATATCTTGAGAAAAGAACCCTTTCCGGAGGGCTTAAAGCCAAATTGTTTTCTTAAAACGGTCAACCTCCATACTCAACTAGAGATGACTAAATTACTGGATTCTTCTAAATAAAAATTGATAAAGAATATATTATAGAAACATATAAGAAAAGCTAAATAAAGGGAATAAAGTAATTAAGATCTTATGTTCCCCCTCCAATCACCTCACGCCCTGAGGCATTAATGACTCAAGGCCATTCCATTACTCTTTCTTACCATAAATTTATCCGAACGTTTCTAAATACATTTCCGGAAGAAAGAAGGCGGTTGCGCAACCAAGCTTTAATTGCGCGCCCTGAGGGAATCGGAGAAAAATAATTTTTTCGGAACTTTCATTCGGAAAATCTGAAACTTCTGGACGGCTGGTCAGTAAAAGAATTTTGCATGAAAATGACGAAAGGCCTGGACTCGGCAAATCCGCGGCGCCGATGAAAGGCGGGCAAAGGAGTCTCAAGTGTAATCATAACAAAGACAACTCGGAATATCTGAGAATACAATCGACCGACCTTGAATCCTTTCACAAGTGGAACGCGACAAATAAACACGCATTGCGGTGTGTCAAATAGGGCAAAGAAGGCCTTAATTAAAAGGCCATATGTATTATCCATAACCAATCCGTCGTTGGCCAAGGTGATCTCCCGCTGAAAAAGGAGAATGGGAGCATCCGATTTACCGGTTCTCGGACCTGTTGAGGAATGGGGAAAAAGAGGAAAAGGGTTTGTTTGTTTCGCGCAATTCAACACCGCTGGAGTGATCTCGAGAGGTCGAGAGTCGGATGCCTTTAGAGAATCCGGAGATTTCGGTTTCTGCTCAAACAAACCCTTAGGCAATCGTCAGTCGACTGACGTCGAATGACATCGTATAATCGAAGTCTGAAGAGCCTGCTGTGCCTCTGAATGTCCCCGGGGAACAGGGGACGGCACTCAATTGAAAGGACCGAGATAAAAAAATCTAACTTCCAAGAACAATGGGACAAGATTACGGACGCAGGCATGCTACAAAGGGTCGCATTGTTCTAATGAAAGGCTACCGTACCTGGGGATGCGCTTTCGTCGTACCACAACACCTTTGGAGGATAAAAAAGAAGTTGCTTCCGCTCGGAGTGAGTGCAACAATCGGCAAGCCCCAACGCCCTCAGGGGAACAATACCGAGGCGGGAGTTCTGAAGCCAGGAAGGAGACCAAAAAGACTAGGCTAATGTCCAGCAAAGTCCTTACGAAAACAAAGGATTCACCGGGAAACGCGAGAATCCATGATGGCTGTAAAGGGTATACAAAGAAAGTCACGGCCATTGCGTATTACAGAGCACAAAGAAGCAACAGCTCCATCTTATCAGTGGAAGCATAAACCCATCGCTCGGCCCCACTAATCCCTCAGGGCGTAAAGTTTTGGACGTGGAAAAGATGGGAAAAACAAGTCATTTGTCACAACGCCTCAGGCAATGTCAGCCTGCAACTGGTGATCTTTTGTAAAGCGGGGAACGTTGAGTGGAATGAAATGTATATAATATGGGAGAGAGACGGGCCAGTGCCCCCCCCCCCTTGCCTTTTGGTGTCCCGGAATCGGATTAATACAAGAAATCACAAAAACTTAAATGCCTCAGGGCAGAAACGCGTTTACCATATCAAATTCTGGTAATCCGATAAACCGCCGGAGGGAAGAGTTGATCGAAAATCGAAACTTACGACGTCGGAAAAAGGTCGTGGACATGCTAACACAAAGGACGGGCTTCCGCAGGACAAGATAATGATATTTAACGATGTAACGTTTTCCAATTTTATCAACTTCCAAACAGTAGTAAAAAGCGCTCGCTCGTAGGTAGGTAGTATCGTATAAAATAGGGGAGGGAAGAATCCACCGAAGCGACGGATTTGTTGAGGCAAATCTGGGGGCTTGGGTAGTCGAGGACTCGTTTCCTCCGGGGTTTTATTGCAATCACTGTACCGGAAAATCATAAAACATTTGAAAAGGAAAACAAATTCCACTTACCTGTATTCTCTCTAACTTATACGGGGGTCAGAAGAGCACCGCCTCAGGGCACTCCACGGCCAGATTCCATAGGACCGGGGACCTTGGAAACGGGTGTTCTGAAACAATTCCAAAAATGGGAAAGGGAGAAGATGCGGGATGATTGATCGGTATCGGATATCGGGCGATCAACTCCCTCGATTATCAGGGTGATGTTGGAAGAAAACCGAGGCAAAAGAATATTATATAAGTTAAATCTTGCAATAAAATTTAAATTAATATACTGCATTAGAAGAAAGATAACAAAACAATGTCAATGTTATTCCCAAACAAAAATTCGCAATGTCCACTCTAGTCTAAAATAATATCCCCAAGCTTTGGAAATGTTAATGACACCTTCCCTCTGTTTCTTATGACACTCTAATATGAACCCTCAATCTCTACGACGATCTGATTTCCGCCGCGCAAACGCCCAAAAAAAGGAACCGGATTTGAGGCCCCTGCATCTTATCGAATATAGACTCTGGACGTATATAAATAAAACAGATGGGAAGACGACACAACAACATGTCAGCAGCCCACGGACATGTGACTCGGTATCTCAATCAAGGGCAATTTAATTTGAATAAAAAACTTTAAAAGCAATATTAAAAAGTTATTTTATGAAAAGTCATTTTTTCGGCAACGGTCCATAATGGGTAGAAACCATAATGGGAAGATGCCATAATGGGCAGACTTCCAAAATAATTGAAAAAATTTTCAATCCCTTACATATTTGTAAAAAACAGTTTTTTTTATTTTTACTTGTTTGCTTAAGTAGTAGTAGTAAAGTAGTAATTTTTTTACTTTTCCAGAAAACAGTGTATATAGGGGTAATGGATGATGCTGATTTCGAAAATCGTACTTATTTTTCCTGAATGTTACAATTTTTTTAAGTTGTAATCTTACTGAGTAATGTAATAATGTAAAATTCAAAATAAACGGGTAAGGTTTTCGAACTCAGCACCCTCGGAAACCTCAAAATCTAATATTTTCAGAAAAAATTCAAAAAATCACTACTTTACATTGCTACTTTTAAGTAGAATCTTACAATTTTGCTTAAAAGCAATATTGTAAGATTCGAACAAATGAGTACGATTTTTGAAGTCAGTATCATCGATTACCCCTAAATCCACTATTTTACTACTTTACTACTACTACTTAAGCAAACAAGTAAAAATAAGAAAAACTTTTTTTTTACAAATATTTAAGGGATTAACAAATCTTTCAATGATTTTGGAAACCGGCCCATTATGGCATCTGCCCATTGTGGTTTCTGCCTATTATGGACGCCCACGATTTTTTTGTATGCAATATAAAAAATGGCCGTGCCCTCGGGGCTATTAACTCCACAAGTGTTGGTTGTAAATTTTTTGTTAGAAAAAAGAAATCTGGATTGCACACAAATCCCCCCGGCAAACACATTTTGACAAGCAATTCAAATTCTCTGACAACATTTATGAAATTAGATGGGGCTCTTGGAATGGAATTGACTGAACTGATTGCCCTTGGCCCTTTTCTAAGCCCGGAACGGCCTAATTTAACGGGTGTTTGTGCAGAGAAACGGGGGAATCAGCGCGCTGTTCATAATGTCATCCATCCGATGCCTCCGTCTCAATTGTTTTGATTGGGCCTAATCCCCTAAGGCGTTTACATTCTAATTGCGCACTTTTTTTATTATTCTCTTCAGAGCAAATAAAAAGAAAGACCACATCCTGAATTCAAAACGGAATTCACGGTGCAATTCAAAGCTTGAAAAATAAGATTATTATCAAAATTATCGAAAAATTCAAACAATGCAACAAGTGTTAATTTGTAAAAACGGAACTCTTTTTTAATCATCTAAGCAAGATAAAAATTAATGTTTGCGCCATCAAATTCCGCTTTCAGATGAGTATTTGACTGCCTTTCTGAACCATTATCTTCTCCGTTTACGAGCAAACCTCTCCCTCCGATGATTTCGGATACCTTTGACCTTAAAAATCATATTATATCAGACCACGTCGCCAGTAAATCGAGGCGACTTTAAGAATGATCTGGCCCCCAATCCCGCCTCTCCCCCTTTTCCGGATAGGACATTCACTTAGAAATGGGAGAACACTCATAAAAATGGGGAAAGAGCCTTTTAAGTCCGATTGGGACAAAGTTTTTATCCCCATAAATGCCCAATGAATACCTAAAGCGCCCCAAAAAAGGAAATTGTGTCGTATTTGGAAATGCGCGCAGTGTTGAATTTCCAAGGCCTCGTTGCAAAAGGAGGGAAATCAGCCCAATTATGAGTGACCAAGCCCTCCGGGCAGACCTGGGAAAGTGAGCTCAAGAAGTTGTAAGACGAGCCCGTAGCCAGAAAGGGCTACGGGAGAAGAATTTGTATAAAAACCGAGACTTTGGAAAGAACTTGGGCCCTTACTTATTCATAAAATCCAAAACTTATTACCATTTTTTTAAAACTTATAACCACTTTTCATCCAACTTAAAGTTCAAACAAAACTAGGGACTCTAAAAAACGGCTCTTATTTCCATGCAAATCCCCCATTTAAATATTTTCGGGCAATAATTTTGATTCGAATCGGAAGAGAAAAGGCGTTTGAAGCGAATAAATTGATAACATTAATCTACCACAACTGTTCCGACGGACCAGGTGTTTATGGTGCTCTGTTTTGTTATTGCACATGCCTGAAGGGATGGGGAAGATATTCGACTGACCCCCAGCCAACATTAACTTTTATGGGGCTGAGGAAAAGACACGAAAGAAGAGTAATGGACTCGGGAATGTGATGCAAAATGATACAGTACGGGAAGAAAATGTCTGAATTAGGAAGTAGAGATACTCGATACAAATAAGCTCATGGTTGCTATGGGGATAAACAAAAAACAGAGCTTATTATAAAGCTCAAAAAATAAAATTTCCTCCCATTGCCACTGACCTTTTCCGTCCGCATTGCCCTTATTACGTAATCACCTCAATATCCTAAGTAAAAACCATCTCCAAAGAGTCTAAATCCATAAATCAGACTCCAGAGGAGGACATATCAAGGTCAGCGGACCCATAATCGCCTTACAATACAATCGTTTAAGCGACTTTAAAGATGACTAAAACTCGAGGATTGGATGGAGGAAAACGAAAGGGCTGTGTTCCCTTAAGCGAAAAGTGTGAAATTCGGTCTCGCCTTTGGCAAACCCTCGACCCGGTGCTAGCTGGCGTTGATTGACACGAATCTTAAATTGGGATGACTTAAGCGCAAAAAAATTCTTCTGAAGCGAACATTTTATTTTTATTCAAAAAAAGACACCGCCACCGGCTCAGTTCTAGTTGTATAATAGATAAGATCGGAGTAAAGATATATTTCTGTAAGAGAATCCCCCACCATCTAGACCATCCACTTAGCTTATATACATCATAGAAGATGGCAGAGAAATACATTTGTAATTGTAATGCGCATTTTTAAAGTAAAATAAAGAACTTGATGACATCTACTGGTCACTTCTTGCGGCCATGCATCTCTTTGCCTTCGAGGAAGTAGGTGGTGCACTCTCCCTTTCCCTGCAATTCGAATATAAATCCCATTCCGGTCATGGTAATAAATTACAAGGTCAATCATCATCCCATGTACATATTTATTATACATATAACCTACTTTTATTTCTACCTTCCCGCGCTCGTTCACTACAAAGTATTGGTAAAAGCAGCGGATCAAATTGTAGGAAGCCTCGCTGATCTTAAAAGGAGGAAATTTATATCATACTTGACTTGAGAGTTGACATAATAAAAAAAAACCTGGATTTTGTTGGCCAACCCAGTTGATTCCATTCTGCTGGCCATATTGACAGTATCTCCAAATAAACAATATCTGGGAGCTGCCAATCCAACAACTCCAGCAGCAGCTGGACCACTGTGAAATCCAATTCTCACCATCATTAATTCATCTGGTTTGTGTGCCAATTTGAAATTGGATACAAACTATAAAATATTATAAAGGCAGAAGACTACCATACCGTCCTCATTTTGAGCGCAATCTCAGAAATGTGCATAACATGAGCATTTCCATTCTCTTTGGGGACTCCGGACACAATCATATAAGCATCTCCAATCTAAACCATAGTGTACTCAATTACGCCACTTTATCCAACTTACAGTCTCAACTTTATAAGCATCATGTTTTGCGATGATTGCATCGAATCCAGAGAACATATCATTGAGGAAAGTGACAATCTGGAGGGGTGTGGAAGTCGATGAAATCCTCGTAAATCCTCTAATATCCGAAAACAAAACAGTGGCGTTTTGGTAAAGTTGAGGGATGACTGGTTTGCCAACTTTAAGATCCTCGGCAATTGAACTGAAAGGAAATAAAAACTAAAAAATAAAGTTCTTACGGAGGAAGCATATTTTTCAACAATCTATCAGCTTGTTGTTGTGCATCCTCCAACATAGCCGTTCTGTCTTTTACAAGTTGTTCCAGATTAGTGGTGTACTACAAATCAATTACAAATGAATTACTTCCTTACTTACATCCTCCATCATCTTCATCATCTGGTCGACCAGAGTTCCACTGGCTGTTGACTTGAGGTTACTATTTACCATGGTTTTCATTCTTTTTATACTTGGTCTCATTTCGGGGATCTCCAACCAGCAAGCTTCAATGGCTGACAGTAACTGGAGATTGTACGTTTCTTCAGATGGGAGGTTTTGTTGATTCGGAAAAATTGGCCGGATTATACGATCATCGTCGTTGGCCATGGCAATCATCTCCATGATCTCTGAAAAATAAGGATAAATCTTAATCTTTCAAATTTTATTTTAAATTACGATATTTCCGCTCAGGGAAACAGTTGACCTATTAAACAGTCGGGAGGAACAGTTGCCACGATTTTTATTGCTTTTTTGCCCAAAATGGACGAATAAATTGTCGTTGTAAACTTTACTTACTTGATGGGCCTTGATTCCTCTCATGGAATGGTTCCAATTTGAACAAAATCTGATACATGACCATCCCCAAGCTGTACATGTCCGCAGCCTGACTTCCTGGAGGAATAAACTTGGTGGTTATGATCTCTCGAATGATTTCCGGGGCTTGTTGGATATACTTTTTGCTCATTGCCTTCTGATGCAATGCCTTGGATTCCGTGTCTTCTTCAGAAGAAGATCCAGAATCAGAATCCTTCTCTTTATCCTTTCCGTTTGCCTTGTCTTTTCCTCCTTTTTTCTTCGGTTTCTTGACTTTCATGACCATCAATTTGAGTTCATTGTGTCTCAACTTGTCTCCAATTACTTCTTCAGTTACAAAGTTGGTCAGTTTAACCGTCCAATTCGAATCGACCAAACAATTTTGAAGACATAGCATTCCATGATATTTTACTACTGATTGATGGAGGAAATGAAGTCCCTGAAAACTTTATTTGAAATCAGTTCGAGTTAGGTTACCTTGACGACATCCTTGGCGAACGAGATTTGAAAATTCCTGCTGATCTTAAGTTCTTCGTTGAATAGGACGTCCTGAAAGCACATTAATCATATTATCTATGATATGTTACCTCCAAACTTCCACGTTGGCATAGAATCCAAAGGACTATCACTTCATTCTGCTGATTGAAGCACATTCCATAGAATTTATTGAGATTGTCGTTTTCAATTAGTTTTAACTGAAATTTAAAATATTCATTGCTAAAATTATCTTACTTCTTTTAGTCTTGAAAGATCGTTTTTGGGGAAACTGATGTTCCTTGTCTGTTGATATCTCTTGTAGGCACATCTGACTCCATTTGCAATAGCCTGTTTGGCGCTGAGTCGGTTGTTAATCCTCGATCCAATACTTCCACCAGCTGACGACCCCAAAGTTGATTTGCCAATCGATGACTCGGATCGCTGTACGATTATTAATTCGACTCATTAACCACTAACTTACTCCTCCAGCATTTCCTTCGAGCAATCTGACTTGCTCTCTGGGAATTCTCCATGTCATATCATACAGTAATCTCTCCTTTTCCTTCTTGTAAATGAAATAACCCATTGGTATCGCGATAGCCAAAAATCCCAAGAATCCGCAGATTACGAATACAATTGTGTAATCACATAGACTTCCGTCGAATCCACATTTGGGCATGTCAGCAGGCATTGCACCATCATATGAACTCCAATAATGAGGCATTACTTCATGAGCAACATGTTCAGAACAATCGCTCTCAGATGCTTGACATTTGGCCTTGTCACTCAACCTCGCTGTAAGTTCTACTACAATTCTGACAGTCCCATTCTTCACATAATACGTCGCATAACTTGGTACTCTGACCGCTTTGTTGTTCATGAGGACTTGACCAGTACTTCCGATGAATTGACGGCCACACATCTTCCTCCAAACATAGGCCCCATTCATGTAAATAGACGCATTCTGAGTCTCATCATAGGCATCTCGAATAGCTAGACCGTAAAGGAACAAAGCGTCGTATAAGGCAGCATATGAGAGAGTGGCGTACTGTAAAGTAATTGTAATTATGTCCAAAATGTTTACTTACGTAACTGCTGATGATCCCGGTGACTTTTGAAAATCTGACTTCGAATTCTTCAACAAATTTCTTGTCATATCCATGAGCGGTGATAACAATGGCATCTTCAAAGGCAGTCCTCACTTCGTTTTTATCCACATTACTGGCTTCCCAAGGATAATGGTCATGTAACTGAAAGCATATACATATGTACATAACAAATATTTATATGTACATACATGAGCCAGCCATGGAATCACATAGACATATTCCGGAGATTTCATCCCCGAACGATGAGCGGCGACCATAAAAGATCGACTTGTATGCAAATCCATTCCCATTTCGACAATGATTACTAAGGAACAATATGAAGTTAATAATGATCACTAAGATTACCCCTGGCTTTGTTTCTCAACTGCTTCAGCTTTCCCGTAGCGATGATTTCGTCTGGCGTCATGAATGGATCCAGATCGATCTCAATATTAATCTCAATTCCATGGTCTTTCAGTAGGTTTTTCAACGAATGCAGACTCAATCGATCAAAGTTGATGCTGGCCTTAACTAGCCCCACTTGTTTCCATCCATATAATTTTAGATAGGTTAAAGTCGCCCTGGCCATTTCTGTGGCCGACGTTAAGGCCACAGACCCTAGAGTATCGAAGACTGATCGATCTGAGAGTGCATCGTCACCGGATAAATGAGCAATGATGGGAACATTCCATCGTGACACGAGTCTTCCAATAACCAACATTTCTGTATTTTAATGTCATTGTATTACTGTATTCTTCCTGTTCTTACCGTTGTTACAGCCGGGACCAAAGTAAATGCTGGCATTCCGCAGATAATGGAGATAGGCGGCGTTCTCCACTCCCGAATACCGATTACAGGACTCCATGGTAAACACTCTGAAAGGGGTTACTGTAATTTCCTTCTCAATCTCCCAATTTCCTGTTTTACGAACTTAATCTCCAAAGCCCTATTTTCTATTTTGTGGAGATATTTTTTAAAGACATTACAGAAATGGAGTTATAGGATAATCTCCGGGACTGCAGACAATGATCTATGTTTCTATAAGGACGCCGTTGAAGTTGGAGTCATAGGTGTAGCAGGTAAACAGAAAAACAATGGGTATTGTTGCAGAAATGATTGACCATTTTTCCATAAGACAGTGACAGAAAATATATAAACCAAGATCATCACCCTAAAACTTACTGGAAATTGATTTCAGGTGGAAGAATATTCCTTTCCTTGAGATCCTGAGCACACATCTTGAGTACATGAGGTTCGTGGATGATAGTCGGATCATTGGGCTGCAGATGGGCAATCCTCACCATATTCCCGGCACTTGTACTGGAAAGGATTCCGATCAGCACCATCAGCAACATGGGACCTGGCGAAACCATGGTCATCACAACAAAAATGGAGTCTGAATGAGTGGCCTGAGACCAGCGGATACATGCCAGGCCCGCCTAAGATCCCATTTCCTGGAGTTAATCCTCCCAAATCAACAGAGATCCGAGATGAGGTTGGCTAACGGGATTGGAGGAGATTGTGGGTGAGGCATGCCTTTTATAAGATTGGATTATCCTTTATGTGTAAATACCAAGATATTGTATATAGTACTTCAAATCATTTCACACTTTCTAAAATACTAATTAGGCGGATTACTGTACTTTTTGACCCGACTTAAAAAATCCCATTCCTTTATTGAAGAACAACCGATTTTCTAGTCGAGTAATTGTGAAAAATACAATTTGCAAAAAAGATATTATATATTGCATGTAGATTATATTTGGTTACTGTAACTTCCATCACCGGGATATAATAGTTGAATTTACTTCTTCTTTCCTTCCAGGAACCATGTTGTGCATTCTCCTTTGCCCTGCAAAACAAATGGAAGCTTTACAGAAGATAAAAAAGGGTCGAGGACATCTGAAACTCACCTTGACTTCAACTTTGCCACGTTCCACGAGAAGATAGTTCTGGTAGAAGCAACGGAGGAGATTGAAAGCGGCTTCACTGATCTGGAACAAGGGCAATAATAAAAATAATCGGGAATCTACCTGAATTTTATTGGCCAAACCAGTCGATTCCATTCTACTGGCCATATTGACAGTATCTCCAAATAAACAATATCTGGGAGCTGCCAATCCAACAACTCCAGCAGCTACAGACCCACTGTGGAATCCGATTCTGACCATCATCACTTCCTCTGGCTTGTGGGCCAATTTGAAGTTGGATACAAACTATAAAATACAGTAAACCGTGTACAAAACTGCGTTATAAAGGAAATAAAACATACAAAGTTACATACCGTTCTCATTTTGAGCGCAATTTCAGAGATATGATAAACATGAGCATTTCCATTCTCTTTGGGGACTCCGGACACAATCATATAAGCATCTCCAATCTAAACCATAGTGTACTCAATTACGCCACTTTATCCAACTTACAGTCTCAACTTTATAAGCATCATGTTTTGCGATGATTGCATCGAATCCAGAGAACATATCATTGAGGAAAGTGACAATCTGGAGGGGTGTGGAAGTCGATGAAATCCTCGTAAATCCTCTAATATCCGAAAACAAAACAGTGGCGTTTTGGTAAAGTTGAGGGATGACTGGTTTGCCAACTTTAAGATCCTCGGCAATTGAACTGAAAGGAAATAAAAACTAAAAAATAAAGTTCTTACGGAGGAAGCATATTTTTCAACAATCTATCAGCTTGTTGTTGTGCATCCTCCAACATAGCCGTTCTGTCTTTTACAAGTTGTTCCAGATTAGTGGTGTACTACAAATCAATTACAAATGAATTACTTCCTTACTTACATCCTCCATCATCTTCATCATTTGGTCGACCAGAGTTCCACTGGCTGTTGACTTGAGGTTACTATTAACCATACTCTTCATTCTCTTTATATTTGGTCTCATCTCTGGGATCTCCAACCAGCAAGCTTCAATGGCTGAGAGAAGTTGTAGGTTATACGCCTCTTCAGAATTCATATTCTGTTGATTGGGGAAGGATGGGCGGACAATTTGATCATCATCGTTGGCCATGGAAATCATTTCCATCAATTCTAAAAAAATCAATCGACACATTAAACCAGTCAATGTAATCATAATACGTAAAACTATCCATTTTTAGGTCAACTTACTGTTAGGAGAGATGTTTCTTTCATGGAAAGGTTCGGCTTTAAAGAGAACTTGATATAAGACCATTCCCAAGCTGTACATATCAGCTGATTGAGATCCTTGCGGAAGATATTTGGTGGTGATGAGCTCACGAATAATCTCGGGAGCTTGTTGGATGTATTCTGAAATGATGACGTCATTTCACAATTAATTTTTATATCTTTTCTATTATACTATATTAATTTTTTTCTTGCAAAAAATAGACGTTTTCGTCTTACTTTTGGTAGCGTTTTTGTCGCTTTTCTCGAGCATACTTCTCTGTTGTTGTTCAAGAACATTATCGCTCTCATCCGAGACCTCATTATCACTTTCATCACTGCCTTTCTCCACCACTTCCTTTTCCTTCTTGCCCTTCTTCTTTTTGGAGGTAGGTGGTTTTACAGTATGATATCTGAGCTCGTTGTGTCTCAATTTGTCTGCCACTACTTCTTCAGTCACAAAGTTTGTAAGCTTTACATTCCAATTAGAGTCCACCAGACAGTTTTGGAGACACAGGAAACCGTGGTATTTGATAAGAGAAGTGTGGATAAAATAAAGTCCCTACAGATTATAGTAGTGTTATTACAGTACTGTTTAAATGGCGGTTACCTTGACAACATCCTTGGCAAATGACACTTGGAAATTTCGGCTGATTTTGAGCTCCTCATTGAAAAGGACGTCCTAAAATAACATAAAACATTTGAAAGTTTTTACCTCCAAACTTCCACGTTGACAGAGCACCCATAATACCACAAACTCATTTTGTTGATTGAAGCATATACCGTAGAACTTGTTTAGATTCTCATTTTCGATTAATTTCAACTAAACAATGTAAATCTGAATTACAAGAGAGTAAACTTGCCTCCTTGAGTCTAGACAAATCAGATTTGGGGAAGGTGATGTTTCTAGTCTGCTGATATCGTTTGAAAGCGCATTTAACTCCATTGGCGACAGCCTGTTTAGCACTTAGTCTGCTATTCGCTTTAGATCCTATGGAGCCGCTGACAGATCCGCTGGTCACCGATTTCCCGATCGAACTCTCACTTCTCGAGTTGGTTCCATGTTCCAGAAGACGGACTTGTTCTCTCGGAATCCTCCACGTCATGTCGTATAACATGCGTTCTTTCCTATAAACTTTATAAATCGAATCATCATCACTTACTCTTTGATGTAAATGAAATAACCCAAAGGAATTGCCACAGCCAAGAAGATCACAGCACCAGCACCCGCGAAAAAGGGTGTGTAATCACAGAGTCCACCATCAAATCCACATTTCGGCATCTCCGGGGGCATTACTCCATCATAAGAACTCCAATAATGAGGCATCACTTCATGGGCGACGTGTTCCGAACAATCATTCTCAGCCATCGCGCACTTGGCCTTGTCCATTAATCGAGCTGTCAACTCGACCACAATCCTCATCGTTCCATTGACCACATAATAAGTGGCGTAACTGGGCACCCGAACTCCCTTGTTGTTCATGAGCACTTGGCCCGAGACTCCGATGAATTGTCTGACCGTCATCTTCTTCCAGATTAGACCTCCATCCAAGAAAATAGAAGCATTCTTGGTCTCATCATAAGCATCTCGAACAGCCAATCCGTATAAGAACAGAGCGTCGTATAAAGAAAGATATGACAAAGTGGCATAGTGACTGCTTATGATTCCTGTCAGTTGGGAGAAGCGATGTTCAAAGTCTTCGATGAACTTCTTGTCATAACCATGAGCGGTGATAACAATCGTCTCATCGTAAGCCAGACGGACCTCATTCTTGTCAATGTTATTTGCTTCCCAGGGATAATGATCGTGCATCTGAAATTATTTTTGAAATATTTTTGTTATTCATGTGTTATATTTTATTGATTTTATTATTCGTTCAGACTTACATGAGCAAGCCAAGGTATTATATAAACAAAATCGTTTGTCTTCATTCCAGATCGATGAGCAGCAACCATGAAAGCCCGACTTGTATGCAGATCCATACCCATTTCCACAATGATGACTGAAAAGAGTATGGTAATGTGAGGCAACAAGATGAATTACTGTATATAATCGGATAAAACTTAAAAAAATCATTTGGAAATATTCATGTGATGACGTCATCCTTACTTCGAGCCTTATTTCTCAGCTGCTTAAGTTTTCCCGTAGCGATTATCTCATCTGGAGTCATAAACGGATCCAACTCTATTTCGATATTCACATCAATATCATGGTCTTTCAACAGATTCTTCAAGGAATGCAAACTCAAACGATCAAAGTTAACACTGGCCTTGACCAGACCAACTTGTTTCCACCCATACAACTGAAGATAAGTTAAGGTTGCACGAGCCATTTCTGTAGCTGAGGTTAAGGCCACCGATCCGAGAGTATCAAAGACTGATCGATCGGAAAGCGCGTCATCACCAGACAAGTGAGCAACAATCGGTACATTCCACCTTGACGCCAAACGGGCAATAACCAACATCTCTGCAACCCGTATGATCAATCTAAATGAACTCACCATTGTTACAACCAGGACCAAAGTAAACACTGGCATTCTTCAAATAATGAAGGTACGCAGCATGCTCCACTCCGGAGAATCGATTGCAAGATTCCATAGTGTAGATCCTAAAGTATAACAGCTTTTAAGACTCTGAAAAGAAAAAAAAATAATCTAAAGCTTACTGAAAGTTGATGTCCTTGGGTAAAATAGCTCGTTCCTTGAGATCAGCCGCACACATCTTGAGCACATGAGGTTCGTGCATAATGTTGGGATCATTGGGCTGTAGATGGGCAATCTTAACCACATTCGGACAGACCTGTAGAAGACAGAACCCGAGCAGAAACGGCAGCGATACTAGCAAAAGACGCATCGTGCCCAGACTGAGGGCTGGCTTCAGGAAATCGGCACAAATATAGCCTCCAGTCATAGGCCGTATCGCCGACTCCGGATACGACCTTCACCATGGCCGCAGGGGATTAATGTTGTGTCTTTCCAAGTTTCTCGCTAAGCGACAACTTGAGCAATCCGGAAGTGCGTCTTATGATGGAGAATACGGTCGGCTCTAGTCTCCGACACCATGAAGAAATTCCATCACGAACGGAAGTTGTGTTGACAGCAGACCCCTCAAAGATACAATATCTCCATTACTTTTACTATATCCGTAGAGTAGGCAAAATCATCTGGCTAATATTTACAGTCCATATATTTTTAATTTTATCCGCCTGTCTGGAAAAAACTCAAACTCGCACGATTTATTCGAATTAGAAGCAATGTTCCGGCAGAAAACAAGAAAAAATACAGGACTTTGGATTGAAGGACAACTTCTGAGAAATCTAGAATAGAAAGCACGCAATCGATATGAGAATAGAACGACCCGTAAGTTCAAAGATTTAAAGTACAACATATGTGAGTATCAAGACATAAAAAAATATCGTAATTTGAAATCATTTTATGATAGAAAGCAGATTAAGCAGTAGTGATGGGAGTAACGTAAGATGGCCCAAGAGTCTTCCAGTTATGACGACAAAGAGGACATTGTTTCCTATTCTTGGCGGAAGATGGGCCTCCAAACCATTCTTTGACACAACTCTTGCAGCCAACGCATTGGGAACAGAATTTACAACGTAACGGAGCCAAGGCTGGTTCCGCAAAACAAATTGAACAGGATTCCCCTACCAATTAGGTATACAGTGACAAGATTCGACTTACTGAAGGAACTTGCAGGAACAACAGCTGGAGAATTACAACATTTGGGGCCTTTTGATGATGAATTCACAATAACAACTGATTCATTCAGAGCAGTTTCCGCATTCCACAATTGTCTGGCCAATATTTCATCTTGTTCAATCTGAGCCCTTCTAATTTCCCATTGTCTTTGAGCAGCCAAGGCTTCGGCGAATTCAGCTCCTTCCAAATTTACCGATACGTTGACAGGAGCATTTACACGATTCGCAAAAGAAGATACCTCGATGGAGGACTTTCTAGCAACTTGTTCACCCAAAAAGGAAAGTGGAAAAGGGATTAACGCGGCATGTGGGCATCGATCCTGTCCACTTGTCTCTAATCCCAGACTGAATCGAGAATTAATCGACGATCCCATCGAAACAAGTCCTTCAGATCGAATGGGCAAATTGGCAGAAGAAGAGGAAGAAGCCGCGGCTTGTGCGATATTTATACTCTAAACCAAAAGTAAAAACGAAAAAACAACTTACGGGGCAAACTGGTCTGGCCACTGTGGGACGACTTCTAAAAACATTCATTATATCAAAAAATAGTCGGATTAAAAATCAAAAGTTTGTCTTAATAATAACAAAAGCGGTCAGCAACTTTCATACAAAAAACTTCAACGCAGCCAAAAAGAAAGATTCGACCATACCTTTTTGGAGGAGGGATTCTGCTGCCCAAAGCAAGTCCAGACCTGGTGGTCATTCGATCGGTCGTACCTGCTACGGCGACATCGCTTTTTCTCTTTACTCCGCCATTACTGACATTTCCTTCTGTCACACCGCTCGCAATTGGGACCATCTTCTGCAAATGACAATCAAATTTTTGCGGGCTTTTGCAAAAAAATTTTAAAACAACAAAAAAAATGCTTATACCGAAAGCCCACGACGACCGCAGCAATGGTTGCAGCGATGGCGATGGAAACAAAGGTGTTCGACGAGTACACTATGATAGTGTTACTCGGAAAAAATGAAAAAGTTTTAAAAATATTATATTTTATTCGAAGAAAAAATTGCGCGGTCTTTTGGTTTCGCGGTGGGAGAAAATGAAAACGAGTTCGCGAAAGCGACTTGCGATCTTGTGACATTGCCAATACTGTACTTTTCTCATTGTATTTACAAGTAAAACAAATTAATAATTTAGTGATCTTTGAATGCATAGACTTCATTTTTACTAAATCTTCCAAATTTTTATCCAGTTCTACATTGCACATGGTTAGGTGGTCATCCTTTAGCGGCAAAATTTTATTGACGGCATTATATAGTTTTATGCAAAGAATATGTGTACTTATTTACTAAAAAGCTGAAAAGATTACCCGTTACATCTTAAGAGTTCACCAAATCCGGTATAATGCTTTTGGCCTATGATTTTTGGGCTTTTAGCGGTCGATTTCTCTTCATCAGTAATCCGTTGGCAATTTTTGAAGCCGGTTCCTATAATAACTTTTCAAGGGGTCTCTAATGGTATGTAACACATGTCATTTGGCCATGCAGAGTTTGTGCAAGTCCCTCGTAAGAAGAAGACCACACTTTGGGGAAACTACCAAATGTAGACTACATTGACATCGAACAAACGTACACTTTATTTTACATTGTTTTTGACAAGACGAAATAAGTATCTAATTGTAAATCTAATGCACCGTGCGTATTATTAAATGACATGTAAGTTCTTATTTGTTTTTATAAGTCAATTCGGCAAGAGGGCGCCATAATATTATATGTAAATATAAGTAAAAAATGACTTATAAAAAAATCATGTCATTATAAGTCATTATAATATGTCATTTACTCTCCCCTGTGTAGACAAATTGACGTGTATCCTATATTATAACAATATGTGGTAAAAGTTCCTTATTCTGACCACAACTGGTTAGAATTAGCCGAAATTTGGCTCGCAGAAGTAAAAGTTTGCGAGCCCGTTAGTGGATCTTAGTCCCACGTAAAGGACCTGAATTCGACGACAAGTTAACCCGATAAATAAACCCGCGAGTTATGGTATAATATTTATTGATACAGTATAAAAGGTAAATACAATAAGCCCGAGTAAAAATAGACCGCTGTAGACTAGACCTAGTGTCTATGATCGATCTTGTTGCTGATTGAGCGCCCCTTATATACTCCTCATTGTCGTCCAGTTTGGACGCACCAGCGCCCAACTTGAATCTCCATCTGCGCCCAATTTGGGCGCTCTGGCGCCCAGTGCGTGATAATATACCATGCATTGGAATCGGACGAGACGGCCTACCGAGGAAGAGTCGGGAATTGTCTCGTTCTAATAGACTGGACACGTAACGGCTAGATTCTTGATGGTCAGACAAAAAATCGAATTTTATTACCATTTTTTCAAAAATTCAATCAATAATGACAATTATTAGCTAAATAATCGCTTTTTTCAACAGAGAAAAATTGCTGTGTTTCATCTTTTGTTTCCAAGAAAATCTATCAAATGAAAATAATGCTTCTTTTCGTATAAGCTATCTCGTCAAAAGTCACAAATTTGGGCGCGACCTGGCAAGCTCCGATCGTGCGCGGATCCCGGAAACAAATTTGTGGTGCATTTTGACATTTTATTGGCCCGTGACACTAGAGAAGGAAGGATGCCGTCTGACTGTTCCGAATTCGCCCTAAAAAAGGGGAATATAATCGTTTTTAGTGGAACGAAACATTTCTTGGCCATGATCTCGAAGGTAAATTTTGGCTGATATTTATACACATGCGTTACTACTTCAAAAGTGTTACCTTTTTTATTTTGTTCTTTTTAATTAAGCTGAGAAACTTGCAGAGTAAATTTTGGGCAAATGGCGTTTGGTTTACCTCAGCGGAGCACTATTATCAATTTACGAAGGTCAAAGAGTTACTCAGCGAAAAGCTGGCCAATTCAATGAAGACTGAAAAATTGGAGCCAGCTGAAATGAGAAGGAGAACGAAGAACTTCCTCAAAACTCATGCGATACAACAATATAAGGTGGATGAATGGAAAGATCGACGCGCTCCGGCCGTTCTTTTTGATGCAATTAAGGCCAAATTTGATCAGAACGAGAGACTCAGGAGGAAGTTAGTGGAGACCGGAACAAAAGTTCTGATAAATACGTTCAGTGGGGACAAGGTGTTCACTTCTGGGTCAAACCCAGACGACTTCAACAGATGGGCATCTGAGCAGAATGCCGTGATACAAATGCCCGAGAATCTTCAATGTTTTAGAAGCCGGGATTTCCCGATTATCCACAAAGGGCACAATGTTTTAGGGTTTCTATTAATGGAGGTATGTTTTTTACTTCATTATATTTTTTTCTTTGAAGCTCCGTCAAATTTATCTCAAAGCGATGACGTCAGTTTTTCCACCTTCCTTGCAACCTCCCACCATCAATTTTGTCCCTTCCTTTCAACCACCAGCAGGTCCTTCGTATTTCTTATCTCCATCACCTTCAATGTCCTGCTCCTGTTGCCAGCCATTGTCCAGAAGCTGCGGTTATGGTCAAGTCCGATATGTCTTGAACCCTCGGGCATTCAGTCAACCTCCTGGCTCCTTCAACCAGCTTTCATATTCATCGTATTCACCAAATCTAAACAACAATTAATAGAGTTGAAGATACTGCATGGATGTATGTTCGTATGTATATACTTAAAAAAACTTCTCTGATATTTTGTTAAAAAATTATACTTGTCTGATATGGGATAATATTATTTTAATTTTGAGCAGATTGGAATAGTTACTTTGTAAGAGATGATGAGCAAGAATACTGCGTAAACATAATTTATGTTGCCCAAAGTTTAGACAAATCTCTAAGTTTATTTGAATGGGTTTATTCTTATGGAAAAGATTTCTGGAATAATTAATGAAGTTGATGCCATTTTTTCCGCATTCCGTGAGTCCCCTGAGGACATTATATAATAGACGGTACCATCTGCCTCTAAATCATTCACCCAGCTGCCTATTTACCACTGTCGATGCTATTTCTGTATATTATTATGCTAGAGAAGTGATCTCAGAGCCTATTTCTTTTTTTAATCCATTCCGAAATGTCGTTAAGATACATGATAAGATACATGATGACTGCTCTTCATTATGTCATTTTATGCAATGTCTTATAAAGTCGGTAGATTATACACGCTTCACACTAAAGATGGCGTCATTTCCCTTCCTCGGACGCCTTATTTTCAATATCTGTTGAGGATAAAGACAAATGGGAGGATGAATAAGAGAAATTCTGGAACTATTTATCCGACTTTTGAAGAGTTGAGAGAAATGATGAAAGACAAGGTCGAAGAGGAAAAGGAGAAACTGGCCGAATGTGTGGAGAGAACTACCAATAAGTTCAATAAAGATAAACTTTTCCGGGTAAAGAATATCCATGCATCAAAGGAATATAACCCAATTGGTGATGGTGGAATGTTTGGGTCAGGGTAACGATGAAGAAGGTCTGATGACATATTATTGCGTCACTGGCGATTGCTATCGCTTGTGTTATGATGACAATTAAATTATCGTTACAGTTACAGTACGACAAAAAAAAATATCTTCGGATATTTAAATGTTAATGTAAATTTCGAACAAAATAATTTCAAAACCACTTTCGCGATCATTGACGAAAATTGGGTTAGGGCGACAAACAATTTGCGACAGAAAACGGAGAAACGACAGGTTGTTTTTCTCTGAAATATGCCGGTTAACAACAACGCCAACGCCGAAGGAGGAAATAACAATAGAGAAGGTACGGTTTGAAAAGGATACTTCATTAATTATGTATTTGCAATCCTTTGACAAAATTATTTGCAGCTAAAGTAGATGAACTTCCAATCGGGACTATCCTGGCGGGCAAGTTCAAGTTGACAGAACTTGTCCTTTCCCATTCTGCCCTCGGTCTGACTTATAATGCGATCAATAGAGAGGGCGATGGCTTCATTGTCAAGGTGGATTCGGAGAGGAATCTGTTGTCGCTGGTTCGTGCAGAAGCGGGATTTCTTCAGGCCGTCCTTCAGATCAATGCCTGCGATTTCTTTGTACAATTTATGCACGGTGCGAAATATCAGAGAACTATCTACTTTGTTACTCGTTTCCGGCCCGGACCCACTCTCAATCAATGCCTCGGAGCAATGCCTGCGGGCAAATTCTCGGTTGGAACTGCGGTTCGAGTTGCCTATCACGTCTCCAAGGTAAGAATATACCGTAAAAGAAATAGATAGAGGAAGACTGAAACATCTGACATCTCGGGTTGATATCCGTATTTTCAGGCCATTAATGTTGTCCACATGTTGAATTACCTTCTCCGTCGTATGGATCCGAATGTGATCAGATTTGACGTCCACACGAAATCCATTTATTTGAGTGATATGAGCAGCGTCAGAGTGGACCCAGTGAAGATCAAGTTGGATGCTCCTGTGAGATGGGCTGGCGCTCAGTTATATGCCCCAATGCAACATCATAATGGAGGTAAAGCATACAGAACTCTATTTACAATTTTAATACTTGTTGCAGCATCAGTTGGAGCCAGACATGACATCGAAGCGTTGGTATTCTTGCTGGTGGACATGACCACGGCCAAGTTGCCATGGGAAGGATGCCCTCTGGATATGATGGGATCAGTGAAAAGACAATCAATTACGGATCAGACTCTTTTCGCTGGATGCCCATCTCAATATTCAGCCCTTTACACCTACATATCTTGTCTGTCTGACGATCATATCGATTATGAACAGATCTGGAAGAGGATGGAAGAGACTTGGAAACAGGCCGGGGTCAAAGATTTGAAGAGTCCGTTTGATTGGGAACCCATAATGAGAGCTCCAGATGCTCATGGATATTGATCACCACAGTTACTGTGATTTATGCAGATCAGAAGAATAAAATTGTTTGTATTTTAATTTTGTATTCTTATTTGTATTTTACAAACCTCACGGTTAATGGAGTTACAGTATTGTTATCGGATAATTTGTCGCTCCGAAAATTAATAAGTATTGGTTTCCGCAGCTCGCGCCCTAACAATTCTTCACGGCTTGAAACAAAGCATTTTTTAAATCAGAAACGAAAGCGGAAATTTTCTCCGCTTTCTGATTAGCTTCAAACTCTTTTTCCATCGAGTTTATCTAGGTCACCAATTTCAAACTGGATTCGAGAAGTAAGTTCTCTTCCAAGGTGAATGTCTCTTCAGATTCAGCCCATATTCCGTCGTTGGGTACTTTTTCTCTGAATCAAAACCCCAACGAACAACTTCAACGAGAGGAGACTGGTGAGGAAGTTCAACGTAGATTTGAGGTGGAGTGTGAATTCATTCAATCATTGGCCAATCCTCATTACGTTACATGTAATACTACAATTTTTGATGTTAAGTTTTGTTTATCCATTCTTTCAGATCTTGCTCAGCGCGGGTATTTCAAAGAGCAGTACTTTCTAAACTATTTGAAGTACTTACTTTATTGGAAGCGCCCTGAATATGCAAAGTAAGTTTTCCACTTTTTATATTTTTATTGTTTTAGATGTCTCAAGTTCCCGCAAGCCCTGTCAATGCTCGAAAATCTCCAGAATGTTGACTTCCGAGAAGCAATGGTCGTTTCGACGAATGCCAAGTTCATCGAGGATCAATTGTTGTTGCAATGGCACTACTACCTTAGACGACGAGCAAAAATTCTGGTAGGATCTCTTGCTTTATTTTTTTTTCTTGGAGAAAATTAAATTTGCATAATTCTAGCAAAATTCTCACGTGGCCGAGGATCAACAACCAAGTTCAAATGAACGGCCCGAAGATGCGACTGTTGATGATGGAAGAGCCGAGAAAGAGAACGACGAAAACGATGAAAGAAGGATCCATAATCAATTATAATTCAGTAATTTTATTCTTGTTTTGTCTTATTGCTCAAAGCGAAGCTTTTTCCCCAATCGAAGAAGGAGAAGTTATGATGCCTAATGAATGTGAATCTTGTGTTGTGAGCATCAGAGACTTCCAAAATCACGCCAGGAGGTTGTCAAAGAAGTTTGTACGTATTATTTTTACGGTTTTATGATTTATAACGATTACAATTATGTAATTTAAGGGTGAACCGGGCGTTGCAGAAGGCGTTTTCCTTGACCTGGTCGAAGATTTCTGTACAAGAATGATGGAGTACAGAGTTCATAGAGAGAAACCGGGAGTTGATAGGTTCCAAAAAAGTGAAAGTGCTCTCATTCATAAACTAAAAGACATGGCCAGCAAAGGGACCAATGTAAGAATTGGTTCCTATTTTTTTAGTTATTGGGATTTGACAGATATTATCTTTACATTATAGATCAAAGCAGATATACCAATGAATCTTTGGGATGAACCTCCAGTAGAAGCAGCTAGACTAAAGTTTGATTGTGAGAGAATTCTGGAAGCAAATGAAGAGATTCTAGAGAAATGGTTCTACAAAACACGATTTGACAGCGATCTGGTGGTAGGTTTAGGATTTGTGTAATTGGTGAGCACAATGTATTGATGATGATTTTTATTTTTTCAGGATGCCGTTTGCCACAGTTTTGATGGCGCACCGTGCAAGAAAGAAAGGGAAGATCTCTAGACAGTGTTTACATAATAAGTATATTATGTTAACTTTTTTACCTATTAAACTACAATTATATTTTTGTGGTCAAAATCTTATAACTGTTAGTTACAAATGTTTGTATATTTGATTACAGTTGACGAGGTGATGGTATGAACTTGAGTAAACCTTGATCTCTGTCGGAAAATTATCCCCGGCTTTTTGTTGGATTCGAAAACCCGGGTCCGAGTTTACAAAGTTTATGAATCTGCCTGCTGGTGCGGAAATGGTTGTATATTATTGTAAAGCTCCCCCTAATGGAAATCGGTTTTTGTGCGTGCGAAGCGGAAGCGAGGGAAAGCACTGGTTATTATTACTTGTCAAATGCTGCGATGCGAAAAGCGATTGTCTTGATCAAGAGCTTCGAAGTTTGTTTTATAAACCTCTCGACACCGGATCGGAAGGCCAAGAAGTGGCCTCGGCCTCGAGTTATTAAAGAATTGGTGGCCCAATGCTAACAACTCCCACTCTTGGCCTCGTTCTCTCTCTTCTCGCGCACCTGTTTCGACAGAAAGGAGTTTGAGTCGAAAGAAAAGTTGAGAGTGTTGGGTTGGGTAAAACAATAAAGATTACGGTAACAAACAGTAGTGGCCTCAAGTGGTTAGTGGTATGACAGGACAGATACTTGATGGCCAGACAATTCATAGCCTCTTTGTCTTGATTCGAGGATAACTCGGCAAGATAAACAACATCCTTTGCACAACTTCTGTTTGTTGTCCAAATTTCATATTATTACAGACAAAGAATACAAGGTCATTTTAAATCGTATTTATTTATGGCTACAGTATGCTCACAGTAACTCCGGTTGATAGTACACAGGGTTTATACAGTAACTTCGAGGGGATTGCCGCAAAATGGAAGGTTTTTGTCGCCTCTCCAACAATTATATTATTCTTCGCTCTTATTGTCCAGCGTGAATAAAAGAACTGCTGCCTTTTACCTGGTGGTGGTTATGACGGTTTTTTGAAATGAATTCTGCTCTGATTCCTGGATAAACGCAAGGGCAATTATAATTCAATATAAACTGGGTTTGGGACGGTCAACAATTGGCTAATCGGTGGGCAAAAGACTGGACTGGGCGGTACGCCAGATGCAAAATAGAGATAAAAAATCAACTGTTAATGATTTTGCAGTAATTGTCAGATATGTTTTTTTATAACAATAAAAATTTTTTAAAAGAGGGTTTTTCGATTGAAGGTTTAGAATAAGTAAATTCGCGCTGTTTTTGAAATACATTTATTAGATGCAAACGAATCCATTTAAAATGTTTTTTGTGATTCTGAATAATGGGAATATCAATGTACATTCATGAATACGGTAAAGAAGAAAAACCTAACACCATTCTTTGGAATTACAAGCGGAATCATTGTTAATTAGTACTTGATTACATTCTTTGGATGTTTGAAAGTCGGGGAGAGAATTGCACTGGTCTGGTGCGGGCGAACTACAGCCCGAACCGGGACAAAAAAGTTAGATAGGGAAGTGGGAAAGGGTTTTGATTCAACGGATATGTGCAGAAATTAATGGAAAGGGCGCTAATTAGAGGAGGGAAAGGCCAGCTTCTTCGGGGACATCGATGGATTAATATTAACCGAGAAATACAAAAACAAATGGAGAATAAAGCACTGTGCATTGAAGCCCTGACGAAAGCGACGGCCATGGAACAATCGGATTATATAAATCTAGAGACCCGTTTGAGAACAACTTTCGAAACTATCCAAATAATTAGTTTAAAGCCTTAGATTTGTTTGGGGATAGAAGATTCTGATAAGAGATAAGACCAACATTAACTGGGCTGATTTTGGATACCGAGAGAAGAAGGAGAAAGGGAACTTCAATAACTTAATCAAGAAGATTTCCCAAACTCGGATTGGGTGGTGGGAGGACTTGTCGCTAGAGTTTGTTGTTTGCCAAACAATCCAACGGCCGCGAGACCACCGGGGCCAAGCAGGGCGGCATATCGTTTCCAGAGATTCTCGGCATTCTGATTGTTCTGGGTTCTGAAATTTTATGTTTGTGAAGTAATAACTACTAGTAATATGACTACTAATTCCCGAGTGTTATTATAAGACCTTAATCCAATAAGTTCAGTCTCCGAAGGTCAAGTCCCCGCTCTAATTACCGGCGTCCGCATCCAAATTGACGCAAAAATTACTCGAGGCTTCGAATCCATTAGATGTGGGTTTCTGAAGACGCCTCTTCCCCCTTTTACCATAATCGGAGCATTCCGGTTTTGATTGGTCCGTTCGTCTTTTGGTTTCACTCACGGGTTTTCTACCGTACATGTATTACGGCGATTAAGGCTGATCAAGGGTATATATCTAGACAAACAAGCGCGACCGCCTGGTAACCGAGTTAACTGGTTAACTGTCCAAAAAGTTATGGTCAGTCTTACGAAACAAAGGGTTACTATTTTGTAATTTTTGGTTGTGGTTTGACCTAGAGACTATCCTAATCTTAGCATACATAATAGTATGAAAATAGTCATTACTTACCGATTTGGGCGTCCTTCTCTCAGCGTCCAATTCCTAACTTTTGCGTTGTTTTTGAGATGCGAAAGTAGTAATTTGGCCTTGCTCAGCTGCATTTCATCACTCAACTGATCCCATTTAAAATAGCTCATCGTGGATTCCACAACTAATCGTATCTGAAGAGGTACTCGGTATACAACATAAGAGTTGAAAATACAAAAATTGGTATTTTAATAAGGATTTGTCAAAAGCTTTTTGGGTTTCCCAGTACCTTCAATTTACCGAATGATTTCGAAACATTATTTTAAGGTCCAAATAAAGTAATGCTTACTTTGGGGAGTTGTCTGGACAATAAATGCTGGGCGCTTTCTCCATGAAATGTGCGAAGAGAAATCTGAATATTGCGAAGTTCATCATCCGTGATTGATTCGCGCAGAATCTGCCATGCAAAGACCTGAAACCACGAGAGCGTTAATTCAAAAAGTTTTGGTTTCCTTTTGTTTGGGGCTGGTCTCGAATTACGGCCCTGTAATTGTTTCTCTCGCTGCGGGATAAATGGAGTTTTGGAGGTTCAGAAATATGGGGGGAGATCAGTAACTGAAGAAGTTCCCAGCCCCCCCCCCTGCCCAAATGGTTTCGGGGTTTTCGTTTCTTCTTGCCCGAAGGCTTTCAGGCCCGAGAAATGGGTGTCCGATTACCTGGGACACAACTTTTTGAGTGCGGCTCTTATTACCGTAGTCAAAAGTAAACGGTCGTCCCCTCTACCGTAGAAAACATGAACTATTTGTCTTTTGAGTGGTCAGTCATTCGGGAAAACTTGAGGAACCTGAGGCTATCGGGAAAGGAAAGCCGCTTGGATAACCGAGATTAAGTGCAGGGAGTCAAAAGCGCAATACTGATGCAATATTTAACATACCTTGGGTTGTGTGCTCTGGAAGCTCCTGGCGGCCTTCTCCGCCGCCCTTCTGACCGCACCTTCAGGGAATTTACTTTCCACGGCTATGGCTGCCGCACTGTCTGCACCTTGAGGCCAATCTCCATTCGCTTGCTGCTCTTTGGCTGATTGTTGCAACAAATGCCCTAAGGCTACATTCGCAGCATTTGTGGGAGATTCTCTTTCATCTTCGAATTCGTCGAATTCATTGTCTTCTTCCATTCCTTCTCCGTACGAAGCTGCTTCTTCACTCTTGATCCCTCCATTCTCTGCTTTAGGGGTTGACGCTGAGGGAGAGGCAGCTGGAACATCAGTGGAACCGGGAGATGAACTGTTAGTTTGGACGTTCTGATTCATGCCATTGTTGGCCAAGGCCATACAAAGGTCGGGACGTTCTTGACAAGCAGCGAGTAGCCTAGATGTGAAGGAATTGGTGAGATTGTCACTGAAGAGTGATTGGGCCACGCTACTTTGGCCATCTTGAGGCGATCCTAATAGAGTGTTCTCATTTTTGATGAACATGGGAGGGAAGTTCATTTTGGGGGAATGATTCTGCAAATGCATTTCAGATTTGTAAATGAAGTCATATTTACAAGTCATATTAAACAAGATTATGAAAACATGTCATCAATCAACAATTTGCAGAACACAAGACGCCCTTTGAGGGTGACGGGGATGTCATTAAACTTTGATATCGTTTCCTGATAATGGCGATGATGTGATTTGGCCAATTAATTATGCTAATCCCTACTGGTTTCATTGCATGCCATATTATCCCTCGTCATTGGTGTCGGGGGAGGAGGAAGGGATTCTGCCGAAGTGTTTAATCTCTTGCAAGGACTGCTAAATGTCTAAATTCCTTCACGGAATTGGTTTTACCGGATTAATTGGCGAGGTGCTGGCCTAGACAAATCACAGGTTTTGGGTCGCGCACGTCATAAAATCGAATTTGGGCCGGAGATTAGGTGGATATGACGATCCGCTGGCCTATTTCAGTGTACGGATTAATGACAGTTGGACTACATAGACGGTCAAGTGCTCACCAAGGCCGGTCACAAGACCGAACTCTCGCAAAACGCTAATAGTTTGTACTGGGGATATATAGTAATCGTAATGGATAAACATCAGGAAATGGAAGACGACCAGAGACCAAGACCTGGACTCGAAGGGAATCCACATACCTGCACTAGATTGTTCAATGTGCTCATCGCAGCAGCAATGTTGACAGCATTCATCTGATCATTGCCGAATTGATGGGTGCCAACGACTTTGCTGACGGGGATGTTCAGGGTTTGAGCTGCATTCTCAACGGCTTGTTGTCCTGCTCGATTGGCTAGTAATTCCACAACAAACGACAACTTCATGTCGATCTCTTGTAGCCGACTTGTGATCGTGTTCAGGAGTTGTTTGGAGTCCGAATCCCCGCCGTTCATTGCCGACTGCATGCTGGCCTGGGCGTTGGTGACGTCGAGAACGGCACGCAACTGGGCCTGCATCTGCAGCGACGTTGCGGCGGCGAGGCGATCGACAAGATCCGTTTGGCCCAGAATGATGGATGTAGGGTTTTGGAAGGGCAGCACTGCGGGCAAGTTCGGGGGATTGTCGAGAACAGAACGCTGGGCACCAAGATTATTAGACCAATAAACTGTATTGCCTGAAATGGTCAAAGATCATTAATAATAAGATCCAACAAAACTTGAATTGAGACAAGTAACGGAAATTATAAAGCATTTCCACAAAGTCGCAACAATCCGAAGCCCTAAAAAGTTTTTGGGATCGGAGTGAAGTCGCGCGCGCTTCAATAATAATCCCACAAAACAGAGACTAGCTTTGGTAAAAGCCGGACGAGTTAGGCGAAAAAAGGGAGGTAAGTCAAAACGAAGTCGAGGGCGGGGTTTGGGGCGCGAAGACGACGCCAAGTGGCTTCAAATAGCCTCAAGGGCGGGAATTTATAAAATCCGAGAGCGGCGAGAGAGTGCAGGTACAATATTCACCGGGTTTTTCATGTTTTTTCTTGACCCATTTAAGACGCTACAGTAACAGAAATTGTTGGATTAATTATTGTAGACGCGAGAAAAGTAATAACTAGCTAGTGTGTACAATTATTCGATTAGTGAAACAGTTGTTCGTTTTACCGTGCATACAACGAGATGAGTTTGATGACGACATAAAGTCTGGAAAATCTCAAAAGTTTTAGCAAAACTAAACATACTAGTGGTAGGAACTCGAACATGTCTACTAATTACCTGTCAATTAGACAAGTTAGAGTGAATATCTTGGTCAAGATCATCACGCGAAACCGATCGCAACACGAAATTCGACACGAACCAAGGCTCAACTGAAAGGAGACCCAGGCCGGTTTACACAGTCTCAAAAATCTGTCGGTGGGGGCCAACGGGAAGCAGAATAAAAGAGGAGTTTTGTACCAGGACCTGATCGGTCCGTCGTACAAAAAATTGGGCGGAAAAGTGAGCGGCCCCGGGCAGATTTGCGGATCTGGTTTTGGGTGATTAGGACTCCCAAAAGCGCCTAATCTCTCCTACAATAAATTGCTTGATTTCTGGAAAAGTAGAGCACTGGACTTCCGTTTTTTCTTGCACTTTGCACAAAATATGTGGTAATAGATAGTCGATTATCGGCGTTGATGCTACAAACCACCAAGGCTTCGTATCCTCCGAAAACAGCGCTCTAGGCTTTCCTCGATCTAAGTGCAGCATAACACGTCGATGCAAGAGGTAAACAACGTAATTCGCTTCCAGAAAAAAGGTGTGAGGAAACAAAAATTACTGGCTTTATTACAGGGTTCCCGATAACCTCTGGGGTTTTGGCGGTGCAATCGCACTTAAACTGAATTGAAACCATAATGAGTCGGGTTTATTTACGTGTCAATGAGAGGTTTCGAATCCCCTCTTCCATCCACCCCTTGTGATTTTCGGTGTTTTAAGGCCAGACTTCGAGACCTAACCAAAAAATGGACACAGTTTAAAGAACCGGGCCAAGATTTACAGTACGCCCGCATTACATCACGGATTCAGAAGTCGGATAAACTTTTTTTTATAAATCGGATATTTTGTTTTGATTTCGAATTCAATGATAAAACATTCTAAATTGCTTATCAAGGTACAGTAAGATAGTATTGTGAAAAAGGATCAAAAAAATACAAAATCAAAATTAAATTATTCAAAAGTAATGTCAATAGGCACAGGAAGAAGACTAGTATGGATGACATGATATGGTTTCTAATCATTACGTAAATAACGCAACAAAAGACCACGCCCCCTTAATCCCTGCAAACAAAAATTTTGAATAAGCCAATAAAAATCGTCATAAACAGACCGGCGGAAACGGGCGACGTCTGCGTCTAGATTATGAAACAGGTGAGTCGCGCACTCGTAAATAAACTCTCAAAGAGGTCATCAAACGGCTTTGGCCAAATAAAACAGCACTTAAGATCGGCGCGGGCTTTTGACACTTGGGAGGGGGAGCCGGGTTCAGTCCTAAAACCGCAATAAAAGCGTCAGAAGACGCGGAAGATCACGCACATGTTCGGAATCAGGGAAACCGACGAAAAGCCAAAAACATTCTGCCCATAAAAACGCGACGAATTCGAATTAAGGGACCCAGAGGGGGGGGGGGATTCCAAACCAAATGGTTTCGCCGAGGCCGGCTGCCTAAAGCGGGCGGCTTCAAGGGACGACTAACCGGCTGCCTAGGTTGTCGTTAAGGCCGCGTCGCCATTTTTTGTGGCTGCAAATAATTCGCGGTTTCTGGAAATGGTGAGAGAGCGAGGGAATCCATCAAACAATTGGCGGTACCCCGGCTCGGAACCCTCTTCTTTGAGCCTCGGCATCTAAACCATCTGCTTCTGGAGAGGGACTCATGAACTGTCGCCATTGACACCTGTAATGGACGTGGGAATGTTTTGAAAAAAATGGTTCCAAAATTCATCCGTTGAATCAAACCAATTACAAACAACCGAAACGTCATTACACCGCCATCGTTTTGATGATTAATTCTAAAGTGCATACAATAAAAGTCAAAGCGACCTCCCAAATCGTCTACTGTCCTCGGAATCCGGGTTTTTGTCGCTGTCGATTAGCATATGTTACAGTAGTGCTCTCGAAATGATTTGTTCCCGTTGATTTGCATTTCAATTATTCCTTTTACGGATCACCGCCCTGCCCTTTATCACACGTGCCCCGGAGCGGGTAGTCGGAGCGGAGCGGCGGGTCTCAAACAGCTGATCGCGCAGTGGTGACAACCCAAGGCTCCCCTTCTCAAATTGTTTTTTTCGGCCGGTCGCGAAAAGTTTCGGACAGTTCTCAGCAAAGGGAAAACAAAAAGAGAATTAATGGGGTAAATTCCTTCCCATCAAAGGCCAGAATAACATGCCTAAAAATATCGTTCTGATAAAAACGCTTTTGTGGATCCCCAGAAGCCGAAAAGAGACTCCGTTCACAATATTACGAATAAACAAAACCCACCGGCTCCTCTTTAAATGGCCAGCCTTCTATTTTAGGGTCCAGAAAGTTTTGTCCCGTATTTACAAAAGCCAACTTTCCGTTTTTTGTAAAGACCGAAAAGCCAAAATCGGCGGCACAAAAAACGCTCGCAGAGGTCAGTTAAGGCGGACGTTGATGAGGTTGGGGATAAGCAGCGCGGGAATTAAAAAAAATTCAAAACCCAAAACCTTGAAAGAAGCGGAGTCGGTTATTTTAATTTTGAGTTCGCAATCGGGGCTAAATCAGGTCGAAGGCCATTTATTTAAAGTCATCACGTCAGACATTATACGCAATTACAACATGTGTCGGGAGTCAACTTAGAAACTAAGGGCCATTAAAGGATCAGCTCACCCCGATTGTCATCGCCCAAAAAATGCGAGAAATTTGGGGGAAAGAAGTTGTAAGAATTTAGAAAACCGTCGGCAATCACATGCCCCCTGGCTCTCGATTTTCAAACGATCTTCTCAAAACTTTAAACGGCTCCCAAAACCAGCTGGACAAACGGTGAGGCGAGGGGCGTGCTCGAGACAGTTCTCCAACACCTGAAGACAGCGCACTTAGGAGACGCGCGAGGAGCCAGAACGAGCCCTTTCTGGGTAGTAAGTAAGGTGCTTTCTTTTCTTCACAGAAATCACCAAAACTGCTGATCGTGTCCTTTTGGGGGCCGACCTTGTTTTGAAACTGGACGAAACGAAACCATTCTTTTCGTCTGTCGATGGAGAAGAAAAGCGAGTCGCGGTTTAATGAATTGCTACTGGAACATGGTCAAACTGCGCTCAGCTGATCAGTATTTTGGGCGAGAACGGTTCAACTAACCTAAGACAGCAATCAAAATATAATATAGATGGAATGATTTAATACAATGTGTCTAATATACTCTAAAGTAAGTATTGTAAATGGAACCAAGTATTTGATACCGGATGTCACCAAAGTACAAGGCTAATAGAAAATCGCCAAATCCAAGCTACCGAGAACACCTAAAAAACAATTCGAAAAAAGGCTAGGTGGTTTCGAGAAGAGGCAATTAAAGAGTTTTACACTAACGGAGAAGACAATGAAACAATCTCTGAAGCGATTCGTTACGATTTATAAAGAGAGGTGTAAGTGTAATAAATATTGTTATAACAAATTGACAGGAGCATGTGAGAAGAAAGGAGAGGATTTTGAAATAAAACTAGCAATGAGTAAGGTTGTTAAAGAGATAAGGAGAGGAAATACAACAAGCTTATAATAGCCTGAGGTTGTTTCGGGAAGAACATCTCCTTGAGGCTCTTGTGGTATCTTGTGTGTCTTCTTTCCACATCCCGAGATCCTCCTCGAGATCCTCCTTGAAGAAGATTCCGAACATCCTGATCCCCTTAGTGTGAATTTTACCGGAACTTTTTCTCCATTTGGTGGAATGGCAAACAATTCCATCCTCAAAACCTTCCAAACACTTACTCTCTTCATATAAGCAAACCTCAACGAATAAAAACCGGAAAATTCGGAGCGATTTTTTTCAAAAATAATCGAAATTTAGAACCAAAATACACAAAAAAGAGAAAGAGAGTAACTATCAAGGGTTTCTTGAGAATATGGCTGCCACATTCTCGAGTTCGCTGTCTGCGGGAGGTTCAAACGTGTTACTCTCCTCAGGCCTTCAAACTTTCCCATATATATGATTTTAGACATTACACAGGGTCCAAACCTTGGGAGAGTCTCCGAAATCCCCTTGATACTTAGAGTATACAATTTATGTATAAAAAATAAATAAAAAAAATAAAAAAAGAAAAATGAGCTATTCAATAGAGTCAATGACTCAGTTAATCAACAAGAAAAAACGTTGGAAAGCAGTTTCAAACGTTGGGAAAACAATACAACGGAATGGCTAGAGTCTATATTAGGCGAGAGTTAGCAAGAGAACACTGGGAAATGCATAGTGATATTATACGTGGACAATCAACATATGCTGACAATATTATAGAATATAATAATATCCGTCTCATGTCCAACTTTCTTACCAATCCATCCCATTTCTACGCAGAATTACATTTTCCCAACGTACCCATTCGGATGTTTTATCACGTTTGATAAAAAAAACGATATTGGCCAACACCGCACACCTGACCAGCCTAACCTGGCTGGGTCTTTGTTTCCGGAACCAGCTGCCTCTGGCAATAAAAAAAGTCTCCGATCTTTAAAAAAGATGTTCTCAATTTCAAAGAAAAAATGAAAAAAGTTTTGATCAATCTACAGGCCCTCCGGGCAACGTGATAACACTGCAAACAAAGGGTGTTTTTTGGCATTGGGCCATGAGAACCGGGCCCGCCACTTAAGAGAGCGATCGCCTATTAAAAAAAGGCCTCGGAATCAGATGGCCCAAGAATTTTGTGGAGGGAATTCTCATTTTCAGAGCCGATCAAAACATGATCACGCATAAAACGGTGTCCATTCCTTTGGAGACCATGCAAAAACTGCTGTCCGAGTGGCTGTTACGAGTCTGGGAAATGAAAGGAACAACATGCCAAACACCTAACACACAAATGTGGCGCTGCTCCAGTCCGGAGGCGTTTATCGGAAGCTGTTTCGGCACAAAAGTCTCCGAGACAATTAAATCAAAGACGAAACGTTTCGAAACACACTCATGATCTGGATCGGGGAGATGGTAGAGGCGGGAGGCGTCGATCGCTTCCAATTAGTTAAGGAAAATGTCGCCGAAACCGTTTGCAAAAAGAGAATCCGTCGCTAATTCAGCCAATCAACGGGCACGAAAACCAGTCGACGAGAGAACGGGGAATTAGCAAAGTTTCGGAAAGATTACTGGGTTACAATTTAGGAGATTCGATCGATTGTTCAAGAGACATTTTTTACAACAAACTATAATATCAAACAAATTCTAAAATATTTTATTTGATGCAAAATACGAACTCAGTTTCGTACCTTTCTCATTACTTTCCATGCTCACATCCAGTCTACCTTTTATTTCACGGTCTCAAGTCTAATCTGATATCCGGTGTCTTAATTACACCGTCCACTATCCATCCCCGGAATGTCAATTATTACCCTTTCGCCTATGGCAAGCACGGTCGACTTGTTGTTTCACCAAGAAAACGGGGTCACTTTAATTGACCTCAAGACATTACCACAGGCATCCTCTCGAGTCTTAATAAAACTCAAAGTCATGCATGACTGAGCGGCAGCGACAAGTTGATTTGGTTCTTGGTAATAAAAATTAAATCCTCTTTTCTCTTGACTGAACTTCACGGATTTCCCTCCGAAAAAAGCCACCTACCGTCTCCCAGGCCCCAATTTTATTTGCGCAAAAAAAAAAGGGGGGGGGGGGTGAGGGGAGGGGGACACAAGTGGAAAACGGTTTAAGCGGGAAGAGCGGTTTTTTTGCCTGAGGACACAAACAAACCCGAGTGTCGCTATTGGCCCCTGCCTTACCGTCCATTAGGTTTACTGCTCGAGGGGTTTTGCAATAAACAAAAATGGAAAACATGCCAATCAAAAATCTATAACCATACCAATTTTGGGGAATGCTGACCGTAAGAGTGCACGCTTAATGCGTTCAAAGTTGTAAGCGAAAAGATAAATAAGTTTGGGAAAACAAAACGGTGGAGTGATCACTGCAAAAAAGCTGGCTTATCACCAACAGCATAATGATATACAAAGATGTGGGTCTTCTTCGAGGATACCGTATCTGGAAAGGGGTTTATGGACACAATCAAAAACTCCATTTACTGTAAGAGCGGAGAAACAAATAAATTTCAAGCACAACGAATCCTCAGCGGTTCGTTACCGACGTTTGGCCGCTGAAATTGACTTAACGTTGCGGAACTTTAAACTATAAAAAGGCATTGAAGACGTCTTAAACAAAGTCGAAACGATTTGGTGCGGAAATTGGTTGGAACATGGATAATAAAAGACGCTTCGGGAGGATGCAATCAGAAAAGGCGCGCTTAACCGAGTTTATTAAGTGCACTATTGTGGTGCTCTTAAGCAGTTTTTGAAGGAATCTAATCTGCCACAGGCAGTTCAGCCAAAAAACTGTTTAAGGATTAGATTCTGGCTACCGTACCAATATGAATATTTCATGGAATTTGCCTGCAATGATGTAATGCGGACTTAGAAACCAAAATAAACCCACTTAAATGGTCGTTGCCACAGGAAATATAAGGTCTGCAACATAATTATTGTTAGTATAATGTTAAACATCTTTTAACCGATCGTATAATTATCAGCCCGGCATAATCCAACTACAGTAAACTGCAAAAAATGGAATCAACAACTACATCATCAATTGCAAACCAAGTTTAAAAAGGGAGCCAAAAAAAGGCCGGGTTATCAGCGTCGGTTTGGCACATGACCCTCCGGGAATGCAGCAAAAATGGAACGAATTGATAAGAAAACAAGAAAGCAAAAGAATGAAACCGCCTGGAATTAGCAACAAACTGATCAAAGTTATCAAAATAAGAAAAAAACGCGGGTTCAGAGGGTCGCGGCGCCTCAGGGCCACTCCCCCAGGGATCGGCGCGGCTTTCGAAAAAGTTGGGGCCCGGTTTGGATTGCGGCCAACGCCAAAAACAATAACAACAACCCGCCGTTTGAGGCCGAAGCCGCCGCTCACTCCTCGGGGATAACTAGTGGTTAGACTCAAGAGGTTACGCATCACCCTCAGGGTCACATACATCTTGTCGGATGTGCAAAGAGAGTGCCATCCGAAACTCCGAAACCAGTTAGATTCGAGTGGTCGGCGCGGCCATGGTGATAAATATAGGAAGAGTAATGTAACACGAGTTCTGGGAAAGGCCGGCTTTCCGCAGCAACACTGATAAGATCAGAACACGGAATTCAAAAACAGTGGGTAAAAATGTGGAATATAAACAGTTAGATTTATATCCACACCCAGAAGTACCGGGCTCCAATCTTCCGCCAAACCAGAGGGTTCAATGTCCTTTTTTTTTAAAGATTCAGGGTAGAAAACATTAGCCGGAACCGGGAATAGTTCCGTTAAACTCCGTTATAACACCTGAAACTATTTTCCTATTATTCCACGCCCCAAAAAATCCTTTTAAAAGGGAAGCGGCCGAAAAGAGGCCAGATAACATAACCGAGAAGAGTTATGTTCGCCCCGAACATGACATGATCTTGATACCCGGCCACCGAAAACGTCTTTATGGACCGTTTAAACGGGGTTTCGGCCCTGCGGGTAATGGCCGCTGCAGTTTGTAGCCATTGTTTTGGCCACCCGAGCGTTTGACGACCCTAATCCCAATCATGGTAGGATTACTGTGCCCCAAAATATAAGCCTTGAGTTATGGAAGCGAAATAAATAAATATGTCTCAAGAAACATGAGGTTAGAAACTTCAGGCCATCCAAATTAAAATACTCGGAATTGCAATGGAATTCGTGGGTACGCTGTAATCCAGACTTAATTGAGGGCGGAAACATTGGGAGATTATTTTAGACACCCGTTTAAAGAAGTCCGGGAAACTTTTTTAATTTGGATATTATGAAGAGAAGAAAACGCACTCTGGAATAAGCTGGATCAGGATTAACCCTAATTCATTACTGAATGATGATGTTATCCCAATTGCAGTGGAGTAATTATCTGCAACAAACAAACATGAAGAAGAATTATACCATGCGAATTGCAGAGAATGACAGCTTCCTAACCACGGGGATTAAACTGCACGCTAATCATCCTATCAGAATACGAAATCTATGGCCAAAACAAAGCATGTCCGCGGATGGAAACCTCGCAGACGTCAAAACCATTCGAACCGCTGCCCGTTTTCCCGCCGAGATATAAACTTCATGCTGGGCCAGTTTCGCACCTATTTTTTGGACAAAACCCTAAGGCGATGGCTTTTCGACAGAGGCTAGAGGAGTGCCGCGGAAAGAATTGAACTGAATTTTTTAAGGAAGAAGAAGACTTCAGAAGGCGGAACATTTTGCAAAAAAGACATGACCAAAGGAATGGTCATCAAGGTGGTCGGCAGTTAATTTATCCTTTCAAATATTCACACCACGCCCAAAAACAGCCAAATCCGTTGATAGCGTGACCAACGCCAATGAAGCCATTGTCTATTTCCACACCTGGAAGGATGTCATGATTCCGTAAACTTCCGCGTCTCCAGAATCTGAAAGTGCCTCCAGAAAGTTCTCGGCTGGAACAGAGATCAGTCCGCATGAGATTAGTAGAATTTTAATTCGTTTGAACTTGGTGTAATTTGTGTATCGTCTAGATCCACAAAGTAAAGCTGTAAAGCAAAGCAAAACGGCAAGCGAACGTTGAAAGATTACAGGTATATTTACATCTACAGAGTATTAAGTCTGCATCAAAAACTAAATGTTGTTGAGGGCCGAGAAGGCCCAATTCCAAGGGATTTGGATGGAATTCGGTCGAACTGACCAGGTTTTAATTTCCTCAATTTTTGCATCACGTCAGGGCTCACCAAATAAAACTTTCCTCGTGCCGAAAGTAACCATCCGATAGGCCGAAAATTGCAAAAAAGCGACGTAGATTGGCGCGCAGACTTGCTGATGACGTGAGGATGCCCTGCAGTCATTCAACGGACTTAATGAAACCGGCCGGACAAAAGTTAGAGTTCGCTGCGCCAAAAAAAAGTTTTTGGGGTAAGGACAGAAAATGACAGGTCGGGTTGACAGCCGGAAAAGAAAGAGTCCATTTATGAATGAGTGAGTTTAATATAAAGGGATGCGAATTTGATGAGACATTCGCTCTCTCATCCAATCTTGGCCCCTCTCATGGCCAATTCCCAACTTGTTGGAACACAGAAAAGGGGTGGGACGCTGATTGGAACCTTCTGACCTCAAATTACCGTCATCTGAGATGGGTTTCGGAGTAATCCGCAAATGTATTCGAATAACAACTTTTCCCGGGCCCAACTCTTTCCAAATATTCGGAAGGTTTAAAATGAACCAAACAAACGTCTTTAATTGACAGGTTTGTAGGCAAAAGACATGCCATTCAGTCGACTTTGAATAGCCTCAAAGCAGGAAGTTTTGTGTAGTAGAGTAAGAGATTAACTATAAAAAGAAGGACAGAAAAACCTGAGTGTATTTGGAGCTATTGGGGAAAAGAAATGCCAAAAAAAGGATGAATAAGTTTCAATTTACTGTCCTGTCTATTCAGGTTTTTTAGTAATGAAGGGTAAATGTATATATATTATAATTACAACGAGTGGTGTTGAAAGTTTGCCTCAGACAAAAATTGCCAACAGATCAACAGTAAAAGCGACGTCACAAAATAAGACGGGAGAACGAAAAGTTCTGATGACATGTAGGGCGGCGGTTCAGAGATAGCAAGAAATCCGTTTCCCTGGAATGATTAGCGTGTCAGGGACGAATATTTTTTTCACACGGTGCAATTTGATGAGTGTTGGCCACGGCATGAATTAGCGAGAAGCCCGGAGGGCATGCCACAGAATTTGATCCTGATAAGAAATTCAGCGAGGCGATTAGCGCGAGAGAGTTTCTCATTTAATTGGGCCGAGATTTGGAAAGATTTCTCTTCCGAGTCGCCGCTTAAACCCTGCGGCCAAAAAAAGGAAGAGAATAATTTGGCGACTTCTTAAAAATGTTAATGAGAGCCTTTTAACCGGTTAAAGAGTGTCCCAATTTATTTATTTTCACAACCGCGTATCGCCGTTTTCGGCCGCGGTCCCTCTAATCGCGGCCCAAATGAGCATTCCAGCATCGAATTGGCCACATTTGAGACGAGGCGCGGAATGTGAGGCCCTCCTTAATGAGGTTAGCACGGGGGTTCTGTAGGAATAAATCAAAGCTCAGATGAAAGGGAAAGCTCTTGGTTAGGGGCATCAGCACCGTAATCCTCAGACGTCTTAAACAACGTATTCTTTGGCTTTCGAGACAACCCTGTATTGTTGAGAATAACATTAGATAATACTTCCTATCATTTCTACAGAATTTCAAAGTATTTATCCAAAAGTGATGAGAGTAATTAAATAGAAAAGCGGAATGAATAAATAATAAACCTCAAAAGTAACATTTAATCGTCTTCCGATTTCAGCATTACCAATGGAAATAGACACCCGTATTTTCCGAATATATCCACCAATTCATTTCTGGATAGCTGCTTTATTCATAAAGTACGAATATAACATAAAAAAATATTTCACAGTTCTTGGGAGAGTCAGAAATAAAAGTGTAAAACTAGGATGACCTAGAAAGCTTCCCAGATCTCCTTGTTTGTATTCTACATAAAGACATGCAATCCCCTCCTCTGAAAGCTGTTTAACCCGCTAAAAAATCTCTCAAGACCTAATCTCTGTGATAATATTTGGAGATGTAACACTGTTACGGACATATTCAATAGACTTAAATAACCCTTAAAAATATCTGATGAGGATTTTCAGCATCAGACATGCATCTTTGTCTCTATAAATAGCAAAACTCGTCAAACGAGACGTCAGCGTCAGCAAACCATTGCAATGTAATCCACAACCCGCAAAAGGATGTAAATCTTTGGGTCGAAATCCTCTTTTCTGTCGTCTCTAATCCCCCCCCCCCCGCGGTCTGAAGAAAACGGGTCGGCTGATAACATTAAACCCGAAACATTAACTGACGTTGGTTGACGAATCACCGACTTTTGCAATGGATGATACGAAAACAGAGAAAGGAATCGTTCTTGGAGTGGCCGCTAAAATTAGAACAACAGACGGCCAAACCCGGAGATGAAAAGTCTGACAGTAACGGGGATAAAGTCGTTGCAATAATTTGCAAAGTAAACTTGAAAAGTTGTAAATATAATAGAATTCCGGTGATGACACTGAAAAGAGATTTGGAAAAGGGTCAATCATTACAAAATGGATGATGTTGTTGGGCAATGGAATATCCTAGTGGCCACAAAGACTTGTCAGTGATGGTTAACAAGTCCAAAGCACTTGTAGATGAGTTACAGAAATCATTCTTACGCAAAAAGACTTTTTATCTTTTGCTACCGGAAGCAGCCATTGTATCTTTATGAGGGATCGTTTTTTCTTTAAGTCATTTCCTCCGTCCTGTAGTAACCCGAGATTCCATATTAACCCAAGATCACTCCAAATCTATTGTCCACGGCACATAAAGAGAGAGACGTCAATGGGAACCCAGATCTCGGGAATAAACGGTGAGTCGGTACGGGTAAACGGAGTTAATCCCATGGCCAAAAATATTTTCCCAACCAGGATTCGTATAATAAAGGCAATAAGGGGGAAAACACAGTGATTAACAGAGTGCGGATTACTGTAATTTGAGGCCAGACTCGGATGTTGTTCGAACTGACTCGAATAACAATATAAAATATCAAAAATGGGTACAATATAATTTTCTAAAATTCAAACAGATAGAAAATAATGCCTAAATAAATGTAAATCAATAATTTACAGGACGTCAGAGCTTTGTTTCAGTCCCGTAATTGTTTTTTCGAAGCGACGCATTAAAGCTGAAATTGTTTCTTCCGGTAAAAAAGAAATGTTTTGCGCGAGATCCGCATAAATACAAAAAACCTGAACTCATCGCTGTTTTTGTGACTCGGAAGAGAACTCCGTTTCATAATATAATATTAAAACTTTTCAGTTTCAAACCGGGATATCTCAACAAAAAAGGAAGATTATCCGAGATCGAAAGAATAAAACTTGAAATAAATGTTTTATTAGAGCTAAATGTATGTATATAAAACCTGAGTTGCAGCAACTCTATTTGGTTATTAAATAATAGTTGGCAAAAAACAATCAACCTCAACCATTTATGAGGGGTATTGATCACCATTACCAATAGATTTAGTGTGAATTATAAATGGTAAAGATCGGATCCCTCCAGAATACTTATTCTTCTCTCTTGAAACCCCCCAAAACTCAATTCTTAATTAGTAATTAACCCGCTGATCTGAATTAAACTTTCACTCAAACTCAGAACGAACCCAATTTGTTTTCCTCAAAAGTTGATCGCGTGATCTCCAGCTGAGGATATTATAATATAGGCTGGAATGGGCTTCCAAAATAACGGATCCGATTACCAATATTTTTGACACGACATTAATGTGGCCTCAAGACAAATGATCCGCTCTTAATGGCCATGGGGACGGACATTCATCATGTAATCCAAACTCTCTTTAAACTTCTGACATTATTTTCCTTGGTTTCGGAACTCATAAAATACAGTACTCTAACTTTTCATTAAACTTTTCAATAAAATCTGGCATAAAGTACAGTAAACGCGCTTAAATTACAGTAATCCAGCTTATAATCAAACGTCCGATTACCCATAGTAATTCCCATGACCAGACATAATACTCTTGCAATTTGCACACTAATTCCATTAAACCAGTTATAAGAATTCTTAACCAGTAATCCCCAACACAACGTCAAGTATTAACTGGTTATTATACTTCCTTTTCAAGAGATTTGCCCCAAAAGAGTTAATATTCATGGAATGAAGAAGTACCATGCAACACTTGCGGGAACAGAAATGGCGGTTGAGAGATTAATTTAGTTATTGGTTTGGAAATATGAGGGTTATCCGACCGTTAAAAGGAGTTATTGGACATGAAGTACCGTAAAAGACAAAGTTTAAGAGACACTTTACCCATGACTACAGAGATAACTTAATGATAACTTATCAGACATGGCGTTATATTACAGTAATCATCCTCCGATATAATCCAATCAGCATTTCACCCCATCGCAAAACCCCCCTCGATTTGGTTTTGAAAACACGTTTTGTCAAATATTAAAATTTCAAGTGTATTTTTCCGGAAAAGAATCCTTTCGATCAGTGCAAACATTTTTTGGGATCGCGCAGTCTCCCCCTCTTCCTGTCTCTATTCCCCGTCAAATTTCCCCCAAAAAATACACTTTTTGAGTTTTTTAACGCGCCTAAAACGATTATGAAGAGAGTCGAAACGGTTTTGTTTACATTACCGTGAGTGAGTAAGGGTATTCGTATACCTTTACTTCAAACCGGAAAATCGGAGCGCGGCTGCTGGATTAGACATTAGCCGGAAACAAACTGATCCCACCCCGATCACTGTTCGGCCGCGTGTTGGACACAGCTGTTTTTTGAGGGAGAATCAGACGATCATCATCAAGGGTAATCAAATGCAACACAAAATATGACAACAACATAGTTGGAATCATCAATTTTAAATTGAGATATAATAGAGTAACCCCAATATCAAACCTCCTCTTACCTTATAATACTCCAACTCGGAACGGCAACCTTCAATTCAGCCGCAAATCCCGTAAGAAGTAAGTGAAAAAAACGTTTACAAAGAGAGAGTTCATCGCCCTCCCCAAAACTCAAACCCCAAACCTGAGATCGGAATGGGGAATCTGATGTTCTCCACCCCGAAATACCCGGCAATCAACCCCTAACCGCCGGCTAAACTGTCGAAACTCGGCGCAGTTGAAAAGTAAATTCCTCCATAAAAACCAAAAGGTGCGGTTTCTTTGTTTCCGGCTCGAGAAAACGAGAATCATGCCCTCTGGGCCGCACCTTAAACCCTCCGAACTCGATTTAGAAATGCGCGGTGGATATAGGTGATCCGAGTCAAGTTTAGAATATATAAAAAAAACTCAAATTCATGAAAAACCTGGATTCTCTTGTAAAAAATTCAGAAGTTTCACATGAAACGAACTCTGTATCAGAAATATGCAAATTTTAAAAACGCTATGCGTGCATTTACCCATTTATTTAGTTCGGGCCCTTCGCCAATCACCGGTTAGAAGCCATTCTGCGAATTTCTAACGTATTCAGCTACTTTTCTCGTAAGTGTAGAATAATATTATAGTAATTCTCCCAGTTTTAGTTGCAAACTCGTGTAAATTGTGAGTTAAAAGGATTCAAGGAGGAGATGCCATCGAAGGAGGAGATCGTGAAGACCTGGTTGGCTACCAATACCTCAGCGAAGACCGTCGAGAACCATCGAGCTGACTTCGCTGCGTTGAAAAAGAATCTTGATCCAAAAGATTACAAGGCAAGCTGATGATGGTGAAGACGTCTTTCTCTCTTTTTAGGCATTCCTTGCACAACCCCAAGGAACTCGTAACCGCTATCGCGACGTATTTTGTCTGGATGCGAGTCGAGTGAAGTTGAAGGGAGTTGAGAATGATTACATCCACGCCAATTATGTGAGCACTCCGCAGAATGAGAATAGATTCATCTGCACTCAAGGACCCACCGACTCGTCTTGTACCGACTTCTGGCAAATGATCTGGCAAGAGAAGGCGGGTGTGATCATCATGTTGTGCAACTTCACCGAGAAAAATGTCAAAAAATGTGCTGAATATTTCCCGATAGGCGCTGGGAAGAGTATTAGCTTCGGAAAATTCAAGATAAACTGCACGAGTCGAGCGGAAAATGTAATCAAAATGAACTAATGAAAATCTCGAAACTTCAGATGAAATATGAATACTTTCCGAATTTCTGCGCTGTTAAAATCGCCGCATCTAACTTGACGGTGTTCAAAGACAAGGAGAAGATGGAAGTTCAGCACTATCATTGGGTTGACTGGCCGGATCGAGGTGCACCAAAAGGAGATCTATCGGCCATCTCACTTCTTATTCAGATCAACAAAACCAAGTGAGTCGATGGTTTCATTGTTTTACATAACCAAATTTAGTGAATTTTGGATCAGGCATTATTTTTCAGAATAAGGAAAAAAATGAAGAAAAGTTTACATCGTATAAGATGTCACACTTCATTTTGAAAAAAACCGGACTCGTCGGCTTGACCAGGGGTGGACGCCAGGCCCGGCGGCCCGGCCTGACTCAAAAATGGAAAATTGAAACCGGGCCGGGCCGGGCCCGAAATTTCCGGTCCGGGCCGCGGGCCTGGGTTTTTCAGGCCAGGCCCGGCTTGGTTTTTATCATAATGCCAAACCGTTGGCATTCATTGTTTTCGTGCCGGGAAAATTTTTTGATAGGGTTGTTGTTGTAGTTTTTCAAGTTCTAACACATTTACAAGCTTTTTTCACGTTTGCTCTCAAAAATAGTGCATATATAATAATGTATTACAATAGCACTACCGGGACCGAAGCTTTTTTTACAAACTTTAGTTCCCAATAGGCGAATAAACATTTATCAGTAATTCTATTGGCAATTTGTTGAAAGAAATCCAATTAACCAAGTAAGAACAAGGACGAAGATGATCCGAAATAGGTCTATTAAAGTCCTTTTGTTGTTATAAACTGTTGTTTTAATGTTTATATGGTCTTGAGCATGTTTGAAGGCATTATACTACCTTGAATAATGTTTGTTTAATCGTTAGACAGTTTCCGACCGAAACAACGGCGGCAATTTGATGAAAATGACTTCAATTTGACGTCACTGTCAAAATCACAACCCTAGTTATAACAAAACGGCAACGATTTTTTGGCAGGTCGCGCCCCAGCCGGGCTTTCACGGGCCGGGCCTGGTTTTTGACGGGCCGGGCCGAGCTTGTAAAAACCTCTATCCGGGCCGGGCCGGCCTTTTGACGGACCGGGCTTCGGGCCCAAAATCGGAAAAATAGGTGCCAGTGACCACCCCTGGGCTTGACGGACTCTTCGAATTTTTCGCCAAAAAGCCGGGCTCTTCGTATTTTTTTTCGGACTCTTCAAAGAGCGGGACTCTTCGTTTGCGACGAAAAAAAATGAAAAAAATTGTTTTTTCGACAAAATTTTTCGTTTTTTCGAACACCATGCTGATAGCGAACATAAATTGACCTTATTTACCACTCGCCCAAGTAAAAAATATGTTTCAAGTCAATTTGAAAAAATATTCAAAAATTCTTGAGTGCGCGACCTCATAGTTAATATGCTGGCAAAAAAACCGGAAAATTTTTCAAAAATACGCAATAGCCTCGTTCCGTTTTCAGATCCGATATAAGATATTTCATAAAAATTATTTTTGCTAAAATTTGGGTGACTATACACAAAAGTTTATGATCTTTTGATACGATATAGTAAAAAATTCTGTGGCGACTTTATAATTTATGTAAATGCTGAAGGGACAATTGCACTATGTACAGGTATTGCTAAAATTGCAAAAATTTGCCTAAATTTACTTTTCACTTCCCATTTTTCTTTCTAACCTAGTGTAAAATTTTCCGGGCCGGGCTTTCAAAATTTTTTAGGCCCGGGCTCGGCCAGGCTTCCCATAAAAATTGGGATAGGTTTAGAGCAGACATGTCTCATCGGATAAAATGGAAGGACGCGGTCTGCACCTACATACTTAACAAAGGCTTGCCAGTGTAAAAGCGCTACTAAGGCATTCAAGAGGTTGAACTAGGCCTTAACACCAAATATTAGCCAACCATGATCTGACCATTTTTGGCAGAGTTACAAAAGGTGAACAATCTGCAGAAATTTAACCAAAATGCTTTCATGAAACCGATTGTGGTTCATTGTTCCGCCGGCATTGGCCGCACCGGCTCCATTGTGATGTTGGAATACATTTACGAATTATTTGAGTCCGGGAAGCATTGCGAGAAATTGGACCAGATCTTGGCCAAGATCAGAGAACAACGCGCCTTGAGTATCCAGGTAAAGCATATAATGATATATATGCAAACAATGACAAGAGATTGTCGTGTATTGTTTATGATTCTTTTCTTTTGTATCTTTTGTATTATAGACGTCAATCAAGTCAAGATACAAATCTTCTACTACTCTGTTTTGATTCCATTATTTCAGAACGATCTGCAATACCTGTATGTGGTCCGAGTGATATTGGAATTCTTTGTCCGCACCACCCCTCTTACGGTGCAGCAAGTGGAAGATGCGAAGAAGTTCCTGGCCGATTATCGGCAATTAACTGGTGAAGAATAATTTCCAAACTGCATCCTGTAGTTATCCTTGATACAATAAATGTGTGTGACCATATTCGTTTGATTTCAATCGATTTCCTGGCTCGTCGGAAGGAGCCAGGAAACACGTCGGGTTTCCGTGCGTATATCTCTTAATTCTTTGTATTGTACCCCTAGATGGATGCCCGTTTTCTGTTTCCGGTTTGTTGCAAATGTCTTGAGACATTCTGAAGACTACAATCAGATGCAGATGTACTCTACCCTTGAGAAGAGGTCCTTCTGAAGAGCCTCGTGATATTTTGGGACGGCATATCTGTAATCATAGCCGACGTTTGTGTTCTAACCGCAGAGATATTACACTAGCTGCACTTTCTGGTCATATTGAGAGCAGCTTTCAGTCTTTGTGTCCTCAAATGTCATCTCTTAAAAGTACATCATCATTCAATTACACTTGTAGTTTAAGCAATATACGATGAAAATAGCCGCATAAAGAGAGAACATTACGCAACAAAAGGGCTTGTTTATATGTTGGGAAAGAGATCGATGTGCTGGTCGCAAAAAGTGCATTGTACAGTACAATTTTATAAAAAGTAAGATTGCAATTTGCATGAGAATCGACTCCAAATTTGCATAGCCTTTTTTTTGCATAGCCTTTCGATCTTTAAAATTGGTTCTTTTTCTCATTGCAACAAACGCTCTAAGCGAAAGTCAGTAGATCCTTGACGCTTCCAAGATGGTCTGGCCGATTGTGGTGACGTTGATGACATCCATCATGACAGTATTGGCTATTCTGGTACAATGTTCCAAGAAGAAAACGGCTCAACCTGCGACACCCACCGGCACTGACAGTATGTTGTCATGGATAATATAAAGCGATTTAGTTGTGAAACCTGCGGATAATACAAGTCAAGCAGGAAGTGCCGCTCCGGAAGCCGCGGGCAAAGAAAAGTCGAGTTTAAGTAAAAACGAAGACAAAGCCGATAACAAACCAAAGCCTAACAACAAGGTTGGAGTTGCCGACACTCATGATCCAAATTATCAGGTATTATACCATTATTTTTATAATGTAACTGTATGCCTTTAGACGATGGCTGGCATGGTTGACAACTTTGGTGACGACAGAAAGAAGAAAGAAGAGAAAGACGATGGAAAACCCAAAGCTCCAGCAGTCGGCGGGGTTATGGCCGATACCCATGACCCCAATTATCAGGTAAGAATAAAATTAGTCGACATAAATTTATTGATTTTGTAGACTCTTGCCAATGTTGAGGACAAATTTGCAAAGAAAAATGGAGCAGGAGCAACAGCGCCGGCTGATAAGGGCGTGGCCGGAACACAAGATCCGAATTATCAAACTTTGGCCAACGTTGGAGATAATAAAGAAGTCTTTGGAAAGGATAAGAAAGAGGATAATAAGGATAAAGTCAAGGCTCCGGAAGAGAAGGACAAGAAAGCAGGAACACATGACCCTAATTATATGACAATGGCTGGATTGGCAAAGAATGATGAGGTGTTTGGGAATGATAAGAAAGACGAAAACAAGAAAGAAGATGATAAAAAGAAGAAAGATGAGGATAAAAATAAGAAAGTGGAGGAGAAAAAGGAAGGAAAGGATGCTCCAAAGGCCCCAGAAGACAAGAATAAGAAAGCCGCGGTTCATGATCCCAATTATATGACGATGGCTGGGTTGGGAAAGAATGATGAAGTGTTCGGAAATGATAAGAAGGATGATAAAAAGAACGAAAAGGAAAAGGAAAAAGATGACAAAAAGAAAGAAAAGGAAAAAGAAAGCAAAGGAGAAGATGACAAGAAAGAAGCAAAAAAAGAAGAGAAGGACGATAAAGAAGAGGACAAAAAAGAAGTGAGGTTTAATACTTTTGTTTCTATTATATTCCAAGATTCCTTTTTGCTTCACTTATGTTCGAACTGAGGAAGTGAATCTCTCTTAAATAGTAAATTTTTGTAATTACATTTTTACATTTTGTAGATTAAAACGCCTGAGGATAAGAACAAAAAGGCGCATACACATGATCCCAACTACATGACGATGGCTAATATGGGAAAGAATGACGACATTTTTGGAAAGGATAAAAAAGATGATAAGAAAGAAGATAAAAAAGTTGATAAGAAGGAGAAGAAAGAAGAAAAAAAGGAGGAAAAGAAAGACGACAAGAAGGATGAGAAAAAGGAAGAGAAGAAGGATGACAAAAAAGAGGTAAGTTCAATGATATTACTGTAGTTTTGGATACAATTTCATTTCGAAAAAACAGTAGAGGGTAGTTAGTTTCCACCGGCATTTTTTTGTTTGGGATGTTGCACTCTGCACAGTGCAGATATTTGTAGTCAAAATAACTTGGTATGGCCTTCTTAACTGTGGGATTTTTTAAACATAGATCGGCTTAGGGCTGTAAATGTTTCATTGTCCAGTTTTTGTGCAAGGAGGCCATTTACTAATTGCTGATGACTTTCAGTCGAATTTGATCGGATATATATAAATATATATATGACGGCGAAGACAGCCCCAATCATCTTTATCTGTAGTATGGAGGGAGAGTTGCAAAGGTTTTGTAATATTTTGTGTTGAATGTGTTTTGTATTTAACAATAAGGCACGGTATCTTTTATATTATAGTCGACAAAAACGCCTTGATCTTTTTTCATTTCCTGTCCTTTTGTGCTTGTCATATGCCGTCATTTGATTGTATCTTGCCCTCAGCCGGTTCCTTTTCTTTTATTTTTCTCGCAGCAATAAAAGGGCATGGGTTTTATTTGGGAATGCGGGGTTTATCAACAATTGTAAATTACATTTGTTTACATTGTATACGAGTCACAGCCCTTAGGGTATCAAATCGGGAGCTTGGATGAAGCTTACTGGAAATGTGACCAGGCGGAAAGGTTTGGTCAGATTACGTCGTTTTAGCTGTTTTAAATTTAGAATAGTTCACGGGAGTAGGCCCTAAAGGAACTTAAAATATCTCGCAAGAAAAACCCTCAGAGAATATAAACAGTTTTTTTAGATCAAAACTCCAGAGGACAAAAATAAGAAGGCCCACACTCATGATCCCAACTACATGACTATGGCTAATATGGCCAAGAACGACGAAGTATTTGGCAAGGATAAGACCAAAGACAAGAAGGACGAGAAAAAGAAATGAAGATTATATATTATACATGACTTCTTGCCCATTAAATCCGATTTTGTAAGCTTAGAAGATAGGAAGTTGCAAGAGAAAATTAATGAAAATTTGGTGTGTAAAAACTGCTGTATTTGTACTGAAAAGAGGTTTATAGTGCTGCTGTTAGGGATTAAGCGAAGGAAAAACGCGTTAAACATGAGTGTTGGTTTAGGAAATCAACTCCTGCCCTACGAAAAGCACTTTTAAGTCTACATTATCGTAGGAAATGTATGATTTCTTTGTGTGGGACAGAGATCACCAATTTGGATTACACACAGTAGACTAAAAGAGAAAAATATGGAACCTTTTCAGTTACCAGACACAGTATAATATACTGTAATATATTTCTGGCCTCTCTTTCTTCATACATTCTTCAATTTTGAAGTGCCTAATGTATTTAATATGGCCATGTTGTTGGCCTCGCTTTTGCATATGTTCGTATCTTTTTTCATCCACACAATAGCTGCCTCAGGCATTGAATGTTTCGTAATGTTGTTTCGTACAGAAACAGTTGGATATATACTATTTTGAAGCGGATCTCCATGGCGACTTTCAGGACAAGAGGACGAAAGAGGAGCGGGCCATCATTCTGGAGGACATTATGTTATTCTGGGTGGTCATTTCTGTTCTTTTCGAACGTTATTTTGCAAAATATGTGGAGAAAACGACCATTACAAGTATCACAATCATCGGAAATTGTGTTGAAGATGAGTTTCATTTCAAGTGTCAGAGCGGGAAGTGCATTCCGATATATTGGCTGTGTGATGGAGTAGCAGACTGCCCCGATAAAGACGATGAAAACCACGTAAAATGTCGGCCCAAACCTTGGGGAGCTCCCGATCACAAATTTGGTGGGTGCTACGCTTTGCTACGATTTTAACACTCCTGTAGCCAAATTACCGTACTTTGTTGATTTTTATTTGACCTTGAAAAGTCTTCTAGAGTAATAATTTTTTGATGGTGTCATTCTATATGATGATGTTACTTTGGATAAACATTAGATTATATATGCTTCTTGAATTTCTTGCTTTATAGTTCGAGGAGGTTGTCCGGCACGCCAATTTGAATGCAAAGACCCTTTTGGAAATATAAGATGTGCCCTGGAGGAATGGCTATGTGATAATCAACCAGACTGTGCGGATGGATTGGACGAGATGTACTGTAATATAAATTCAACCACAGAACAACCAGAAAAAGAGACTGAACCAGTTGAAAAGCAAAATAAAATAATTCCAAATTTGACGATTTCCCCTCAACAATCTACCATCTCATCTGCAGCCAGTAGAAGATCGTGTAATGGAAATGAATACGAGTGCTCAAATGGGTATTGTATCGCTAAGAGTTTGTTGTGTAATGGCCAAAAAGAGTGCCCAGATGGAGGGGACGAAATTTTTTGTGCAACTACTGCAAAGGGTGAGTCTCTATTGTAAGATTACTAAAAAAGTGTGAAATTTTTGATCGTTTACAATTGTTGCACGAGTATTTGTGAGCAGATTCGTAATGAGCGAAGATTCAAATAGGGAGTTGGCCTTTTCCCCCATTTGTCTTCACAAAAATGGCTGACATATCGTGCAAAACATACACCTGATATTTGAGGATTGTTTACAAGTCTCTTTGTGACATTACAGCGACCACAGTAAGAGTACAAGCAAAGGCCGTTACAAAGTTTGCGAAAAAATTAAGATTTTTTTGTTCGGGTCATGGGTTTCTTTTGTTCTGATGTCGTGTTAGTGTGGGGGTTACGGTAGGTCGAAGAATGGCGTAATTCCCCCGGGATTTACATGCAAAACGGCGTGCCATTTGAAGACTTAATTATTCCAATTTTTGTTGAGAATTTACTGACCATTACGTAGTAATGGCTACTACATATTTAAGACTACTAATTACAACCTTCTTATTACTCATATTTTGTGACATTTCCCGAGGATTCGTAGTTTTTACCCATTTCGTCGGGTATTTGGGCCCTTTTTACGATGCCTTAAGGCCGCATTACTGTAAAGGAAAGCAAAAGAATGGGTTCACTTCTTTCACTGTTTATCGATCAATGTTTGACAAATGATTTTGCCAAATTTTGTGGTTTGTTATTGTCTTAAATGTATTTCTTGGGAAGTAATCTGTTTGCAGTCAAAATTTACAAGATTGTATTTGTCTGAGAGTTCCCGTAAACCCACCCTCAATACTTCAATATGCAGAGATAGCAAGAGAGAGTTGTTCTTGCTACAATTATCTTCTCTAAAAGTTGTGGTTTAGTTAGTCCAGTCAATCCGATAAATCTGCCAGTGAGTCCTCCAAGTCGACCAAGTCCCTTACCTTCCTCAAAAAAGGCTTCTACAGCAGGATTAAGTCCAATAAAATCGGTCTCCCACAATATTCTCGCCTTGCCCAGCCTATTTTTGCATGTAACCCAGAAGTCAAAGACAGAATCAGCCTCTCCTGTCTACACATTGGACACGTCCCAAACTGTCAGTTCCATCGCGAATAAGCCAATCAGGTTCCATTTCTTTAGCCATTCCACCAGGAAGATACCCGCGACGTCAACAACACAACAAACTTTGTAGAAAGTGCATATTATTAGACAGAGTACCCAGTAAATAAGTCGTTATTATTGTTTTGGGCCTAAAGTACGAGACAAATGTTGCTTTTGGCTGGCCAAATGAGGTCGAGTACAAAAGCGACAGCCAGAAGCGACGCCTTGACCGCGTCACAACTACATTGATAGTAAACTCAGAGTGCTGCGGAAATTGTAGTAGTTTGTATAAAGTGGAGGATGAATAGTAGCTTGTATTGTCGCGATATCTTTCGAATCAAAAACAGTGAGTGTAAAAACCCCTACAATCAATTAAACTCTTGATTGTAAGGCAATTGTAGAAAGGCGCACTTTGTCGCCGTGTTTACTACTTAGACCCCAAAGAAGGATAAACATATTTTCTTAAATCTACAGTAATCCGAGAGAGGGATGCGGTTGGAAAACGACAATTACACTTTAAGAGTACATAAAACAATACGGATATGTACTCTAGGAGGTGTTTGACAAAGATTTTTGGAGTGCGCTGAGAGCATTTCATCTTGATGACGCAACAATTGAACCCGCTTCAGATAGAATGACATAAACTTATTTCAAATGTCTTCTGGTCTAGAGGTCCCTTTTTGCTCATTGGATCGACAATTCTTCACGTAAAACACGTGAAATTACGACAATAATTTCCAGCATATATTGGTCACGAGACCGGATACTTGTGTCTGCAATTAGTATATGCACTTATGACTAGTTTTTGGAGACATACAATGCAGTGTTACATATCCCGGGGTTTCTGTAAGTTGATTATAACTTTCGCAAATAAGTGTTCTGAAACCTGCAGGGGATTTAATTACCAAAAGTACAGCTTCTGTATCCTTGTTTATGTTATAGTTTATTTTTGTCCGTGATCCCCGAAAGAATCAATTGATTTGCAACACCCAAAGAAATTTAGAAAAATTACGGTAATTTTAATCCATAAATACGGAACAATGCAGCTATATGACTTCATTTAGGTTATCAGGATAGTATGCTATAATTAGAATTGATGATGTTTAAATAAAATCCGCAAAAGAAGACTTTTTCAGAGAGTACAGTTGTTGGTAACTTTTGCGGTAATCATAAAAATGTTGAATTTCAAACCACGTGCATTCAGTCCTCAATTTCTACACATAGTGATTAAAAAGTATTAAATTTATTTTTTTCAAAAGATCCAGACCTGCAAATTTTGCGAAAATGGTATTCAATTTTACTCAGTTCAACCCATGAGGGTTTAATCTCCATTAAGTGCTCAGGGTGCAGAGACCGAGTATGGAAGCTGCATTTCTGGCCTGCATCTAGATTTAGAGATCAGATTAGTCATCAGTTATCGAGCTGAGTGGCTAAAAAGTCCATCTTGACGTCCACGAAATCAGCTTTTCTTCGGGGATTTGAACATTTTTAGACATTTCAAACTCTTACAGTGCTGATAAACAAATTTAATCTACCGCCTTCAAATCACTTCTAAGCAAGAATTACTTTTTATTTTCTGTTGACTACAATTATAATTGGAAGTGTCAAGATAGAGGGTAAAAGTAACTTTATATCATCTAGTATTCTTGGACAGAATTAATAAAATATCAGTTTGATGGATATGCCCATGCTCTCTCAATTGTACGATTAAATGGGTGATTGGCCATTGTTGCGGGTAAACGAGTGATGCCATTTTACTTTTTGTATTATACATGTTTACAGTTATTTGAGGCATCTTTTTTATCGAGCCTTTCTTTCGCGATTACGGTGTTTGATATTTGATGGTTTCTTTTACGTTTGCCTTTATATTATAATTTGAATATCATAAAAAATTAAATATTGTAAAATAAGATAGTACCAGTCTGTTGGGGAAGATATGAAACTATTTTTCGCTGCAACAACAAAAAGCACAATGTTGCAAGAAACATGAACATCGCTGCAGTAGCCAGCAAATGTTTCTTTGTTTCCATATCTTGTCGCGCTGCCGCAGCAATGTTCGTGTTTCTTGACGCTTGTCGGGTACACAAAAAAATGCTTCTTCTTTTTCCCAACAGACTGATACATCAATCCTAACCAGTATTATTATTAACTGACTTTATTGTGCAAGCCGGTACTTACCAAAACATAATTCTTTTTTCATTTTGAAACTTGTTTTTGCTAAATTTAGCTGAAGTTACATAAGAGCCATATCTGTGGTCTAATATACAAACTTGGAAAACTTTCGTAAATACAACCCAGAGTACCGCCAACATGTTTAAAATGGGCCTTAAAGTATAGTTGTAAACGATTTCCCTAAAAAACTACAAAAATAACAGATTATTTTCGATAGTTTTTTGTATGATGGCACAGCCTGTGGCATAAAAACGGTTGTAAATGTCAGTGCAAAAGTTAAATTTAAAAAAATTGACTTTTGCTACTTTTGTGTGTCTTCAAATACCGTAACCAAATATTAAGCTTGATTATCGAAATATTTTTAAAAAAACATTTCACATTGGATGAGAACAATTTAATTCGCACAGTGTATGCGAGTTAGGGGTGGCCATTTTTTCGGCATGGCCGCACAAAATTCCTGTGTAGCAAATGAGCCCGGCGAGAACTTTCCTCTGCGGTGCAACGTGCAGTTTTTACCTTTTTTTAAAGGGACTGCCCACGTCTCCGGCACGGTGAAAAAGAATCAGTTCTATTGTGATTTTTCATTTTTCACAGTGCGATAACGAAAAGAGGACGATTGTTGAACTGCATTGCGAGGGAGCATTTTTACATTCGTTTTTTTTGTTTTTTTCACAAACATTTTACAGGAGGACTAAAAAATCAAAACTCATATTTATTGCTACATTTTAGTTAAAAAACAAACAAATTTTTTTAGCAATCATTATTAATAACATGATAATTAGTAATACATATGTGCAGCCAGTTTTAATGTGGCTTCCATTGGCGGCGATAAAGAGGTCCAAACGTGACTTAAAAATTTTTTAAGAAAATTGGTCCCGTTCTTGGTGCAGCGATTTTTTAGCGACTCCAAAGGTTTGTGACGCATAGCACAGGCTCCGACCTCCAATTGAAAAAATATATAGACCATCGGATGTGGATCCGGCACGTAGGCGGCCATTTCGCAAACGGGATGAGATCGGAAAAATTAGTCCTGGCCATGAGTTTTTTTTGCTCTGTGAGCCAAGGTGGGATTCTGTTGGAACATACAATTTGCATCGCCAAACCGTTACTGAGCCCACGGAAACACGACGGCTTCCAGAATGTCGCTGGTAGACTTCTTGGTTGGGTTTGATCCCTTTATCCGCTAAAACCTGGGATAACTTGCAATAGGCGCAAAATTTCGCCCCAGGCTGTGAGAGACCGGAGTTAGAGTTACCTAGTTGTTTTGAGCCGTACTTGCTTTTCATCTTATATACGTGAGGCACTGTTCTTTTTGGAGCTTGTATGGCATGAGCTGCGGTTTTGCGTTCAAAAATACCATGTTAATAATAAATCGATATGGACATGAAAATCATAGGGCTGGGACAGAAAAGCACAGAGAATTTTATGGTAAAAGAATAATTTGTATTATCTAATATCTACAGGTAACCTTTGCTTATTCTCCTCCGTCTTCCGGCACTCTTAAGTTGTAGATCAGATTCATTCTCCGTACCAGCAACTGACAGTTAGAAATCAGGAAGCGTGGCTAAATAACAGGCCGCCGGAAACTAATCAAAAGTACTTTCAATGTAGTGGTTTGTGTGTCTTCAGACCTTGGTATTATCATGGTATTCCCGTTCGGGATATATAATTATTTCAATAAAAACCCCCACATTTGAAATTCCTTGCACTTTCACGGTCATAAAAAGGCCGCAATTACCGCACCTTCAAAAACGATAATTTTTGGTGTAAAAGAAAATTGAAGGATCGTTCTGGCTGTACTAAACCCTGCTCTTTTAGATAATTATGGTTGGACTTAGCATCAGGATAATTGCCACACAAACACAACAAAAGTTTCGCTCGGATTCCCCGAATCTCCGCCAAACATTAATCCCTATTCTTAATCATCACAAAAATATGAGCGTGGAATCTTTAATATGCATTGCTCGATGCCGCCATTCCCTCGGCTTATCGAATTAAATGTTTTTGGTTTGTATTAGGTCGGAAATCCTTTCTCATGAGTAATATCCGAAGCCGGGCTTGCAAAATGCAAGATGGACGTACCCTCGGATTTTCATATGGGTTTACTTGGATCCAATGGAGTCATTAAAAACTCCTTTCTTTGCTTAAGATGATCTGGAAACAGTAATAACCCAGGATTAGGGACGTCAGCCGTTTCGTGGGTTATTTTACGCAAAATCCGGAGTTATTTGTTCTAACAAAATGATTGAGCTGCATGATATCATGTTATGCACCAAAAATATCTTTATGAGATGTTTTTGTCATGCATTCTTTAAATGGTTGAACATTAAAACTGTATGAAACCTTGGGTTAGAATGAAACTTAGTGGCCATTATAAGAAATGTGGTTGCTTTTAGGGGTAAGCTGGCCTGTTAATCGGCTAATTAACGCATAGTAACGCTAGTAATTAGTTGCAGCCGAAATAATCAACAATCCTCGTATCCGGGGCTGCCGCAACTGGGGAGTGAAGAACTGTTTCTTTCAGAGCCTTAGGGTTTTCATTTGCGGTATCTTTACTTTGCTTAGATGATATTTAAATAAATCTCTGGCCTCAATAATATATGTATATAAATCCTGGAGAATATGATAACATAAAAAAGCTTAATGATTCTTTTTTTATATACTGAATGGAGATCTCCTTTGCAGACGGTTTGGCTAACATCCTGTCTTTTCCGATACAAAGAATGTAATATGAGGACTTACAGCCATGGATCGATTAATCCTTTGTGAGTTTTTAACGGATTTCCTTCCGAGAACCAAGCATTTTTTCTGTAAAAGTCTAAATATTTCCATCGGATAGCCTACATTTTGAGTGGGAACGAAGTAAAGTTTCCAAAAGTACAACTATGTTGAAATTGTAAAGTTGCAATTCTACTTCCTTAAACAACCCGCAAACATTATTTTAACTCGCAAAATGTAGAATCATTTGAAGCGATCCTTGACTGGTTATCGCTGGTTACTGTAGCCTGCAGTCACTTATGCAATTTTTTATTTCGCAAATTTTACCCTAAAATTATCATTTTCTTCGCCTTTCGAATCGAAGACACATGATATTCGATTGTTGAAGACTAGCAATTAGCAGAAGGTCATGTTTACAGTAAAATGATTTCAAATAAAAAGTCTTTGGTCTTACAATGCTTTTGTTTTTTACAATCGCCCTTTTGTAACTTTAGGCAGAATTTGGGTTAGGGAAATCGGATTATTTTCGATCGTCAAACAAAATTGCAAAAACCGGTTGCCAAAAGTGCTCGGGCGAAGCTCCTCATTTTAATAATTTTGAGACATTAAGCTTTTTCTTTCTAGAAATTACGGAGATTCTAAAACTGAAATGTATCCTTTTTAGCAATTTTATAGATAAAAGTTTGGAAGTCTATTATATTACACTTCTTCAAAAAAACATCTTTTTTCTTGGGCCGTATCTTCTAATTAATTTTAAAAAAATCGTTTTTTTCTGTGCAATGCAGAGAGACGTAAATATGTCATTGTTTATACAAAAGTTTAAAAAATATGACAATCTAAGGTAAAGGGCATACTGTCAATTTGGAAACTGGGAAACTAAGGATGCGACGATTGGGAAACTATATTAGTGGTTGCTGAAAGCCCATAGAGTGTATTTTAGATGGTATTGTATAACCATTTAAGTCTTGTGAAACATGTTTGGTGTTGCAGTATGCCGACCAGATTTTAACTTGCGTTAGGCTTCCGTGGTAAAAGGGTCGGTTAAGGGCTCGAAACATTTATCCCAAGATTTTAGAAGAGCTCACCTACGTTTATAGCGTCAGGTCCTTGGCGCTCTGCCAAACGTTCCAGACACTTAAGCTACGATTTGGTAGTTATACTCCATAAGCAAAAAGATAATGTTACAAATATGAGGATACCTTAACATGAAGTACGATCTAAGAACTTTTGCTGATTAGTAAAAGTTTTACAGTCATTTTTTTTAAAATCCTTGTGTAAAGACAAGAGATTTTGATGATTACTTCCGTTTAAAACCCTTTTCTCTTTTTGAATTTTTTATATTTTTGACGCAAATCCCCAATTTCAAGAGCCGGAACAGGATGGGAAGATAAAAGTGCTTGGTTGCCAAATTGAAGTAAGGCAAAGAGAGTTCTTGATCCGATTACAGCGTTAGAGATCTCCATTTATCCGATAAAACATTGTTTTGGGCAGAAACCATTCGGAGAAGAGATTCCACTAATCGTGTGTTGTAATTTGGATGATTACTGCAACACTTTTACAGTTTTTCCAAAAATGGGAGTAAAATATTTTTTGGAAAAAACCGGTTTTTTGTTTGTCCGTGAGGACGGTAATAAGTCGGCTTTTCTTGAAAGGAAGTAACGGCATTCGGTTAACAATTCTTTTATGTTTGGTTTTTAGAGCCTTCGGAATAGTCATCTAATGTGTATGACATTTGCATGCGAACAGAGGCCGCGATAAAAAGTTTCGTGTAATTACTCTCAATCGTATATTCGGGTTGTAGAAAGACCCAAAAACTTTTGAATTTGTCATTTTGAATTGTGCAAAACTTCTACCGAAAACACGTCAGTTGCATTCACGAAAGTGCTCACTGCCAGTTTATTTGTTCATCCAACTCTTAAAGAGCACTACCATGTTTCAAAAGACAGGGGGGGGGGGGGGGCGTCTGGCTGGACGTCCAAAACAAGTGTCTGTAATCTTAAAACTTGTCACGACAATCTTCGCGTTGTCCAAAACAACCACGCGCCTACTAGAGTTGGGACAGAAATACCATAAAAGTGCAACCACAATTATTGTAACAAGCACTCTTATATACATTTCCAAAAAGTCTCAACAGTTGTTTGTGATTCAGAAATTGTAAGACAAAAGTGCATTTCCGCGACATTTTTATGTCTGCAAATACTGTACAATTACCTGGAAGTAGCGGGATTAGTAATAATCAAAAAAAAAGAACTAAATAGTAACCGATGATCTCCCCCAAATGTTGTTGTTTATAGCACCGGGCATCGTAGTTGGATAACGTAATATGCACTCTGTTCGCCTATAATACAATCCAGGATGCAACAACAAGTAACACCCGTAGAGGGCATGTTTTCTTGACACAATCAAGTACAAAACACGGCCGTCATGTCAGAATCTTAATCATTATTTTAAGTGTTTTGTGTCCATTTTTTATATGCTGCTAGTGGTAAGAAAGAAAACTCAATATACTCCTCAGAACACAATAATGTTAGAGAGGCAATATCCACACATGTTATGGCAGATTAATCTTTCCAAAATGTTGAGTAATCATGGAAAATCTGAAGCATTGGGACCAAAGAATTCTTTCATCTGGATTAAATACTTGCACCAAAATGAGCGTTTATAATTGCGGATAAATTACAGAGAAGTTTCAGTCTGAGTTTTAAAAACTTGTAACCAGAAGTTGAACCTGAAAACGCTTCTGAACATTGGAGTGCAATTCAACTGCCTTTGGGCTTCATTTGGGTATAGTGTTCATCTAAATTAAAACTCTAATTGTAAGCCTACACAATCCCTCAAACCTTCTGAAGTCTTTGAAGACACAATATTTTTCGAAACTTCTTCATACAATCAAGGCAAGAGATTACAAGAATACATGTACATTTTATTTGTATCCTGTTTTTGAGTTTTATGAGGACAATGTAAACAATTTCACGGACGGATTCGGAGATTTTCATTGGATTATTAATCGCTTCGTCATTATTTAGTCATCCCAGAAAACCATCTTTATATACACAAATTTAGGATCAAATTTCTCTGAAGATCCTAAGGGGTTCAACTTTTCGGACACTTATTTTTTTGGATGACTCCTCTTAATCTTGATAATTAACTTAATAACGTTAATACAAGTCTTTTCTGATCTCTTGTCTTATATTATTCTGGCTAAATACAGCGCATCGATAAATTTTTGTGGATTTCAGCGTTTTTTATGACAACGAGTGCTCTCTAAATGCTCCAAGCTCGTAAATCAATTGTAAGGCGGAGCTCCGCCGCCTACTGTAACTGTACTTTTAAACGTTTTTTTCGCCCTAAGTTATTATTGTGGGCGGGGTCTGAGCGGTGGAGAAAGGGAAGTCTCGGAGGATTATGGTGTTTTGTGATTTGTAACTCCACCCTGTGGACGGCGCTACTCTCTTCGCACAGTCCTTGGCACTTGCTTCGAACGCCCTTATTACTGGTTTCAATTAAAGTGTAAATAATACAACTTTTTGCGCGTACGGAAAGGGGCGGCGTCTCTCGGCCCCAAGTATTTATACCAGTGGTCATCGAGGTGCTCGCTTTTCTGTTGCTGTCAAAAGTTTCAACCAGATTAATATGAACTTTCTTGCCAGTCTGGTTTTTGCTACGCTAACTGTATTCGTGGAATCTTCGACGGACAAGAAGACTCTGCCCGCCAATGGTGCTGGCTGTTTTAATAAATGGATGAAGCGGGTCAATTATGTCTGCAGATACCCAACTCAAAGACACCCTTGTTTCAAGGATGCCAAATCTGGTGAGTCTTGTTTCCGTTTTTTAACCGCCGTATCCACAACTTATTTAAATGCTAATTTTGAAATTTTCAGGTTCCGATTACAAAGAAACGGCCCAGAAAGTCGCGGCGGAATGTTGTTCCAAAGGATGCACCCGGGATGAATTGGAAGACTTTTGTTGCAATAGTCGGGATTGCCTCGATAAATGCTACCATCAGATCAGGCATCACAAGCCCAAGTTCCAAGATGAATTAACCGGCCTTTTACTGTTGATGTCACGAGATGCAGCACGGCAGAAACAAGGTACGCAGAAGTTCACAACTAACTTTTTTTATTTTATTTCCAAATTCTAATTTTACTTTTTTCAGAAAGTCTGGAGAGCATAGAATAATGATCCTGAAGGCTTTCTAGTCTTCTGTTGTTGATTTATGTGCTCCCAGTCCCTCAAAAAACGGGTAATCGAACGGGATGAGTAGCATTACTGTTTAATATAACTCTATTGTTGTCAATCGACTCCTTTTCTTTCACTGCCATTTTTTTCTGTTTGAGAATTCTCATTAATTATTATTTATTTGGTTCTATTTTGGAGAAATCCTTCAGTAAGATTGACGGGTCAATCGCCTCATTACATTTCCCTGCATTTATCTGCTTAGTATGTACATATTGTTGTTATCTATACTCATATCCTCGATTGAGACCATTCCCTGCGTTGTTATTCTTTGTTGACAGTCTGACGGGAGGACTTGAAAATCGATTTTAGGACTAGTAATTTATATTATTTTAGGCTAATAAATGTTATAATATATAAAAGAATAGGAATTATTGTATTTTCTAAGGGTCGGTATAAGAATATGGTCTGAATAACAACCTCCATTACTCGGTAAATATGCAATTAGCCAATCAGACAAGTAAGTGCAAGCGTGTCAATCAGAGTACAAGCAAAGAAAGTCGTGTGTCCAGTCGATCGAACTATCTGCACTTACAGTTTTTGTTATTTATTTTTGTAATCTGCACTTTAAACGGATCATGTATTGTGGCGAAAACAGGAAAATATCAAAGTTCAAAGGTTCTCATCCTGAGGCAATCTGTGGGAAGAGGACATCCCAATAGGCTTAACCTTGTGAAGAGAGCCCTATTTATAACGCGTTACAACGCCTTATCCCCTGCAGCCATAATACATTGAAAGGCCCGACTACAGGGCGTTTGATACATTAGATAATAGGACTCTGTTGAAAAAACCGGTTTGTTTTGTAAGAGCATTGACTCATCCCCACATGTTGTTGTGGCGTTAATGCCGGCTTTCAGCAAAGTACAAGCACCGTAAGGGAAACGCCGATTCTTCGGAGAAGTCTTTGAAAAACAGAACGATCACAGCGCCGTTGACAAGAACGTCAAATTAAGTTCAATGCACTTTTTATTCCAATTCGGAGAATACAAACATGAACAAAATAAATTAAAGATTACTGTAGACCCATTAATAAGTTGGTCAACGCAAAGTCTTGTTTACAATAACAAGAGGAGAAGGTAGAAGTAAGGAGACATGAGAAGAATAGAAGCCCATGATCTATTATGATGTCGCTCACAACCTGTCTTCTATTGTAACCAGTCGTTGAGGAAGTCTGTGATGGTGTCAGTATCCCATTTTTCGATATTCAACGTCTTCTGAGGCTGCCCTTCACTATCTTTAAGAACGATGGTGGGCAAGGTTCCTCGAACATGCCGAATTCTTAGTTTGTTTCCCCATTGTTGACTTAACTCGGTCTTAACGAAGGCTGCAAAAAATGGTCGTTCAGACTTCCGTCAAAGTATAATAATCTCCGTCAGAATATATAATCCATAATTCACGGTAATATTCTTTCAAAAAAGGCTTTGACGGAATAAAAGGGCGGTTAGACGGAAACGCAGACCGGAACAAGAAATTCCATCAATGTCTCTGTGAGTTTACATATTAAATTCATATTTTAAGATGTCTTAACGAATTTCATTAGTTAAATTTTTAGAAAACAGCGCCCAAGGTTGAAAAAGACGTGTGGCTAAAATCGGTTTATACATCAGGACCCAGCCAAGATATGGATTATGTAATACCTAACGTCATGTTCTCTTGTAAATCTGTACTTTTGGCCCCTCAATCTCCACTTACCATTCACCTGAGGGAATCGTTGTAAATTACATTCGCAGATTTCAATTTGAGCCAGTGGATATTTCTACAACCATTAAAGCTATAAAAAAGACAGCTTTATACTCACTTCATGACCTTTTTCGCTCTCTTTGAAACAACATTTCTCACAATCACTGACAATTAAATCGAGATTATATTGAGGTAACAATTTGCATGTGTCGCATTTCAATGTTGCCGGATTAAATCCCAATTCTTTACATTCATCGGGCGACAGGGCTCCTTCTTCAAACAACTGTCCATTTACAACACCGACGACCTAAAAAAACTAAAGATCAAGGAATGCCACTTACCGTAATCAAAACTGTGTAGAAAATCTGCATAATAAGCTTGGTTGATCCTCTGATGTGGTTTTTGAGACACGATGTTTTGCGTACGCAAAGATCCGCTGAGACAAAGTAACTTTGGTCACTCACTTAGGTAGTTTGGCTGATGCTGATGTCACCCAAAAATGTTACCGTAACCCCTAAAAGTGCAGAAAATATTCAAAGAATAAGCAGTCAAAATGTCAGCGCACCTAAGCATTCAATGGTTTTTGCACTCTTACCCTCCACAAAGGGTGAGGAAAGGGCTGCTAACTTTTACATCCTGAAACATTACACGGGAGATTACATAAGAGATATTGGCCGTATAAAAGTACACCTACTCTGACACTAGAATAAACGGAAGTCTCGGGGAAAGTGCATTATAACTACTTATACAAAAACAACCCAAAATACTCCATCAGACATGAAAACAATAAACAGTCTCAAAGAGCACCAGCATGTGCAGATCCGGATATTGTACTTCACCTTCAGAAACAAGAATTAATGAATTACCTCTGACCGACTATTACCAGCAATAACGAAGCGTTCTTTGCAACATTCCAGAAGCTTTAAAACCCGCAGAAGTACTTCCAATTCTGCAAATGCCAAGTCAATATTAATTTGTGTAAAATAGACTTAAAACTGCGCATGAAATTGCAAACTACTTTATACAGAACAACAAACATAAAATTTATTAAGAAAAACTAGGAATAAGGCAAATGGAAAAAACATACAAACGATGAAATCTTTCTACCTTCCAAAACGAACTTGAAATTGACCAGAAATATTTAACTAGGACACTTGATTTCACACCATTTTAATAATTTTCCAAAATTTTATGAGACTGATTAAAGAAAGATGGAACTAGTGGTTTGTTATATGAACAGTTTATAATATAACATGTCCAATACAGTTGCAAAAATTAGACTTTGATTGAAGAAATTAGTTTTGACTGACGCGTCAGTCAAAACTAATTTGACGCTAATGGTTTTTGATTCTTATACCATCACTTCGAGCGAAAGTAAAACGACGGAGAGGAGTCGGGCGCAGCTTGCCTGGAGTAATGCGATTTTCCTGCCAATTTTTCAGGAAAAAAGAAAGAAAAAAAGAAAAAATGATCAACAAAAGTTCTTCTCGGAGTGAGAGCCAGCTGATCCTTCATTTCCCGACTTTATCTTACCTAAAAGATGTCCCTCAATCTCAGCGATGCTAGGATAACAGCATTCACTGATCTTTGGCAGGCGACTTTGTCTGATGTCCCTTCTGCCAATGTCAACGAACTCTTCAAAGAACATCTAAGGATCAGAGAAGCTCTTGGAGTCAGCGACAATAAGATCTTTCACATGCACAAACATATTGGTATGAAAGGCAAGTTTTTTGGCAATTTTATTATCCTTGATGTTTAGATAGAGCAGATGCCGTAGAAAATCTACCTAAATGGCTAGAAAAACAAGGGATAGGTCATGCAGCAGTGGAAATCAGAGAGTCTGAATTCGGATACGGGTTGTTTGCCAAGAAAGATCTCGAAGTGGAGGATGTTCCCGTTGAAATTCCCAATTCGGCGACTTTATCCTTGGACTATGGAAAGGAGAAGAAGGAGTTACGGTAAGTGACGTTGGGTTTAACAGTTTTTTTTCTCATAAAGGCATTTATTCGAAATGTTAATCATCAGGAAGTTGTCTTATTCTTGAATGATACTTGTGTTATGACGTCTTCTAACCCCGTTCTTCTTTAGAAAGATGCACGACTGCGACATGATGTTAAGCTCCATGCCGAATGTGGCATTGGCGATGATTGTGGCGGAATGTCTCTTATCGAAGGACAAGAAGTACACTCCTTATTTGGACTCTCTTCCACCTTCTCATCGAACTCCAATCTTTTTCACAGTCGAAGAATTGAAGAAACTGCGACCGTCATCTGTTTTTGAAGCGACATTGCTCATGTTTAGGGCTGTGGCCAGGCATTATGTATACTTCTGTCTTCGTGTAGTGAAGGATGCTTTGTTTTTGGATGTAAGTTAATCAAAAGTGTTGAGATCAAGTTAATTTTCGATATTAATTTTTTGAATTTAGAAAGTTGGGTTCAAATCCACGTACGATTTCCGAAAAAGCCCTATAAATTCAAACAAATTCACGTTTGACTTCTACAGATGGTGTGTTTCCACAGTTTCAACTCGTCTGAATAATGTCCCGACTTTTGGCTCCGACCCAGCAAGACCAACTCCGGTAAGAAATACTAACATGATTTTTAATTTATTATTATTGTCTTCAGATTCCAACGTTGGTTCCGTTGATTGACTTCGCTAATTACAAAAGTTTCGAGACCAACAACGCCAGTATGGTTTACGATGCCGCGTCTCGTATGGTCCAACTTCAGGTAAAGAAACCAATCAAGGCTGGTGAAGAGATCTTTTTACATTATGGAAGCCGATCCAACGGCGACTTCTTGATACATAATGGATTCGTACCTCAGCTTGGAAATCCTCATGATGTTTTTGAAATGAAACTCGGTGAGTAAGACTCATTTTCTTTAGTTCGAATTTATTAATCATCGTAATTTAGGCTTCCCATTAAGTCGAGACTGTTCCGACGAAGAAGAATTCCTCCAGCTTCATGAGGTTACCCCTGATCGGGGAGTTTATCACTTCCTTTTGGACGATAGGACAGCTGATGAGAAAGATCTGTCCAAGACTCCCCTGTTTTTGTTCTCCAAGGTCTTTGTTTCCGGTGATTTGGAATGCATTGACGAGGTCCCACAGAAAGTCAAAGCTCAGAAATTCATCATCCAAAGACTCCAATTACTCCGTCGAACTTATGGCGATGTAAAACAGCCTGAGGGTGACGATATTCTAGACAAATTTGTATTCATCTTGAAAACGGGGGAAATCAGATTGCTCAAAAAATTCGAGGAGAAGTTCGCAGCCCTCACATTCGAAGAATAACTCGAGGAAAACATTATTTTTATCATCTAACACATTCTCAATTGATAACATACCATCTACATGGAAAACGTGCCTTTGCTTCAGTAATCTCAGCTTTAATTTCCCCATCTTGTTATGCATTTTTAGCTTGTTAATTAGTTGTTTCTAGTCTATTTGTTAGCACTAACGTTAATTACGATCACACCATTTGATATAATGAATAAATACATGAAAGATACTTGTATTTATTATCTATGTTATCACAATAGCTCTAAAAGGACTGATTGATTACACACGGCTTCAGAGACGACTCGGGATGTTTCTGACGGTCTCATCTATGGCCTTGGCAACTTTTTCGACGTTTTTGGTATTCAATCCACAGATATTGATACGGCCATCGTTAAGAAGGAAGACCTTGTGGACAGCGATCAGACGATCCACTTGCTCTTCTGAAATTTTTTTGATTTTACATGAGATTTTAATCTTTCTGATCTCTGACTCCGTGAAGTCAACCTTTACGCATTCTTGAACACAAACCCTAATACAATTCTAATAACAAACTTACTATTCAGACCAGTGTAACTGAACATCCCGATCTGTTTCACAATATGATCCCATTTTCCGGGAGTTCCGAGATCAGTGAGCAACTTCAGAAGGGCCTCTCTCATCTGCTGAATTCTGGTGCTCATCACTTTTATGGCGTCCAACCATTGCTGTTTTCTACTGGGATCATTCAAAACCATGGCCACAATTCTGGCTCCATGCGCCGGGGGATTGGACCAGTTGGCCCTGATGACCAATTGAATCTGAGTCTTAATTCCCTCAATAGTTGACTTATCGTTCACCACAATGGCGAGATTACCAACTCTTTCGTTGTAAAGGCCAAAGTTCTTGGCGAAGGATTGGGCAATGACCATCTCCAAACCTTGATCAACAAAATATCTAATAGCCCAGGCATCCTTATCCGGATCTCCCGAGGCAAACCCTTGATAAGCAATGTCGAAGAAAGTAAAGAGATTCTTCTGCTTGACAATCTCGCAGATCTGTTTCCACTCATCTTGGGTGGGGTCCATTCCAGTTGGATTGTGGGCACATCCATGAAGAACAACCACAGTCCTAAACAACGCCGTAAATGAGAAGAAAAAACTTACTTGTCTGGGGCATTTTGCAGATCAGCCAAGAATCCTTCGATATCCACTCTCTTGTTGTCGGCATCCCAATACTTGTAAGCTTTAATGCTTCCGAATCCAGCATTGTGGAAGATTAATTTATGATTTCCCCAAGTTGGCTGGGAGACCATAACTGAATCGAGATTCAAAAGCCTCTTCAAGAACTCGGCTCCGGCACGAAGTGATCCAGTTCCAGAGAGACATTGGACTCCAAACGCACGTCCATCCTTGATGGCTGGGTTGTCATCTCCAAGGACCAATTTCACAGCAGCATCCGTAAATTCTGGGAGTCCCAGAACAGGTAAATATTCATGGTTCAGGGAGTCATCTTTGGCCAGATCTCTCTCGGCTTGTTGGACAACGGGCAGCACCCAAGGTTTGTTTTCCTCGGTTCGATAAGCTAAACCCCAAAAAGATAATGTAACAAATCTTCCGCTAACCTCCAATTGTAAGATTGACTTTGTCGGGATTTTGCTCCAGCTGGTAAAGGCGGTTTTTGTGAAACACCTCAATGGGCTCAGCGACTGGGATTCCGGCGAAAAATGACATTATCTATAAAAATGGCGATAAAATCTACGGAAAATGTTTAAAGCACACCAAAACAAAGAAGAAGACTGATAACACGCGGCCCCAATCATTATAAACATGCTCGTTTCGCTTTCTCAACACGGTTCAAGGTCACAAAGACGTCAAAGAACGAAATGACCAATAATTATACGGAGAACATAAAGATTTCAGCCGTTTTTATGTAATTCCATGAAAATTTGAGGGCTAAAATAAGGTGAGAAGAAAAATACGTGACCTTTTTGCCTTCGAAAACCCCAAGCACTCCAATCTAGCCGAACGGAACAACACCAATGTTCCGCACATCATTTTTCCTTTTTGTCAAAAAAATATATAAAACACAAGGCCAGAAATGCCCAATTTTGCATTGAAAACAAAGCTTTAAAACGCGAGTACTCGATCGAGTTTTGACAGACTATCATGAACATCATCAATATTAGACACAACATCTTCGGGCGTTTCGACAGGAAGAAGCAATTTAGTTCCTAAAAATTTTAAAATTGATAACGTGACAGACGCGTCAAGTTGACAACCCTACATTTTCTTTGCGTTTTTTTGTGAATCTATCAACAAGAACGTGACAACTAGGGTTGTGCCGCCCGTCAACTTGACGGTCTGTCACCTTGTCAAATTACCGTCATTTTCGTCATGTCAAATTGCTATGTCATTTTGATTGTCAAATTGAATTTCTTTTGGGAAATTTTTTAGAATTTTGCCAAAAGTTGTGGATTTTTCCCGCAACGAAAAATTTTCACGCCAAAAATTCTTGTAACTGTAAGAAGCCTCAAGTTTTACTTCATCAATGAGAATTTGGATGATAGTGACAGCGGGAACAAGGACGAAGATGATCTGAAGATGGGTCTACCAAACTCTTTTTGTTGTTATAAGCTGTTGTTTTAATTTTTACATGGGCTTAAACATGTTTGAAGGCCCTATACTTCCTTGGACAATGTTTTATATGATTAGACATCTTCAAACCGAAAGGATGGCAATTTGAGAAAATTTAACGAAAATGACAGCAATTTGAAGTCATTTTGAGAAACTCTGACAAAATCACAACCCTGGTGACAACCGAAGGTACAATTTGGCAGTCATAACGATAAAAACGTTTTCCTTTTAAACTTTGCAAAAATAAAGTTTTACGTAAACAACTGACGGAGGAAGGTAAAATAAAGTGAATCAAAGCGAAGAGAAAGTTGTAGGTTCAGTAAGACTTCGGTTAAAGTGGAATAAAGGTAATGGATGATCATCTTAAGTTCAGTTATGATCATTTTCATGTAAAAAACAATTCTTTTAAAGTAATCTAACAGCAGGTCAAGTGCAATATGCTTACCTTCCGCCCTTCGGTCAACAAGTGCAATATGCTTACCTTTCCCGCCCTTCGGTGTTTCCAACGCTTGATAAAAACCCACGTGCACGTGAATTTTTATTTTGTGATTTTGGATCCACTCAAAATGCAAAGCTCACTGTTTTTCTTATGGATACATAACCTTACTTCTTCATTAAACAATGTAAGTCTAACATATCACGCATTCCAACCTTCTCCTTTGTTAAAGTGTTCTTGTTTTGTTTGTTTTGAGATCTCCGGATGCTCGAAACGAGATTAAAACGGGTCTCCGCCGAGTCGAGGATCAGTCATGGCCCGCAATAAAGTAAGTTTATATAATATAATAAAACTCTTTTTTAAGGTGATAAAGCAATTGGAGGAGAGGCAGAACAAGACCAGAGAGATTGTATTGCCAAATGTGATTCCCTGGGAGTACGGATCCAATAAATATGCATCCCAAACTGGCTCTGGAGGCTTCGGAAATATCAGAAAAAACGGTAAATTAAACTGATTTAATTTTTTTCGAACATAATAATTTATAGTTCTTGAGATCACTTGTACCAGAGAGTTGACTAATAGTCATAATGGAAACGTTCCATTCCATCTCTGTCCACCTTTGAAGAAAATTTATGCTAGTCAAGCAGGACAAACGCCTTTTGGAGGATTCCGAGAACAAGTTTTGTGGGTCAGGGAGCATGTATGTGATCGATTCTATTGTTCTAATGCCTTCTGATATCCTCTTTTGTAGAATGATGAAGAAAAAAAGGTCCCTCGAGATATTTTAACAGATTGGAAGGCCACAGAACGATCCATGCCTCTATTGGCCAAGTCAAATCCAAACGCCAAAAATGATTCAATTGGTAAAATACGAGAAAATGTTAGTCGATCAGTTGGGGGATTACAAATGGGATATAAAGATAGGATCAAATGTTTGGCCACCGTTCCCAGATTCCAATGTATGGATCAAATATCATCGATTAGAGATGCGAATGAAAATAATGGAGAGGTATGTTTGAAATTGATTAATTTTTATGGTTACGGTTTCAGAAAATGGTTGCGGGATTGCATCATAATCGGCAGATCGTTACTGAAATTGTTGGGCTTAATAGGACTGAACAAGATCAGCTAAATTCCAATCGCTATATGGCCTGGCTGGGCGGTCAAGTAAGTTATCCATCTCTTGTCGGAGTATTCTTTCTGATCATAAAATAATTTTTTATGACTGTTTGATCTTGTTAATATTACCAAATAGACTACGAAGTCCTGTGTAATTTCCTTCTCATATCGTTACCTTTGACCTGAGTTTGCTTGCTTTTTTCCTCGGATGACGACCTTTATTTTAGCCCTGTATTTGAGAAAATGATTACCGAATATACTTCAGCTGACACTCCAATCTCAAGCTCGAACAGGCGGCTTTAATAAGGTCAGGGATGTGAACAATCAGACCTATTATGATCATGTTCTACCTGATGATCGATTATCACGTCAAGAGCTGGAGGAACGGCGATTGAATGAAAGAAATCGACGGAAACTCGAACTGGGAATAGAACGGGCGGAAGAGGATGCAGTCGAGGAATCTGTGGCGGAAACGGTGCTTCTCAAAACCGAAAAGCGGGATTCCGACGACGAGGATGGTGACAGAAGCGAGGATGACGTCGATGGTGAAGAAGAAGAGGAAGACGAAGGATGTCGACGATTTATATTCTAATAAATCAAATCTGTTTTCTGTTTCTGGTTGCTGACTTCCTTAACGGAGGTCTAATCGCTCACTCAGTCAATAAGATTGTCTATGACATTTAGGAATCTTTAGTTCCTAGTAGGTGCCGCCCGTCAACTTGACGGTCTGTCACGTTGTAAAATTGCCGTCATTTTCGTCACGTCAAATTGCTCTGTCGTTTTGATTGTCAAATTGAATTTGTTTTGGGAAATTTTTTAGAATTTTGTCAAAAGTTGCGAATTTTTCCCGCAACGAAAAATTTTCACGCCAAAAATTCTTGTAACTGCACGAAGCCTCAAGTTTTTTTACTTCATCAATGAGAATTTGGATGATAGCGACAGCGGGAACGAGGACAAAGATGATCCGAAAATGGGTCTACCAAACTCTTTTTCTTTTATAAATTGTTGTTTTAATTTGTACATGGGTTTAAACATGTTTGAAGCCCCTATACTACCTTGAACAACGTTTTTATGATTAGACCGCTTCAAACCGAAAGGACGACAATTCGACACAATTTGACTGAAATGACAGCAATTTGATCAATTAGACGTCATTTTGAAAAATTCAGTCAAAATCACAACCCTATTTTCTAACAAATTTTTGGCATTTTATTTCAACTCAATCAGCTCCCAGACAGGAATTCCTCACGCTTCAAGAAGTTGATCCCTTCCTGATCCCGTGGTGTTCGCCTTTTTCTTTTGTCAAGACTTGAGGCGGTCGAGGTCGTCGCTCCTTTTCTCGCAAAAATTCGAACAGGTGAGGAGGGTTCCGGATGAGTGAAAAAACAGGGTTCTGTGCACCGTCCCCTTGTCCTCCTCCTTCTTGGTCTCCTTCCTGGCGCGGGGTTTTTCAGAAGGTACCGGGGTCTACATAACTCCCTCTACAGTTTGCGCGAGCAGAGGATTTTGATTTTGCGCGAAAAAGTCGGACGATGCGGGCAGTCTGGTAGCGCCTCCGCCACCTTCAATTCTCTGGTCAGCCCTCGTCCCCTGTCCCCCTCCCCCTTGGTCAGGTCCCTCCCCAGACAGTCTGCGACGGTTTTACCTCGAAGGTTTGCATCTTAGTTTTTGTGCGCGCGACGAAAAATGGAAGAATTCTTTCGTGCAAAAAAAATTATTTTGAATTTTTGGATCAAAAATAAAAAATTCAGATCAGTGTTTATCCCCAAAGGCATTGGCGGATGGCTTCCGTTGAAACAAATCGATGGTTGCGCGAATAAACATTGATTTTATCAGCAAGAAAACATGGTTTATGACTCCCCGGAAACGTTGACCAGTTCTTTTTCGAGATCAAAAAACGGTTGCGCGGCGGCCGGAGAAAGAGCGGTGAATTCGCGATCACGTCGCGGCTCCGACCGGCACCGGCGGCCTTGGGCGATTCTCTGGGCGACGTCGCCTTGAGAGAAAAGAGTGCAAGAAGTTCGAGAAGGGAAGAGTGGGTTTCGGAAGGTCTCCTCTTCTTCGCTCCACGGAATCGGATCGAAGCTCTTCAACTCCTTTTTAATAGCCGTCTACAAAAGTTTGTGCACAAAAGCATCGCGATCCATTTCGTTTTTTGACGTTAGTCAGCGTTTTGGAGCTTTTCGGTCATTTTTTATAGGCGATCTCATTGAACATGTATCTTTTACCCGCTCTTTGGCGGGGGATTGCCTTTTCTACGCAACACGGGTAACAGGTCACCATTTCAAGGTTACATTTTTGTGGGAATTTCATGGAATATTACAACTTATAACCCTGGTTTATCGCTTGTCCTTCTTTTTGGGTCATTCGTTGCGCACTCTTGTTCACCATGTCTAGTTGTTTTTTTAATGATAAATCTTCCCTCTTATTTGTCATTTGTTTTTCTTGTTTCCTTTCCGTCTTATCAAGTGTCATTTTTTTTGTTTTTTGGTCCTGGTCTTCGAGCCGTTCTCTTTGATTGACAAGCCAGGATTACTATTGTTGTGGTCATTCCCAGCTGTTGACCTTCTTCTTCTTCTCCAGCATCGTCTCTGTTGTCGCTAATCCCCGCGGCATTCAATTCTTTCCACCCCTATACTTCTTGTCACACACTTTCTCTCCGTGGGTTGGTGGGGAATGGGTGCGCAAACTGGTTGTTTTTCGGCTAGTCTCTGACCTACTTAACCTTTGGGTGGGGTTAACCATTTAGTCCCGCTGTCCGTCTTCTTCGGTCCATCGTGCTGCGAGGATGCCGAGAACAGCGAGAGTGAGCGTGAAAGGAGGGTTATTATTAACATAACATTTCTCTAAAAGAAAAATGTTATGTTAATATTCGCAGGGCTGATCATCCCACAAATTTCTGGAGGCGTATTCTTTAACGGGTTTCAATTGGAATTTACGATTAAAAAACTCCTTTTCCTGGAGGGTCTGGACCTTTAATTCTCGGCTTAATTGCTCTTTCCTCTGGAAATTTCTTCCGCGTCATAATTCAGTGATCAAGAACCCTCTGCATTGTCTTTGAACGTCATCTCTTACATTAACTTCTGTGGGTACTTTACTATTCTTTCGATCGACCCAGACCGGCTCTAGTTTTTGGCCTCAGGGCCTAAGTACTATATATGAGTTTAATTAACCAGAGTCCGTTTTGTTGTTCGAACGGCGGCGGAATGAAGCATGAGTCATTCCGACCGATCTCCACTCAGCCCCTTTTTATAATTCCCATGGAGCTGATCGGATTCAAATGGGGGTAGCTTCCAGCTCCAGTGACCTCTTTGTCGATGTTTTTTGCGACGTTCTCGGAGCGTCTTTACCCACGGGTTGTATGAACGGCCTTCGACGAATTCACCATTTTTTGTCGGATTCCCCGGATTTTTGTCGCGTTTAAGGCTTTTGTCGCCTCATCCCCGGCTCTTGTCGCGATTTTCAGCCGTTTTTTGGAGCGGCGGCGCTGTGAACGGCGGATCGCAGCTGGACAACCGAGTTTCGTCTTCCCACCGTGACCGCCCGACCCCGTGTCATTCTTCATCGCCCAGCTGTGGCTTCACCTTTCCTTCTGCAACATCCGGGAAGGCCCTGAAACACACAGCGGAGATCGTTCCTTTTCTTTGGAGACGTGAGAAGGCCAGATGGGCCTCTCTAAATCCGGCCTTCATTATCTGTTGGAGCAAAGTTTCGTTGTCATCTGATGACCTCGGTCCTGTTTTGTTTATTTTGAGGCGGCGCGGTCAAGTTCAGTTTAGCGCATTTCTTGCAAAGATAGGGACGTTAAGAACCCTGAATGAGTGTCTTTATTTGTTTGTGAAGGTGTTTAGAAGCCCCGAGGCATGTAATTCTTTAGATGATTATATTAGATGTCTCATCGACAAAGCAAATATAAAATCAATGGATGGATCCCATTTTGTTGTTTTGGCTTCATCTAAAAGCTAATTTATTTCTCGAAAAGAACAATAAATTAAGCAAACGTATTTAACGGGGATTATTGAAATTCCAAATTATTAAGGGTATTCCCAGCATATGAAGCTCGATTACTCCAAACCCATTCCCTGCCCTTCTTCATGAGGGATGAGCCTCCTCGCGCACCAGGGATTTTCTCCACCACAGGGAACTGGACGTGTCAAAAACGAGGAGTGCGGGGTGCGTCGCGACAGTGCGAGAGTGCGCAGACGGCAGAGAGGCGCAGGCAGGGGGAGGGGAGCCGGTCTCGACCCTCTCTTGCCCCTCTAGAGCCCTCTCCTCTCACATCAATACTCGCCCCATATCCATTGTGCAGGCCGCTAGTGTTCGTGGGGTCAGTGCTCGCGTTTATTCGCCAATTTATATTAAAAGTCTCCTCGTCACTCGCCCGAAACTTTTGTTTTTTTCTGGTCTGTTTTAATGCCCCCTCCCCTTGCTTATGAGTCTGGTTTGCTTGCCTTAAGGAACGATGGTCATTCCCATCTAAACTCTTTTTGCGGGTTTTCAGAAGGGACTGACTGAGCCGCGCAATTTTTCTTTTTCCGTTTCCAAACTACGTATGGACGAGAACGATTTTACTTTTTTCAGGAAAAATTGATTGCGTCAATCTCGTCCCACTTTTAATGATTCTTTGGGGTTCCGAGCAAATTTTTTGCATTTCTCAGTTCGAAATTTATTTTTGGACACTTGATAAGACGTTTTCTCTCCCTCCCGTCCCCTTAAGGCATTTCATTCCGATATCTATTAGAAGCGGGGCCGGCGGCCTTTTGGCCTTTTGCCAAACTTTAAACCGCCTGCGGGCATATACCATCTTCGCTCTTATTCAAATATATCCTTGTTTCTCGGAATCTAGGATTCTGCGTATTTTCGGATGTTTTTTGCAGATCCGAAGGAATTTTTGGAATTCAAATTTTTTGTTGATTCGAATTCCAGATTGCGCGAAGGAAGTAGGGGAGAAAAGGGTAATTATTGATGTGGAATACAAATATTATTCCGCCCTCAGCACATATTATACTTTTTGTTTCCGAGGGATTGATGGGTCCCGTGGAATTTAATTGTTATGATCGGCCGAACTCGTTTCAGTCACCTTTCTCCGTGAACTTTGATTACACCCTTTTCCCCTCAACCCAAGGGAAGCGAGGGTCTTAAGAGGAGCTGGCTTCAACCTCTATAACCCTTACTTTGGCTGCAATTCTTTTAAGGCCCGAGACTGTGCGAATCTTTTCTTTTTTTGTACCTTTTGGTTTTTAGAGAAAAAACATGGCGACGGGGCGGATTCGGTTTAACATTTCCGTTCGGAAGATCGTCTCGAACACTTCATCGCCTTCTTTTGCGTTTTTGGTCTTTGTCCTAAGGGATGCGCGGCCGTGTGTGTTTTTCCCATCCAGGAATATGCGAAGGAAAGATTCCGAGTAGTTGGGGGACTTAGTATAATATCTACTCGTTTCCGCCATTTCTCGTATCACACCTCCACATTTTACGTATACCTCGCTCCCCGCAAATTGAGTTCTTGTTATTTATTGGCCATATTTGGCCATAATTTTTGGGCTGCGATTTATGGTTACGTGTGCGCGAGGGATGGCGTAGCCGGAGGGGAAATCTCTCGTAAACACGCATTGGGAGAAGAGAGAGGCGGCGCGGACAACGTCACAGACTTGACGTGAAAAGTCTTCTGACTTGGGAGGCCGGCTTCGGCGTGGCCCTGACTTTTGCTGCTCGCTTGTTGACTTCGGCGCGGTGTTTTTTCGCTTTTTGCATATATATATTTGGGGTGTGTTCTTTTTTCGTCTTTTCCACATACGATGACGTTTTCCCTAAAAAAGTGAACGCCCCCATTGACCGTTCCTTTTCCGTCAGTTATTAAACGAAATGAGAAAAGGGGGAGAGAAGGGATGATGACGTTTAAACCTCTAAGTATTCTAATTTGGGATAAAATAGGCTGTGAGAATGCTTGTGTTATCTTGACAATTTGAGAGGAAATGGGGTTTTAGTTTGTGGTCAGAGCAAAGAATATTGTTTTAGTAGCAGGCTAGAAGATTGTAAAGACGTCAACGCGGGTCATGCTATTTTTTACACTCTGAAATGTGCTTTTTAATGTTATCAGTGAGTTTTTTTTAAACCGTGTTCGATTGTACCCTTAGATGGATTTTTTTGCCCTCTTCCCATAATTTTTTCACGTGGTATACGCGGAAAGGGCTTTAATAAAAAGAGCGTTTTTTGAATAGGGTGGGAGGCGAACGGTCTTCGGGGCCGTTCCGCATCCATCGCATCTGTAATGCCACGTCTCCATTACCAGGGCGTTGGGGTCGGAGGGACGGGAGAAGAGATATAAACAAAACTGTTGCTCATTTTATAAATCAAATATTTATTTTTACTACTCGATTCTGGGCCATTAACTGGCCTTATTTCGGCCATCTTCAGCACCCTCTGCAATCCAATGAAGGGGTATGTGGGGATGTGTTTTGGATACGAAAAAAGGCGTAAACTGATATATTGCAGTGGGGATAGCAGTGCCGCGCTGACACCGTGGGTTTTGTACGAAAATACGAGTACAAATAGGGCCGTAATATTGTAAATACATTACTTGTAAATAGGATGATATCATCAACATTACAGGCTTCATTGCACAAAATTATGGAGAGATATGCGCACATCGTGTTATGCGTTATCTGGGGCTGTGTTTTTCGAATTTCCATGAGCCTAAAAAAGCCGGGCCTGAGGCGAGAAAGGGAAGGGGAGCAAGCGAAGGCCGGCGACGTCATGCTGAAGCCGAACAATCCCTTCTTCCTCCGCCTTTCGGCCGTTCTTCCTTCAGTAGCCGCGGGGCACACACTTAGAACGGCACAAGACCGGCCGCCCGTTTCGGCCCCTAAGAATATTTTTGCGCAAATTTGGCCTTTGTCTTATTTATTTGTGCTGATGTCATCGGTTCATTTGGGTTGTGGGGTACGGCTTCCGGTGGGGTTGATAGCGGGGCCAGAGATGGGTGGGGTTTCCTCTTCCTGTGGAAACGTTTGCGGTCCCAATTTTCAATTTCCTCAAGCCTTCATAATGCCGGAACCATTAACTCCGTCATTAAGGCAATGATAAAACGTCCATTTCTTTTTGGTTCGCAAGGATTTGATGGCCAGTTGCACTCTTATCAGTTCTATTTTTTGTCTTTTCAACTTGCGATGAGGTCACCGCCTTTTTCTCAACCACGACCTACATTTTTTGCTGATAAAGAAGGACGGGGGGGGGGGTCTGATTTGCAGCTACGACAAAGATGGTTTGTTGGAGCGAACGCTTCTTATGTAAACAGAGTTTAATTAAACCCAGTACATTTACCACCACCTGCTTTTCAAAAAGACCCCGTAGGGCAAAAGCTTAGTGAAATATTTGCATAAATTATCAGAAAGCCAATTATACCTGATATATGATATTTTTGCGGTGTTTGGAGCGTGGCATTTTAACTTCTGTTCAAAGTTTATTTAAAGCCCGCGGAAAAAAGTTTGGTACGATACGAACTTTCGATCTGCGAGATACGAATCCCACGGAATATACAATTTAAGACATTTCGAACACCATTTTCTATCGGTCTTATTAAAATTAAGAATGGGACGGTTTGGGGATCTAATACCGCCCCCCCCCCCTTTCTATTCTCCTTCTGAAGTTGGCTTTTCGCAAATCAAAATATCTACGACGCTCTCCGATCGCAATTCCATTTCAAACATACAGAGAGCATCGATTGCTTTTCTCCTTCCCGAGAGGACTGGGCTTCTTCTTCTTCAACGTCGTCGTTTTTTTTGTGTTATCCCTTTGTCTTGTATTGCTTTTGTACACCGCCACTTTATGGGCTTCTATTCTTTCATCTACTGTTTGCTGACCCGGAGTTCACTTCTATTCAATTTCGGGCTCATTTTTCAACGAATTCCGTCGATGAAACGCGGCAACATCTTCATCATGGGTTCTGACTTTTACAAGTTCTGTCCGGTTTCTCTGACGAACAATAATATCCATTCTATGACCGTCTTCCTTCATTTTTTTGCGTCCGATCGCTTAGTCACGTGAAGAAGGGGGGTCGTCGGGTGCTAGGTGGCGCAACCCGTCTGTACTCGCGCGCCAATACAAAAACGGATCAAGTAGTTTAAATTGGTAGAGAATGGGTTTGTTGTTTGATTACTTTTAGGACATCTTTATGACATTAGGTGATTTCGCATTTTCCGCCGTTCCTTCTTTGAAAAAGCCGTTCCTGCTTTGAAAAGTTTTCGTTGCAAAAAAGTTGTTTATTTAATACACGCTCCGCGTTAGTTTACATTATACACTTTTTACTTTTAAAACTTTACATTTCTTATTATAGTTGTCGCCGGTCCAACTCCAACAAACACGAAGCTCGCGCAGGCGCAGCTGAGTCCCACTATCACTGGGACCGCGAGAACCGATCCACAACACGAGACATGCGCATATCTGGTGGAAACTGACGGCAAACCTATACATATTCTCCCAAATTTTTATACGATGAGCACCACCACCACACAGAACTACCCACCCAGCCTGTTTTCGCTGAACCCGGGTCAGACCGCCTATGACGCGGTCTCGACGGCTTCCTCCCCCAGGAATTCCTCACCTTCGCCGAAGCTGTCTCCGGCCTCCACCCCTCCCAAACGAGCTCCCACCGACACCTCCGACTTTGGGTCAAGTTCAGGGATCAACGGAAAGAACGAGTCGGAGGCCTCTTCGCTCAGTTCCGAACGGGATTCTGGAGAAGGAAGTCACACTTGCAGTCATTCTTCCAACATCCCCGACTACACTGTCCCTACCGTCCCTTTAGGGGCTATGTTGCATGGTACTGGGATCCCGAATCCAACTTATCCCATCTCGCCCCTTAGATGGGCACCTCCAAATATGGCCCATCCTCCACCTCCAGTGGTCGGATGCGCTCCCTCCAACATTCGCGTGCCACCCCCTCCGTCTTATTACACGATGACATGCCCTCAGGCGGCGGAGACTTCATCCGGCTCTGCTTTGAGAGCTGCTAATCCCGGAGCACTAGCGAATGGTCCCGTAAATAATACTAATAACAACCCAAGTAATGCTTCCCATCCCACTTCGAGTTTGTCCAACGTTCCTACACAATCCGGCTCTCCGCCCTTAGGGCTTGTAGTTAATTCGGTTCCTCCGCCGATAAGTGGAGTTGCTGCGTCGACTACCCAGGCTGACAATGAGATCTTTGTTCATGTTCAACCCGGTGAAACCTTGATATTGTATGTGGGAAATGAGCCCCAGAATATCGCGGGTACGTAAGGCTTTAATTACTTTTAAATTTTACTGATTTACCTAAACTGTGGTATGTTAAAATCTACTTTCCAGGCCCAGCCACTATCCGCATGGTGTGCCAGAATGGACCGCCGACTGGTCCCCTTCCTCTCCACGTACCCTTAGGCCATTTTGTTCAACAATTTCTGGATGACAAGGGCAATGTGAAGCATATCATCTTATCTCCCCAGAACAGCACCTCCAGTCGTGTTCCACCCACGGTATGTGCTGTCCGATGCGTAAACACTTTCATTGATATCATTTATTTATGGCTTTATGTTATTCGAGATTATATTGTCATAAAAATAGACCGTCATTTACTCATTTTAGGCCACCTACGCCAATATCAAAAACGGGACGCCGACTGTGCGGCCAAATTCGGCCATTCCCAGCACAACTGCCACCACGAATGCGGTCAAAACGGCCCTAACAACTGCGACTTCGACCACGACTCAGAATGCGGAGGGCTCAGAACAATCGAGTAGGTCGTTTTTACAATCACAATTTGAATTTAAAATTTGTTTTCGAATTTAAATTGGAACATTAATTATGTACTTATATATATATACAGTTAAAGGGGTAACTGTATTTTTTGTTATTTCGGAAACAAAATTATAATGTTTTGAGAACAGAAATAATTATATTCGAATCGTAAATGCGTACTTTTAATTGATTTAAGGTTCCAACTCTCTACTCCGCAAGAAGGCCCATCCCAAGAAGCCGAACGCGGTCGCCGGAACATCACACGAGGCCAACGGCACTCTTCCTGAAAACGTAATTAACCGTTTATTATCTCCTCTTTCTCACTTCATTTCCTCATATGTCTATTGGATTTCGAGAACAGTCTTTGGGGTCTTTTTAATATTGAGCACTTACACACATCCTATCTTTGCTGGGTTTAGGATGCGATTGAACGCTACGAAAGGGAGCGACTTCAAGAATCGTTGAATCGAGTTGTGCAGCCGACGGTGACCAGGATCGGTGCCTTCGATGTGGATGTTCATTGGCTTGAGTTTGACACATCCGAAGCCACGTCTTCCGGAGGTCCTTTCCCGCACATTGACAGCAGCGAATTCGAATACGAACTCTTTTTGTACGAAAATGCGCCAAATGGAAGGGTATTCGTAACACAAACAAAATGTCCACCATTGTCCAATCATAATGGTCTTAATATCAAAAAACTAAAGCCTCAGACTGATTACAATGTCTCGGTCAGAGCGTCGTTACCAGAACGACAAATCTTTGGGCGACAGAGTAGAACAGCTTCATTTCGAACATTACCTCCACCACCAGATCCACCGATCATGTTGAGAGCCACTTATCGCGGAATCTACAACATTTCCTTGGCTTGGAGTAACGCCGGAGGGTCTTATGTCACAAGCTACATTCTGCAGATGGCCAAGGTATCATTGATCTCGGATATTGTCATTTTGTTGTTTTGTGGTTGATTGCTTTCAGTTTTTGGTGTCTCTTCTTGTTGTTTGGTCTTGATATCCATAGTATGTAATTATTGACTTTTGCATAAAAATTAATCTTTTTCAGGGGAAGAATGAGCCTTATGAGTCCGTTTACGAGGGTCCCTACGATCATGCCCGTATTGCGCAACTTGAGCCTGGTACCCATTATCGGGCGCGAGTAGCGGCCCAAAACGAGACTGGCCAATCGGAATTCAGTAATGCCTTGCATGTGAATACAAATCCCCCACAGCCGCAGGTATTGCCCACCACTTCCGCCAACTCCAACTACTACCAACAGAGCATTTATCGACAGAGTATGGGCGCAGGCGTCCATCACAATCCCCCTCCGTATGTGCCTGTCATCCCCAAGTTGCAGCCACCGACGGTGGTGTTTGTGTCAGCACGACAGATCAAGTTGACTTGGCAAGTATCTCCTGAATATGGCAATGTCTTTGTAAGTAGATATTTTATTTTGAAGTAATATCTTAATTTATATTACTTACGTGAATGTTTTAGCTTGAAATTTCTGATTCCCTTCGAGCCAATCCTGCCTTTTCCCCGGTGCCCCATGAGTCTTACCAGCCGGCCAACAACACACCTTGTGCTCTGGTCTCGAACTTAAGGAGGTAAGAGTTTTTTCTAGATCTTCGGCATCTTTGTAATGGATCTTGTTAGTTTGTAAGTCCTATAAATTTTTTTCAGCAATCGTGAGTACCGGTTTCGCCTAAGCGGCCAAATCCTGAACGGCGAACTAATTAAATCCGAGGCTGTCTTGGCACGGACTCACAAAGATCGATATGAAAATTCTAATTACTATGAACGAGAACGAGTACCCCCTCCCATATTCCAGAAAGCCTTCGAAGATGAAAGTCATGCTGTGGAATTGGCCTGGAAACATCAAATCGGAGACTTTGATGGTGTCATCTTCTGCGTTGAAGGGACTGTATCATATCAGAAATACGAGAATGGAGAGTACTGTGAGTACGAGTGGAAGGTTTGCTACAAAGGGTCCAACAACTACTGTACTATCAACGATCCCAGTCTCAATTTGTTCAGAGTCCAAGCTCTTAACCGAAGAGGCCAATCTGTAAGTGTTGACATCATTTATAATATGTGTACTTAACACCATTTGCACTGCAAATATTTTGCAAAAATACTTCTAAGCCACAAACATTACTCACGATAAGACTGCAATCGCAGCAAGAGTGTTTAATTATAATGAGTCGTCCGTTTTCAGAGTCCCTGGTCCGAGCGCGCCTTTGTCAAGCGAAAGCCCAAACGCCATGCGAATTCGCAGATCCGTCAGAACCATATCTATGTCAACCAGCAATTGTACAACCATGCCTCAACCTCGGCCCCTAAAGTTGTCGCACCTGTTTCAACACTCAAACCTGAGCCCAAAGAGGAGCCAACGAAGAGCGTGGAGCCCGTGAAGCCACCACATTGCACTCAACCAACCATTAGTGACGTCACTCAGAATAGTATGAACATCAGCTGGACAATCAGCGATGACTCACAATTCCCTGAGAAGAAGGAATCTCTTCTTTTCGAACTTCAACGGGTCGATAAAGAACCTCCAGTATTGGTGTATTCGGGTGATGAAACGAAATTCACTCTCGAGAATTTGAGGCCAGTAGAACATGTTCAATTAAGAGTAAGGAGTGTAATTGTGGATAATGAAGGTCAGAGGATCAAAGGAGAATGGAGTAGCATTGTTTCTGCATCTACTCCATGCACCGTCACCTCTCCTCCTCAGAATTTGAGACTGAAGAACGAAGATCAAGCATTTATTTTGATATGGGATGCTCCAGCTTTAACCAACGGATCTGCTGTCATTGAATATTGCGTGAATTCGGCCAATTTCCCTGAAGGACATTCGGATAAGAACATCAGACTGCAACAATTGTGCAATACTGACAAGACCGAGCTTGTGTTGGAAGATCTAATTCCAGCTCGAGTTTATTTCTTCAATGTTATCTCTCGAAATGAAGCCGGCCCTTCTGAACCCTCAAATGTGTTTGAATTGATCAGTCCAGCTGTTGTTCCAAGTGCTCCTCAACAAGTTGAAGTCAAAGCATTAGCCTTGGAGAGTTTGTCTGTGACATGGCTTCCAGCGATGAAGAATGGAGCTGATATTGAAGAATATAAAGTGGTCTTGTACCAGGAGAAAGTTCTTAGTTTTCAACAGATAGTCACAGGTGATGTTTTGGAATGGACATTCAACGGGCTGAAACCGTGCACTGAGTACAGGTAAGATAATATTTTCTAATTTGTTTAGTCATCAGTTTACCCATTCTTACCTTCTCTTTTTTAGTATTGAAGTCAGTGCCCGGAACAGTATTGGGTGGGGAAAACCAGCTTCCAAACTCGGTCTTACCATGGATATTCCACCAGAACCTCCACTCTTATCTGCTGCTCAAATCGCTTCGAATTCTTTGAAATTGAAATGGACGACTGGAGCCAGCACTTCTGATAATTTGGAGGCCCTTTACTTTTATTTGGAGAAGGAATCCGAAAGTGGAAAATTTATGGCCGTATATGAAGGAGAGAATCGAACAGCAAAAGTCCGAGGTCTTAAGGAAGCTGCAAGTCATCGCTTCAGAATCAGGGCTTCCCATGTTCGAGGACAACCTTTATTGGCTGGAAAATGGTCGAAGATCTTCTCTTTCCAAACCAGTTCTTTGCCTCCTGCATCCATCAAGAATGCTCCTACTGTAACTGAGGCCGGCAATAATGTCTATCAGATGGAATGGCAGCCTTACAAATCGTTGAATGGAGCTGAAGAAAATGTCTGCTACAAGTTGCAAGTGGCTCTCAAATCCGTAAAAGGAAATGAAGGATGGAAAACGATTTATCAAGGAACTTCAACTGCTTTCACTTGGACTGTTTCCCCTGCTCAAGCAACATTTACTGGAACGAGACAAGCACGAGTATTGGTGGTGCAGAATAAAGATGGAGAAGAAGTTCATTCCCTCCCTTCGCCTGTCGCTCTCTTCAGCAGTAACCGAAGTCCATCAGATTCGCCGAGAAAACGACCAGTCAAATCGACCAGTGGGACATCAACTCCCGCTTCAACAAGTTCCACAAGGACGAGATTAAATGGGTCAACTCCGAGGATTGGGCCACCAGTCAAATTGAGTCTTTACAAACGACTAAAACGGTCTATAACTTGCTTCAAACGGTCGATTACAGATAGTGACTGGTTGATTGTTGTTATGGTAGGTCTATTTTTTTATTTTTATATAATAATTTAGATTAATTATCATCAACCTTTAATTATAATTTTTTTTCAGACGGTCTTTGTTGTTGTGGCCTTGCTGATCGCCGTGCTTGTCAACTCCTACTACGAGAAATAGATGACTTTATACAGGACTGTTTATGTAAAAAGTAGTCTTTTTAGATTATTTAATTATTTATCATTGCCTTGAGACTACTATCACATAATACTGGTGACCCGTGGCCCCGAGATGGAAAGAAATTACTCCTAGTGTCTTATTCGATTACTTTTATTTATTTGGTGCTGCATAGATTGTGTTGTCCTTCTCTTTTTTTAAAAATATTTATTGGTCGGCGGATGTATAATATACACGGAAGTCGGCTCGCCCCGCATTCGATGACAGAAATTATTTGCCAAACTTTGCATTTGTGACTACCGTAGTTTTATTCTAAGTCGTTGAAGATAGTCTTTCGCTCGCAACTCTGCTTCCCTTCCATTTCCAGTTGCCTTTCATGTCCGGACTAGTTGTTCTTGTTGTTAGTTCTGCAGTTTTCCTTCATTTCAGCCCGGCCCCACGCTCCTATTCCCATCTTAACTTACCATATTCTCGATTCCCATAATCAGACGCTTCTCTTCCGTTGTTCTGTGATTCTTCTTCGTATTTAAGAGCCCACATATTATTATTATTCTATTTATTTATTCCAAACACCTATCCGTTTGTGCAGAGATAGATTCGAATAAACTTTTTTAACATATGATAATATAATGGCCAAAGTTCGGGTTTGTAACCTCCCTCGAATCTAATATTCGTAGGAATTAAACTATTGCCTCAGGGAAAGTTTTTCTGACTTCATTAAATTCCTATATACAAAGTATTTTTATTGGCATGAGTAATGTTTAACCAGCTGTAAACATACTTGAATACATTATTTATTAATCGAATAAATGTTTACAGTAAAAGAAAAGACTCAGAAGATTAGTAATTGGGAGTTCTTACTTTCTCCCGGGACGATAAAAGTTATATTGTGGATAAGTGTAGGTAGGGAAGGATGGATAGCGGACTCTCTCAGCTCCAACGAATCCCTGATATTGCAATTGACGGGCTAAGGGCATAGGGATTGCTTCGTGAGAGAGAACTGGAGATTTTATATTATAGTAACTCCATTAGTTGGAGGACAATAAATTAAAAAAAGTACTTACTATTGAGGTTTCTATAGTCTCCATTGAAAGTTTTCTGCTGTAAAGTGCCTCCCCAATTTTCCAAAATACTTCCCTGCGTATGCTCATCTCCTTGACCATTCACAACTCCCAAAAACATTAAAGCCATTACAATCCCAATCAAAACTTGAGCCATTTCAGATTTATGAGGTAAAGGAATTCGTGAACTCCTTTTATATGCCCTTAGGGAACAGGTTCTTACCACAAGAAGATCGCCTCCATTTATCCCTTATTATTATAAATCATTTGAGATCGTACACATGAGGAAAAACTGCATTAAACGCTCTATTTACATCATAACAAATACAAACGGACGGCAATTGTTGTCTAGCCGAAGAATCCGTAGCCGTAATAGGATTGGTAGGAAGCTGAAGATACGAAAACAAATTAAAAAAAGAAAAATCGGACGGCGGACTTTAATCATTGTGACGTCCGATAAACTGCATACAAAGAATGCTCTAGGAAGGATGCCCGGATTTTCTCAAAAAATTTTAGAACGGAGATAAACAAAAAAATGGCAATTAACCGTAGAAAAGCCGTGGATTAATGCTTTGCGAATCAAAAATATCCGTTCCTTTATCAGTCTGTCAGGAAAATATAATAATGAGCACCATGTGCTATCCAAAATCGCATCGCCGCCAAAAAAATTAATTGCTTTTCACTCAAGCGACGCGATGAGTGAAGCGACGTTGTACTCATTATTTTTCCGACAGACTGGAACTAACATATTCTACAACTTACCTGATTGGATAGAATTCGGATGACTGGGCCCAAGATTTCCACCCCATGAATCGAGAATAGTTCCAGCTGTGAGAGGATCAGCATATTGAAAAGATTGAGTAAATGAAATAAAAGTAGCCACCAATAGGAACATCAAGAGGTGTCTGAAAATCATGTTAAGATTGTTTTTGCGGTCCTTGGGTTGATTACGCTTATATATTGACTATAGGGGCGGAACTGATTTTTATATTAAATTTCGATCTCCATTGTATTAAAAAAATATTTTCTTTTCGTGTTTCGAAAGATCGTCTGGGAGCACTGTTAAGCGATTAACATTCGGGGTGAACATTTTGAATGCTGCAAATGGATTAAATCATGGGAAAAATGACAGTAATAAATTTTGTAGATTTGGATTAAAGGAAAGGAGCTTGTTATTTTTTTCTCTTTTTTTCTTACTCAAGGATGCTATTTTTACCGCGGCAAATCTTTTTTCTAAATATAGCCACACCTGACTGATGATCAGTGAATAAAGTACAATAAGCAGACCGGGTTCAAGTCTTTTTGTGATGATGACAACATAATAATAACCAGCCGTAAATTTTAAATAAATTCGATTTCATTAAAGCGTATGATGACCAAAATAGAAACCCACTCAGCTCTTATGGGGTTTGAAGATGGTATTGGAACAAAGCAGCTACTCTCAACTTATGGGTATTTTGCACTGCTTCCTTCTTTGTCACGGTTAAAAACGACTAATAAAGTACAAATGACCAGGATAAATGTTGAGGAAATAGGTTAGCAGGATACTAATTTGCTCATTTAAACCCAAAAAACCTGCAGTTTACGAAATCACGTGGGAATTACAATGCCTCAGGGTCAAATGTTCAACGTGATCAATTGAAGATGAGCCGTCGATGGGTGTAAAAATAAATCTGGTTTTCTTTTTACAATTGAGATTACGATTTGCTCACTACAGTGTGTTTAGAAAATTCTGAAAAAACTTTTCATTAATAACTTTGCGTTAGGTGGTCAAATCCGAGGGTTTTTTTGCAATTTTGTTTTGTTGTTTTTTAGTTTTTTTCCGCCGATTACTCCGCAAAAGTTTTTGTGATCAACACCATCAAAACCACCTAAATCTCTCAACAAAAAATCTTTTTTGTATCCCGCAGCAAAAACATTTCAAAATTTTACTCTATATATGATATATCGTTGAACCGAGTTGTCGTTGACCCGAGTTTTTCTTGACCCGAAATGTCGGGACGCGTTCGCTTCAGCCAATTTTGATCCTCCGAGGTAGAAGAAACGCCGCCCTACAACGATTTACAACCGCATTTATGAAAAAACCTCCGTCGACATCCTAAAACTCCGCGGTTTTACCGTATAAAATGCAGAACTTTTTTCCGATTGGACCACCTAAAAGTTATTAAAATGAAGGGTTTTTCTTTGAACGCCCTGTGCATGACGAATTTTGAGACTTAAAATTTACAATTCTTTGTCTTCTTCCTTTTTTATTTATTCAAATTTTTAAAATTTTTTTTGTATTCTAAAAAGAATAACAAATGTAAACATAATATTTGCAAGCAATTCCACTTATTTCATGATGATTTTGATTGGAATGACAACACTTTACACTGCACAGCAACTCTGTTAAACAAATTGATAAACAGATCTTGGCCTAATGACCATCTTCTGCGGACTTTTGACCTTGTAAATCACGTTGGTTGGGGGGGGCAAACTCGGTACACGGCTACAAGTCAAGATTCCCCGAAATAACCTGCTGTAATATTGGCTGGGGGATTGATTGTAAATTATTACAATGCAATTCCTTCTGTATTCTCTCCGATCTCATGGTGTTTATGGAAAGGAATTGCATGGTCGTATTTCAAAATTTTTAATTTTTTTTTATTACTCAAAATGATTTTTGCTGTACTGTTTATTTACAATATAAGACATTAATTTTGTTAATTGGTCGCGCAAAACAAAAACAATTTAATTTCTATTTTTAGGCACTTTCCTTCCAAAAATAGCAATTTGTTTGTCGATTTTCCTCAATATCTGCGTTCATTTAAATCAAACATCATTTTAATTAAGTTGCAATTCCTTGCACTACTGCGACTCTTGAGCACACTGAAAATGAGCGCTCGATTCTATGTGATCGTGTTCCTATTCGTTTTGTCGATGTTATCCATGATTTCTGACAAGGTAAGTCACTTTATTCGCAGCCGGACTTTAGAACGGAACCTAGTAGATTTCAAAGGTGAGGCATCTGCGATCATAAAACTGAATTCCTTAGGTGTTTCCAGGCCTTCCCGGTCGAGAAAATCGACCGCAAAGTTTATTCGAAATAAGCGAAAAGTCTCTTCAAAAGAAACAGCTTATTTCATGTGAGGTCGTGGCCGAGTGGTCATCGCGCTCGCTTTTTGCGCAAGAAGAGGCGGGTTCGACTTTGCTCGATTGCTCATTAATTTTTTTTGGTCCTTCAAATAAATAGCTAAAGGCTGTTAACCCAAACATAATAGCTATAGGTGACATAAAGTATAAAATCAAACCAAAAAAGAAAATTAACCGGAAGAAGAGTCGAACCCGCCTCTTCTTGCGCAAAAAATAAGCGCGCTGACCACTCGGCTACGATTACACAAGTTTCTTTTGAAGAGACTTTTCGCTTATTCTAAACTTTGCGGTCGATTTTCTCGACCGGGAAGGCCTGGAAACACCTAAGGAAATCAATTTTATGATCCAGATGCCTCACCTTTGAAATCTACTGGGTCCCGTTCTAAAGTCCGTCTGCGAATAAAGTGACTTTCCTTGTGAGGCTCGTCCATTTGCCGATGGAATGACTGCAGGAATCATTCTGGATTCATGGGGCGGAAATCTAGGTCTTGACAGTCCAAGCTCGGGTCAATCAAATGAGTTTTGATAAGCTTTACCTCTCCGTTTAGGAATATTTGAGGGAGTTGATTTCAAAAATCGTGTCCATTTTTCTGAATTTTACATTTTTTGTTTACTGAGTAATGTAAAAACGTAATTTTTGAAATCAACACCCTCGAATACCCCGAAATCTACTATTCACACAAAAGTTTCAAAAAATTACATTTTTCAATTTTACTGCAAATGTAAAATTGAAAAAATACAAATTTTTACAAGGATGTAAGGGATTGTTCATATTTTCAACGATTTTGAAAATCTGCCTGTTATGGACGGTTGACGATAATTAATAAAAAATATTTTTCTAAATAGAATTATTTCAATCTTTCGTCGCTTTTTATTTATAATAAAAAAAATTTCAGCATCCTACAATGCCTACGGAGGCTTCGGACTCTTCGGATAAATTAATGTCAGTGGCCCGTATGACATCATCAATGCTCCCTAGAATCCATTGAAGTACTAGAATCTCCACTCAAAATGATATCATTCTTACGTAACATATGTAAAACCGTTTTAAACCTCAATTGAAATTATTCAATTGATGGATTACTGTAACGTATAAGATACAATCAAAATTTTTCACAATTTGAAAGTTTTTTGAAAAAAACGTGAAGACCACGACTGGCTTCTCTAACAATGCAAATAACATTAAAACTTTACAACGATTGGGAGTTAAATGGCGACGTTTACAAAGGAATGATCAGGGATGGTAATGGACGAAGGAAATCGATGTAAAATGGGCAGGATGACAAAAAAAGGAACATTTATTAAGATGAGTTTGCTTACAATTAGTTCAAAATGATTGGAGGGATGATGTACTTGCAGGAACATTAATGACTAGAAGATGGTGGCTAGGTAAGACAAGAAATTAGTCATGGTAGAGCGTACAGACATTTTTCAAATTTACCGAGAGTTTTTTTATTAGGTCATATTTCAACTTTTGAAAAGGTGACCTCAAAGCTTATGGACGCTCCCGAGATATTCAATCATCGGTCTTGATCCAAACAATTCTTGTTTTTGCTTGCAAAGTTTTGGCTTTGCTCAATCGTTGGAACTCATTAACCCCGAGGTCAAAAGAAATTCAAAAAAAAAATGTGTTCTACCTACACTCACATCACTTATACCAAGGTTGAAAGTACATGAACATTCTACTTTTTTGGTTGTTTTTCAGAGCCATTCCATTTTTATTCCCTTCACCGGAACCCAAGCCTATTATTTGAATCCAAAAAAAGGGATTCCGTGCCCGAAGCGTCAGATAACCCGAATAGACGATGAACGATCACTTGTTCCCGTGGATTTTTGTCTCCGTCTTTTCTCTGTTCACTTTTTGTGTGCTGATATTCCTACTGCACAAGGTCGAGAGTATGCGGAAAAAGAAAAAGTAAGGGATACGGTAGTTCTGGGTTTAAATTACTTTCGGATTAATCTATAATAAAAGTGTGATGTTTTAAACCCGACCATTAAATTTATTTCCCTTTGGCAGTCTGTCCTTGTTTCCCACACTCTCAATGCAAAAGGAAATTATAATTTCAGGGATCTCGAGAAAATTCATCCCTCAGATTCTGTCGATGTTTTGGAAAGACAAAGAGAACTCCAGAAAAAAAGAGACCAGGTCTGTGATTACTATAATAATAAATATTATATTCCCATTTCAAAAAAGTGTTTTTTGTTCCAATAAATCATTTTTATTGCACTTTAGAAGGCATTCTGGGCGCCTCAACACACCCAACCTGCAGGTATGTTACATTCCACGTCTATCCAGCGAATTTCCTGAACCGTTTAGACGTTTCGTCCACACACTATCGGTTGGCGACGAGATTTTAGATATAAAAGTTCTTTGGGAAGAATTTTTGGTGGACAAAATTGGTCTCAAAAAATCAAGAAAATTTTTTAATATTCGTTTCTGACAGATAGCAAGGTTTTGTCCCCTGCTAGCCAAGAGAGAACAGCCAAAGATTGTCCTCCAAGATTCTGTTTGTGACGAAACGCCATATCGATTAAATCTTGGTCAGGAAATAGCTTCAAATAGGCTGGATTGACGTGCATTCTGATCTCAAGTTTGAATGTATTATTTCACTTTCCTCGGTACTTTAATCTTTGGTTCATTTTGGGTTCACAACAAATTTGACTCAATTTTTTATTTTCTTATGGCTGCAAGGAAATTGGACGGAACTGAAATTGCGCGGTAAGAGATTGGGCGGATTTTTTTCACAGCAAAAAAATAATTCTAAAATAATCAATATATAAAAGCAATAAAAATTCAATGAAAAAACGCGCCCAATTTCCATGCAGCCTTTCTTATGACTTCTATAAAAAGATCATTCCAAAACTTATTGCCAGCCCCTTCAATCCCAACCGGGGTATCATCGGCAAAGAAAACGGAAGAAGAACTTCTTGGAATTGGCCCTTTACCTCGAGATGTGGCCAGAGAAATCGACGAAGAGCAGGCCAGAAGAAAAGAAATTGAACCCGAAGTTAGACTATGAATAAAAAGCAGTAATGTATACCATTGGAAGGCAGTTTATTTCAGTTTTCGAATGGGGATATTTACTTTAAAATCTTCTTCCGGAGATTCTTAGCTCTTTCCATATCCGCGACGCGATGTTTCCGGAACTTGGTGCTCACTTTCAGCTGTAAGAATCATATCTCATTCAAACAAAATTAATTAATATGAATGTTTGGCTACTAATATTACCTGTTTGATGGTGAGTAGCATTTCGTTGTTGACTTCCACACAAGCTCCCATATTCACATCATTTTCATTGTTTCCCTTATAACCTGGGGCTGAGAATAGAGTCATCATTCTGCCCTCGGCAAAGAAGGCATAGCCATACAAAGGAGCCTGTAAACAAAATTATCAAAATTCAAACTCATCACATACCTGATGTCCTCTGATCATTAAATCAATTCCCAATCGATCACATGCATCTTTGACAGACTCCGGGCCAAATAATTGGCCAATTCCATGCTGAGGTTCTCTCTCAAAATTAGGTCTGAATCCTTGAGTATCAGCCCCAGTATCCGGATCCGACCAAACCAGATCACATTCCAGCGATCCCACTTCAAAGTCATCGATGGGTCTCTTGATATTCCTGATGTCTTGAAGACATCTCATCTTCGGCGAGATTCCACCATGCATTCCGAGGATTCTTTTTCCAACCAAAACAGCCAATGGGAGATTCATAAACAAAGTCTTGAAGCATTCGTACATCTGCTGACCTTTTGCTTTGGCTAAAATAATATGAATTTAGAAAATTGAGAATATGAGGTAACATCAAACTACTAAAATTTTCTTACATTCCTCCTCCGCAAATCTTGCGACGACTTCTTCATAGAAAGAGTAAGCCTTATTCAAAGATTCCTCTTCATGATTTCCTCTCACAACGAATATCCGATCAGGGAAATGTAATTTGAGTAAAGTCAGCATCGCGATCACCTCAATCCCATGTGAGCCGCGATCCACAAAGTCTCCCAAAAAGACAGTCCGAGTCCGATTCGGCCATCCATTCAGGTTGAACCAACGATGGAGATCGCTGTATTGCCCATGAATATCACCATATATTACACATGGCACCTTCACCTATGATAATTTAAATTCCTGGCTTTATTGCCTAAGACATACATCCAAAAGAGAGCATTCAGCGGCAAAGACATCAGTGCCTCGACTCAGAAGATCTTTTAACTCATTGAAACCAAACTTAAATTGTCTGGGGCCATTTTGAATCATTCTGATGAGAAGATTGTCCAAATGGACGGTTCCATTGAGTTGAAGATCATCTAACATAATAATAAAATCGATGATGACTTACCTGGTATTCCCGGGGGTTCTGGACTTTCAGAATCCGTAATGTCATCAGAAGTGGCAAAAGTGATGACTTTATCAATAGTCGTTTCTTTCAGTCCTTCCTCAAGCCCCACTCTCTTCGATCCTTTAGACATTGCTCTCAACAAAATCTTCTGTTCTTGTTCACTTAATCCAGCCGGGACAATCATATCAGTCCGGTCAAGATGAACTACACTCAACAGATTCTTGGAGACATCTGACCGTGGTTTAATTTCCTTGTAGGTGTCTCCAGTGTGATCCTCTACTTGTCTTTCGCGGAAAGAACTGGTGGTTGTTCGATCGACCGAAGCACTGGTCGTTCTTTCGGAGGCGTCGAGGGTGGTTGGCTGGGTGTCATCCAACTTTTCGGTTTCTTTTTGGGACTCTTTTCTAAAAACTCAAAAAAAAATTTTTATATAGGATTTTGATCTAAAATTTTTCATAAAAGGCCAAGTCTGGGAATAAAATGATTTCACACGATCTGATAACAGGTCTATAAAAGGACCAAGTGCCAAATCTACACCCCACAAATATTACGAACAATGCACTTACTCTGTGGAAGAAGGCCCTTCGATTCGACGCTTCCGTTTCTTGAAACAGTTGACCAACAGAAGAAAGAGAAGCGAGAAATGGATGACCAGGTGGACGAACAGAGAAGGGACCGGTCCCATGGCCGACCAGTTCCTCTTTTTATGATTAAAAAATGTTGCGATTTTCCCATTTCAAATTACCAATTCTGTTTTTGAAGTTTGATAACTGTTTTTTTGTAATTTGAAAATACCGTGTTTACAATTTTCTTATACATAACAAAACACCAGAATTTCAAAAGAAACTTTCAAAAATAAATACAAAAAGCCCTAAATAGACTATATTTTTGTGAAAATTCAAAAAATTACATTTTTACGTTACTCAGTAAAGTAAAAATGTAAAATACAGAACAAATGAGTACGGTTTTTTGAAATCAGCACCCTCGAAACCCTCTGAATCCACTATTCACTCAAAAAATTTAAAAATTTACTACTTTACACTACTGCTTAAGAAAAAAGTAAAATTCAGAAAAAATGAGTACGATTTTCGAAATCAGCACCGTAGATTACCCATACATAAATTTCCCGGTTGGGAGTTCTTTTCGACTGGGCACGTCAAATCGAGGAGAGAACTTTTCAAGTTGGCTTTTCGTCCAAAGACTTATCGGAAAAATTATTTTGTAAATTTTTCTTCAGATTCAAACAAGTCTCTTCAAAACAAGTCTCAAAAAACTCAGAGATCTTGGAAATGGTCAACTTTTGTCAAAAACGACCTGGGTTTCGCCAAATTGGACAAGAAATTGATCAGAAAAGATTTTTCGGACCCCATATTTGTGACGAAGTGCCAACTTGAAGAGTTCCCTCTCTTTTGCTTTTTCGATTTGATGACGTTTGGGGGTTCTTTTCAACTCCGGGCTTCTTTTCGATGGCATTTTGATTCCGGTCGGATACGAATTGACTGTAAGCCGATTATTTTTTTGGTGCTATTCGTTTTAAAATTGATTAGGCAGTCAGTTGCAATCAAATTAAAAAATCCGTATTTTTAAAAATTTGTAAGACCCATGGGCTCACCAGTTTTATGGAAATTCAAGTCGTAAAATTCATCAAAAATAGTTTTTCTAACTAGTGTGACGATTTTATCCGACCGGAATTGAACCCCGACCGGCTTTTGGTCGATATTTCTTGTCACTGAAAGTAGATAGCAGCAGGAAAAGTCGATTTACACTCCTCCTCTTTCAGAATATTAATGCTAACTCCACGGTTAACGGACACCATTCCCTTGTTAGGGCTTTTAATTATAGGAGAAAGTTTTCTGCAATGATCAGATTTTGTATTTCCGGGTTACTTTGTAGTATTATGCGGATAAAGCCAAGACTTTAGACCAAGAATGCAGTAAACACGTCATTTTGGGTTTCTTTCTTAACAGAGCATGTCATTTTCCTAAATTTGGACTGACCTCTTGGACTGTTTTTAATTGAGCACGTTTTCACTTCACATATCGATTACTTTTTGAGTAAAATCTTACTGTAATATTGCGTAAAAACTGAAATGTAGGTATACGCTAATTTTACGCTACACCTCGCACGTACACATTTATATTGCCGAATTATTATGATGAACACTTTTTTCACATCACAAGTGTAATTAGCCCTATTTCATTTTTTATTTTTGTGTTTCTTTATTTCATTTTAGCCATTGCCCTCCCCCTTAAATCACCAAAAAAAGGCAAATGAACCCTGGATGATGCGGAGAGTCGATTAATCAAAGCCCTCAGGGGATTACCACCTTCAGCCCACCTGTTGAACAATAAGCGGACAAATTAGCCGCAGACCAGACATCCCGCGTCGTTTTTATAACGGCCTCTGATTCTCCTCGTTTAAAAGTCTTCTCGTTCTGTTTTCCTTTCTTCTTCTCTCCTTCACTGCTTTCCCTTCAAAGCGTTGAGGCCTGAATGTGGTGGCCAGACCGTTTTTTTGTGCCTTTTCCCTGCAGGCTCTCTTCTCCTTGTTCCCTGGGCAAATGTCAAAGGCCTTGTCCGATCTCCTGCCCCCTATTGAGTTCGGTTATTTTTTGATTACTTGAAATCCTCGAGGTGTTTTAATGTCGTCAAAGCTGCTTATGACCTCGAAGCCGTCTTTATCTGTGACTGGCGCTCTTCCGGAGAATTCTCTTTACAATTCCTTGCTTTTATCCGTCCATTTCTTTAATTTGAGGCCTCTTTAATATGATATTCGAAGAAATAAACCCCTCGGATATTCTCTAATAAGGACCATTCTATGAACACCCAAAAGATAATTATTTGGGCCGGATGAAAATGGCATACCCTTTCATATGTGCCCGTCTATGCACACAGACATATATATATTACACATGCAAGGCCATTACTCGGAGCGAGAGGGCTGTGTTCCTTTACATACAATAATATTATGCTGCCATATAAAATATTTCTTTTTTTCTGAATATATTTATTTGACTGCGCCGAATCACCACAGTATTATTTTACTCTACATCCGTATGTGCATGATTTTTGGCGTTGTTTACGAGGGGGTTCAAAGCTTTGGAGATTACAGATTTTTTCGGGATCTTGCTGATAAGTCGCGTCTTTTTTACCGCAAAGACCCCGGAGGCGTTTCCGTGCCTTCACCTTGCTGTTTGTCTCAGGTTTCGAAATGGGAACGTGTTCTCTTTCCCTTGCCTCGTGTTATTGTCAAAAGAAAACAAACTGGGTCACCTCAGCTTTTCGAACAGCTCACGAGTTTCTCCACTTCCAGGTTTACGCTCCGACGCCGTTGTCTCCAAGATTTTCGTCGCCAGTAGTCCTCCGTGTAATGGTCGTAAGTGCACAAGGTTTGCCCGTTGCCAGGTGAGTGGCGCTGATTGTAATCAATGTTTTCCTTCTTCCAGCAGCTCTCACCTGTCCAGTGGAGAGATCTGCCACGCTCAACACACTCACTGAACGGAGACGGCGGCTGAGAATCATTCGAGGCCGTTCCTGTCATCGTCAGTGTTTTCTGTCCGTAGATTAACTTGTTGTTAAACAAGATTGTATTAGAGGACAAGGTCGTTTAGAAATTGGTCGACCAGTCGATTGTTAGAAGAAAATTAAATCCACCACCTCAAAAAAGCAGAATAAGACATGTCACCCAAGAACTCCGTTACTTTTGCTAATCCCATTCGTTCTCAGAGTGTGGATGTAGATGGTCTCAACAACTCGCCCGGCAAACAGCTCTCGAGGTCTGGATCCCAGCTCACCAATTACTTTCGGCCAGCTCACAGCGAGATTCGTTTTGGGAAGATGCGATTCTTAATCACCGATCGTCCTTCCGATCTCACAGTGGATCATTACATAAATGTAATTTTTTTGCACGTTTTCAGCTTTTCTTTGTTTTTGCGTCTTTGTTGACATTGTCAATCTATCCCAGAAGTCAGGTGACATATTATTTTTTAGGATCTCACCAGACATCGTGCAACCGTTCTGGTCCGTGTTTGTGAGCCCACTTACAATTCCGAACCCATCAAATCGAAAGGAGTGGTGGTTGAGGATTGGGAATTCGATGATGGCCAACCTCCTCCATCAGAGGTCATCGACAAGTGGCTTAATCTATGTTTGGAGAAGTTCTCGGGAAAGGCGGGAGAGGAATGCATTGCCGTCCATTGTGTGGCTGGACTGGGAAGAGCACCTGTTTTGGTGGGAATCGCACTCTTGGAGGCCGGAATGAAGTGTGATGACGCTGTTTTCCTGATCAGGAGGTGATTTCTAATCAATTTTTAATCCAAATCTGCTGATCATTTATGTGTCTGATTTTTGATGACCGGACCCTGAGTTAGACAAGCAAACAGCAGGCTTCGTTTAAATGAAATAAAGTTAGAGTAAACAAGAGTTCCTCTCATCCGCCATTAATCCCATATGATTTTAGTCAACGTCGCGGAGCACTGAACGAGAGGCAGTTATCTTTTCTCCAACAATACAAGGCCCAGGGACGTTTGAGAAAGCTGAGATACGTGAGCGATACGAAGAAAGAAAAGAGTTGCGTCATCATGTAAATGGAAGAGAGTCGTTCAAAATTGATTTGACAAAAGGATCAGGCCTGGTCCCTGCTTTTAAATTGTACATGCTTCTTTCAAATTCAAACATTTCTCCGATACATTTTTTATTTCACAAGATAAGAACAAAAAGTATAACATAGGGCAGTCTGATATTTCGATTTTAAATATTTGCAATTATTTTTCTCCATCTGTCGCCTTTTAAAAACGTATCATTCCAGTAGCCAATAAACAATTATTTATCAGCCAGATTTATATTTCATACAAAAAAGTTAGCTTCCTAGTTGCAAACCGTTGCTAATTTCTTTAAGAAAGTCAGCAACATCGGTAGAATTATCAATATTATCCACTTTCAAGCTTTTCAGCTCCGATTCTATAAGTTCCGAAGTTTCTCGAATCAGGTTATCTAAACAGAAATACCTCATGTAAAATATAATATAATCACGTACCAATCTTAAAAGAAGTCTCATCGACGGTGTTTTTCAACTCCTCAGCCGCCTTTGTCCACCACTTATGAAAGTCCAAAAGGAGTTGTGCCGACTTCCGTAACCTCTAAAACCCTCAACTCTTAACGTTTCTGTCTTCCGTAAACAAGTAATAATTCATTCAAAGAAACGAAACCAACAATCACCGGAATATTGTCCTCGTGAGTCCTGGCTGGCGCTAGATTGCAGGTGATGATGAGTAATTGGAGCCAGACCCACGTGTTCTTCCCCATTATTCTGCTCTTTCCGATTTTTTCCGGAGGCATCAAATCCCGAAAAAATGTTTTTTACGGGATTTTAACGTGTTTCTGAGCCCACAATACCTCGCTAATTGACATACGATATTCGGGGAGATATTGTAGGGATAGATTGTTTTTTCGAGAAGATTATCCGAAGTCTAATGACGACGTCTTTGACCCGTTCATCGAAAGGCTTATTTGGAAGAGGACAAAACGGAGATTAGGAAAGAAAAAAATGGACTTATAATTGGAACAAAGTACATAAAAAGAATCGGGATTGTGGGAGACAAGGACATACAATTAGGATGACGTTCAATGGGTTCGTAGGTAATCAAAGAACACAGAACATCGTTCACACTACGTACCTTAAAGCCGACCCAACAAAAAATAAAATATGCAAGAGAACCCAGCTACCGATCATCGCCTTCCTGGACGGTCAAAGTTGTCACCATTACATTCGAGATCACTATCAACGAATATCACATCTCTGTCCTCTTTCGAAAAAGCACTATCAATGCAAATAATTTGTACACACGATCGTCCTGCTATATTCAAAACTTCCCCGAGAGACGAAACAACGTCCAAACGGGCTGAGTTTCGATAAGGACGACGGTCCGAAAAGGATCACCGTTCGATAAATACCACCGTCGAAAAGGACCCCTGAGTGTCAAGAACGACCACCGGAAAAAAGATTTAAAAAAATCCTGAAAAGGGGGGGGGGGGGTATAGGGTAATCGATGGCGTGGATTTCCAAAATTTACTCATTTTTTGTGAATTTTTCATTTTCACATAACGAAAAATTTCATAATGAATTTTTTTTCTTTTTTCCGGTGGCCCTTTTCGACGCTCAGGGGTGATTTTCGACGGTGGTCTTTATCGATGGTGTTCTCCAAATTACAATCACTAATATACACACAATTAAGACAAGTGCACTCCTCTATAAACAGCACTCCGTTAGTAGTATATAATAGGCGCACCTAGGACAACTCCAATTTTCACCCACCACCCGCCAAACCATCACATCAATTTTAGAGCATAAATTAATAAAAAAGACTTAAATTTAACAAATTATCATACAAAATTACTAGGACGATTTTCATTCCCTCCAGAGCTAGGACAACTCAGAAACCCTCACACCCACATCAAACCATATGTAATTTTTTAGCCTAACAATCGCTAAAAAATCAAAAATTTAACAAAATGTGACACAAAATTACTAGAATAATTATCATTATCCAGATCTGGGCTGCCCAGAAATTTCACCCACCACCCGCCAAACCATCGCTTGTAGCGATAAAGGGGAGGTTTTTTTTGGGATGATAAATGATAGGCACACTTTAAATGATAAATGAAGGCAAAACGTCCTTGATTGGAACTGTTATTTTGCCATATATCATTTTATTTGAACCTATTTAATTTTTCATAAAACAGCATCATTTTTTTTAAAAATATATTTATTCTTCTTCATAAGAAATAGGAACAAAATCGCAGATAGCTCGTAGCACAGGCTTCTGGTCGATGGTGAAACTACTTGGGATAAAAATGGAGTTACCATGCAACGAATGAATTGTTTTGTTTTGCGATGAATACATTGACAGAATTATTTGGCCAAACGAGTCGCATTTATTTACTGATGAAGACAAGGCGGGTGAAGCTTCCGCTGTAGGTTTGTATTTTAAAAAACTAGGGTCGTTCCAGACGTTCGACCATGTTTTAGAGCGATTAATCATTCCGCCGGATTTATCAATCTAAAAGTGAAATCATAATACATGGCCTGATTCAAATCACAAGCATTACCTTCACGCCAAGATTCGGTAGTTTGGTCGTCTCGCAATAATCAATTAATGATCGCGGTTCGAGTCGACCTCGTGTTTTAATTAGTTCTGCACTGACCAATTTCTGGAATGTAAAAAAATTTTTTAAATGGATAATAAAAAAGAACTTACAAGGTTGTTCTCTAACTCCACGTTACGCACTGCTTCGGACTTGATTTCATTTGTTGCTTTTAATAGCTCGTCCTTTGCTTTTAATAGCCCGTCGACTAAGAGCCGTTCCCTTTCTATAAACTTCTGAAATAAACTTTTGTATTGAAAGGAATTAATCTTAACTTCATACCACGAGTAAGTCGTTATCCATAACAACGTTCTGCTGTTTGTCCATAGGAATCTAAAATCGTAATGGATTAACGCGAATATCACTATAAAACATGAAATATGTATTATAATAAATACGAAACGGAATAAATATTGTGGAAGCAGCATAACAATGAAAGAAAATGAGCGTGATAAAATGCACAGCAAAAAATTCACTGGACAAATCTGACACATAATGCCAAAATAAATGAAAAGCGCGCAAATTTGAAAGTATATAATTGAGAAATTAGTGTTTCTGTTATTCTTCTTCAATGCACTATTATATCTTGTAGTGTCCATGTGCTAATGTATTGAATTTATTGTCACAAATATATCTTTTAAATTCCTCCTTATCATCTTCATTCAATGCAACTTTATTTTGTTTTAGAGTATAAATTTGATGTCTTTTAGCTTGAATCATGAATTGCTCTTTTCGAGTAATCTTTCCTTCTAACAAACATCGTTTAAAGTCGTCCAACTTCAATGATTTGGTTACATTCTTCTTAACTCCCTTTGACTTCTTTTTCTCTTCGCCATCAACACTGAACGCATATTGTTTTGGTTTCAAAAACACTGCTTCTTCCATAACTTTTCCATTCAACTCATCTTTGAACTTTCCAATAACTTTCTTATTGGATTCGTCATATAATGGATGTTCTTTTGAATAATCACTAAAGTCAAACCATTCTTTCATTTGACTCATGTCATTATAGATATCTTGGGTTACTATTTCATAAATCAAACTGTCAGTGTCTTGATAACACAGTCTTAATTTATCTACTGAATCCTACATAGATTGGTTTGTTAAATTCTAAGCTTGTCTTTTCCATTTCAATACTCAATAAATTCTCATGAATGATTATACTATTTTTAAAGTTAGGTTTTCTAATTAATTTTAAAGCTTTATTTTCATCAGTCACCAATTGAATGTCTACTCTGTTTCGAATATTCTCCATAGTTTTTCCGAAAACAGCATTGTTCATTAGTTTAAAGAAGTCCTTTTCAAAATCGTTTTTGGCTTTAGTTCTCAGATTTGTATTTAACATGATATACTTTTCCATCCAATTAGTTTCCTTAAATGTCAAGATTCTATGTATTTTCTTTAATTTCAATCCATGATCTAATGCTTGAATTAGATTTTTATAATGAATTACGTATTTTTCTTTATCAAACAAAGTATTCATTAGTTTAGAAACTTTTTGTTGATTAACTTTAGTATTTTGTGGACAAAACGGGAAATCATTGTGCAAGTCGTGTATTTCACTTGGATATTCTAAATCTACTTCTAATATACAGCCTTTTCCTATTTTATTTAACTCTTTAATATATTTCTTTAATTGTATATAATCGAAATTTTGGAATTCTAGAGTTTTTACATGTCCTAAGCTAATATTATTTTCTTCATCTATTTTACTATCAGTCTTACTTAGATGTTCCATTATTTTATATTTTATATTTTCTTCTTCATCGTCATTTTCATTCAAATTATTAATTAAATCGTTCAATTCTCTTTTGTATTGTTTAAAATTTTCTTTATTCATTTCAAATCTTAACTCGTCATGAGGTAGTTTTTGAATCATTGCCTATCCATATAAATTATTAGCATCCAAATACATTAGGTATTTACTTACTTTATCAGGATTATAATCTTTCATATATTTATTATTTGCCTTAGAGTATCTTTTTACAGCATTTACCATCCCTCCTCGAATTCCTTTTTCAATGAATAAGTACATATCATAATCTTTAATTGTTTGTAATTTGATTTTAGTGATCTTCAGCATAGCATCCCAAGCTAAACCGGGGGCTGTATAATACCAACAAGGATCTAATTTATAATAATTTATGCACGTTTCTCCAAATGTTTCAAATACATCAGCTAGCATTAGCACATCATTTATCATATAGATATCAGTATAATCACCTAAGTTTTTACATTCCATTTTGTTGTAAACTGCTTTTGCATATTCATAATCTTCCATACTACAATTTTTGTTATTTAATTCATCATAAAACATATCTTTATTAGGTAATTCAGTTTCTTCGTATTTTTTAAACGAGTTCATATATTCATATGGATAAATTCCCTTTCTTTTCATTAAATTAAATTCTTCGTCATTTTGGTAAAATTGTTTAGTTATTAGGAATTGGTCGTCTGCTAAGTTCTTGCTTAAAGAATCTAAAGACGATGCCATAAATGAGAAACTATCCAAGAATCTAATTTCATAAGTCAGTTTTGAGTTTTCATTCCTCGGTTTTCTATAACTAAAACTTATATACTTTTCACTGTTATTTGGAATCACATTAATATCCGAGCGCTTAATTATTTCTTCGTTAATTGAGCTCAAAATTAAATGAGAATCGTAACCTTTTAAGTTATGGAAGAACACTGGAATAAATCTTGCTTTTTCGTTTGCCAAATTGCATCTGTTGCATAAAGGTCCTCTAAACTCTCCACTAAAATGGTCATGATCTCTCACTTTTGGATTTTTAATTGAGTACTCTTCTTTGCATTCAGGACAAGTTATGCTGTCATTATACAATTTCCATTGTTCTTTTGTTAACTTTTTCATACTTTTACTTTTTAAATTTATCAAATAGTCACACATTTTAATTATGTAATCATTAAATTTTTCACCAGCATTATAACCTCTATAAACTTCAATATCAACTATTTTTCCATTGAAATCCACCACCACAGCACAAAAGGCTGAAGCAATATGTTTACCTTTAGTTTCAGTCCATGATTCATTGGGATTATTACTTGTTGAAGCATACTTTTTTATTATCGATTCAAAATCCGCATAAATGACATATGGGATCTTTTGCGACCGTTGAATATTTTCAAATTGTACAAAATTTTCTTGTGGTTTTTTGAATACAACTGGTTTGTTCTTGCTACACTCTTCTACATGTCTTTCATATTTTGTTTTCACCTGAAATGAATTGAAACACCATCTACAAATATAGTTTTTTCCAGTATTTCCGTTGTCTCGCACCGAATTCACTCAGTGGCATAATGTTTACATGTTTTCTCGCTTATGTTTTTTATTGGAGTAAACCAACGATCTGTTAATTCTTTTCTTCAAAGATTCCGTTCCTGATATTTTGAAGTGAAAACTGTTGTTTATTTTTTACAATCTCCCTTTCGCAAGCCGCAGCCATTGCTTTTTTGATTAGTCATCCAAAACAAACGAGGTTTTAAATTCGTACGACGTTTGAAGTTGTAAATTTAACTTAGTTTGTTTAAGAATGAGTTCAGCCGTTGAACACAAAGAAGCGGGCAATCGTTATTTCCAGCAACAAAAGTTCGAGGAGGCCATTGATGCCTATGGAAAGGCTATTCTCAAAAATAATACAGAGCCGTCCTACTTTACGAATAGAGCTTTGTGCTTTGTAAATCTTAAGAAATGGAACTTGGCAGCAGATGATTGCCGCAGAGCCTTGGAATTAGATGGAAGAAACATAAAGGTACCCTTTACTTCCAGTTTTCAAAATTTAGGAAAGAAAAACTTTGTAATCACCGTGTTACAGGCAAATTACTTTCTGGGAAAGATCTGTTTACACAATAATCAGCTGGACGAAGCAGTATTACTGCTTACAAGAGCCCATGAAGCCGCGAATAATCAGAAAATGGCCTTCGGGGATGAGATAACATCGCTTTTAAGGCAGGCCAGAAGAGAGAAATTCAGGATCGAAGAAGAAAAAAGAATCACACAAGAAATCGAATTACAGAGCTACTTGAATCGACTTATCGATGATGATATCGCCAGCACTATTAAGACACTTAATGTAAGGTAATACATTAATTATCACTAAGTAATATCTCAGGTTAACGATACCGAAGCCGATAAAATCAGAAACGAGGGAATGGAGAGAAAACAACAACTGAACAGTCTTTTCTCGGAGGTAAGTATCTTAAGCTGCCCATAAATTATAAAACTATTGGTTTACAATATAATTTTCTAGATTGATGATCGACGACGAAAACGTGAAATCCCAGATTATCTGTGCGGAAAGATCTCATTCGAATTGCTGAGAGACCCCGTTATAACTCCTAGCGGAATTACCTATGATCGCGCAGATATAAAAGAGCACTTACATCGAGTTGGACACTTTGATCCGATCACTCGTGTCCCCTTAACTGTTGATCAATTAATCCCCAATCTGGCGATGAAAGAAGTCTTGGACACCTTCATCTCCGAAAATGAATGGGCTTTGGATGCATAGACCATTAAAATACTAATGGAGTCATCAACTTATACTTATAACAATGAAATCAAGATAAGATGTAAATACGTATACTTTTTACACTGTGAATCTAGACGGGTATGTAAACTTGTATAGATTATGCTTGTACAGTAGGAGGTTTGTAAATAAATACCATGTAAATGTCTCTAAAATCATGAGTAATGTTCATGTTATTCTTTGCAATCTCCGAATGGCCGAATCTTCTTGTCCTCGATAAGCATTGCATATCCTTCTTCGATACTCATTTCCAAAGCAAAATCTTTCCGCAGTTTCATCTTGGCTTTGACCGGACCAGATTTAGGAGTCTTTGGAACCATCGAAGTTGGTTGAGGATCAGGTGGGTTATCACAAAATATTTCAAATTCAGCCTCCGGATGTGGGGTCTCCATGATCTCCTTGACCCCGCATTCCTTCCAATTGATTGGTTTGGGGTTATTTTCATCTGTATAGAGATGGAGTGTGGATTTAGGACGATTGTCAAAGAAGCCGAATAACGACTAGAAACAGAATTTACTAAAATAATGTATAAAGTTACCATATAATCGGGATCTTGTTCAAATTCCTCGGCCAATCTTTTTTTGATTCTACTTGTCGTCGCTTGCCGCGGTGTTTGTTGTGGAGTATCAGTAAATATCTCAAAGGAGGGCTGTGGAGTGGATTGTGGAAGCCCCCTGATAGGTCCTAATGGCGTACTGAGGGCTCTCCTAATCATTGGAGCCTCCCCCGCATCTCCAATACCTTGTAAACGAGTAATCGGCCGACGAGGTTGAGTGTAGACAGTTTGATCAAACTCTGGATCTTCGGAATGATCCATATCCATCTCTTCGTAATCTGAATCATCTTGATTTTTGGCAAGAATACAATCCCTCATCAACCTCATTTCCAAACGATCTCTGGCTTCATGTATAAGATCTACGGGAACAGCACAGTTTCGGATTCCTAATTCCAAGGTCTCTCTGGCTTTCCGGGCGTTCTCTAAAGAAGAAGACAAGATATGGACAGGTCGAAGGAAAAAATGGTAATGGAGGACCAAAAGCTTTCGCAAACCGCCATATTTTCTTTGGGGCTCGACCATAAATCTTACTCATAGTATCATACATATCACTCCACCTGATATAAAACTTGGCCATTTGTCGTAGAGAACCCTTGGTATAAGCAAACTCCATTACCGCCAGACCTCTCTCAGGAAAGTTCTCAGCCAATTCCGACCACAATTTCAACATCCGCTCGTCCATTTGAAACCTCTTATCGGTACCAAAGGTAATACACATTTTGTACAAAATTGGATACAATACAGCCGGTTTTCCACTGGGAAATTGTTCTTGAAACCAAGAAAGAAAGTCCAACATTACGGAGAGTGGATCTTCGGCCTTCTTAGCCTTCCTCAACTCTTCTCGGAATTTATCTTCAACTTCCTGAGGTGTTAACCGAACCGATCCTTTCGCCAGAGAAGACAACGTCTGCGCTCGTCGCCCGCCTCGTACAGGCTTGATGTTCTCCACATTGGCAAACCAGTCTCCATTCTTGCCCAAATCTTCCATCTGAAAGGTTGATATTTTTAAAACAAGAACTATAATAGCACATCGCGTTTCAAATAAGGGTGGTCACAGAAGAATTTGTCTCGAATTTAATGATGAGGCAAAAATCAGTGCAAAAATTTTCTGGACCGATTTTTGAAATTCATTCCCGATTTAAGGCCTATTTCGGACGTTTTTTTAAGTCTGTGCCGATATCTGAAATTAAAAGTGGGGAATGAATTTCAAAAATCGGTACAGACAATTTTTGCACTGATTCTCGCTTCATCGGAAGAAATTCGAGGCAAATTCATCTGTGATCACCCTTAATTAAATGTAAAACAAGCAAAAGATTGGACAAACTCTTGTCTGGAAAGACCAAAAAAATAATTTGCAGAAATTTGCAGAAGAGAAAAAAACTTTCAAATATCTCCATTGCCGCCGAAATAGAACAGTCGACCCGAAACTATGTGCCAACTCTGTGCTTTCTTTTTTCCTGTGTATCGATTTGAAGTCTAGCCGCCGGCGCGCCAATGGCGTCTATGTAGATTTATTTTTTAGCGCTTCGTTTTGTATATTATTTATTTATTAAACTACCTTTACCGTCAAATATCGAAATGATGGGCGACTTTGCTTATATGGAAGCAATGAAGAACTGCCAGAAATGGAATAGCAGGACGGTTGTGCCCCGACTGAAGGGAAACAGGACAGTCTTCGATCAAAATACAAATATTTTGCAAAGGCCGAGCCATGCATTGTACAGAAGGAAGGAGGAACGGTGTAGGCCGACAAATCCTATGCAGGTAAGTATACATTCGAAGTTTTGATGTTGAGAATATTTAGTTTTGCACATACTCTGCCCAACGATATCGTCGAAGTAAACAAATCTCCTCCGAAGCTTGTGAACACAAATATTTTCTTACCTCAAATCCCAGTCTCAGGGAAGCCGTGGATCAAATACTGAATCCGAATGGACTAGGAAGCAACGAGAACTCAGAACAATCTGTTTCAGCGACCTTGAGGAGCAGTACTGTCAATGGAACAAAGCCCGCCTTCGTAAGTTTTATAATATCAGTAGATGACCCTTACAGGAGAATTACGAAGCGGATAATTTTGAGTATGAACTGGATGACGAAGGAAACGACCCATCAGATGAGGATGATTGGGGGTCAAGCAAACGGAAGGGAAAGAAAAAAGGAGCTCCAGGACAAACGCCGACCAGTCGTCCTACAAATCGACGAGGTAATCCGGGGGGATCTGGAGGTGGAGGAGGAGGTGGTGGAGGGAAGCCGAGACCAGTTCCCGATGACCTCAATAACCCCGAAGTTAGACCATTTGCTTGTCAACGTAAGTTTCCATTATCTTATTTTGGTATTTATGAATTTAGATTGTGGAGCCCGTTACAAGAGTCGTCCTGGTCTGACCTACCATCGGCTGCATGTACACAAGGATGAACAACTTATGGCCGACATGCCAAAAAGTCCGAGTAGTTCGTCTTCAAGCTATACTTTTCAACCCCAGCCTCTTCCAAATCTTTCGAATGATGCACCACTGACTTTTGGACCTAAGTAGATCCATTTTTGCGGGTTTCGTTGGATATCATTAATCTTTTTTATATCCGCGTGGTTTACTTAGGTTAATTTCGAGGAGTTCATAGACTAGTGATCTTTTGTGACACTGTAATAGGTACACATGCCTTTCTGTGATTTTTTCCCGTATATACAGGCCAAAATCTCCAGAAAAATTTTAAATACTCGGGTAAAAACATTAGTTTTGGTTTAAAATTTATGTGGTGTCATCAGTCCAAATATTTATTATCTTCCAGCATTTCTACCAAGTCTTCCCTTACAATTTCTATTAAAAAGGTGTTTACGAAGCCTTGTCGGGTGCCTTGACCAACTAGATTCCCCGTTGTCGGGTTTGCGATCGCTTTTTCCAGCCATCAAAAACTGCCCAAAACTCTAATCCAAATGCATGGGACTCTACTTCAAGAAAATTCGATTATATTGTCTTAGATCATAATATAGGATTCATCCCCTACTTAATAATAGACTCCAAGTGATGTCGCTATACGTTGGCTGGCCCTCCCAGTCCTCTCTATTGTCTTATGTTGTTCTAAAGACGAAGACGGATAAACATTAGCCTCTTTATAAGCAGGACTTTTATTTCTTGGACTCTCGTTTTTAAGTGTTGGACTGGACTGGATGGACCCCCGCTGAACCAAAACTAGCTGGAATGGAGCTTATAAATAGGTCAATTTTTGTTCGGCTTCGTTTTTTCTCCCACCGGGGTTGAGTTCCTTTGCTCTCGCTGTTGTGTCATATACAGTCATAATATTCTTGATCAAAATTTAGGTTGTGGGTGTCTTTCCCATAGAAAAACGCATCTTATATGTTATGTATGAAGACTCAATGAGACTGTATATGACATTCTTATTTGTTCCTTACTGTTGGTTAGAGTCCCTGGTCCTTCTCTATGATAGTTGGTGTTGATTTAGTGTTGACTTTTTTAAATTTCAGTGCTTGACAACGCTGAAGGTGTCTCCACAACCTGTGATTTGTGCCTGGGGTCGAAGGAATTGAACAAAAAGACCAATATTCCAGAGGAATTGGTCAGTTGTCATGATTGTGGACGCTCTGGTGAGCAATTTATAAGTGGAATAACTAAACGTTGAAAATTTTAATTTGTGAATTGGGTTGGATCATTTATAACTCAAAGGCATTTATTTGTCTTGTTTTGGCCTTGAGTGGCCATGTCTAAATGACCACAGTAAATGCCCTGAGGGGTTACTCGTCTTGTCAACTATTATATATGCGATTTCAGCCCATCCATCTTGCGTCAATTTCACCCCAAATATGTTGGTGACCACAAAGAAGTATGGATGGCAATGCATCGAATGCAAGAGCTGCACATTCTGCGGAACCTCCGAAGACGATGTAAGGCCATGTTTGTTATGTCCTCATGGGATATGAGATGCGTTTTGGAGACAAGGAACGGGACTGTTATGCCCTCAAGGGATGAGAGATTAGGTCCCCGGAACGGCAGAGAGTGACCCTAAAGGAACTGACAGGAATTATGGTTCGACGATCTTGTTTTAGTTCCAAAATCGTCCGGGGATGAGTAAAGTCGCGGAAAAACAAATGTTATTACAGTAGGGGGCAAGGTAATCAGGCTCCGATTTTCAGAGTAATTGAGTACTTTCGCCGTCTGCACCCACTTTTAATCTTCCAGACAAGTTTTATTATACTCGAATTCCATGCGAAGCTAATTTTTTTTATTTTCATTTGAAATTAGCAAAATTACGGTCCCCGGGTCCTCCTTAATTGAACCCATGTGTTGGGATATGCTGTATTTACAAGGACATGGTCTATCCTCATATAAGATTTATACGAAAACATAATCAGTAACACCGAACAAATGTTATTTGTTCCCGACCAATTAGCGGTGATCGGATGATGGATAATGTCGGGTTAAAGACTTGTTTTCTTTCAGGCCCAGCTCCTTTTCTGTGATGATTGTGACCGTGGATTTCATCTGTACTGTCTGAAACCCCCTCTGAAACAAGCCCCTGAGGGAAAATGGTCTTGTCATCTCTGTCAGAGCGAATTCGGCCCTCTGGCGTCGATGCCTCCGAAATGATTGTATTTGTTTTTGGTTATGAACAGTCGACTCTAACGTCCGTTCCAGTTTTTAATAAACGTTGATGGAAATAATTTGGACAACTTTCTTCATCGGTTTCCTTTTTTCGACACTTCAAATTCGAAAAAAATGAAATTTTCCATTTTTTGCGCAAATTTTATGATGAAAACGGAAGAGGCGGGGCGTGCGGATAAATTGCTTTGGAAGTGACCATCCGAGAGAGTCTTCAGTTGTTGATCGAAAAGAACATGGGGAATGGTGAACGAAGACGAGAAAAGATCAGATTCGTGGGAGGTAAGTGTGAGATGTAATGTGTCACTCGATATAATGTATCTTCAATAAATATTTTGTCTTTCTGACTTTTTTCGGACTTCTCCACTTTCATCATTGTCTCCGCAGAAGTAGCCTATACAATTAATCCTTTCCCATACCTTTGAAACCGCCGTGCCCTCAGGGTCTTTTTTTCTCACGTTTTGTATTTTCTCATGCCTGCGGCCACTTTGTTCCGCTAATAACTTCCAAAATCAATCCACTTTTTACTGTGTTCTCCGTTTTTTATTTGTTCCGTGAGCTCGGATTTTGTGACAAGCCCTCAGAGGATTGGACTTGGGCAGTTCGGGTCGCGGTTTCGGGTGATGACTTCTCAATTTTTGGTCCCTTTTTGGGTTCAAACGTTTTAGCGGGTGACTCTTGTTGTTTCCTCGGTAAAGTCGTTTTTTGGCCTATATTTTTTTTAATGTTTTAAAATTTCTGTCTAAATTTTTTATTAATTCCGAATAATCCTTATCTAATCCTTGATCACAGGAAAAAACAAGTCTTGTTGTTTTCGAACTGCCAAGTATCACAAGATCGGATGTGTCTCTTCCCCCAGGACCTTTAAAAATTTTTGCCAGCAAGTGTAGCACTTGTTGTTTCCCTCTTTTTCCACGCCAAATCAGCACCTTCCTCTCTTCGCGCTCCCCAAATTTGCATTCCGGAACAAAGCAAGTGGCACAAAAAGGGGGAGGTGCGGCGAGAACGAATAATTGGATAAAGGGGTCAAGTTGGCCATGTCCGGTCACTCATCAGGCCAATTCCGAGCTCGTTAGACATCCCTAAGGCCGGTTTATAACCAAATCTCGGCGAAAATCGTAGAGAACGTCAAGAGAAAGCGAGAAAACTATTGGAAATAGGATTCTGATGTAAGAAAACGTGGAAAATGTAAACAGAAGGCTTTGGAATAACAGCTTCTTTTCATATTATTGCTGCTGATTAGATTCCGAGTTAAAGGTTATGCAAATTTATGCTTATTTTTCCTGGCACTTGTCTTGGAGCATGTATAATCTAATCAAAACATTTCCTTGTCTATGTTTTCAAGTACTACAATCAGCATGTCAGATGTTACTAGTATATTCAATCTTTGTTTGGACATTGCTCGTAAAACCATACATATTGGTCCTTCAAAAATATCGTGAGAATTTGTTGGAAAATAATAAAAAAGCGCAAGGCGTAGTAAAACACACCTATTTCCCTGAGGCCAGACTTGGCCAGGGTAGTAATTAGAGATGAATGATGTAACTACAGGTAAAGGGAGTCATTACTAAGTTCTATAAAGAATAAAGATATTTGTTTCAACATCATAATTGCCATATTTGTGAACTCCCAGACCTACTTGCTGACATTGTAAGACATCAATTGAGCTGTTGAATATAACGTTTTTTGATTAAAAAATCTGGAATCTCCATTTAGGCTGTTTTTCATCTACATTAACATTGCGTTTTGTCGTATCTAAACGGGCTTTAAAAGGCACGAACGGAAGGAATTAAAACTTCTTGGGGATCCTGTTTCTGTTTCTTTTTTTATAATTTGCTGCCAGATTTGGACGGCTTTAAATGTGGCCATGCCCAAAAAAAATCTTCGAAAAGTCGGTGTACCAGATACGGACAATACTTAACTTCAGGTAAAGCAGAAATGATTTAGATGTGTCTTGACACACATGTATCTCACAATCATCTTACCGTATCCTCTGCGCTCATTTCGTATTTACCTCGCAATCAGTCTATAAAAGGAGGAAACCACGATAATTAGCAGGCATTATTTACGAATGCCCGAGGGTGTTTTTGGCTCGAGTTATGATGATTGTTTATTCTCATCTATTCCTCAAGTTGTTTTGCTTTCTTTCAGACGACTTCTTAAAGCTATCTCTTCAAGGGGGAAAGAGCGTGACCCTCGGGTATTTTGTATATTATGCATATGTTTGACCTTTAACAGCATACCTGACTATTCATTTTTCAGCCTTAATCATCACTCCAGGGAATTCGAATATTCAAATAATATGACTTTTGTCCAACACAAATCTTTTCTCTAATACTTGTTATATTATCGTACCGTGACAGATGGAGGAGTTTTTATTACCGACGTACTTCGCACATTTGTCCACTTTAATGTCCCGCCCAGACCGGCGATATAAACCTAAAAGTATATCGATCTGGGTCCGGATTTAAATTCGATTAAGATTGGCTTCAGCCTCGTCTGTTCGGCCAAGTCTAACATAATTTTTTACCGTTTTTTTGACGACTAGTTTGTGATGGCCATAAATCCAAGAATCATTAGCATATTATATTTGGGAGTGAAGTGTTCGTTCCGTCCCGGAACCTTATTCTAAGTCATCAACATTATAATTGGTCTGCGGGAGAAAAGAATTTTAATTTTATGCAAAGTATATTCTAAAATGAGCTGATTCTTAGTATAATGTCTTACCAGTTAGTTAGTCTTGCTGCTTCTTTACTTTGACTTTGAAGAGAAAATCCCCTATTTATAGCAGTAACATTGTTCCAGAATCCATAAAATAAAACGAAAAAAGATACGTTACACAAAATTGGCAGGTTACAACCTGACTAAATTTCATTCTTGCCTGAGGCTATGGGAACTGAAAGTGGGCGTTGCATGCTTTCATATGTTCATTATGATTACAATTCCCGCGATAACGTTCGACGGTTGAATCGCGTGGCTGAAACGCGTTAAACTCATTCTTTTGATGGGAGTTGTTAGTATAAAACCTTGAACAGTTTCTTGATATTACCAGTTGATTCTCCAGACATAGAATGAGGTACTCCAAAAGTAAGTAACGGCCCTTATAATTTTAACGCTATTATTTGAATACTTGAGGCATTTAATTATTAATAATGGCATTTTTCCAGCTTCCTTTTTGATTATTTTGCTTAAAGGGCCAGAACAGCTACTTTTGAATTGCGCTTTTTATGGCGTGTGAAACAAAATGTCAAAAAAAGTTTTTTATGTCCTGCAGCGAACACAAAACCGGAAAAATTGAAACAGTAAAATATTTATTAGTAACCATGTAATCATTAGAAATTTTTTGGACATTTTGTTTTCACGCCGTAAAAAGCGCAATTCAAAATCTGTACTGTGCCTTTAATGATTTATATACAAGTGTGTAGGTAAATATCTAATAATATCTTTGATTTTTTTCCACTGTTTTGTTTGTCATCTCTCAGTCGCCTTTGTCATATCACATAAAGTATTTACATCATATCAAGTCCCGATTCCTTTTATTTTCGTCGTTCTTTTTTTTGATGTTTCATTCCGTGTGTCGTGTTCGACAGGCAATCCTTTTTATAATGTTTTCCGCCAAGAAGTTTACATTTCATTTTTCGTCCGAGGAATTGACTCACTCTCAGGGCATAACTTTTTTGTTTGTTTTTGGTTCGAAACTTCGGTTTCCGAGGCCATCTAATGAGCGACATAAATGGGGCGCATTTCTGCGGGAATCTTTATGATATCCGAAAGATATTACGTTATAAGGGCAGGAAAAAAATGATGACTTTATATAGTTGCTTCAATTTGATTACTATTTGTCATTATATTAAGTCTTATCGTTTGCTGTGTTTTTCTAAAATTCGAACGTTCTGTTCCAAAATCAGGGTTTTTTTTGAATGCCGGATGTTTTTGTCGTATAATAGGTCTGTCATGCCCGGAGTCAATTCATAACCGAGGCTTTGTGAGTCCATTCCTCATTCTTCAAAATTTATGGATACCCGAGTCTGACCTTTTCTCCATATGTTATTTTTTTCTGATAGCCATTGATTTGATGGGATTTAAATCAGGCAGAATATTAGTCATTTTATGAATATAAAAAAGTTTAGATTAATTATATCGAAAACAAAAATGATAAAATTTTCAAAAGACCTTAAACAGGAATATTGTCAAAACAATTTTTAAATAAAAAAAGAATCGGTAGTTCATGGTATCAATTTCAAATACTCCCCATTTTTAAGCCTTTAAATTTTCTCAGAAACCAGTAGCCTTTATCTGATTATTACCATCCAATTCATCCTCTCCCACCCTCAAGCACTTTCATGTTTCTATTGGCCTCTCCCATGACCTAATTATTTTCAAACTTTTGTGGAATGGACAATCCTCCTCACTCAACCCGGGGCGTGATTCTATTAGAAACTCCGTCAGGAATACTTCCGACACACGGAATCAGAATCCGGCCCCATGTTTTCCTCGGGGGAAAAAGCGTCGCGAATCTGTGAGAACAGAGCGAACTGAATGAAGTACATGAATGCTAAAACGGAAAAGAGTTTGTTCTTCATCTTGCGTTAGCATCGAGGACCCAGCGCCCAGAAGATTGCGTGTCATCTGAGGCGGCGGGGTTCAGAACGGTTGTTTTTAGGAGTCTAGAACAAGTCTCCCGGAAAGCAAGGCCATTTAGAAGAACCTTACTGTTAAGCGTTCTGTTTGTGTAACTTAAAATCCCGATCTACAATATTCTCTACAATATCTAATATTACTCTGAATTCTAATCAAAATGCATCGGAGATTAGCTCAGAATGTCTCGGCCCCACCATCTTCTTATGGCCACCCTCGTTATCGTTCTCGTCCCTATCCTTCTTATCATTCTCATCATCCCAACTCATCATCCACTGCTTCAGAAGCTTCCTCACTTGAAGATAACAGTTCTGGCGACGAGGACGAACATAGTCGGCTGATGGGAGGATCCCAGGGAGATGAACCCGAGAAGGAGGAAGATGTGCCGCAGAGTATTCATATCAATGTGCCCGAGTTTCCGATCGCTACAGCAACTTTTAGAAGGCCAAGATCGGGGTCGACCATTGGATCTCGCCATGGATCCCAATCTTTCCCGGCAGGTGCACGAATGGGAAGAAGATTCACTCTGAATCCGCTGATTTTTGCAAAGGTATGGCGTATAAATAAAATTGCAAACTTACGAATGCTATGCTTGATATTTAGGAGGAAAAAGAAGCACGTCGCCAATCTCTTGCCCAACTCAAACTCAGTTATTACCCTAAAAATCTCTCTCGTAAGTACTTATTTTTAAAATTCAATTACATAATGATAACAATAACAGCTGATGCCTACGACACTGGTGTTGGTTTTTGTGGATGGATCCTGATGACTCTTTCTTACATTTTCTTTATGGTCACATTCCCGATATCAGTCTGTTTTTGTTTGAAGGTACGTTTAGTACAGATTACTGTATTCGTACAATCATTTAGGTGGTTCAAGAATACGAGAGAGCAGTTATATTCAGACTGGGAAGATTGATTGGAGGTGGGGCAAAAGGACCGGGGATCTTCTTTGTGATGCCGTGCATAGAAAGTTATACAAAAGTGGACCTCCGAACAGTTTCATTCAGTGTTCCACCTCAAGAAGTAAGCAAATATTTGAATAGGTCAAGTCATTGATCAAATTATGATTTCAGATTCTGACCCGAGATAGCGTAACCGTCTCTGTAGACGCCGTAGTTTATTATCGAATATGTAATGCAACTGTTAGCGTGGCAAACGTCGAGAATGCCCATCATTCAACAAGATTACTGGCTCAAACTGCATTGCGGAATATGTTAGGAACACGGAATCTATCGGAGATCTTATCCGATCGAGATTCCATCGCTGAGGCCATGCAAACACTCTTGGCCGAGACCACGGCTTCATGGGGAATCAAGGTCGAACGGGTAGAGATGTAAGAAAACTATATATTATCAAGTATTTTAAAGTCTAAAAATAAATATGTCGTGAATAATATATTTATTTTCAGCAAAGATGTTCGCCTTCCCGTTCAACTCCAACGTGCTATGGCTGCTGAAGCCGAGGCCACACGCGAAGCTAGAGCTAAAGTAAGAAAATTACTTGGCAACAAGTAATCCACTGCCTATTTTCTCTATTTAAATTTTCATATTTCAGGTGATTGCTGCCGAAGGAGAACAAAAAGCCTCTAAATCTCTGTGGGAAGCCGCCACAATTATTTCTCAATCGCCCGCAGCCCTTCAACTTCGGTATCTACAAACATTAAACAGCGTTGCGTAAGTCCGATCATAATATTTGTCGTTTCAAATGAGTTTATTAACGTTCTCTGTCATCATTCCAAAGGCCAGACATCTATCTATTTTCAGCGCCGAAAAGAACTCGACCATCGTATTTCCGTTGCCGGTCGAACTTTTTCGACATTTTATGGGCGATTCGATCCGGTGACACTTTTCTCTCTCCGTCTTTGCCTTGATCTCTGTTCGACTGTAAAAAATAATATTTTGATGTCAAATCGAATAAATTACTGCCATTTATTTGTTTTGAGGACATTGTTTTGATGTTTTGTTTTTGACTATTCGCTTGGAATTAAATTTCTTACACTAAAAAAAAGGAAAAGACAATCTATTACATTATAGAAATTGTTATTATGCAGAACTATGAAAGATTAATAAGACGACATTTGATGACGATACCGAGAAATTTTGGAGAAGATGTGTGATCTAATTAATAGAAAATTACTATGGCACAAATGAAAGCAGTGAGAGACCAAATAAAGATGATAAAACTATACAAAGTATATGTGCTCAATTATTTTTAGTCCCGTCAATTGATGCGATATCTGACCTTTTATCCAGTACTCGTGATATCCATCCTCTAGTATAGGGATAGCTCTCATCTCTGTACAAGAGATCTCCTCTCTAAACTTGATACGGTAACTATAGCTAAGGACAGGCCGCGCAGCCGGGAATGGTGTGTCATTTGTGGGTGGAGAATGTTCATTTAACCGGCAAAAGAGGGCTTAATCTCTCTCTTTAATAGAAGTTTTAATGAACCAGTATTCAAATTAAGTCAGCCGTATCCCCGAATAGCGATAGGACGACCCGAACAGTCCATTTTATATTATTTTCTACCGTTCGCGATGTGTTCTCAATTCTCATGGGCCCTGCTGATTGTGGGCATGGCGTTGGCAATCCATCTGGCTAGCGGTGTGCCCAGTCCCAATGCCAAATCCGACAAACAGAAGCTGTTCCGGGTGGCTCGGGTAAGCCCGATGGGTGTAAGTCGCCTTTTGATAGTCGTAAAAAGTTATTTGTTAAAAAATCATGTCTCTAATAGTGCTTTGAGCTTGACGACATTTCCAAATTTTATTCAACGAATTTCATGTTATTTTTTAATGGATTTCCAAATGTTTTCTACGAATAACTAACCTGTCATGGACAGGTTATTTACTTTTTATTGTATTCATCTAACAATAAATACCAGGATTTCATCAGTTTTCTTATACATATGTCAACTGACGTTGTGCAATTAATTTTCTTTATAGCAAAATTTGCGGATAGTTCTGGAACTTTTATTTTTGATCCGTAATCCCCTTAAATGACATTTCAGAGTTTCCCATACTCTCTGGCATATATGCGGATGATGAGGCCAGCCCCATCTTCGATCCGACCATTGGCTACATATCAATGGCTAAATAAGGCTGAGGCAGATAATGAATTGGCTGAATTGATAGATTCCATCGACGGACAGTCCATTGGGGATCGGGAACGACGATCATCAGGGCCAGTTTACAAAAGTAAGGAGGGTAAATTAAAAATATAAGACGCGTGCGTTCCACTTTTTTTCGGACTCCAGAAACCCTGGTTTTGTTGTCTGTTAGCCCTACAGACAAGAAATGGGAACTTCTTGTCTGAGCGGAAAAAGAAGAAAATCTCCATGAAACACCGGACCTTGTCTGTAAGGCCTATAGACAAGAATTTTGGGGTTTCTGCGAGGGCCGAAAAAAAGTAGAACGCACGCGCCATGTCTTGACTTAAACAACCTCTTTCTAAAATAAATCTTATCTATACAATACAATTTAAAAGGCGATTCTTTCAGGATATGCATGCCGTTTCAAGTTCTGTCGTATTTTTGATGCCTGACCAACCAACCGAACGGCTACCTACCGCCGACCATAACCTTATCCATGTGATAAGAAAGCCTTTTATATCGCATAATCCTGGAGATTACATAACTTCATGTTTATAAATATAAATAGTTATAACAATCAACAAATATCTACACCGTCTTCTATTTTAGAAAGTCTTTGGCAGTTTAGGACCCGTCCAGGATATCTTGCGGCGCTTCCCAACTCTTATCGTAACCTTTGAAGTTTCGCTCCGCAGGTGCCAGATATAGACGTTTACCTCGTATAAAGGCAGTTACAATTCCCCGATACGCTGTCCGGGGAACACCGGCCTAAAATAAGAACCTTGTCCAAGGTTCAAGAACAATCGAATAAAAAATAAATGTCTCCTACCTTTGTATCCCCCATGACCTTGATTTTCCTCGTATGATCCGTATATTCCTGCATGGAGAAGTACTCCACTCTGTAGGCGCCTCCTTTCTCATTCAGCAACAAAAAATCGTTGATGGACATCCGTGGAAGAGCGTAAACTTTAGAGACAAAACTCTTGAGATACGTCTCGGAAAGCAATTGGCTATGATCTTTTTTAGTGAAGTCCACGGTTTTGTTGTTAAGAATGATCTTCTTCAGGTAATGATTGAAGAAAAGACCTCTACAAAAATAATAAAATAACATAAAAACGCTAAAACGCTCACTCAGAAGCTCCCTTCTTTCCAAAATCAGTCATGGCCGTCCTTGAGATCTCAGGGCGAACGCATTGTCGATCTTTTCGTCTGGCTGGATCCCGTATCCAATCATCCCAGAAACCAGCCGGCCAGTTTGGTCCCAACTCTTTCCATAGGTTACTAAAAATTCAAAAATATAATAATAACCTTCCAAAATTTTAAATATTTTAAAAATTTTTCCTTACTTGGTCATCATCCACCCAAGTCCGGGAAAGAAATCTGATCGATAAAGAAGATCGTGCGCTTCCATATCAATCAGTTGCGCTTTTCCATTATCATTCCAAGCAGAAATACAATATAACGTGGGATCTTCATCGAGCAGCCAGCGAGTCCCGGAGAAATAAGAAAAGAAATCAGGACTGATATCGAGATCATCTAAAACAATATCAAAAAAAAAGGACAAACCTTCGACAATAATCGCAGAATCATAATTTCTCTCGTTGAAAACATAATCCAGTCCGAGCTTGTAATGGCGTGCGATGTAAAAGTAGGTTCTATATCGCCTTTGGTTCTCCGGAATCTTGATATGCGCTTGTTTCGGACTAGTGTGCTAGAATTATAAAAATTGGAGTTAAATTTAAATCAGCAGTGAAGAATAAAAGAATAAAACTTACCTTGACGTATGTTACATTGCTTCCAAACTTTTTTACTGTCTCTTTCACAGTGACATCGTCACAATCCTGACTGACAATAAGATGAAAGTGCTCTGGTGACGTTCTTATCCTAAAGATCGCATAAAAATATCGTTTCTTCAACTTACTTCTGAAGTTTACCGATTAAAACTTCAACTGCATCCGCTCTATCACACGTAAATATAAGCACAGCAACTGGTTTATTCCACGGTCCTCTTCCTTCATTGTGAACTTCCTAAAGAACAAACTGAATTGATAGAGGCTTTACATTTGGTCGATTCTTTTCAAGCACTTTAAGTTTGCCCCGAATATCCTCAAGCTCTTTATTTTCGAGAGCCAATAAGCGTTCAAGACGTTGTAGATCTTCCGATAATCGAACATACTCTTCGGAAGGTACCTAAATAGTACTAGATAAAATATTTACAGTTTATACATCTAATACACAACACATAGCAAAAATCATAGCTACCGAAGCTCACCTCTATATCCTGCACATCCTGTTTTAATCCCTTGATCACCAAGAAGATTACAAAAAAAACAAAAAAGAGGAGGGAAACAAACCGCTGGATCAGATTCATCTACCCTTTCACCATTTCTTTTTAAATAATAACTCCCGAAAGGCTGTTCGATCCAAACAATGTGCAACACGCCAAGACTCCAATGAAACGGGAGAAACCGTTACGCGTGAGGAACCAAAAATAATATATTTCTCGACTTGAAACATTATGCCAAAATTCACAAAATTGCGGGAAAATATGAGATTGAAACTATTTGCTGTACATACAAGCTAGATTTTATAATAATAGGATTACCCAATATGTTTTGGCTTGCTTATGGTAAACAACAGTGAACACATGAGTATTCCTCTAGCCAAAATTCAGCGACCAAGAAGAGCGTTTATTTTAGTTGATTGATGATGTACGGAACCCGGTGAAGTCTTATCTGTTTTTATTTTCTTTCAGACAAAAAGAATGCCTCTGAAAAAGGTGTATTTGGATAATGCTGGGGCTGGATTGATCTCTGCCGAGCAGCGGAAATCACTGGCTGATAATATTCTCAAGAATAATATCCTGGCTAACCCCCATAGCACTCATGAATCTGGAAGGAAGACAGATATCATTGTTGAAAATGTCAGGAATCGGTAGGAAAAGGAATACGTTATTCCATATTTTATGTTACAGTATATTATCATTCTTCGGGGCCTCCAAATCCGATTATTCTGTAATTTTTACTTCAAATACAACTCATGCATTGGAGATGACTGCAAGACTGTTTAACTACAACTCCAATCAAAATCAGCCGATCATGAAAGCACTTCAAAATGTCAACTGTGAGCTTTCCCCTATTATATAAAAATATAGGTCTTTACAGGGAACCACAGCGTCTTAATGATGTTCACAGACTCCCACACTTCCATATTTGGAATGAGGAATTATTTTCACTACGAACAACTGGTAGTTACCACTTATGAGGAGCTGAATGATTATTTGGATAATGATCTAAATGATGTTGTACATAGTGATTGTAACCATTTGTTTTCAATGACCGCTGAGAGTAATTTTTGTGGAAGAAAATATGATTTGGATCTGATAAATCGACTGCGAAAGAGTGAGTTTTCTGGCTTCAAAAAAAAGGTTGCGCAAAAGTGGTCCTCTTTCTCTCTTTCTTTTTGATATCCGAACCTGTCTCTTCTCTGTCACTCCGAAAAGGAACCCATAGACTCGCTGACAGAGACTTTGCAGACAGGTTCGTAAGAAAACTAGAACAACATCTCTGGGGTTCATGCATCCTCAAACGGACAAATCTTTCGCCTTTTACTAAAGATTTCCGTGCATGGGCTCGCTTGTGAGTTCTAAAAATTTTTGGGGGTTCATCCTTGGGTGGACTGATAGATAGCAAAGCCCGGAATTTAAATTCCGCAAGAGAGAAGTTGTTAGTCAAACCCACTAACTGAAGTACAACATAACTCTCAAGTTCAGAAATCCCCTCTCTCCACGTAATCCTTGATTCCGCTGTTTGGGTAGCAACTTCAAAGCTGGATGTTACCAAGTTTGATATTACTTTTATGGCCTTCTCTTTTTACAAGATGATTGGATTCCCTACTGGATTGGGTGCACTTCTTCTGAAACGAGGACGGGAACATTTATTGCATCAGAATTACTTTGGAGGTGGAACTGTAAATTATGTTTCCCTTGAAGGTTTTGAAGTCGATCGGAAGGAGGAGACTTCAACAAGGTAGATTATCTTTTGATAAGTTATGGTTGTGTAGATTTGAACAAGGAACCATTGATTTCTACGCAATTGCCGCTTTGAATCCCGGATTTGATGACATTGAACGGCTTGGAGGAATGGAAGAAATTGAAGAATGTACAATGAAGATTGCCCAAAATTTTTACCATTTCTTGTCGACTACGACCCATCAAAATGGAAGACCAATCGCTGTGCTCTACGGAAATGGGTGGAAATATTTTGAAACAGATAAATTGCATTCTCATCAAGGGCCGATTGTAAACTTTAATTTACTACGAGATGATGGAAATGTCATTGGTTACGTTGAGGTATTCCTATCATAGGGTTTACATTATTTTCAGGTAGATAAGATGGCAGATTTGTATGGCATTGACCTTAGAACTGGCTGTATGTGTAATCAAGGGGCCTGTTCCCAATATCTTGGATTAGATGATGATGCAAGAATAAGATTGAGAGATATTGGTAAGGAGTGTGGAGATGAGATGGATACAATTGATGGAAGGCCGGCTGGAGCTTTGAGGGTATCCATTGGACGGTTGAATACAATGGAAGTAAGCGCAATATTGTTTGGTCATTTTTTATCGTTTTTGTTGTAATGAATATTTTCAGGACATGGAATGGCTGAAGATGATGATCTCGACTTGTTTTATTAACTCCAGTCTCGATCTTTTCAAAACTTTCAATGCCAATGATATCCCCAAGCTTGGAGAATTATCAAAAATCTCTCTTTTCCCTGTGAAATCAGCATCTGAAATGGTTGTTTCCTCATGGAAAACTAGTAATGGAGGTCTTAAATGGGACAGGAAGTTCATGGTTATGACTAGAGAGGGTGTACCAGTTACTCAAAAACAACATCCGGAGATGTGTTCTGTGAAGTGTCAGGTAATACTTGTTGAAATCTAAGATTATTTTCAATAGTTTTCAGCAAATTCCCTAGTTTTAAAGGATCGTCAAGGAATGGTGAATGACTTGGAGATTGATTTAGATCAGATTGGAAGAGAACTCATTTCTAGAGTATGCATAAAAGAGTAAGTTGACCTTGTACTTAGCAGTACTACAGTGTAACTTTGTTTACTTTTAGTATTTCCGCTTTGGATTGTGGAGATCTGGCTTCGGAATGGCTGAATTCAATTGGTTTGCCCCCAGGCTGTCGTGTTTTACGTCTCGATTCAAAAGATGACAAACAAAATTTCTCAAATCAAGCCGATTACTTGTTAATCAGCAAAGCTTCAATTGATTATATGGCAGATATTACTGGCCTATCTTACCATGAAGTGGAAGGTCGATTTAGATCCAATTTTGTTGTCAATTTTGGGTCGAATTCAGCCTTTTTGGAAGACAAAATGAAAAGACTCTTTATTGGGAGTACGGAATTTGAAGTAGGTTTTAAAAGAGAAGGGGCACCACTTCTTGTTTAAGACTAAATATTACAAGGGTTGCCTTGCATTATCTAAGGATGATCTCATTTAGGTGACTGGGAAGTGCACCCGCTGTCAGATGATCTGCATTGATCAAAAAACAGGGGAAAAGAATCCAAGTGTATTAATGGCTTTGAGAAATCTCAGAGGAGGAACTTCTATGACATTTGGAGTGTATTTAAAGCAAGTAAAACGACATGAAACAGTCATTAGACAAGGCCAGAAAGTGTTTGTTACAGGGTTTGTTCAAAACTCTTGAATATGCGTTGTTTTTTGTACATACACAAGTAATTTTTAATCGAAAATCCACTAATTTTATTTTTTCAAGTTTTATGTTATATATACGAAGAACATTTTTTCAGTGAAAAAATTTTCGATGTCAAAATAAAGAAATTTGAAAAAAGGGGAGAACAAGGTGCGGCGAAATTGGTCATAGGCATCGGATCTAAGCTAACAAGATAAGAACCTCCCTGCTCGGCGCTGAGGTCAGAGATTTGGGTGGGGCTATTATGGGCAATTCTAATATGAAAAATGTGTTCAAAGATGATTTAAGACATTATGAGGATGTAAAGGCGTCTATTTTTCAAGTCTACTTTAAGATTCAACCGTCTAAAGATGACTTAAAACAAGAGCTAAAAATGTACAGGATGGTTCACCCGGGACTTCCAACCTTATTTCAAGTATTTCTCCGCAAATACTGCCCCAATTTCTATAAAATTGATATCGCATTGACGCTGAGACTCACCATTTTTGTTCACCAAATATGGCGGGTCTCTGTCTACGGGACCCCCGTACCGACCTTCGACATTTTTATCCCAATTTTTTCCCCCAAAATCGGTGAAACTTACTTAGAAAATTTTTGGAATGATTTTGAATTGCGTTTATCGGACTTAGAAAATTTTTGAGTTTTGGGCCCGACAAAACTTTTTAAAGTAGCATAGAAGACCTAACGGAACTCTGCGCTATGATCGCAATAAGTTTTGGAGACGTTGATTTTGATTTCTGGGGTAACAGACTTAATTAATCGAAGTTTCGAATAAATGCGTGGGACTGTCTGTCTGCATGACAACATACAGCCTGATGACTCTTACCAAGTTTAGAGGCGTAGAATGCCCTAAAAAGCCACTTTTACATTCGTTCAACTTGGTACCTCGCCGAGACTGAAGTATGCTCTTAACGCATGGTATGATCATAAACGCAAACTTTTTATAAAATTTTTTAGCGGTTTTTGCAACTTTCATTCTGCCTGAGATCTAAAAATTTACAAAATCCAAGAAACGGAATGGAAAATCATTCCAAAAAATTTCTAAGTTTCACCGGTTTTGGAAGAAAAAATTTGCGATGAGGTCAGTACGGAGGCTCCCGTAGACGTAGACCCGTCATAGTTGGCGGACAAAAAATGGTGAGTCTCAGCTTCAATGTAATATAAATTTTATAGAAATTGGTGAAGTATTTGCGGAGAAATACTTGAAATAAGGTTGGAAGTCCCGAGTGAACCACCCTGTACTGTAATCACGGGGGAAACACAACATGTATTCGAGAACTGATAAGGTTTCATTATAATTGTTAATGCCTTTTTAATTATGTTTAAATAAATTACATTCCGCGATCAGAAACAGCATCCGAGCTTAGCACAAGATGCCGAACTAGCCCCCAAAATGGCATTGATCAAACTGAGAACGGCCGCGCCCACGCCCAAATAGAAACTGTAGCTGATCTGGTTCTTGTCAAAGTTCTTGAGACTACCGCCTGCAAATAAACTGTTAGTTGTGTAAGTTCAATTGTCTTGTAGCTATTCGATAAGTAAACTTGCCCAAATCGTCCTTGTTTCGAATCCCGAAGATTGTGAGTGATGTAACCAGAAGAAGAAATGCGATAAAAGAGAGTATCCCCAACAATCGAAGCAAGTATTCTCTTCCACAAACACAGCAACAAGTGATGATGTTCAATATTAATGCGAGCAAATGGACACCCAGAGCTGCCATCAGACATCCGATTACTACTTTCTCCCAAGTTGGTTGATTCTATACCAAGACAGACTTATCTTATAGTAAAAAGTACAAATGTCATTCTAAGATAATATTTACCTTCCACCAATCCTCGCAATATTTACTCAAGTCCTCGATCTGGTCCTTATCATTTACAACTTCATCCATGGTAGAATTTTCCGGTGCGGAACAAGCGAATTTGAATAGTCCAGTATTAATTTCCTTGGTACTGCCGGGTACCTGGATCTTTTTCCATCCCGGAGTCAAAGCCGATGCCAGAATAAGGCCTATAGCCACCAAAGTAGCCATACCATAAAGAATCTGGGCAATACGGGAGACACACATTCTTTGATATTGCAGTAGGTAATATTTATTTTTTTTGCTTTTATTGTAAGCAAAACAAAATCTACTTTTGATGAAGTCAAAAGTAACTCAAATATAAGGTCGGGGCCCCTTTCAAGTATCTGAATACCACCAAAAACAAACGAAAGTGATGTTATTGATAGAGGGAAGAAACTTTTCTCCCTCAGCCTTCAGGCGATAAAATTCAATTTCGGTCGAGTTCACGTCAAATATTCCTCCTTATGATTCATAGTTCAGCGGAACGCCCCTCGTTATAATCTCACAAAGAGCCTTATACAAGCTACATTTTGTTTTCAGGGGTTGGGAGTGCCTATCTGGGCAAGCGAGAGATAAGCAATGTCGGGGCCTCCAAACACCCACAGTTACATATATACATAGTTGTAAAAATAATATTTAACTTAAAAATCAAATTAATAAAGTTTTGCCTTTCCTAGAGCAAAAGTATAAAATCTCTTTAGTCCCTCCTGGCGTCAATGTCAACTCATCTCAAGAATAATTTCTAATCCCAACAGTATTCTTTCCATTTATTAAAAATTAGCAGTTATAACAAAAAAATCGTTAAGAAATCCTTTGATTACATAAAAACCTGAGAAGATTGAATCATATGATGAGAATAATCAAATGAAAGCCCTATTGGGACTACTTCTTATTACTGGCGTGAGTAAGAAGAGCGAGGAATCCAATGAATCTGAGGATAATTATCATCAATATCAAGGCTACTGTATTAAAAATCAAATTGTCCTCACTGAAGCTGAGACTCTCCAAGACTTCCTGACCTGATTCTAAACAATTCCTGGTGTCTTCACAAGGGATTTTTTCTATCCCACTCCATTCATTGATAGCCATATTCTCAAATACATATCCAAAATAACTGAGATATTTGAGAGGCATAAAATACCAGGGCAAGGTGTTCTGATTGATGAAAAAACCTCCAAAAGCAAGAAGGGGAATGACCAATATGGGCATAATGGCTGAGGAAACATTGATTGAAGGAAAAAGACAGGCAAAAAAGTAAGCTGAAATCAAGAATAATATAATTCGAAATAAAAGTTAATAGAACCTTACCAACAGAAACGGCGGCGTTTGTCATAAGGATTGTGTTGAAAGTGAAGATCAAAAAGGCCCAGAAAGATGCATAAAGTCCGCACATCCAGTAAGTTATCGATGAAAATACAACTGGATAGACAATGTATTGGACCAACTAAAATTTTAAGCATTGCCACCATAAAAAACATAGGAAATATTGAATCTTACCTCAGCAACATTTTTGGCTAGAAAATACGAGCTGACGCGGTAAGTTCCACTGAGATGTTCACGTAAAAAAATCGGATACTCCGCGCAAATCATCTAAGAAAAGTAGTAAAAAAATCCAGTTGATATAAAAAAATTCCTTACTCCCAACGCAGCAAACTGGAACATGAAATTCATATTACTCGCGGCTTGATACAGTAATCCATTTATATTCATGACAGTTGACTGTTTAACGGGAGTATTGAAGTAAATGAGTCCCAAGATAATACTAATAATGATAGTTTGGATCAATTTTACTTTTAAAAGCATAGGTTCCCTGATCGTAACCAGAAAAGATCTCTTGGTAAGCACAACAAACTGCTGGAACCATCTAAAATAATATAAATTAACACAAGATAGGCACCTAAAATAATAAAGGGTTACTTACGTTGATCGATACTTGTATTTGTCATTCCAGTACACATCATGAGCTCTGTGCACATCACTATCCGAATTGCTGGATCCACTGGTGTCAGTTTGATGTAACTTCGCCACAGTTTTCTTCAACTCCTTTCCAACATCACTGGTATCGAAGGAATCGCAAATCTTCTAAAATTTGAATCACAAATTATAAAACCGACTGACCTTTGCCTTTTTATTCTTTTTATCCTTTTCATCTTGGGTCAAACTGTTGATGAAGAAGTCTCCTGGATTATAATTATCTGGAAGGTTCATCCCCATTCCCTTCCAAAACATTGAAGCTTCCAACATGGAACCGAGAAACGCTGTTCTTCCATCAGCCAATAGACAAACTCTAAAACGATAAAATATAAAATTAATTTAGGTAACAACATATTGTTTTATAATAATATCCGTTTCTTACTTATCGAACAACTCAAAAACCTGACTGGAAGGTTGATGAATTGTCAACACCACAGTCATATTTTTCGTTTTTGCCAGGTTTTTTAACAGTTGAACAATTTGTTGTGCCAAATAAGAGTCCAATCCTGAAGTGGGCTCATCGCAAAACAAAAGAGGAGGACTTGTCAGAATCTGAAAAATAGTTATGAACCATCATCGCACAGAAATTAAGACAGTTTTCAAGTAACTACTTACCTCCGAAGCGAAAGCCAATCGTTTCCTCTCTCCACCACTAAGTCCCTTAGATTGAAATGGAGTACCAATAATCGTATTTGCACATTTGATCAGGCCCAGATCATTCATGACAGTGTAAACTCTTCTTTCTCTCTCAGCTTTGGAATAACTTCGTCCCATCCTCAATGTTGCCATGAATTTGAGGTGCTCCATAACCGTCATTGTACCAATAAAGAGATCATCTTGCTGAACATAGGCACTCATCTTGCGCAACTGCTCCTTGCCCACTTTGATTCCATTTACTCGAACTTCGCCTTCTACTCGAACCGTACTCAAATTTCGTTGAGTTAGGATGTTTAGAAGACTTGTCTTTCCAGCACCACTAAAAGATGGAGAATTACCAAATGAAAAACGTGAACTTGACGCCCTGACACGCAATAAAAACAAAGTTAATTTTACCTGGCTCCCATCAACGCCAAAACTTCACCAGCTCGAGCAATTCCACAGACTGAAAAGTACAACCTTTCCAATCTTGCATCCAATCATCCTAAATAACATCCGAAACACATACCACTGTCCAAAATTCTTCCTCTTCGTATCCTACTCGGCTTCTCCTTGGTGATAGCATTGTAGAGATCCCCCAGTCTAGAGCTACAACCCTTCTCATTGTCTTCTATGGGCTAAAATAACAATAATTCACATTTAAGTTCGCAAAATAAGGTGGTTTTTATTGAAAACTTACAAAAACAGTAACATTATTCCAAGTTAACTCCATTGGAGGCAGAACAGTTGCAACAGAAAGCTGCAAAACTTATTTTCCCATTAGAAAATAAAAAACGCTTAGAAAATATTATACGTCATAATGACGAAACCTTAGCATTTTCTTTAATAGTTTTTTTGGAAGTTTTCTTTAGTTAGCAACGTTGTTGGAAATTTCACAGCTTCATTTGCGCTTCTAACTCACCGCCCTTTCATAGAAATCGGGATTCCTAAAGTAATGCCCATTCTCGATCACAGATTGGGCGTCCTCGAAGTCCAAACTGATGTCATCCCGAGCCAGCAACTTTTCCTTTAGTTCTGGCTCCATCTTCAAGTCATATGTAAGCAGACGATGACCGAAGTCATTGGCCGTTCGTTCGTTTTCTTTCTTATCTAATCAAAGCGTCCCATCGATAAGAGTTTGTTTTATGTAAAAATTTATGGAAATATACACACAGCCAATAGAGATTTACAAGCCTTACAAACTATTAATTAAGAGTTAATTATTCAGAGTTTTCTTCCAAAATGACCCGGATTCAGAATTAAGAAGTAAGTCCTTGATATGATTACTTTTCGGTTGTCAGACAGGAGGTGAGTCCGCCGATCACAAGTCCAATTATATTCGCGACGGCGGCCCCACAACCAAGATAAAAGCTGTAGCCGAGATTGGCTTGACCTGTGATGCTATTCAAGTTGGTGGAAACTGAAAAAGAGATGATTAGTACCGTTTGAACATCAAAACTCATAATTAATTTGTTTATGTTTTGTGCTTAATTTTTGACTATGACTATGATATATAGATGGAAATCGGGCAAACGTGGGTTGCCTTTAATTAGCGACCGAATCCCACACATTACGACAGTTTTATGGCTTTTCTGATACCAAAATTTATCAACCAAAGATGAATCATTGTGCAAACACACAGAACAAACAGACCCAGGAGTCTCTAAACCGAATTTGCAAGGAATTTTTTTGAACTAGTCTTAAGGAGTTAAAATTTTTGAAATGTGGCCAAACACTCAAGATATAGTTTTTTACAAACAATCAAAGAAACAGTTTAATTTAAAATTTTACTTACCATTGCCAATTTGATCCTTATAGTGGGCGAAGAAGAATGCCAACGCCAAAACTAGGGCAATCAACGAACACAATGCGAAGCCAGCATAAGGATATAACATATTCTTGCGACAGCAGCAGGCAAAGAAGGTGAAAACGGTCCAAGCGACGGCCAAGGCTTCCAGAATTACAGCGACGATCATAGCGATGATAACTACTTTCTCCCAGGTTTCTCGAGACTAAAATGATTAATTAACAAGATGTCATTGAAGAATAATATTAATGATGATTTAAACCTACGTCAAACACATTTCTGCATTGAGTCAAATCGCTGAATTGGCAGTCAAAGTTGAATAATCCCCCTGACGAGTCGCCTCGGCCAGTGTCCGTTATTTTTCGCCATTCTATAAGGATTTATAAGTTTTCCAATATAAAGTGTAAACAGAAATCATAAAAAGTTTTCAAGTCCCAAAAGTAATGTAAAACTACCTGAGGTAAACATGGATCCTAGCGTCAATCCGAGAGCCGCCAGCATCACCGCTCCATATAAGATTTGGCCGATAAACGAGCACATATTTGGCTATAAGGCGCGCTGTAAAAAATCAATTATATCATCACTGAACCTTGGAATCTTTACAGCGATTAAATAGAAGCGCGTTAAAAGAATTAATGACTTTGTTTATATTGTTTAAAAAAAGAGCTACTGTGGAATGATCAGCAAATCAGTGGTGGTAAGTATGCGACCTGAGGGCCTTCAACTGATAATCGGCCTTTTACGTAAATGAGAGGGCGATTGGGCGTTGATACCGCTTAACGCGATAAGAACATAATGCGTAGCGAGAACGGAGATGTTTTCGAATCCTATTTTGTGACTCACCTATCAGAATATAAGACTCAAAATGTTTGCCCTCAGTCATTGATAGGTGGGAGTTCAACGGATCCCGGCACTAGAATATAAACCTCAATAGATGTAAGGATGACAAAGGTGAGAAAGGGGTGTCACCGGGATTGCCGAAGGCGGATTTGTTAAATCAAAGTTGAGGGCTTTAAAAAGAGAAAGCAACAAAAAGACTAGATTCATATTTCTCAGAAAGAAATCATCAAATTAATAGGAATTATGATAATAGTCAATTTCTGTTGTCAGCGCATGGGAAAAAGGATTGACTGTAAAATGATGGAACGATTAACTTAAACCATCATGTTCTAGATGATTAAAATGGTAGTTATCTGCAAAACAGCTTCCCACACTCCATTAATTTCCATCATTACGTCAATCTCACCATACGAAAAATAATCCTGAAACGTTTTTACTCTGATTCCAAAAGAAATAGAGGCCCCAGGGCACTTAATTTATTCAGGACCATCTGATTATCTCCCTTCTATTACTCTGTAAAGAATTTCTTTTATTCGTATTATGGACTACATTAAAAGGTAGTACAGGTTGTAAATCAGTAATATAACCACAAAAAGCATTTTTGCATTCTTCTGAGAAAAACTACTGATTGTGATCATCAACAAAAAAAACAATATTGTTTTTACAAGTTTATATGCAGATAAAGAAGTAAACTTACAAGAGACGGATTGAGAGTAATCTGGTCATCTTTTTTTACTTATTGAAGCACTAAGCGACCGTTTCAAGTGATAATCCGGTAATTGTTCTATCGGAAAAAGTGCCAAAAGTATTGCTTAAAATGTAACGAAACGAAGTGCCAAAAGTAATTGTATCTTCTCCATTCAAAACTCGGTTTAAAAAACAAATTTTGAAATGAAATCATTGTCTAATACAATATGGGAATAAAGTGTTGAATTGGCCGCAATCAAAGGCCACGTCAAGGAGTATAAAGTCAAAATGTATAAAATAGAAGAAGCGCGGAGATTACTGTTTGTTCAAAGACTGTTCTTCCCTCCCTTGGTTATTATTCTCAGGGACAAGACCAAAGGCAAACAATATTCCAGGGATCGGGAGGTGTTAAAAGAGCGTTCTAATCAGCCATAATTACTCTCCGGTATCCCCACACTTCCTGGTACTGTCCGGGCTATTTTTGTATAATCAAGTTAGCCTAAACACAAATAAAAGGATCGAGAAAATAGACAAGGAATAGGGACATGGTTAATTGATGTGCTTATGTTTACCCATCGTGTGTTATACGGCCTGTAATAAAGCTTATGCGGGTTAAAGGACTCAACTTGCAAGCTCATTTAATAATACGAATACCCAGCGAAAAAACGATGTCTTTCATTCGAGGCAAAATTTCGATTTTTCTTTGGAAAATTTTTAGGTGTTTTCTACTTATTTCGCAATATTTAATAGTTTTTGACATAATGTTGGAATTAAAACCAAACAATTCAACCAACATCTGCGGATGTGACCTTATAAAATTTTTGGGAACCTCGTCGATTGGGGAAAACGGCAATTGGCGAAAGCCAACAGTGCTGTATTAGAAACTTTAGCGACGGGAACAACTGCAATAATTAAACCTTGTGGAAGTTTAATATATTTAGTACAACACTTTTGACTTTCATAAATCGTCAAGGTACAAAGATTTTGAAATCTCAAACATAGAATGTAACATAATACCCAACAAGGAATGCTAATCTTTTTATTAATTTATCCTGCACTACCTTTTTTTACGTTTTTATCTCCAAAATTTATTCCAAAATCTTCAATTCCAGACAAGAGTACTCCTCCCGAATTTCGGTGTAATCCCCAATTACTCGAATGGCTAGGAAAGAGTATTTTTTCCAAGCCATTAAAAGCCCTCGCCAAAATTAAATTCGTTTCCCCTGAGGGCAGTTAATGGAATTTCACCTGTTTCTGGCCTGTTGCCAACGCTTACTGGCCATATTTGTCGAGTGACCGGGAGAGTTAATGTGAAAGAGGAGGTAGGAAAAACTACTCGGATACTCTTTTCTTAGACAACGAACCATCCAAATTATAATACTTACCACGGCCTCATTCTCAGGCCCACAAATACGGGAAAAATGGCGGGAATTCAAATAGTTTCGGTCAGTATTTGGAAATATACCTGAGAAAACGCGGAAAGTAACGTTTCTCAGGATGTTTGCCTGAGGGTAAGAAGACAATTGCCAGAGGAAATGGATGCGAAATAATACAAATGATGTGAGAATGGGAAATGGCTTTCGAGAACATTGTTTTGGAGACAAAAATACAAGTGTTACCTCTGGAATACCATATTTTATATTTGCAAAAATGTCCTATTTACAGTACCTGAGACAATTCAAATAATTTTGTTTTGGATTCACATTTGACCCAAATAAATGTAATATTATATGACCCGACCCAAACACAGTCGTAAATTTGGATCTCCATCGTCATTTTTTGGATATTAAAAAATTTTTTACGGAAACAGGGACATAAAATGTAGAGAAAACAAGGAATGCAAACATAATGTGACGTGTATGTCAAATAGACAAGTGTGTAACGTTTATGCAATTGTGTCTTCATACAGGTATTAATAATAAAGTTCATCTACATCTACACAACTTTATGTTATTCATGACAAATGGATGAGAAAAAAATTATAAAATTGAAATTTCATGCACCACAAGGCAATATATTGCAATATATAAAATACGTTTCAATAATTTTTTAAGTAAACAAAAGAAAAAAACATCCCAATGCTCTCTAAAACATTGCTGTAGATGTGGTTTTTTTTGCTGCTTCGAAGGCACTTAAGAAGATGGAATAAATGGCCTGAGGGAAATAAATTTATTGCGGAATATTTTGAATAATGTTGTGATTTTGACAGAATTTTTCAAATTGACGTCAAATTGCTGTCATGTTTGTTAAATTGCGTCAAATTGCTGCTGTGTCGGTCGGAAGCTGTCTAACGATTAAACAAACATTATTCAAGGTAGTATAACGCCTTCAAACATGTTCAAGACCACATAAACATTAAAACAACACTTTATAACGACAAAAGGAGTTTAGCAGACCTATTTCGGATCATCTTCGTCCTCGTTCCGCTGTTATTATCATTCAAATTTTCATTGATCAGTGAAAACTGGAGACTTCTTGTAGTAAATTGCAAGAATTTTTGGCGGGACAGTTTTTTGTTGTGGGTCAAAATTCTCGATTTTTTGGCAAAATTCTAAAAATTTCCACAAAAAAATCAATTTGACAAATCAAAATGACAGAGCAATTTGTCGTGACGAAAATAACGGCAATTTGACAACTTGACAGACCGTCAAGTTGACGGGCGGTACAACCCTAATCGTGAATATCCAGACGACAAAAAACGAAGAGGTAAGCGCTTTTTTGAGTAAAAAAGTGTGCGACTTACCCAGCATAAACAATTAACTGGAAATATAATTGCCTGAGGCGAAATCCAATGGCGCAAAGCAAATTAAAAATTGTATTTTAGCCTCAAGTTTGTTTTGATTAATAAGAAAGGAAGGGATAAGTAATAAAAAGGATTTGTTTCCTATGAAATGCCAGTTGAAGAAGCCAATTCCAACGTCTAAACTATTATACATTAATCTGTTGTCTGTAGTCCTTATTAGAACGTTGATAAAACAAATTTGAAATCTCCAGACGGCAAAATGGTGTAGATTTGACCTTCTTAAATGCGAGCAAAGACCTCCAAATGTCATGTACAATATAGAAGAGCGTATTCTATTGTCAAACAAGGTCAAATCAAAAAGTTGTGGCGCATTGAGTCGCGGTAAACGAGCGAATAATATGCAGGATGGGTTATATTGTCAATATTAATAAATCAAAAGCCCGTATAACCAAAGAAATCGTATATAATAATTGAGAGACTAAAGTAAACCCTTCATTAAATTCTCCCTCTTCCCACCTTCGATTGCCTCCAGGGTTTCTCTCTTGGCCCGAAGCCAGAGAATGAAAATCCAGAGTGAAATCGGATTCCTTTTCAATTACCGCGCGCAAAGGGTTGTGGAAACTAGTGGAGTCCGAGCAGTTAGAGTATTCAAAGTGCGCAGAAAATAAATATTTTACAAGTTTTTCCGTAAAATAAAACCGCTCGCGGGGAAATGGGGCTGTAATTCGAGAAAGTAATGGATTTGACGCTGAGGACGTCTCTTGACGCACATCAAGAATTGCAGGGATATTTGTATATTATCCTTGACAAATCATCGATTGGAATGTACATTTGAATAATACAGAGAATGTTTGACACAGAATCGAATTCAAAATCAGATGATTAATATTTCTTATCAAGAACAACCACATTATGAGTAATCTTAACATTTGGAGATTCAAAATTTACTTTTATAATTAAAAAATCTACAGTATCCTTTTATATTTTAATCAACGTCAAAATATAAAAAAGTGGAGAGAATATGACTGTGTTTGCCGCGCATTCAACTTGAAATGGTTTTAAGCCCTAATCCTAATCTTCTTTTTTCCAAAAAATTTTCTTTCCAACGTTCCTAAACGCTTGGATCATATGAAGAGGCGAATAAAGCCCATTATTATAGAGCGATCAATGTGATAGTGGACAAATAAAACCCGAAACTGTTCATCTTTTATGGATAAGGCGTCGGAGAAACGAGTCTACGATCAGTCTGAATGCCCTCATTTCCATTATAATACATATCAGCATAAATTAGATTTTGAGGCAATAATATTTATTGATAAATTAGAGGCTAAGAGATACCAGCAATAACTTATATGAAAAACCGTAAGTGATCACAACTCCTGATGACCCGAGTAAGTAATCCCGGCCGCGGATTGGCCAGCAATTCTTCCGAAGACGACACATTCCAAAAGGGAATTTCCGGCCAGTCGATTCCCCCCATGGACTCCTCCAGAAGCCTCGCCAGCTGCCAAAAGACCCTTGAAAGGTTTCTCCATGAATTCACTGAAGACAAAGGCCTGAAAAGTAATCATATCATAATGAATTCAGTACATATCATAAAATTTGAATGACCACAGATAAACTAGACTATACTTTGTCCTAAGAGTAACTAAACACAAAAACCTTACATTTCTATCAATCTTCAGTCCTCCCATTGTATAATGAATGGCTGGAGTGATCTTGGCCACATAAAATGGTTTGCTCAAATCAAATTTAACTGGGAAGACATGCTTCCCGAAAGAATCCTTAAAGTTTTTATTGTTACTGGATTTTTCAAAGTTTTCGTTGTGTTCGCTGATCGTCTTTTTAAATTTTTCCACATCAAAGATTTCCTTTGTTTCGTCAGCATTTTGGAACTCCTAAACTCGCAAAAATAATACCTTTAAATTCTATTATATTATATTCCCTCTTAAATTCGCTTCCTTCATACCTTGAAGAATCCTTTGATCTTTGCGTAGAAATTGAAAGCCGGCCTTCCAAATCCATCTGCGGCTTCATCGTTGAGAACCATAAAAGCGACAGGGAGTTTCGTTCCCTCATCTTTGGCACAATTCTCATTGATTTTCCTGGTTAGATAATCGCGACGGCCGAGTTCGTCAGCAAATCTGGCGCCTTTCTCATTGACCTACAAAAATTCAAGTTTGACATACGTACATAAAATGTACTTACCAAAAGGGCCCCTTTTCCTCTCAGCGCTTCAGCTGCCAAGAATTTAGTCTGGGCATCTGGAGCCTTAGGATCAACAAATGCAGTTGGATGAACCTGAATTCGGTCCATTCCAACCAATGCTGCTCCCATTGCACTCGCCATCTTCACTCCATCGCCAGTGGCAAAAGCGCCATTTGTGGTGGGCAAAGGAGACAGTTTAGAGCCATATTGAGAGAGAAGAGAGGTCTCGGTTCTATCCGCACTAAATCCACCAGTAGTCAAGATGACGGCCTTTCCATTCAGTTCGGTGATATTCTCATTTGCTACAGTTTTGAATCTGATCCCAGTAATGTACTCATTCCAGGTGACTAATCCGAGAACATGAGTCTCAGTGAGGACCTCCAGCTTCTCTGGATGTTGTTCTTTGTACTCATAGATATACCTTTTCAAAGCTCTGATAATGGCGACACCAACCGGAAGAGGCTTGCCTTCTTTGGGAGATGGGAGCCTAAATGTCGATATTATACTAGCTTCATAGGTAATATTTTCGGATGAAAATAAGTTCAATCTTTATGGACCCACCGCCGAAATGACAAGTTGCAAAGGCCAGGTTTTTATCCTGAGGTCATTCCAATAATAATTACAACCATTGCGTCAGTAAAAATTGATTTATTTCCGTCCGAAAATATTACCTATGAGGCTAGTATAATATCGACAAAGGTTGCCTTTCCCCAGTGGGTTGACACGTGCTATTAAGCAAAACTAAGTCTGGAAATTTTGTGGCTAGCTTTTAGTTTTATAAATTTCTTCCGTTTGTCTCAAACAAGGTGTACAGCTTGCCTTGAGATTTGTAAGTTAATTTCTGCTCGGATTTGGTTTGTTCTGCTCTGAGAATTTCATTCCGACCTTCGAATTAGGTGTTCTGATGCCTTTGACAATGAACTTGGGCGTCCAAAACGCTTAATTTTTCCGTCATTGCCTCTTTTGTTGATGTAGGTGATAAACACACTAAACGACTGGTTAATTGCTTAAGCAAGTAACGGCGGTGACGTGCCTCGAATAGAAGGCTAATATGCCCCTTTTCATAATCTGAGAGCGACTTTCCTCTCGGCCTAGTTTCAACAATAATACGGCGACAAACATAATTTTTTCCTATATTTTTGTTACGGTGTTTTTTGAAAGTGTCTGGTCCTGGCGCGAAAGCGTGAAATATCCCGACCTTTTTAGTAAAATATATGCCTACTGAGCTGTTTAACATTCACTGTCAAAGGTTTTCAGATCCGGTATACTATTAAAAAATTAAGTTGAAAAAACTAAATTTCCTATATTTATGGAACGCACTGTATAAAGGAATACATAGAACTTACCAATGGGTTCTGGGAACAGAATGACCTCCACAAAGATTGATTGCAGAGAGATCTACACCCTTTCCAATTAAAAATTCAACTGCATCCTCGGAGTTTCGAACCTGAAAAATAAATAAAAAAATTACAGTAACGTTACCAAAACGTCGACCAAGTTAGCGTCATTTTCTCTGTCCCCAGCGTTTACCGTATCCGTGTAGAACTTATCACAGTTGTCCTCGATTCCCAGGGTTCTTTGAGTTTCAGTGTTACATGCATTAATACCTAAGATAATAATAAATAATCTTCCTTTTTTCTAATATTACTTACCACTAGTAGCCTTGGCGCTGTTTCCACCAAGATCCTTTTCCTTATCGACTAAATAAACCTTATCCGCACCATGTTCCAAGGCTTCAATTGTAGCTGAAAGACCAGCCAAGCCTCCTCCGACGATAATAATTGGATCAGAATCCTTTGGAGTTTTACCCCCAACCGCTGTAACTGATGTCGCCATGGAGAGAAATATGAGGACACGCATCTATATCTATTCCATAACTGGAATCTTTTAAAAAAAGTACTTTCTGAGGTCTACATTATTCAAAAAATAATTTACGATCAAGTCCGGTCAAAATTACTTTTATTTTTTCGCAAAATAAGAAAATAATTTAAAATTGTTAAAATTGAAAAAATGTTATAAAATTATTACTGTAAATAACTTAGTATTTACACTAAACAAGAAGCGGAAGACAGACCTCGTGTACCGGGATATCCTATACAGGACCCTGGAGAAAAAACCCACTTCGAACACAAGAAAATACCCCTTAATGCTATTCAAAACAGCACTTTTTAAGCGAAAAAACGGTAAGTTTTGAAAGAACAACAGTAACAACTACAAGTTTAAAACCGAAAAGAACAAAAGAAAATGATTTTAGAGATCTACAAACATTGCAATCATTTCACAACACCAAGGTCGATGGGTTAAGTGAAAGTGATGGACTTGGAAGCCAAAGGAGAAGGTGGAGGAAGGGGACTGTCGCGGATGGAAAGGGGTTGCGCCCGAGGCCCGAACACCACCGAACTGGACTCCGTCTCCTAAAAAAAGTAAGTTGTGTGACGAACATTAGAAAACGTTACTTTTCCAAAAATAAACAAATCTCTGATAATATTCTTATACTGTTTAGTTACCCACTTTTTTTTACTGTTCTTGTATTCACGTCCGATTCTCTTAGTTAGTCCTCATAATAGCTTTGTTTGTCCAAAGCTAAGAAAAACAATCCTTTTCAGGCCTGCAAGTCAACTTTTCTGTTCTGACTCGGCACTGTTTCAGATATTAAACGTGAGAAAACTCAAGATCGGCACTTACTTCAGTCAGCATTTGCTCGTCGACAGGGGTCTCCGTGCGTGAGATGGAGGTCGTGGAACAAGTATCAATAGGAGCATTAAGGTAAAATTGATCGGTTAGCGACTCATCAATGGTCGCGTTGTCATCCGAATCAATAGAACTGAAAACAAGACAATTAAACCATTAAAAAATAAAAACCAAGCCAATACAAACATTGTAATATCATCTTGACCAAGGAAAACACTTACTTCTGATGATTAGAAACATTATCCGGGTACCTTCCCCTGTTCACTGGAGTAAAACTAGAGTTGGAACAAACAGATTGTGGAGAAGACGATCGGTAGTCAGATTGAGTATCAACTGCACTCAAAGAGTCTCTAACCAACGGCGAGGCCGCACTTCGAACGATACAAGTCCTCTTGGCAATAGCTTGACCACTGAAATAAAAAAAATATATAAAACATCTAAAAACGTATACCCAAAAACTTTCGATAAATTCGACTTACTTCATTTGCCCTTCATTATCGCTTTCCCTCCCAGACAAACTTCCAGTAGCGGTGTATCTTCTCTTAGACACTTGTCGGACTGCTATTGGAGACATACTTCTCATGATTCGAGATCTGGTTGGACTGGCGGGAGTTGGAGATGGACTTGGAGAATAAGAAATGTTACTACGGACCATCTGGTTAGTGGATGGCGAGTAGCATTGCTAAAAATGTCGGATTATCACAAAGCTACTACCTATACGTGAAACATACGATAAAACAAATAAAGCTTACCTTAACTTTTTGAGCATCAACGGCGCTTCTAGTAGGCGATGGAGACGAACTCTGAGGTAAGAAGGCATTAGTGAAAACTGAGATCGGTTCAGCCAAACTCTTGGCCCTCTTTCTCTCTTCTGCCACCTTATCATCGATACAAAAGTCCTCAAATCCAGTGGATACTTGTTGGGTTGTCTTTACCATCTTCTCATGTGCAACCTCATTTTCTTGCCCACAATCTGACTCCCTTCTGATGGAAGCCAACCGATGGCGGGAAGCGACGGCTAAAGGACGTTGGAGAACACTCGAATTGGTTAATGGAGAGTTTGGTCGGCTTATTTGGGTCTGAAAAGCTTCTCGTTGAAATCATAATCTACTATAGATAGCTAAACGTGCAATAATCAAACGGAAACTTCACTTACTTTTTTATTCACCGGACTCGGAGCCAAAAATTCGGAAGCCATATTACTCGACGTGGCTATTCTAGCTGAGGGACTGAAGGCTGTACTCGAATCGGCAAGTTTACTAACAAAGCAAGGGAGTTCGTTTCTATAGCGATTCTCCTTCCTCAGACTTCTAGATCGATGCTGATCCATGGAAAATTTTCGTTTCTTCTGACATCCATCTTCCTCCTCATCATCTTCATCCGAACTTGAAGCTACGCGTCTAACTTCTCTAAATGAATGCCTTCGAGGGGCCAAACAGTCAGCAGCTGAGATTGAAGCACGACGATCAGAGGAAGAATTCGAAGATTCCGAAGACTTGAGATCCATAGAAGACTCAGAAGTGGTCGGGTCTTCGGAAGATTGGGAACGGACGATCAATGAACCCGTCGCCATGGTGTACTGAAAACACTAATTTTGAGATAAAAAGTAATATCAGACTGGAGAATTCAAATTACTTCCTTGACACACGTGAAGAACGTAACAAAGAGTAATAAAATAATGCTTTCGGGACGTTTTCAAAGATAAATCTTTAGCAAAAACTTGTCGGAGGTCGAAAACAACATTCAGGATTATTGGAAGAATCGGAAAAATAAAAAGCAGTACACTATCCTCCGAATATTCGATCCAAAATACTGTATACTCAAAAAACAAAGCCGAAAGTCGTCATTTTACCCCCAATTTCAGAAACGTTTATCTCAAAAAACAAAATAACCGTCAACGATCGTGGTATGACAGCCGATACCACTTGGACTCAAGCAAAATAATATCATGGAGTCCCGGAAACACCGAATGAAGCCATGAACGACGATCGGAGAAACAAGCCCACACATCCACCACTCAACCCAAGATGTTCATAAAAACCCGTAAACGTCCAACTGTTGAGGCCTCGCAACCAATTCTTTCGTTTCTGTCGGAGCGGCTGGGGGAAAGGGGAAGGACGGGACGGGGGAAAGCAGAAAAACACTCGGATTCTTTCGGGTTTTGCTCCAATTTTACTCCGCCAATAACAATTCCACAACCTTCCGTGTCGTCGAGCTTCCCGAGCGCAGAGATTAATTGTGAGAATTATTATATTTATATTACCTTGCCCTTCAATAAAAAATCCCACCCAAATCCGCAGCGATCTTTAAACTTAAGAAAGATTAATTTGCGTAATGTCCCCCAAAGAGGATACTCTTAAAATACCCGGTATTTAACCCGCGGAAATCGTTTTCTAGGGTAATGTCCTTTTGATGAATATCTGAAAGAGAAAATAAAGGGAACACCCATACAAACTATTTTTGGACAACCTTCAATATAATATCAACACCTAAAGGACAACTTCCTCCACAATTATCTCATTTTGCCTCTTCAAAAATAGAAAAATGCTCCTATTGAAGCATAAATATTGGAAATTAATGGTAAGGAGAAAACAGAACCAATATATTTAGGATATTAAACCAAAAATTAATAACCTACATTTGCATGCAATTAGCTCCTAATCTGGTGCTTGATTAACGACACTTCTTTGTACTTCTCCACTGGTTGAGAGAGAGAACACTGGACTACAGAAGAAGTTGAACTTGGCAGATGGACAATCAGGTAAACCGCAAAGAGAATGGGAACAAAGATCATCAATTACCGGAGTTTTGAAAGCTCCGTTGGAATATTATGAACTTCGATCATATTTTTGCTTGAAAAACATTGACAAATTTTCTGGAAAATGGTTGTTGTATGGCAGGAGACTTGACCCAAAAATCCACTGGACATTTGAGTCATCTGTTTCTCTGCATCATCGTTATCAGCAGGGGTGGTCACCAGGCCCGGCGGCCCGGCCTGACTCAAAAATGGGAAATTGAAACAGGGCTCGGCCAGGCCCGAAATTTCCGGTCCGGGCCGCGGGCCTGGGGTTTTTCAGCCCAGGCCCGTCCCGGTTTTTATCATAATGCCAAACCGTTGGCATTCATTGTTTTCGTGCCGGGAAATTTTTTTTGATGGGGGTTGTTGTTGTAGTTTGTCTAGTTCTAACACATTTACAAGCTTTTTTCACGTTTACTCTCAAAAATAGTGCATATATAATAATGTATTACGATAGCACTACCGGGCCAAAGCTTTTTTTACAAATTTTAGTTCCCAATAGGCTCATAACATTTATCAGTAATTCTATTTGCAATTTGTTGAAAGAAATCCAATTAACTAAGTAAGAATAAGGACGAAGATGATCCGAAATAGGTCTATTAAAGTCCTTTTGTTGTTATAAACTGTTGTTTTAATGTGTATATGGTCTTAAACATGTTTGAAGGCATTATACTACCTTAAATAATGTTTAGTTTATCGTTAGACAGCTTCCGACCGAAACAACGGCGGCAATTTGATTAAAATGACGGCAATTTGTCGTCAAGTTGATGTCACTGTCAAAATCACAACCCTATATAACAAAACGTCAACGATTTTTTGGCAGGTCGCGCCCTAGCCGAGCTTTCACGGGCCGGACCGGGCTTTTGACGGACCGGGCTTCGGGCCCAAAATCGGAAAAATAGGTGCCGGTGACCACCCCTGATCGTTATACAGATTTTTGTTATAAAGTGTTCTGCAGAACACATGTTCTGTGATCGAGCATGCTCCCATTATCTTACTAATGTGTTATGTTACAATTGTCTCATGAGGCTTTTTTCAAAGGATGTTGCACATGACATTACCTTTCAAGATTTTTTGGCTTATAACGAATCTATAAACCGACTTGTTTTGTTTTCCAGTTGTGCCGTCGCGACGCGTCGGAATTTTGATATAATAGCATATTGTTGATGGTAGTTGTATTGTAATGACCCCTGAAGATCGTTCTGCTCTTTTTACTCGTTTCTAGTTTCAAATATAACAGAGAACGTAATCGATTCCAAAAAGATGTCTAAGTTGACTCTAATTTGGAGAATTTGGAGTTTACAATGTTTGTAAAGAAAAAACCACATTCATTCCAGGGGTATTATAGCATGCATGACATGTCATGTAAAATATTTTTTCTTTTCATAGCTACTTTTTTACTTTATCCTTTCCAAATCCCTGTAGAAAAATTCCAAATGTGGTTTCTCTTATCTCATCTTGAAGAATAAGGTAAGTTTGGATCTCTCAGGAGGGATTACCTGGAGGGTCATCCAAACGATCAAATGTTCTGTGGTTAAGCAAGTTTAGGGGAATTGAGAAAGGCAAAAATATGTTTAACAGATGTTAATTATAGCGATCGGAATTGGATACAACACAGTTACTTCCTCATATATCGTTTTTAGGTTTTTATAACAAAGCCAATTTTAACTCCACATAATTGCGCCATTCAGGAACCTCAAAGAAACCTGTGTGTGGATATTGCGCAGTTGATAGTTTCAGTTTCTTTCATTGAAGCGGATCGAAAACACTGAAGAAACAGGCACTTGTCGCACAAAAGGTCAGTCAAATGCCGACGTGGTATGGAGGTGCGTCTGATGTCAAGATGCATATCGAAGAACTGGTTCGGAGTCGCCGCTTTTGGTTTCGCGACATTGTACTTGACGAGAAACAAGGGGGACGCTCACGTCGTCACTCGAAAAGAGACTCACGATGTCTTCGGGAGGTCTCCATCTTCTCCATGATGTCTTTGGGGGACTTGGTGAAGTCTCTGCCTGCATATCCGACGGATTGATGGGCGTCATTCTCATGGACGCACACTGATTCTTCCAGGCGATGGCTGACCCCTTTCCCCGCCTCCGGGCTCAGCTGGAGCCTCGGCTCGCACTGCAAATGGAAATAAACGTCGTCACCTTGAAAAATAGGAATTTGGAGTGACCACAACAGAAGCCGAGGAGTGAAAGGCGTTGACCGTCGGAATAACATCGTTTTCTCTTCATCGACTCGTCTTCGAACCGATCCTCTTCAACCTGCCCACTTCACCGACGAACTCATGCCCCCAGGCAGTCGCTTCTTCAAACCGACCTGTTAATCCCCGCTGTTTGTCATTTATCCAATATGCCGCCATCTGGTGGATTATGTAATTGGCTAGTACTAGTAGTGATACTCGTACAGTTATATACAATACCAGTTAATGCTCAATTTGGCGAAATTGCTTCGATTGTAACGGGATTATTGGGCAGTGGAGCTGGATTGGGATCACTTGGAGGATTGGCGGGTGCTGGGGCTGCGGCTGGATCAGCGGGTGCGGCTGGAGCCGCAGGGGCTGCTAATGCTCTTGGAAGTGTTGGCCAATGTAAGGTTGACATTTTGTTCATTTCTTGAATTGATGACGTTGTTTATGCTTTTAGTGTATCAACTAGCTCAAGCAGCTCTCCAACTCACTGGAACTGGAGTGGGTATTGTAAACCAAGCCTCGGAAAGTGCATGGTTTCCTGCAGCAGTGGAGAATGCTGCTAGAATGAATAGGGAGTTACAGGATCGAATCTTGGCTCAGCAAAAGAATGGTGGAGGCGCCGGAGGACTTGGGGGAGGAGGCGGCCTTGGCGCCGGAGGGCTTCCCGATCTTTTAGGGATCATGCCAAAAACTGCGGGAGTAGGCACAGCTAAGGGTAAGTCCTGAATTTCGGTATTACCTTCAAATCCCATGTGTTACGTTTTATTTTGTCAGACAAAACATTAATCTTACGTTTGATTTCATTTCGGACAGAGTTTAACTTGTTCTTGCGCATCTCTAATTCCTCCATTAATCTGAACTTCTGACTTCTGAAGATCAAATTATATGTCGTAAAAAGAACACATAAATTTTCACTTTTTGCGGATCCATTAAGAAACGGAATACAAACTCCTCAGTCGGGGATACACAGAACGCCGAAACGGTTATTTGAAACGCTCTTTTTAAGAGATCGACGAGCTTGGAGGCGAATTCGGAAAGGAGTTTGGCAGTCACGAAACACCGGACGAAACAGAAAACAAAGAAAAAGAAACGGAGACTAAAACAAAGTCCGAAGAGAAGAAGACGGAAGAGTCTGATAAAGATTCGTCGGGTGGACAGGTACCCTTGCCTGGACTGGTCTCTTTATTACCTGGAGAAAGTCTGGGATCAACTCATGAAGAGGAGGAGAAACCAGTGGCAGAGGTTGAAACAACTGAAGCATCAGCAATATCACACACCGAGGAGAAGACACAACCAGAACTGCCGGCTCCAAGGATTACTGTAGAATTGCCGGAGGATCAGGATGAATTCGGGGAGGTGAAGAAACCGGCTAAACCTAATGTCGAGTTCAGTATTGATTCTGGCGAGGATAACTTTCCTTTGGTATGAAACTAATATGCATACTATTAGGATTATTAATTGTAGATCCCACCAAAAGCTGCATCTCCAAATAGCCATGACTCTGTGGAGCTTCCAATTGACGAAAAGGATGTGCAAACCATGGTACCGGAACTCAAAAAATTGATCCACGCGTTGCGCAAGAGCAATTTGACTCGACTTGAATTGATGGAGTTGACGAAGCAGGTTTGTTGCGCTCCCCTGACTAATTGACGTGATTTAAAGCTCGAAGGAAATCACGAAATTGGCACCCCCAGAGAAAACACGACTCCTACCCCTACCGATCTCAAAACTCCGTTGGATCGGCAACCGGAGAATGAACTGGAACAGCAAGAACAAGATGCTAGGAAGAAAGCTGTTAACAGAAATCTTTCTGCCTTAAGGAAAGCATTAGATGCAAAACCAGAACTAAGAGATGAGCTGGCACATCTGATGAGGACATCTCCTGTCATTATTAAACTCCCGAGACCCATGTTGAATGGAGAAGTTGTTATGAAGAAGGTTGGATTGATGAATGACTTGTGATTTTTACTGTTTTAGCCTCAAGAAGACCCAGCAAGAGCCTTTGCTGCTCGTCAAGTATCGATGTTGCCAAGAAGATTTATCACAACGACGCAAGTACCAGTTGGAGAGCCCGTCAAACACAGAAATATAGCCAAGGCAGCGCCTAATCGGAAAAATGTTTCGCCTTATCCCATTCCAACCACAGCTGCACCAGTTACTGTTACTTTCCCTCCTACGAGCACCACTCAATCTTATGCTCAATATCAGCAAGCATATCAACAATATTATCAGCAATACTATGGACAGCAACAGCCACATTATTTCAATCATCTGGCTGCTCCGCAGCTAACTCCACAACAGCCGCAGAATCTGTTTGGACAAACCCAGCAACCTTATTATTCACATTATTATCAACATCAACAGGCTTTGCAACCACAACCTTTCCAATATAATACTCAACAGACGTATCAACAGCCTCAACAACAATTGTTTCAACAACCCCAGCAAACACAACAACAGTTGCCATATAATAGCCAGAGGGCATTCCCGGCCAGGACGGTCGCCCCTCCAGTGGTCACTCCTGCTCCTTTATTGGTATGTTTTTTATGATGACAAAAGTTTTGTGGGGGTTTTTTGATGAGATTTTTGAAAATTCCTGGTTTTAAAGTAATTTTTATCTACGGTTTTACACAGGTCTTACAGCATAGATGTATAAGAATATTATAATTTTAGCTCCAACATCCCTGGAGTCAAGGCTCTCTGCTGACTGTCCCCCAACCTCACGACAACGGCAAATAAAGTTATATCGCTGTCCTGCATCCTCATCACACCGCTTCGGGTCTCTTTTTCTCTACGAAACTACCCATATATATTTACATCAATCTCATTGTTACATAATTATATTAAGTTAATTCTTTATTTGAATAAGATCTGTACATTTTAATTACCCGTTCTTTTCTTTGTAATTTTTGATATTCACTGATCAACAAGAAGAGGTCGAGACTGAGCGGATCTACTTGAGATCTGACTCATGGGGTACTCTTCCTTATTCCGGACGTGATACGCAACATTACTGTACTCTACTGTGGCCATGGGATCTGTGGATTGAGTCGGCGGACGGAGTTGTTTTAGATAAAGCCGCGTCTTCCGCTAAAAAAAATTTTAGTTGATTGTTTGTTTACTGGATCTAACAATAAGAAATGTTTTTGGATTCTAACCTACTTTCGCTTTGGAACAGAGGAACATGTTGGCGATGGCGGACCGGAATCTCTGCGACAAGAAGGCATACAGAATAGGGTTAACGCCGCTGTTAATAAACAACAACAAGAAGGTCAAGGGCTGAATCAGAACCGCCAAACAATTCAGGCATCGGGGCGCTGAAAACATAAATCTTGGGCACAAATGAGGAATGCCCTTAAGGCTTTAACTATCACGCACTTACCATTTTTAGCACGAAAAACGGACCAGCTCAAGTACAGATAACGAGGGAGAGAGAGCAGTGCAAAGGACAGTACGATGACAACAACCAGACGGATTACCTTCTTCCGACTGTCTACGGCCTCCAGACGAGGCAATTTGCGCGAGGTGCCGCTATTTGCTGAAGGATTAAGAATACAATGTAAATTCAATTTGTTTGGGTAAATATAAAATTCAAATAATTAGTTTAGATGGTAATTTAATTGAAAAAAAATAACTTAAAAAGTAGCCGAGATACGATTCTCAAATTTGTTATAAATTTTTGATATATCAGCGCTATTTACCATGCATTTCCAAAAAAACCTTAACTTTGAGAAATGCAAGAATTAGCGAGAAACTACAGGAATTAAGGAGAGACGGTCAAAGAAAAGTCGATTTCGGTTCGAGCAACCTTTGAAAAAAATCAAAAAAAAACTTACAGGTCTTGACTGATTTGTTTTGACTACTTCTCGCCACAGAATCGTCTTCCGTTGTTCTCATCAAAACAAACCCGATTGTTATGTAGATTACCAGTAAAATCATTAACGGCACTATATACCAGATCATCAGATTCATGGTCGTTACCACTTTTAAGACATCAATGTCTTGTATTTTCAAGAATCTTCGAGTGCAAATTGCATAAGACTCTCCAGTTACCCGATTCTGAAGTTCTATGTATTGGACAGCAATCAGGTATGGTAGATTCATCAGAGCCGAGAATAACCATACAAGAATAGCACTTAAGACAAGGACCCCTTTAGTAAATAGATGATGAACAAGCATGGGTCTGATCACTGCAATAAACCTCTCGATGGATAAGAGAACCTGTAAAAGGAGAGTTTGTAAAAAACAGAAAGTGCAAATACCTAGAGTGTTTGAATTTTTGAACTGTTAAGGGCCCTAAAGCCATGTGATAAACAGTACGGTACTCTGAGAGATAAACACTTTAATTAAAAACATCCAAATTGCGATGCTTTGTTTTGATCAAATTTGGAATTAATCTTTCCTGGCACACACTTTTCCGAGAGCTACTGAGTTTTTGTAATTGAGTTTTGAGCAATGATTTTTTTACGAGTTTTCAAAAAAGATAACTTTTTTGGCGAATATTGATTGGCCTTCCCCCTCTGATTCACAAATTTTCAAGTACAAAGCAACTCACCAAAATCCCTGCGCTTGCATTGGGTATCATATGCAATATGTAGATGTATGAATGACACATTCCTTTCCCGAATGGCCAAGCTCCATGCTCAAATAAAACAAAATGAACAGCATTTTGAAAGACACAAAAGATACCAACCAAGAGATCGGCAACTGCCAGATTGGCCAAAAAGAAATTGGTCGTGGTCCTCATCGATTTATCCGTAATTATTACTACCAAGATTACCAGATTCCCACAAACGCAGGTAATAAATACTGTAATATAGGCGGCCAGGAAGAACAGACGGATATAAGGATGGGCCATCAACATCGTATCATCCTGTTCGGGGACAGGAATTGAGGAGATATTCACATCCATAGGGACGCTGAAAAAAACGACAAAGTATAAAAGGAACAAGTAATACAATTACTGGGTAATCATATTACACTAGAAAATAAAGTCTGCAGGAATGAATGGTCAAAGTTTCAAGGATATTTGTTTCTTTTTGATTTAAGTATCAAAGAAAGTTAAAATATGAAAGGGGAACGTGTAATATTTAAATTTAAAAAAATTATCAGTCTGTCGGGAAAATAATGTGGATTTGTCGCAACAAAAATTCGCGCCTCGCCGTAGTCGCGCAAATTCCCAAGCGCCGCGAAGCGCGCGATTTGAAGGTGCGACAAATCCACATTATTTTCCCGACAGACTGATACATTCCTTTATTAAATTAATTTTTATGATCTTCAAAGTCTACATAACATAACTAAAGCGTTTTTGCAGGCGCCTCATTCCGTTAATGAATGCATATTACAACCAAAATAAAAGGGCCGATACCAAAAATTATGTTCCTGTTCCCATCGGAGGGGAGAATAAAGAAAAGCCAGGCTTAAATGATGTTCTTTAATATTACATTAGTCATCCTGCATAATATCTGAATAACAAAAGGCGAAAAAACAAAATAAAAACGCTGCAATGAACTCGAATTGGGCCTAAAAATGGGGCCCGACATTAGAGATTCGGTGTTTGTCCATACAAGTCTGCGCGGACATTACTTTATTGGAATTGGAAATTTTGGAGTTTACTATAGCAAGGACTTAATGAAAGCACAATAAAATACGATTAATCAAGGAAGAATAGGCTTTTCAAAAGCATATTGAAACCCCCAAATCCCATAAAAAAGACCTCCAATAAAACGATGATGGCCTGAGGGTTTGCTGAAACAAAAGTCGCAAAACCACCTTAGCCTAAAGCATTTATAAGAAGTATGCACTCTTAGTTAGTGATTACTTTAATGAGAAACATTGCTGCATAAATAAAGAGGTAAGATAATCAACTACTGGTCAGAAGACTCTGTTGTTGAACATGAAATGTGAACGAGACTTTCACACATACTCTCTTGCAAAGTGAATGTGCAGTTGTGGAAGTAACAACTTAATAATATTTAGTCTAATACAGCCTCCCCTTGTCTGCACATCCCTCCAAATGTGGTGCATGAAGGCGGCGGCCGAACCTTTGCAAAACGGCCAAACCTTGGCTTGGCCGTTCTTTGCGCGGCTGTCGGGTTTGTTTTTGCGTCAAGCGAATTAAATACCGCAAATAACAAAAATAAAGGCTGTCCCCAGAGGGCACGATTACCTGTCCCATCACTAGAGCCAACAATTAATACCCGCAACACCCAATTAGAACATCAGCCGCAAAATAAAGAGATTTACCGTACTTAAAATAAAAGATCAACACCGTGAAAGCGGAGAAGAGACTTGTTTATCGAGACCTGCGCAACTCAACGCCCCGAAGACGACACGCCCGGAGAGATCGATTAATGAAAGCCCGGAGTTTGAAATGATCAGCTGAAAAGAACAAAAAGAAGCAAGATAACAATGGACCTAACTTTAGAAACAGTTAGCAACGTTCGTTCAGACGTCAGCTCGGATCTTAATCCAAAGCCTGTGATTTCGAGAAATCGACGATCCAAAGGGATATTATAAAAATAGAAAAAAAAAATTAAATCGTCGTCCAGATCAAAGCCAAATTAATAATCCGAAAGACTGCAGATGTTGTACATGAGTGGGAGATGTGACTAATGTTCTCTCAAGACATTGTCATGACTCTTTCCGGTCTCCAAGTGCTAGATACCCCCCAGAATTGGCTAATGGCACGGTTCAGAATATTCTCATTTTTTTGGAAATCCATGGAAATAAAAATAAATGGAGACGATTGTCTGAAGATAAAACCCGACTGGAATTTGAATCATGAGTTGAGATTCTCATCGGATTTAAGTTGGGGACTTCCACACAACCAGGCAGTTTCCTTATTTACTCTTGTTTACAATATTACATACAAGAACGGAGACACGTAGTTCACAATAAAATGATAGCAAATATTGTTGCAAGTTTCTCACACATCATAAGCAGTAAGTTTCTAAAGCTCTCAAGTGCTTGTTACACTAATCCAACAACTTATAAAAGGGACCAGTTAAGATTGCAATGACATTAACATAAAAAAATCTCTTTTTTTTACTTTTTCTGGAGAGAGTGCTAGCTAAAGTACATTTAAAACCCTTTATCACTATTACTTTTTCTTTATAATGCATTAAAACGACATTCGCGGAAGTTGGAACATCTCCATAGATATCCATTTAAATATTTTATTCCAAAATTGCAAAAACTCTTCATGCCGAATTCGGAACAGCCCTTGCTTTTTAAACCTTTTTTGAATATTTCTTCCAATATGCACTAAAAAACGGTTAAGATGCTAGAATATGTTTGGGTCCTAACGATGGAAATGTTTGTTTCCTTATCACGCGCAACAAAAGGACACAAGTGTTGAAGAATGGATGCATTTACTGAGTGATATTTACATAATAAATAATTTAAACGTCTTATTCTTCTATCCTCAATTCATTTGGCTCTTTTCCCTCCTTCTGGGCATAAGGTTGGAACACCTTTTCCAAAAGATTTCCAGTACAAGTTGGACAGAGATTGGAGGCCCTTTCCAGATGAGAGGTGCTCTCACGAACTAGCTCCACTGTGGCTGCCATCATTTCGATTATCTTTGCTTGTTGGAGGGTTTGCTCGGTCATGAAGTTGCGCAATGCCTGAAGTCATTGATGAAATCAAAGCAAGGAAACATCTCGATTTTAATATTATAGACTTTCTTTGTATTTTTGATCTAACTAAGCTTCTAATCCATTCCTAAAAACATGACCTAGTGTTTTGAAAGCATTCAAATATTTTTTGGAGGTAAGAAACTATTTTACCTGAAACGATTCCGCCTGATTTCTCACCATTTGCCACATAATCTTCTTCAGATTTATGTCATCATTGGATTCTGGAGACAGACTTCTCTCCTCTTTCCCGTTCTCAAACAACCGGTCGATAAAACTATGGTCGAAAGAGTCTTCCGTTTTTTCTTCAGGGTCTTCGTTCTTTTCTTGTGCTAAAAATAATCCATAATTAATCCGAAAAGATTAATACTTACACTTTTTGCGTTTAATTGGGGGCTGGAATTCATCTTGGTTGGCGGCTTTAACCGCCTCATATAACATACGATCAATCTCACTGAGTTGTTGATATGCGGGACTCTCATTTAGCGCCACATCGTCTTTTAGAGTACTAAAATTCCTAGTAAACTCACAGAAATTGTATTCAAAATAATTACAAATCATTGTAGGTCCCTTACGTCATTTGTCGATTCATATTTCTCTTGAGTGACGTCACTCTGTAATGATAATTATTCTTAACCCTTTCCACAGAATAGTCCATCCCAAGTTGTTGATTTAGATTCTCCACCAGCTCCTTCCACTTGGCCTTTCTTCTCGCATTATAAATCGGTTTTCTTTTCCGATTATCCGCAAATAATTCGTCAGATCTGGCTAAGATCATAGCGATTATAAGATCAGAGTGACTCGAAGGGATCTTGTCATTCATCCCACTCTTTATGGATGTCGGACTTTGATTACTCGAGGCCGAAGGGAGTGTGGAAGAGGCTTCTGAAGTCGAATCCACCATATCTGACGCTAAAATAGAGTCAAAATAGTAGAATAAAGTCAAGCACAACATAATATGTATCATATTTTACGGCTTTTCGGTACGCCGTTCCGTCGGATTTCAGTGATCTTTTTTGCTCAGCGCCCTTTGCAACAGGTAGCTGAAAAAGTGGAACGGCGTACGAAAAGCCAAAATTATATTACAATTAGATTTCAAAGGACCGGAAAACGTCGCCGCAACTCCCAAATGACTCAACGATCACCCCAAAAACGTGCACCTCTCCACTCAACCCGTCGGTCCCTCGAGTTGTGTTCCTGAAGCTGTTTATTGAGCCTTATCACCTTTCCCGTCTTATTCACCACCACCACACCCATCTCAACCAACAAGAAGACATCCCTCGGCTTGGTTCAATCAAATATTTCCTTGGTAACCAAAATTATTTTGTGACTCCCTTAATCGGCACTTAATGTGTACAAAGAGGATGATGACTTGAATGTAAATCCTTTTCCAGGGAATATAACCAATTCACTGCACACGGAGCCCGTGGTTTGAAATTTGAAGAGAAGCAGAGGATGAATGTGAATATAGTAAAATTACAAGGTTTAAAATGAGAAAGAAAAGAGGGTGGCCAAATCATAAAGTGGATCACTGTAGGCGTTAATCGATTTTTTAAAAGAAATAATGAAAACAGATCTAGCCAAAGAGTCCCTAGAAGAATATCACTTCAAATCACAGCTCAACAAGTATGAATTAAAAAATACTGAAAATAAATTGTGACAAGCATAAGATTACCAGCTCTCCTCTCCTCTTCCAAACTCCAAGATCCCTCTTTTACCACCAAAAACCCTCTTCAACAACTATGATAACATCCTCGTTGTACAAGCAATGATAAGACCTCCTTGGATTGAGTCACGCTTCGCAGGCCCTAAAGGCATAACTGACAGGTGTAGCCACAGGTGGAAAGGAAAGTTTGCCAAGGTTGTAAAACGTCCCTATGCTGTGAATTAATAAAAAGCGAAGAGATTAGACGGCCAGAGGCAAGTCTACAATGACATGTTTTAATGTAAACTTACATTTCATACCCGGAGGGCCTAATGGGACGTCCGGAGAGCATTTAATCTGATATTCACACAATAATTAAGATGTGTTTTCATAAGGTGCTTTCCTTACTTTAAAAATAACCTTTCCAAAAGGCATTCTATAATTTAATGGCTGTCAGAAGTAAATGGTACAGTAATAAATCGAAAGTGATATCATTTGCCCATCAGTTCAACGACATCTCAAATTCACGCATTGCTTTACAAAACTAATCAAAGATCTCTCCATCTTCATATGAAACCATGGCTCTTTGACGATCGCTTGTATTGGAATCAGTTCGTACTGTAATCAGATTCAATATTAAACCATACAGTACGGGACAGGATCCAGTAGCCAAAAGCGCTCCTCATTGCGTCAGCCATCTGCGGAATTTGACTTACATTCAACACATTGCTAATGATGTTTCCATAGCTTGCATAGCTATGGTACCATACAATACATTAAGCGACAAAATTTAGCAAAAATTATCCTTGAGGGCAAAAAAATTAAATGGAAATTTTTGAAAAACTTTGATTTTGACGATTTTTTCCTCAAATTTTTTGTGTAGACAAATCGGCGTGCTTTTGACTACTGGATCCGGTCCCGCATTTTGACATTCTACCTCTCTTTAGCTCTGTCTCCTCTGTGCTAAATCTATGGCTCTGTGAAAACCTTCGAGTATCATCCCTTTTCCTGGCATATTCGATCCTCAGATTGGATTGCCCAACTCTCTGGCCATTCAATTGTAGGGCTTTTTCGGCTTCTTCTGGAGTCGAAAATTTTATAAATCCAGCTCTGAAATATAATTCATCAAATAAAGATCATGCTTTCTCTCCTCGTCCTTTCAATTAACACATCTTCTTACCGTTTATGTTCCTCGATATAACATCTGACCACGTATCCAAACTGCGAAAATGCCTCTCGGATAAGATCATAATCCAATTCAAATCCTCGAATATAAAGATTTGTATTTTGTGCCTCAGGTGTGATAGACTTTGCGCTAATTGAATCCGAAGATGACACAGGCTCCACATCAATATTAATTGGCTGGTCCACATAATTGACAGACTCCCTTTTCTGTCCATGAATCCTTTTAAAGGTGTGTTTCTCGTCCTTGGCCACTTTGATTACTCCTTTGGCCAACTTCTTTTTTACTTCGGCCATATTGTGATCAAGATCTAAAACAACTGAATTCATTCGGATGATCCCATTGTGTTCATTTTATATTATACTTGCCTTCATTTCCATTTGTACTCTTTTTGGCGGCCGTTGTTCCCAGATGTTGTGCTTTCTGAGCGTTCTCAATGGTCTTCCGCTAAAAGATTATAAACTGTGGAAAGAATAGACCCAATACAATCGATTACAACCCGTTCTTGAAAGTACTTACAATGTTCTTGGCAAATTCAAAAGTCTTTTTGAGCTGTTTCTCCTCGGAGGTCAATCCATTTGGAATTTGCAGCATTTTAACGGCAGGAAATCACTGTACATAGGGCAAATCAGATTAGAGAAGTCACTTTATTGATTTTCACAAATTAAAAAAGATCGATGTTCAATATTTATAGACTTTCAACTCAAAGTTATCATATCTATCTACTGAACGGTAAAATTTATTAGTTTATTGACATTAAAACTGTCCAAAATACTAAGTTATTACCCATTCCGCAGCGACACCGAGTAAATGAATCCAAATATACAATACCTATAATAGAGAGAGAAGATGTGACCAATTCCGGAACAGACGATTAAGAAAAATGTGGAAGGCTAACGAAGCTGCTAAATGCTGAGATGACAAGAATAAGGTTAATAATACGGTCTTCCGATACGATTCCTTCCGTACCTTCATATTGCAGATAGAGAATATAACACTCGGACGGCGCGGAGAAGACCTTGAGCTCAAATCTACACTGAAATCACCCAGTATTTTAATTTCATTCTATGACATTTTAGCGCCTAATTGTTTCCGGACCGACTCGTAGACAACATAAGAGATGCTGACGGCTGGGATTACTTTCATGAAGTTAGGGGTAATGCCTCGATACAAGCCCGCAGGGCCTTCGTTCTTCATGATGTACCTCACTTGTCCCATCATCGTATCGGGTTGGTTTTTGTCGTTGGACAACGCTGCAAATACAATAATCAATATAAAAATTAAGTAAAATACATTAAAAAACTTACTCCTCGCTTGCAGCCTTGTCCTGATCAAAGCCAATGGATAACTTGCCAGTTGCCCACACGTACTACTACAAGTTCCACATGCCAGTAAAGCCAAAACTCCCGGCTCGCTGACCTGATTATGTTTTAGATAATGTCCCTTTAGCGTCTCGTAGATGGCCAGATCAATACCCGCATATGGAATGATACCTAATAGATTGGGAATGTAACCCTGAAAGGGAGTCAATCAGAAATACACTTTATATATAACTTTACCTTATAAAAACATATTAATCCTTCTGTTTTGTACATGTGTTTAGCGAATGAAATCAGGCCTTTGTCCAACTGACCGCTCTTCCTTAGGGCAAGCCGAGTCTTCAACACTTCCAATGGATAAATTATCGACTGGGCAATGGCCCCAGCTGAAGATCCGGCCAAGAATCGCTCTTGAATCGACAACTCTTCGCTTCCTTTACACCTTTGAATCAGTCGTTTGATCTGTTCGTAGGCCATAAACTTGAAAGCTGACTCTGGAGCGATTTTCACGACGTTGATCCCATTACCTCGCCAAAACGATTTGACTCCACCTTCACTGTGCAAGTATTTTATTGCACCCACCACTCCATACGGGTTCTGTTTACTCGAATGTACCTAAACTAATATAAATAAACAAGTTTAAAAGAAAAATCCAAATGATTTTTAATTTACCTGAAGGAAAACTTTGAGTCGATCCAACGGCGCTGTGCACGTCCTGCTCATACATCCAGCGACCCCTCCAGCAACCAAGTGCCTCCACCAAACACCAGTCTCGAGTTCCAATGGAGAGAAATCCTCGGGGATTTGACTGTCTTCTCCAATGTCGATTACCTTCAAGAATGTCTCTTTATAACCATTTCTTCTGACCTTGTTGTTACTATGGACCATTTTTCATAGTGATTGACCGAAGAACGGCCAGTTACAAAAAATTATGTAAACGTGAAAATAAAATGTTCAAAATAAAGTTTTTTTCATATTTTGTGGTCAGCAAAATAACATAAACCCAAATGAGAGTAAGAATATCCTACCAGATTATGCCTCCAGAATTTGGCAATCTCCAAAGGATCCGTTGATGGGTACAGCAGCATGTAATCCTTGAATTCGTTGATATCTATTGAACTTGAGCCCGTTTGATCCATCTGATTGACGATATGTGTGGCTGTTGCATCACTAAGGGGCATACCATAATCATGGCAATAGTTTTTGATCTCCTTCTCATCAATAAAGCCTGAAAACATCAATGATAATATATTAACTTCAGATGTCGAATCAATTCGGATCACTTCAGTGATATGTTGTAATCTATTATTCGCCGTACTCTCTTCCCAATACGTCACTGAACAGACCTCAAGTCGTACATTCCCCTTTTCTTATCGGATATTTTTTTTGTACGTCTCTCTCTTCTCAATATTCTCTATCAAAACACAATCAAATGAATCTTCACGTGAACTAGAGACGGCTTTATGAGTGTAATAATAACCCGACAGAACAATTAGAACACTACAGTGAAAGTGTAGCCTGACTTTAATTACAACTTTCCAAAAGTTTCTTACCGTCTTTATTTCGATCCAATTCTTCGAAGACCTTTTCCAGACGTCTTTCATGCTCAACAACATACTGAGTAAACTCGGAGTAGTTGATCCAATCTTTATCTTCTTTTGATATGGTTTGGAGAATCTTCTGCAAAGAAATTCACAATACATAACAACCATCTTTATACAATTCTTCACACTTCAAATCCTCACCGGTGCTAAATTACTCGGAATATGTGGTACTTCCTTCTGCAAAGCTAGCGACAGATCTCTAATATTGATAGTTCCATCATTATCCATATCTAATCTGTCGTAGAGTTCTCGTATCTGGCATTCTTTCTCCTTACTCAGGCCACTTAAATTAACATGGGTCTTGACGGCTGCTTCTTTGGACACCGATCCCTGGATCAGCGGTGCCTGGGGCTGATGGGCGGCTAGCGGGTTTATTTTGTCCAACGGGACTCCTTCAAGGGATGCGGTTGCTACTACATGGGAAAGAACAGTTAGTCGGGAAACAGAGTTGGCGGCAAAACAGGACAGCAAAATAAAAATGTTTACACAAACTGTAAACCGAGGTTCCTTTCCATGGGATCTTGAAAAACTCTTTCAAACAGAATTTACTTTTGGCAGTTAAAATTTGAGTTAGTGTGACCAAAAACGTATGGCATAAAAAGCTTCGTAATACGACAAAATAAACCTTGATCGACAAAAACGGACAGACCACACTCGGAAAGAAATGGAAAAAATCAACACCCGCTTAAAATACTCCAAGGATGTGACCCCTCCACAACTTTCGAAAATAAGCCAAAAAAAGCTCCCTAAACAAACAAAAAGAACAAATTAATATAAATCTACCTTCTGTCCGTGGCCCTGAACCTTTTGGGGAAGAAGATGAGGAGGACGGACCTCCTTCGGTGGACTTCCTCCATACCTCGTCGTTTTCTTGCGTTCTCAAGAAACTTGGATCGGGATAGAATGGACTGCCCGCATTTTTGTGGACACTGTGCATCGTTTTGGTCCATTCACTCGGTTAAACGATGAAAGGTACCAAGCTTCGGTCTGAGCCCGGTTCTTCGTTCAACTCGTGACTAAAAATAACGAACGCGCTTATCAGACACAACAGCTGAAGGATGTTTGTTACCGAATAAAAGTTCAGAAACATCGCGAACATATTTGAAACCTTATTTTCGCAGATAATATAATTACATCCGCTTAAAACACATTACAAAGCTCCAAGAAATTAAAAACTTGTAGTGCGTAAAAAGGTTTGCGCAGTTCAATGAACTTCAATTGACAAAAAGAAACTAGAACGTCTTGATTTTCATTAAAAGACTGGCTTAAAAGGCGGGGTCGGTCAGCTGGACACAAACAAAACTTTCCACTGACTCTGCGCAGTTGATAACAGTTTTTCCGACAAAAGAACAAACTATATTGCTACAATTAATAGATGGGCTCGAACCAAATGTATTTCGGAAAAAGGAATAAAAAACCGTTTTGACACTTCGTTCGGAAACTCGATAGCGGAATTCAACAGAAAAAAAAGTGTCTAATTTTACCGGGAATCCATGGAGAATTGAACAGATGTAGGTATGATTAGGTTAGCACGTCTCAGGAATCTTCGTCAATGTGCCTTTGGTCTGAGGGCGTTTTCTTCAGAACTTCAGAAGGTAAGGTATCATGTCATTTTCGTAATGGAGTTGTCGATGAGGGTGTTTTTCATCGTTACATTTTCAGTTTGTTCTTGCTTAAAAGCTTATTGTGTGTTTTTGTTCAGGATAACAACTTTTACGACTACTTTGATATTAGTCATGGGGGATATTAAATTTTTTTATGTTTTAGCCCGAGCCGAAATTTATTCAGCCCACACAAGCTCAATCATACTCGGCCTATGTTAATAAAATGATCGAGAACCCTTCGTGGGAGCCGTATTGGTTGATCAGATTAAAAAAGAAGTTAGGAATTAAGATTGACCTGGAAAAAAATCTCGATAGTGAATTGAAGGCTGTAAGTTGGTCTCAATACTATTAAATTTCATGTTTAGTTATTAGACAAAGCAGCAACGTTACTCTACTATGACTGTGCCGACAATTTCCCGTATCTTAGGCTTATTCATGGTAGGAGTGATATGACGGAATCTTCTCAAATATAGTTATGTACATGTCTAATAAAGACGTTTTTAGAGTTTAACCTTCCTGATTACATGAGTTCATGGTATAAATTGACTCTACTACATGTGTGGTAGGCTTGTTTTGTTTATTAGACGACCCTCTAAAATAGTAACTGCATGTTTAACGTTTGTTTTTAGCATGTGCCTGTTTAAAATGCAGTCCAGTTTGGATGCAACTGCCTACCATCAGCTGAGGGACTCGATGTTAAACACCTTATGGTTTGATGTGGATAAAAGATTGGAACTTTTATCAGTATGTCTAAATTTGTTTTGGAGTCGTTTTTTAGGAAGAGTTTGAGTACAAACTGAATGCAAAGAAAGATATGAAACTACTACATGCTGTCTATATTCAAGCTTTGTTTGAGTACGATGAGGTAAGATTTTATAGTGCTCTATTCAAATAATAAATATTTAGGGATTCTTATCAAATGATTGCATACTGGCTGGTGCTTTGTGGAGGAACTTGTTCATGTCAAAGTCTGTAGAACCCATCTATTTGAATAACGCAGTCAGATACGCCAGAGCAACGGTAAAATTTTTTTTATGAATTATGCGATTTTTTTGGTCGTATTCTATTTTTTATCTTTCAGATAGCCTTTTTGGACTCCCTTGAGATTAATGAGATAATTGTGGGGGGAGTTAAGCGATGGGAACCGGCAGAGCAACTCCGTCTCGAATAGGATTACTCGTTAAGAATAGTTGTTGTTATTCATCTCAATGAACACATTTTTATCAGCCTGTTGACGTTTTCCGGTATAGTTTTCTGTTGGTGAAGTAGACTACAATTTGCTCCACTTGACATGTGTTATGATCATTAAAGTCTCTTTTATTGCAATCTGTTCCCCATTTATTGGACCTCGTGGATAACAAATGTGATGAGGCCAGGGGAAATTCTAAATGCTCTGCGCTGAGATATTTTGGATTATGGGCTTTTTCTAATTATTATTATAATAATGAATTTTGCTGTTCCATCTACAGAATGTAAAATAACATTTTTAATCTGCTTATTTATGGATGCCGTAAGCGGAATAATAAAGAGAAGAACACTGATGTCAGTGCAATCTCATAAGCCGTGAGCATTTGCAGCGAATTCTCTAAGTTTTCGTTTTTTTGCGGACCAAAGTTCGGGAGTTTAAAAGTGTTCTCTGAAATTTTTCTTTGAAATCGGATCCTAAATATCAGCACGAACTCCCACACGCACAACGCAATATCTATTTATTTATATTTACAACTGCTATATGTATCAGAGGCTTTGAGATTTCATATCCTTAGGGTAATATTAGCCAATTTTTATTGGAATTATCCATGGCATTGTGTTAGAATGATTTGTAAATGCCTTTTGATGTGTTTTAAGACACCGTCTGTTCGCCCCAATATTTGGAAGGGTCTGGCTTGAGTTCTTGTTTTGAGTTTGAGGTTGAAAGTGAGAGCAGTAAAGAAGTAATAGAGTAGAGTTTTGTTGGGATATCTGAGTGTTGGTGATAATGGATAGATGAATTAGTACGCCCTGTTGCATACCAGGAATAAGTCATTGATGTTAAAGACTATTTATAGGAGATGTCGCCTACGTTGATTTTAATCTCCATCGCTATTTTTGCTAATAGGAACTCTAATTATTGCTCATTCAAACTATGTATGATCACAATTCATCTATTTTTTCTTTATTCAGGTGGAAATGCTTTTATTCATCAAACATTAAGCCTTATCAGCTCAACTTTATAAGACAACAAGCGTGATCAACGACAAAAAAAATAGCCTGGAAATAATAAATTTCCATTAGTTCTTGTCAGTTGGATGTTCAATGTTTTCGGATAGTTGATCTTAGCTTTCAAAGCTGTAATGTAGCTAAATAGTGATACCAAACTCAATGTGAGTACTGGACAGAGGTATTTTTAGAAGTAACACTTATAACATATATACGTTTTTAACAATTCCAAAGTATTTAATGACGCTATGAAGTGTCATGAGCATGTTTGTTTTCCTGAAGACCCCCGCTTCTTATGTTTCCATCTGAAATGATTTTATATTTGTAGCCTAGATCATGTTTCTAACTAAATTACACTTCCATTTATTGTGTCAATTATTTTTGGAGCCTTCAAAATGTAATGTGATCGATGTCAAACCGGGTTGATCCTTCATTTTGTGAATTTTGACCGCTCTTATCCCTTGTTCAATCTGCAGCTCAAGTCTTGAGAAAGAGTTTACGCTACATCATGTCTGTCGTGGCCGCGCGCTGATTTCTCTGGCCAGGACAAACAAAAAAACATTGAAGATCAAGTATATCCGGAAAAGATTTTCTTATTTCTTTTAATTAATAACTTAATTAATAAGGTCTGCGTTTTTTATTCTAACGTATCGCCAAATTAAACTCCAAGAATAATGCGTGACAAAACTATAATATAAATAACGCAACGATTACTTTCAGTGACTGCTGTGGTCACACTTCACCCATAAATTGACCAAGTGTACCGGACTGAACTCGCTCTCGAGTTGGTCCTTCATTTGGCCCCCATATTATTGCGTTTCCTTGTCTTCTATGTCTGCAAAAAGGACAACAAAATAAGGGCATAACAACAAAGTAGTGGTTGTACTCCTTTTTTTTTTCTCCCCCACCCTGAGGCCTTCAATCTCAGCGCCAAAAAATAATTTTTGGCCGAGAGAAAAGAGTTTGCGGGGCCAAGAAAAGACAAGAGGAAGGGACGGGCGCCACTTTCTGGACGAGAGTCGAGAGTTTTCCCCTCCCCTGATCCCCCACTCATGCCGACGTTTTGATCCGAAGGGCCGGAGGAAAGCGTCACCTTGACGTTGTTTGTCTGCTATTGTGACCGCTACACGGGAACGATCCGAATCAACGGTCGGCATACCGGCCGGTCAATTCCACGATGAGTGGCTCTCCCAGCCCCTATGCCCATCAGAATGGGACCAGTGCTCCGAGGAATCAATTCCGTCGTCAAGGCTCCAGTTGTAAGTTCATTGAATTCTCGTTAATTAAACGAAAACAGTGTGAGATGACGTCGGCATTGGGAATAGTTGACGGTCTCATTACTTTTTATGCTATACATTCCCGGCTCCCATGAACACGATTTCCGTTTTCAGATGGGCCTGGGCATGTTCACAACATGGCTGTTATGGTAGCGCCTCAGAAAATAGATTATAGTGTTACAAAAGTAAGTAGAGCTCCAAGTTTGATCGATAAATTTTTTGAAAACTGAGTTAATGGATTTCAGGGAGGTTTAAAAAGTTGGGCCGTTCTTCTTGTTTTTATATTGTTATGCTCAGCTTTGCTGGCCATCTTCTCCGAGAGTGACGGTAAGAAAAAAGTAATCGAATTTAAACAACCCCTATTATTTACAGATGGCAAAGACAACGATTATGTTGCAAATTTCGTCCAAGAAGATGAGCCAGAAACGATAATTCCGGAGACGGAAGAAGAAACTGAAGATGTAACACCGGCACTTCCAGGTATGCAATATTAAAGTTAAATTGGAAAAAAGGCTTGGTTCGATACAAGAGAACTATTATATAATTTTAGACATTGAGGATGCAGAGAACGAAGAAGAGGACGAAGAACAACAGTTATTCTCTTCATTACTCCAAAAAGCAAAAGACCGATGGCTGGGCGGAAAGTCCAAGAAACAGGAAGTGAAAAAAGACAAAGAGGAAAAAGATGACGACGACGATGAGGACGATAATGAGGTTGATGAAGCCAAATTGTTGAGGAACCAGGTGAGAATTATTACATTTACCGAATTGTGGAAAAATTTGCAACTGGCTTATTGCGTCTTATAGCGTCGACAACAACGAAAACGAGATCTCCGGCGAAGAAACAGGAAACAAGAATCTGAAGAAGACGAGGAAGAAGAACAAGAGGAAAAAGGAATCAAGAAAACTGATCCACCAAAAGTAAACAGCAAAGAAGAAGACGATGATGATGACGACGACTCGGATGAAAGGAAATATTCCGCGGAAAATGACAACGACGATGACGATGAGGAAGAAGATGAGGAGCCACCAAAGAAGAGAGTAATCCCACCAAAGACAACTCCAGTAAAAGAAGAATCAGAAGAAAACGAAGAAGATCACGATGATGATGAGGACAAATTTGAAGAGAGGGAGAAAGAACCAGAACCATTGCCCAGACATGTGGTGAGTATCAGTAATCTTACAATTACGATTGATTTTTGTAGATAAAACGACAGAAAAAACAAGCTGAACAAAAGGAAAAAGATGAAGAGGAAGCGCTAAGAAAGGCTGAAAAGGAAGACGATGATGACGACGATGAAAAGGACGAATTCGCTATGGTAAGAAAAGTTAGGGATGACAATAAAATTCTCTTTGGAGGCAACAATGTTTATCTTTGATATTACAGTGCGTTCAAAAAGTAAAGAAGCAGAAGAAAAAGAAACGTGTGGATGACGACGATTATGAGGATATAAACGATGACGAGGAAGAAGAAGTACTGGTGATGCCCCGAACTCATAGAGAACCAAAACGATCGGGAAAGAGTTGGAGACAATCGCTCCAGGCAAAAAGAATGGCCGAGGACTCCAAAAACCCAAGGAAGTCTCTTTTAAAGAGCAAAAAAGTAAGAATTCTTGCTTCTTTAATTTAACTCAACTTTTGTGTTTAGAGAAAAATGTATCCCAAGCTAGAAGATCAAGAGGATATTGATGAGGATGATGATGAGAGTCCAGAAAACGACAATGACGACGAATCCGAGGAAGATGAACTCAGCAAAGTAGAAGTTAGGGACGTCGCGGCTACCAGAAAAAAGTAAGAGCAATGAATATTACATGTCGTGCTCTTGTATATTTGTGCATGGTATTTATGTGTAAGGTGTATATTTGTCCCGCAATAAACGTATTTCACTTGCAGAACGAATAATTACAACCGAAAAGCGATTACCAACCGCCACGATTACAAACATCGAAGTAAACTCGATCTGGCTGACTATTTGATCGAAAAGGTGCACTCGATGACCAGATTCATTAACGGATTATATAACTCTAACAAGTAACCGCCTGAGCGTGCGTGTCTAACTATTAACCCTTGAAGTGACCTCACATCTGATATCCCAAGCAACCTCACCTTGTTATAGCATGACTTCGAAAGTGCCGTTCAATATTACACAGAGGTGATGAAAGAATACAAAGACAGTCCAAGGGCTCATTTTGGATTGGGAAGAATCCTTCAGTTGAATTCAGAAGAAGAAGATACCGATGAGAATATGGATAAGGCCATCAACGAATACCAAAGAGTCCTAGATGAATACGATACCCCTGATGAACTCTTCAAGTAAATGAGTACTCTCTTAAATTACTTACAATATAAGTATTTTTTCAGAGAAGCGGCAGAGAATCTGATTGAATGTGCCAGATACCGAGGCAATCTACATAAAGTAATGACCGTTCAGCGAGAATTAATTGACCGATTCCCCGATGAAATAGAGATTCAGACGGACTTTGGAATCACTTTCCTCATGATGGGAAGACCAGACGATGCCAGAAATATCTTCACCTCAATCCTGGAAACAGATCCTCAGAATTCGGTGGCTTTGGCTTATTATGGATATCTACTCAAAGTTTACGATCATGACTATGAAAAGGGAACTTTCTACATGAGAAAAGGACTAAAAAGTCAAGATCAACCAATACTTGATGCAAAGTAAGGTTTTTAACATTGTACTAATATCTACTATAGTTAAACTTGATGTGTGAAAGTAATGATGTATATTTCAGGTTCTATTTCCATCTCGGAGACGGCCTTCAACGTTTAGGCCGATCCCAGGAATCTCTCAGGGTCTACGAAGACGCTGTAGAATTGGGTCTCTTCCCATCTGTCTATCAAAGATCTACCTATAATCTGGATGGACTTACAGCTCGCCCCTGGTGGACGATAACTCAAACATTGTGTGGAAAACATTTAAAGAACCTCGAACGACAATGGACAGCTATGAGAGAAGAGGCAATAGCTGCACTGAAGGATTCAGAACATATATTCAAACCAGAAGACGCCCATTTGACAGAAGGATCATACAAATCGTTGTTCTTGAGATCAGAAGGAAAGTTCGATGAGAAAAATTGCCGACTGGTACCAACCACCTGTAAATTGCTCAAAGAATTTACGGAAGAATCACGATGCGATAAAGGAGAAGTTAGTTTGACAAAGAGTTCGAAAGAATTAATTTTGTCTTCGTCAAATTTTTTTACGAAATGCGAATTGTAATCAAATCTAAAGTGGAGTTTTTGTAGATTCGGATCAACGTAATGGCTCCTGGAAGTCGAGTGTGGCCTCGATGTGGCCCTACCAACTATGTTCTCGAAGCCCATCTTGGTCTTGTTTCTCCATCCGAAGCCAGAATTCGAGTTGGAAAAGAAGTCCGGGGATGGCGAACAGGAAAGTTCCTAATCTTTGATGAGAGTTTCGAACATGAGATGTGGTTTGACGGAGCTGCGACTCACACGTTTAGGATCATTCTAGCTTTAGAATTATGGCATCCTGAGGTGCCGACGGCAATGAAAGCGGATTCAGTTTTGTGATAAGAAAAATAGGGCTTCTGATATCGTCTTATCGTTAGAACATAACTTTGAGTTGATGATGACAAAGAATGGAAACAACCTTAGAAAAAAACATTCAGAAGTACCTTTTTCTTGTCGTCCAATGATTCCGTTTTTTTGTTGATTTTGCGGGTATTTGACAGCTCTTTCTTCGATCTTGTTTTAGTTGTAAAAGGAATAAAATAAGAAACTTATGTTCGAATAAATTTATCAACTTCACTGTGACTATATCTGGTTGACTTCTTGAATATAATGGAACGAGTCTTCTCTGCAAGTCTTCAGTTTCAATTCACAAGTTCCACTTGAGCTTTGGGTTCGATGGACCTGATCATAAAACTCATCGAATTTGTCGATCTGACTGTCCCAGTCCTGGCCAATGTTGACAAGAGTAGCATATTGAGGGTCCTTTGAGCTGGCTACTTTATCGCTGACATTTCTGTTGGCTACTTTAGAAGCCGGAGGAGGTTGGAACGGTTCAAGAGAGGTGACTTTGTCTTCCAAAGGCTTAGGTTGGGTCTAAAAACGCCTTATAATTGGAATAATTGTCTTACCAACGAAACATTCGCTTCGGAATGGGTCTCATCCTCCTGAGTACTGCAGGTAGCTTGTTTCTTTTCACTCTGAAATACAATTTTGTTATTATGAAATAACCTACCTTTAGTGACTTCCTGCTTTTCTTCCCTGCAACTTTTGAGGCTTTGGAAATTTTAGTCGAATAATCGAGTGGATTGATAGGGCTGAATTTTATGGATGATGGGTGGGATTCTGCATGGATCTTTTTTTGGCCATTTGGACGGCAAATGAACAAGATCACAGCCGAGATCACAAAAGCGACGACCCATAAAAACATTTTTAAAAACGAAAGTCAGAACAATTGTCAATATCATTGTTTTCACAAGTTACCGTATTTAGAACTTTTCCGATTGCACAATTAATTACATTCACAAATTACCCAACCGTTACAGCTGATTATCGGCTTTATTTTAACATTCCGATAGCTTAATTTGTCATTGTCTCGTTCCCTCATCCCTTCAAGCCATATTCTTGGACGGCGGCGCTAGGGATAAGAGCCGTTTTGAAGGTTTGTTTGATTTATGAGCTAAACTGCCTCAGGGCACGATGATGATGGACCAGATCGATTGCCTTGGCCTGGCCTTTGACTGGACGCCACTTTATAACAGGCCTAAAATAACCGATTTAATGTGTCTGGAGTGCACATTTTTGGGTTTTATGGGATGGAGAGGGTAACGGCGATGAGTTTGGAGTATATAATATAATATATTTTAGTTAAGCGTTTTGGATTTGTAATACGACGGTGCAATTGCCAATACTTAATTTGTCAGTCTTCTCGCCTTTATTTTGTTCTTCCGAATCTCCTCTCCTGACTTTGTTATTTCGGGCCCAAGTAATTCGAATTAACAATGCTCAAGTCATCGCTCCCCAAAACTTCGCAAAACCTTTTCCCTGACGTGTCTCCAATGTGTCATCTTTTCTTTGTTATTCATGACTATTTCATCGGTTTCCATTTCCAATCAATTTTTCCAAACATTTCTTAAAGGAACTTTGTTGGGATGGGTAATATTCCTAAAATGCATGGGCTAAGGCGGAGAAAGGGCACAAGGTTACATTGTATTTGCATAGAAAACTTTAGAAGATGCTTCCATTTATGGCAGGGCTAATGGGAAAAGTTTGTGGAAGATCTACAAATTTAGAATGGAATTAAAGAAGTCGTGTTACAGTAACCTTCAGGTGTGTTTCCTGTTTCTCAAAATTGTTTTCACATAATTTTGTCCATTTTCTCTACTAAAAGTATTGGCAACTATCTGTACGACTTTGTATAACGTAGTTAGGCTATTTTTATGCAAATCCTCTGTTTGAAATGCCTCATCTCCCAGCCGGTTTAATTAATGGAATCATCTCCCGACTTTACGAGCTTGTTAAGACGGACAAAGTTAAAGGGAACAGACTTAACGCTTTTTAATGACTCATTAAAAGCCCTGACATGGCCATGCTTCCTGTGGCCGGCTTAACAACTTGGGTTCGGCCGACAGGGATCAGTTTTCGGCGGACGTCAGATAAAATGAGAGATATTCGTATTTCTGAAACAAAATAAACTTCCGCCGTGATATTATGTGACCACTTAACTTCTCCAATTTGTCATCATCCCTTTCTGTTACAGGCTTTTCGGCCGAATCTCAGCCGCCCCGCAAAGAGAGAGAGAGAGAGAGATAATCTGTTATAAACAAGGTTGAAGTGAGTTTTTACAAGTCGCGAACAACAAAGCTGAGCATTTGCGCGCGCGCCTATGCCCTGAGGGCTTATATCTGGAAGCTGTAAAGTTCGTTAAAGCCGTCCAGGCCACGCCAAGGGTAAAAGAAGGAAGGGGTTAAGGGGAGGGCGAGAAATGCACAGACTTTTGGGTTTTCCTTCGTCTTTTTTTTGCCTTTTCCGGGCCTCGAGACTCTCGACCGTTTGGCCACACTTTTCCCGCGAAAAAAATACTTTGGTTTAACCTTTGAATGATAAAAGAGCCGCATTCCTTTGGGCCCCGAGAGATTTATCGTTCCGTGTTTGTTCTCATACTCTGCCGTTTCTCTCCGTTCCCTCGCTTTTTCTTCTTTTCTTATCATTCCTGCTAGCGGCTGATCTTTGGGCGCGCGAAAGACGGTTTAAAGGCCCTCGAGACATCTGAGAGCACTGGGGATATCTGATTTCCGATGTCCCAAACAGATTATTGCCGCTGTCCGGATGACCTTTAATCATCCACCTCAAAAGAGATTTATAAACCTCCGCGATGAGGCATGTCTTTATGTCAAAAGTCGCCCTTGACCATGCCCTGGGGACGTGTCGGCGGGGACACGGACTTTGCTTGTTCGAAAACAAGAAAACGGGTGATTAAGTGGCCGCTGTAATTATTAATTTTTTCGGCCCTATTTTCTGTGATTTTTTCAGATTGTTGGGAATTCCTGCAAAGAACTCTCGGGGATGAGCCAGAGGAATAAATTTGGAAATAAAATCTTTTCCAAGGACTTTCTGACCGCCTTCTTCCTTCCGCAGCCTTCTTTTCCCGTCCATAATCACCAATCTTTATGCAAATATTTGCGCGCTTTTCCATAGAAATTCTCCGCGTTTCTAAACTCGGGCCTTCTTCGTTTTTGATTACTTTTTTCTTGCTTCTGGTTATAAACATACTTATGCCCTCGGGCGCTCTCCAAAAACTCTCGCCTTGAACAAGAAATGTCTCCAAATGCACCGCCTTAATCTCATTTGCATACGAATGAGAGGAGAAAAGTCGGAATAAGGAGAAGGACTTGGTGGGATTGGCCTGAGAGGAACAGTGCCGGAGGGTATATTCCGGACGATCAGAGGAAGTGAGTGGACCCGCCTATAAATGTGTGGGTTCTATAACATTCGAGATGTTTTTAGGTCGGGATATTACTTTAGGTTATATTTGGAACAATTTTGGTCTAAAACAAAGTTTGTTGATCGCAAAAACGGCCAAAATTCAAACATCTTTTTGAAGATAAACTTTGGACATCATAATTTTGATGACATTATCTTGCTATTATCATTATTTTTTTTCAATTATGTAACATTTGTTCCGAGGTTGTAAACCCCATAAAATTAATTGTTCTTCCCATGTTACCCACAAAACAATGTTTTCATTGACTCCCCATCCTTGGCATTTACTAATTAATATATATTCTTCCAGGCCCTTTTTACGTCACATTGCCTTTCCGCTTTTTTGTGGTAAGAAATTTATTTTCTAAATTTATAAATCGTAATAAAAAGGTCCCTCGATTCTAATTTGACTAATTTGAACTGGATTTCTTCAATTTTTTGGAAGAAGTAATACTTTTTACTATCCAAATTACATGGAAACGCAGATTTGAGGACTCGTCGTGGACTCCCTGCTTCTGACATTTTTGGCTTTGGGTTCCGCGGCCTGAGGGCCCTTAAGTAAACGAAATTAAATTTCGATTCTTCCAATTAGTTGCACCCGGGAATTATTTTTCGGGACCTGAAGAAGTCGCTGTTTTTATAATTTTGCGGGGATTAAAATTATTTTATTTTGTTTGCGCTTCTTTTGCCTGTTCTTCTCGGAACATTAAACATCGCGGCTTTCCAATTCTTTTTTTGATGACTTTTATTTGTGACTATTACTGTAACAATATTTCTTTTGATTTTATTCGGGCATGAAATCGCTTGTTTTGTCATCTTTCGATTAGATTGTGTTGTTTTGAATTGTTTTCTAAAATTATTTTTTATTCTTTTTATCGAGTAGAAATATTAAATTTATGAATACGATACATTACTTTTTTTCTGCAGCATAACGAAGCTCTCCTCGAGTCCGACTCCTCTGTTTTCCCCTTATCTTATCATCGGACCGGCTCTGAATGCTCAAGACCGAGTGTTTCTGAGGAGCCAATGGGCCAGTCCAGTCGATGCGAGCCTTTAGCCAGCCCAGCGGCGTCGAATGGATCGTCGACGGCGAGGAGACGGCCTTATTGTCCCATCACTACCAAATCTGCGACGTTTTAGAGAAGGGTCCGATATGCACGGTGTATCGGGCCACCCAGAGGAACACCTCCAAGACTTTTACCATCAAATCCCTGGACCTCCGACGTTACACTGCGGCCTCGGGACTGACAGCGGAGGGTATGTTCTTCGGCAAAAAATTGCACACCAAATCTAAATTTTGGTAGAAAATTTCTAATCGGTCTCTAACAATAAGTCAAAATCTGAACAATAAATTTGAAAGCTTAACTTTTAAAATATTTAAAAAATGTAATCATTCCATTCCTATTTCAGTGGTAGAAAAAGAAGTGGAGATCTGCGCCTCCCTTAAACATCACTACTTTTGTCAACTCCGAGATGTGATCTCCGGTCTGAATGCCTTGCATATGATCTTCGAGCATGTGGAAGGTGCAGATATCTGTTTTGAGATTGTGAAACGAGCATCTGCCGGCTTTATTTATAGTGAAACTGTAGCTAGGTAAGTTCCTTCTTTTTTGTTTTTATTCTATTTTTAGTCATTACATTAAACAACTCACAGAGGCCTTGCACTATATGCATTCTCAGTTCATTGTTCATCGTGATATCCGTCCGCATAATATTCTCCTTGCCAAGTATGTTATTTTAGATCAAAAATAAAATTAGCGACTGCTTTTTAGCAAAGAAAATAACGCTCCTTTGAAATTGCGGGGCTTTGGGATTGCGTGGAAGTTATCGGATGAGGATGACAAATGCCCTGCGGGTCAGATTGGGATACCTCAATTCATGGCACCAGAAGTCGTGGATAATAAGCCCTATGGGCGAGAAGCGGACATGTGGAGTTTGGGGGTGTTGATTTGTGTTTTATTGAGTGGCCGACTCCCATTCACTGGGCCCAAGGATCAATTGTTTGATCGGATTCGGATCGCTGACTTTTCTGTAAGCAATTTTGTGCATTTTTTAAAAACGTTTATTTGGGTAACATTTCATTATGACAGTTTTTCTATTACTATATTTTCAGCTGAAGTCGGGTTCATGGAAAAAGATCAGTGATCCGGCGAAAGACCTGGTCAAAGGCCTCTTAACGGTCGATCCGAGAAAACGACTAACGGCTGAAGACGTCCTTGAACATCCATGGGTCCAAGATCGCTCGATTCCACCACGCATTCATCTGGGAGAGACGGTGGAGAGCATCAGAAAATATAACCATCGACGGAAATTGAAGGTAAACAATGGCCGCCGGACAACCCGCGGCCGAAAACTTCTTTTTATGGCAACGGGGACTTAATCCGATTTTAAAAATGCCGTTTGAATGAAAGAAAAAAGCCTCCAGGGGCCGAATTCTTTGAATCTCCGATTCCCGAATCCAGAAAGAGTTGTGTCCGGCGGAGTTTCTTTACATTCATCCCCATCCACTTACAGAGTAATATCATTGCGGCGGTAAATAATCCCAAATGGAATCGGTTTCCTGTCCACTCGTTCCTCAGCGCCGATTCCATGCCCGGAGGCGATGTTTGTGATTCAGATTGTACACGGCGAGGGCCCAATGATCAAACGGCCGGCAGTGACATGGCTGGAGTGGAGAAGGTCGGTTTGGGGATGGGATTTTGAGGAGTCATGTTCGGTATTTGTAGGGAATCAGATTTTTGTAAAAATTTTCAAGCTATGCCAGAGTATTTACAAAAATTTTATTGATCTATCTTCTTTGCCGGCATCCTTTAGATATTCGTCAATGCTTGCCGACCAAACATCATTTAAAACTTTTCGGTCATAACTCAAAACAAAAAAATGCCAAAATATGATTTTACGCTGAACTTTTTCCAAATTATGCTACAACTTTGCAGATACTAACATCCCTCGACAAGATGACGGTCCTCACCGACCAATCCCTCGACACTTGTACCGCCATCGAAGAACAACAACTTCGGCATGCCATGAATGACACCGAACTTCATGACATCCTCAATGTAAGTGTCTTTTGCAATGTCCAGACCCATTCTATTGCATAAAACTTTTTGCATCTTTGTTCTTTGTCTTTCAAACTTTTTATAAACATGGAGAACTGCTGAGATAAAACAAAAAATCAGGATGAATCTGAAAGATTGAATTTTCTTGTTAGGACCTCTTCCCCCTCCAATTAAGGTCAATATATGTACGTGAAGGGCCAGGAAATTGGGTTTCTCGAGCTCGCCTTCTCTGAAAAGAAACGCAGCGACTCATGAGTCCGGTGATTTCTGGCATCGCTTCCTTCGGATGATTTGAAACAATGCAGGGACCACGTAGCCCTTGAGGGCACCTTTGCACAGTCAGCTGTTGTCTTGGGCCCGGGAGCTGAGGAGAAAGGGGAAAAAGAAAGGACCCGTTTAGCCTTTCCTCTCGCCCCTTCTCCTTGGCCACGACCTTCTTTCTTGGGGCCACTCTCGAGCCTTGTTCTCGGTCGAGAGTCGGCCGCCCCTTGCCCGTTTCACGGCTTTCCGTTTATGGCTACGCTCATGCCATGTCCGTCGATGCCCATTTCCGTCCAGTCCACCATTCCGTCACCGAGATTACCATCGACTTTGAGGTAATTCCTTTCCTTTTTTGTCATTCTTTCCGTCTTTGCGCGCGTTATTTTTTTGTCATCTTGGAAATTGTTTTAGAGATTTGATCATTGAGCCGTATTGGGGCCGCGGAATGGTCTCTCCCTTCAGAAAACCCCTTGGAATTATTATTTCCCCGTCTCTCCGTCTTTGTTGCAACATGATATCACTCAAGAAAGGTGCTAAAGTAGTCGAAATAAGTATGAATTTCGGCGGAAAAAAGTTTTTTGAGGTTTCCAAAAAAAAGAGGGAAAACAATTTAAACTTGGGAAAAACACTTAAGGACCAAACCTAAGACCTTTACAGGTAATCCTTGTTTTCAAACTAGGTTGTCTAAAATTACATTAATTAACAGTCATCATTATGTATTGTTGCGCAATTTTGTTTCTTTATTTTATTTCGTGGCTTGTTTTCTTCGATTGTAATCTAATGGAATGTTATTTACTGAACTTGTCCTACCCATCTGAATTCACCGATCCAATTATATTTAATTCATGTTCGATTTGGCCATAAATCGGACGTTTAATTGGCCGATCGGCTTTTGAACACAAACAAACCCCCTTCGTTCCGTCGGATCGGGATTAATCAAATATTTCTCGGCTCTTTATCACCTGTCATTCAATCGGCAAGCATTTGTTTGAGCGCAATTCCCTTTTTTTGTCACTTAGTGTCGCGACTTCATTTTTCTATTTCCGGCCACATTTTTGACGGTCTCATCCGGCCCCTCATCCATCATCCCATCCAGCCCCAATTTATGTTACCTATCCCACCTGCAGCTTTTAGTTTTGTCGTTATTTCCTGGGACTTTCCACATTCTCAACCATTATATTGCACTTGACACCTCTGTTGGAGGTTATTCCGAAGGCGTCAGCGGACTGTTTACTTGTCAGAAAAAAGCAAAAAGTATTCGAATTTGTGGATTTGGAGGGAGTCCACGTGAAGAAAACATACTTCTGATTTAATTTCTAATATTTCTGATATTATCCTTGTTAAAGATTCCCTCGAAAAGGACGGATACCAGTAGTAATATTAGGGTTGGTCTGATGGACTCTAATGTCTACCAATACCTATTAATGGGTTTGTTGTGTGGCTCTTTTTTCACCTTCTTTGTCTGTGTCTGTTGTTTGGGAGTGTTTGCTGATCTCAGATCTCAAACTCGGATGTTTAAATTGCCAAAGATCAAGAAGAAAAAGAGGAATATGAAGCCATCTAATTCCTATTCTCGACAAATCCATCGACTGATAAACAACTTTGTTCCCATCCCAACAACAAACGGGCCCGCAATTGTAATCACCTTATTAGAAGATGGAAATAATCAAAAAAAGATGACTGGAACACCTGCTGATGGCGATTTTACAACTCAAAGTTATGAGATTTTGACTACTAAAGAAACCGTTGTCGAAAAGTTCGAAAGACAACATACCACCCGAGAAAATGTTGAAGAGGACGTTCTTTGGCCCAAATTGACCGAACAAACCCACAATATTCCCCTTTCCACCCTCTCTCTAAGCTCACGTACTGTCTTTTACTTTGATCTCCACTATATAAAGGTCTTGTAAACGAGACTCCTTTCAGTTGTATGATCGTATCCGGAACCGTGGAATCAGACCTGAGCCGCTCAATCACAATCTATCGCAACATCTAAACGACATTAAGAATGAGATCAATGGCCTTCTTAATCCATCTTCGGAGGCCTTGGAATTGGCCCAGTTCTTTTCCAATGCAAGTTTCCAGGTGAGTTCATTTTCTAATACAAAACGGACAAAATACGGATAGTTAATATATTCATGACGCATCCGTCTTTTGCTTTTCTAACCTCGAACCAAAGACCATCTTTAGGCGATCGTACAATCACACGACATCGCGGTTGAAGAAGTATTCGCTTCGGTTCCGATGGACTGCAGTCTGATCCAATCAACATCCACCAAAACCCCCAATTTCAATGTGGCTGCGAACGAACAACATATCTCTACACTTTCATATCAAGTAAGACAATATAACTAACGACTAATCTCTAATAAATAAACTTATAATCAACTTTTAGACGGGTAATTCTCTTTCGGGGCAACTTGCAAACGGCCATTTGGTGCAGATGTGCTCTCAGATGCAGATAGATCAGGCTACGACCTCGACTTGTCCCCCTTCCAAAGTGCCTGACCCAAATCTCCCAGGTCCCAGTTCTTCGGCAAGTACAACAAGTACCCATCGAGGATTGGCGATCGACCATCAAGAGCCTTGTACCTCCAAAACAGATCCCAGTCAAGCCTTCTACGATGACGATGATGACGATCTAATTCTGAATGCAGTCAGTCGAGTGAGGTTGGTCCAATTCCAAAAGGACACTGAAGAACCGATGGGGATTACACTAAAGATCACCGAAGACGGACGATGTTTGGTGGCCAGGATTATGCATGGAGGCATGATTCATCGACAAGGCACTTTACATGTATTTGATGAAATCAGGGAGATCAATGGGATGCCGGTGGCCAATCAAAGCGTAGATGCTCTGCAACAAATGCTCAGGGAAGCCCGAGGGCATGTCACATTCAAAATTGTACCTTCGTATCGGTCTGCTCCTCCAGCTTGTGAAATTTATGTCCGAGCCCAGTTCGATTACGATCCAACTCAAGATGATCTGATCCCATGTTCCGAGGCCGGCGTCCCTTTTAAAACCGGGGATATTCTCCAAGTTATTTCAAAAGATGATCACAATTGGTGGCAAGCACGATATGTTCATGCATTTCCAGGCCTAGGATCAGTGCAATCTCAACTTCAAGCCTCTACTTCAACTATCGGGAACCATGTCTCAAGCAGATCTCCTCAAAGTCCAACCTCTTCAGCACCAGTTGCGGGTCTGATCCCATCTCCGGAGCTTCAGGAGTGGAGAACAGCTTGTTTGGCGATGGAAAGAGCCAAAGACAATCACACTTGCATGTGGTTCAATAAGAAGAAGAAATATTACACCACTAAATATTTGAGGAAGCATTCGGATCTGTTCGAGCAAGTAGATCTTGTTACGTATGAAGAGGTCGTCCGATTATCTACATTCAGACGAAAGACTCTTGTCCTTTTGGGAGCTCATGGAGTGGGACGAAGACACATCAAAAACACTCTGATTCACCGACATCCCAACAGATTTGCATATCCAATTCCACATACAACAAGACCTCCAAGGAAGGATGAGATCGACGGAAAACACTATTATTTTGTCTCCAATGATGCTATGTTATCGGATATAGCGGCAAACGAGTATCTTGAATATGGAACACACGAAGAATGCATGTACGGGACAAAGTTGGAGACCATCAGGAACATCCATAGGACGGGAAAAATGGCTATCTTGGATGTGGAACCTCAAGTGAGTCATTCTTAAAAAAACTAGATTGTTTTTGGATACAATCGGTACTAACAATGATATTTCAGGCTCTAAAAACCCTTCGAACGGCTGAATATGCGCCATTCGTTGTGTTTATTGGGGCTCCAGATCTCCATGGGCTTCAAGATGTAAGTAACAAATAAAAATTCTGTATTGATCATTGTAAATTTTTATCTTAATCCTCTTATTTCAGCCCGATGGGAGCCTGGAACGTCTCGTAAAGGAATCAGAGATCCTCCGTCAGGCCTTTGGACATCTATTTGACTATGTAATCTGTAATAATGACATCGATGACACGATCCGTCAACTGGAATTGGTGGTCGAAAAACTGAGTGCCATCCCCCAATGGGTGCCAATCTCATGGGTCTATTGACAAAAAACTCTAGATAGTGATTGTAGTCGGTTATAACAAAAAAAAACCTCATTCCGGCCTTCTTTCCATTTCCGAATCCGTATTTTACATGCTTCTTTTGGCGCTTTGGCAATTCATTTCACTGTTGAGAAGATAACTCTGCCTTTTCTTTCAAGAATTTTATTTGTTTCTATTATTATTGGTTAATTAATAAACAGTAAAACCTCATTCTGGTTCATCTTCTACTCGGACTACATAAAATGATCATATAGAGCCGCTATACTTTTGTGGTCCAAAAACCAAAAATGTTTACTATACTTTTATTGAATCACTGCATTAGATATAGTAAGTTCCACTAGGAAATTAATTAATAACAAATCGTTTTGATTGGACTGAACTTCCTATTCACTGATTAAAATAACCGATGTGAAATTACTGACTGGGAGATAGCTGGGTTTAGATCGAGAGCTCGAATTTTACATCCACCGAGGCAGCCTTGGCCAATTCGACGATGGAGGAGAGCTTGACTACCATCTTGGCAGCCTCATCCAAAGAATCACATGCCAGAATCCTCATTTTTGAGTTGGCGATCAGGGCTTTAGCATCTTCCACTCGGGTTCCTAACGAAGAAAAACTCATTTTAACAAGTCACAACTCTCGAAATAATATATAAGAGGGGTTCCGAGTAGATTCAAATTTTTCAGCCTTACTGCTCAGTCACAATTTTCAGTGATAATTAATTTTTTGTTCTGCACTGTGCATAAATGAAAATAGACCAAAGTATGGTCTACACTGCCAGGAATTTTTAAAATTTTTGTCATAACTAAAAATCCTAGCTCAACAGCATGGCGAAAAAAATGAATCTACCTATTATACTGTATTTACCTTGTAGACGGACAACGATTGGGATTTTCAAATCTAGCTCAGTTGCGGCCTTGATAATGCCTTGGGCGATGATATCACAACGCATAATTCCACCAAAAATGTTGACCAAAATCGCATGGACTTTTGTTTTGTCAGCAGTAATGATCTTAAAGGCCTCGGTAACCTGATCCACAGTAGCACCCCCACCAACATCAAGGAAGTTAGCGGGCTCTCCTCCATGCAACTTGATGATATCCATGGTCGCCATAGCTAGACCGGCTCCATTGACTAAAAAACAACAATAGCAGTAAACTTCAAAAAGTAATTCTACAAAAATATAAAAAGTATTACCCAAGCAGCCAATGTTTCCATCAAGTCTAATATAGTTCAGGTCAGCCTTGGAAGCACGCACTTCCAGAGGATCTTCCTGTTTCTCATCCTTTAATGCAAACAACTCCTTCTGTCTGTAGGCAGCATTCGAATCGAGGTTGACCTTACAATCCATGCAGACAACATTACCATCCACATCCTCCGAGATAGGGTTGATCTCCAAAAGAGCGCAGTCAGAGTTAATGAAAACATTGTAGAGCTTCTGAATAATGTCCGCAGCTTGATCCTTGGAGGCTTCCTAAAAAATCACCAATAACCATTATAGAGAAATCTTGTCCTTTACAAAGCCGTAAATCTTACAGCAAATCCCATCTTCTGAGCTAGGTCTTGGGCTATCTCTCTGGTTACACCGGTGTTAATGTCAACAGGCACTTTGATGATAGCATCTGGCTCTGTGGCAGCCACTTCTTCAATATTCATACCACCTCGAGAAGATCCAATCAGGATGGGCCCCTAAAATCGTCAAAAATAAATACTAATAAAAAAGGAGTAAACCAACGTTTGTAATCCTGTCCAGAGTAATACTGAAGTAGTACTCACGCCGTGTGAACAATCTTTTGGCGATCATCACTTTCTCACAAAGCGGGCCTTCTCCAACAGTCTGCTTTGTCTGGAGATGATATCCTATCATCTTTTTGGCCACCTCGCGAGCTTCTTCAGGTCTACAATAAGTTTGATTAACCGAGACCTTAAATTTTCGCCCTGCTACGGAAAATGCACCACGGAAATTCTGATAATAAGACTTACGTATAAACGATCTTGACACCTCCTTCTAACCCAGAATCAAACTTTCCCTTTCCACGGCCTCCGGCCAAAACTTGAGCTTTCACGACATAGTCCTTACCCCCTAAAAATACAATACAAAAACATAATCATCAACATACCGATTGATTTGGCTTTTTCAAAGGCCTCTTCGGCCGATTGGGCGACTCCGAAAGGTGGAACATTTATGCCAGCTTTCTGCAGTAAGGAAACCCCGCAATACTCATGAAGCATAAGCGTCCGAACAGATGTTCGGAGTGTCTGGAAGAGAAACAGGTAGATTTCGGACAATTTAGTTACATTCGCTGCATCAAACCCTAATCTTAACAAAGGTTATAAAGATCATAAACAAAATCTTAGCATAAAATGCGCATGTTAAGCGTTTGGCATATAATAAGTACAACATACCTTTGACGACCGGAGAAAAGCTTTGGAGAACATTTTGGGGCCAAGGTCGACCTAAAACGATAAACCTCGTGGTAAGGAGACAGCAGAACGTCACAACTCAAAACAGATTTATCCAATTCTCTAACAGTTTACCCCCGACTTACCGCTAAAATTCGAGAGTCGAAAGATTGTTTTTTCCTCTCTTTTTCTTGTTGTTCCAAAATCTTCTTGTCGCAAATTGTGTAGTCTCGGGCGCGGACTGCGGTCTAGATATTTACTCATTTTTATTTTTCGATGTTCTTTTCATATTGATAACTCGATTTCCTGGGTCGTTAGGGAACTTTAGTGATGGGTTTTCCAAAATTGGAATTAAAAAATGTGCATTTAATTGTTGCTAAATTGTTAAAATTTTTCATGCCCCTGATTTTCTTATCTAGCTGGTCTTTGATACCTAAGCGATGCAACTTATTTGTTTGGTACCTGCTAATAAAACTTTATACTTCCATGTGCAACATATCAATCGATTTAATTTCATTTATGCCGTTTTGGAAAATTTACAGTAATAGTAGGCATTGTTTCAGGTTACAATGCCAGTTCCTCAAGGCTATCAGGTGGTTGGATCCGGCCAACAAGGCCCCACTTGTATGCAAAAACTGAAAATGGGATTCATGATGGGAGCGATGATCGGAGCCTCAACTGGTGTCTTACTCGGCGGATTTTCGGCGTGGAGGTATTTTATTTTTGATATTACTTCACTTCTTGTTCTAGAATGGGACTCAGAGGCCGTGAAATGTTAATTCAGACAGGTAAGATCGCCGCAAGTTCCGGCGGTTCTTTTGGTGTGTTCATGACTGTCGCCCAAGGCTTGAGATGTTGAGGAGTCAAGTAGGAGGTCTATATCCGAGATTTCGACCTCGTCCATAGTTGTTATCCATCATTATATTCCTTGTTAAATTTGTTTTTATACGACAATACATTTACACTAGTTTTTAACTTTTTCGCAGTTAATTTTCCTGATTGAGGTAGTAAGACCAGTAGACAACGTTGAAAAGGGCGAACAAGCTCGGGAAGGCGAACATTGAGATCTGATCTATTTGGTCCGTGGTAAGATTTGCTACGTAATGATTTGTGTTTCGATGTATCCTTTTACAGTAAGCGCTGGCAACTTCATAAAACTCTTGGAATGCATTTTTACTAAAAGCAAGAGATAGTATTGTATAATACTTTGATAAGTGTAAACAGTCTCACCTTGACTGACTAGGTTGAAAGGAATGTTCCATTCGGTCCTCTAAAAATGATCTTATTGTAAATTTTTTGACATACCAGAGAAGGCCAATGGAGCATATGCCTGATGTCGTCTTGGACTTGTCTGGGAGACTGCATTACTTGCTTCCTTCTCCGATTTCTCTGATATTGTTAATTTCGGACTTGGTGACCTCGATTTAGGGTTGTTCTGGGCCTTGTCCCGATTATTCGCCATTGATCCGACAATGGCTAACTCCACCAGACTGGCGAATACAAAGAACAAGCACACCAACATCCACACATCCAGAGCCTTTACATAACTGACTCTTGGAAGATTCCTCATTATATTGCCGAACTGGAAAGTCAAGGCGAGCAAGCTTTAATGTCACTTATAGTAATGTCATTTGTTCCTACCTATTCACGCCTAACATTGTTCTTGCTGGTATCATTTTTGCCCCTAAACAGAAGCTGATCCAGCTAATAAAGATGGTCATATAAGTGGGGAAATATGCCTGGAGGGCGTACCATCCAAATCTCCGGTCGAATGTGAAAGTCATCGTGAGCTCATTCCAAATGCCCGCAGGGTATTCCTAAAATATATAATAACATATTTGGAAATCAGGCTTACTACTTTTGTTAGATAAGTTGAATAATTACTGAGAACAAAGTCTGGCAAGATGATGGGTTCCTTCAAGAGAACCAAAGGCGGGCGAATACTCAACCATTTCATATCGACTTCCTGATTATTGTAGTTGAAGCTCTCCAAAGTCAGCTGACATGTCTGTCGATCCAAGGGGAACGAGCTGAATTCCATATCACAAGGCCCTTTCACTTGGATTCTCTCGTTCACCCACACAGAGCCATTGCTATAAATCATGATGAAGATGTTCGGAAAGGGGCTTTTGTGGATATGCGCCGATTTACTGTTGATGAAAACGGTGTTCGGTTTCCATATCTTGTCTAGTATATCATAACTAACCGAGAGATTGGTTCGACAAGGTCTCATATGGTCGTATCTGAGTGCATGGTCAGTCCAAATCTCCGACACATAGATCTCACTGTCAAAATCGGCTGTTCGTTCGTTCAAAGCGTTTATCTCCTGCATCCATACCTAAATTAGAGTAATTTGTAATCTTAACAGGTTATTTGTCAAGTTAATGGGCGATTATGTGCCGGGAAACGGGAACTAATGGGACGTAATAAGAAATGCATGACGGAAACTCTTGTGACTACTAGTGCAAGCAATCAGAAGCTATTTGTAATCTATTCGCCGTTGATGGTGATGTACCTACCTCAATAAATACCTCAACTCCAATCTCGGAGGGTGTCTGATGAGCATTGTAATCAGCTAACAACTCTTTGATAACAATCTTATCCGGTTTGCACTCGGTTATCTCCACATTTATACTGGTCGGGTTTATGTAATCCGCAACCTCTGGTTCCCTCGGATTAAGTGTATTATCAGGTCCCAGGACCATATAATTATCGAATTCATCCGACTCATTGGGTCCCTCTGTAATTGTAATACTCTCCGCTCTTTTTTTAAACACCTCATCAACTGTTCTGTAATCCACAACATCTGATTGTGTTGTGGTTGGGGACATTCGATTATTCTGAGTATTTATTGGATGCGATGTTCGAGATTCTGGATGATAAGATGGCGGTGGAGGGGGCTTATAAATCGATGGGAGACGACGAGTTACATAAGGATTGAGGACTGTGTTGTCCCGATAAAAGGGATCTGTGTGAGATTGATGGGATGGCTGGAAAATTAAGATCTTTAAAGATAGATTAAATCTTTTAAAGAGGGATAACTTTGAAAATAAGAGAGCCATGGGTCGCTATCAAAAATGGCCGGTCACTCCACGAAATGGCAAAGTGATTAATCAAATACTTTCGTACAAATGCCGTTTGAAACTAAAAATTCAAAACGCTGCCTTAAATTTATATCGTTTATGGGAAGAAAAACAGATGAAAACATAAAAGAAATGAAAACATAAAGAAATACCGCACTCACCGCGGCCGTGGGAAAGTTCCAATCGAGTACATTATAGTCATCCTGCATGTCTTGCATCACATCTTGCGCACTGATCATCCCCACAAAAAAGAACAGAATCATAGCCTGAGGGCCGAGCATGACTAGAGATGATCGTTCTTGAAGCCGGAACAATTAATCCTCGATCATATTCATTTTAATGGACCCAAAGTTGTGGGCCAGACCCTCTGGCCAGCGATTAGAGGAGCCCTTCGATTGGAGCTATTAAAAAAAGTGAAAAGATTCGCGGACTTTTTTATCAGCGAGCCAGAAAAACCAGCTCCAGGCGATCGCGTTGGGCGCTCCTGCGATTGAATTTTGATGTGCCATTTTGACGGGTTTTATGACATGTTACTTGATTGGTCTTGGCGTGCCGCTTGGTCGCATCTTTTGTTATTAAACCCTACGGTAATCCAGGATGGGCTTTATTACGCTCGTTCGGAGACATCTGGGGGGCCCTTTTAATGCTTGTTGAAAATTCTGAAACATAAATATACATAAGTCCGCTGCTCCTTTCAGATTTGTTTTTATTATGCTATGTGTTAATTTAATTTCTGGATGTTTGTGTTTGTTTGTTTCACGCAACGACATTATTTTTTGTTAAAGCGCAAAAAATGGCATATAATCGGCGTTATTTATTTTACCGACTCTTCTTATTTTCCATGATTTCTGGCAAAGATCGTGAACATAGGCATCTGCATAAGGAGAGCTAAAATTTTCAGTTCCTTAAATGATGACATATAGGATGGTGCAATTCCGAAAGTCAGAATTCGAAGTTCTTGATCGTGAGCAGAAAAAAACCCTATATCCGTGAGAAGAAACCAGAAATATGCGCAATGTTAAGCAGTTTAAGTCAAGAATTTGGCACATCTTAGCAGGGGGTTTTCTAGCCAAGATATTGGGCTTTTGCCAGACAAGATGAAAATTATTTATTCGTTTCATTTTTATATGCCAATAGAAGAAAATCTTTGTTTTTAAGATTAAAATTTTTGATGATATTTAATTTACCAACATGTCAGAATCTGCAAGACAATCCTCTTAATATACATACATATATATAATGTTAAGGCCCTTGCAAGTAATCTCTTCTTCTAACACAATATACACAAAATAGTGACTGTTCTCCCTTGTCTGACGCATCCCTTTTTTTCCAATCACAATTCCTAATCCAAACCTCAAATTTAGGGCCGCGCTCTCTGTTTTCCCGATTGTTTGCATTTCTTAGCCACCCCAATGTCTGCCCACTCTCTCGATTTGGCACACTCTCTTTTGTTCGGCCCATTTTTTTTGCCCCCATCGACTTTATTTTGTCTCCTGCGGTCCCAAAGCCTTGGCCGCCTTTTCCTCGTTCTGGCCGCCTTTTTGTCCTTAAATTTATCGATTTGTTATATCACGATATCCATTATCCAATGGTTGGAATTACAGTTCCTTTGTAGTAATGTATATTTTAATATTTTTTACGACATTATTTTATATCCTAAAATATTTTGAATTTTATTTTTTTGATGGAAAAATTCTTGGTTATGGATGTGACGAAATCCTGCCCTGAGGTCTTTTTTTGGATTTTTTGTGCCTTTTTAGACCTGTTTTTACGCTGGATAAAAATCTGGACTAAATATTTTTAGAAAATATTTTGATTCCCCATTTTTGGCTTCGAGAAACTGAAAAAATTGTTTCAATTATTTGTATTTTAGAATGCCGAAGCAATCGTTGGAGTTGATCGACTACTTAGGCCCGGTCGCGGCCGCCATCATCTTCTTCTCCACAATGTTCATCCTGAGTGTTACAGTAATCCTCTGGTGTTTTGTGACTCCCAATGATGATAAGACCGTCTTCGCCAAGGTATTATAGTTACTTCCTTACATCTTTAAAGATCTTAGTATTTTATGCAAATCATTTTTGCAAAAAAATAAGAAAAAACAGATTCATAAACAGTGATATCATGTATGTATAATATCACAAAGTCTTATCACAACATAATATTTTTTTTTTATTAATTTTAGTGGGGCCTAGGACCGCAACCGAAGAATCCGCAAGTGGCCTATCGCGATGGAGTGGTTAAGACTGACTAAAATCACTGAAATCTCGTTTTATAGGCTTCAGAATCCCTTTTGGTGGTGTGATGAAGACCAAGAAAGACTTCAATTTAACAGTGCTCTAAATAATTTACAGTACTCTACACTACTTTGTTTAACCATTTACAGTACTTTTTATTCCACGGCAGCCTTTTTTTCCAGAATCTCTCAAGAAATGCCGGTCCCCTAGTTTCACTAAGATTGATTGTAATAAACTTACCAGTATTTGGACATGGTTAGAAAAGTTTGAAAGATATGCTTTTTTACGCAAAAGAGAATTTGAAAGTTTGAGAGTTTAGAAGCTTGTTTATATGAAGAAAAACCTTGTTAGCGAGGAGAAAATTACTTTTTAAGAGTTATTTTCATCTAGGAAATTGAATTTATGTTCAATTTCGCAAAATTTCTACAAAAATCTTCTAAACAATGAATCTTCGATTAGATCATCAAAAAATAAAAACTAAGGACAGAAAAAAAATTCCAGAAATAGTCATTCGCTCTGTTCGGTAATCAAAATCAGTGTTGGAATTAATTACTGAGTGTTTTTCAGCGAATGAAACGAGATTTCTCATATAAAAAGATAATGTTTACCCATTCGGATATCAGATTTTCTCTTTTCTTTAGTCATGTATAATATAATTTTTTTATTTAAATGATGTTTTGTGGTATTTTTAATGATTTGAGTTTCTAATAATCAAATTATCGGCCCAAAATCTTTTAAAACCTTGAATTACTCATAGATTTTTACTGTTTTTAGTGAGATAAGACGGTTTTTGTAACAAAACGACTTCAAAGTCGTTCTCTTCAGAAGAAATTTTAAAATAAAAAGTTAAAAAGTCCGGGGATAGGTAGTAGCAATGGGTTCCTGACCTTTTAGATTAGTGGAAAAAGAGGATTCTCAAGAGTTTTTTACTCGATAAACACTAAAAATATGATTCATCGCCCGTGGGCTTTGTAAAAATAAACGCTCCCAAAAAGTAGCAAGAATAAACAGATGAATGTGTAATTGACACGCGATCATGTACTCGGGGTACGGCCAAGGTCAGGGATTTGAAGATAGAAAATTGATATGAGGATTTGGGAAATGGGATAAAGATTGTGGAGAAGATTGGAATGAGTGGAAGGAAGTATATTTATTATAATTTTATGTTGCAGGTTACAGTATTCCATTAGTACGTAAATAATTTTTTCCGCCAAACTTGGCAAAGATTCGACAAGATTTTTTTCTGATCGTTTAATTTTTCCAAGCCATTGTCTGCAAAGATAGTTGAATATTTTGGCTTAGCTCACAATGCGTAACGATTTAACATCTTCCGAAATTTATTTACGGCTTATTCAGAAGACGAATGTTAAAATTAAGAACACCGTTTATTCATACTTTCATAATAGATATCTATTTATTTTAAGGAACTATAATATTATAAAAATTGGTTTATGTTGCCAAAATAAATCCGAACATGTTCAGTTATAAATGACATCATCTCATCTCCGCATAAGGCCCATTTCAACCCCCGTTTTTCGTCTTACCCTCAGGGCTTTTACAAGCGATTTGTTTGCGCAAATGGCCATCAAAACGAATCCAATTAGTTATGGAGCGGATCAAAGGTTGGGCGAAGGGGATAACGGATAAAAAAAGAGTAATAAAACCTCCCAACGAAAAACGAGCTGCGAAAAAAGGGAAGGAAAAGTCGGCTGGACATTTCGATTATCAATCCAACATCAGGCGGATGGATGATCTCAAGGTCAGACTCCGTTTTCTTCCGATTTATTATTTGTACCTGGGTAATGTTTCCAGTAAAATTACTGTTTCTTTACTTACTTTTTACGGGATTTTTTGTGGTTGCGATGAGATATATTGACTTTTTTGACCGCTTTTTGCGAGTTTTTGATTTTTTTCCATGTCAAGTGTGCTTGCGAACAATCTTTGTGCCGTATTTTACGTTGATTTGAAGCGGTGACTTATTTATGATTATTTTTATGGAAGATTAAGTTCAAACAAACATATAAATCCCATATATTATTTTACTCACATTTTTTCTTTAATGTTCTGGGTATTTATTCTAACTTCCGGTCATGTTTTCTACGTGGGGCGTGTTCCCTTTTGATCTATCTTCCTGTAAATCAATCCCTTTTTTGTGTTTATTTTCCAGATTTGGTACCAAAATCACTCTCCCGATGAATTTTAATGACTCAATCCTCCCGTAGTTGGTCTGGCCACACTTTAAACGGTTGTGCATTAGCACTATGATCTTCTTTATTCAAATTTGGCTTCCTTTTTTTATATTTCGTACTGTACAAAGCGCCCAACCAATTGTAATTTTGCCTTCGGTGATCAGCTGGGACGATCCGAATGAGATTGTTGTGACGTCATTTCGACAAATACACCCAGTTGATGTGACGGTTACTGTAACATCGGGTTTAGAGAGTACTGTAGAGAGGGTTTACAATCAACAAAGTGGAAGGCCGATCAAGGTGGAGGTGACTCCAACACACAAATCTCAAGTTTACAATGTCAGCATTAGAGTTTCAGAACATGATTTGTTTGAGACTTTGTTAATTGGAGCAGCATCGTTAAAAAATGTCATCATACAGACGGATAAGATGATCTACAGGACCAGCGAAGAAGGTAGGAGAATTTTGTAGTCATATTTTACAATGTTTTTAATTAGGAGTCGTTGTATTTTTTTGTTTTAAAAAATTACATTTGAGACTGCTACTTCCAATTTATTTCACAATTTGTTACGATTTAAGCCATTGAAATTCATTTAACTCTGCAGAAAATTTTTTCATAACGTTTTTTAGTCATTATCCGAGCTCTCCCTATTACAAAAGATGGCCATATTTACAAAGGAGTCGTTCAATTTCATCTTGAAGTAAGATTAATATCCATCCAATATCATTGATTTGTGCTTTAGAATCCAAGTGGATTCAGGATTATGAAGAAATTGGAGAAATCGACTGACCGATTTATATCTTTTAATTTTACTTTACCGGCATTTGGAAAGTTCGGAAAATGGAGAGTTATAGCGATGGCTGAAAGTAGCAATCAAGTCCTTGGAAGTACTTCAATTCAGCTTAAAGAATACGGTAATCTAATTTTTTTTTATTTTATGCTTTTAGTTCTGGCCAAATTCTTTGTCACCCTTGATGCGTGGCCTTCTGGAGATGTTGGTAGTCCTGTTACAGTGGCAGTTGGAGCTCGGTAAGCATGACTCTGCAATCCCAACCTTGTCTTTACAGACCGTATTTGACCTTATATTTACTTTAACTGTCATAAAAATATAAATTTAGATTTGCTCATGGCAAACCAATGAACGGAAATCTTGTATTGAAATGTACTCGATTCGGAGATCTGGAGAATACCCATGGCCTTCAAGTTGTGGCGAAAGGAGAGGTTAGTTGATTACATTACACTGAATCAATATGTACATCTTTATTTTACAAACAATAAGTTAACTAACCACACTAAATGGGGTTCTATTGGGCGGTGAAACCGTAGAGGAAGGGGTTGATGATTGCTATGAGGAATTGCAGTTCCTTGAAGACATTGGCATGTTCGTTCATCCGAAGATGAAGGTCTTTGTTGATGTACTGCATCAAGGCATACAGATTGTAGGGGAGCCAGAAGAGGACGTGAGCAACAATTATTAAGAGAGTGGTTCGAAAGACGCGGCCGCGCAAATGGCGACGCCAACCTGAGGTGGGGGAGAGCTCTGAAAATCGGGAATTTATTTAGCGATGTTTTGAAGTTACTGTAGGACAAATCTGTAGTTAAATTTCTAATGACCCAAAATGTTTTCTCTGTCGGCTCTCCTCATTTTTCATAACATCTCGTCCCGAAAGATTGTCCAGATTTTTTTTAATAGCAAGAAACGTTCCTCTGTACTTACTTGGCCTTTTAGTTTTGTCTGTAATTCGATATGTCATAAGAGTATTGTCATTGTTTTCGGGATGTCCGAAGGGCGGTGTGGATGAAAATATTGGGCTGACAGATCGGACTGTCTTAGACTCCGCTGACCTCATACAATGGAACCATTTGAATACAAACATTGAAGTGGCCCTCTCCTCAATGAAACTTTCATTCAACGAGATCGATTCCATATTATAGGAAGGATCTTCTTCATGTCTTCTGCATCCCTTTAGAGTCGTTATAATCGCGGCCGAATGTCGATGTCGATTATTAATTCGATGTTGTCGAGGATTCAGATCCAATAACGACCTCGTGGACGAAAGTTTCTTGTCGCGGAAGCTGGACAATTCATCGTACGGCCTGAGGGTTGTCTGAACTTCACTCTTTATCTATAAATTTAAATATTAGGGAAATTACACGAGACTGTTACGTGGGTTAATGTAATTTCTATTTAAGTTCAATTGAACCTACCGTCGTGGAGGGATTTTTGACGTTGTAATGCATTATCTTCATGACTATAATGATGTAACACACCATCAACATGACCAGAGGGCCGTAGAATACGAATACCTGTAATTAGATGCCATTTACACCTTTATTTTTGGAAACATTTATACAAGCAGACAAAGGGAATTTAGCCGATTTTAAATGTATTATGTTCCTTAGATTCTGCTGAATTTTCGGCCGAAAATAATGTAAAACAACATGACTCTAAAAAGCGTGGTCTTTAAATAGTTGTAATTTTAATCAGTTAACACTCACCAAATGAGATAGATTGTAGAAATCTTTGCTCTCTTCTCGCAGAATCAAGGCTTTCAAACTGTCCTCGTACTTGAGGCTCGTGTTTTGATGACTTTCCGGATCCATTTCAAAATCATTTATGGCCCAAATGTCGCTGCATTGTATCCATCCTCCCGGATGTTCTTTAAAAGCATTCACTGTCCTCCACACATACAATTGGGGAAGACTCCACACAATCGAAAACATCCAGCCACACAAAATAAGGCTGTGCGTACAGAACGTCTGATTCTTCCCATGCTGAATTTTGTTGGCCGCCAGCACGGTGCGCAGACGGTCGAAGGCAATACAAACAATGATATTGGAGCTGAGGTATAAAGTGAACATGGAGAGGAAGTTGAAGACCCGACAAAGAAACTCTCCGCCTTTCCATTCATAAGTCGCGAGCCATAAAAATTTACCCATTGCATGGACTAGTAGAATTAGTAAGTCGCTGATATTCAAATTCACTTTGAGGAGGAGAAAACTACGCTGAAAGTGGTTAAGAGTAGTAAAAAGGAGAGAGCAACTTAATACAAAATTAAGTATAATAGCAATGGAATTTATATAAATGGTTGTTAATTTATGGTGAAACTCGTCAAAACATTATAAAAATTAGGCAACGCTCGATATAAAAATGTTAAACTATATGACTCTTACCTTAACACTATGCCTGGGAGTCTTCCGCATCTCCAGGACCAGTCTTCTGAACACATTCGCATTCAAGGGTACCCCCACACTGATCACAATCCCCAGATATACCATCTCCACGTAATCCGAAAACAAATGTTGGGGCGGTTCTCTGACTTCCTCCATCTTCCCAAAAAACACCAGTAAAGAAAGGTATGAGTAATGCATGGCGAGTAAAAGTTTCACGAAATTTTTATGTAAAATCCAAAATTTTCGGGGAAATGTAAATATTTTCGGATGGGAATATTAGGGTAACATAATTGTTATTTACGAAAGGAACGCGCCTACAGGGGTTACACCAAATATTCGAAAATAACAAACAAAGTACGATGGGAATTCTGCAGTCAATGTTATTGGATAATATAATAGAAAAAGAGAAAAGGTAGATGCCTAAGGTTAGTTTTTAATTGGCGCAAATCTAGATTACAAATAATCGAGATATCCCTGCGATATCTAGCTCGCGGTTTACAGAAATCGCCAAAAATAGAATTTTGGTTGGATTTATTTTTTCCGCCTTTTTTGGCTTTCTGTTCTAAGGATCGTAAAATGTAATCCTAACACTAATTACAAGCCTAACCAAGAGCCTGAAGTAAACTGAGGCTAAGCCTAAGCTTTACGGTGTCAAGTAACAAAAGGATTGAAGTCCGACGGGACGGCGTAACGAGCGTCAGAATCAGAGTCAGATTTTTTTCGATTTAAAATTTTGAAAGTTTACAGCCTCCAAAGGCTTAACGATTTGGAAAAGATAGCTTTTTTCAAGGCGAAACTCGCAAATTACTCTAATTTATTTTTGGCCATCTAACAATAAATAATCGGTGTTCCTCGAAGACTAAAAATGCTTACAATTAGTTAAAGGGTGCAAAACACAGTTAATTCTAATTTGGAACTCTACTTACGGCCACTACCAACAAACCCAAAAAGCGCAGTGTTACATATTCAAACATGGTATGTGCGTGTGTCATAACAAACCGACATTTGATTTGTAGTTTAAAACTTAACACGCATTAGAATGGCTGGGAATGAAAAGTACAAATAAAGCGTACTCTTTCTGCTGATTCATTATTGATCATATACAGTAAATCAGAGCAATAGAAGATTAAGATGATCCCCGTTTTGCCCGCTTTTTATCCCGCCTTTAGAATTATGTCTCACCAAATTTACATTCATGTCTCAAGGTAATAATCAAGTCTGATTGCGTGATAAAACGCGGCCAGAAAACGGCCCTTAGTTCGGGATTTTTATCCAGGCAACCGGCCCGAAGGGGAAAAACGGACCCGCAGGGCAAAATGGAAATGGGCGACACCCCACACCTTCACCATCAACATCTACATCCCAACAGGTGTTTGTTCGCGGCCCTTTTTGCCCTAAATTTAATTTAAATAAATTTTAAAATACAACGCCCGGTTACAATCAGGCCCTCAAGGCACGGGAATGTGGTGACAAATGGCAAGGTGTACATAGGAAGTTCATTAGACCAAAGGAAGAGACCGGTTAACAATTTTGCTTTTAAACTGCAAACCAATTGATTTCAGTGCTTCCGAAAAGTAAAGAATTTCTCCGGAAATGTAATCATACCTTTTATTTATGCAAAACACCATGAACCTTGCATATTGTAGTAGACAAAACAGGACTGAATGAGAATTTTTGTATGTATCGAATACTTTTTTAACTTTATATTCTTTAACTTACACTTGATTCCACGTTATTATGAAGTCATAGAGTTGCAGATAATTGGGGGATTCCGCAAAAGTCGAGACTATTCCAAACCAGAACACGCAAATTAAAACTGTAAAGACTGTAAAGAGTAGTTTAAAGTGGTAAATACTAACATTTAAATAGTACGAATTCAGGTCAAAGTTTAATTTTGAATAGTTCATCATATACAATAAGCCAGATATAAAATGAATGCATTTTAAAAGTACCATATCCAAATTAACCCCCTATTTATACGATCTCATTGACAAAAAGCACAGTTTAATTTTTCTATAAAGTCAAGATGTAAAACATTGCCAAATTTACTTCCCAATCTAACTTTTTATGTATTATATTGTATAACAGAAAGAATTGTAAAACGCATAACAGATACCCTCAAAACATCAAATATCGCTAAGTGAACTCAGTAAATGTACAAGTCAGAGAGTAATGTCATATAAATAAATATATAATCGGCTGAACCCACAACTCCGGAACGATGACAACACGGTCTGACGTTCATCTTGCTGGAATTCGAAGAGCATATTTTCCTGGATAATTAATGGGCATACCACGCAAAGCCCGCGGGTTAATCCTTAATTACATTTCCGAAACAATCCCCGAATTTGCATACCCAATGGAGATAAGGGGATAAAAGGGGATAATACAGACATATATAGCATGATTCTGAAAAAATAAAAACGTTTTTTTGCAAGTATTCTCTTTCACAAATGATATGCAAACTCTTTGAATCCTCCTGAAAATTAAATGGCTGTAAGTGTTGGGGACACATAAATGTTTGGCCCATTAGGCCAGGAAAATGTTGGCGTCTTCGGAAAAGATTTGAAAGAGGTCTTTGATGGGTTAAAAGAAGAGACAGATCGTATTTGATAAAAGAACGTTAATAGCAAAACTGCAGAAACGAGTGGGAAAAACTCTAAAAAACAAAAGAGACATTTCTACCAATTTCTTAGCTATGATTACGAATTTCTCAAATAATCATATAATTTTGAACATGTCGGCATAATATTTCTTTGCAGGTCAAAAACGGAATTTTCTTAACCAATGTTTCCCTCTCCAACTGCAACATCATCAACTCCACAGTCCAATTAGTGGCTACAGTAACCGACAGTAACCAGGAATCCGAGAGTTTGGCCATAGAATACAATCCAAAAGGTCCCGAACTGGAGATCATTCCATCACGGCCATTTGTAACCAAAGATACAAAGGAAATATATCTATATGTAAGTTTGACGTTACAAAAACAGAAGTAGTACAAGATGGGAAAGGTCGGAAGGATCTTTTTTCAAAATGGGAATGCGGAAAATTAATTAAAAAAACAGAAGAGTCCGAAATTAGTCATCTTGACATTGAGGAATCATAATCAAAATAACATTGGGAGGGATAATCATATTCAATTTGTAGAACGAAAAATATTTATAGGCATAGATTTGGTAAAAAGTTAAGTTTTTAGTAAGTTATTTTATTATCTTTCTATCGGAAAATGTAGGGAATAGGTCAAGAATCACCTCAGGTGAGTGTATACCCGTAATATGACGTCATAGAAAGTAAACTAACGCCTCCAGCGATCTCTTCATGACCCCCGAAATTCAACCTTTTCTGATCCAAGCAGCTTTTTTTTGACTCAAACACTACTTTTTGTAATTACTCCCAGAATTTGCAACATCACGAGCATAAACGTCCGAAGCCCAATTATCCTCGAATTAGTGGCCGAGTGCCAGAGGGGATGTTCCGCATTAATTTTGAACACTTTCCTAAACCGCTATTTCTGACGTCCTCCTCCCTACAGTTGTAATTAACTCTAGACGTAACTATTACTAGGCAATAAAAATAGTAATCATGGTAAATAGTAGTAGTAAAGTCTCGGAAATTGACGGTGTTCATAAACAGTAATTGTAAATATCTTGTTTGCACAACGAAATTATCTAAAAATAAGCGAGAAAATTATAGATGTAAAATTTTCGGACAAAAGTCAATTACTGTAAAGCATTCTATTCTTGATCCAGAAAAGAGGCATAGATAACATAAAGACCACCCAAGAACTGAAAAATTACCCTCGGGGACTCTAAAATAACAAGACCCAGGCTTTTTTAAGTCCGTCAAATATACTCAAAGACGACTTTAATTGTTGTTTCTACTTACTTTTTCTATACTTTCTAGAGAGAATTCTACGCAAAATGCGGAAATTACTGACAGGGGAAGGAAGTACACTCACCGCAACGCTCAGATTTTGATGAAACTTGACACAAGTTTAGATTAATTTTTTCTAAGATATACATTTGCGAGACAACACGGTTTAGTCATAAAGTCGTTAAATCCGCTCTTTGCTATAACTTTCTGTTCAACCGAGTTATCCGATTGTTACCATAATTAAAATCAATTAAAGTTTACGTTCAATAAATAAATAATAATAAAGACTTTAAAACTCGCGCTTTGCAGAAACGACCGATATTTTTAGTTCGAAAGGCGATTGACCATTTTCTACATGAAAAGTTTTGTCCCTATGTCTACCTCAGAGGGTAATATCCCCATAAAAACAATTATCAGCCGTTTTCAAACTTTTTAGAGTTTTTGTCTTTCTCCCACCAATTGGTAAATCAGCCGGGCCTGACTTCCATCGAACCGGGCCGAAGAAAATTTGAAACTTGCCAGGTCGACCCCTACCGGCCCAAAAGCCAGGTCTACTTTGGCTTTATGTGTTTTTTTTATTCGTTCCAAATATAATGAAAAATCCGTCAAATTGAGAGAAATGGCCTCAAACGGAAGAAAAATTGTTTTACTACGAAAAAGAGCAATCCCATAAAAAAATAGGATTTGGATCGGATTGGTCATATTATTGTAGAGTACATCATAATAATTCCAAGATGTAAGTATCATCTCGACCACAAAATTGGAGTTATTCTTTTGAGAGACAAGAAGTAACAATAATTTTACACCGTTTGTTAATTTTAAGACTACATTTCAAACATTTTTATTGTAACAATCGAAAATATAAAGGGGTTTTAAGAGTGGCCAGGCGTTACAACTTGATATTTTTGAGGACTGGACAAAATTTGAATATCTTGAGATATCAGACAGCTAAATTAATATAAAATAAACATTCATAATGCTACAAAATCGTGATTTAAATCTGACTATAGCGATGATTTTGTGATGAAGATACCAAATTTAAAGTAAAAACGAATTTAAAAATAAAGAAAATAAATGCAGTGATCAAAAACAACTGCAAAACCCATATTACTTTGTATGTTTTACAAATTAAAAATTACACAGACCTTTCAGAGTAAATTTTTCACCAAAAAAGACCCTAGAAAAGCTATGTTGATTACTATTCATAGTTACAGCAAAGTGTTCTACCGCTGGAAACTGATTATGTTACAGTAAAACCCCTAAAGAATATCCTGCAAATAAAAAATGAAAAAAGCCTTGAGAGAAACTTCAAAACGTGAATAATTTAGAGAATGAGTAATTTTACAGTCAATTTTAAGTTAATTTTAACGACGACTTCAGTCAGGGTTCCAATCTTGAGATTCCTAATGAGAATAATTTGATGCAACAAATAAATTTATTTTCGTTTAACTTCGATAATTTAGATTCGATATCTCTCCAAACTCTCCACAAATGAACGACTCTATGTTGAAGAGCATTGTGTCTCTAAAAGCCAGAAATTCAATGGCCGGGTCAACCATCCCCATGCCCAACAACATCAAGGATTTTATGCAGTCAAATTGGAAGTAAATGAAAATTGTCTGGTCAACATCATCAAAGTAAATTTATCTTTTCTTTCTTTTTATTTCTTTAGAATGACGTCATTCGTGGGTCGCCTAGTAAGAGTTTTTGTAAAGAGACTTGGCTGGTATGAGGTCACAAACAAAATAGTCTTCGTTTATCCCAGATTTGAGTTGACCTCTATGCAATCTGCTATCATTTTAGGCAGCGGTCAAGACTAATGGCGAAGCTAAAAAAGGATCTGAAGAGATGTTGGCATTACCATTTATCCAAGACTACCATAAACTTCAGTTAAATTGGATGTCTGTCAGGAAGCCGCTTAAGTTCATATACCGGGAAGGAGATCTATTCGAAGTTAAAGTAGAGCATCTCAACGATCTTAACTATGCAGTAGGCTCTTTTGTTTTTTTGCTTATTCCTTTAGATTGTTTGTGATGGACAACTAAAGAACTATGGTCAAATTACAACTGGAAAGTTGTCGATTGAAATCACCGGTTTGCTGAATGGAATCTGCACTTTATATGTGTATTCTGCCAGTGCCAGTGACAACAAGTTCGACATGTGGACGTTCATGGCAGACACTGAGAAATGCCCCAACAGCAAGGTGAGAAAACGATTCAATGTTATATTTTCTGATCACAATCTTATGTATGCAATGCTTTATAGTTTGGAATTACTTTGTCAAAAAATCACATCCAAGTTGGAGAGAATATTGATGTTACCCTTCAGGGGATACCCCATTCTCTGGCTCTTCTCAGAGTAATCGACTCTCGGCTTGAGACTTTTCTTACACACCATATACATAATAAGAGAAACAAGTTGTTTTTCTTCCCTGAGTTCTCAAAACCTGATCTTTCCAATCAAAATTCATTTATTTCCGGTTTTGTGGATTCTAAGGAATTGTTTGGGGATACCCGTAAGTTCATTGCTTTCATGATCTCTTTTATGTTTTAGTGAAAGTTTGTGAGGATGCGGCATCCGTTCTTATCGATTGTAATCTCCATTTTCGCATTGGGAGTTCGGGAATATCGGATACTTGTCTAGGAATCCTGAAATTAAAATGTGGAGGAAATATAAGTAACATCTGGCAAAGCCCAATGACCGACGGGACTCCGCCAACTACCCCTATTACTCATGTTGTTCACAATGTTTTGATTTCTAGTATGTTTCCTTCCTTTAAGAAAATGGTATTTCAAGGTGCATTCAATTTCCCTGGAAACAGAGCAGAGGAAATAAAACAGGTACCAGTTCAAGATGATCCCATCAGCAACACCCCAGTCATTCCTCAGGACAGGACCACCGAAGAGTTTATTCGAGAATTCTTTCCCGAAGTTTGGCTCTTTGAGGATTACAACATACCGTAAGTGTTTCTTTAATGTAATGTCGTCCCATTTTTAGAAAAAGTGGAAGGCACTCGCTGACTCTTCGAAGTCAACACTCGGTTACCAAATTTGTTTTGCAATCTGGATTCTGGACAAAGGGACGTCAGAATATGTGCAAAACAGGGATTCATAACATTCAGATTGAACGGAAGATCTACATGAATGTTGATATTCCACTTCATGTCTATGAGAACGAAACTATTCAAGCGAGGATTACGGTCAGTGGAGATCACACCGAAAGCAAACAGGTGAGAATAATGATTTATTATAATTAGGTTTGTTTTGTTAAGCTATCCATCTGTTTCGACTTCTTTTCCCCACTTGTATGCGGTGATGTCGGATCGAATGGGATGTTGGGAGAGGTGGAATACAGCCAAATCACACTGGAGCCGGGCCAATCGGTGATAAAGACCATCTTCGTCAAGTTCCTGAAGACCGGAGAACATAAACTTACGTTCAAATTGGTCGATAATCCAACCTTTTCGGTTGGAAGATGGCATTGTCGAGATGATGGTCTGTATGTTCATGATCGAATCCAATTGAATGTAAGGGTCGGGAACAGAGTGGACCTAGATGAACACTTTCGGAAGATGGTCCTTCAACGTCCGATCAGTCGACCAGCCATGTTATTGATGGATGCGGGAGGTCCACAAATGGTCGATGTGATTGGTTTGTTATTTACAATATATTGTACTAAAAATCGCATGAAATTTTTCAATTTCTTTATTTACATGAGTTTATTTAGAATTCGAAAAGAATTTCATGGAGAACGGTACCATGCTGGCTGATGTGAGGGTCCAATCTAATGAGAATATTTATAATTCTGAGATGGAATTGTCAGGTAAGACAGGGAGGATCAGGTCTTATTACCGTATACTTCAGAATGGGAGTATTCATTGGTGGAATCCAAACCAAAAAAGAACCGACTTCGACTTCTGAGTAGACAACGCCGCGATCTTACAGTATCCCATGGATTGGGTTCGGTAATCAAAGGACTCTCCCAATTAACTTATCAAAAGATTCGACAAAACAACGAAGACGAAGAATATAATACGGCTATTGGAAGCTGTAAGTGCTTCTTCAACAATTTTTGTGTTTATATTTTTATGTAAATTAACATCTTCGGTTTTAGTGCTTTCCGAACTCTTGACTTATTCCGATTGTTATTCTGGACATCAAAATCCCGCTTGTGGATTTGGTGAATATAATGCCCCTTTGAACCCATTTCAGCGAGATCCTTTGCTGAGTATCTTGGCCACCTCTTTATTGTGCGAGCAAAATGCCGCTGAACAATATGTTTGTGGTCCCATGGAGTATTTCAGAGATCTGGCCAAAACCATCCCATTCAATCGACGACCATCGTATGTTGATGGAATGAACTTTGTAAGTAGATTTAAAAAGAATATCTTCTCCTCAAGAGATAGATGCACAAGTTGGATTGGTATGTTTTATCTCCAGGACGTTTTTGTCCCTACAGAAACAATTAGTTACTCGGTCCTTTACATCTTCAGTCAGCGATGCTTTGTCTATGTCAGTCTACGATATCCTGAGACAGAGTTAGTCGAATCCTATTTTCAAGGCGCCGCTGACAATCGATCAAAAAAGCAGGATACCAAGTAACTATAATGATTTGTGTGGTGACAAAACCGGGGTGGAGACAAAAACGTCCCATCCGAAAAGTTGAGAAAACTGCTTGTAAATGGGATAATATGAATATAAGGTTTTAGAAGGACGAAAAGGATCGAAGGGACTTCCTCTTGGCCTTGATCAGTTGGGTTGGGCGTGATTGTAAGAAATACGAATGCGTTTCCAATTCGACTGCCTGGAAAGACATCTACACCATCAGATTTGACGAAGCCGGTCAGAATTATAGAGACATGAGAGTAGATGCAGCTTTGGCAAGGGTTGTCACAACATCCACTGCCATTATAAAGAAGGATCGACTAATGCAAAAGGCTGACTGTGAGTGCCGTTTCTTAAATTTATAAGGTTTTGTTGATTTAGTAAACCAAGTTCCATTTTGGCGTGTAAATTTGAAGAACGGAGAGAACGAACCTGCAGATGTAATGGAAGATAGTGTTCAGAAGGTACTATTTATTATCCAAATTGAAAATAAATGTATTTTTTTAGAATGCTGATGTCCTCGCCAATTCCTTGGGTATGCTAGCTTTCACAACTAAAGACGATGATTACAATTACTGGAAGAACTTGATTGATTTTGATAAGCTCAGTAAATGGCTGGTTGAACAACAAGACAGCAACGGTCAATATGGTAGTCCTGTGGTATGAGAATTATCATTTTTGTGTTATTTTTTATGTTGTTTTAGATATAAGTGTTGGCTAAATTGAATTCTAGGGTACCTACTTTGGCCTCCGAGCGTTGTATGTCTATGGGAAACATCAAATTGGTCATCGACTCACTCGGCATTTAATGGGTAATATCTCTGTAGAAGGAGGGAATGTCGGAAGAACCTTCAATGAAACCGATCTACCATTAGCTTTGAGTGTAAGCAGACTTAAAACTTATTGAATTTATTTCACTTTTAGCTCCCAACAAATGCTAAGAAGGTGCATGTCTCATCGTTTGGTGATTCTCCGTTGGTTCTAGGAGTAAGAGTACTAACGGAGAAGAGAAAACGCTCAAAACGAGATCCCAACGATATTTATCCGGTAGAAATCAAGCTAAGACAAAGGAGAAATCCCAATAATTCGTTTACTCAAGTGGTCACAATTACGTAAGGGATTACGTCATTATAATTTAATGTAAATTAGAACTCATTCGGCTTTATTGAAGACCATTCAAATCGAGCATGGTCTTTTCACCGGCTTCACATCAAAAAAAGAGTACTTTTCCACCGACGTCACCGTAATCAGACCAATCGAATTCAGTCACACGGCGGCTCATTTTGTTCTTGGAGGCCTCCAAAAAGATACTGCGGCCACATACGAACTGACAATCAATGAACCCAGCAACGGTTATATCCCCGAGAACCTTGCACCCATCGCAGTTGTGGCCAGAATGAACGGAATTGTGGGAGTTTTGGTGATCGGAGCGGAGGATCTCGATTTCTTTGGAAATTTTCGACGAAAGAGAGAAGTCCGAACTCTTTTGGAATCCAAATCAGAATCTTCGGTGGTGGAGACGGTCTGTCTAGACAATGGAGCTTGTACTTGCGCTGAGGTGACTTGCGAGACCGAATGCACTAATTGTAAATCAACCAGTGTGGAGCAATTGTGTTCGGAATACAAGGAGAGAGGATTCGGTAAGAGAAAATTACACAGAAACAATTGTCGTTTCTAGCGGCTATTTTCCGGATTATATCAACACGGACTGAACAACGATTGGGTGCTAATTATGATGTTTACGATGTGAAGATCTTGGAATGGTACGGCGGAGACGAGGGTATGTTGTTTTATCAGTTCTTGAATAGAAAGAGGGCACTTTGATTCTTATCTTATTTTAGAACCAGAGACATTTTCTGTCTGGCTTCGCGAATGCAATACCCAGTGTCATCTGATGACTCGCCAGAATACGGACAAGGCCCGATATCTCCTAATCGGTAACCCCGAGGGAATCTTCTATAGCTCCCAGTCCGCCGACTCCAGCCCTGATCTACTCAGAAAGCACTACTTAGTTCGGGACGGCGATCGGCTATCCCGCTCCATGGACTGTTACAGCACCTTCAGCCAGTTCCAGGACGCCGATTGTGTCCGCGCTTAAAGATCTCTCTCCTCTGTCATGTATAATATATATATATAGTTGTTTAAAATAAAGGAAGGCTTCTTGACTGTTTGTTTTCTTTTTTCTTGCGCACTCTCTGATCTCGAGGTCCTTTCGTCGCAGCTTCGCCCCCGGATGGTGGAGATCCCGGCCAAAGATTTGCGGGAAAAGAGATTTTCTTTCAGTTCAAACTCCCCGAAGCAGCTGGTTTTCTGGAAGAATCATGGAGGTCGAACAAGATTATCGTTGGGGAGGCCCACAAACCGAAGATGATGAGGTGAGTCCTTTTTTGGAGCTTGTTTCAATCTTCGATGGTCTACTGTAAGATGTGGGCACTCAAAAATATACGATTCCTTTAAAACCAATTTCCAGCAAGAACGTGCGGCTGCCGAACGTGAACGCAAAAAGGCCGAAGTCCGTAAGCGCCTGGAAGAAGCCGGCAGAATGAAGAAGGCCAAGAAGGGTTTCTTGACTCCAGAAAGAAAGAAGAAACTCCGAGTAAGGCATCAGAATTTGATAATGACATTGCAACTCTATTGGACTCTCATGTGCTATATTTTCAGAAACTTCTTATGCTAAAAGCCGCTGAAGATTTAAAGCAGCAACAGATGCTGAGAGAACAGGAGCGTCAGAGGATCCTCCAGGATCGTATTATTCCGCTTCCCGATCTGGACTCCCAATCCGATTCCGATCTTCACAGAATTGCCGAGGAATTCAAACAGCGGATCATCGAGTTAGAGAGCGATAAGTACGACCTAAGTTACACCGTCCGTCAAAAGGATTTCGAGATTAACGAGTTGACTATCGCTGTAAACGATTTGAGAGGGAAATTGTAAGGCATTTTAACGAGGCTTTTATTCGATTCGTTTCAGCGTTAAACCCACCTTGAAGAAGGTTTCAAAGACCGATTCCAAGTTTGACAAACTCAAGAAAAAGCAGGGTAATACTGTAGACTTCAGAAACAACCTCAAAGTGATCGATAAGAAACAATATGCTCTGGAAGAAGAGGTATGTTGTGTAAAGAAATCTGTTATAAAATACATGGTTTCAGTCTGAAAAGGAGAAGGTCGAATGGGCCCAGAAATAGATTCATTCAGAAAAAGTAATACTTACAAACAATCTCAATTTCAAATATTTTTGCAATTATTGCTAGCAAATGCTGTATTTTCAATAAATTTTGTATCATTCATGGATGACAGTTCGGTTGAGAGAGCGGATGCTTTGTGAAATCTGAGCTTATCTAGTCTCTTTAATAATTAAAGGGTGGTGATCCTATAATAGAGGTAGATCAAGTCGAGGATCCTTGCTTTAGCGCGCGCGGTAGATTATTTATCAATTGCTGCTAATTTCGAATTGGCTCTACTATATGGAATTAAGAGCTTCCCCTTTCAAGCTAATTAAAAATGCCAATAAAATTTTGCAAATTTCCGAAATTTTTTTGAATTTGGAGCACGGCGGTTTCAAAAGCATTCTTCGCAAAAATTTTCGGCGAAAGCGAATAAAACGCGCGCAACTTGCGGGACCAAGTTATACGAAAGAACCTTTTGAGGAAGAAATTGCACCGTATCATCATAAGTGTGATGTAATCGATACAAATAAAATAAAAAACAATCTTCTTTATCTTTTCAGGCCAGTAATTGTCTCAGAATGCACATTAAAGATTCTAAAAACATCAAATGACGTAATAGTTCATTTGCTTATTTAAATCAATATCGTCCAATAGCATTAGTTTAAATTAATAACGTCCATTAGCCGTCCCGTAAAAAAATTAAGGAAGCAGACCCGTTTGAAGAAATAGAAGAAGCTTTAGAAGCTACGAGAGCAACTAAAACCACAACTTTTTTAAAAGAATACACTATATTGTGTAGTCTAATGTCCAATGAACACCGGCATTGGTTACATACGGCTGAAGTATAAGTTCAATGTCTAATCTAGATACATAGAGACGGAGGAGCGCATGCTAAGCGCAATACATCGTCTTTACATTAACGTTGACAGTTGAAGTGGATAAGGTGAAGGTGGGTACTCTACCGAAAGCCTTTGACAATGAAAAATCGGCACTGATTCTCAACAACTATTGCTTAGTGAGTTGTATTAGCACCGTAACACCACTTCGGAATTGATACACGATGAAATTTGACCTACTACAACATAGGTACTTTCGGCCACAATAAAGTCCATTTATTTTTTCTTTAAATCACCATGTCATATACTAAAATGTAGCTAAGACAAAGTATATTTTAAATTACTGGTCGATTTTTGTTTTATCGCTTCATTAAAAAGATACTGTAGTTTTAGTGAAAACGTGATTTCTTGGTGTTTTTCAAGAAACCATAACTCATCAAATATTCCACCGTTTTTTACATTTTCGGTGTTGTTGGCTTTGTCAAGCGCGTATCTCTAGAACTACGATGTCAATTTTGCCGAACTAAACCATTTACGCGTATTATACCAGTTTTAAAATACGGATTTTTCGGCCACAATGAACATGCCTCTAAATCCAACCAATTCTGGAACGAACTCGGGACGCTGGATTGGTAGTCCCGACCACTAACCACTAATCCATGAAAATTGCCGCTGGCTTTTTTAAACTTTTTTTGATTGTTTCTAGAGCAGAATTTTATGCTGATTCCAAAAATCATAAAATTGCATGCGAAATTTCCAGAGGAAAGATTTTACGGCCGCTTTTAAGCGGCCAATACTGTATTACGGCATGTTACAGTAGGAAAATCAAGAAAATAATGGTTCCATTGTTATCGCAAGGGTCAAAAACTGTAGTAGCTGCTAAATGGTAAAATGCGCCAGTTGGAGGCGATTACTGCAAAAACAGTAAATTGTAAAAAATGGTATCTTGGTGTAAGATTTGGAAAAAATATTGTTTACTTTTTCTTAGCACCTATCGAGGGTCGTTTTAACGCAAAAGACCCAACATCAATTTTTTCCTATGGCCACGGCTGATTCGCCTACTCAGAAATTGTCTTCTAAGACTTTTATTAGTTAATCAAATAAATTTTTGGCGTCTTTGAAGTAAAGGGACGGTGTCTGGTACATCAGCATGTGAGTTAAGATTTTTTCGTGAATTTGAGATCATCGTCTGCAAGGTGGTTTTCACTCTTTTCATTTTGCCAATTGATCTTAAATTGTGGGTTGGCAAAGAATTCGAGATTATTGAAGACGCCTTCTGCTCGTGGATTCTGTTCCAAAAGTTGAGGTAGAGCGGCCAATTGTCTGAGGACGGGTTTCTTTTCGACCGGATGATTAAAGATCTCGGAATGGGACGCCCATAACTGAGGATTAAGCTCATCTTTTGGCTTCTGTCGGTCTGAAATTGTCACATTCTGTTCCACAAAATAGAATAAAATCATCTAAATGTAAATGTAACTCCTTTTCCTTTGTTTATAAAATTATAAGCTTTTCAAATTATTTTTTGTTGGTGACTTTAATTAAATTGCACTTAATTTTGGATGCAAAAAACATTTACCGCCACCTACCGTAGACTGTAAACCCATGTGCGAAGACAGAGAAACAAATAAAAACTTGGAAGATGACAGTTTTCATGATTGAAACAACCAAAAAATGAGTATCTGAAGTCGGGTGAATCTTCAAATTAGGTCATCCCAAATGGAAGTCTCCTTTTACTTAGGGCATTATAAGATAATGTTCTTTAATGTGATCACAAAAGTCGCTAATTACAATTATTTATATGATTACTCGTTTTGATTGACTTCGAATTGGCATTGCAAGCTCAGAGTGTGCCACCAAGCTCGTTCATTGGACATCCAGATCCTGTAGTATCCATCTTCGAGTGCCACAACTTCACCATCCAATGGAGATTCGGATGGACCGGGCATCCATTCCAGACATGGGTACACTGTGCTCATTCTGAAAAGGCAATTTTTAGAATTATGATGATGATTATGATCGGGAAATAGATCAAGTTACACACTTTTCGAGATCCTTCTCATCTTTGTTTTTGGTGAAATAAACTCCAAATCCAAAGTCCGAATCAGCACTCACAAACCACCTGAGAACGTGTCCTTGTTTTAGTTCTTTGGTTATGATTTGTGTTTTCCTTGCAGCCAGTCTGATCTTTTCCAAATTCAAAGCCGGTTTTCCTCTGTTCCGATAATAATTTTCTACGGGATAGGGTACTGGAAGATCAATATGAGCCTTGAAATGAGTAATAGAGTCCGTATTCCATTTAGTTGGCAAAGCGTCAACACAGGAATACTCAAGCAGCTCTTCTCTCCACCCATGAGAAGAAAGGATACGAACTTTGTGACGTGTCCTTTCCGGGATCAACGGTTTGGCCACCATCCAAATGGTGTAGATGAAGGAAGGGACGTTGACCAGAAGGAAATACCTGATCATCTCCACATAATGATGAGCCATGAATTCGGAGAGGGCCCGCATGGCACCAGTGACCAGTGTATAAAGCCGGGTGTTGTATTGGAGACCAGTCAAATCCATAATGTACAAAACGGAGGCTTGTTTTCCTAAAGAATTCTTTATTATAATTAATATGAAATATGATTTTTAAAATTTAGACACCTACCTGTTTTGGCTTCCATTTCCATTACTTCAGCCAGGAGATCTTCGAGATCTTGACATCTGGCCTTCATCACTTCTTGAATGGAGAAAGTTTCAATCATCCCCGAGTAATCCGTTTCCCCGCACTGCAAATAACGACTATTTTGTGATCAATTTGACTGACCTGTTCAATGTTGACAATAACATTGGATAGGACTTTAGATTCTGATGTGATTCCATAGCGCCAGTGTTTGTGAATGGTGTGTAATCTCGGTTTTCTGGCCATATCATCCAAATTCCAGCATGATTTTCTAAAAAGGATGACTTCACTTTTATATATTTGCATTATAGTTAAATGAAACTGCTCCTACCTCATTTTGAGATGTGTTTTTAGCTTCTTAGCCACCTCATCTAAGCTGTCATTTGCATTTCCCTGGATCCATCGAAGTAAATTGAAGTCAGTATTGTAATAATCGCCGGGTTTGAGCTCCTCGCTAACCAATTCTCGAAGTTGGTTCACCTTTTTGGAATCTTCTATATTGATCTGAGAAACGGTCATATCGCTGAAATTATAATAATTTTAAATTAAAAAAGATATTTTTATACTATAGCAATACAGAGAATGAAAGGACATTAAAACTGTCACTGTAGCGGAAGAAACGGGGGAACTCGCTTACAGAATTTATCTAGAGAGACATTTTTTGGGTTTGACCTGGATTGGAAGCCGCTAAAACCCTTGAAAACGCCCTGAGGGGGCGAAAAGAAACGTTTTTCGAAGGCTTTGGATGCCGGGAAAGGGAAATCGAACGCTCAGTCGGTAAAAAAGATAGAAGCGGAGATCAACACATATCTTTAAAGGTCTCAAGAGTCTGTAAAATCTAAATTATATTCAGATTTCTTGTCTACATCTACTTTGAACACGGTAAGAGTACCGTTTAACTTGGGTCATCATAAGAGTAATGCCTAATGAACCGGTCAATATTTTCGGTGAATTCTCGTTTCCTTGCAGCTGTTACTCCACCAATGACCGCCATATTACACAGAGAAGGAAAGAAAAGGTGAAAACAAAACACTTTTGACTAGCTCGAGGTTGACAATTTCCACTCAAAAGTAACTATAAAATAAAGTCTTGTGAGAATTTTGAAAGCCCAAGAAGATACCACAAAAATATAGAGCACAGACAGAGAATTCGAAGGGAAAAGAAGCGACTTCTGAACACCCTTAACTTCGCCTTCAAATAACTTTTATTACCTTCAACACTTAAATTTTTATAACAAAATAAGTTCTTTCGCAAGAATTGTTATTAAATCTTGATCAATGAAAAGAGTTATGATTAAATATTTAGAGTCTGAGAAGCAATCGACTCTAATCTCTCTTTAATCCCCTAAACAAACGGATCTCCGGGCGATGGATCCATTCTTCGATGGCTGTTTTCACACTCCGATTTCGTCCGGTTCAAAGATGTGTCTATCTTATTATTCTAATCCCGATTTTCTTTATACTATATCATATAAATACATTCGGTTCTAATACCTGTTCTATCGAAGTACCGCCAAGATTGCTTGGGCATTATCCGGTAGGTACTCTACTGTAATATTGAAATAGAAATCGATCCAGGAACGGCTTAGTCCCCCATTCTTGGGTATATAAGGACATTCTATAACCCGATCAAAACAGTATTACAATGAAAAACGTCCGTTGTTTTCATGATAATACTACCTTGAAATCTTTTGCAATCTTGCACCTTTTGCATTATAAAACAAAATCAAAGACCTCTCAAGAATAATATATCGAAAAAAAATGTAACCGCGATCGGGATCTCCCACAGCTAGAGAGTTGAAAATCTTCGAAAAAAGTGAAAACAAGGGCTTCTTGGATTAAAAGTGGTAATTTCCATTACAAACCATACTTGAAATAAAAATTTTTGTGCAAATTTATTGTAATACGAATGTCATTCTAGATTTATGGCTACAACACCAGTCCACTTGTCAAATCTTCACCCCAACAAAAACGACCTCTAACCGTAACCCTCCCAAAAATAACTTCAACCACTCGAAATGCATTTTGGATTATTCATTCAGCCCCAGGAAACTTTGCTGATCGAGAGTTCATCCGAAATGAGTATTTTCAAAAGACAAAAAAGGTATGCAATCGTGTTACAGCGCCCCGTTGATAAGTGTAATATTCATTCAGGTTTTGGAAGGTCTATTTTCAGGCTGATATCATCCCAATATTTGTGATATTACGATCAAATTTATCAGAGACTGCTGAAAAAGTTTATAGAGAATATCAGAAGTTCAACGATATAATTATTGTGGAGGACGTAGAGGATTCTTATCACAATATCAGCTATAAAGTTCGGGCCTGGATAGCATATCTGAATAAGCATCACAAAGCATTATATGTAATCAAAACTGATGATGACATTATGATTGATTGGAGGAATGCAATAAATCTCCTGAACAAACTAAAGAAACATGAGAATATGATGTTATGCCGAGTCTATACGAATGGCCAAGTGGTCCGAAATAACCAATCCAAATGGTATCTGAGCACAGAGGAGTACAAAAGCAACTCTTTGGGGACTTATTGCCAAGGAATGGCCATGGCTTTTAGCGGAAATCTCATCGAAAATATGGCCGCCAATATAAACGAGGTGCAATATTTATGGGTAAGTTCCTTTACAACGAGAAAGACTTCAAATATGGTTATTTATAGATGGACGACTGGTACTTGAGTCGGGCCTTATTAAATGCAACGAAAACATTATACATCGATATCGGGAGTCATTATTTATCGACCAATTCAATGACTGAGCTTAAAGATTTCTTCAGAACCCCCAGAAACATCTTATTCGCTCACTTCCGCGCTTCTCGCAAGTAAGGTTGATTAACTATAGTCATAAAATTACTAATTACAATATAAATATTTATTACAGGTATGATCTGAATGAGCGGAAAGAGACCTGGGATCAAGTCAAACAAGCAAAATGTTGAGGAAATCACAGAAAAATAATCACTGTTACAAAGTAATCACTGATAGGGTCGGAGGAGGAAAATTGACAACAAAACAATCACAGATGTGGAATGAATGGAGCAATGATACAATCTCGAGGATATATACAAACAAACAAAACATCTAACTCATATTGAGAAAACAACTGAGCATGGTCATCAAAGAAGTACAGTATACCTAATCGAAAACTACTCAAACATGGAGGAGATTCAACATAATATACCATGTAAATCCACACATCTATTGAAATATGTAGAGAAATTTGAAACATATAAATCTACAGATAACCACTGCTCCATCTGAGAAGATTGCTGCGTTTCTGACGATTAAGTTTCTTGGCCGACGGGGCAATGGTTTTTTGGTCATCAAAGTCACGTTTTTTAAGTAGAAAGTTAAGCATCGGGGAGGTGGGGTCGGGTGCTACTGCGTAAAAGGGATTGCAGTGGTCGGGCAAACGGAATTCACCTGAAGAAAACCAAAAATGATATATTACATGACGTAACACAAGAAGGCATCACTCTTTTTATAATTCACTTACTTCCATCAGGTAAGAGTTGCACGAGACAATATTCACCCTTATTCTCGTGTTCCATTATGTGTTTCTCAAGAGCTCTCTCAACGAGAGTACTCAATCTGTCTCCGTTCTCCACCTTGATGCACTTGTAATTCGCTCCTTGGGCCGTTTCTCCTCGGATCGATTCGTCGAGACCGACTCGGGCCAAATAAAAGTTTAGATTCGTTCCGTGCCCATTTCTTTGCGGCTTTGGGGGTAAAGTTTGATTGGCAGATGCTGAGAATACAGATCCCGAGGAAGCAGAAGATGCCTGAAATAAAAACACAGTTTTCTTTACAAAATAAACATCAATAACAATAAACGCGATGTACTTACATGGCTGGAACTTGAATTCTGCCCTACCATCTTTCGATTTAGGCCTCCAGAAGTCTGTGGCAAAGGTGTTGAGCAACACGAAAAGGCCGAATCTTCATTTATATTTGAATCATCCCTCTTGGGTGTTGACTGAAGGAACGGACTGAACTCTGATCCTGATATCCGAGACTGATCAACTTCCCGACTAATCCATGATTCTTCACTTAGGACTCCAGAGTCGTTAGAAGTCTGCTGGAAGGATGATCGACCGGAGAACTCCTCGGTGAATTGACCAAATATTTTAGTGAAGGAAGAAGGTTTAGAGCCTCCCGAACTCCTGAGCGGCTGATTCTTCCGTCTAAGGTCAGGTGTGCCCGATCCGTTAGACCCTGGTTCCACTTCCAAACTTCGATAAAAGCAGTCATTCTCATTCAAACTTGGTAGATAATAAAACCAGGCACAGAAGGCGGCATCCATGGGGACAGTATACCCTCGAGCAGCCGATTGGAACAATCGTATCTTGGCCATTACTTCAAATTCACGACGTCTCTTCTCAAAGTTGATAAGATTCCCTGAAGATTGAAAAAATAAAAAGCTTTGATGATAAACACTAACCTTCAATTGTATCCGGATACGCTTGATCAATCATGGTCAAATCAGTCAGGAAATTTCCGAGATAAGGCACGAGTCCTTGGGAATCAGCGAGATTAACATCACTTTTGCTACGGCGACACTGCTGAATCTTCTTTTCTCGACGTCCACTGCCTTGCTAAAAATTAACAATAATATTTACGAAGTGAACGTACGCTTTCCAATCCGGAATCCGCTGTTTCCTCTTGATTCTCTCGTTCGAAGGTTGATGTGAGATCTCTAAAAGCCAGATTGGAGGACTTTGAGACACATCCCCATGCTGATTTTATTCGGTAAACAGGTTCTGATTGCAGACTGGAGAGAATCGCTTTAAGCGACGAGTAGTTCTTGAAGGCCTTCAATTCTTTAGCCACTTCGATCCATTTTTCAATGATTTTTGCGCGAAATTCGGGTCGACATTCCGGCAATACTATACTTGTCATGACTCTTTTCGAAACCGAATTGAACTGAAAACATTAATTACTTAATACACCAAAAAATAATATTCAAAATGTCAATGCAAGAAACACCTCTTACTTGATCAATAGTCGCCTTAACACTGTAGACATTATCAGCATGCTCTTTGTTCCTTTTTCCCCAGATAGCACCTTGACATTGAAACGGGCGGACCTCCCTGAACAAGATGGCATCCCAGAAAGTTAGTTGTTCCGCGATTTGAACGCAATTATCTTTGCTAATGTCAAACATCTGAGCATGTTCTTGAGCAAAGTTAGGATCATTAGGATCATAATCGAGGGCGTATGTATATTGCTCGATACCCATGATTTGAGCTGTAATTAATAATATAACTCGTCTATCCAATTGCCCTAAACATAAAAAGATCACTGAAGATTACTTACAGGAAAGTCCCCCTTCATCAGCTACTCGCCTAAATCGTTCCCTCAATTTCCTCGCCTTAACCTTCAAATCGGCCCATTTGTGAAGTTTGCTGAAGTCGATGACTTTGTTAAGTAAATTGAATTTATTCTCGTTTTCGTAAAAATCCTCTGCATACATGTCCATCCAACACACAAATATTGATCTCAAAATACTGTGCCCATCACATTCCCTGATTGCCTGGCATCTATTGAATAGAATATTTGCAACTTCTGATGGTTTAGCAAAAGAACGGTAAGTGGCAAAGAATACATTGAAATGACGGGAATCGAGTTTGTCGTCAGGTCCTACTAGACTTTCCTAAATTATACTCCATCTCGATATAAGAATACTACAAACAAAAGCAAACTATTACCAAAGACTTACCACTAGTTTCTCGAGTGTCCCAGCCTTAATAACTCGTTCTCTAATGGTCTCCCATTGAAGAAGATCGTTTCCGGACTCCGTCAGAAAGTGGTCATCCGGATCGATGGGTCGATAATGAGCCACATTGTCGTAACCGGGCGGCGGGACATACCTGACCTTCTTCAGGTAAACCGAGTAGATGGCGTCGGGCTTCTTCTCGTCGCCCCAATACTTGGAGATTGTCATTATCTCATCCAATCCCGCATTCTCTCTGCAAATAAAAAATTCCTTTCGTCTTTTGCAATTGATCAGTCAACAAATTCCGCGAGTAGATAAACCGAGAGATTCAGGGGGGAAAGATTGGTGGAGGAGAGGGGGAAAAAGACGAAAGGAGCGCCGAGAGTGGCAAGCAGTCAGTGCGGATGGATAACATACGACGACGACAGATCCATCGCCATAAAATATAATGGGCTTTCCGGAAAGAAATCACTTCGCACATGCGTTTCTCTTTCTGGGCAAACAGAACCCCTTTTGTGGGCAAGGTGAGCCAGGGTTGCGTGAAAGGCAAATTTATCTTATACAAGAGACGAACCAAAGGAAAATATGTCTTATTAAAAAATATAATAGTAATAATCGCGCTACAGAAATCAGGTTCCAGAAGCTTTCGGGGCCCAAACCGCAAGATAATAACAAACCCGCGGCTCCTCATGTAACAAACTTGTAATACGCAACGGAAACAAAAAATGAGCCCCGAAATTCGTTTTTTGTGATTCATTGAAGCCAAATTAGAGCAATGTTTACATTGAAAGCCTCCTTTAGCTCGAGTCAAGGTCAGACACCGCAAAAGTCGAGAGCGATGGATTTCGAGACCGCCAGCAGCCCTGAAGAGTGTTCCACTCTCCTCCGATCGATTTTTCCCGCGAACACAAATGACCACCAACCCACAGTTATCAGTTATTTAAGCTTGGGTAAATAGATTGTTGCGCAACGAATTCGAGACGGTTTAAGAATAAATGCTCTATCCCAAAGTTAGAAGAGAAGGGAGAAAAAAGAGGCAACGAGCAAGGAATAATGTTAAACTAAATAGGTGAGGAATCGGGTGGCATAATAAAGTGAGTCGATAGGATTTGTTGGAAAATAACATTGAGAAGCGCCTCTAGCGAGAAAAGTCATGTACTGAGATCATTCGCGTTGTTTTTTTCCTACGGACTTTCAAAACTGCGATATAATTTAGAAATGATAAATAAATAAATTGAGGTCAGCAGAAAACAATAGGTTATACGAGACGATTATCGCTGAAGAAATGCGTGTAATCCCCCTTAGAAACCACGTTTTTGTGATAACCCGATCCTTTTGAATTAAATCACCATAAATTTCTAGTTGCTTTGTATAACAGCGTTAAACGCATGATTTTCAAAGCACCAATTCTATAAAGGGCATCTTTCCACACCTCAAATAACGCGTTCCAAATGAAAAACAACTTACAATAGCATCCAACATCCATCACTAATAAAAAACTATCCAATTTTGTTAAACCTACAAAAATATTACCCAAAAAACGCAAACCCCAAATAATCTCATAGAGAGCAAACAGTAAAATGAACAAAGGAACACAAGAATCGAGCTTCTGGAACGAGAATAAATAAGTCAACTCGGGGAGAAATTATCTTGCAGACATTGATCTAAACATGACGAATACAATTAATACGTCTTACTTAATCCAGCGTTCTCTAAACTATCTCCCCTTCCCGTTGCGTCAGCCGCTTACCATGTAGTGAGAAAAGGAGAGCATGCGTCCCTTCTGTAACGTCGTTTCTGGATGGGAAAGGCAGCCCAAGTTATCAATGCAAATCGCGGTCGACCTCGGAAATAAGGGAGTAAAATTCAAAAAGTGGTCATACAGATCCCCAGGCCCGTTAAAAACTTCAGAAGATCTCAACGGAAAATTTAATTCATTAGATAAAACAAGTCAGCTCGACGACATTGGTGTTGCCTTCTGATTCGGAATATATCTCACGTTATTGAGAGAAAATTTTATTGATGAACAAAGCTTACCAACTTTTCCTTTCTCTTTCAAAATGACGGCTGTTTTAATCATAATGACGGAGTTTTTGGGCGTTCCAAAAAACAATTTCCGAATTTTTCTGAACTATAAACAAAATAAATTTGTCCTCCTAGCCTAGGAGTCCTAGGATCCTCGAAGCATTTCTTATGCTTTTTCAATTTTTCTCACGTAGACCCACTTACATCAATACGATCGATATAATAGTAGACTCTTGGTTTCGTAACGGCCTGTTTGCAAAAAAAACCGTCCCTTCCTGTTGTTTCTCCACCAAAGTTCGCATTCTTATCGATAGTTCTTTATAGTAACTTCGAAATAGTTTTGATTAGTTAGTCGATCACATTTAGCAAAGCCGTTTTATTTTCTGATGAGTCTTCTAAAGCGTCATTGCGAGGAAGTTTCTATGATAAAGAATAATTGTCTGGAGTTATTACCGTCTTTTACCTCCGAGTTTTTAGATTCAACGCATAGCCAGATTCTCAGCGATGTCTCTTCAAAAGCTACCCATCGATAAGGTGGATTTGAAGGATAAACGGGTCCTAATTCGCGTAGATTTCAACGTTCCCATAAAGGACGGAAAGGTTAGCAGCACTCAACGAATTGTTGCTGCCGTGCCGACGATCAAAGTAGGATACGATTCTCTTCTTATAAACAATATAAAATTTTATTATGAAATAATATTTATCATATCGGACTCCTTGTATTTCAGTATGCTCTGTCGAATGGAGCCAAGTCCGTGGTCCTTATGAGTCATCTGGGCCGGCCAGATGGTCGAAGACAAGAGAAATACAGCATGGGCCCAGTCGTTGGAGAGCTGGAGAAGCTTTTAGACAAGTACTTGATTGGTTATGTTTAAGATATAAAATCTTTGGTTTTTAGAAAGGTCATCTTCTTGAAGGATTGCGTGGGTGAAGAGGTCGAGAAGGAGACTGCTGATCCTGAAGCCAGCTCTGTGATTCTTCTCGAGAATTTGAGATTTCATTTGGAAGAAGAAGGAAAAGGAGTCAACGAGGCTGGGGAAAAGGTAACAGGGAGATTGATTATTATTTTTTTGTTACTTAGGTTAAAGCAAAGCCTGAGGCTGTTGAGGCCTTCAGAAAGTCTCTTTCCAAACACGGTGATGTCTACGTCAACGATGCGTTTGGAACTGCTCATCGAGCTCACAGGTATAGCCTTTCCTTCTCTTTTTTTGATCGGATGTTATGATTTTGACATTTTCCCTGTTTTAGTTCAATGGTCGGAGTTAACCTTCCACAAAAGGCCTCAGGATTTTTGCTGAAGAAGGAACTCGAGTACTTCGCCAAGGCCCTGGAGTCTCCTGAACGTCCATTCTTGGCTATCCTTGGAGGGGCGAAGATTGCCGACAAGATCCCGTTGATTCAAAACTTGTTAGAGAAGGTCGATGAGCTCATTATTGGAGGTGGCATGGCCTTTACCTTCCTTAAGGTTCTTGATGGAATGACAATTGGAAACTCGCTTTATGATGAGGAAGGTTCGAAGATTGTCAACGACCTTATCCAGAAGGCCAAAGACCGCAATGTCCAGATTCATTTACCTGTCGACTTCGTATGCGGTGACTCATTTTCCGCTGATACCCCGGTTAGTCAAGCTGATGTCAAGACTGGTATTCCCGACGGAAAGATGGGACTTGATATCGGTCCAGAGACCGCCAAGAGGTTCCAGGAAGTTGTAAGAAGAGCGAGAACTGTCGTTTGGAATGGACCATCCGGAGTATTCGAATTTGAGAACTTCTCCAAGGGAACCAGAGCTCTTCTTGACGCCGTCATCGATGCTACTCAACAGGGAGCTACTACTATTATAGGTGGAGGAGATACCGCCACTGCTGTTGCCAAGTGGGGAGCCGAAGACAAGGTTAGCCACGTTTCCACAGGTGGAGGAGCTAGCCTCGAATTATTGGAGGGCAAAGTGCTTCCCGGAGTACAAGCCCTCTCCAACGCCTGATATCCTGTAGCTGTCCTAATTATACTTCCGTCGAAATTAGCTTCTAATAAAGAGTCCTTACGGCTATTTATCGTATTACTAAATTGAATCTAAAATTGGGAAGACAAACCTGTAAAAGAATTGCAATAATCCAACCGACAATGCCAAGACAAAAACACTTAGATTTACTCCCAACAAATAAACAAAACAATATGAAGTTTATTGTACTTAACGCAGACGACGGGCTTCTCTCTCAGCTTCCAGAAGTGTGAGGATATCTCCTTCTCTGACTGGGCCCTTGACGTTTCTGATGATGGAACGGTTGGAGTCGTCGAGGAATTCAACGCGGACTTGAGTACATTGTCCTTGTGATCCGGTACGTCCCAAAACACGGGTAACCTTGGCGAGCTTGTTTGGCTTGTCCATTATTTGCAAGTGGAGACCTAAAAGTAAAAAAAAATAATATAAACCCATACCTTAGATTTAATATAAAATAAGTGTAAAGAATAATAAGGAAACATAAGGAAACACAAACCAGTTCTAAAGACAAAAAATCACGATTCTTCAATAAACTAGCAACGAAAGGCGCCAAAACAGAACAAATAATGTAACGCTCGCCGAAATAAAGGAAATAAGAGTCTCGAAAGTTTAAAAACTGCAGATTTACGAAGAATAAACCGGAAGAAAAACGATAAAAACTTCACCAAGATTGCCAAAAATTCTGAAAAAATTATTTCTCTTTACCGTAGTTTTGAATTCTTTTGGCATTGTTAGTTTTCGTGGTGAGACGCACTAGAGAACTAGTGGCTTGATTAAATGGAGGCAACTTGTGTCATCGGTATTGAAAATGATCAGTCAGTATCCAAATTGTTGTTACAATGATTATGTTATTAGGGAACGGATGAGAATGTTTTATCCTTTCCATTTACAAGTTATGTAGGCCACATAAACACGGAAACCTCGACTAATCTGTTAAATACAGTATTCACGTTGTTACGTAGCCCCCATTTTATAAATATATTTGTTGGCATTTTGAAGGACCGCCGGTTGATGGCCGTATATAGCATATGGATTAGCGACATAAAGAAGTCCGAGATTTTGGGGATTTGTGAGGTTTAAGTCGCCAAAAACACTTTTTTGTGGATTGTTGTTCTTTGGAGACGATAGGCCTTTGGTTGGATGAAATGCAGCAAGAGAATTTAGATTTGATACTTTTCTTTCATGGGGTTTTTTTCAATTTTGAGACATATTGAGCTCCACGATGAACGGTGACCAACTTCTCAATTTATTTATAATGCAACTGTAAGAACGGCCTGAAGATGTCTGTTAAGGGTAAGTTCAAATTGTGACCACATTAAGCGACATTACGTAATTTGCGGACCGGGACTGTTTTCCGGTCTGGATTTGTTTGCCGGGCAAATAAGCCTAGATCCCAGCATTCGCCCACGAGATTTTTATTATGTAATGAGCCCTCCTCTTATTTGCTCGTTGTTTCCGGCGTTACAAAATACTGTATGAACTCCGTACGAACTAAGTCCTCTATTATCCCTCGCTGCTTGGATCGCTTGATGATTAAAATATATGTAAATCCGATGCTTTCTTATGAGGATTTGGGATCGAAAAGGGAAACTAAAAATAGAAACAACTTTACAGGGTAAGCCAGGTCGAACTGTTTTCGAAACGGAACATAACCATGCCATTTTTTGGCTTAAAGAGAAGCCAAAAGCATGCTTAAATTCAGTCGTGTCCTAGACTTGTATACTGTGAGGTTGCGTCTTATAAGGCTCGAGCCAGCTGCGGCGGATCCTTAAAGTTATAACCTCAAGTGTGGTGGCACCTTGGCCACTTGAGCAAGGGTCATAGCGAGTACAAAGACGGCCCGCCAAAGATTCCGATGGCCTGGCCTATTACGCAACGCCTCAAGTGCAAAACTTTGCAGCCAAATCCATCGTCAACATATTTCTTCAAGTATTTTTTTGTCGATTGATTGCTTAGACAAATAAGGGAAGATGTAAAATGTTATATTGTAATTTACGGTTATTTATGACAGAGAAAGAAGTGGACTGATGTTATGGTCCCATAACATCAGTTATGGGACCATTGCTCTGCATAGTAGATCATGTTTAAAATTGTGTTTGCGAATAGGCCATCTAGATCCATGTCCGTAATAAGCCCCCCACAGGCGTTGTGATTGACAGCTGACACCAATTCTCCAATTTCCAGTTCCCGGTCGCTTCGAGGTGCTAATTAGTTGTTGCGTCCGAACTTGTCGCGCACCAAATATCAGATCCGGGACAGGATTAGCGGATTAATAACAACTTGTTCCCTAAACGATAACACCTGTTTTTCCTGTCCTCGTTATGCAAGGAAATGATGGTTTATCAGATTTTTTTTTTCACTTTTTGTTACAGTATCACCAAGAACGTCGACTTTTAATATTATAATATATCGGAAATTAGTTCATGTCTACCCCATAAATGATCATGTCATTCACACGCCACTTTTCCTAACCCATATCATATCTTTGTTGTATAGTAATTACTTGTAATCCAGCAACTGAACGCAGTTTCTCGTCATTTAGCGTTTTTTTCGCTAATCGTCGTATGTAAAGTTGTCGGATTGACGTCCGAAGCCGGAGGGATTAGAAGCGCATTGCCGCAGGGGAAGAAAGAAACCCGGATTTGTGAGCGGATTATGGCCAGAGATGTAATAGAATGTTGGTAGATATATTAGGAAACATTCCTATTACTGTAGGGCCTGAAAGAATGGGATGAGTAATGTCTGGGATGCGTGACAAGCATGATAAGGGAGCGTGTTAAGCTCGGGGAATGCGGATTACACGTATTTGCAGACATTTGGCTACAAACGGAAGGAATCAGTTTCAAACAAGATTATCATCTTATAATCCAGAAGATGATAATATTCTTTTTTTCCTGTAAATGACAATAAAGAATGTGGGACTATTTGTCAATGCACAGGAAACGTATACGATAAGGGATGGTAGGGTTATGCAATGGCGAGAAATGGGGTCAAGTTCGAGAGCGCGGGAATCATTGCGCAAAGTTTGCCTAAAGATTAGGGCGAACCATTTGGATTTTCAGAGTTGCGGTTGTAGCGGACAAAGCGTTTTCTTATTGTTGTAGTAACCAGTTTAATTATTTTATTCAAATTACTGAAAGGTCAAAAAATTTTTTATTCGTCATGATAAAAAAGTCTACAATGACAATGATTACAATATAATTCGGTTTCCATTTTATTACGCATGACCTCGTAAATTGATAAACCTATAATCCCACAATATTTTATCACCATTGATATTGCGCAACATGCCCAGCAACACCTTTCATTAGTAAACTAAATCATATTGCCAAATCAAACGCATAATAAATAATAAAATATAATTTATCACATCACATAATCACCACAAGAAAGGGCATGTCATTGAAGAAAACAAGACGTAAAAACAGATGGAAAACTTCCCCGCCGCATGCTTACTGTACTGTTTTTTGTCGCCATCGAGATCTCGGGGGACTCAATTATTTCGATATTGTTTTGTCCCGCACACCTCATCAACGGAGCTATGAGGCAGTGAAATAAAAGAGTGGCGGTCCTCTTTAAAGGGCGTTTAGTCGATCTGGATCAAGAAATTCTAGCATGGATTAGGCGCGGAGCACGGCAATTACGCCCAAACATAGCGGCCGCTCCATTTTTTTGCGGGGATTAGCCCACTTGCATGCAGCTGTGGGCCGTTGAGATCGACCACGAATCCGACCGGTAGCTGCTCCTCTGACCTCACGGGGACTTCAAAAAGGCTACGAATCCATGACTAGCAGCGATATGGCCAAAGGTAACGGAGATGATCCGCTTAATTAGATCAACGTCTTCATTACTCCCCGGCTATGGGTTGCGTAACCGAGAAATGATCGCTGACCAGCGGTAAATTACCATAACCACTTCCCCTTCGATAAGATCTGTGCAGGTGCCTGCCCCTCTAATTTCTGCCATTTTTTCGCCTTCTTTTGATTACATGGTTATGGAAATCGGCTCTGGATTTAGGATCGGGCCAACTTCGATTCAGATTTTATCGAAAACAGATTTTCGACCAATTATTATGTTAGATGGACCAAGTCAAAATACAAAGTGTTTTTCCAAAAACTAACCCGGATTTTGAAACCAAAAGCACAAAAATTTTTTCGAATTCCATGGCCCAAAAGTAAAGCAAAGTGCACTCCAGGGTTTCGCATACTTTGCGGCAACAATTACACCCCGAACTTTCATTGAGTTCCTTTGATATTTTTAGTCTCCCTAACTTTGATTTAGAAAACTAGAAGTGCGTGGTGGAACTTGATGAACTTTGAGAGATAGTAATAGAGTAAAGTGAGTAATTGCGCAAGCGCTTATAAACAATAGGTGTCAGCCGAGCACTTCAAGATGGACAGCGTAAAAAGCTGCGGTCAATTTCGGAATCCATAACGCAAACTGATGCAACTTCGGTCGCTACGGCCGGGCCAAGACAAAGGCTCTAAGTTTTTTTGCTCTAGAGGAAGACCGCAAACCGCTTTTGGATCCCGGCTACGACGCTGATTGGTCGATCGCGCATTAAAATGGGCGGACCCCATCGAAACGACGGTTCACCAAAATGGTCGTGGGACAAAACTGACAGTGAGGGAGGCCTAAACAATGCTAAAGGGATTGTTTCGGTGCTGATCCCACAAAGCTTATCGGCCTTCTTATCTGGGATTGTAACCGGATTAACAGAGTTTTGGTGTAATTTCTTGGCACCGAGCCGAATTAGATTATCTCCTCGGGATCGCTTTGACATTCCGCTGATTAAGCGGGCCCGATGAACGCCTGAGGATAAGCTGAGCTGTTTTTTTATTTAAAGGACCTAAGTTTAGACCGTCCGTTAAGTTTGGCATTGTCATTGTTATCACTTTTGCTTTGTCGTTTTCAGTCATCTAAGGGGTTACTTTCCGTTATTTTACTTTACGTTTCGTATACTAGCAATTCACCTCTCCAATTCCAAACTCAGTTTTTGGTTTTCCGATATTTTGCTAAAAGTTTGGGTCGCTCATTTAAGCGCTGTTACCATCGCGCACCCATCGATAATCCCCCCACTGGCGTGAGTTCGAGACCGGACCTCGATTGGGGGTCCTTCCCTGCCGATCGTGAGTTTGGGTTTTCGCACCAAAGTTAGTTCATCTGGAGGCTTGTAGGTACCGTATCATCCCCGAGATTATCTCGCCTTTATCTGACGCACTCCCCGGCTTCTGGAGCGTCTTAGCCCCGGCTTTCCAGAGGGTTGCGGAACGCTGTGGGGATTGCGTGAATTGTTTTTAATAGGCTTAATATCATTTGATATTTACGAACGGGCTTTACCCTGCCGTCTTACGGTTTAACCCATATTAGAGAGAGCACATCCAAGATTATATGTTGTTATGCCCTTATCCAAGATTACACTTTATGAGGGAGGTTTCAGGCCATGGATACCAAAAAAGAGATAAATGAAGATGAAGGGTCGGAGAATGAACAGAGCGATGATAAGTTGAATATGGCCAATTCGATCCTTGATTTCAACACAATGTGTGCAGCGCCATTCCAACCATTCGGATCATATCCATTCGCTCCATTTGGAAGTCCAACAGCCAGTTTGGGAACTTACAACACCAATGTTTTCAATTATTTTTCGTCCCCAACGTCCTTTAATTCGACTGCAATTCCAACCACAAGCGCGTCATCGATTCAAGGGAGCATAAGGTAGGTCAGAAGATAAGGTCGTACATGGATTGTGCAGTGATTCTAGACGCAATAGACGTGAAAGAACAACGTATAACAGGAATCAACTGGACGTTTTGGAGAATCATTTTCTAAGGACATCCCAATATCCCGATGCGTTTCAACGAGAAAATCTAGCTCAACAAGTGAATCTGCCGGAGAGTCGAATACAGGTAAGAATGGTGCAGTTTGCGTCAAAATGACTTTGTTTTGCCACATGATTTGTAATAATCCCCCTTTTCTTAGGTATGGTTCAAAAACCGGCGAGCCAAACATCGTCAACAACAGAAGCAAAAAGAGATGCTTCAAAAGTCAATGGCTGCTCGTCGAAACAAGGGACTCATGTCGTCGCCTGCGATCGGTCAGCCAATGTATCATAGCGACTCTACCGACACCAACACATCGCCTTCGGCTTCAGCGTGCTCATCCAACAGTGATCCCGACAAATCGGACATCAAGATCGACCAAAAAGCCGGCCATGACTCCGACTCGGAGAAGAATATTTTCTTTGGTCCTTCAGGCAGTGTGATGGACACTGTAGCCGGAAACTGGTTCAACGCGGCCTCGAATCCGAGCAATGTTGCAGGTAGACAAAGGGGCGAGTGCAGTGGGGATATTAAATATAAATAACGGCTTGCGTGGAAGGAATCTTTTATTCCGAATTGGACTCGCTGGCGGCCCAAATCACGCGAAGCCATTTACTTGGGGGATGCACCCCCGACACATAAGGGCCAAGATAATTTGGATGGGGAGGGATTAAGACACAACTTACCTTGGCCTCTATCTGATGGATGGGATTTGCTGACGTGAACAGCACAGAGGACAGGGAGGGGACATGGATTTACAGAGTATTGGGATTTGGGCGCTGGGGGATGGCACTCCTCAAACATACGCAGTTTTTACATTACTTTCAGGCTGGGTCAACCCCTACGGCTATTCCTGCCAGGGGTTCGGGCTCTACAACGCGTACAATCCGGTTAACCAAGCCTCCTCCGACGCCGTGCCGCGCTATGCCGGTAATCAGACATACTACGGGTCTGATCCTCCACAAGATTATAATCAAGAATGAGCTGTGTTTGTGACCTATTAAGCCGCTTTATGTCCTCAGGGTGTTTACCGTGTAATGCGATTAAGGTTGGGGCGGCGAATGGATTTGGAATTCGAATCAGTTTTGAATTTTTAGTGGGATATCCAATCTATTCTTAAATCTGCGTTTCTGCCAATAAGTACTTACAATTAGAAAGAAACTAAACTATTATCTTACGTTATTCTACGTATGTTCCTTTTGAGACCTTCAATCCACTGCCTCAATCTTAGAGTTTCGACTTACTCAACACCCTCAGGGCATAAACCTCTAAAGAATACTGTATTTTATTTATTTTACCTCCAATAAACACCATATCCTATGGCTGTTAGTGACGTTTGATTGTGGTTCGAGAACCGCGAGATTTCTCTATTTCTCTCCCTCTTCTGACTATTTACCCATTTCCAATGTTATTTCAGTATGATCCAGAACTTCCAATCCGAGCTGGTCGGGAGTCAATTCAGTTTCGGTGGTTATACTGGCTATGGCAGTAATCCATCGCCGTAAGTCATCGTCTTGAATTTGGAAGCGTCAAGATTACTGTAGATATTTTGTAGGCTAAGCATTATTGTATAATTTCGAATCAAAAATTTAATTTTCACGGCATTTGAATTGAAACAATATGATTTTACTTTCAGGAACAATTACAAAACACCACCGCCAGGCAAAAGAGAGCGAACGAAGTTCAGTCAGACGCAGCTAACATGGCTGGAGAAATACTTCGAGAGCTGCGAATACCCTCAGGCACAATTACGTGAACAGATTGCTCAAGAACTCAGTCTAACAGATGTCAAAGTTCAGGTGGGTAAACGTTTTGGATAATTCTGAATTTGATATTATACATAATAGTTATCGTATATATAGTAAATGCTAATATGTTCCCTCCTACGAACAATTAAATGTAAAAAAGCGTTGAAATGTCGTCTAAGGGCTTTCGAATTATTGCACGTTCAACTGAACGTTGTTATGACCTGATTTAGGTCATTTTCAGGAATTCAGGATCCTAAATACAAAGCATTTTTCTTGCAGAAGAGATAAGCCTCGTCAGATAAAAGTAAATTGCAGCTAATTAGATTTCAGTAAAGTAATGACGAACCCCTAATTAATTGCATAACTCGTCTAAGGACTTCTAATCCCTACCATTTCCAGGTATGGTTCAAGAACCGACGAGCGAAGAAACGACAAAAGAAAAAGTTCGAAGACGAATTGATGAAACGTGGTCATCGAGAGTCCTCCGAAGAGACCAACAACAACTCCATCTCCACCCTCAACTCCCTCTCGACCTCCGTGAATGGCACCAATTCGGCAATCAGTGCGGGCTCGGCCAGTAGTGCCAATTCAGTGGATACGACAGAAGACGAAACAAAATACATTCCACAACTACAGATGCCATCACAGATCGATCCATTGCCTGTGGCAACAAGTATGCCAATGTTAGCGCTGACCCCGACTTTGACAGATATGAGCGCCATTAAATTGGAAAACATTGGCCAAAATGAGGCACTACTTACAGACACCTCTTCGATGGGGCTAAACCCCTCCTTTGCATCGATGAATGGAGCCAATGCCCTTCAACCCCCTGCAGGCTCAGGTCTGAATGGATCGACAATGAGTTGGATGAACTACTCCAATATCTTCTCGCCCTACTCTTCTCAATTCGGATTCCCGTCCTATTCGTATCAGAGTGCGGCACCGGTCAATCCCTACGATTACAATACTTTGGGGACAGCCGCACCCAATTACTACATGAACACGCCCCGGTCGGACCTTTCCAAGTTCTGAATTACCTCAGGCAAGGTCCAGGAAATTTTTATTGCTGTACATCCCACTTATTCCACGCACAAATTCTCAGAAATGGTGTCGCTTTAACCAATTATTCTGTCCAGTGATACTAGTCTTTTAATAATAATAGTTTTTCGTCTATCAACGTATGTCTAAGGTCATAATATTTCTGTCACAACTATTTCCTTTCCCTTGCCATCTGTACTTTCTGACTTTTCTATTAAATCTAAGAGCCTTTTCTATCTTATTTTTTATATCTTTCACATTGCTTAAAGTATCACAAATTTTGGTTACATTTCATTCTGCATAATGTTATTGTAGGCCTTGTTTTTGTAAAATAAATGATGAATTCTAAACCTTCAATTGTCACATAATCATTTCCATAGACTTCGTTCGCCAAAATTAGTCTACTTAAAACAACGCTAAGCTGATAATTGCCTTGGAAATGCCCTCTTAAATGCTCATTTTCCCCCTTACATTCGCCATAACGGAGTTAGGACCCAGCTGAAGCGGGATTCAACAAGTGAAAAGAGGATCATTGACCCTTGAAAGGGCTCTTGAATCAGCGCTTTTCCTTTGACTTTTCGTTGCGTATCTTTGCAAATAGACCGCCATCATATTCCAAGTCCTCGCTAGGGGTTTTGTCATTGGATTACGGTACAAGGGAGCGGCGGAGAAAAGAGGGATACAAGTGCGAAAAGTGGAGATTTCCACAAAAATGGGATTAGGTTTCAATTACAGGGGTGTTACGGAATGTCAAGGTTATAAGAACAAGAGGTATCATAAAAGGAAATATGCAGACCCGACAAACAAGACACGTAACAACAAACGAAAAAAATTTATTGAAGATTACAAACAACAATAATTAATTAAAAGGTCAAAACAAAAGGAAAATAAATTAAAGTTCATCAGATTCTTGAGAGGGATCGTGTTCGGGAGTCTCGATAAAATCGAAATCATTCGAGAATTGGAGCCGATAATCGTTGGTTTCCATCGCATCACATTCAATGGGATCCTTATATAATAGTAAAATAGGAGGATCGCAACCTAAAACAATACCTCTTGTATTCATTTAAAAGACTAACCGTATGCTGACACCAATGGTGTTTCCAAAAAATCGCAATTTGAAAATCCGACGACCTCTGAGGTGAGATAATCTTTGAAATGCTCTGGCCACATTTTAATATTCTTGTAGTTTTCTTCGATCTTTTCATTGATTTTGGAATCTTTTTTGTATCCAGTGGAACTCTGAGGTTCCAATATGAAGAGGCCTCCTTGTTTTAGCTGTCTGAATACCCGTTTGAAGAACCTTTTCAATCCCTTGTCTCCCGAATTCAAATGAATCCATTTAGTGATTCCAAAAGCGAGTATAACATCATATTCGGGCTTTACCTAAAAGATACAAACATTAATGTGAGATTCAATAATAAGAAGAATGCAAAAACTATTAGCCCAACTTCCTTACAGTATCCAGAAGACTGTCATCTGTAAGAACATAATTTTCCTGCCGAAACCAGACATTATTGGGATAAGAAGTGGTGGATGCAGTGGGAGGGAGGCAGATAGGACCAAACCGAAGGGCGAATGAAGCAGGAAATCTGTTCACCACCTAAATCAACTGTTTACTCTCAAAAAAATGAAATAAAATTAACAATAACAAAAGCACTCACTTTAACATCCTTGTCATAAAAATGTCTGATGTTCTTCCTCGCTGCGGCAATTAAATGCGGATCAATGTCAACTCCTAATATAGAGCTCGGTTCAAACTCTCTTGCAATTGACAATGTCAGGTTCCCTGCATTACATCCAATATCTAACACATCCTTCCCGTGAAACCAGTCTTCACACATAAAATTTGTCCTCCCATCAGTGTAGAAAGGATGAAGAGTTCGATGAAAGTAATTGTAGTTACCGTACCTGTATTTCTCTCTCATTCGCTGTCGATGTTCTCTTCGTTCTCCGGCATCCTGAGTTTTGGGTTCGGATTTCTTTTTGATCAGAGTTTTAGAAGAGAATTTGCGCTGCAAAACAAACTTTAGTTATTGAAATAGAAAGTGAACTGAGTGTAAAAACATAAAATACCTTTTGAATGCCTGGCTTCTGCTCCTTATGATCTCCCTTCACGTTCAACGGGTCTGTTAGCGTCCCTCCAACTGGATTTACATATCCTGGCTTTGGTCTTCGAAGATCATACGTCGTTCCTGTATGCCGTCGTCGCGGTGCTGATCCATCCAATGCCTTTCGTTTTGACTCATTCATCTGGGAAAATGATAAACAAAATTCCTTCACTATCAGTATACCTGGGACACTAAACCAAGGTTTAAAACTTCAATGTAATAAGACTGGCATTTATTAACAAAACACATTAACAAAAAACAAACAACGTCCTATTTCTCTTCCTCCTCGGGATCTTGTCCTGATGCTAAACATATTAGACTTCAATTATCTTTAGACCAGAAGAGACTTACGTCGAAAGCATTGCGTCCGAACGGCACATTGCATAAATTGAATAAACTTCTCTGCACATTCCTCTTTATTCATCTCATCGTCTTCTGCGGCCTTCTGACAACTAATTGCTTGTCGAAACTCGTGGCCACAAGGACTGGCAACAAGATGAGCCACACAATGACACTCGAAATTTACCGTCCCATCAGGATTAGTCGGTCCTAAAGATAAAAATTAATATGACAAGATGAATACCTGGATTATAGTCATCTATGAGTTCCTCTATTGGCATCTCCGCTAGGTTCTTCACGTAGCCATCAGTTATTGGTTTCTCAAACTCCTCCTTTGTCATAACATACTGAAATAATATTCGAAAGGGCAAAACGTCATACTAACCTCGTGGTAGTCCCCTTGTTTAGCCATTGAGATAACCACTGCAATATGCTTCCTCGCTTTTTTAAACAAGTAAATCTCGAAAAAAATAAATTGCACTCAAATTATTTTTTTAACCGCAGCCTGCCGAGACACGTTATACGATTGAACATGTCAAATTAATCACTGGAAGAGCGTTCTTCTCTCAAGTTCGCATGACCTTATATGGACCTATTGGTTTACACATAATTAATCGTGTCAGATGATGTTAAACTGACTTTCCGTTAATATACGCGCGTTCTTTGACTATGTCGAAATGCGCCCACAGTTCAAGGAATTTCTTTCTCAAAACTTTTCATTCACAATTCGTGTTGTGAAAGAGTAGTAATCGGGTTGAATGGACGCAACTAGTCCGTTGGGCTGGTCGTCCTCGCAGCTTGCAGGATGGTTGAGTGATCAGGGATTCGAGGGAGCTATTATTGAACTTCTCACGGAAATCCATGGTGTAAGTCAACAGTTCTAAATGCCTAAATTATATTAAAGAGTTTAAATTTTATGGAGAATTTTCAGTTAGATGGGCCAATGTTTGTAAATTTGACAGAAAATGATCTCCGACAACCTCCCGTGGCATTAAAGAAACTGGGAGATATCAAAAACTTGATGAAAGCTCAAGTGCAGCTCAAATCCGTAGTTAAACTTGCATTGAATACTGAACGTAGGGATAGCTTAAGCGATGGAACAGAATCAACTAGTCGATTGCTTCAAACGGCTTCAGAAGATAGTCTAGAAGATTTCTTTGGACGTTCTACTGTGTAAGTATAAAAATCTATTGGTTTTTAAATTTACTTGTAAAAAATGAAAAACATGAAACTCTAGGAAGTCCATGAAGATGCGATGTGGTCTAATGACGAAAGAAGAGTTAATTCGAAGTGTGGAGAGTCCGGACACTCAAGTGAAATCGTGGATAAAGTTGCTGGTCGCATGTTTTTACTGCCTTTTATCTTTGTGGATCACGGCCTTGGTTATGGTGGTAGTTCATGATCGAGTTCCGGATATGAAGATGTATCCTCCGTTGCCCGATCTTGTTCTTGACAATCTTCCTCTCATTCCTTGGGCTTTCGAACTCTGTGAGCTTATTGGTGTGGCATTAGCTGGTCTTTTCTTAGCGATTATCATTTTTCACAAACACAGGTGAGTCCGATATTGTAAAATATTGTTTGCTTTTTAGGGTTGTTATTTTACGACGATGTTTTTCATTGTTTGGCACGGTATTTCTTTTGCGATGCGTTACTATGCTTATCACTTCCTTATCAGTTCCCGGAGTGCATCTTGAATGCACGGCGAAGGTGAGTGGACATTAATTCGAGGGAAAGGAGATAAATCATCAAAAAACTTTTCCTATATGTTTTTGCATTGCTTTCATGTCTTATAAATAGATCTTAATTTAAAACAGTGTAAAGGAATATTTGCAGAATTATGAAACCATATCAGCGAAGATCAAACAAGCCTACCATATCTGGTCTCATCTGGGAATGTCCATTCAAGGGGTGAGGACTTGCGGGGATTATATGTTCAGTGGGCATACAACATCAATTACATTACTCAACCATTTTATAACAGAATGTAAGTCACTTTTATATTGTCAGTTTGGTCTTTAGACACCCCAGAAGATTGGTATGGCCTTCACACGATGACATGGGTATTGAATATCTTCGGCATCTTCTTCATTTTGGCAGGGCATGAACATTACAGCATCGATGTGTTTGTCGCTTTCTATATATCTTCTCGACTTTTCCTCTTCTATCACACCTATGCGTATCATCATGCCAATTTGTCTTTCTCAGATTGGAGGGTTCGAGTTTGGTATCCCTTGGGATGGTAAGTAATCATTATTAATGTCACGATATTACATGAATGAATTTCGTGTGTAAACATAAATATTTTTAGGTTCTTTGAGTCCGGTTCGGTGGGTCGTGTCGTCAACGAATTCGAGATCCCGTTTATGGAAAAGGCCGAGGGATTGAAAGAAAATGTGTTTAGAGTTACTCAGCTTGTTCCCAAAAAGAATTCCGTCGACAGAAAATCCGAGTGAAGCGCTTTTTAGTACTTACGGTTGTTAGTTCTAGTTTGTAAAGAATTTTATTGTTATTAAATTGTTTTTAGACGTCTTTCATATATTAATTTATACTATACTATACTTAATTAATGATATCATTAACCAAAATCTGTTTTTTTTTGACATTGTATTTATACATTTTTTGAACATGGCAGAACTATTTTCAATATTACTACTTGCAAAGTTTGTTCAAATTCATCTGGTAGAGGTACTTTACACCCAAAGAGTTGTAAAGCAACCCTAAACTCTAAGTCCCAAAGTTACCTAGTTTAAAACGAATTGATAGGGAAAGTACAATTTGGGATTATATAATTTCGAGAAGCATTTGAGTGTTGCGTTCACCAATCCATACTTGTAATATAAAATGTTGGCTGCCTCTTCCTGTATTATAATACGTTTGGAGATATTACGAAGCGCTTTTTTCTCAAGAAACCGCCGATTTCTATGACCGAATGTTCTGAACCGTGTAACCGGCTCCCATTTCCCTCCCTGCACTGCAAGTTCATTCTTAATAAACGAGGTGGAATTGCACTTTAACGAGCGCCAAAAACACGAAGGGCATTCGGCGGGCCGTGTATGTGTGATGAACCTACCTGTTCAAGTCTCCTTTCCGCAAACAAAACCACCTCTTTTTTGCGCGCTCTTGAATCCACACTCGACGTTATGTTCGAACCGCCCTCATCCTCGCCTCTTTTCTCGTCGCTTCCACGCAAATCCTCATCCAAATTTTTGTGAATTTCCTGATTTTCCCCGGCTGAATCACAGTTTTTTCCCTTTTTTTCCAATCAATCCGTCTGTTTTTTTGTTGGCATGGAAACTTTGGTGTGCTTGTGGTTAAGAATATAATAATAAAAGAATTGCGAAATCTGGGGCTCGGAGTTAATAATACCGCTCTGTTGTGTACATGCAGAGGCCTGTGCTTGTGATGTTTTGGAGTATTTTTGATAAAAATCAGGGCTAAGATATTTTATAATAATTTTAGACGTTGTATACAAAGAAAGGCATTGCTGAATGACCAGAGATCGCTTCAAGGAATTGCAGGTGAGTCCAGGATTTGTTAAAGCAGTTTTTGCTATTGATAGGTAAATGTTATAAAAATGATGGTCTGCTGAGAAGCTATTGACAAAAACAAAGAAGCGGGAGTTAGTTTCATAATTTTACGTAATCGTGTGGTTGTTTTATAAACGCACTCTTAAAGTTGTTTCCCTTATTGTTCGAAATTGAAAATTAGATTTCCAAAAAATTTTTGGAAACGATTGAAATTCCGCCACTGGCGTGAAGGAAACGACAAGCCCGAATGTGTCCGATCTGTCTCACCTATTCTGACTACGGCATTCCTAATGTAACCTTGTCTGAGCCCCCTCTCTGATTTGGATCCTGAGTTTTCTGAGTCAGTAAATAATATGATGACGATTCGATTTCTCCGGGAATATTATTATTTACAAAAGCTATTTAAATAACCATGAGAGGGCTCTGAAGTCGGTATTAGTCAAAATATGGGGAGGAGTAATGCATGAAAGGATTACTTTTTGTATCTGTGCAAAGAAATCTTTTTTGTTTGGTCAATGACATTAATTTTACATGGAAGTTTTTGAGGGGCTTTTCGATTTTAATAAAATTTAGCTCAAATTCATGTCCACGAGCGTCAATTAGTGGCGTTTGATAGATCAGGCGCGCAAAAGTTGAGAAAAAAAGATATGACTAAGTCACTCCTACCACTTGCCGTTTTTATATCAATTGAGTATAAAGTGTTATTCCTTCAGGAACGAGCTTGTCAAGATGCCCCCGTCCAAGTCGTGATTGACCCCCGAACCCTCCCCAACGACGACAACGCACATACCATGGATATTTTGAATCAGACCGAGGAAGTCCGTCAATCGATTAATCGTCTGGAAGAACGGATAAAACATTTAAATCAGAAACAAGTTGCTGTTCTTGGGAAAACCCTGGTCTCTCCTGAACAGAAATTCGAATTGGAAAGAGCAATCGATGAGATCAAGGAGCATATTAATGCCCTAAGGCCACGAATCCGAGAGATTGATTTGAGTGTTCGCCAATATGAAAAGTCGGAAAATGCAACAGTTGCACAACTACGGATACGAAAAAATCGATGTGAACAATTGAAAATGCGACTGCAAGAAGTATTGCATCTTTTTAATAATACTCAAGTCGAATACAAGAGGAGGGTATCTAGTAAGTTATATAATTTGTAAATATAAACGTTTTTTAGGACGAGTTAAGAAACAACTGGATCTCGCCGGTCAAAATCTAAGTTCCGAAGATGTTGATCGTATGATGGAATCAAATTCGGAAGAAGTCTTTTACCGTGAGATCAACCCCTTGACTTTGTCTGCTCAAAATGTGCTGGAAGACGCGACCAGTAGGCATAATGAGATTCTGAGGTTGGAAAGAAGTATTAGGGAGCTGAATGACATCTTCGTTGAGGTCTATGAGTTGGTCTCCATGCAGGTTTGTTCATTATTAATCATAATTTCACCAAAAAAAAATTTTATGATGAGACTCTTAATTTTAGGATTCCCTGGTCAATAATATTGCCAAGAATGTTGAAACAGCCGCCGAATACACACATCAAGGCAATCAGATGATAACTCGAGCTGTTACCTACAAGAAACAGGCCCAAAGAAAGACGATTATCCTCGTTTTGGTGTGCATTGGAATCGTTTTGGCACTACTCTTACTTATTTTAATTCTGGTAATGCCGCGGTGATGGAGACGCAAACAATGTTACATTACACTTCACACTACAACAACGGGTACATGTTCATAAATTGAAGAATATATTTTTTATAATAATCTCTAATTTTGAGTGAATTTGCAATCAATTCAATCGACGTTCCTTTGATTTTATTATTCAATAAATAACATGGGAATAGACGAACTAAAAATGGAGTTATTCTCAAATCCCCGCAGATCACTCCACGGGAATGATATCAACCAAAACGCCTTACAACGACTTTTCTTTTGCGTTAAAATTGTGGCATCCCCTTAGAAATAAAACACGAAATGCTTCCCGCAACCCAAAGATAAGCAGATTTGGGTTTAAACGAATTAAAAAGGCTTCGAACCGCCTAAAAGCGGCTATTTCCAGACGAAAATAGCATTAAAAACATCATTCTGGCACTAAAGATAGGCCGCTTAAATGCAGGAATAACAGTTTGAAAGAGGGAGTAATCTCCGAGAATTTCCTACTACTTTTTACAACTATGTACAAAGTCGCATTTTGTTCATTAAAAAAGAATGTTTCCAAATAAATTTTGTGCGAAGAAGTTCCGTTAAAAATAGGAGCTTTTTGGAAGCAAAGCGCTGAGTTGTTCGCTTGGTTTAGTGTCAGCGCGTCGGACTTTTGAGTTGGTCTGTCCCGGGTTCGAGTCTCAATGAAGCCATCTTTACCGAGTTCTGACTACCATTCATTCATAAACCCCATGAGGAGTATGAGGCATTTGTCTGAGAGACCTTTTGCCATTGATATTACCAAATACTTGTTCCACAGTTGTTTACTTTCATTTTTTGAGCTTTTTTGTCATTAGTCATCTATATAATTAGGAAATTATGTTTTTGAGCGGAGTATTGTAGACTCACAAAACCTTTTAAAAAGTGTCAGTACTATTTACAATATCTGTTCTGTCCATTCATCTACTTTTTTCAAAATATTTTGACTTAGCCATTCGGATCAAAAGAACATTTCAATGAAATTTTTCTCAACTTCGTCGCTCTCAATGGCCACAAATTGCCGGTAGAAGAGTTTAGCAAACCTGACTAAGACTGCCGAAAGTATTGTAAAACGGACTCGGCAGATGTAAAAAAAGACATTCTTTTGATCTCAGACTCCAAAAGGAAAAAAAATTAAAAAAAGTTTTCCCTGAGAAGGTAACCTTTAGTGCCAGGTTCTAATCGATTAATCGGGAATCTGACGGAAAAAACTCCTCAAAACATTGGGAGAGCGAATTCCGTTAATCGAAAGCAGTTTTTTGGATTGGTGCCAGGATTTTCAAGAAAAACAGAAAGCTGGTGACAGGTACCTGCAAATGGGGGGGGGGGGCTTCTAGAGGTGGGAGAGTCATAATACATACTTATTTTTTGTTATGATATTTGACTTCTGGAAATTCAGGAAAGTTTAGCGCCATATTTGTAAGAGTAAAATCTACGACCAGATGACTTTAATATCTCTCTCTAAGCCTATCCTGTAAGCTGTAATGTAATCTAATTTTGCCAAAAATATTTATGAGTCTAACATCCCAGAGTAACCATAGATGGATGACATTGCTTATGAGATCTCTGTGCACTTTATAATCGGGTCAATTCGAAAGTTTATTGCTCTAGGCCTTTAGATCTCGAGCTTGTAGTAAAGAAATCGAAAAAAGAGCGATTTATATCCATTTCCGGCCGCGGGCGGAACGGAAGAAAAATGAGAGATATAATGTTTTTTGGAAGGACACCACACCTTTTGGTCCCTGACTTTATAATGTTGCAAATTTGCATCCTTTTGATATGGCTCTTGGCTGAATTTAAAGAAATAAAAAACTGCGGATATATGGGTGAGTAATTTAACGGAATCTCTTGAACCTCTGATCTCAAGATCAATTTTCTCCTTTACGATTTGACGTGGCCACTTCCACTTATCGTCTGGAGCATTCGAAAAAACAACTTCCGAAATTGGATCGCGCGCACGTGTCCCCACTCGAAGCGCATCGACCCTGAGGGCATGCTCGACCTGAGGTCGAATGGGTAACGGGTGGGGGACTGTCTTCTTCTCCTTCTTCGAGTTATCCGTATTTTCGGTCTTTTCTTGCGGGTTTGACGCAGTTTTCGCGCGACCATCTCGCTCCCTCCGCTCTGCCCGTCTTCTGTGTTTCGCACCACACCCAAAAACCGTCGGAAAATCACGCACGGGCGTTCGGTTCGAGGCGGGGCTGAAGAAAGCGCCCCCTTTCTTGCTGCTGCTGCCTTCGGATCAGGCGATTGCGCTCATCTGGCCCTCGGCTTGTTCCTCAGGTCATTGCGCCCGTTCCATCGCTGATCACCCCCGCCCCGTCCCTACCCTGCCTCGCCAGCCCCCAGAAGACCTTAAGCAGCCGCGACTCGTCGCTTTGTACCTGTCCGCCCTTGACCTTTGCTGTCAGTGTCCGTCCGGTCGTTCGGTTTTTGCTTCAAGTTCAGCGACAGATCCCCTTCGGCTTTGATCTGGCACGTGCTTCGGTGGTTAAGGAGCGGGTCTTTTCTGTTTTTGTTGATTCCTTTCGCAATTCTTGGGGAAATTCTAAAAGAACCCTGGGGGTTTTGGTTTCAACTTCTCGTTAATTTATTTTTTATCTTTTCTTTTTTGCATTTCTTCCCCGCTAATCACCGCTGCGTTGTGAACATTTTTTGCAGTGCAAAACCACGAACAAGCGCTTTACAATTTTTTTTTGAATATTTTGATTGCGAAATCGGCTGACATCATGTCTAACATGGGGTGTAGGTTGATTTGGTTAACATCGGGATGAGGAGCGTTGATATGTTTTATCTTTTCCTTTGCCTCATTTTTGGGCGATTTGAGTCATTGATTTTAAGGCTCTTACTCTCCCCGTCGGCTGATGACTCAATCAATGTCTTTTTTTTGTATTCAACATGCAACTCGTTGCCCCTTCCCATCGTTTTGTAGTTGATTTGTTCGTTAATGAAAGGTCCAGAAAAAGAAGTGTTGGGCGGCCGGTTTTCTGCGGGTTTTGAGGAAATTCCGCGGACTTTTTCGCTTCACTGTACGGTTGAACAACGCTTCAGAAGTGTGTGATCTGAAAAGAAAAGCTGTAGAACACAGTAAATGACACTCGTCACTTACTCTTCCCTCCGTTGTCTTTTTATCGTTTTAAATTTGCGAGAATTTGTAATTGAAAATGGCAAAATGTTTTTTGCAGACAAATTGAGGGAAAATGGTCCTTTCTCTCTCCATTTTTCATTGTGTGTCGCCTTCAAAAGCCGTTTATTGGTTTTTAGCTTTATATGCAAAGCAAAAGCAAAAAATTTTACAAATTGGATGTAAGCCATGGAACATTGAAGCGTTTAATTTTTTGTATATACTCAACTCTAAGTCTGACCTGTATCATAACTATTTGTTACAAGATATAATAATTTATTTGACTTTCTTAATTGCGCGAAAGTACCGTACATATTCCGTACATTTGGGAGGACAACGGGTGTAAATCACTTTTCCCGTGTCCAATAAGTCGTTAGATTTAATGTGTTTTGAAATTTTAAAGTTAATTCGGGCGCCTTACGAGGCAATTCATCGGTTTAGGGGGGTTGGGTTAAACGGGTTGTACAAAACTACTCTAATATGTAGCCAAATTCTCCTTCAGCCATTCACCGATATCTTTTTTATTGACTGATTTTTTCGGTTCTATTTTTATGAGTTCTGTTTTCTTTTTTTGTTCGCCTTAATTTGTACAACCATACCCGCGGGCAGACAAGCATAATTTGGGAGATGTCGGTCACAGATCACCTGTTCCTCGGAGGGCCGGAAGCGGGACAGGGCCGTCGCCTGAGGGCCTTCTCTCTTTGACTCTCTAATTATTTTGATTTTCCGAGGTCTGTCCAATCACTTTTTTCGTTCTGATAACACAGCCTCGAGGTTCTTGTCCTCAGGGCTAATCAATATTCGAGTTGAATATTTATTTCAGAGAATTCTTGAATTCGTTTATCTGAGTTTTGAGGAGGGTTCATTGATGACGAAAAATAATATGAAATTGGGAGGGTGCAGAGAAAAAGCTCTGATAACAATTTCCGGGTAATCATGAGGTCGAGAGGTCGAGGTTATCTGTTTATTTTTTGGGTACGGAAAGTAGCTCCTCGCTTTCTGGTTATGTTATCCATGATTCGCGTTTTGTCTTTATCGATTTAATTAATCCTCAATTGTTCACATTTTTTGATTATTTTGAATTTCTTGAATTTTTCGATACGATTTCTCGGCCCTTAACTCTTTTATCAATCAATATTTCGGAATGACAAAAACATGCCCCGAGGCGATCTTTTTTAGTTGAACCGTTACTTAGGTTGTTTTGGTTGTAAAATGGCTGTTCGGAAACATAAACAATGGCGGAACGGTGCCATCGGAGATTGTGTCCCCGGGAGATGAGTCACAATCTCGACCTCCCCCCTCCCATCAGCCAGTGCCCCCCTTTCTCTCTCCCGATCAATGATAACGATGCGCCTTCCTTTTCCCCTCACTCTGATCTTTCGTAGACATAAGTGTCAATCGTCGTCTTCAATAATATTATGTTGTTCGGGTTCGCGTTTGACGTTGTGACGTTGTTGTGTCGTTAATAATCATCCTTTTATTGTTAACATTTCATTGCTCAACTCTTCTTTCAGTGGCCGGTTTTTCCGTGTTCGTGTTCAACAACATCGCCTGGTCTAGAGAGTGTGGAAAGCGAGAAGAGACCAGAGAAACACGACAAAACCATATAAGGAGCTGTTGGGAACATCAAGAAGAGAGCAGAGATCACCTTCAAAGCTTTACTTTTTTGGCCAAGTCCACGTGACTGACGTGATTTCATCCACAAGATGGCCTCAGCCAAAAAAAGAGTTGAATTGGCCAAACAACAACAGAAAATAAGCGGAGTTCAGATCAACACCTCCGTCGATGATCCCCAGAAATCCATCGACGAATTGATCAGTGCCGGAGTCAGGGATCATCAAAATCGGAATAAACATTTCGAACGGAAAACCAAAGGATACCCCGTATCTTACTTCAACTACCCCAAGAACACATGTAAATCCCGCGGATCCTCAGTTGGCCATTCCCGGGAAGGCTCTTCAGATGATGGCTTCGGATCCTCGGGACGTCAAACTCTCTCACCCAGCTCCATTTCCTCCTCGAATATTGGGGCTCAGAACTTTTCGCATTATTCGCAACCAATCAACGTCGTCCATCAGCGGCAAGCCTCCGCCCCCGAACTGATCAACTACGGGATTGAACAGGGCCACAGTCACCTCTCTCACCCCTCCCATCCACATCATCCTCATCATCTTCCCACACACAAGTGAGTAATCGAATTTGCTTACAAATCGTCTGGGATCTGTTGACGACCTAATATGATAAAACAAATTTCACATACAAAATGTCACAATTTTGACCAATGTATGTATGGCTACTAAAAAGAGCTGGTTAGAAACCTTGAAAATTCTGTAAGAAAATCTTAATCCCAATTCGCGCCCATTTTGATCAAATCTGCAATATTTACTGATAACTTTTGTTATGAAAAGTCTTTCATTATGATTAAAATAATTGGATAACCTTTCAGTCGTTTCGAGTCCGCCCGTGCCCATGTTGGGTCAGCCGGTCTTCCACCAGTCGCCCACTCTTATTCCTCAAAATCCCTCAGCACCGCCGCCCTCCACATTCAGCCCAGTCCCAATCAATTTATCACGAATTCCGGGGATGCAGCCCTCTCTCAACCCGTGTATCATCATCAGCGATCAGCCAAGTCCTGCGACTTTGATGCGGTCTCAAACGCCAGCCAAATCAAGCAGGAACAACCTAGTCCAGCTGCCTTCGAAGACACCTCCCATCTTGGAAGGAGTATGAATCACATGAATTCATTAAGTGGATCTCAACAGCCCAGTTCGTCTTCTTATTGGACTGATCCTAGGGCCAAAAGTCAGTCCTTGGACCCCTTGGCCATTAGTATGGCCCCTCAAAGTAGTATGCATGCGAATGTGGGGACGGGTGTTCATCATCAACAGGCACATTCCTTGAGTGCAATCTCGACTACTCAATCCGATTCAGGACTGGATGATGGACTAGGACCTCTTCCAAATGGATGGGCCAAATCTTTTACGGAGGCGGGAGTACCCTATTTTATTGATCACAATAATAAAACCACTACATGGTTTGATCCCAGAACTTGTAAGTAAAATTCGAAATTTCTGTCTTGCTTTACGCTTACCAAGTCTACGAATATTTTTTATTATATCCAATGACAATGAAATTGATTTCTAGGCCACACTGACAATCCCTCAATCCGACCTCGCAACTCTTTCAAGAAAGCTAGCAGTGGAGAAGCTTTACATTACAGTAATCTCTATGACCAGCAACCCATGTCTGTACAGATGACCCCTCAATATGGAGTAAGCAGACTGTTAAGTTTCGATTATTCTTCAAAAACATTATTAATTATTTATTTTCAGCAACAAACTCAACGAGGAGTCGACCGAGTTCATCAACTAAAAATGGAACGGAATTATATGCAGGAGCGACAACAGCAATTGCAACAACAAGTAAGCGTTACAAGGATCTGATTTTATGTTTTTAGGGTTTATTGGACCAGAAACAACAGAGTCCCCATCAAAGTCAAACCTTTGGATCGCCTCCTTGTCAGCCATCGGATTCTCCTTTTAATAGATCTACCCAATTATACAGTAATCCTATGACCGGAGGAGAAGTGAATATGGAACATTTTGAAACAAGTTACAACAATCCCACAGTAGGTTTTAAAGTCATTAAGGCCATTATGAAGTCATTATGAGCTAGAAATTATGTTTTATCATATCTTATAAACCAAAAAAAATCTTTTTCAGAGGACTTCGTCGAATGATTCGACGTTAGAGAATCAGATGGAAATTGACTTTCAGCAAAACGAACCGATGCATCAGATCGATCCGGCGTTGGTACAGGTAAGATACGATCCTGTTGTAACACTTACAGAATTCTCGAACAGACATGTTTTTCAAAATTAAATCCGAAATAATCGGATTTAAATATTTTTGAGGGAAAGTTTGCAAATAGTTTCCTTTACAAACCCACCTTAAAGTGCATTTTAAAAAGAATTGGAAGGTCTTTGAAATTGTTTTACTACTAGTCAAGTTTACAACGGTTTAAATATTCATTCTTTTTCTCTGTAGATTGGAGATTATAATTATGGAATAGGAGAAGAGCTCGGATCTTTTTATCAAGTTTGATAAAAATTAGGATCAAAAATTGTTAAAACGTATTTTATTTATCTTATCCCTCTACGAACAAAAATGTTGCCGAAAATAGTATTAATTATCGGTGTGCTTTCGACAGAAAACGTCAAATTGACGTCAAATTGCTGTGATTTTTGTCAAATTGCGTCAAATTACGTCAAATTGCTGTTTTGTTGGTCGGAAACTGTCTAACGATTAAACACATTATCCAAGGTAGTATAATGCCTTCAAACATGTTCAAGATCATATAAACATTAAAACAACAGTTTATAACGGCAAAAGGAGTTTAGCAGACCTATTTTGAGATCATCTTCGTCCTCGTTCCCGCTGTTATTATCATCCAAATTTTCATTGATGAATTGAGTCAGTGAAACTGGAGACTTCTTGTAGTAAATTGCAAGAATTTTTGGCGGGACAGTTTTTTGTTGTGGGTCAAAATTCTCGATTTTTTGGCGAAATTCTAAAAAATTCCCCCAAAAAAATTAATTTGACAAATCAAAATGACAGAGCAATTTGGCATAACGAAGATGACGGCAATTTGACAACTTGACGGACGGCACAACCCTAGTATTAATAGATATCTTAATTTTTTAAGTTTAATATTTATTTTGTTTTATTTTAACGTTCTTTTTCAGGACCTGAATCCGGCTGATTTGAATCCACACGAGTTTGATCGTTACCTCCAAATTAACGATTCCCATCAACGGCACACCAGCACCGCCAAGTACAATATCTGAGAGTCTCTTTGCGTGGACTCCTCTGTATTTATCCTATTTATCGCTTTCTTCTGCGCGAAGAAAGTTCTCGCCTCGGGGTGTTTTTTCTCAGCCTTTCCCGACCAACATTCTCCAGTTCCATTCCTCAGTGCAGTTATATTATATTTGTATCATATTCGTTATCATATAATAGATAGTCATCCCTCAACATAGTCATTCTTTTTTCTCATCTTTCAAAAGAACCATAGAATTTTATGAATCCATTATTTGGCGACCGAGACCATATATATTGTAATTAAAATAAAATACGAGATCTATGAAATACCTAAAATTTTTCCTTTTTAAAGCAAATTTCCCTTAGGGCAGTTATTTTAAAATTACAGGATTTTACTGCAAAAGCGAAACAAATTCACAATTAATTTATATTCAAGTGCACTACCAGATGCTAGTAATTTTATTTTTTGAAGACTAAATTGATTTGACACAATACATATGATCTTATCCATGTTTGACCTTAGGCGAGTCTTCATTGATCAAGAAGATCTGTTGAGTTTTAACTTTGGTTTCGAAGGATCTCAGTTTCTTGTTTGTATCCCTCACCGCCCGATTCTGAATTACGGTCCCATCTTGTCGTGGCCGAGGCAATGGGTTGAATGCCTTTAATTCATTTGCCGCGACTTTTCTGATAGATGCAGTTGCTGTTTCCACATTATTCATTGCGATTACTTGTTCATTAGCAATATTGGAAGTGATTGGCTGAACTTGGCCGAGATGAGGCTGGAATTCGAGAACATTCTGGGGATGGATATGATGATTATTGATATGTGCGTGTTGAGGAAGAGGGCTAGGAGAAAGATGAACAAACTTCCTGAATGACAGAAAAATCTCTTCCATATTCTCCTTGTTATTACAAAAGTCTTCGTGGCAAAAACAAACAAATTCAGAGCCTGAGGGCCCAAAGGGATAACAGCCTTGATTCGGGGCTTCGGGAATTTGGAGATTTAGGGTTATCTGGAAGAAAAGTTATATTAGAAATACCTGGTCATTGATCACAAGGACTAAAAAATTTACATTTCTTTCATTTTCACAGTAAAACTCGTAATGATCAACAACTAATGAGCTGAGGCCAGTCGCATTTGACACTCTTGCGGCACAATATGATGTCCCTAAAGTTTAGGTCAGTTTTTTTTATTATTACAAATTTTTGGCCGCCATATTGAAGAAATAATCAAAAATTTTTTTAAGTTAGCAACTTACCCGCAGGGCATTTCCTCATAACTTCAACAAAAGTCCCGCTAAAATCACGAAGAAGGAAATGACAAATCGGCCGTCTTATGGCCTGGGAAACAGTTATTAAATAAGTAGTAATTAGACATAAATTAAACGAGACTAACTTCATAATTCAAGGTGAAACGACGACTGAGGAGATAACCGATAACGAAGACGATGCAAACAGGTTCTCCGATCTCCTTCAACGACCCCTCAGCGATTGCTTTCTTTTTGCTCCAGTTATTCTTTTCACTTAATGTAAGCAAAAACATCAGAAGCGCTCTTTTTTGATGAGTTTTACATTTGTTTGCGAGGAAAAGAAAAGTGGTAACTGCTTCCAATGATCTGAGTTAATTTCGAAATTAATTAGTAGTGAGTCAGTTTACACTAAGAAGACAGGTTTTTGCTTCAGAATAAAAAACAACTTTGTTACAGCAATCTGGAAGGTGCTTAGATTAAAAAAAATGACACAAATTAAGTTAGAGCTTTCAATATCAAATGCGAGATTCTCGGCTCGCGTCTTGCAGAAACTTAAAAAAAAATCAGATCAGAAGTTGTCGAAAAGTTTACTAACTTCGATTGCCAGGGCCGTTGAATAATTTACTTAGCTTTGCCCGTGAAAACAAGCCAAAAATTTCAGAATCTATTAAATTTAGACTTTGGGCACCATTTGCAAGCTGAGGTTAAAAGTTTATTATTATAAAAATAATCCTAGAGTGTGCTAAATGAGATTCCTCTGGGGTTGTCGCGGACTGTGATGAGTATTTAGCCTGAGGGAAGCTAGATTGGCCAGACTTTTCCTGGGTGCCGGTCTACTTGATTCCTGGCTGTTCCGTTGAGAGGAAGTTCGGCGGCCTCCAAGGAAATTTATTTTGCCTCCGCCGAGAGATTGTGTTCTAAAATAAAGAATAAAAATAAGACCAAATCGTATTTTTCATCAAGAAACTATCAGTGATATGATGTTCAAAGCAATCATTAGTCCAATTACGCTCTAAATTGTAGTCCCTACCGTAATCTTGCACTTTTATTTTTGTTATTTCCATTCGAGATGGAATTCCTGGTCGGTGTTACAACCTGAGGGGGGCTCCGATCAGGTGGAGAGGATGTCTGACCAATTGCCGGAGGACAAGGAGATACACTGAGGCTTGCGGCCGCTCTACAATGATATCGAACATAAAAAAGTTGAAAACTTTTGCATTAATTATATTACTTTAACCTCACCTCAACTCCGAATCACTTCTAGCCCTCAATGGAGGGAGTTCATCAATCCTCGACGATCGTTGTAGCGGAGTTCTGAGTCTCAACGACTCCTGGACCCTTTCTTCCAGAGAATGTGCCTTTCTTTGAGCTTCGGCATTCCTAATATCGGCTTTATCTTGCTTTAACCAGTTCACAAATTCTTCTAAATCATCGTATTTCGGTCTGGTAATACATTTAATCATCGTCGCTCTTAATTCTTCTTGATCCACGGACGTGGAGGAAGCCGAGGAATCAGAAGAAAAGTCAGAAGTCTTCTGAAGTGTTCAAATATTTGTCCTTAAACATCAAAATCTAATATTTTTGGTCTCAAATTGCAAAGGTTAAGTGCTTAAAATACGAAGAAATAACTGTTGAATATACAAATGACAAATATTTTTTTGCCATTCTACATACAAATAAATGAGTTGAAATCGAAGCCTCACCTCACTCAGATGCTGTCTTTCCCGCGAATTCTTGGCCAAATGAGGCTTGGCCTGACCTGATTTCGAAAAATTCAAGAGAACACCACGAAATTGACTTAAGTGCACTTCTTGGCCTGGAAATAAATACATTACAAAATACAGGAAAATTAGAAATTCCGGATGATAGATGAATGACAAGGATAATATAAGATGAATCCGCTCACCATCCGGGAATTCAAGAGAAGAATAGCCGCTTCTAAAGAGAGTGTAATACACACTGTTCAGATGCTCTACATGGTCGCGGAGAAGTTGCTCGAGTTGCTGAAAATAATCAGTCATAAAAAATTTTAAAAAACAAATTTAAACGTTCAAATTCGGTAACTTTCAAAAAGTATTTAGAATCTCTTTACCATAAGCCTCCTGGCCATCGAATCATTTTCCCGCATTAAATTGGCGTTGGACCTTGTCAATTGGCCAATTAATTTCTGATAATGTTCATGAGCCATATCCGGGAAGCCATTTGAAGTGGAGGGAGTGGCGCCGATCTCATACATTGAAGAGGAACGATCAGGTGGGGCCGTTATGGAGGAGTGCCAAAGGTCCGAAAAGAATTTGGTCAAAGAAGAAAAAGCGCCCTGGAATACAATTACTCATTAATGGAGGGCTAAGTAGTAATTTGTGGTAAGGACAACGGTATTAAAGGCTTTGCAGAATGCGCTCTGTAAATAAGTAATTCTATTGGGTGGATGATACTGGTACATGCTACCAAAAAGTATAATTCGGTCTTGAATATAACTTGCCCTAAGGCATCATTCGTGACATATGCAAATAAAAATGTAAACCAGGTCGAAGTTAATATAAGACACAAACAGAAACCCTTCAAAAAGTGCAAGCGCTCTAAAACAGTACTGAAAAGACTGTAATTGCAAGAAATTGTCAGTACACAGATTACCGAGTAAATCAGCCAATCGGGCCAGACCTCAAAATGGCAATTAATTAAGCGAAACAAAAGCGCGCGAGGGGAGGGGGGTGATTGATTAAATGCCCGATGAATTAATTGGAAACACCCACAGAACACAACAAGTTGTCTCGACGAACGTTCAAAGTTCACAAATTGGAGGAATTATCCGAATTATGGCTGCAATCGGAGAGCGGCCGAAGGACAGGCCGCTTCGGAAAATTATTTTAAAGTTAGCCGACTTCCTTGTTATAAATATAACTATGCAAACCAGGTTAGGGAGTGGTCCACTTGTGCTGAGACTGAGCGAAGAAGTTCTCAAAAAAGAGAATCGTGACCAAAGAATTACAATTTTCTTTCATCTTCCCCGAATTTGCATATCCCAAATTACAGAGACCCAAACATGGTAATGAAGTAAAAACAGACCGCCATCCATCCCCAGCTCGTATGTTTTGGTTGCCTTTTTTAAACCCCCTCGAGGCACAAATTTCGACCGAATTCGAGGAGACAAAAAATAAAAATTCCAAAGAAAAAAAAACGATGAAGAACGGCAGTCAAATTGGCCGTGAAATGGAAGATACGACCATAAGTGTTCGCGGAAAGACGTGGACACCCATTATGTGACAATTTAGAGACTCAGACAGTAGGATCGGGACTATCGGTTACTTGAAATAATGCAATCGTGGAGAAATAACAATTATAATATAAGAATAATTACTATAATACAAAAAAGGGCAAAAGGACCACCGAAATTATGGTTGGCCCCACCTCAATATAGCAAAGTCACGTCAGAGAAGGCTTCAAAGAAAAGAGTAAATGACGGACAAGAAGTCATAAATACCTGAAACAAGTGTCCATAGAAATGAAATGGTCGTCTTTTATTGGATATTCAAAAGTTTGTGGAATCCCCGGGAAACAATTCAGATTCCCACACAATGGGACCGAATCAAGAATTCAAATGTCAAAACACCGTCTAAACCCGGGGATATTAGACATGCCCGCAAGCCATCGGCCAAAATCAAAATTTAAAATAAATATTTTAATAAAGTTTCGAAAGAAAAAGCTAATTCCTGGTTTAGGATTGGATTTTATGGCCACAAGTGGGCCAAGATTACTGATCTCTGGCCATTCGTAATTCATAATGCAGAGAAATGTCCAACCCTTAGAGCGGCAGAAAGAACGGCCAAACGCTGACAACGAAAGAATGACGGCCTTAAGCCTTTGCAACATCTAAAAACGGACATCAAGACTTAAAGTATGGTCTCAGAAGATGAACCAAAAGAACAGGAATATTGGGCATGGAGAACATAAAGAACGCAACGATATCAAGGATAATGTGCCCAGTATCAGGCAAATTACTTTCCGGGCATGGTTCATGATATCATGGTTTCCGTTAGGGACAATGGAATGGCCAAGTGTACTCTAGGCCATAAACACCTGTGTTAGACTAGATTACATTCAACGTAGCAGAAAGGGCGCTTACAAAACTCGCAATCCTTGGTTTTTGGCATGAGAAAATTTACTATTTTTACTGCCTTTTGGTGAAAAAAGTAAGCTCTTAGGAGGGTTGTTGAAGGTTTCAAGACACGGAAGATGTCATATAATATAAGGTAAAAGGAAGTTCAGCTTTAACCAGGCAAAAGATTTGATCTTCCTATTTAAGAGGGGTCTGCAATTTTAATGACAAAACAAAATTTTACACAATAAAATCCGCATTTTTTTGGTGTGCAGAAGTCGTTATGCATATAGATAAGATACCTTTGCACAGCATGGGGCATATTTACTATGACCAAATTTATGATTTAGAAAGACTTTTCGGGCAAAAATTTGAAAAAAATATATGAGCATAACCTCTAAAAACGTCGTTGTAGATACTGAGCACTTGTTCTATTTTCTCAGTACAACAAAAACTAAAACGTAATCCTTCAAAGTTCAAAACTTTTTGGCTAGTTCTATGAGATCTTCCCCCTCTTATCACTTCTTTCTCAACTTTCAAAACACTCCAAGAAACCCCACTTAAAGACCCAAAGTTTGACATCCAATTCTGGAAAAGACAAAGGGAAAACAAGAATGCCTGAGGGCCTGGGATGCGTAAGGGTTTGGAATGGAGCCGATCCCCGTTCCCGACTTTATTTAATGCGTTCCAAAAAAGTTTGATTTCAGTTCCACAGAATTTGAGAATCCAATTACAGGTCCCAAAGGGATAAAGATAAGCCCGTTATAGCGACACTTCCGCCAGGAAACATTCTACATATCATATGGCATGATGACGTCGGGATCTCGGACATTGGAATCAAGACAAAAACTAATCGCAACAAAATAAAAATTGGGGCGATTAAAAATCACTTTATGATCGATATTCATATTTTTGGGTTATCCAGGCCACGCAGAGATAGATATCCTTTAGAAATTCAATTTGACCTTTGCAAAAAACGCAAAAATAAGTACCAGACATTACAAGAGAGAGACCATCACAAGTAGGGAGAGATGGGCAAAAAAGACATTTCTCTTTTATTGCAAAAAATGTTGAGCCTCAAAATATATCCAAAATCTTTGAAAATTCCAATCTAAAATTCATTCAAAAGAGTTACTCGAGAAAAAGAAGGATACAAACCAGAGTAACACCAAAAGTTTACAACGTTTCTTAACATTAAAAGTAAATTAAAATTAAATTGTTGAAAACGCAATTCAAATTCAGAGTACATAAACAAACACAATATAAATATTACTGCTCAGCATGCGCTGTTACTGAGCAATACTTATAATTTAACCCAAAAAAACAGAAAAAAACTTTTGATATTACTCTCCAAACGTGGCGTTATCTCCATATAAATGTCGTTGTAAATTTGGATGAAAAAATGGAAAAAAATGTGCATCAAAAGCCCCGCGGGCATCGCTTTTCAATAACGCTAATTATCTTTTTTTGAGACGTAGGATAACGCAGAATTACGTAACGGGCATTAATGTTCAAAAAAGACCTGCTTTTACGATTGTTATATGTAGTAATGACTAGAGTAAAATACGATTTCTTACCATTAAAAAATCGTTTTTTAAACAAGAAAAGTACCCCAAGTGCGACGCTCAGATTTTCTTTAAATTTGGCACACATGTCAGGCATAGCCCACATATTAATTCCTGAACATTTTAGCTCGCGCTTTGCAGGCGCGGCCGAGATATTTAACGATCTTTGCGGCCGACAGAGTACGCGAAACGGGGAGAGCGGTCACAGAGGAAAACTCTTTTTGGCTATGACTTTGCCAGTTGCGCGCGGAAAAAAATGATTTTTTGTGGAAACATTGCCTTCTATGGTAGAAATAGGCATGAAAATTTTCATAGCCAAATTCGCAAATTACCGAATTAAGTCAATAATTGAGGGGAAAATTACTTTTCTTTGTTAGAAAACTATAAAATAGGAATATTTTAAAATTAAAAAAAACGCTGGACAGCAACCAAAAAAAATGATTCCTCCCATGGCCCTTCCGTCTGCTACTTACAATAACATAAACACATTATGACCTCACTCGTCGTGCCTAATCGAGTTAGGTAACACCTTTCAATACTCTTTAATACGATTACAATAACGCCGGAGAAACGAAAAATCAGATATTCCAAAGCATTCAAAAGATGACCATGCTATATAAAAACGAGACTTTTTAAAGACCAAATTCTTAGATAGTATAACAAGATGGAAAGCATAGCAAGAAGACTAAAATTTATTATTTCCTTTTCGGGTAAACCATAAATTCGAATAAAAAAGGGAAAAATTAATTTGAAAACAATTCGAGACCTATTTTTGGGCTTTATGGCCACTCAAAAAGTGGAAGAGAAAGGGCAATGACACTGATGTCATTGACGACATTAGTGGGTATTAGTGGAGCGAGTTTGGAAGTAATTTGAAGTTAAGACCAAATTATTAAGGTATCCGTCATTATATCATTTCATAAACCGTGAAAATTCATTTTTATCTCAAAAGCCGACTTTTTTGGTATCAAAGAGAAAATACCAAAAATTCAGAAATTTCGAAAACAAACACTATCCACAAAGCCCTTCCTTAATTAATGCCAAATATGTTTTCCTACCTGATCTCCAGTGAGCGGCAATAATTGGCTGTTCTCATCGAACTGGTCCCCCTCTTCATCATCTTCATGTTCCTGGCTCCAATTTCGACTCTCACTGCTCAGATTCTCATCTTCCATCCCCGAATCGTCGGACAACGCCATTGAGGCAGTGTTCTCGGTCCATGACGCCGAATTCGTTGAGCAGAGCACTGGAATTTGAGATCCGTCACAAATGTGGACGAAATGTCACCAACATTTGATACGGTGACATATCAATGGCGTTGGGGGAATCTGAGATCCCACGCAACTTTTCGCAAACTTAATAAATGTTGCTTTTATTTGATAGTAAAAGTAGTAGTAAGAAATAAAGTTTGAGTACTGAGAAATTGATTCAAACTTTGGCTAGTATAATATAATTTGTTGCAAAATTTATGTTTAAAAAGCAGTTTGGTGGACCATACACCAATGGACTATAATATTGTTTCTGATGACTTCAATTTTTGCAAGAAATGTCCAGCCGGACAAGTGTAATATTACAAATTCAATTATTTCTCTACAAAACAACCCCCAGACATAACTGCACTCGAAATGGAAAAACAACACTTGTATGGGCTTTTCCGCCTCTAAGAAAGTCCAAGTTCTAATCTCTATGCCATGTTTAATATGAAAGGTCAAAGAATTTTTTTCTTTTTACTGTAGAATCCTCTTTCCGGAGAGTTAATTGAAAAAAGAAATGTCATTTTCTAAATGTAACTGAGCAACGACCCATAGAATGGGACAAATGAGATTATTTACCGCCCTTCTCTCTAAACTTTAGGATCTAACTACAAGTTAATGTACCGTAACCAAAAAAATAATTGAAATACGCAACAATTGAATGGAGCAAACTCAGAAGAAGAATGCTCAACGTGTGAATGTGCAATTTTCTTGAAACTTTGTGCAAATAATTCCTCAATGCTATGTTCTAATTTGTGAAAATTTAACTTTTTGCTCTGCAGAGGGAGAGCACTGACATTCAATGATCTTTGGAGACGAAGGATGATAAAATGAAAAGACACCGTCAGAGAAAAAAACGTTTTTGGTTCTTGCCATTTTTTTGTAAAAATTTTTAATTTCACTATCAAAACTTTTTCGTTCCTCAAAAAAATTTGAATATTCCTCCAACAAAAAAAACTTACGATGACTCAGAATCCCGGGTTCCGGCTGATTTTGAATGATAACTGCTTGTTTCGGCATCTGGTTGCTGTCGATGTAGAAGATGGCACTGGTCGCGATACTTTTCCCACTCGAATTTATGTACGCGATCTGATAAAAGTTGCGTGGAGCGAGCTAAAAGAGTAAAATATGATAGTAATCGTTTTAATTCCGCACAAATTCCCCTTTTGTCGGCCAAATTTGTGGCCAAAGACGAGAGCGCGCGACTTCCCGAGAAATGAAAAAGTATAAGAAGTTTGCGGGCCTGAGGCAATGGAGAAAAGGCGATTACAACTCGGCCTTTGATTGGGAGAGGGAGTCATAATCTCTTTAATAAAACTATATTACAACAAATATGGTTAGGACTCTTGACAAAATTATATTATCCATGAGAGATAATAGGCCAAAAAAGGCATCAAATATCTGCAAATTAACCGTAGGATGTAACTTCCGGCTATAAACAAGTCAAGTTAATGAGTCTACGTGTGATCTGAAAGAAGAATAACATAAAAAAACAGAAGGTTTTACGTCCAAAACGACAAGTTTTCTATCAAATGTAGCAAGTATAATATAAAGTTAGGCCACATGTTTCGAATGGAACTCTTTTTCAAATTTACCGCCCTCTCGATTGCCCTAAGGAAAAACAATTAAACGCGGAGAGTGTCATCCGCCGAAACCTCTCAAAAAAACACGACGCCTGAGGACATGTCCGCAAAACATGACACCCATAAATCGTAGATTGTAAGTCCTTAAGAGTGCAATAAAGCCGATGAAACAATCAGCGACAAATTTGATTTGGCTAGGACAAAGAGTCGGCCCAAAACGAGATTAAGTCAGAGGAGCGGCCGAAAACGGCCGAAGGATAAGCGGCCAAGAATAACATCCATTCCGGGGCTCCCAACTTCTGACGCCTTCGCCTCCGGACATCCATCAGCCGGAAAGACGAAATTTCCTCAGCAAAGAGACAATATGCCCTGCGGCGTCAGGGAAAAAGTCGGTTCCGACGCCGGCGAAAAACGGCTCCGATTACCTTCTTCCCTTTGGTGAGAATCGGGAAGAAGAAGGAGCGGAATGCCCTCAGGGCCAAACAATAGCACAAAAGACGCCCGACAAAATATCCCCCGAGGCGCTTAGCGTCGGCTTCGGGATTCTGATTCGTGGGTTTATAAAAAACTGCAGAACTGATGTGGGATAACTTTCAGAGGACTTTAGTCTAATAAAAATACACAAAAAACAGTAAACAGACTGACTGAACTCTTTCAGTAGTATCAACGCAGTATTATAAAAGTTAACTATGGAAAAAACACGGCCCATTAGATAATTGAATGCATTCCAAAAGAGCAAAGAAAAATGATCCCAGAGATTACATAGAACATCATGACCGCATTTCTTCTCCTTGAAATATCTTTGCCGCTGGAAAAAGTTGTAAAATACTCATAAATCATTTTTATGACAGTTGTAAGCCCTGTTTTACGTACAAAACGGCCAAAAAATTTAGAAAAATCATAAGAACATGGCGATAAATAGACCCGTAAATTACCGTTTATAGCTGCAAATGTAAATCCAAACACCGGTATCTACTTGAAAGTCCATCTTCCCCTTGTCCAAACATTCCGTTTCCTCCATTCTCCCCCGCACTGTGCAGCAGAAAACCCTCCGGAAAAACAGAAATATCATTTTCATCTCCTCCTCTTTCTTGTTATGAATACATAAAAGTAGTCGAAATACACTACTACTTAATTCACTACTGTTTTAATTACTATATCCTTGACTGAAAATTAAATGAGTTTCTTTAAAAGTCTTATCGCAACTTGAAATACCCTCAGGCGTTCGAATGCAGGAAATTGGAAGATAGGAGGAAAGTATTTATCCGAAAAAGTGCAAAAAACAATAAACAAACGGGTAAACTGGTCATAAGGAATCTAATTATTGTCTAGGATACCAAAGGAAGTCAAGAAATCTTCGAGGACGTCGTTGTGTCACTATGGGACCGACAAGAGTTGAGCTATTTCTTGGAATGACATCAAAAACCATATTGGTTATGTATATGAGAAAGTACTAATATAAGGGATTGGCTCAAAGAAGGATCACAGCGTTTGAAAAAATTTATGAGATGTTTACTTTACACAAAAAATGATGATTGATTTTCTCGGTGGTCACTCCATACTAAATCGCCAGTAATAATTGCAAGTATTTATAAACAATATGGAACCTATCCGCACAATTTGAAGACGCTGTAAGAGCCAATCCTGTAGCCTTTAATTGGTGCTAAAAACTCATTCAGATTTCAAAAATAAGATCATAATTTTATGTTTCAGACATCAAAGCCCATTCTTATCTCCACAAAGCCGCCTGGAGCCGCTTCCTTATCTTAACTTCTATTCGCATGTCCAGAGATAATCTCTCAGACCCCACGCAAGTAAAAGTTGGCCATAAATAGAAGATGTCCAAAACAAAGGATAAGAAGAATTTAATTGGAAAAGGGCCGAAGGAAGGGTAGGCTCATGAATAATGTAATCGACTCTCTTCTCGAGGTAAAAACTTTAAGTTCACAATTAACTTTGCATCATATACATATTTATAGACCGTACATTAGACATGATATTTAATATAAAAAGTTGTTCATGGATTGCAAAACTACAATTTCAGATCTTCCTGAGACCCTAAATTTTATTTTTACGTCTTTCCCACGCAAAAATTAGGCCGAAGGAATTGAATTTACCCTGCCGATTACCCGAATTACACCTCCACTCACCTTACATTCGGCGCTCTTGAATACAATCTTGTGCATTTCACTGTAACTTTTACTTTTCCTTCCACATTTTTTCGGCGGCGCCATTTTTATGGCCGCAAAGTCAAGATTGGGCTTCCGGAATCCGGCGGGGAACACTCCAATCCAGTCCTTCTCCTTCACATTGTGATTACATCGATATTGGAGATCAAAGCAAATGTTCTCAGAGTTTAGATAACCACTCAAAACATTAAAGAAACGAACTTTCTTGGTCTTATCTCCACGAAGAACGTCAAAGTATGACGACATTTGCTGAAATTTTTATAAAATCTCCGTCAAATTCAAAGGAAAAACTGTTTTCTCAACGAAATTTGTTGTAAAAAAATTTCCCTTAGGCATCCAACATCTCGCATCATCCGAACCCCTCAAACCCAATAATTCCATAAGGCGATTCAAAGATGAAAGCCCAAAAAAGTTGTACAATGATTCAATCATAAGAAAAATGTAATATGTCGTGAGTCAAGTTGAACAGGGGCCTTTGAAAATCCTCGAAATGTCAAGTGGAAGGGAGCGGCCGTGTCATTTCGGCCGCGGCCTTCTTCGGCTTCCAAATTACTCGAGGAAAAAACCCAATTCTGCGGACGGAAAATAAAACAATTTATGTTATTTATTTTGGAAAACCCCAAACATCCGAAACAACTTTTATTTTGGATAAAACAAAAAGTTGGTGTAAAGAGTGGACCAAAGGAGATCTTGACGAAGGGATTCTCACAACTGAAACGTTTGACCTTCTTTTTGCGTTAATGGATAAAATGAGACCCTAAAAAGAAGAACGAATCATTCATGGTAGTCCTATTTTACGGAAAGTTTCTTTCTCGTCACATTTGCCTCACAAGGGAAGTGTACAAATTGACCATGGCCAAATGGGATGAGTTATATATCATTCGAGAGCCCAAAAAAATTGTTTAAGAAACCGGTTTCAAAAATTGCCAAATGGACACCACTTGCGAGAAATTGCCCTCTGAATGTCAAAAAATCGCACATCAAAAACATTTAGAATTAATAGGTTCTGCCCATTTTTTCGACTTTATTGACAATAGATATCTCTGTAGTTTGCAAAAATCGATCTAACAGCGATGTGAAACATTTGTTCTAAAAATCTAGACACTTAACCATGTGCAATATAATGACAAAAAATTTTTAGGAGATTTTGATAAAAACTGGTTTTATTCGTCTATTGTAAGGTTATTTTTGAAAAGAAATTGGTCAGTTTGTACACTTCCCTTGTCAGGCGCTTTGTATTTTTTGGCCATAATAATTATTTGTAACATTTTTAGATGTAATTTTTCATACCAAATTAAAATTAATTTTTGCCCACGAAACCATCTAAAATATGATAATTTCCCCGTTTTTTCTAAAAAATGAATAGAATTATAATAAAACTGGTCCCAAAAGTTTTGCGCAAAATTCAAATGCTTAAAACGACACCAGTAGAGTCCCCTAAGGCGATTTGATTGATACTCGATAGCTTTGTCAAGACTTCCGACGTTTCAATGTTCCCCAAACAAAAGGAGATTTCTTGCAAAAACTGACCTTATAGGAAAGTACAAAGTATTAATTCCCAATTATCTATCAAAAAATTATGTTTTGTTAGACAAAATGGTCAAAATAACATAAACTAGCTGCTTTTGTGTCAGAAATCAATCAGAATCCCGTTTAAAAGTTGTTTTTTCCACGATTCCCGAGGGAATTTGGGAGGACCGATCCAAATCCCATCAGAGAAAACAAAAGAAAAGCCAACTCCCCCTTAGGGCATGCGTCTTTTCCTTCCGTCCACGACCTCATCATGGCTTTGTTCGTAACCACGCAAATTAGTTTTTACTCAGTAACAAGTATCACTATTTAAGTCATGGTTTATTTTTTTTAAATAAAAAATACTGAGAAATGGATATATAAAGTACATAAAGTGGGGTAATCTACAAGATCTTCTTTACAAGCAGTGTACATACAATTACTGTAAGGCCACAAACACAATTTGGCCAACATATGCGATTAACATTAAGAAATTACACACCTGAAATGAGAGAAAGGCAATAAAAAAGAGTGATTATTGGAAAACTTACAACTACTGCTATCATCCGAGGATAGTAAAAGTGCCCTTTTTCAGTATTAGATAAATAGTAGCAGTTACAGACAGCAGCACCAAGGATTAACAGACCGCAGAGGCCATGAACGATCAGGACCTAAAGTAATATCAAAATTTATTCCAAAATAGAGCTACAATAGTGCTTAGAATATTCTAGTCTTCACTGTTCATTACCTTGAAAACAAATCAAAAATTATAATTTTAAGCAAAATTACCGTAAATTTCAGTCATCCGAAAAAATCCTTGGCCAAAAAAATACGACCCGGCCATGGAAACCAACAAAACATCTCAACACTTACTCTGACTTTACCCAATTGCTCCAATAGATCTTTTCCAATAATTTGAGCTGCCAAAATAATAGCAGTAACAAACCAACAAACAGTAATTAAGATCAGCACCAACGTAACTAATGGTCGATTTCCAAGGTAAAACAAAAAATAAACAGTCCCCTCATTCCAGACAAAGTAGCCACCAAATAATGCAGCTGATCCAAGTAGCTAAAAGCATATTCAATCCACCAAAAATTGGATACTTTATATCTGATACATGTTATTTTAAGAAACCTTAGTTTTTTTTATTTTTATCTTTCAAACTATTTAAAATTGTAGAATTACCAGTATTATGACGCTCAGAAGCCCGTGGACGGACCTGACGTACTCCACACCCATTTATATAAACTTAATTCCACTTTCTTCTGATAAAACGGCCCTTCAAATGACTCGCCTAGAGTTTTGAAACCTGGTCAGGTGTAAATAAAGCCCAAGAAAGCCTCAAAAGGGAAGTCCTCCGTTGTTCCGAGAGAAAAACGGCCAAAATATGCGAAGAAACACCGGTTATTCACACTAAAATAACAAGTTTAATATAACTTGTCTCATTAATATCAAGTGTTCTTAAAGAAAAATAGCGCGCAAGGTAATTTTCAAGGATTAACTCAATGGATTATGCAATATTTTAGAGTGAGATTTCTCTACCCGCCTGATCCAATGACTTTTCCATTTAAAAGAACATGGTGAATATAACCAAGATTTGGATTGAAATCATCCCATTGCATGCCATTTAGTAGTCAAAGCCTTGGAGAAAAACGTATTTTTGGAAAGCATAATTTATGCTGATATTTTTATTATCACCATTTCTGTCGCTTTTTTCACAATCCAGACTTTGGAAAGCGAAATAATCATGGATTACAAAGGTCCTTTCGGGGTTATTATTCATGGGAAAACCGAAAATTAATTTTAAATAAAAATATTAAAAGTTTCAGAAGAAAATTGAACAAACAAACTGAGAAGTGACATTAAAACGTCATGAAAAACATAACATAATAATTTCCTTAATATCACGAGATATTTCGAAATATTTAGACTTATTCAAACTGGCGGAGATCGTAATTAATAGTAAACCGTATTTTACTCGCAGTTAGATACAATTGCCATCAAAAATGCTAACTTTTTTGTGATCTTTTGGAATAGAAAACGCGAATTTTACCCTCGAGTCTCTAAAATATACGTTTGTATCCTGTTTTTATTTACTCTCCCGGAGGGAAAGAGGACAAATATAAGTGGATTGGATTGTAATCTTGCCAAAGCAGAACAGAATTACTCAGAAAACTCTTAATTAGTAATCGAGTACTGTAAACTAAATTCTAACAAGATTTTGCAAAAAAAATGGGAAATTTGATAAACCAGCGGTTTCCTGGGAATGAAACAAGAAGTGATGAAAAGAAGCTTACAGCTGGGTCCTGTGAATGTTATAATAGTTTTGGTTTCTATTCAGGAATGCTCTTTTTTATATTTTCCCCCGATTTCACCCGCGGTTTTTCCAAACAAAATCATATGCAAACACCAAAATACCAGAAACGATGACTAGAAGTGGTACCTAACATCCGTAAACACATCAGTCACATAAAATACCAACTTCCACAGCAATAAAACTTCGCCATTACTAGTTGGAAGAACTGAAAATGTATTCTAGCCTAAATCATGTATTTAATGAAAGATCTTATGAAATGCAAGCGTTCTTTATGTATTACTGAATCATACGACAAACACATTCTCCTTCATAAAACTGATAAAAGATTATGATTATTTTGAAACTTTGTCTCAACACTCAAACAATTTTTTGGCATTCTGTTGTAAGTAAAATATTATCAAAAACTGTAAAATTGAAAGAGCGGTTGATAGCGGTGGTTCTTGTGGCATTTATGGTTTAGAAGTAAGTTATTTTTTTATCTCAATCGCGTGATTAATGTGTGTAATTAGCTAATGTTTACTATGTTCAGGTTGTGACATGGGAATCGACAATTTTTGGTTCTTATTTCTATTTTTCAGGGTTTGATGGACAATAAACAAACGCCGGTCCATCATCTTGCTAATGTGGATTTCTACTGTGGATGGTGTGCTGGCTGTGTGGAGACCATAATTCTGTTCCCGCAGAGCAAGTTGATTTTCCGCCAACAACTTCTCGGATTGGCAGTCAAGGATGCTGTAACCCAAGTAAGACATTATTTCTTAGTTTCTTTATCCTCTTAGTTAAAAACGGAAGGAATGGGGCTGCTGTATCGAGGACTTTTACCACCCTTGATCATGAGGACATCTACAAGATCAATCATGTTCGGGATGTTTGATAAGTACAAGACGATGTTGAATGCTCAAGACAGGCCGGGTATTGCTTCTTCTCTGACTCGACGGCATGCACTTGCTGCGTTTATGGGTATGAAAATTGTGCTTGCTACCTTTTAACATTATCTATACCTTTCTTATGTTTCCCTTTTCAGCGGGTGCAACTGAAGCGTCTCTATGTCCATTGGAACGCGTACAAGTGCTATTACAAACTCATGCCTACAATCATCACTTTCGCAACACCAAAGAGGCCTTCCGATATGTATACGGCTTTGGAATCCACGAGTTTTATCGGGGACTATCAATAATCATCTTCCGAAACGGCCTCTCCAACTCCTTGTTCTTCACTCTACGAGAGCCTCTGAGACGATCGTTCATTGAAGAATTGAATTTTCATAATTGTACGTCTTCCGCAGCAACAATATTAGCAAACTTTGTGTCTGGTGCGATTCTCGGTGCTACAATTTCGACAATCTTCTTCCCGGTTAATGTGGTCAAACATCGATTACAATCTGAACTTGGTACGACTTTCCAATCTCCATTCCGGATATTTAAAATAGTATGGAAGGAGAGGAATTACTCTGTGAAGGAGCTCTTTCGAGGGGTCCAACTGAACTTCACCCGGTCTTTGATTGCCTGGGGCATCACCAACTCGGTCTACGAGTTTTTATTAGAGGCATTCCGGTGATAAATGATTGATATACTGTATGCTGTTTAGTTGAAATGTTTGACAAGGCAATAAGGCCGAGAAATGGATGGATGCAGTTAATGTTGTTGACTAAAACGAAGTGATAGTACTTGGTATAACATAATTTTTAACTAATTTAGACGATTTAGACTAGACTGCTCAGGCAATCTAGTCTAAAGCAAAGTCTAGCCAAATTTGGAGACGGACCATCCATCTTCCATCCTTATTTCCGTCGACTATCACCATTATTAGGAACAAAGAATTTTATTGTACATATGCAAGTTGAGTCTCAGGTTCTAATAAAGTAAATTATTTGAATGACCAGCGTCTTTTGTCCCGCCTCGCCATGTACAAACATTTTGTTGTTATTGTGTCCGCGCGGCTCCTTTTCTCCCCCGCAACGTCACAATTCTGAGACTCGTAATTCCGTTGTCCGTCGTGGGGTTTTCGACCAAGGATTAGGAACCACTTTCCGACTGATAATCAACTAGCCAAACAGACCCCCTGGAGGACTGGTTCAACAGGGTCGGGGGCCTTGATTAATAGGGGTTGGGACGTGTTCTCGTATTGTATTATAGTAGCTTCCAAGTGACTTCGTTCTGCCGTTTTAGTCCAGCCGTGGAGTCAACTTGATGAAAGATGCGATGTGGAGGTCTCTCGTACCCTTGGCCTCCTTCTTCCTGATCGCTGAATCCCAAACTCCGCCATCTCCATGGGCCCAGAGCCAGGCCTTGAAGCAACAGACGGCCAGTCTCGGCGCTGATCATGCCTGTTTCCCCTCAGGCCCCAATCCCCCGCACATGGCTCCCATTGCCACTCCGGCTTCTATGCCTCCGCCAACCCCATTCGTCCATTCTCCTCAGGCTATTCCCGGATCTCCTATCGAATTTCCTCTCCTTAATGAACAGACCGCACCCTCAGGACAAGTTAGACATTCAGATCAAAGCCAGCCCCGAGAGTCCACTCCCTCGACCGTCTATCGACGCGCTGAGACTTCATTGACTCAGTTGCCACTCCAGCCAGGCCCTTCTTTCACCGGAGACCTCCAAATTGCACATCCCCCATCACCTCACGAAAGAGATTGGGTACTGGCCGCAGGCAATGAGACCGCTATTGATAATGTCCTTGCCATCTCATTGATGTATGGAGGGCGTCTGGCTTCGATGGGATTTTTTTACAGAGGAACGGACATCTTTTATTACGCAATTATGCATAAATACAGTGGCCCCGTCTTTCTGAAACCCAATCCTTATACATATACAGAGCTGATGAGAGTGGCCAGGTAAGCGGTTCTAATTAAAAACAGAGATTACGGTGTTAATTATGATGCTTGCTTCATAAAATACTTTTAGAGAGAATGAAGAGGTCGAATTAGGGCTTACTCAACTTTGTGGCCAGGATAATGGACAAGGAAAGGTCACTTTTTCCACTTATTGGGAAAGAATACCCGGGATCTCCTTTAAAGTATGTTTAAAAAATTTTATTGGATGTGAATGATAATTGTTAAAATAATGTTTTCAGATTTGGTTTCCGGGAACTCGTGAAGCAGAAATCCAGAGAGTTCGATTTGAAAGTGAGGGATATCGATTGACTAGTTTATGTGGCTACAGTGTCAGGGTAATATATTTATCTTTTATTTAAATACGCTTTTCAGAACAGAGCCCAATATGTGGGTGTCTGGTCTAAACCGACCTTATCCAACACTCCATACGAAGCTTATTACGGATTAACGCTGACAGAATGTCTGGAAAAGGATAAAGCTTTGAAAGCCAAGGGTTATATCGCGATTCAATTTCGAGTCTTTAATAACGGGAATGATGTAGGTAAAGGATTGTATTTCGGACAATGCAATTTTAGATCCTATGTGCTGCGATTTGGGAGTATCAGCCGAAGAAATGGCATACAATCGAATGGGGAACTGATTTACAAGCGATTCAGAAGAAAGTAATGCAATACAGTAATTCGCCGGCAAGAACAAGGATGCCCAGACAAGTGTCTCATTATATAGATCCCGAACAGAAAGTGACGTATGTTGTTTTGTGGAGTGATCTGCATTCGTTTCGATACACAAATCCACCAGAGATTTGGACTAATAAAAGGTAGGGGCTACTCTTCGATGACTCAAATTATGCATGTTTTACAGAGAATGTGTATATTAGCATCAGCAATGCTTTCCAAAAATTGTCCACTGGGTCTTCCAAAAGGCCCGGAACTTTGTTCTACAAAGATTGCGTCTCATACGAAATCTTCCGAGAGCTGGGCGCATTCTTTTTCTTTTGGGTTATTTTTCGGAACAGACAACGAGAGAGTCCCTTATATCTCGTCGTTGCGCAATATTTTATTGTAGTGTTCCCCAATTTGTTTAATATGCAAAATTTATATTACCCGTGACTTATCATGATATAGATATTATTTTATTTTTTAGTCACATACCCACCACTTATCTTCCGGGCACCACAGATCTTCTCAAACCAGAGCAACTCGACTTCATTGTGAAGAGAGTTGAACATTTTATGCGCGATCTGGACATTCCCGGCCTTTCTGTGGCCATCTCCAAGAATGAAAGATTAAAGTTTGCAGCCGGTATGTCCGCAAGGAGATGACTTTATAGAATTTTAGGTTTTGGTTACAGTAACATCCGAAGACAAGAACTCGTCACTCCGATGCACCAATTTAGAGTCGGATCAGTTTCTAAACCAATTACAGCTGCCGCGATCTTGAGTTTGGTGGATCAGGGGAGATTGAGATTGGATCAGAAAGTTTTTGGACCTGACTCTTTGTTTGGTAAGATTACTACTGTAGTACCTGAATTTTAGGTCTATTTTTAGGTTCTGAATTTGAAAGAAAGAAGCCCTACGGTCGTTTTGTTACCGATCTCACCGTCCGGAATCTGCTGGAACACACATCCGGCAAGACTCCAATCCCCTTTCAAAATTTTACCTTCCTTTTTTAGGCGGATGGAATAATCTCGAGAATGATCCGGCTTGGATTGAGCCCCGCAAATCAACTGCTGAGTTGATTGGAATGGTTCTGGAATCACAACAATTAGTATTCAAACCGGGCAAGACCTGGATCTACTCAAACTTTGGATATCAATTACTTGGGCATATCATTGAGAGGATTTCCGGGATGAGTTATGAGGAATTTGTGAAGAAATACGTCTGGGATCGAGTGGGGGTGGAGGAAATTCAAATCGCAAGGCCAACAATCGCGGAAAAGTCACGGTAAACGATATTAATATAGATCGAAATCAGTTTTTCTTCAACGTAAATTAATACGATGACTTGTTGGTGCTTTATTTTTTGCTTTTTAGACGAGAAGTTCTCTACTACATGAGTGGTAACCGGGTCGGCTTCAATCCGTATGAGATGCCACCGCCAGAAAGAACCGGTCCCTGGGGTGGATGGATCGCTTCCCCTATCGAATTACTCAAGATGATGTCCCATTTAGATGGATTCTCTTACAGAGCCGACCTTTTAAGTCCTTGGGCATTGAAGGAATGGGTGAAGCCATCTGCAGCCTCCAATGGGACTTATGGATTAGGTTGGTCGATAAACGTGATGGGTTTTAATGGCTGGCAGCACGATGGGAGGATGCCGGGATCTGCATCGATGCTGGTACGGCTGGATAATGGGCTGGAAATGGCTGTAGTTGTTAACAAAGTATGCTTTTTCCGATTTTCATTCTATTAGGCATCCGATAAGCTTTCTATTATAAGTTTAAATTTACAGGAGTACAGCGAGCGCGATTTCTTCCATGAACTCGGTTATATTCTCCATCACATTGGGCAGAATTGCGAATGGTGGTCTCGGCCGGACGTGGATTTGTTTACCATGAATTCTTTAGGGGTATAACAATTTAATGAGTAACAAGGTCAACAACAACATATGACGCAATGCTTTCGGTATCTCTGATTTGATTCTACGCACCCATTTCGACGTTGCGACGTCGTTTTTTGCTGGCCAACTGAGCTGCGAACGAGCGGGACTTGAGTTTTTGAAATTGATCGCAAATTTGGAAGATAAACAACGATTCCTCGAGGTTTATCTCGGTTGAATGGAGTCGCCTCTGACTGTTACGATGCCTTTCCAGATTCCTTTTGTCCTCCTCGGTCATGTACATGTTCTTCACTTCTTGGGTCTGCATTAAAATAAATTATTTTAGGACTAGACGGCAGAGGATAAAAATAAAACAAACAAGGGATGTACTCCAAGTTCGACGCTCAGATTTTCTTTAACTTTTGCGCACATTTCGACATGGCCGTTGTTTCTGCAAAGCGCAAGAAAAAACTTCTAAATTTGTGCCATGTTTCATCAAAACTGAGCGTCGCACTTGCAGCACTTCCCCTGTAAAGATTTTATAAAATAAAAACAACAATGCATTCAATATCTATGAAGTTTATTTCATACCTGAGCATTTCTGTCAACCTCGGTGAGACTGGCGTCGTTCTGGATACTTAAAATGATCGTATCCATCTTCTCCCCAGTTGTTAATAACACTTCATTCCTCTTGACCTCAGCAATCCGGCGGCAACAAATATTTCTAATCGCCTAAAAGGATCACAATCTGCAAAAGAGCTACTTACATCCAAAGACTTGATTATCATTGTATCCACTAGTTCGGGCATCTTATGAGAGTAAAAATAAAAAGTTCTGGCTGGTGCAAAGTCATTTGTTTTGGCGATTGGCTAAAAAAAAACGTATCACTAAAAATTTGGACTTACTCTATTATAAATGAAACCACTCTCTAACAAGGCATATGCGATCTCTTTGGCTTCCTTTGATGCCAACATCGCAGCTTTTGGCAATTGATCTTCTTCAATGTTTATATGTCTTCGGACCAATCTGAAGATTCGCACAGCCCTTTCGTCTATTAATTCTAAGATAACGTTCTCAACATGGGCGTAACAAAGGGATTCGAAGGCAGAATAGTAATCTAAAACATAAAACAAAACTTTTGAATGACCTTACCAACAACATAAAGACCTCCGCCAGTGTCTCCCATTCTCCGAACCGGTGTCTCGATACATTTGGCAACAGATGCAAGTCTTTTGTCCACGTCTTCCCATCCATGTACTATTCCCGTTTCTTCTTTTAGATATTGACATACAGTTTGAACAGCAATGGCATCAGATTGAATCGTATCAATATTGGTCCCTTGATCAGCCACTTGTAAAAGACAATTCCATATTAACGCGTCCTTGGAATCATATTCTTCTGACTCCTTTAGGCATTTAAACACCAATTCGTCCCTAAGGATGTGATCTACGCGGTTCCAATTAAACTGCCAGATATCTTCGGAACCGGATTCCGACTCTTCAGCCAATCTCTTGGTTGCCCCTGTTTCTGATATCTTTACCTTAGCAGGGTTAGGAGGGCAAAAAATGAATGGTTGGGCTGTTTGGGAGAATACAGGAACACCAGATTCGGAAGATGCAACATCATTTACCTTCCTCAAGACCTGGCCACTCACTAGATGTCCAAACGCTTTTTTTATCTAAAAACAATAAAACAAAAATTATTACTAAACTTACTTTCTCAGGATCTAAGTTCAGCCGAGCCATTAAAGAATCGGAACAGTTCTTGAATGTCGTCCTTCCTTTGCTGAACACCTCTTCCGCAATTGCTTCTCCAATATCAAGATATCTCTGTTTAATTGCTCTGATGGCCCGAAATATACGACAAAACCGTATCACATTGTCGGGAATTATATTGTAGATTATCCCACGAGGAGTTAGACGAAATCCGAGAAGATCATAATTCTCCAGAACGACCAACGCTTTCTTGACCTGAAACAAGATAAATAATTGCACCCAAACATAATTGTGGAAAGAAAAGGACTAACTCACATCGAGACTTCTGCATCGAGTTCTCACATTTTTATGAATAGATCTGAAGGTCTGATCTGATTTTAGAAGGCTTTTACCAACTTCACAAATATAATATCCGAAGTAATCCTCTAAAATCGCCTCACACAATAACGCCTTTGATGTAGATGCCATAGATATTGCAGGATCCTAGAATTTTGATCGATGAATTCCGTCAAGAAAATCTTTTATAAATTAGGGTGCAGTTCGCGATGAAAAAAGCGCAGGCTGGGCGGATTCTTTTACGCCGAATGTTTTTTCTTGGCCAACAATCGTTCGTTCCATGGCATTTTTTGTCCACTCCCCGTTCGTTTTTGGCAGAGAAACTATGGAAGTTTTGTTTGTTTCTAGACTAAACTCCGTGCAGATTTCATCTTTTATCCAAGGTGAATTCATATAATATTGTTCTGGGTTCATTGGAGAAGTTTACGCTACAGCGCGCCATTACTTTTGATTGTTCCTTTTGTATTTTGTCATTCAGCTTTTGCTTTCAAGACTATAAAGGTTATCCGGACGATAAACAATCTGAAAAGCACATTGCTACACTGAAGAAATCGTTTTATCAGTTCTGATTAGAGCCTTTGATAATAGCCTTTGCCTTTCGGACAAAAGCTGGGTGATCTATGGGGAGAATCAAGTTGCTTGTTTTCTTCTGGAAAGCCCGGAACGTGAGGATTGATCTGCTAACGGCTTTTTTCATCTTTTATTTGTTTTCTTTTCGAACCTCGAATTTGCGTGATATTTGAAATTTGGGGACTTCCTTGGCTTCTGAACTCTTCGAGCGAGTCATTTTACTTTTTGAGAACCTTGAACGTGACATGTCTTCTATTTCCGTTAATAAAGTTTTCCATTTTTTATATTGTTTTATATTTTTTCCATTGCATAATTTTGTTTAACTTTCAGCATATTTCAACATACGATGGCTTCTGGAGACATTGACCGATCCTCTATCTCGAAAGCTTTTCTGACACATGAGACGTTCCATTCCTCTCAGGAAAAGGTCAGTTTCGAAGGGCTATTATTCACCATATTGAAAAATGAATGGAAAGGTTTTTCCAAACTGATTAAAATTTGGGGAAGTTTGAAGACGATTACGCGTAGAAATAGAAAATGAGTTAGCTGATTGTAGAGTATGGGCTTTATTGATGATTAGTTGGTCATAACTGTTTAGTTTTAAATGAATGTTGACCTTTTCGATTAGTCACGGCAAAACTTTCCCAGCCACTTGATTTATTAACGATCTTCAATACAATGAAATAAACGTCTTGTTAGAATTATTTATTTACAGCGAGATTGCATATGACTCTACGTTAGAACACGTTGTTTTCTATCGGCGGGAAATTACTTTTTTGTTGCAATCTAGAAGTTCTCCGACAGTTTAATGACCAGTCGTTAAGTTTATAACGAGGACTTGAGATTAATTGCCTTATAGGATGATGTAAAGTCAGTCTTTTGTGTTTCATTTATATTTCGAACATTTGTAACCTGCGTTAGAAATATTTGAGAGGTGTCACCGACGTGGAAGCAAAGGATAAGAGACACAAAAATTACAAATTCAAATCCCGAGGCCCTTTTTAAACCCCATTTTAAATGTTTATAAAAGCAAAACGAAAAATTATTTTTGAAAACGAATATTCGAATGATTGCTGTGACCTGACCAGATTCCCTCACCCCGTTTATTTGCTTTTGTTATCATTGCTCCAAAATGATTTGGCTCCTGACTTCTTGTCGGCTTTAATTATTTGTTATAAGGTCCTTTATCTCTGATGCAACAACTTTAACTTCATTCTGGACTTGTGACCGGCTGATAGGCTTGATACGTGCTCTCAGAAGGTGGAAAAGAATGTGGGGTATAAAAGGGTAAGATTATTAGAGGGAGTTATCGGTAAAAGTAGTTGGGAGGATGGAAAGACTTCGGCATAAGGTAGGAAATATTTGAATGTTTAATCTTAAATTAGGCCAGAATATAACATGGGATATGCGTGTTAGGTGATGTAGTTACCCTTGAATAAGATTTTAGATTCTGTATTATTTGGTTTGGCCAGTAAAAGTGATCAATATAAACTTAGATGATATTGGCGATGAATTTACGGAGTATAGGTCTTCCTTGTTGTTCATTGTCCTAAAAAGATGCAAAAATTCTTTTTCCAGCGTGTTTTCTGACTTGTGACTGCGCTTATCACAAGACAGAAATTCGTTTTTCCTATGATCGATGTTACACATTCATTGTGGTTTGTTACTAATTACCAAAGTCATAACTTTGTGATCTGACCTCTCAAGTGTCTATCGTCCGGATTGGTTAATCGCTCCTTGTTTTCTGTGTTAACTATGCTAAAACAATATTGTTTTCTCACTTCCGCACAGTCATCTTTTCTTTGTGATTTGAATATGATTGCCTCACACTAGCTTTGATTGTTGATGGCGTTTGCCATCTTTCGGAAGAAGAAAGTGAGATGAGAGTTGTCTGTCCTTCTACCGTCTGTCCTTTTATTTGTTTGTTTTCTTCTTTCGAAATTAATTGAATGATCGTTTGATAAGAGCAAGTGATACCGCCTTAAAGTGACCCAGGTAATCAAGGACAAGAAATTCTCTCGGTTGGCTGTGAAAACAGCTCTTATTACCCTTTCACGCCTAGAATTCTTTTTTTTTTTAATGGTTTGTGACATCTTTTGGAAGTTGGTAATTATAAATAGATCAAAGGTTTAGGTGATGTAACGTTGTGTCGGATCTCTGGTGATTATGTCTTTGAGGAATTTTGAAGTTTCATCGAGATCCATGCAATGTCTATTTTATAAATATATATAATCGATTGTATTTAGTTCAGCCATATAAAACGGGTTCGTTATTTTGTTGTTCAGTAAAGTATTGTTTATTGCAAGTTATCGTCCAAATGTTGTTCAAAACTTTTCGAACGTTTTCTCCCGCCTTACTTTATATGTTATCAGTGTTCTGATAGTTTCATAATGCACGGTGTTCTGAAACCCAGCAGTTTGATTGCTTGTTCCAAAAGGTCAGATTTAATGATCTCATTACGTCCTCGTCCCCGTTCTTCAATATTAGCGTCAATAAACGAAAATTGCTGGAAGGGAGTTCCCAGCACATTCCCCTTGCTAACAGCTAGGTTTCTTTGATATGATATTTCAGTGATTATTTGCGTCTATTTTGTCGCTAGTTATTATCTCAGTAATCCAGTCTTCTTACTGGTATTGGACTCTTGGACCTGTTCTTTGCATAATTCTGCAAGGATCACCTTATATTCCCCTTCTCGGGGGGCGGGATCAGAACCCCATGGAATGATAAGCTTTTCTCGATAGGAGGTGATAAGGCGATATGTCGCTGAGCTCATTCTTCCGGAAGTATTAAACGGGCGTGTTGCGAAAAGGAATTTCCTTTGTTTTTCGAGACTTTAATAATTCCCAGAACGTGCTTTCAAACCCCAGAGAGTCGTTGAGAAATTCACGAGATGCCGCATCGACCCGCTCAGCGATTGACTTCGGTCAGCGAAGTAAGTGAATTCCGGATTCCATTCCTTTCTCTTTTGTTTACTTGTTTTGTGGATAAGCAAAACAATAAACGGAATTTTGAACGATGTTGCTGCATAATAAAGAAACCTCAGGGTAGAAGATAGTAACCGTGAACTTAAATTTGGCAAAAAGTAACAGAGTGAAACCTTCAAATTTGGTTACAAAACAAATGTATCAATTTCAGAGCTCCGAGGAATGGAAATCTTCCACTACCAAGGAACTCTACAAATTGGTCGAGCAAGAACTCGAACGTCTTTTGGCCAGTGCCAGCGATGAGAAAGCTAATGTAAGATTTTGCAAGTTTGGTGTCGCTGTGAGGGGCTCTTGTATAAGATGAATTTTTTTAGTACTGGCTTTCCGAACTGAAAGGATTCAAGTCTTTGTTTGCCAGATTTCTCCGCGGCAAAACGGTCATTGATTGGAAGAAAATTCAACCCCCGAAGGAGAATACGGTCATTCCGTACTCTCAATTGACAGCTCATGAAGATGTTAGACAAGTTCTGGACAAATTGGTGGTTGTAAAGTTGAATGGTGGTTTGGGGACATCAATGGGATGCAAAGGACCGAAGTCCGTCATCTCCGTCAGAAACGATCTCACTTTCCTCGATTTGACCCTTCAGCAAATCCAAGTCAGTTAGTCAGTTTTGCATAGTTTTAATGTGGTTATTGTGTTTCTTGACTGACGATCTTTTAGTTTTTTAACCGTTCTTATGGAGTCAGCGTCCCATTGGTTCTTATGAACTCGTTCAATACCGATGATGACACCAATAAACTCCTCCGCAAATACACGAACATTGATGTCTCTGTCCACGCTTTCTGCCAATCCCGGTACCCCAGGATTGATAAGGAGACATATCTCCCAATCTCCAAGGATGTGAAGGATAATGATCTTGAATGTTGGTATCCACCAGGTCACGGAAATTTTTACGAATCTTTCTATAACTCCGGCCTCCTGGATAAGTTTATTAGCGAGGGGAAAAAGTATGTATTCTTGTCCAACATTGACAACTTGGGCGCTACTGTGGATCTGAACATCTTGAACTTTATTCATTCCGACCCCAGAAAACCAGAATTCGTAATGGAAGTCACTGATAAGACCCGAGCTGATGTGAAGGGAGGTACCTTGATTGAATACGAAGGAAAGCCAAGACTTCTTGAGATTGCTCAGGTACCCAAGGAATACACGGACGAGTTCAAGAGCGTCTCCAAGTTCAGGTATGTCATGGATTATTAAATTTTGATGTTGAGCGCTTGTTGGTTGTGGCAGTGGACTGGATTTTACTTTTGTAACCTGTAAATTTCAGAATCTTCAATACGAACAACCTTTGGGCCAACCTTGAAGCCATCAAGAGGGTCGTTGAGAACTCAGAGTTGGATATGGAAGTTATTGTAAACCCGAAGCATTTGGACAGAGGAATCGATGTCGTTCAACTTGAAACTGCTGCTGGTGCTGCCATTAAGAACTTCAGGAACTCTTGTGGAGTCAACGTCCCAAGATCGAGGTTCTTGCCTGTCAAAAAGACCTCCGACCTTCTCCTTCTGATGTCTAATCTCTATGAAATTGAAAATGGAAAGCTGACGTTGAGCACTTACAGACAATTCCAAACTACCCCATTTGTCAAACTCGGAAGCTCTTTCGATAAGGTAAGCAGTTTGTAGTTCAACATTGACGATTCTTATAACTGATTACATTATACTTGCTTTTTCAGGTGAAAGATTTCCTCAACAGATTTCAAGGGATCCCCGACATTCTTGAACTTGACCATCTCACTGTATCCGGCAATGTCTGGTTTGGAAAGGGTGTTGTTCTAAAGGTAAAAGTATATATTTTCATTTCACCTCATTATAGGGTACTGTAATCATCATTGCAAATGACGGTGAGAGAATTGATGTGCCTTCTGGAGCCGTTCTGGAGAACAAGATCGTGTCGGGTAATTTGAGAATCGTCGACCATTAGTCTTCCGTATAGACCTCTACAGAATTTTATATCAGGTTCCGGATTTTTATAGCAATCTAATAGATTCACAGTATTTTTATTTATTTTCTGACTGCTTCTAATGTCCTATATGATCAACAAATAAATGCTAAAAATACTGTTTTTGGGTATTTTTTGCATTGATGACTTGCAGCTGCAAGTCAGCAATGCACTGTTTTTCGTGGCTCGCTTGCAGTGCCAATCGGTGGGCGCAGACGAAAGCGACATTTTATACGGCAGAAACTTTAAGCAATGTTTTTCTGCTTCCGAATTTTTGCACGTTTCGTCTTCCTCGATCGAGATCTCATAGATTCACTTCTAATTTTATTATATTATCTACGTATAAGCAAGATGTTTGGTCGGTTTGACAGATTTGATACCCCCAGTAATCACATCCTCAAAGTAAGCAATGTTGTGATATTGTTGGTTGCGTAAGATTGTATATTTTTTGGTATGACCTCACCTACAAGTCTGGCGAGGATATTAGGTAATATAAACAAAATCGGACACGTTTGTTACCTAAACTTTGATGCTGTCATTGGATTTTAGAGGATGGAGAACATGGTTATTGGAGTGGGCTCCAGAAGACCGAAGGCAACTGAACATGTGGTCCGATTGGCTATCTTAGCTATCATTGTGGAGAAGGCAAAGACCGAAGACGGTGAGGAGAGTTTCCTGACCGTTTCCAAACGATTCAATAAATGGGTGATGGATCGGGAATTCATAAACCCGGCAAGTTTACCTTGTTCTATTGTTTTTGTTTTCTTTTAGTATCTCTTTCTCCCAACTGAATGTTCCCTTAATTTGTCTAATTATATCCTGCCTAAATATAATTAACGTTTCAGAAGTTTACGGTTGGTTCCATAGTGGAGATCATAATTGAGGAGACCACCGAGTTGAACAATCGATCCCATGTGAGAATCCTTCAAGTTGTCCCATTCCGTCCAGATATCTTGGCACTGAGGCTGCATCTTCAGGACGATATTCTTGTCCTTCGCGGACTTTGTAGGAAATGTGATATGGTGAAGTTCACTGACAACGACTACTTTGGAGCCTATTTTGATGATGATGTCGCGATGAGGATCCTGTTTCCCAAACATCTCCCTCAAGATTTCCAAAAGCTCTCGGAGATTGAGCTTTTTGCAGCAAGTTTTTATTAATATTAGAAAAATATATGTTATACTCGGGTTTTAACTGCTCTCCTTTCAGTTTGAAGCCCTTTATTATCCCGATTACATGCCGCAACAATATTTCGTTGCGTTTACTTGGAGTTTGAATCCCAAAGAAGGATACAATAAGGTAAGAAAGGACTGTCTTTTTTTATCAATATTGATTTAGTTCACGGAAGTTCATGACCCAAGGAACTACTCTTCAAGGTTTGTTTCTGGCCTTCTCAACACCACCCTTTCTACTGTGGAAACTCGATCATCAAATATTGCAACATCGTCGGGAGTAGCCACTTCTAGCGGTAAGATTAATTATTTTTGGTTACCAATTGGTTACAACTTCACTTGCAGTTTTTGGTTTCAGGTCGAAACACAGGTGGAAAGACCGTCAGCACCCCAATCGGAGGAGGAACTGTGACTCCACATACTTCCGAGATCTCTTCTGGGTTGGCTGAAAGAAAAAAGGAAGAAAACGGTAAGATCCGACTACTTTTCCTCATTAGTTTTAGGAAGTTCTCAAGACAGGATTTCTTCGCAAACCGGGAGTGATATTGAGTCCATTTCCATGATCGAAGTGGAGGTTCCAGTGAGAAAAGGTAATTTTTAGGTTTGTTCGAAGGATGGGTTCAGTCTTTTTTTTTAGTTATTCCGTCAACCTCGACTATCCAGACTGAGAACACGATAAAAACTTCTGTGGGAGAATATGTCAAGTCTGAGGGAAATAAGACAGAAGACCTGGAAGAAGCCAGATCGAATGCAGCTTCTTTGGATGAGGTGTTTCAAGACGAAAGTAATGTTATGAACAACAGCCGCAGCAGTCAATGTGAGTTTATTTCACTTTAATTTGTTGTTTTTTATTTAGGGGATCTCTATAAGAGTTATATGTCATCGATGTCTTGTGAAATTTCCCGAACCTTCAGCGACGCCCATTTTGTTTCCTGGAAAGATGCGAAACTGTCGTCGATTAAGAACGATTACACCATTGTTGCAGACTTTGTAAGTCGGAATTGGCTGTGTTAAGTTAATTGTAGCTGTTTGATATCCTCGGAGTTTGCTACAAAGTAACGGCCAACTCTTCCTCCGTCTGGACTGCAAGAGGAGGTTTTTCCTACAAAAAGAAGCTCAGTGTCGGGCTATGGGTTAAGTGCATCGCTCATACCACGTACGGTGAGATCATCGCTGCTACTTCTGTAATTTCTCCGATCCATACCAGAATTGTTGATGAGGGAGAGAGAGGAAAGAAGCTGCTAGTAAGTGTAATGTATCAGATTATAAAAGAGTTATGTAAATTATCGTTCCAGTTTTTTGGCTCCGTTTATATGGATGGAGAATATGCATACAACCGTTATCTGGGAAATGAATATCAAAAGGGACTCGTGAGAAGTGATAAACTCCAAAGAGTCGCCGCCGAATTCACTGTACAGTTCGAGAAAGGAATAATCAAATGGGAAAAGATCCACGGAGGTGTTCAATCAAGAAGACTGGACCCCGCCAAATCAATCTACTCTCACACGGATGGCACTGTCAACAATGATTATGTGATCAGTAAATGCCGCCTGCAACTCAAAACTGAGGCCGAATACGAAGCTGCCAAAGGAGACGTTTCTGCGACGATTGTCGCGGATGATGCCATTTTTTAGCCTGTATGTTGTCATGAAGGCCATAAGGTTCGACCTGCGTTGTTATCCCTCTTTTTATTAATAAATTCCTAAAAGAAAGGTCTTGGCCGCCAATAAACAATCAACAAACATTGGAGAAACGGCTCGGATAACAACGGCGTCTACTTCGGTTGAACTGGCGCCCCTTGGGACTCGGCTTGGAGTAATTGATGCTCTTGAAACCTCATCGACAATCGTTGCGTCATCTTTAGATACTTATCCAAACAATTCTTGGCACATTTCTCTTCTTTATCACTGACTTGTCTGAAACGAATCACCTTAGGACCTTGCAGAATTATGTGGGAGGCATGATCTACAAATCGGCGTCGGGAAAAGTATTGCAATCGAAGAAAAAGGGAAAAAAAGACAAAAAATATCCATCTTTGAATACTGAACACTGTAAAGGAATGATAAATATGGACAAACTTCTTTGAAAAACAAAGAGATCTTAAATTTTGCGCTAATATATCCGATTAATCTTTGCATGGCAAAGACAGGGTCAAAGAGAACTGTCAAAGATCGTATTAAATTTCAGCGTAATCAAAATTGCTCAAGAAAAGGAGGCTAAATTATGAACTTTCAATCGTGCAAAAAGTGGATTCAGTACAAAAAACACTTCTTTACCTAAAGAACAATCTCAAAGTGGAAAGAATATTTACCTTGAAGTCAAATCCTGAACGCACGAGGTGAAGCACTGTTCTGTGACCATGTTATACTGCATAAGAAAGTCGCGGAATGTCTTCAGGTCGGTCTCTGTTGCATTTACGGCCATTTTGAATATTAAATGGGACAGTAACAACTAAAAATAACGAAAACTAGGGTGTTCAGCGAAACAAAAAATATTTTCCTTCTTGTGTCAAGTGTGGCTCTCCACGTGCCAGGTGTTCCGCCTGTTCACAGGCCAAGTTCTGCTACTGCTTTCCATCGTTCGAATCTGGTTCCAGGTCTAGATTTGTTTCCATCTCACTTGTGGGTCTTTTACTTGCGAAAGATGGACAGTCAGGGTCATACCGTTTTTGTAAGCCTCTGTGAGATTGCTGTTGTTGATGATGACACGAATCTTTTGGTCATGGCACAACTCTTATTATCTTATGATTTCAGGAACACAACTTCGCGACAGGAACAGCTACGAGCAATTTTTCGAACTTTGTGGTGGCCTTAAATGATCTTATATTTTCGTATATTTCTGTTGTCTTGCTCCTCGGAGTTTTCTTCAATTACTAGAAAGAATAAATTACAGTGTAATGGTTTGATTACGTTAAAGTTACAGGGGTGGACATTAGGCCCGGCGGCCCGGCCGCCGGGCATGATATCCCGACTCAAAAATGGAAAACACATTTTTTTCACGTTTATTGTCAAAAATAGTGCATATATAGTAATGTATTACAATAGTACTACCGGGACCGAAGCTTTTTTTACAAACTTTAATTCCCAAAAGGCTAATAAACATTTATCAGTAATTCTATTTGCAATTTGTTCAAGGAAATCCAATTAGTTAAGTAAGAACGAGGACGAAGATGATCCGAAATAGGTCTACTAAACTCCTTTTGTTGTTATAAACTGTTGTTTTAATGTGCTTATGGTCTTAAACATGTTTGAAGGCATTATACTACCTTAAATAATGTTTATTTTATCGTTAGACAGCTTCCGAGCGAAACAACGGCGGCAATTTGATGAAAATGACGGCCATTTGACGTCAAGTTGACGTTACTGTCAAAATCCCAACCTTAGTTATAACAAAACGGCAGCGATTTTTTAGCAGGTCGCACCCTAGCCGTGATTTCACGGGCCGGGCTTCGGGCCCAAAATTTGAATTAAAGGTGCCGGTGACCACCCCTGTAAAATTATGCTAAGCAATAAATATTACAGAAATTCCTAAAGTTTACTATCATCAGACGTCTCGGAAAAAATATAGTTCCTTTTAAAGTCAAATTCATGCTTTGTTGAAGAAATTGACAGTTGTAGGTTAGACCTGGCCTAATTTATTCAAAGTCATAAATTTATTACCTTTGTGTTTAATGATATATATTATTTGTGCTATTGATTTCGGTTTTCCACGGGTATTTTAGTCATCATGATTGGAACTTCTTTGTTGTTTAGTCTCAGTATTACCTTTTCATATTTGTCATTTCGTTATCCTTTGACCGTTTTCAACGTAATATAGCACTTTGAGGAGAGAAAACGTGCGAATTTGTAGTAGATTCCCCGCACTTCCCAGATGTTCCACTTCTTTGTGACTTCCGCGCTTTGTTTTCTGTTTTTCAAACATGTTTCGTTTTCTTCCGAGGGTTCTAGGACATCGATCCACTGTTTTTTTGGAGGTTTTTTATTCGATATAAAGATCAATTTTAATTAAATTTTGAAATTTTTATTGAATTTCTATGTTATAAAAACATTTTTTAAACAGCTTTTTGTGGATATTACCGTAAGAAATAAGTGGTTTAAAATATTCTACGTCAAATTTCCCTGAATACCATTAAATTGTACAAAAACTGAATTTCTTACAATTCCGAGTAATCTTTTCTTGTGAATCGATTCCAAATCCTTTATTTCTTATCACTCTCTCATCCCCCGCGACACTCGCCAAAGCGCGATAAATGAGAGAAAGTGGGGCATGTATAAGATCATCTTATATACCTTCATTTTAATTCTTTCTCTGGTGACGGGAAAGGAGTGCGAAGAAAATCAGGATTGTCAGACCTTCTGGCCTCAGGCGATTTGTTCGCGAGGCCGATGTCGCTGTGGAAAGGACTTTCTACGGAAGAAAAGTGAAACTTTTGGATGGGTTTGTCTCAGTCTCAATGACGCTGGTAAGTGTTTTCAGCAATTGTATCATCAAATTGGTAATTTCTGATCGTTTTTGGTATATTATTTTTTTTCTCAAGGCCATAAATTTTAAATTTTATTCCTAAAAAACAAAATTACTTTAGTATCTGGAAGTCTTGGAGCCCAACAAACCTGTCCATTTCCAGCTGGAGCTGGTTATTTAGTCGCCGAGAAAGATAAAAATGACCAAATAATAGCATGTGATGACACTTATCCATCAGGTTCTTGTGGAAAGAACTTTGAATGCATTGGTGGTATATCAGCTGGTGGGGGAATATGCTGTCCACGGAAGGGTGGGTGGCTTTCAGACATGGGGTTATCGCTTCATAATCTCTCTTTATGAACCTCACATCTTTCAAAAAACTTAAAAAAATTAGTTTGTGCCTAATTTTTCAAAGAACAATATTAATATTGAACTATTATATATAACTTTCATTTTGAAAAGCACAGAAATAATATCTAATTAACGTTGTCCTAAGAATCAATAATAGCAATATTTTGTCGTAAAATTCCCCAAAAATGACCGTAATCCCTTCAGAATCCACATGTGATCCTTCCTCAGTGAAAGTTGATGATGGTGGTTGGTTAGATCGCTGGTATTTTGATGGAAATAGTTGTGTTTCCTTTGAATGGAATCCTGAGAGCACAGAAAGTCCCAATACCTTCATATCCCGAGAACAATGTCAATCCATCTGTTCTAAATAACATTATGTATCTAAATCAATACTGTCAATCTCAAAATTCCCCAACTAGACTATCATTATAAATCCATCCGATTCTACAGGGAAATATGTTTATAATCACCGTTGTCAACAAAAATTCGGTGTAACAATCAATCATAGGGTGTTTTAGATCTTTGATGTGAGATGTAATGATGATAATAATAAAATATGTTTCATCTATAACAATGAAATGTGAGAGAAAAATGGATGTTAAACAAGGCGGTACCATGGTTAAGATCAGCGTTTCTTCTTCTTGTTCTTCTTTTTCTTCTTCTGATTGTTCTTTTTCTGATTAATTTCTCTTTGTTTCTCTTTCTCCGCCAATAAATCCATTTCCATATCTCGATCATGATTATTCAAGAACTTTGAAATAGCCTCATCCTGCAAGATCGACAGATCAATGTCAGGCGGACATATCTCCTGAAGCTTTTTCAATCTGTGCTCTTTTTCTGTAAGCTGCTCACTCAGGTATTCCGAATCCGATTCTTCACTGTAATGATGAGAACTGGTGGTATCAAAATTTTCATAAATGGTGATCTGTTGATGGGGATCTCCCACGCATGGGAGAACTTCGACTCTGAATCCACGCAAAGCAGCAAAACGATGGAGAAGAACCTCGCTAAAAATATTTTTAATGAAGGACATTCTTTCATGTATAATATATATTATAACCAAAGCGTCCTTACCATCTCTCAAACTTCTCGCAAAGGTTAATCAAAGCTGCAAAGTCTCCATTCAACGGTGGTAATCCTTGAGAGTAACAGGCATCCATTGAAAAGTCGACATGATATTTCTTGAGTCTCCGAAGCAGTCCCCGTGTTTTCCATTTAAAGCTTTCTTCATTGCATTCATTGGTTAGATTGGCCCAACACAAACTTCGTTCGGCCTTTTTGAATTTGGCATAGAATTTGACGAGATATGGTAGTTCAATTTCAACTTCTGGCTTATCACAGAGATAAGTTAAGAATCCTTTGGAAAAATCTTTTAAAAACTTATGCAGAAAAAGTAAGGCATCGGCAGCTCGACAAGGGCATAACTGTTGGACTCGTTGTCTTTCCATCGCTTTAATCGCCTTCAACCTAAAAACATTTTATTAAGAATAATAACGAGCCAAGTCTGATATATTTTCAAAACTTGCCAAAATTTTCCTCGATTAATCATTCTCTCATCCACCCACAGTTCATGGGCAGTAATTCTCATTTGCAACAATCGATTGAAGTAAGCGGGGCCGTACGGGCCATCTCCAATTTGATAGACACTCGACACTTTATCCTTGAAGGAGTCCCTCATCCATGTTTTTGGAACGATTAAATGAGGCTTTAAGCGAAGACCATTATATTGTCTTCGCTTTTGGATCAACAGTAGATTTCTGACAAGGTCTCTATTCATAGGGTCATAATGATGAATTGCTTGGCAATAAAAGCGCTTCTTGGCCTCCAAAGGGTTCTCTGCGCTTAGCTTCTGACGAGGTCGAGCTGGAGGAGGGCGCGATGGGATTGGGGGCAACCTTCGAGGAGTCGCGAGGTTGAGGAATCTGAAGTCGAATAAAAATCATAAAAAATAATGCTTAAATCATCAACCCTTTTAAAATATCCTACCTCCTATCAAAGACAATTCTCTTGGCCGCCTTTTGAATTGGTTCTGGTGGTCCCGAAGCCAGGCTTTTCAGCAGTACCTGCAATTCCGACCATACACTACCAGCTGAGGCCGCGCTATATGCAAATTCCGTTTCTGAATCTGATGATTCTGAAGTCGAGGCAGAAGACTTTGGTTGAGGACTTTTCTTATGGGCCAACTTCTTATTTGAAGACTGAGAATTCTTCTTGGCCTGGTTCTTTGTGATTGCCGATGGTGCTCGGATATTGATCTTCGTCTTTTGAGGTGGCGGGGCTGAGGGCTTGGCCGCTCGACTCGCATCGGACATACCTATAACAATAATATTAATAAGCCATCCATAATATCAAAAAAAAAACAAAAACAGTTACACTCATACTTCGGACACACAGCTTACTAGACAGGACAGCCGTCAGCGCGTCTGGAGTTTGCCAACTGTCGTGTTTCTGGAGCTCGTCGCCTAATTTCTGGACCAATCTGAGCATGCCATCCGACGAGTCCAAGTCCAATATGCCATCATTTTTTCTGCAACTTCCATTCTCCTCTCCATTTGTTTTATCCTTTCCATTCTGTTTGGCCGGGGTCTTTCCGTTGATTCTGCTCGAGTTGTAGACGTCCGTAGTTCCACAATCCTCATCATCGTCGTCCTGGCTATCCTCGCTTTCCGACGTAATATCTTCGGAATCCGTGGTGTCTGTTAGATTCGCGAAGGTTGGTTGGGGATGTCGACCAAACCTTTTTTTCATCTGATCCACATACTTACGACGAATTCTGACAGCCGTAATAAATTCAGAGGGAATTTCATTGACTTTTTCGAGGATTTTGTGGATGTCTTCTTTCCTTCGTCGTCGATATTCTTGACGGAGACGATAGGTGGAGGGATGGGTCTTAGCGGGAAAGCCATTCACAGAGACAATCCTAGTGTTCTTGGGATCAAAGGCTAAAATCATCAATATTATTCAAAATAATCGCAGAAAAATACATATGACCTATGTCAAATCACTCTACCCATAGAAGCAGCTGCCATTGCTGCCAACTCGCTGCTGAATTCACCGTCCGGCATTACACTTTTGAAAAAATCCATGCCATTTGATGAAGACGAGGCCATTTTGGACAGATCTAAGGCTGTTGTTTCAATTGCAATAGTAGTCGACCTTCTTCTTTCGCCCGCACATCTAGTAGTCCCAGTAAACGTGAACAGGGGCTCTTCATTGAGTGCGACTGCCACATGCAAGATGAGGAGGTCTCGTTGGAGAATCCGGGCGTCGTCCAGGAGTTTATCAAGACGTATCTCGTCCAGCTGAAAACATTCCGCACGTGTTTGTTTAGACGTAAAAAGGTTAAAAAAATTAAAGTGCCAGTACAGCAGCTTTTGAATTACGCCTTTAAGGCGTGGAAACGAAATTTATAAAATGTTTCTTTGTCTAGTATACCAATAACAAAAGGACAAAATATAGCGACATTCTGCACACCTAGTAATAATTATTCTACTGTTTGCCATTTTGCCTACATTATTTTTGCGGCAAAAACCAAAATTTTTTGACATTTCGTTTCCCACGCCATAAAAACCGCGATTCAAAAGTAGTAGTACCTTAAGCTGCCCTTTAAGTGAGTAAATTCAATAAAATCCACTTTGAATTTGAGAAAACAATTTCAAAAATTATCCTATGGCTCTCATTGTCCCAGACCTCAAAACGTTTTATAAAAAGTTGAAATCGTCAAGTTTTAATCCAACAAAACTGAGAAAAACAGTCTTTCTAGCGAACAAACAGCTGCAATCTTAAAACACATAAGAGATGCATTACTAATAACAGGAATCTCTAGTCTACAATCGGTTCAAGGCCCTCTAATAAGACCGTAGCTATTACAAATAAGTCGTAATCCACCAATAATTACGGGCATTTTATTGTTTTAATTCCAAATTAAAGGAAAATTCCCCGAGCTTCGTTTGAAACACACCTGTTTGTCACTCGAGATAGAGATGGGGCGAGAGAACCGAGAGGGGAAATTACCAGAATTACGGGTAAGTCCGTTTTTTGTGGCTGTTTTGCTAATAATCTTACTGTAATTTAAATTTCATTACATTATTGTGATTAATGTTGCAACATTTTAATAAAAATTTGAGCCTTTGAAAATCTTAAACACCTTAAAAAGTATTAAGAAGTAAGGTTTGTAAGCGCGATTTTCTACTTGAGTTTCGAGAATTGGCCTGGTCTTCTGATGTCCATGTTTTTAGGCCGCCCTTTTCCGAGTATTACGTGCACTTTGGGAAGGGACAACACCCGACAAGACCTGCGTATTTACAAACCCTTCCAAAAACATCTAAAACGTCCAAAAAAAACTAGAGAAAACTGAGTTCTTTTCTTTCCCAACACTAGACTTTTTAACGATTAAAGGTGGTGTCCTAACAAATTCTGACTTAATAAACTAAACTTTGTTTTCAACAATGTTTTTCTCAGCTTTAATTAATCTGTACTGTTGACTTTTTTATTTATTTGTTTTTGAAATTTGATAAAGGAATTTTTTCTTATAAAGTAGACAATTTAAAGCGATTCCTTGTAACGAAAACCGCAAAAAGTACGTTCGGAAAGAAAACCACGCCATTCTTTTTTCTTTGTCAGAATCTCCCGAACGACGGAATGTCCACAAGACTTGGCCAAGGACGCCCGGGACCTTCATTAGACTTCTTTTTCTCATTTCTTATTGTTATTATTTGTTTTCATGTAATCTGAGGACATTTCGGACCAATTCTTTTAATATTCATGGACAAAAATAGTTGTAATCAATAATTCCGCGTATTTTAGAATACATGAATGACCGACTCCGTTGAATTACTTGTTAATCCCCCTAACGAATATTGGATCCAAATATGTAATTTAATTGTGGAAGCCGAGAGTTGGCTAAATTCTTTTCATGATTATAATACTTGGAAAGAGGCGTTCGGAGATGACTTCGAATTACTGGTGGCTGTCAACAAAGGTGAGTACAACCAGTACTATCAATTTGTAATGACTTTTAGAATCAAAAGCGATTCTCGGTTGTATTACTATAGTCCGTTATCACGGACCGAAGAGCACAATGTCAATGATTGGCTGCTACTTTGTAACAAAAGATAACCGAGGAAAAGGACTTGGAGTATACCTTTTTGACCAGGCTAAAGCTCGATGCACAGACAACACTTTTTTGTTTGGAGGTAAAAGTTCGATAGTACAAAACGAATCCATTAATAAAAATAAATTTCAGCATCTTCAATGACTAAGAAGTACGCTGATGTCTACCATTTCGACAAGATTACAGACTATGCAGTTGTTAGACGAACGGTTGTTACAACTAAACTAAGGCCGCTACTCTTAAACAATGATCCAACCCTCATTCTTAAACATCCAGCAGCCGTTGGATGGGATGGGATTGAGAAAGTAAGTCGACAATTCCTTTTATATTCTCCCTTTAGTACCTCCAGAAGTACGTCCGATCATTGAATATCATCCACATAATAAAAAGCCTCCTAATACAACCGGGATCTTACCCACTGGTAAGTTCTAACATAACCCTATACTTAAACAATATCTACAGGTGGCCTTAACGACGGAGAATCGGATTGTTGCACTTGGAACTGTCAGAGAACAACATGGAGAGGCTCTATCCGTAGGCCCACTAATAGGAAATGACCCGGTAAGTTCCCAAACAACAACCGACCTATACTGAAAGCATATTTAAACCTTAATTTCAGATAGCAGCTAGCTCAGTACTTCGTGGAATTTTGTTAAACATCGACAACCTCATGGATTTCAAGACATTTGCTATGGAAAGTCCAACAACTAACGAGGAAAGCGACAAATTCATCAAACAACTCAGTGAAGGAGATTACAAAATCCATTTCGGGCACGAACTACAACCCCAATTTACAGAAGAGATCGTCCCAGTACGTCTAATAGTTATTCACAGAGCCAGTTCCGTCTAGAATTTACATAATCCCTAAATTTCAAGTCAAAAACTTTTAAAAAAACACCGGTTACCTTTTTCTGTTTCAGCTTCCCGTTGCCCATGTGTACGCGATCGGGCAGTCGGACGTCTCCCTCCTTTGAAGTGCCAGCTTTCTTCTTCTCCCTGGATGACATCTCAAAAGCTCTGGAACATAGTGAGATTAGAGTGGATACCTGATCTGATAATAATATTATCCTGCCTAGATAAAAAGTCAAAAATAACAGTTATTGACAAAAAAAATTAAAAAAACTACCAACAGTCTAAAAAATAATATTAACCAATATAAGAAATGGAATGTGACCATGCCATAGCTTTAAACTTTGCGCAATAATTATTTTATTATCAGTAAAAAAAGATAAAACATGTATATATATAAAAAACAAACATTGGATGTGCTTCCTGCGATGAGATCAAAGCACAAATCAATATAAACACTTGGAAGTGAACCAATAACTGTAAAGGGGCCTTGAGAAAGTAGGGAGTTGATCAGTAATTAGGTTAGAAGTCGCTGACCCAGATCTTGACGGAGCGATCTTGTTCTAGACCACCTGAGGCAATCATATTTCTTGTGGGATGGCAGTCAGTCGACAATACAATATCTAAAAAGAATAAGCATCAATAATGATATCACGGATGGCAAGATTGTTATGAACTAAAATTCAAAAATATAATTCTTATAAAACAAAACATACCAGTATGGCCAGTCAATTTTTGCACAATATCTCTGGTCTGCAAGTTCCACAGATAGATACAGTTGTCCTCCGATCCACTTACAATCCACTAAAAGCATAAAATCAAAGTATAAGATATTCTTACCTTTCCGCCAGTAACCGAGAAATTGGCAAAAATGCAATACTTGTCATTCCGATGTCCAGAGTAAGATTTCAGCGACTTCCCTTTGTTATAATCCCACAATTTTAGTTGAGAATCCAATGTGGCGGCAAGCAGGTACTTTCCGTTTGGGGAGAATTTGACAAACGAAACTGGAGGATTCTCATCATCTGAAAAGATATAAAATTAGTATTTATAATGCATTCGCTACATACACAATCATCTATTATCAAATTCAAATCCTAAAAGAGATAAACAAACAAAAAGGCGACTCACCGACTAAAGTTTTTAGACATTGTCCATTAGACGTGTCCCAGATTCTGACCAACCCATCATAGGAACTGGTTGCTATCATTCCACCATCTCGGTTGAAGCTGACAGCACTCACAGGATCGGAATGAGCAGGTAATGTCTTGATACAAGCTCCGGACCGTACATCCCATATTCTGACAGTCTCATCGAAGGATCCAGACACCAAGAGATTCGATTGAGGGTTAAAATTACAACAAAATACATAATTCTGATGTCCTCGCATCGTCTTTAGGCATTTCCCCTAAAACCATAACATTACAACAAAATTGATTATGAATGGAATTATATTATCCTTACCGATGCGACATCAAAAAGCTTTAAGAATTTGTCGTCAGAACAAGTTGCAATTAGCCTTGAGTCATAAGACCAACAGCAATCTGAGATTCCGAGTTTGTGACCACTAATAACTCGCTCACTCTTTCCATCTATCGGATTCCAAAGTCTAACTGTCTTATCTGCTGAAGCAGATGCCACTAGGTTCCCATCATGACTAAATTTAACAGAAGCCACAGCCTTGGAATGCCCATTCAGAGTAAATATACAATGGTAATTTGGTGCTGTGGGAGGCCCTGAATTGTCCTTAGTATCTTTAGAAGCAGGGAGTGTCGACGATGTCCCAAGTGATCCAACGTTCTGTCTATCCGGAGATTGATCTTCCTGCTTGACTGGAGGTGTGGGTTCTTGAGGAGTGAAGGACTCTGCTTTCACTGGGGCCTAAAACAAGAAATAGGACAATAATTTTGATTTACCTGATTCTCCGCGCCTTCAGACGTTGCGGAAACATCCATCGGCTCCTCTTGCTGAACTTGCTCAGACATTTAAAACTAAGGCAATATTATAAAAATATAAATTTCAAATCAAAGGCATCAAATACTAGCGCAGACAATAAAATTCAAACCTAAGTCTTCTGCGGTATTTTCAGCTTCAAAAATTATATAAAACACAGGAAAATTTATTTTGAAACAAGTCTAAAACAATAGAAAAATTTTGCTGACCAGTACAGTAAACTCTTTGATCAAAGGGCCAAAGAGAGCTATTCTCACTGTGATAATTCTCAATGTCCCCATTTTCCACTGTCCCATAAAATAAAAAATAAAAAGTGAAACAAATGCGCCAAGACGGAATATCACTATTGATTTTAGAGGCGGGTTCCCGAAAAAAAATTACAAAAATTTCGACTGACTGCTTTTCCGGTCAACGACAGCTCGGGTCGACGATACATTGGGTTGCCTCGATTTGTCGTTTTACGCAGTGGGGGAGTCTAGGAGAAGACTTATTCAATGATAGTTTATCACTCATTTTGAGGTATTGTTCATGTATTACACCACATAAAACTTACAGATCTTCGTTTTTTGAAGCAAGTTTTGTTCTTTTCCATGTTAAAGTCTTTGCCAAGTCACCGCCAATCATCCAACGGTGGAAAGGGCTCAATTTGTGAAAGAAGCTTCCATTAATGGTCGAAGGAATCAGATGGTTGGCTGCGGAAGTCCTTTGGGTCTACAAATACACCTTGAAATTTCCACAGAAAAATCTATTTCTGTCTGTTAATCTTATTTATTGAGAAGTCCATAAAGCCGTCTCAGTACCCGAACCAAACATGTATTGAGCGTTTATTATATTGAACATATCAGGTATTGAGATCTATTGCAAATAATCGAAATTTCACAACTAGTTTTATTGTATTCTGTTAGATGAGGCGCAATGATTGAGCGAGACCAGTATTAGTATTGTTTTGACGAAAACATATACATATCATCATTTACACATTCAAATCGGAATCTTGAGTTAGATGTTCGATCTCGGTGCTAAGTTCGGAGTCGATCGTTTCCACTCGACACAGTCGTATCTTCTTGCTGCACAGCTGAATGATGTATTTCCTGAGCGTAATCCAGGTAATGGTCTCCCAGAAAAAGGCGTGGATCATCCAAAATGTGGCCTCCCAATAACCTGAGGAATCGAGCCCATTCAATTCCAACATAATGCATACAAGAACAGTGCACGAAGCCGAGAAAATGGCAAAGAACGCGAGGAAGACATCTAAAAACAATATCCGGATAATTTTCTCTTATCAGATTATATTGTGCATCATTAGTGTCACCAAAAAAGGTATTTATTTTGAAGGTCCCGGATGTGTCTGAAGCTAAGGTAAGATAATATTTCCAGTTTTATGCAGATTGTGTAATCCCACGGACGCAGAGATTAATTCCGTATATTGTGATAGAAAGAAAATGTGCAATTTCGAAGGAATTATTGCTTTGTTGAGGTCGACTTTTTCTCAATCTCCACAACTTACGCGTATAAACGTGGACCCTGATTGTGAGTGCATTCCAATTTTTTAGTGATCGTATTTTGGTGTAAATGTATGCAGAAGTCAAATATAATGGGCAGAGAGTGCTGAGGAATGCAAGAATTGCATTCATCTCGTTCTGAAAGTATTATTTATTCATTTGTACTATTACAATTATAATTTATGCAAGTACTTTTTACTTTTTTCACCTGAAACTTCTAATTTTGAGTGCATATTCCAAAAAGAAAAAGGTTACGAAATAATTATGGCATTAAAATGTTTGGGTAATAAAAGTGCAAAAAATGAAACATATTCCACTTACCCCATTTACAGTAGCCCTCAGAGTTCCTTTGACACCTAAAGTGACTCCGAACATCATAACTGTCAGCTTTACAAATCTTTCCAACGCCAGTAACACTAAATTAAAACCAGTGACTTCTTTCCGAGGTATGTCATCATTGTCATTACAGCTACATCGTGAGAGATTCTGTATCTCGGGAGTGGGCAGAAAAGGATGTTTGGGATCTGGGAGCTCGAGATCAGCCGGCATCAGCTAAAACAAAATTATGTTTTAAAAGACATCACATATTATAGTGATATAACGGATATCATATGAAAAATTACATATATCAATATGTCTGGAAAACACATTACATACGCGTGGTGACTGCAGGGTAATTGTCGTAACAATTAGCATTTTCGTCATCCAGTTGTAATCCTCAAGCCATTTATGGTATATATATCTTGGGGTTGTTTTTCTATATTAAAAGGGCTTCGGTTATACAAAGCCATACAAAAGAAAACTTGGGAACGTCACGGAAGCAAAAGATTTAATGAAAATAAAATTTACTGAACACTCTAATTTTTGTAAAGTTTGGGGCAAATCAATATCGGAATCTTCAGTAACTGTCATAAAATGTCAAATGTCTGGCTTTCTTCAGCGATTAACAATTAAATAATTTGGCTGATATTAGAAGTATCTTCTATAGCATTTCAGCATTTTTTTATATAAGGCGCGTGCGTTAGTTTTGCACGACCACTTTTGCAAAGTTTTAAAAAAAATATGACTGTTCGAAAAGATCACAACAAGGGTGAGGCGACAGAGAAAGGCATAACTTTTTACAAAGAGAGGAATTACGCAACTTAATATTGCGCAACAACTTGACCGGAAGCCTCTAAGTCACATTTTCTAAAAAAACTTTGCAAAAGTGGTCGAGCAAAACTAACGCACGCGCCTTATATAATGAAAATTCGCGAAATGACATAACCCCCTGTTTTCTCGAACCTCATTTTTTACAGTCTCTCACTCGAAAAGATTGTTTAACATTTCAACTGTCCACGCAAAGCTTTAGCTAAAACTTTTAAAAATAATACTGCTCAAGTAGATAGACCCTGTAGGCAAAAAATAAAATTTTTAGAACTTTACAATCCAAATTTCCTAAAAATACCCCCCAAATTACGTAATGTCATATCCCAATTCTGACCCAATCTCAAAGTAATACTCTTAACGGCCATTTCCAGTTCATTGCAATGCTCTCGGGCCCTGTTATGGTAGGGTAATCGAAGAGAAAAAATCGAAAAGCCGAAGACCGGCAACCGGAAATGGTTAGCGAAAAACAAAAGCCCCAGGTATTTTTAATATTTGGGGAAAATGTCGGCCTCTTTACATCAAATCCCATAACAAAAGCGGATTCTTAAGGATTATGGAAACTGATGATATTCGACGACATCCTGTTTACAGACTGTTGCCAAATGTTCTTAGAGGCAAGATTTGGTAATCAAATGAACATAAAAATATCTCAAAACATGTTGAATAATATAGAATAACACCCATTAGTATTAAAATTTCTTATGTAGTGGAGTAAAACAAAAAAACTTATTCCCCGCCGTTTCCTCATTGCAAAGAGCAGAAATCGGAGGGGATATTCCCCATGAATTCAGAAGCTCTAAAGATATCATGGACCCCACTACGGCCGGAAATTCGGCCGAAAATAAATGAATTCGAATTTCTGAGTGAATTGACGTCGTTCTAAATATTTATGGCACCGTTGCGAATAAACATCTGCAGCAGCAAGGCAAATTAATCCAAATTTACTGCAAAGCCTCCAATTATCCAATTTAAATCCCAAATAACGGCTCAAGAAAAGAGAAAAAAGGTCTCTAGTCTACAAACTTCCTTGAAAATCCTTGCTTCTCTTAGAAAACGTTAGTTGTAATAAAAATTGCCTTTTTTGTGAAAAATAGGAAAGCACTGAAGGCCTCACTGAAGTTGCGGTTTGAATTTGGCGCGTAACAAAACGGCAACTTTCCTTTCTCTAAACATTCCAAATATCACGGAAATTGGGAAGTAATTCCAAAAATTTCAAGCAGTCATAATCGCTTTCATTCGATTAAAAAGGTGTTATAGTATCCTTCTTTCACCTATCAAACAATGTTAAAAATAAATTTCAATTCAAATTTCCAGAACCACAGCTAAGTCTCCAAACTGACAATGCGCCGAAAGCCAAGATTCGACTTGAACTCCAGTTCTCAAAAGTACAAACACATATAAAATTATAAATATAAAAGATTCATGCGTCTGCTGAAAGTTTAAAAACACGGCTATGTCAACAGAAATTGGAAAGCGCCAATAAAATGACGAGAAAATGGGAATAATTTAAACCAAATTATCAGAAAAAACGAAAAATAATATAAGATATTGTTGAGTTACTGTAATGTCGAAAAATCCAATAAAAATCATCGATTTCAAACACATGTACATTATAATATGAGAATTGAATCCAATTTTGAGTGTGTAAATTAACGAATAATTTACATAAGAAAAGTTACCAAACCAATTTTTCCAGACATTGCATGACTAAAAAAAACAAACCCAAAGTCTAAAGGCATTTCGAGTATCCAAAGTTCTCACAAATTCAAGTTTAAGTGTTCGGACGGAGGGGGCGAAGGCTGGATGCCATAAAAAAGCCAGAACAAAAGATTTACAAAACAACAATTTTTTGCAAAACCTACTGCAATATAAACATAAATTTCTGGAGATGTAGAGCTTGCGTTACCTTCAAATTTTGCATCTTTGATCTATGTATCTCGGCTGTAAATTTGTTATTATACTATAAATTTGAGCCATCAATTTCTGTCTCTCTAAACGTTCAAAAATTTAAAAAAAGTTAGAAGGACATGGAATTTATGTTGTAGTAAACGACTCTCACATGTCCATCTAATCTCTTTTTTTAATGCAACACCTGAACATAAGATCTCTTGTAAAAAGTTCCGATTACGCTTTTTTTCTATGAGAACTTGGTCAATTCTCCTCCACCCTCATTTATTGCATATAATTATCCCCCTGGGAACCTTTCAAGATACGATACATCGAACAAAAAAGTTCAAAAAAAAATAATAAAATACGAATTAGATCGGCTTAAAATAAATGTAAAGCCTCAATAACATCATAAATAATTGTAAAAGTGCATCTATAGTTGGTTACCACTTATTATTATATATATCCCGCTGTTAATGAGCTCCATGTTCGAATAATGGTTTTTGAGAATTTGTTTATTAATATAAGTCTAGCCGACAATGGGGGCAGGGATTAGAAAGTGGCGGTGTCATCTTTTCAGAAAAAAAAAATTAACAATAATATAACTTACGAAAAGTCAGATATTTCTTAGTCAGAACGATCCTTTGTTTGCGATGAAATTTCAAAAAGTTTTGATTACTGGTTTATGTGTTAATCAATAAAAATTTAAAGAGATGCTTTGTAAAGGAAGCCGAGATATGGAACAATCTTTGAAAGTGAGAGACTATGGAAAATAAGGGTTACGGTCAGAAAAAAGTTTCCCAGCTGCAACCTTTGTGTGGAGAAAATCCCGGCGGTTTCGGCAAAACGTAAACAAAAAGTCCCAAATATTTCTTGGGAATCTCTTTATCATACCAACAACCTCTGGGTCTTTCGATCATTTCCACTGTTTGAGATAAAAACAAATCCAAAAAACACAGTAACTTCCAATGAGTCAGTGACAAATTTAAATGAAAAAATGTGATTGATGACAAAATAAATATAAAATAAATTGGATGATTCAAATAGAACAATCGCTTCAAATCTTCTGACTCCTGTTTTCGAAATGCGACAAAAGCGATGACATTTCGAGAAAACAATATATAAACAGTAAAATATAGGCTAAACACATTTGAATCGAAATGAGTAAGATTTTTATTGCATTGGTAGTACTTTCTACTGTAATTACGGCACAGGTCAGACCAAAACAATGGGTCGCGGTTACTGGGAAAGTGAATTGTAATGGAGCGCCGGCCAAGGGAGTGGTAAGAAATAATGTTTACAGGAGTAAAAGAATTTGTCCGGCGATTTAGATAAAGTTTGTTATAAGATTAGAATTTTATTTAGACATATCTGAGACTTTGGTCTTGCGAAGTTTTTCCTATGACTCGCTTCGCATTTTTATGTCTATATGCAGTCTCTAAAGATCGTTCAATATCTCGGCCATACTTGGGAAGACTGCGATAAAGCTTTCGTCGATTAAAACGAGATAATTAGTGCAAAATTTGAAAACGATGTGAAAATAATTGTGAGAACTGCATTAAACCTTTTACTATAATACAAGGCCAACCTCCTAAAATAAGGTAGAAAATTCATCCGTATATTTAGAAAGTCAAAATCTATGATGTGGATGACTGGACTCTGGATGATAAGGTCGCGGAAGTAGTCACCGGCGACGACGGCATCTTCCATCTCAAGGGTTACACCTATGAAATCACTACAATGGACCCAAAACTGAACATGTAAGTTTATGTAGACGATGGCTTAATGAGAACTTGGTAATTAAGGGAAATGCCGTTCACTAGACTAGACTGTAAATATTTACAGATACCACAACTGCAATGCCCTCACTCCTATTTGCTATATCAAATTTAATGTTCTCCTTCCCAAATCTATTGTGAACAGAGAGGCCGAGCCCACTCAAGAATACGATGCTGGAACTTTCAGTCTGGATAATACGTTCCCGGGACAAGGAACTGATTGTTTGAACAAGTAACGAAGATTAATATTATTTTATAATTAATTATAGCCTTCCAAGTGTAATAATCGAAAAATAAAGCAGCAGTATCTATAAAATCGACTACTTGAAAGCCTGAGAGAACTTTCGAAAAAGGCTGAAATATGTTTTCTTTCGATTCGAAACGTATTCAAATGCCCGAAAACTCGATTTCCGTCTTTTTTCATTACCCTTCCTTTATATTCCACATAACTTTCTGATACTGTCAAGTATCTACGTGACTACTACATTTTTCAATTGCCAAAGACTCGCTGATCCGGGTAACAAAAAGCGAAATGAAACTGGTAACTCAAACGAAGTAAATTTGGCCTCAGAGAATCCAGGCCGTCAAATCCAATAAGGAAATCGTTTTAGTCCCCCGAAATAGCAAAGAGGGCTGTTGTTATGAATAAATTGATATCAGTGGTCAAAAAGTTAACAATAGTGTTACGAAAACAATGAGCTTTTGACACACAAATTGTTTATGTACAAGACTTAAAGTAAGCAAAAATGTAGCAGTACGAAGTAACGGTAGATTTTTTATATTTGTTGCAGCTATTTTCAAATAGCGTTTTGTATTTGTAAAAATCACCTTTTTTAAAACTCCCACCACGGAACCTATGAACGGCAAAAATTCTTGGCCTTCTGTCTGTTTCTCCGACTAAAATCGGAGAAACAACACTTCCACGCCCTGCGCAGCTCGCGTCCGACCTTTGAAAAATTCTTGGGAACTGCCCCTCAAACTTGATGCTCAAAACATATAAAGTTCTTATTATCACATAAAAAATATTTATAAAAATTTCTTTGAATCTCTGTTTAAGCTATCACTCATACCATTGTCATATCTGAATCGGGAAATATGACCTCCTCAAAATTAGCAATTTTGATGTACCTTGTACAACATGTATAAGGTCGAACAGATGTAATAAACGAAATGCGCTCTACTAGTTCCATGAGGAGGACCCCGTAGTTGATTCTCCAGAAAAAGTTTCATTTTAATTGGGTCATTTTTTGATAGACTTGAACGTTTCCCACTACAAATAGCGGAGTTGTCCACCTTCGAAGCTCTAGTGCTCTGTGAAAGATTACTAATTTCATAGTTTCCTTGTGTTGCTTAACACTCTTGAAAATCTGCCTCTAGGCTTTATACTTTTTACGCTTCAAAAAATTACAAAAACAAGGTTCTGTCTAAATTTGTGCAAAGGTGACAAACAAGTCCCCAAGTACAACATCCCACAACACTCGCAAATGATAAAATTTTCAAAATGTTTCCTATTAGTTCCACGCCAAACCTATTGAAGGGCATATACGCAAGATAGTTTTTTATAAACTTCAACGTTTCCCATTGATTTAAGGTGATATTTTGTATATTCGAATTTCATCGTTTAACGACCCCCGATGTGGAGAAGAAGGTCGATTAAGAATTTCCCACTTTTAAAAACATAAAGGATGCTCATCAATGCTTATTTGGCTCGTATTAACACAATATGACATATAGTGAATATTGATGGTTTTTGGGTATGTAATGTGACTCGCCAAAAAAAGCTCATGGGTTTAAATTTTTAATATTCTATATACAGTTCTATTTATAAAACACCGTCCGAAGCCTATATAATTCAAATTTGGCTTCTTGAACCGAGGTTTTGACCATTTTCAACGTTTCCCACGGCAAGTCAATATCTCAAAATTACAAATTTTGTAATTTCTGTAAAACAAGCTTTCGGAAAAGTATTGCTGTGTGCCTATAGCATTTATTATGTAGTCTTGTCAATAGAAGACAAATTTTAGCATTGCATTGTTCAAAAATATTGAGTTACCTCCGATCATTGATACAGTTGACGTATACATCAATATCCAGAAAATTTGATAGGTGGCAAGGTTTGATTTGCTTCGAAACAGTATATCACGATAGGTGCTGATAATAACACACACCCTTGCTGCAATTTTTCAGTTTTTTTGACAGAGTTTGTGAGATTTCACAGGCGAAGTGATGACATTTACTTCTTGGCCCGCGGCAAGTGTAGTTTTCGCGCGTATGTAGGTCAAAATGGCCGATGTTGACGATCCAAGATTGCGTATTATTATTATCAAACAAAATCTGATCTACAACATCTTTTGAAAACAACATCCTTGCAGAACCCGTGTTTACCAAAATTCATTAAATTTAATGTTCAAGAATCATATTTTTGTGGTAATAATATGTGTGCATTGATGTAAAACAGGTTTTCTACCAATTCCTATCAATATTGACAGTTTGGGTTTCATTCTGATATAAAATAACATTTGAAATATTTCATCGTATAAAATGTCGCTAATTTTTCATTGGACGTTTTTTCTCCATTTGGTTAAGCCGGTGCTGATATTCCATTTTGCACAGTTGTTGTACCTTCGAAATAAATTTGAAAGCCAATTTGTGTTCATCCTTCTTCCTGAAAATTTGCTAGTCGACTTGTCTCATCTTATCCATGAAGATTACTGTTGTTTTTAACGATCTGATCTCGCTGCAAGATGTGAGTGAAGATCTGGAATTGGAGAGTTTGATGGCATTGCTCAAGGAAGAATGGCCAAGTCTGATTGATCTAGGGAAAGATAAAAACTTTGTCCTTGCGAACACCAACTTGAAGATCGCAGTGGTCCCTTCTGAATTGAAGAAGAGTTTAAAGGTAAAGGGTTTCTTTTGTTTAGCTTTTAGATAACAGTTCATCGTCAAGCTGTTTCGTGGAGAACATTTTTTTATTTCTAGACTCTTGGCTTCAGTGATGATGAGTTGGTTTACTTGATGGCTGCTCCAAAGACCGTTATCCCTCAAGCTCATACTCAACAACATGTCCAGCAGCTTCCTCAAGCATCTCGATCGAGCCAGATAGATCTTAAAGGTCTAATTGCGGCTATCAAAGTCCCGAAGAAAGGATCGTCTAATCAAAAGTTGGGTCAGTCTTCGTCTTCTTCTGGCCCAGCCTCAAAATCAACTGCTGATATTAAGGCGTTCTCAAAGAAGATGTGGGAACAGTTGAAAGCAGATCCTCATGCGATTCGTGGATTCAAGTTAACAGCGCCTAGTATTGCCAACGCTTTTGAAACTTATCCTGATGACTTTGGTAAGCAAGTGATTACTTTAGATGTTTTTGTTAGTATTCGTCTCCATTATCTATATTACTTGTTTTCAGAAAACTTCCACAAAGAAGTAAACCTAATGCTTGAGAAGAGAGACCGTTTGGTGGCTGCTCTAAAAGATGAAACCAGTGCCGAGGCCCAAGAATATATTGCTCGGCAGATCAAGATTCAAAACATCGAAGACCAATATCAGTATGCCTTGGAGCACCTCCCTGAAGCCTATATCCCTGTTAAACTGCTTCATATTCACGTTAAAATCAACGGAGTTGAAGTTTTGGCCATGGTCGATTCGGGTGTGTGAATTTAATGGTAAAATTTCAAAAGATTTGAGATTTTAGGTGCCCAAAACTCTATTATCAATCCTAGGATTGCTAAGAAATGCAATATCTATGAGTATGTGGACGAAAGATTCTTTTCAAGGGCCAATGGAATTGGCGGGGACAGTAAAATAATCGGGAGAATCCATTCATGCAAGTATTTTGATCCAATTGAAAATATTCTTGATTTAGGCAAGATGCAGATTGGATCTTCGTTCATTACTTGCCCATTTGATGTCTTAGAAGAGCAGAAAGTGGAGATTTTACTTGGATTGTCATTCTTGCGTCCAAATGCGTGTGTAATTGACCTCAGAAGGAATGTTTTGGTCCTTGGAGATGATAATGAAGTCCCATTTTTGGGTGAAGAACAATATAAAAAGGAAGTCACAAGGCTGGGACATGCAAATCGTGCGTTTTTGACTGATTTTTGGGAATTTTTTTGATGATAAGTATTTTTTTGATAATTCAGCTTATGACCGCGAACATTCGCAAGGTACTTCGACTTCTGAATCAGCCCAGGCACCTGGTCCCAGGGAGGAAGTGGATTCAGCCAAACTAGCGGAGTTAATTTCGATGGGAATGGACCCAGATAAGGCCACAATTGCCTTGAAGAAGTATAAAAATGATCTTCAACGAGCCATTGATTCCCTTTTTGATGAACCCATGGATCAATAAAAAGGAGAGAAGGGTATGTTGTCAAGATATTATATTGTCCATAATCAGTGACTCGATGAACATATGAACTAAACCAGCTTTTCAGTTGTAACTATTTAATAAAATCGAAGTTACTATTTTAATTTTTTACGCTTTATATGGAAGATTCCAGTTTGGGGATTGTAAGCCTTGTTTACAATAATATTTGTCTTCGAGGTCCCTTTTATTGGGGATAATCTCTAATTTAATTTTTGTTTTGCATGGCTTAGGCGGATTAGAATGGGATCTCTTCCTAACTTTTCGACCTTATCATGTTCTGAAGAATCAACTTGGATGGGATTACTGTAGTTTTTTTGGAAGTTGCGGAAAGTCACGGAGAAAGTTTCCGGCTTCTGAAGTCTGATCCAATATTTCGAAGTGGGATTTGAAATTTTATATCATTGAGCAAATTTGTTTGGAAATCTGAAAGAGTAATCATCAATTTATTCTTCAAGGAAGTAAATAATATTTTCCATGATTTTTCAAGAAGTTAATTTGCAAAAAAATGAAAGGGGGAACTCCCATTATGACGAGAGATTGGCAATACTTCAGCGAGGTCGTTAAAGGTATTAAAAGACAAAAGAATATATACTCAAACCATGAGGAACATCAGATTGTCATCACTTGAGAAATTTCTTAATCGTAAGCACCAAAAATTTTGTTTTTGTGTAAATTATAATCGATGAAAGAGATTCTCTCAATCATGAAGACTTAGAGATGTATTACCGTAATTTCCATCTCTGAAATGGTGTACTGTTCTGTTATTTCTCTCTGAATTTTCAAAAGAAGGCGATTACAATATCTGATTTCCTACAATTTACCTTTCAAATGTCTGTACGACACACTTTTTTTCCAAAGTAAAGCTCATCCCTTTTATCTGCCGCCTGTAATTTGAGCAAATACCTTTTTATTTTCTCCTTATTATATGTTTAGCGTTTCATTATAAATATCAATAACAAACTTTGCCTGGCCTGCAAGAGTTCATAACAATTTGAGTTTTCATGGAAACTGTACTTTTTTTACTTTTTCTGAGTGTTTACAACCAAAATTGGAAGACAGGAAATTGGGCTTGATCGGATCAGCGAGGAGATGGGCCCTGCGGCCATAAGTCGGCTTATTCTCTTCAAATTCGATGGACTAATCTTCCCGGAGGCTATTTTTACACCCACCCTCACGGATTATCCCCTCTGGCATTCTTCAAAATGGAATATTCCGGATAATTGTCTCGGATTATCAATTCAAAATAGCAAAGGGCTTAAGGGGAAAGTCTTCAATCTTGCAAATTTAATATGGATAAAACAATTAATTTGGGAAAGCGTTTGGGTCTAGACGTTGAACTCAATATTGATAATGTCATAGAGGCATTATCTATGATATCAGACAGTCTTGGTATTTTTTAGCTTATAAGCTTTTATTGTTAATATCAAATCCAAAAATTGTTTCCTCGCACTTTTAAATTTTGGTTGAGATGTTAAAAAAATTAGAGACCACCGAAAATTAAGAGAACGGTTATTGAGAAATCTATTTTGGCCATTTCGTTGTAATTTTCGGGCGCGCAAATATCCATTTTTTGCAACGAAGGCGAATTTCTCAAATATATAGAAAATCACAATAAAATATCCACTTTTTCATCTTTTCTGCAAACCAATCGGACATGTACTATAGAAATTTTGTACTTTTTTACTCTGTTTTGTCAATTTTATAAACAAATCGATGACTTGCTCTTTGGACCTGCCGTTTAATATATTTTACTTTGATTGTTGCTTTGTTGACCCCGTTTCGTAATGAATTTTTACTTATTTTTCAAAAAATCCGCCCCATTTATGTCCTTGTATTATAATATTTTACCTAATCGTATCAATAATATAACTCCATTGGATTACTAATAAGGAAATGGTTTTGTGTTCATGGAGGAATGTTAATGTGATTATCTTGTTGTTCTCTTGATCTGATATAAATTTCAAGACAATTTGAGTGTTTTTAAGGAATTCCAGGATAATCCCCAGTGGGGAAGTATTTAAAATCAAGGTGGCCATTCAAACACGGCACGTATTTTATCGAAGAATGGAAAACGAAATGTAGAAATTATGGTGGAAAGACACGTGCCGTTCTAATTGTACATTTGCAGTAATACTCCGTAAGCGGAAGTCGTTAATTTGCAAAAAAAGTATAACGAAAGAGAAAACATGGCAGTACAATATTGTGTTATTATAATAATGCTAATGAGATAAAAAAAATGTGTGTAAAGAAAGGGGAAATAACTTTGGACAACCTCTGGAAGCATGATAAATCTGGGGATGATATCATTTTAAGAGTCTGATTAGGCGGGATTTCCTGTAAGATGGTGGGCTTATTTCGTATATAAGATTCCGGAGGAAAAAACGGAACTAGACTCGAAACAGAGAAGGGAATCATCAAATTCAAATGTATTAATATTCCAGAGCATTTGCTGTTTTAATATTATACATGTAGCATAATTTTGACGCAAATTTTTTTTAATCATTCTGTGGCGAAAATAAATCGGAATCGTCGCGGCATTATGTCTCGCCTTACCGCAATCGCGCACCAAATTTCTAAGCACTCACAAAGCGATGGTGGCTGATTCGAAAAGCGACAATTACAAATTATTTCCCCGACAGAATGATATTAATCAACAAAGATATATGCGAGATTTTCTTTGATCGCACACTATCAAATTTCAACATAGGTTGAGATTTTATTTATAAAAAATACACTGTACCCTCGAAATAAATTGAAGTATGGCCTAGATATGTATACATATGTATGTATACTTGTTCCTAAGAAGTGTATGAGAAGTTGGAAAGTTGGACTTGGAAAATTACGATTTGCAAACACGATTTCTCTAACAGCTACCCCTCTTGATTTCTCTAAAATTGAGCTATAATTGGAATTGATGACAGGAAATAGTACTACCAATAATCTAGGTCACCTCGTCAGAGGATAGCGATATCTTAAAAACAGAAATATCTTTGTTTGTTTTCTCCAAATGTCCTCTCCTTTGCGGATATCTAACACACATTTGACGCCTGGTGTTTTTGTATTTTAGTGCGTCACAAAGCTGTCGCCGGTAATGCTCAGACACCATGCTTTTGCAGAACCAAGGATTCCGGCTGTAGATATCAATTGAGCGATTTAAATTTAGATTATTACAATACTTTTTTTGTGCGTCATGGATTAGATGTGGTCGACGTAAACTTCTCTTGCCTCATATCCGCCTGAGGGCTAATTTTGATGAGTCGGCTTAATCCGCAACGGTATTGAGAGGCTCCAGATGGGCTTGTATTAATTGTAAAATACGGTTGTTTTAAATATTGCATGTATTTGTGAGGATTGAGGTAAATGTTGATTAGAATTTAAAAGACTTATGCTGATTTCTAGCAGCCACCGCGATTCTTAGATCTACAGATCCTTTTGTCCATGGTTTCCGCAGAAATATCGACTGTCCCTGCAAAGCACGCGCTCAAACTTTTAGCATTTAAAGGGCCAGACCAGCTACTTTAGAATTGCGCGTTTTACGGCGTGTGAAACGAAATGTCAAAGAAATTTTTTTGTGTACTGCAGCGAAAACAAAAGAGGTGCAAACAGGGCAATAATTGTTAGTAAACACGTAGAATGTCACCATTATTCTTTCCCGTTTTTATTGGTACAGTAGACGAAGAAACTTGTTGAACATTTCGTTTCCACGTCGTAAAAAGCGCGATTTAAAAGTAGCTGTACTGTCCCTTTATTATTATACGGCAGATCATTTTCTCAAAGTTTGAAGACAATGTGGCTTGCAGACCACGAATGTGTTTCCTTTTACTATGGTACTAATCATTGATAATCACGGTTAATGTTCCCATTACAATTACAATTTATTTTTTACCGTCGAATCTCTTTAGGGCACATGTTTTTTGTTTGTAACACTCCCCCCTCCAAAACAAGCCTCATGCCCGCAGGCAGTGTGCATGCGCTTACCTGTACACGGGCCCATTTACCGAGAAATGTTACACTTCCAGACAAGCTGATGATTGGAGTCGTATAAACGAATAATTAAATTCAAAATGGAAGTGTAACTGGGGACCAAAGATCGCGCTTACTGTCTACGAGGACCTCCACAACATGGGGTGTGGCAGGAATGTTGCTACAGTAAAAAAACGACATTACAATTGAAAAGAAAAGAGGGGCCGAAAACATGTTTACGGGCAGATCCTGGTCGATGGTGTATGGTTGCTTATTCGGCCCTTACTTTGTTTGTCGCAAAGTGTTTGTAAACATTTGAATGCAAAAACAATCTCAAGAACAGCCAAAATTTGGCTTTTTTGCAGTAAATAGCGATGACAGAATTAGAGAAATTCTATCGTAATCTCGGATTACTGTAATATATTGGGAAAACTGGACTTTTGGATTCCAAATTGCAGAAGCTGCTAAAGAATTCAAATATTTTTTTGCCGAAAATGGAGTCTTCCCTTGCTCGTTCTCCTTATTTCCCAAAAGTTCGTCGAATATCTCAGCTGGAGATACAAAGCACAACATAAAATTTCTAGATTGACCATATAAGGAGCACCACATACATGGATATATGGAGCACGAATCACAAATGTTTGAGATTCGTATGTCAAGCAATTCCAATAAAATTGCAATAATATTATTGTTACCCCGTTACAGTAATATATTTTTGGAGTTTAATATTTTACCGATTACTGGGTATTCTAGTTTTGTTTTATGAGACGCTCTTGTGTATCCATCTAAAAACTAGTTGTATTTTAGTGCCAGACATTGATTTTATTTTTTGTTCGGATAATCGTATGGGATGTGCGGTTGAATAAACGTGTACATAATACCCGGTATGTTGCATAAACGAGGTAAATTTAAGTAATGAAGTGGATACACTGAATGCTTTCCAATTCTGATTGTATCCCCACTTATTTTCGTGGGTTTACGACGAATAATCAATGCATCTTTACTACAGTAACCCGACGTTTTAAAAAATATTGACGTTTATCGTCTACGTTATAAGTAAATAGATCTCAGTTATAAGCAAAATGATAGATGCCATAAGAGCTCAAAGTCTATAGAAACTCACGACCTAATAGTCGTTACGACGAGGGTTGAGCACAGATTTAGCTGTAACAAAAATCATTATTGTCTTTGAGCACTACTTGGAAGACAATCGAAATACAAAAATGAGACTTCAAAACTATGTTTTATGTCTTATCACATAAACAATTTGCAGTACGTGATATAATCTAAAGAATCGGTAACCTTTTAGTATTTTTACAATGTTTCTTCAAAGCCACGTCGATTTAATCGTAAATTTTAATATAAATTCATTTCCAACCGTAAAATTGTCATGCATTACTGTAAAATTGTCACGACGAAATCTAAATTGTCGTATTCCACCTGTGAATATTTGAGATTCCTTTATGCCCTGAGGGCAATAACGTCAATTCTCGTTTCGTTGATTTTATGGCCACGCTTTAGGGCCAAAAAGCGGATCACAGATCGAGAAAATACTTATTTCCATTATCTTGATTGTAATGAAATCCGCTTCCGGAAGGCGATTACATTGCACAATCCATCAAATATTTTGTTCTAGAAGCGGAGGATGCGGTATTTACTGGTACTCTAACTAATTGTGAGACCAAATTAGCAAAGATATTGCAAACAGGGCATCTGATCTAGATTGTAAACGCATTACGGGGGATTATGGAGCTGTTTATTTACTCCCAACGGCTTGAACCTTTTATCTCTAAAGGACCTTTAACAAAATATGAGAAAAGGTGAAGAGATCTGACAAATTTTTAATCAAAAGGTGTTAATTTATGCAGTAGACATCTAAGTCTTCAACATATAATTTCGCAGCAAAGTTGCTCAATGAACACTCCACAAAGGTTATAAGAGTGCAAGTCTTGTCACAAAAAGTGAATTTTTAGCAATAAGACCTGCGCTTTCCTGCTCATTTCTTCAAATCTTGCGTAATATTTGGAGGATGCATTACATTGGCTTCTATAGCCAGATTCTATTGTAATATGGACCTATAAGAATTCTCGAGTGTCTTCTTGTTTCATTATTATCCAAGAGAAAAGAGCGCAGAAAGGGAGAGAGCCAAGTACAATATCGAGTTTTTCGAATATCCTCCTCCGTTTTTGCAGTGACTACAAATGGCCAGTCCAATGCTTGACAACTTCTTCGTCCTTTGAACTCCAAAAAAATACAAATTCAGTTTAAATTTTACATTTATTCTTTTTGGGTTTTTAAATTTTCCTTCAAATAAAAATATAAACCGTTTGAATATGAATGAAACAATATACAATATAAAAAACTTTGACAATATATATGAGAACAGTATGGGGGAGAGCATAATCAGACTTGTAGAGGCTTTACAATTACCGTAATCCGGCGTTCGGAGCGTAAATAAAAATATATAAAAACGATTTTTTTGGAGTGTATCTGAAGTGCTGAGTTATTTTAGACGAGTGCCTGAGAGTACTGTGCATCGACTCTTGGTTACAAACAAAGAATTGAGTCATACTGACACAATATCTAGACATTATTAATATTTTTAAAGTAGATGTGCGATTTTGGGATAAGATTTTGTTTATAAATTAAGGAAAATTTAAAATATGAACATAACAATGGATGGAGAAGTAACAGTCGCAAAATAAGGAATATAGTAATTACATTAAGGACTCTACGGAGAGACTATGGTAGACCTACAGAAGGGGCCTGCGAAACAAAAAAAAGGCGAGAAGTTTAACGGCGGAGAAAGGAGGCGGCTCCATTCATTGCCGATCCACATGAGCACTGATTGCGGACGCGTAAGAGTTCACGCTCCAGATCGTTAACGCGTTTCTGGAGAGCGGCGACTAGCTTTGTATTATCCGAGTGCTGTTTTTCGAGGAAGTCGAGGCGACTCTCTTTCTCCTGCTGCATTCTCTTGGCCTTGTCACGGGAGCGGCGGACAGCGTCGTTATTCTTAGCTCTCTTCACCTTGTATTCTGGTTTCACACGCTCACATTCGGGTTTGATCCGGTATTTGCGAGGTTTGTTCATGCTTCCGATGGCCGAGCCAGTATTTGTTCCAGAACTGTAGTGACTTTCATTGTCTGATGCGTCATACTGAAAAATAAGGTAAATTATGCAAAGAAGCAAAAAAGGTTTGATCCTACATGGGCTGGTCTATGACTGAACTAACAAAAAACCCAAAATCAAATATTCTCTAAACGGTTTGCAATCCTCTTAACAAAACCCACGACAATACACCATAACAAAAAATCAAAAAGATCCTACGATATCACCTCTCATCCAAAGGAAAGTCCAATGCAGTTAAATTACTTACCATATTATCAAAGCTGGGCTCCTGTTTGATGGGGATGTTGTACATATTGGTGTTGTTGTTCAATTGAGGCGAGGACGAGGCCGAACCGAGCAAAGAGGCAGTGCCTGAGGGCATTGCGGGCTGGCGAAGACTGGCTCCATAGGCTGCCTGAGGTTGAGCCTGGGGGATCTGCGCGGACATACGACTTGTGCTGGGCTGGGAAACTCCGTTCATGCACGAGTTCGAGGTCGACGCAGCACTCGAGGTGAATCTCTCGTCTGAAATTAAGAGGTTGACAATGCAAAGAATATAAAAAACTCGCTAGAAATAAAATAAGTAACCGAAAAAAGGTAAGACAAGTGGAACTATGCAAAGTCGAAAGTGATGACGTATTGAAACAGACAGTGAGTCTTCGTTTTGAAAGACCAAAAAACCATTATAATCATACCATTTGGCCAAAAACCTGGCATTTCCAAACAAACAATTGCTAAAAGACCCCAGTAAGAAATAGAATCGCAACTCTTATAAGACACCAAAACTACAAGCATCAACCAGAACCCTAAGGAATCGACCAATCCCGCCCAAGACTTGTCGAATGCCTCGAGTCGACGTCATCAGGAGCGATAAAAGGGGAAAGAAACGTGATTTCGCAATACTCTCAAGTCATGAGCCTAAAAAATAAACAAAAACATCCAAGAAGAGCAAGCAAGACTTGACTCGGAAGTAACACTTGACCTCGTCCAACTCAATACTTCTGGTAAGACGGCCCAAATTTTGGGAAATAAGGTATGACTCCAATAAAGAGATTGGACTTTCCTTATTTGGAAAGAAAGTACAGCGTACGTGAAAATGAGAAATCCTACGCTTCGAATAAGAACAGTAACTGTACTTTAGTTGACGATGACAGTAAGAGAACTAGATCAGGGTATTTAATGTTCAAAGCATTAAGGAGATGAGAATTGGACACAGGTTCCGACAATTGTACGTTACAATGCAGAGCTAATTCGTTCCAAAAACAGTGTAGATAATTAAATCACACCCCTTTTCGATAAACATGTTTATATCCTGCGGAGACAAACAAACAGGAGGACATCAAGAACAGCGAAGAGAGCAGGCGCATGACCCGAGGACAGAGAACAGTAAACTAAAGTCGTATCAACGTACCAAACGGATTCATGAATGGTGCATAGAGATGATGCTGGCCGGTCGGACTAAAAAAGAGGGGTGCCATGGTCTCCTGGGCTAGCATCAAACTAGACAAGTCAATAGTAGTGAATAAAAATGGTAGAGAGTGCTTTGGACTCTAGTACAATATAATAAAATTTAGTGGGAGCACGATAAGTCACTCTTATCACCGCGAAACTTTGAGAACTAATAAGAAAAAGGGCCCTCCGGTATTCCCCTGTTTTTAAAAGGGTTGGAACCTTGTGGAAGAGTCTCGAGTCGCGAAAGCAGGCGGGAAAATGGGCGGAGTCACGGGAAAGCACGTGTTTCCGAAGGTGTTTGGTGTTTTGGAGGGCCGCAAGAGAAAGAGAGGGCCGACACGGGAAGTAGTAGTGTTAATCAGACGATTAATAACGCCACGCCCCTTTACACTGGCCATTGGCCAGCTCCAAAGATCGCTAGAAAACCCCAAGGCAATGGTTCTCTGGTAATCTTGTACTTATCAGCGAGGCAGCTTATCAGAACAGACATTCCGAGGGCCCTAATCCCATCACACATCGCTAATTATGCTGGCACTAATCTTTTGTACTCCAAGGCTAGAAATCATCAGCTTTATATCGACTCGATAGACCTCATTCTTATCAGCAGACAGAACCATTTTTTCTAAAGACGAAAGACACCTTTAAAGGTCAGTAAAGAAGATGATCAATCACGAGGGCAGAAAAGACAAGACAGACAAGAAAGACTCGATTCAGGTGGTAGTAAAATGTCCTTCTGAGAGAAGTTGTCGTGCCCAGAAGTGCTTTCAAATCTATCAGTTATTTATCAAATTCTTGTTTTATTTGTTTTGGGGAAAGGGCATCCGTGTCTGGAGATGACAAACAGTAGCTTAAAATACATAACTGGACTGTCTGTACAGTTCAGAAAGATCAGTCAAGGACAATTTATGTTATCCCTCTGTCAATCTCCCCCGTTACTAATCTAGTTTCAAGTCATAAACAGCCCGGTGGCAATTTTTTGTTCAATGTTTTGGAAGCACATCATTTATATAAAGTTTCTGCCCTAACTAGTATTTTCTGGTCGTGTCTAATGTCACAAGGTCTAGCCACAAGTCCCTTCTCTTATCACCGTTTCTTTTTTTTGCGACAAACGTTGTGATTTGCACGTAAACCCGGGGGAATGGAATAACAAGGAAGTGGAGACCAATTTTCCCTTTTGCACTTGTTTGGTTATTTTCCGCAAAAGGGATTCAAAAAGTAAACATTTGCAAGTACGGGTTGATAAATTTTGAGTGTTCCGGTCAGTTTTTTGCAGCGTAAAGCCCTCAAGGCAATTGACAATTTCAACGGAATGGACGAAAAATACCGTGGAGTCTGTAGTTTTGTGAACTTGTGAACCAAGAGACATTAACTGTAAAATCATCCAAAACAAACACCCACAATTGGTAATTTCGTACAATTCATTTGCAAAAAACTTCGAATATTGTAATGTGTTAGCTTGTTCCGTGTAATGACTACTGAGATAATTTTACCTACCTTTTACAAATCCATTGGTCATGTCATTTGTGGGATTCATCATGGTGGGCTGGCCAAACATGTTCTGGTCGGTGGCGAGCTGATTGTATTGCATCGTCGCGTACATGTAATCGCCCTTCTGCAGGGATTCGTCGTCCTTGTTCGTAGAGTCTTCGGGGCCGGGAGAGTAGTCCTCGAAGTCGTCTTTGCCAACAAATTCGAATAAATCAAAGTCTTGATAAGCCCACTCCTGAAACATGAAGCCGGTTGACGGTGTATTCAGCGACTGTGTAAGTCTCTTAATGGGCTCTGTTTAAAGCCTTGGCCTTGGTTATGTCGAGTGGTGTTGGTTTTGTGAATTTAGGCACAATATGAGTTACAGTAAGCCTTCAAAAAATAGAGGTAGATGAGGAATTTATTGAAACAAAATGCGACAAAAGCGCGAGAATTACAATAAAAAAGGATGACTCATATAAAGTTAGAGGCTAGAAACAGTCTATTCAATAAATTCTAGTCTGAAAGACCCACCATTCTCAAAAACAACAATTGAAAATGTTTACTAAATTTATTTCCCCAAGAATTAGCAGGATTTCCAAAAAGTACAACCAGAATATTCAAAATCTTTATAAAAAAAAACCCAATATAGCGGAAATTGGAACAAATAAACAGTTTTACAAACCAGAAAATTAAAAAATCAGTTTTGACGGGAATAAACCGCGATGAGTCACCGCGGCAAACAGTTAGCTGATAGCGTTGGAAGACGCGAAAAATAGAACCTCAAGATACATACGCAGAATGTACTCTTAACTGTACAGCGAATGAGCGTAAATTTATCTAAGAACTGTCTAAACCCCAAATTCCATTCGCAGCGCAAAAAAGTGCGACCGCCGTGATAATAATTTGCTTTGGACTGCTCTTTTTAGTTTAATCCTAAAAGTTTTAACTCCCTATTCTCCGCCCATTTCCCGTGAGATAAGAAAAAGAGAACAGGGCGAGAGAGCGAGAACGCGAAAGAGCTTTGTGAGTCACGCGAAAACTAAATGAAAAAGGCAAAAAAGACTACTAACCGCTGGAAGAGTCCAGAGAAAGCAAGAAGCAGGAAGAAACCAGAAAACAGAAAAAGGATTCTGAAGGACAGAACCTTGTGATCTTGTGTTTTAAGGTTTGATTCCCTAGAAAAGACGGAGGACAGAGACTATAAAATACTTCAGCTTCATGGATACGACTTCTAGATTGGAACTAGTCAGCAAGAACAACAAGATGAGGAAGACGAACGTGAATGCAGAAAGCCTTATTGGAACCATTTTGGAAAGGAAAGACTTAGCCTTCATTCTTTTATATTTTGGGAAACATTCCAGGGATAAACAACTAGGCCTTAGGCACCGCCCTTTTTATTTTTAGGGAACCAAAATTAAAATTCGCAAAGGTTCGCGTGACCAAAAATAAGTGGTAAACGTGTTTGTTTACCATATACATTGATGTGCATTTTCCAGATTGTTCGCAGGGAATTAGCCGCAAACTGGGCGGGAGTGGGTTAAAACTAAAGGGCAATTGGATGAATTTGGTCAAAAAGACAAGGCGGTGCTATGATTACCAAGAGGAACGGAAGGACACGCGACGAGAGTGGCATTATTACCTAGGGTAAAGCAAACACTTCGCAGTTACTTAGTAGAGCCGCGTGGCAATTTATCCTTGAACATGACCACGATTTGCACGTAATCGCTGGCCTTTTAATCAGCGGGATGTTTCAAAATTGTTTTTTGATCACTGATCCTCAAAACATTCTCCTCGTCATAAACAAGAGACCCTCGGAAACATTGCACAAAACAAGAGAGTTTGTTTTTGTTTACAGCTTTCTCCAAAAGAGAGCGTTGCCCCTTCACCAAAGATCTCTGACTCAATATTTCGGGCCAGTCTTTCCGGCGAGTCGAATGTTTTTGACCGAACTTTTATAACAAAGAATGAAACATCACAAAACAACCTTGCAGATTCTTGCTCTCTTAGATAGAGGAAAACAAAATAAGCAAAAAGTTTCGTGGGAGAGAATTTGAAAGGGGCAACAGAATTGATTTATGGACTATACTCACATGAAACGCACAGTGTCTAATTACAGAGGGTTTTCGAGACAGTACAAAAATAACGGACTTCGTGGGCCGGAAGAATCACCTGTTTAGCCTATATCCATATAAGTATCGCGATTACAACAAAACACTACAAGTTAATTGCTAATTCAACAGAAACTATAATAATTCGTACGATTGAAAGATCCGCTAAATTAACAACGAAATATAATATTACCCCGACAAGAATGAAAATATAGACTTGACATCTAATTTCTAGAGACATCTTCTCAACACATAAAATACACCAAAAAATTACGACAGACATATTTTGCTTATAAAAATTATTTGGAAACGAAATCTTTAATTTTGCCAACTACAATCTATTGTAAAAGTTTCACACTTGAACTACTTACCACAACTCTGCCAGACACAACCAAACCAACTCCAGACATGAAACCTGTCTAAGAATTTGAACCTAATACGCGCAACAAAACATATCAACGACAGCAACTATGCCATACGTTTTCATATATATACATCTGCATACGGTTATTGAAACCACTCCTCTTTTGCGATAGGGCCAGTGAACCCGCCCCTAAACTTTTTTACATCGGATGGAATCCAAATCTTTTTTGGAGGACTTCCTGCTTAAAGATTTAATTTTGTCCGACGATTTCCTTGTAGAATGACCAATCCCTGCGAAATGTCTACAATTCTGCAAGGCTTCAAGCGAAGAGAAAGGAAAAGACGCCCTACATTTACACATGTACGTGTAATGTTTCCTCTTCCTGGTCTGGATAACCCTTGGCAACAAGAATGGCAGTGATGATTAGGAACAGATCTTTTAGATCCTAAAACACATGACACAAACAAATATGCGTTCTGTTTACAGGACCGCATTACGCAGATGGCTACAAGCATTCTCTTTTTGGTTTGATGACCTAATCACCGTGTCGTTTCGGGGGGCTTAATGCCATTACACTTTCCATTTACACTCAATATCCGCTGGATCAAATCCATTTTTAACTTTTAATCCCCAAAAATTGCGTAGATATCTGCTAAAAATATGGGAGATTCAGAAGAAGTGGGTTGCCCATGACGGAGACGGAAACACAACAATCGTATCAAACTCACAATTATTTTCGTAATATGTGACGACTCTGGTGGGATTAATAATCAAATAACAGCAATCAACGTAGCAGGAAATGAGAACCCTGGAGGAGCACAAACAAGGTGTGCATGTATTTGGAGACAAAAACATGTCACCGGATGACTACGTAGTGGCCTCCTGATGTCTTGGTATGTAGAAACCGACTTATTGAGGTCATAAAGGCTTTCGTATTAAGGCCACAATGTCGGGAAGAAACTTGTTCTGTTTATACCTATGTTTCAGTGCGCAAACATGCTTTTGGAAAAAAATCACGTACACTCTTGAACTGATTCTGCTATCAACAATAAACAGTAAATAAAGTTTATCTGTTTCATTCCGTGCGGAATCGAACCCTTTTACTTTCTCTTACAAATAGTGTTTTCAATGTTTTATCTCAGTGAATTGTTTTTTTGTAATGCATGTCGTGCAATTCTGGACTGCTCTGCTTGCATGTAGCCAATTATCAATATTATGTCTAGTCAATAGCGATCGCCTTTACAGTAATATTGGGGGTTCCCGATACAAAAATCTATGCCTTATAATGTATGCTCTCTACAATTTATTCAATTTCCTGCATGGCGACTTTATAACTGCTCCAATTTGCACCTGTTGTTATGTATTCTACAATTTTATGGCAAATTCCCGAGTACACACGTATAAGGAAATAAAATTTTCTCGAGATGTTTTGACGGGCGCAACAGTCGGAGTAATAATTAAAGGACAAACTAAAGAACACCTTCGAGAAAGGTAACAAATGAGCAAAGTACCAAATCTTATTCTAGAGACTAAATTCCTAGATGATGTTTGCGAAGGGGACGGACACTGATGTGTAATCCCACAAACATGGCTTAGGTTTAATAAAAGTGATGTATTGATAATGCTTTTGTCGCCAAGTCAATGTCTCTGCTCTAAGTTTAGACATGAATCCTTTCCCGTTCGCATTTTAAACAAGTCCGAAATCAACGGACATCAATAATGCCCTACGTGAAAATATGTACTCCAAAATGTTTCTTCTTTACACAAAAACACTGCGACAGTCAACTTTTTAACCAGCAACAATTATCTGAGGCCGCATCGACGCTTTAAACTACATTCGTGCAAATCGTACATTGACTGACTAAGAAACAAATCTGTTCCTTATGTAAACCCTGAACCATCTATAGAGCAAACAATGAGTTGTTGGACCAAGACCCAAAAAGCATTGTACTTTGTGTCAATCGATGAAAGCACTCTCAAATCCATAAAGTGTTCAAGCCTTTGGAACATAAATCTCTCAAATCCAATAAACTGTTGTTAATGACTGGACCGCTAACTTAGCAATAAGTTATCGTATTTTTGGTTGACATTAAACTTCGTTTTTTTATTTTCAATAACAAGGAGAGTCAATGTGTCTATTCTCAAAACTGCGCTCATTTGACAAACAAAAGCACAACCAATAATTCGGTTTGAAGTCCGGGATTCAATCAAAGATCGTTTAAATATATCGATTAAAGTCGTAATAAAGGTTGCCTATTAAAACCACCGCAAACATAACCTAATCAATAACAACCTAATCGTAATTTGATGACAAAAACAGAGTGTGATCTTTAAAAATAAGACGCCGTTTCTAAATTTATATCACGTGATGATTGATGCGATTTCTCTGTCGTAAACATTGATGAAAACCAGAACCCTCTTGAATACGAAAAGAGAAACCATCGGTCGCGATGAAGAATCCGATGATAAGAATACCGAAATGATACCCTTGTTGCAGAGATCAAGCGAGAGAGAAGTGATTTCATCGTACACGAAGTCCATTCACATATAAGAGCTGCGATACAAAAATAGAAGAACAAAGTACATCTTCGCATGATCACAGAACATTCTTCGTCAAATCAGACGAGAAAACAATGGCGGATCACTGTTTTATTAACAGATAAGACAATACGGAAGTGGCCAAGATGGTAAAAGCAAGTTTTTTTTATCAAGAAAACTGCCAGGAAGTTTATTCTTCTACCAAAAATGCTTGTTATAATTACGACCGAATCTACGTCAGAAAATTGATTCCTCATCTCCTCTGATGCAAATCGATTATATAATATGACTTATCATAAGTTAGTTATGCTATCTCCTGACTCAACCTACCTCAAATGATTCAGAGATTCATTTCCATTTTTAGAAAAAATATTGTATTATTATTCTCAAAAAATTTATTCTCCTAAACAACAACTTGATACAACGCCATCCTAAAAACAACCTGATCTGTGATTTAGTTTCATGAAATCGCGGGGGCTTAGAGAGACAGCGGTAATAAATACCTTATTTGTTGTCAGGACGTAAGTTCAAAAATATTCTAATTTTCTGTGTTCGTTTGACACTAATTTTTAATGTGATTTAATTTTATTCAAAAGTCGTATTGGCTCCATAACAAAAGTCTAAAATTATATTTGACCGTACCCTTCATTAATTATTCACAGCCTTTCCGATCCGCACAACGCAACATTTGTGCACTTTGAGGGTCCTACGCATTTAGGATAAAAGGTTAAATGAGGCGCAAATGATCATCCAACATTCTTTTTCCCAACAAGGAAATGACTTGTGACCATTGGAACCCGGCCACCTTGTTTTGAGAAAGCTATTACATAACTGTTCCAAAATTTAATAGATTATGTTTCTTACATCAACGGATATGGGTTTTAGCAAATACATCCGAGATGGATTAGGGACTTCAAATTGAATTCCGGAGAATAAAATAAGGCTAATATAAAGTCGTAACGAAAGGTTATGGTAGCTACAAAAGGGACCAAAAGGAAAAAAGACTGAGTGTCAAATGTTACGGTGCCTACAAATTAGACTGTGATACGTTGGCTACAAAACTAGCAGAAGTAACAAAGTCTGAATCCCCCGCAAATATCTTTGGTAGTCTGTGTGTGTTTGGAACACTATACACTTGAGTCATTGCCACCAACACCTTGGCCCTAAGCTGCTAAGCAATTGGAATATTTGGTGACCTCAAAACACAATATCCTTCCGAAACTAGAATCAAAGAAGAAGATACACTGAAAAATGCCATGGATACTCATAACTTGAAAACCTAGCAAAATCCACAAAATATTGTGGTAATTATACTTGTCCGAAAAGAAAATTTAATCTACTACAATTGAATCAAGGGAAGATTCGGTACCAACCAAGATGACTACAATAACATCCTGAACCGCGTACCTTTAAAACCAGAATCCAAATATATGCAATCAACGAAAAGGCCAACGGGTGAAAAGAAAAGATTATAGTTGATATCCGTGTCATATTTAGACCAGTCCGTCTATTTTCTGTTTTGTCGTCAGGAACATTTCGAGATATTTTCGAAACTATGTTGATGCCTTTGACTAGATTGCCTGGAACACAAAAGGAAGACCGAAGAAATGATAACCGAATTAATAGAGATTTCATATAAACATATTTAAGAGAGAAATCCACATAAAATACACGTCAGACTGTCGTGTAACGCTTATATTATATGAAAAACACCAAAAATTTCTCTCTTATGTCCGAGGCCCACCAAATAAAAAGTACAGTAATCGGGAATGAGGAGCGCATTCTGTCGGCAATTCGTCGAGAGAATTTTTATTAAATTTTATGGTGTTTTGATAATGCGCTTTGAAATTTCACTTACTCTAATAGAGACAGTGGCAAATACTTCGGTTTTAGGGAGGTGACAAACAGGACCAAGGACAAATTTTGACGCGGCTTCAATGCCCAAATCGCCACAAAATTGGCGCAAGACTTTCCCTAGTAATACCTGTTTCAGAACGCGGAAATTTGGAAGGTCAAATCCAAAAAACACTACGTAAAACTATAAAAAATGCATAACTGCAGAACTTTCACCTATTCATTACAAAAGTCAAAGTAATGCGGCAAAAAGTATGGCATGCTAAGCACGTTCCGAGTTCAAGTGAAACACGTACAGAAAATCCCTGGAACCGGGTCTGTTTTCGACATTGCAGAGATTACAGACGGGATTTTGGAAATGTCAATTAATAATACTGGAGGAGTGTCATCATTCTGTGATTAATATCATCCACAACTCACTTCTTCAAGAAGCCGTAAAACAGCAAAGCAGATAAAATGTCCGTGTTTTCCCACACGACGACATTATAACCGTCATTTATATATATTATACATACCCCAAAATGAATGACTTCTTAAAACGACCCTATGACACATTCGAAACCATCAATTATATAATCCAAGACTCTCATCCAGCTTCTGCTAGAGATTACAGCTTAGAAAAGACTTTTAGAATATCAGCATAGTGTATTTACATAAACAAGAAAACAGTGTTTTCTTGACATTCATCACGTAACCAACACCATTTCAATTCTTCGCCATAACCAAGGCTTTTTCTAGCAAAAGAGTGTTATTTAATCCAATGTGGACGTATTGTATGGTTATTTTTAGCTGATAAATAGACCAAAGTACAGATTTTGGGTATGAAATTTCCTCAAAATTAATATTTATGCAAAAAGTATGTTGCAAAACAAAGTTTAATGGCATTCAAGGCTATAAACAGTCTTAAACACCATTAATCTTCCACATACATCAACATCCACATGAATATCTACCTAAACAGCAACAACATACCAAAAATACTTACCTCGAAGTTGTCACTTCCTTGGGATCCTCGGGGTTGTTGAGTCATGGTGCGTAGATCGGTGAACTGAAGCTGTTCGGGCTTATCGATGCCTCGGTTCTCATCCTTGTTATAGTCGGACTCCATAGACTCAGCCCAGGCGTTTTCTTTCTCGTCTGGACTTTGGCTCGAAATGATTTCGGAGATCTTTTCGCTTCTTTCTGCGATGTTCTCACCCAGCGGCAATAAACGAGCGCTCTGATCGAGGACGAACTGCTCAAACAAAGAGGCTGCAAAATCCATAACGTGAGTAAAGTTATGTCCTCAGGGCAACCTCTCAAGCCGGCTGATAAAATCACACGAACACGCGAGATACACCCAAACCAAAGTCTCGGTTGAGCAGGATAACACAACGTTATCGCGCCACAAGCACGGACTGAGAAGACCTTCGATCTTCTCGACAATACTCCCCGATGGACGGGAAAATAAAAAGGTTTTCTCGGCAAAAAAGTAGTAAAAAGGGTAGGAATAAATGAAAAACTGAATAGCAATAATTAATCTGTCAGTAAAAGGAGGCAATCCAAGCTTTCGATCGGTAATCTGAAAGGAGATTTTTATTACACTTTCAGGAAAACCTGTGACGCGTTAAATACTCATCGCGCAAAATAAAATAAAACGCGCAGAATACCACGGGAGATAATTAAATAACCTCGGCTATCATTTATCAGAAGACTGGAGGAATATGGAGACCAAAAATATCTAAAATAATATAATTTTATATCTAAAAAAATCAAATATAAATCGTAAATTGTCAGTAAAAACGATAACGTCGAGAAAAAATTCTGTAAAGATAGTCTAGAACATTCTAAAACACATCATTCGCTCCTTCTTCGTCAAATCAAAAAATCTTGTACGACTCATCTAAAATAAGGTCAGAGATAGCTGAATGAACATTGCGCAACAGATGATAGAGAGTAATTACTATAATAAAACATAAATCTAAACTGTCGGCAATAAAAGTCATAAAATCCCTTCCGGACGTTCATGGATAACATCGGGGGATTAAAACTTAAATTTAAAGTGGATTTATCCAAAAAGTATGAACATCAGGGAAGTGTTATTCAACCTTATAAATTCTATGTGACATTTCAATAAAAATTAGATATTATACTTGGTCACTACCTCAAATCGAAAATCTGAAAAAAGATCATCTAAAAGCCGAAACAAAAAAATAGGTAAAATATGCAAACTTTTGTTTACAAGATTTGCATCATCTACCCGCTATTCATTTGTCCTCGACTTCTATTGGAAACCCGCTGAATAACAGGAGAATATCAATTAAAAGGCTAAATTCCAATAAAAATTCCCAATAAAAATGTGTAAAATCGAGAGGACGGCACAGAATATTGATCTAGAATGAGGAACAATGTTTTAGCGGACGTTGAAAACCTCTGGAAGAACATTTGGGACGTCAAAAACACAAAAAAACGAGAAAATGTGCGTCTTTCATGGAGCGGGAAAATGTTGGGAGACGTCGAACAAGAGAAAGTCTGCGCTCTCTCACCCATCCACAGTCTCTTTCCTTCATCTCTGCTATCGCCACACTCTCTTATTATTTCTCGCGCCTTCTCTCCGCACTCTCTCATTTTCTCTGCACTATTTTCTCGTACCCATTCGAAAAGCAGAACTCTTTTTCTTTGTCTGATCGAGGGCATCTCTACCGCCCTATCCATCTCCAATAATCTTTCTGTTGGGCTCTCTTCACTTCCACACTCTTTCGTGGCCGCACCCTTTACTGCTGGGTTGATGCACTGTGCGTCACGCCATCGCTTCTCAGCGGTGTTTCGAAATCATGGCACAGTGCGATTACTCATACGCCGGACCCTCTATCTTTGCACACTCTTTTCGTTTTCTCTGCAGGTGCACAAACGATTTCGAAATTCTTTCGGTCGTCTTTCTCTTTCTTTTCCGCTCTCCTCGAACGGAATAAAGTCTCGTCTGTTCAAAAAATGCACGGTGCGGGAGAAAGAAACGAGTCTCAAGCGGCTGGCGACAAAGATCCAGACAATCGCGATGATTCTGGAAGGTTTCGAGGCACGACCCCGCACTGTGCGACAAGAAAAAGGACAAGAGGATTTGTCGATTTGTTGGACTTCGTCGCTCAGGTTGCACTTTTCGGAATTCGTCATTCGGGAAACCGATGAATCAAGCTGAAAGACTCAGCGGAGATCCCTAAAGTTCGCAATGGCACCCAAATTTCTTCAAAACAAAAAAAGCGACAAAAATTTGAGCACGAGGGTCAGCACTGTGCAGGGGAAGAGGCGACATTCGTTTCTCGTCAAGAAAAGCAAAAGAAATGAAGAATGAGGGAAACAGAAACAGGCTCGTCTTTCTGCACAGTGCAAAGAGAAAAAATCTGTGCACAGTGCAAAGAAAAGAAAATTGATGTGCGAGAAAAAAATGTTTTCATTGTGCGCAGAGATCAGACTCCCCTCATTCAGTGCACAGTAGTGCATCTTTTATTTTCTCGCATCGAATTAAAGTGTTTTCCCGTTTTTCTTACGTCAAGCCTCGAGGGGATGGCGTCACAACAGAGGGAAAGGTCGACGTAAGATCGAGTTTATTGATAATTTATATTGGTTTAGTCACCGAGCAGAGTCCCTCGCTTTCTTTGTTCCAATTCCACGGCTTCAAAAAGAGCCTTGAAGTTACCGGCGCCGAAACCCTGAAAAAATTTTTAAATAACATGAAACCTATAATAATAAAGACTAAATTTATGTTATTCTTACATTAAAATTATTTCTTTTGATGATTTCGATAAAAAAAGTTGGTCGGGGCTGGACTGGCTTGGTAAAACATTGAATTAAATATCCATTCTCATCGAAGTCTATGAGTAATTGACCTTCTCTGATCTTCTCCATGTCCTCTTTTATTTTGATTCCACTTTTTTCCAACCTTTTTTCAATATTATCATAATATTCGGAGGGAATTGAGAGAAATTCCACTGTTCGTTTCTTCATTTCTGCAACAGCTTCAATGATGTCATCAACGGCAAAAGCGATGTGTTGAATTCCTGGGCCCGAATTGAAGTCGAGAAATTCCTTAAAAAAATTAATTTAAAAGTGAAATTGCTCGAGGAAAAAGGTTCGTTATTCGGGATCTTACCGTATTATTATTAAAATAACCCAATCCAGCCTTACCTGAACCTGCCCCCGCCCCTTTTTCTCTGTCTGAACTGGTTCAACCAACGTTACTTGAACGTTCTTTTTTTGATTCCCAACCAAAGCTGCCTTCAAGGCACTGTATTCCGTGTGAATTTGTTTGTCATCAATCGACCAGAATCTCTCAAATTTCAGGATTTTATTGTACCAATCAACGACGGAATCTACACTCCCAGATTCATGGGCTTCAACAAAATGATCGATACAAGAGATGGAAATGGGTGGGCTGAAAATTATATTATACCAGAAATCAAGGTAGAACATGACAAAATGTTAAGTTTTAGAAGTTCAAAAAGTTATTAGCACTACTTACAGCGATTCACAGAATCCAAAATTCTGAATTTCCTCAAATCCAGGCAAAAATACTCCATTATAATCAATATTTTCAAAAATTTCGTATTCAATGTGACCAGTGGATCCCTCAATTGTCGCTTTGAGAATCTCCCCCTTCCCATCTTTTTCGCTCCCCACTTCTTCAATAATTTTTATTGATTTTTGATCAGCAAGTTGAATAAATTTCCTCAAATTATCCACTTTTAATCCAATTTTGCGAACAAAATCACCATGGATGGATAACAGACCGTTAAGATTAGATTCGGTTGGGGAGTTGGGACTGGAAAACACCAGAAAACTCTGCAAAAATCAATATTAAAATGTATTTGGAGCATATTTCTTACATTTCCATTGCGAACAGCTATGGATAATATAAATTTTGTCCGTTTTTGAGCAAATCTTTTGAATCCAAAGGAGGTACAGTACCAAAAAGATGCCTGAATTGTAAAAATTAGTCTGGGAATACGAAAATTACCGGTAACCGTCAAAAATTTTGATAAAGAAAATATGTTTGACAAAACCTGTCTGTTTCATGTCTAATACAGGACTTAGAATATCCTTAATTAAATATAAAATTACCTGCAGCGCATTCCCTACGCAATATTCGATATGATTTATAAGTTGGGCGCTCATTTGGCCAGAATAAATTAAGAAAAGACCGAGGAGTTGTTTGGTCCCTGTTTTCTGTCTATCGCTGCTATCTGATCGGTCCCCTTTTTATTTTTATTCGAGGATCTGCGGAGATTGCTTTCTGTTTTATGTTTCTTTTTTGCAAAAATGGATTTCATAAGATTTGCACGTAATGATAAAAAAATCAGATGAAGAGTATCGGGGATTATGTCAAATGTTTCTAATGACCCATGAGAAAACATTTGCACTGAATTCAGAAATTAGTGAAGAAAGGAGGTATTTTGTAATCATAAATCTACTGCTTGATGTCTTTTATTACTTTTTGGATTATTAGCTAAAGTGACTTTATTTTACATTTCTGTAAATTTATCCACTACTGATCTTGATATTAAGAATAACAGAGCCGATTAAGCAGTAGACTTCTGTAGATATGAGTGGGAGCACACCTGAAAGAAAAGATGATTGATTACCCGTGTGTAGTTGTTATACTCTCTATTACAAAATCACATTTATTTCAGAACTTTTGGGGCTCAACGTTTTAGCATAAATAATAATTAGATGTGTATTTTTTATATGACATAAATCCGAAACTTACGCCTTGAGTGCATTCAAAAAGTGAAAGATCGGAGGAAAGATGAGTTCCTTCTCTCTTAATATAATTGCTTTAATAATTCTCTCGGCCATTACATCTGGATCAGTAACGTCAACTGGTGGACAGTTCTTTCTCCTAAAGTATGCTTTAGCCTAAATTTATGTCTTCTTACAGTTGCTGTTGAATCAATGGAGTTGCAACATAATAAGGCATAATTGTAAGGAAATCAATTCCAGTGATATCCTGGACAGTTAATTGATTAAACAAAGACTCCATTATCCCTCGACAAGCATGCTTTGATCCGATGTAATCAACAATTTCTGAAGAGAAAAGTTGCTTTTGTCACCAGAGCTCACCGCTGAATCCAAAGACTCCTCCAATACTTGCTGTGGCCACAACATGACCTTCATTCATCTCTATCATTGCTGGCAGAAATTGCTTTAATGTCTAGAAGTAATAAAATACATTTTAAAAACAGTGGCTCACCCAAAAATGAGCAATGGCATTAATTTCCATGGTCCTTCTGAGATCCTTTTCGTCGGTATCAAAGAAAAAGGTATCATTGGTAACTCCGGCATTGTTAAAGAGTATATCAACACGTCCAATCTCGCTTTTAATAATCTCGGATATCTCATCAACTTGGGATTTGTTGGCCACATCGACTTTGAAGGTGTGTACCTAGAACAGAATTCTCAAAAAGGGAAGTAATGTGACAGTATGTAAATTTTTTTAAATTGTGTATAAGCCATGAATTTTTTATGAAGATTTTAGCCCGAGTTTTGTACGGGCAAGAAAAACACAAATTTTGGTGTAAGCTTCCAATCGTCAACTCTATCTTATATATATATCTTATAAATACACTGAACACAGATGATGACTATTTTAGAAACATGTAAAAACAAAATAAAACTTACGTCCACATTAAACTTTTGGCATTGTTTTGCCACCTCTTCCAACCCTTTCAAATTCCAGTCCCAGAGTACAAGATTACAACCTTCCCTGGCCAGTTTTAAAGCCACAGTGGCTCCAATTCCCCGGCCAGCACCTGTCAACAAAACTCGCTAAAGATATTTACAAAAATAAGTACAATTGCTATTGGTAATCAGTATTTTCAAACTTACTTTTCCTTTTAACTTTTTTTTCCTTTGAAATTCATATGGTAAAAAGTAATCATGAAAGAATTTAGTAAATGTAAACCAAACAAATCCTAAAATTTCGATTAAAGTGGCCATTTCTTGTCACATTTGAATCTTTCCCTATTTTATATATAATGTTGTCTTATCAAGAATGCAATTAAAAGATCAACATCTGCAAAATTCCTATCAGCATTTTTGAAACTCTCAAAGTACGATAAAAATAAGGGGTTCGAAAAACATATAATATATTAGCAGTTTGTTGTCAAAACAAGAGTGCAAGAATTATATCTGATTATTTTCGAATATAGGGCAGTTATTTACACTTACATGTTTTCACCGGATTCTACTCAGTTTCTGATTTTAAATATTTTCAAACAAAGTAATTTTATTGTACATAATAAAGTGGGCAGTTGTTGTCGCTGTAGTAATGTAGTTTTAATTTTAGTTTAACGGGTATTTGTTTTGGTTTTGATCAATGACTTTGTAAGTATCCATTAGATAATAATTGAGTTAATTTTCTAATTGATCTTCAGAGGTCAAACTTTCTTTAGCATGACCTTTACGCAGTATATTCTTGATGATAATTGTTTCAAACTTGATTTTGAAAGAAGTTGATTGACTGTCCATTTAAAATAATATCACAAAAAATTTGAGTCGTTTTCCCTCCAGGGTAGGTACCCTCTTGATTAGCGATAAAATTATTTCTCTCAAGGTGTTACCTCTTTCCAGACTAAACTATCATTCGTTAACATTTCAATTTCCTTCAGTTCAAACGCATGTGCTTGAGTGTCTAAAATGATTTGTCAGAAACAAAATAATCTTAATTTTCTGTTAGTAACCCTCAAATTTTGTTTTTAAATGCTTTATATCATCAGACCAAAATGTGATGTGATGAATGATAGAAATAGGCTATAAAATGGGGACCATCCAATGTAACCCTTAAACTTACAACCTTTTTTCCTCGAAATAATCCCCTAACGTTTGGTTTTTTTGAATATGTTAAGGAAAATTTGAATAAATTATTGCCACTTTGAATGATTTCAAGCTTCAAGGTTTAACGAGGTCACGGAATAAAGAGAAACCATCCAAATCCAAATTATAAAATTTCTGCAAAAGTTTATCAGTCCGTTTTAATTAATATTCGGTTTTGAATTTTTGGAAGTGCTAGAACCCCTAGTTGATCATAAAATTCTTTGGATTCAGTGATGCCGGAAAAGACAAACAAATGTTGGCGGATTCTTTTTCATCGAAATTTTTTGTAATTTTGTGTTGAAACTCAAAATCTTTATTTTGAAATCTCTCAATACCTCGGTTGTTCACTGTCCTTTAAAATTCTCCCGATTTTATTTTCTACAGTTATCATCTTCGTTTTCCCTTGTCTACTATAATATAATCCATCTACATTAAGATGGCAACAATCCAGCCATCAGAAACGACGACAACAACGACACCTACGGAAACAAAGCCACCGAAAGTTAAGATCGGAAATAGAAGCAGAAAAGTTGTGATCGGGATTATTTATGTGGCCCTTATGATCGATTATATGTTGACTACTGTAGTTGGTAAGGTTTATATAGTATTACGGCAACCCATATCATTTTAGTTCCAATTAATATGACGCAAACCTATATCATTTTAGTTCCAATTATCCCAGATTATCTGATCAAATTATGGACCGAAGACGGGAGTATTGTATTGGCGGAGAACGAGACATTAGATTACTCTCAGACCAGTATTCCTGTTGGATTTCTTTTTGGCTCCAAATCTGTGATTCAGATTATCTTCAATATGATTGCCGGGCCTTTAACTAATCGGTGGGTCTATTAAAAACGTTTGTCGTTCTTTGACAGTTTATTTTAAATCACATGCAATGTAAATAATTTTAATCATTTTTCAGCTTTGGGTATCCTATTGTAATGTTCGTTGGATTCATTTTAATTGTAGTTTCTACTATTGCTTTTGGCTTTAGTAAGGCTTATTGGACCTTATTTTTTGCCCGTTCTGTTCAAGGGATTGGATCGGCTTTCACCTCAACTGCAGGTAAAATAATGTTTCTATAGAAAACTTAAATTATTCTTTTGGTCTTGGAATGGTAGCCAAGATGTATACCGACGAAACGGCAAGAGGAAAAGCGATTGCAACATTACTAGGAGGTCTCGCTTTGGGAGCTTTGATCGGCCCAGCGTTTGGAGGCCTAACTTATGAATATGGTGGAATATTGTTACCTTTTGGGATCTTGGCAGTCTTCGCTTTGATCGATGGAGGTGAAAAATAAAAACATTGAATACAAATTACCTTATTTGAGGACTCCAAGCAATCGTTCTTCGACCAGCAATTCAACGAGAAGATGTGGAAGGAACACATGTTGGGAAACTCCTCATCGATCCTTACATAATGATCGCAGCTGGCGCTATTTTGATAGCCAACATGGGCATCGCCGTCCTCGAGCCGTCTCTTCCTTTATGGATGATTGAGAAATGGAACTCTTCTTCTGTCGCTCAAGGCCTCGTCTTCTGTCCCTTAACTGTTGGATATCTAATTAACACTCAAATATTCGGCGCTTTGGCCTATAATTTTGGCAGATGGAAATGCGCAATGGGAGGGATGATTGTTATTGCATTAGCCGGGATTCTCATTCCATTCTGCCCCAATATTTACTTTTTACTGCTTCCGATTATTCTAACTGGTTTGGGCATTGGAATTGTTGACAGCACTATGTTTCCGACGCTTGGTACTGTAGTAGACAAGAGACACGCCGCTGCGTATGGATCAGTTTATGCAATTGGAGACTCCTCGGTTTGTGTCGCTTTCGCTGCGGGACCTTTCTTGGCCGGGCCGTTCGTCAAATGGTTTGGATTTAAATAGCAAGTCGATTATTGAGTAACGAATGAGGCGAAAAGAATTACCTTTCTTTTCTTTCAGCATGATGATCATCATGAGTGCTGTCAACATCCTCTACGCTCCTTTGCTGATCTTCCTCAAACGATTAGATGCCATGGAAAGGACTGGTAGCAAAGCGAATACAGAAGAGAATAACACAGAAACAGAAGAAACGCCTAAGGACATTGAAGGAATGAATAATATCAGCATCAGCAAAAGATCCTCGGAAATGAATAGCCCCAGTAACAAGTCACTTAAGTCATTAACACTGTCATAATATTCGGTTATAGTACATGATTGTCATCGACGAAATAAATGAAAAGTCATGGTCGATTTTGAAGAAATTGTGCTATTGTTTTTGAATAGCTCGACGATTTCCATTTCTTCCTGTAGTTTATGTGCAATTTATCGAAGAAAAGATAAAATTATACAATCTAATGATAGGATGAACTATTTGAATTTGATAAAATTTTCTAAAATTGTATCTATCTAGATTGCGTCCTGCAAATATTATATGTAAAAAGTCACATAAACCAGAAAAGTTTTTGTAATAAGTACATAACTGTAGCTTTAAGTTAAGCCCTTTTCTTTACGCTGTGTGGTACATATCACTCTCATCATTGCGACGACAAACTTTTGGTTTTGTTTGTCGACGGAAAGTCCTTTATAATTTATGCAAAGTTCGGGTCTTATACATATACTCGACCCTGATAAAATTCAATTTTCAAGAATTTATAAGTTCATTCAATAAAAGCCAAATCTCTTGCAGAAAATTTTCCATTATTCCTATATTTTAATATGTAATTAATTTTAAATAGTATCGTTTTAGCTTAATCATGGCTCAAATACAGCCAGCATCAGATTTGCCAATGAAAGACAAAGTGACAGTTAACAACCGAAGTCGCAAAGTTGTTGTAGTCATTATTTATGTGGCCTTGATGATTGATTACATGTTGACCACTGTTGTTGGTAAATGTTATTTTTGCTTTTATTATCTGATTTTAGTTCCAATTATCCCCGATTATTTGATAAAAATATGGATAGAAGACGGTAGTATAATATTAAAAGAGAACGAGACAGTCGATTACTCTGAGACCAGTATTCCTGTTGGTCTTTTATTTGGATCCAAGTCTGTGGTTCAGATCATTTTCAATTTAATCGCAGGTCCAATGACCAATCGGTACGTTATTTGGCGTAAGATGCGATTCAATTTTTTGCGTCATGTTAAGTGTTATGTATTTAGAATTGGCTATTCATTAGTGATGTTCATTGGATTCATGCTTTTGGCTACTTCCACAATAACCTTCGCCTTCAGTAGGGCTTATTGGATGATGTTTTTGGCCAGATCCGTGCAAGGAATTGGGTCTGCTTTTACTTCAACAGGAGGTACAGATGGGTAATCATAAGGTTCAAGATAAAAATAAAAGATCATTTGTGCGGACCGAGTCTAACGTTCTCTATAATGACCCATCCATATTGCATTCCCTCGACTGTTTTAGGTCTTGGCCTCGTAGCAAAAATGTACACCGACGAAGCTGATAGAGCCCGAGCGCTAGCCTCAGCACTTGGTGGATTGGCTTTAGGAGGTCTGATTGGACCTTCTTATGGTGGAATCATGTACGAATATGGCGGAATGATACTTCCTTTTGGAATCCTGGCTGTACTAACCTTGATTGACGGAGGCAAGGTTTGCTTTGGTATTTTACCTGTTTTCTAGGGCTCCAAGCAGTGGTTTTGCGGCCGAAATGTGAGCGGGAAGATGTGAAAGGGCCAAAGATAAAAGCTCTTCTTCTCGATCCTTACATTTTAATTACAATTGGGTCTCTTTTCATCAGTAATATGTCAGTTTCGAGTATCCAGCCAACACTTCCTTTATGGATGATTGCGACTTGGAATTCCTCTTCGGCCGAGCAAGGGGTCTCTTTTTTACCTATGACCTTGGGGTACTTGATCAACACCCAAATCTTTGGCCGCATTTCCCATCGTTTTGGTCGATGGAAATTTGCGATGGTTGGGCTTTTTATTATTGGAATTGCCGGATTTGCAATCCCTTATTGCCCCAATAGAATCTTTCTTATTTTCCCCGTATTCTTTACTGGAATGGGTATAGCAATTGTGGATGTTACAATGTTCTCAATGTTGGGGACGATCGTGGATAAGAGGCATTCCTCGGCGTATGGCTCGGTTTTTGCGATCGGCGATTCCGCCGAATGTCTGGCTTTTGCCGCAGGACCGTTTTTGGCTGGGCCATTGGTCAAATGGTTCGGCTTTAAATAGTAAGTTTTTAATTGATTTTTTTGATGACTTTAGTTTTTAAAAATGTTTATGATGCAAGGATTTAGAAATTTTTTAGTACGATGTTCTTCATGGGCGGAATTAATCTCCTTTACATCCCAATTATGATCCTTTTGAAGAATTTAGAGCGATCAGTTCGAAAAGAAAGTAACAGTAGCAATGAATCCATCGGATTTGATGGAGTTGAACTGACCAAAACTGAGGCATTCGATGAAATAAATCTTCGGAAACGACGACCTTCAGAACTGGATAATGCCAGTGACAAATCTCTCAAATCTCTTAATTTAGATTTATAAAATCTCTACAAATATAATAACATATTTATGTAATTGTAGACTTAATTATTCAGATACAAACTCCCCAGTGATCCGCTCGATGAATTTGGATATAAAACTGGGGTTATCAATCAGAAAACATAATCGTTTCGATAAATCTCGAACTTTTCACGTCATCGCCGAGCGAAGGAACGGGGTTCGATTAATTTTCTTTTCAAAAACCTCTAAGATTGAGTTCAATCTGAGGTCCGTGGAACTTTTATACATCGTTGACAATGTTTGTGTTGGGAGAAAAGATCAATCGATCTGATCAGACAAAAGATATCAGCGATATATAACAAATTATTCAACTAAAACAGCAATTTTTAAAGACAATCTGATTAAAATTGGTGGGAAGAAGAAGATGTTTTGACCCAGAATAATGTTTTTTGTAAAGAAAATGTTTAGCGAATTGTTTTTCTTATGACTTGATTACAGTAAGACTTAACCACAGTTGCGCAAAAAGTACGTACTTTTGAAAATTTTTTTAAACTGAAGGGAACAGAACTTAGGAGCAGATCAAAAACAAGTCCCGAGATGTTCGTGACCTCTCTTTGAGCTTTATTTTTCCGCTTGAAAAAAACTTCTTGAGCCTGAGAAAATCATGCCCTCAAGCTGTTTATGTCTTCAGTTTTAAACGAATTCTTTCGCAATGACTCTAATATCCTCCGCTTTTATAAGTTTGGAGGTATTATTAATTGTCGCTTTTGTTTAAAAAAAATATATTTTGTGCCTACGTTCCAGCCAATACATATAACAATAACTTCAAACGGCCCGTAATTTAGGAAAATTGAGAAATCTCTAAAAATTTCCTATTTTAGCCATATTTTTCCCTAAAATTCTTGGCGCCTCTTAAGTACGAGAATCTTATAAAGGTCTCAAAAACTCAGCCTTAGTAACCCCGGACAGTACCAAAATAATTAATGTATCTCAATCCTTTACGCGTTTAGCTTTACGGTTTTATTTATACATATATTTTTTTCTAATCAAATGTGATGACTACACTAGAGGCATCTAGAGTTGCTCCCTAATCTCTTGTATGTATTACTTTCCAAAATTCTTCTCAAAAATGAGGGAGCTCTTCAACAAAACATTTTAGACAACTTAACCCGAAAAATTTTAGTTTTATCTGTCTACTTTTATTCTCCACCCCTTTGATCATCTATCCAAGACCTTTAATAATAAGATACCAATCTATTTTGTCATCTTTATTTCCTCACTATTTTTTTGGGTTTATCACGGGCAATAGCATCATCTATTATGTTTGGTCAAAGTTTACAATGCAATGTGCAATATTCCCCAATAAAAGTTACCAAACGGAAATTATTGATCGATCGAAAGTTTGAACAAATATTTGCTCTAATGATAAGAAATGTTTACAGTAGGTCGTAAAGTTTTCTGGAAAGAATTTTTATCATGGGTTTAGAGTCATTTAATCTGACCCTAAGATTAAATTTTTTTATTTTGTGATGAAAACCGCTTGTGATCCCACCGATGTGGAATCACAAGCCTAGAATTTACCGAGACAATTAATACAATTAGAGAGACAAGCAAAAAAGTTTTAGCTGTTACTAGATATAATTTTTTTCTTTGAGTAAACATTGTACCCAAAACTGTGAATTTTTAAAATTTTAAATTATAAAAGTTTTCCGAAAATTTGATGCCATGCGTTTCCCTTTGCCAGCTTTCTTTATTAATGATTACCTTTAATATGTATTACAGATTCCATACATAATGAGAGCCATGTCTGGTAACTTCCAGTTTGTTCTGTAATACATTTTATCGATCATTTCTTCCTTACGAAACAAAATTTTTTTGTAATTTCTAATCTCTATAAACAAATATAATTCATTTTGGCGAGATTTGCCTCTCAAATTTGTATAAATACTTAAAGAAGATTAGTGTTCTCCAACTACTTCCTAGCTACTTTTAAAACTCAAAAAGACTGCCCTTCCTGCTTACCATGTCTTCAATCTGTTTGGCCTTTGAATCCTTTTTTATGCTTATCTCTTTCAGTCAATCAGGCCTGATTATATGCAGATTATGCAATCCGTTTCTTCATACTTATCTTTCAGAAAACAAGAGTTTGAGATCAGTCCACTATTCTAATATATTTATGACGACTCCATCATGTCACAGATCGCAGCCCCAAGTAATGATAGAAATACCAAATTTACGGTCAATAATCACAGTCGTAAGACGGTCATTGCAATCATTTATGTGGCTTTAGTCATCGATTATATGCTCACAACGGTAGTTGGTATGTTACTGAAATGTTTATATAACGATGCGAAGTAACTTTTGAATTACTTTAATTTTCATTCAAATATTAAGGTTTTTGTTTAGATTTTTTCTGGCATTAGATGTCAAGTATAATATAATTCCCATAATTTTAGTGCCAATTATCCCGGATTATTTGACCAAATTGTGGATTGAAGAGCATGGTGCTGACAATAATTCTGTAGCTTACTCTGAGACGAGCATTCCAGTTGGCGCTCTCTTTGGATCTAAATCCATTGTCCAGATTGTCTTCAATTTAATCGCGGGTCCTTTGACTAACAGGTAAATCTACATAAAGTTGGCAATACAGTAATCGTACCATAAAATTAAGACTTCTTTAACTTTTTTAGGATTGGATATTCAAGTGTAATGTCCTCAGGATTTGTCTTATTGATTGTTTCTACCGTAACTTTTGCATTCAGCAGAAAGTATTGGACAATGTTTGCGGCCAGATCGGTCCAAGGAATTGGGTCGGCTTTTACTACGACAGCTGGTAAGATTGTTTCTGTAACACCGAGAGCTCAAAATCCAGAGCATTCAATGATATTACAGGTCTTGGGTTGATCGCGAAGATGTATACGGACGAATCTGAGAGAGGTCGTGCAATAGCAACAGCTTTGGGCGGATTGGCATTAGGTTCTTTAGTTGGTCCACTATATGGAGGCGTACTCTATCATTATGGAGGGCTTTTATTGCCGTTTGGGATTCTGGCATTACTTACAATTGTTGACGGAGGTAGGTCACAAATGACAGAAACCCTTCCAAAAATTCAATTTTTCATCTTGGAGTTTTACTACAAGTTTTATACAATATTTTGTAGCCCATTTTCTTCAAAATGTCATATTTTAGGTGTCCAAGCGATAATGCTTTGTCCCAAAATCGAAAGAGAAGACGTTAAGGGTACTAATGTGAAGACTCTTCTCCTGGATCCCTATGTAATTATCTCAAGTGTTGCTATTTTTGTTAGCAACATGACCATTTCCATTATGGAGCCCACTCTTCCTTTATGGATGATTGAAAGATGGGATTCTTCCTCAGTTGTCCAAGGATTAGTCTTTTTTCCTCAGACTCTCGGCTATTTCATTAATACTCAATTTTTGGGAGCTCTAACCTACAAATATGGGAGGTGGAAGTGTACAATCATAGGGCTGATTATTTGTGGAATTTCGGGTATTTCTGTCCCTTTTTGTCCCAATGTTTATTATCTGATTGTTCCAATTGGATTGACTGGAGTTGGAGTGGGGATGGTCGACTCGACCATGTTCCCTATGCTTGGGGCTGTGGTTGATAAACGGCATTCCTCAGCCTATGGATCAGTCTATGCGATTGGAGATTCAGCTGTTTGTGTGGCCTTTGGAGTGGGCCCATTCATTGCAGGACCTTTCGTCAAGTTTTTTGGATTTCAGTAGTAAGTTCTTATGGGCTTTGCAAATAAAAGTAACATAATTTTAGCACGATGTTCTTCATGAGCGGACTGAATCTTCTGTTCGCTCCATTTCTGATCTTCCTCAAACGTCTGGACTCAATAAAACGAACAGAAACTTCTTCTTCTTCTTCCAGTCAAGATACCTCAGATTCAGACTCTGTAGAGTCATCCTCTTGTAAGAATACTACTCTAAACGACCTTGCCTTTAACTCCGAAAAGTTTGGCAAACTCGGTAATAACAAATCCACTTGCTTTACGGTCTCTTAACAAGTATTTCTCATATTACAATAAACAAAATTTTTAATAGAGAACATTGGTACTCAAAGCTTTGAAAATGTGAAATTGGGCGAAAAGGGGATTGAGGAAGTGCCTGAGGCTATAATCATCCGGGAACCGGAATAAATATGCAGCTGGCATAACATTGAAATATAGCGAAATATTGGTAATGCCCTAGAACAGAAAACAAGGATTAAATTGGCTTCTCTTGATATTGCATTTAATTTTTGATGGCTTCTAAATAAAAGAGGAAGAACTTGAAATGCAAGCCATAGATTATGATTAAACTTGAGACAAATTTAGATTGGCTTTATAAAACATGCACGGGTACTTTATAAAACGTGGTCGGTATTCACGCGCCAAAACTTGTAGAACATTTTAGGGTTTGATTTATGAAATACACGTTTGAATAGTAAAATTTGAAAAAAATTCGGTAGTTATAATACTTTTGAGACTCCCTTTTATGATTTTTTACTTCTCTGGTCATCAAAAAACAATATCAGAAACGCCATTTTCTGAGCCCTGATCGTTTATGAATTCTGAACACCTCTGTTCGTCCTCATCAGCCCTTTGTCAGCCATGCTCACAACTTTTTTCGGTGGTCTCGGAATCGTAAAAAGATGGTAGTATATAGTAGTTAGGTGTTTCCTCCCCTCCTTTTTTAGTACTCTCGATTTCTTTCTCTTCTTCGGTTGCTACGAGCCTCTGAATTTTCTATTTTTCCCCCTTCTTCCGAAACCCATATCCCCTGTGTGCATTTATCGAGGATGAATGATTTGGGGGCCTCGTATCGGGAGAGTTCCCCGATCACCGGTTATATGGGCCATAAGCCGGGTGACAAGTTCCTGGTAGGCCAACGGTACTTTCGAGGGCACGATGCGACAGGCGCCTTCACTGCGCGCTCCACCAAGTCTCCAAGGTAAGACGAGGTATTGTTTTAGAGAATAAAGGGGTTAAATAGAAGGAGCGGCTTTTTGGCAATGTTCGAGTTCCAAGAACGGCTATATAGGGCGTTATCCATTGCCAATAGGCTTCCACATACTTCCTAACAATGGGTGTTCTATTATTTTGAATGAGTAATGCTTTTGTATTTTTAGCCGAACATTACTTGAGCATGCCGAGCCAACAGAAGCCTTAACCGGAGCAGCATCAATAAATTACCAATACGATTCGGAGGGAAATCCGGTAGTCACGGAGGGTGTAAGTAACTCAAAGGCTCACCTCTTACAGATTTTTATTCCTTTTTGAGGTCAAAATTTTATAGGCGGTAGTTTATTTGAAGTAACAGTCTAAACTGATAAAATAACAATAAATTGAAAGCGAAAATTACTCTTTGGAAAACTAAAAATCCTAAAATTTTTATTGTGCCTCCTTAGATTTTTTTACATTATTTAAAAAAAGCCATGATGGAAAAACATGACAGCCTGTGAGAAGACAGAAAATCACGTAACAGCTTTAGATTTTTGCTGGGTTACTTCAACTGTAGTTCTTTTTTTGCAAACTGCTAATTTGTTATACATATCGAAATGTAATTTTGTAGAGACAAACCCGACAAACTCGAGGAAGTCGTGGTAGTCAGAGGAATGGTCAAACCTCTCACAGTCAGCTCTCCCAACAAGCCCAATCTCAATACCCTCAGGCAATGAATACTTTAAACACAACAATGAATGGCCCCGTCTTTCAAATCCCCGTCCAATTTGTTCCCGCATTAGATGCCTCGTCTGCCAGTCTTCAAATACCTGTACATCCGAGTATGCTAAATGGTAAGGCAAATAGTGTAATGTAACTTTAATTGCTTTACATTATCTTTCAACATAACCTAACAATAAAAGGTCTTTTGCCAAATTTTTATGTTTTAAGGTTGCGAAATAAACCACGAGAAACAGATTTCTTGGTTGTGAAGCATTTCAAAAACTCTCAACAAACTAGAAAGTTTTTTCAAGCCTTTTGAGTCATCTTTGCAATTTGTTAAGTAAATAAAAAATAACATGAAACACAATTAAAGATATACTTAAAGGTCCTAAAATCTGATGTTTGCAGTAAATCAGAACCAACCCCCGTCCCGAAGCCGCTCAGTCCATGATCTTGCCAATAACACAGACAGATTAAGTATTCATGAGGAAGATGGAAATGGGAAGACTGAAAAGAGAACTTCCAGAACAAGGAGATCAGCAGGATCAAGGGCATCGAGGACATCTAGGAGTAAAAGAGCCAGATCGGAACCAAAAACTCAACGGGGTAAGAGAAATGATTTTTAAACATTTTCATTTTAGCCTTAGATAAAACAATTAAAATTTTTTAAATCTGTTTGAATCGTGAGGTTTATTTTCTGCGAATTACAAATTTAAAAACAAAAGCATCTGTTTCTCCGACCGCGTCTCTCCATTTTCCATACTCCTTTGTCTGCAAGTATCGCTCAATACTAGTCCGTCCGTAAAGTCGCTGGAGTGATTTCCGCGATATGCACTGTGAGAAAAGTAAAGTTCACTTTGCACTGTGCAGTTTCTTGTTTTTTGCACTGTGCAATAGGTTTTTTTCAGCTGCGCTCGCACTCCAACCTTTTTTGCACAGTGCATGTGGCAAAAAAACACTCCAGCGACTTTCCGGACGGCCTAGTATCTCGGCTCTCCTTGAAAAGAATAAACTAAATTTCCAAACAGTTGATATATGCCCTAGAAAAAGTTAATATAACAAATTTCAAACAAATCCAAGAGAATTGAACAAATCTTACAATCTTTAGATACCCGAAAAGGAGCGGCCAATCTGAATATCCCTCCAGATTATGGTGCCTTAAATGGAGCGGGAAGTGGATGGTGGAGTGAAGGACAGGCGTTGAGGAATATTCGGAGACATCGGGAAAGAAATAATATACCCAATACGGGAGAAGCAGTAAGTTTTACATCAAATCTTCAGTATGATATAATGTCATGATTAATACATATCATACATACATTGCATATTTTAGCCGCGCGAAGCTGCGGATGCTGCCGAATCCGAAGTAAACCAAGGATATTACGGAAACGGCACCCCCGCACCTGGATATACCGGCCATATGATGGGTAAATTATATTCTTCAGGAGAAATAATAACTTTTTGGATTAATTTTGGATATTTCAGACCTTCATCGGCTCGGTATTGGCAAGAACTTTTCGGATACGGCCAAAGAATCTCGGAAACTTCAGCAAAGTCTCCGCGATTCCTTCAATTCAACCTTCGATCAGCCCAAAACTCAGCGTTCTCAGAGAACCCAACGGTCCAATCGGACACCCAAGACATCCAAATCCCAAAACTAAACAGTAATTGTAAAGGGTATTCTAACTCAAAATGAATTTTTATGGTTTTAATGACTATTTTTTAAAGACTTTTTTGTAAAACTCGCAACTACAGTGAGTACTTTGTGTTTGATTTGTCCAATGAGTCATTGCAAAAAACAAATAAATCTTGTCGCCTGGGGGGTTATATTTAATCTGATCAGTGTGAAGGAAAACGCTAAAAATAAAAATTTGGCCGACGAAACGCAGAGCTCAAAAGATTACGGTAAAGAAGAAAATTAAAGTGTAAAATACGAAAGCAACGATTTGCTGATGATAACAATGAGGTCATCGATTATTATAGTGTTTTCAACTGTTTTTTGCGTAATTTTTGAATTTTTTCTGATATTTTTTGATTGTAAATGCTTTTATATGCAAATTTCTGTTGTTAGCATTGCATGTTTTCGATTTCGTTTTTCGAAGTATCCGCTCTTTGTGATCACTTTTTATCTTCTGCATGCAGATCAGCTCCTCTTTTTTCAGTCCCCGTTCCCGATTGATCTCCCGGACTGAACGAATCCATCGCCAAACATATGAAAACTTGATCAAACAAAGCCCAGCCCTGAGGCCATCCAATTAGCTAATCAGCCTTGCACGACCTCTCAAGTCCCCATTTCTGAACGCTAAAAACAAAACCAAAAAAGAGTTTTGAAATTGGAAGCGGATTTGGTCGCGGCCGCTGTTCCGCGCGGTTTTCGCACTTTCCGGGACGAAAAAAGTTAATTACTGTGAAATACTTTAAAGAGAGGAGCTGGAGGTGGTTCAAGAGGTCAGTCAGCGAGCCGGTCAACAGACGAGCTTGTATTTCGAGGCGATGTTGGGACCAAAAAGTAAAGTGATTTGGGATTGAGCAAAGAAGGGGGTTACGGTAGTGCGGTAACTCTTAATTTCAGTCTGTTTTGAGAAAAATTGATTAAAATCAGATCAAGACCAAATGTAAGCCTTTGCTTAGAGTTACCAATCATTCTCTGACCATTTTATATTATCCATGACCATTTTGATCCAAAAAATTAAATTCTAATTTATCTACCTTCTTCTAGTGTCAAGTGCAATATAAAAAGTTGACCGATCCCCGCCTCACCCTCCAATCGTCTTCAAAACACCACGCCGTCTTTATTTTTATCCCCAAGTCTGAGCTTCTGTTTGCTTAAGGCCCTTTCGCGCACTCTCGACCTTTTTTCAGACCGGGAGTGGCCATCGCCAAAAGTTATTATTTCAAAAAATAACCTTTGATGATCTTCTAGTCACCATTCGTTTAGTCATCAGTTTAATCTCTCACTTTTCGTAGGAACTTCTGCAGGAATCCGATACATTCCTGATTCTGATCTGGGAAACTTGATATTATCGTTATTTCAGAGGTCAAGGAGACAGAATTTGTTTAGGAGACACTTGAAAATAGCCTACGGGTTAGCAGACAAAAAATGACTAAACATTTTTGACAAAAATTGTACTTATTTACCGATAAATCTCAAATTTTTATTCGGATGCCTACAAGAATATAATGGATGAAAGTGAGATTCGACGTCCTCCCGTATCCCGCGAACTTGACTATTTGACTTCAGAAGTCTCCGGTCATCTTCCGGAGTCGCTCTTTCTATTTGTCCATCCATTTCCAGTGCACTGTGCGCGGTCGGAAGTCCGGTCTCTAATTCTGGTTCCAAAAAACGCGTTAACTGTTGTATTTACATTAATTTTTACACTTTTTAATTTTATCAATTACTTTCAGAGGATGCTCAGGATAAGGGGTCATGTCTTGATACTGGTAAGTTTTTGATTCACACAAGGGATTACTGTAATTTCAGCTAATATATGTGGGATTTGCGACGGCCAGGGAATGCGATCCCAAGGAATTTCGACGGAAAGAGAATCCAGAGAGCAAAACCAGTTACTTTTATTGTAATGTAGACGGGTAAGGAGGGTTTGATATTAAATTTTGATCATACTCTACTTGATACTAATGAAAATTTATTTTAGAACGTTAGCAAAACGTGATTGTCCCTCAGGCAAGGAATTTAATGTGACGAAAGGAGATTGCGATTTTGAGAATTTGAATAAAAACACACCTCCTCCAAAGATCCCCGTCAAAGATGAGCCTGCAAGAGATCAACCTCTAAAAGATGCTGTAGATGAATTTGATCCTTTCTTACAGCCTCAATTCCAAGCTCCAGACGATATTTGTAGTGGAGGGGTACCATTGACCAAATTGGGTGCTCCAGTCGCTTGCAACCCTCAGATCCCCAGCTGCCCAGATGGTAAGTCATCATGTGGAATATAACAGGAATTTCTGTTGTGCAAATATTGATGAAACTTGGCATCATGACATATTGTCCTATTTATATTATAGTAAACCCTAAAAATTTGAAGCAAATTTGAAAGTGAGATGTTTAGTTATCAGCTTATTATATTTGAAATGAAATCTCAAGAATAACATTTTAGGTTACGCTTGTATTTTGTATTCCCGAACTGGGACCTCCTACTGTTGTCAGCACACTGTGGAGCCCAGCATCCAAGATAGTATTCTCTGTGCGGGTAATCAGGTCACTTTCTTCGAGCCTTTGACTGGAATTCCCCATGCCTGTGCTCTAAATACCCCTGGGAGTTGCCCTATTGGATTTGGTTGTAATCTGGTGGGTGGAAGTCTGACGAGATGTTGTGGAAGAGACCACGGATGTCCTCTGAACTCGGCTGGATACGTAAATCCCAACAGTGGAAGCCACGTTCAATGTAATTTGGCTGATCCAAGGTGAGAAAAGATCCAAATGTTATGTAAAGCAATGATAAGTTGGTTTAATTTGTAATTCTGTTGTAGTACTTGTCCAAATGGTTTTGTCTGTACTCGCAGTTCAATGTTCAACACAGCTGTTTGTTGCTCTGACACCTCAACTTCCCCTTCAGATGTCTGTGGAGGAGACCCTCCATTGCCCCAACCCAATCCTTGCTCGGCTTCTAATCCATGTCCTAATGGCCATAGTTGCCGGAATGGTCGTTGCTGTCCAACCAAAGGTCAGTATCAATTTTATCCAGGAGTGGTTGACGTGATCGAATGTAATATCACCATGAATAAGATTGCCGATTTCTTGACATTAATATTGGTATTTGCACTGCAATTGTTGTTGTTTCTGTATTTTCTTTCACGACTGATCAATTTTCATTCGGTGATGGCTAAATTTTGTAATTTCCTTTTAGTGCGATTAATGGCAACAAAATTGGTGGTGAAGCAATCAATAATGCCCGCAGGCTATTCTAAAAACAAAACTTTAGGAATGTGCCCGACTGGTCAACCATTGGGAGGGATCACCTCTTGTTCGGAGAAGAATCCATGTCCAAATAACTATCAATGCGTCACCAATAACGGCGCTCAATATTGCTGTCCAGCTCCTGGTAAGAATACCTCAAAACTCCTTAAAATTTAAATTTCAAACTTGTAATCATAGTCTTTTAGAACATGTTTGCAATCAGCCTCGTGACTCTGGCCGTCAATGTGCAGCCAGTGGAATCCCTGCGACCACTCGTTACTACTTTGACCAATCCACTGGATCTTGCCGAGCCTTTCAATACAGTCAATGTGGAGGAAACTCGAACAACTTTGACTCTCTAGAACAGTGTGAAGGCTTCTGCTTGGACTATCAATGTCCATCCGGTAGAGGATTAAAGGCCGGCCCAGCTATTGCAACGTGTTCACCATCAGCCTCGGACTCTTGCCCATCTCATTACTCTTGCCTACAACCATTGTTCGGAGCGAGTTTCATCTGCTGCTCAAATAAGGGTAAGAAAAAATATTTCTATTACAAAATCAACATAAGGCCTTAAAAAAGTACCAAATAAAAAAGTAATAACAAAAACAAAACAATTAGCAGCGAGTGGTTTCGATCCACCGACCTCTGGGTTATGGGCCCAGCACGCTTCCACTGCGCCACGCTGCTCACGGCGTAAAGCCTTTTCTTTTTCGCTTTTCTTTCGGATGAAAAAAACGCTTTTTTGCGAATGAACGTAAAATGGCGGGAGAAATAAGACTATTTTTCTTTTTTACGGAATTTGTCTTTAGAAACTTTATGTCGAGATCAGCCGACGGCCGGAGAGGCATGTTTTGGTACCTTTATGACCATCCAAAGATATCGTTACAACGCCGAGAGTGAAAGATGTGAGCCATATCAATATTACGGGTGTGGAGGAAGTGGAAATAACTTCATTACCAAGGAAGATTGCCAGCAATCCTGTCAAGCAACAGCCCTCAATGGTAAGAAGATGACATCATAAGCTCATAGATCAATGGCAAAAAGGTCTTGATTTCTGTTTATTTTAGCTTGTAATGGAGTTGCTCCGATGTCCGAAGATGGAGAATATGTAAAGAGATGTGCTCCAAATGTCCCTTGTCCAAAAGGAAGTTGGTGTAATACTAAAGGATACTGTTGTCCGCATGCTGAGACTTCTTGTAATGCCCCGAAGAGTATTGGACACACATGTTTGGCACAGAAGCCCGGAACCTTCTGGTATTATGACAGCCACGACGAGGTCTGTATGCCTTTCATGTACAGTGGATGTGGAGGAACGACTAATCGGTTTGCGGATAGAGAATCATGCCAACAACAATGTGTTCATAAACTTGGAGAATGCCCTCGAGGCATGACTCCATTCTTGACCAAGGAAGGCAATCAGGTGGGCACTAAGATTATGTAATGTTTGATCTTGTCGATTGGTTTTCCATTTTTTTATTTTAGGCCTGCTCTCCTACTTCGGTCAACTCTTGCCCTGAGGGTTCCTCTTGTGTGATTTCCTCAACCGGAGAACATATCTGCTGTAGTTCCACGGCTCAATGTCCTAGCAACAGATTACCTTATGTCATCCCAGGCTCAGACTCTCATGTCGCTTGTCTCCCGGATGATGATAATTGCCCGCAAGGTTTCCAATGTGTCCAGAGCGGGTAAACATTCAACTGCTGTTAGAATACTCTTCAATATTTACATTGTTATTATATTTTTTGTTTCAGAACCGTCTCCGGCTTCTACATGTGTTGTTCCAATGCTGGAATTCGTCGATTGAGCTCTTTATCCATCATGAAACAAGTCCAGCATATGTCCCCCAAATGTCCTTCGGGTCTTCAAGGAAACGGACAGAGATGTACCATCAATGAGATCGAAGGATGCCCACCAGGATACCTTTGTTTGGGTAATGGCCTCAGAGGAGTTTGTTGTAAGACAACCCCCAAGTGTCAAAAGAAGAAACGACCTTATTACATCGCCAAGAAACAAGTTCTGACCTGCTCAGACGATGAGACTGGATGTCCACGAGGCTCTTCATGTTCTCCATCAACAGTTGAGGGAGTCGATATTTGTTGTGTAAGAGGAGCACCTACAACAACATACTCGAAAGTGCCTAAAGTAGTCCCGAAATGTAAAGATGGAGCTCTTCCTTACTTCGCACTAGGATCGCGAGTTCCTCAGCAATGCACAGCTGATCGTGATGACGAATGTCCAGAGGAATATGAATGTGACATGGCTTCGGATGATCAATATTATTGTTGTCCTGCTTGGGATAGATGTCCAGCTGATTCAACTCCATTCTTGGTTGAGGGATCACGAAAACCTCTGGGATGTAATTGGATGGCCAATAACTGCCCCGAGGGATACAGGTATGAATACATTGTACTTGATGAGATTACCTTATTTTAGTTGTGAGGGTTCGAAGGACAGAGCCATCTGCTGTAAAAGTCGTCCCTCTTCTGCGCAATGTCCTGTAGGACAGTCGCCTTTCCTTTATGCTAAGCGACCATTGGTGTGCCCACCAAATAAGAAGTCCTGTCCCACTGGATATGATTGTGTTCCAGCCAGGAATGGTGGAATTCATATATGCTGTTCAGCTGTAGATCATCAGAGTCCTGAATGCGTTAATGGCTATGGATATTATGATCCAAGTAAGATTTTACGTTTATAAATACCAACTTTCAACATTTTTAATATCGAGTATAATGTAATCTTACTTCAGAGACCAACAAGAACATGTTGTGTGATCCCGAACTTAACTCATGTCCCGGAGGCTACACTTGTAAACGCAGTACAATGGCCAACGCTCATGTTTGTTGCACGAACACAGACAACAGATATGAAGGATATTGTCCACCCTCTCAAGTCCCATACATGCCCTTGAATTCGGTGGAGCCCCCAACTTGTCACATGGCCCTAAATCCATGTCCCACAAGTGCTGCCTATCAATGTGTCTATAGTGCGGAGAAGCAGAACTCTTATTGTTGCGCGCCAGTGGACACGACCAGTCAGAACAGCGTGATGAGCAAGTTCAACGCTGGCCCTTTCAGACATTACAATCGCCAGCCCAACACCAATTCCAATCCTTATGCGAACCGTGAGTTGGCCATGGGACTGCCATTCTTGATTCTAGTGAACGGAGGTAGAGCGAGTGTAGAAAAGGGAGGCTAACAAAGATTAAGAGATTAACTGGGGATGGTGAAAAGGAGATCCCCGCTTTGTAAATAACATAAAAAGATTCGATGATTTCGTTTTAGAAGCCATGCCACCACGAGGAATCGATCCTAACATGATGATGAGTAATATTCAGCCAATGAATTCACTCCCTCATCTCCCACAGAATCTAATCCCTCCTCCGGATCTGAATAACATTATGGGACAACAACTCGGGCAACAAGTTGCTCAAGGCCTCCCCAACATTTCCCCTCAGGGTCTATTGGAGATCCCCAATGCTGCTCATATTGTGGCGAGTTGTCCTCCTTGGTCCAAACCTCTTCTAAATATGCATACCAAGACTGCTCAGATTTGCTCTACATGGAATAAATGCCCAAGTGGATTCACTTGCTATTCCAACTATCCAGATGGCCGTAATGCTCAATGTTGCACAACAGTCCCATTGGATAATCAGACAGTCTTCAAGGCAACTCCAGCACCACCAAATCAAATGCCCGCTTATTCTCCACCAGAAGATGGAGCCAACTCAGTGAGTGTGCCCTATGGAAATGGAGATAATGATGTCAAGAATGTGTCAGTGGTCATTCCAGCCCTTGCTTTGCCTGACAACATTACTCTGATAAGATGTCCACCGGGAACAGTCAATATAAGTGGAGTTTGCAAACGAAGTAAGTGATGTCAGTGTAAAAGGACGACCAAGCGAAGATTTTTGGCTTTTCATAATTTCGTCTTTTTCAGTGTTCTTTGTGGGTCAACAAGGATGTGAGAACAATGAACAATGCAATCAAAGGACCAATGGAACTCAATGCTTCAAGGGATATTGTGCCTGTCTGGACAACAAACTGATACATGAATCAAAGTGTGTACAACAATGTCCAGAAGGATTCTTGAACATTGCTGGTAGATGTCACGATCTCACCACAGTCGTCTTCATGGATTCTGTCGACGAGAGAGCCAATGGAACCTTGGGAGGATTTTGCCTGGATACAGTAGTTCGAGAAGAACAATGCGATGTCAAGAACTCTTATTGTAATGAGAAGAGTATCACTTGTCAATGCAAACCTGGATTCGAACTCAAATTGGACTTCAACAAGAAAGATGAAAAGGTAAAGAAACAAAGACAGGATTTTAAGAACCATGCAATACGAGTTATTCATCGTTATTTCAGGGAGAATGTGTGGAAGTAGAGGGATCCAAGTTCAAGAAAGCCGATGATCCCATCCCAGAGGAACCAGAAGTCATCCAACCCATCAGGACCTTCTTCGTCATCGATTCCCAACAATCAGATGCTCCCGACGAACTGTCTGATGCCTCAGGGACAGAACCCTTGGACTTGACCGCTCCGTTCGGCAATGACACCTCAATCCACGTCAAGATGGAACAAAACAATGCCTCCACCGTGGAGATCATCACAAAAGCCTAATTTATTTGTCTTGTAGATACATTGTACATAAGAGTATAAGTTAATGCCTATAATAATAATATAATAACATTATTATTGAAATAAACTTGTTTCAAATCAAATGACTTGCTAATAAATCAAAGTGTTTTCCTATTTCGATATCTTGCCCTGCAACATGACCAACTTATGCCATAGCAGATGAAACGGGAATAACATAAACAATATTGCATTGGCTAAATCATCGAGCTGATTGCTCAAAGAATAAGAGAAACGAAGGAGCAACCACGTTCCGAATTGATCTTTCATTGAGTGTTCGTTGAAAGCTTTTTCATCTCATTTCGATCAAAAGATCTCTTCTTTCCGTTTCTTTTATACTTTGCTTTGGTTTGTTACCAAATTCGTATCCATTTCAGATAACACTCTTTATCTTGGACTTGTATTTTAGTTTAGTTATCTTTCATAAAACTGTTAGGAAATCTCACTTTTCAATCGAATTTAAATTATCAATACGTGCTTTCTCTGACTAAATGAAAAGAAGACGTGAAATTATTACCTGAAATTCAGCGGAAAGTTTCTTCTTTGAGTCGTCGATTAAATTTCACTTCCATTTTTTTCACAATTTTTTGCTGATTCTCTCATTTTCCTTTTGCAGCCATGTCCAGGTCCCTGCAATTTCTTTGGCCCAACATTTTCAGTCGAAGATGGCTATCAATCTCCTCGGTCCGAAAGAATGAAGAAGCTCAGGCCATCGAGGAAGAGTTTCAGAGCACTGCCCGGAAGTTCTGTCGTGACGAGATTGTTCCAAATGCACCAAAATTCGACGAAACTGGGGAGGTGAGAATAAATATTTTCTTGCTTCTATAAAATGGGTCATTTTGACATAAAAAAGAGGGAGATAAGGCATTTCTGCGAATACAAAAGTTAGGATAAAGTTACTTCTTACAATTGTTATGCGTTTCCCAAGGAATTGAATATCGTTTTTCTGCACTACCTTTCACTTTATCCGTCAATTTGACGAAATTTATAGATGTCTCTAATAAAAAAGATTTGTTTTCGAAAATCGAAAAATTTTGAGGAACAAATGGATAAAATTGGCCTGTTTTAAAACCAACAATACAATTCTTCTTTTGATATTTTGAATTCTGATTGTTTTAGTATCCATGGGACATCGTAAAGAAAGCCCATGCTCTCGGGCTGATGAACACAGACACTCCGGAAGAATTCGGTGGACTGAATCTGACATTGGTTGCCAAAACAAAGATCTATGAGGAGATTGCCTATGGAGACACTGCGATTGGAACCTCGCTGATGGTTAATGAGCTCGCTCAGATCCCGATTTTATATGCTGGAAGTAATTATTTGAAGGAAAAATATATGGGGTGGAGTTTGAAGGAACCTATTCTTGCTGTAAGTTGTTGTAAATAATATTATTTTTATTTGTTTTGAGCAATTTATTTTATTTTAGGCATATTGCACGACTGAGGCCGATGCTGGCTCTGATGTCGCGAATGCCAAAACAAAGGCTGTCAAAGACGGAGATGATTATATTCTTGATGGAACAAAGGTTTGGATCTCGAATTGTGGTCTTGCTTCTTACTACTTTGTTCTCGCTAAAACCGATCCAAATGCCTCTCCAAGCAAGGCTTTCACTGGATTTATTGTGGATAGAAATCTGCCGGGAATTAGTGTTGGAAAGAAGGTGAGTCTTTACATTTTTTATATTACACTTGGATCATTACTTCATTTTATATAGTTATCTTTTGTAGGAACGAAACATGGGACAACGTTGTTCAGACACCCGTATTCTTACCCTGGAAGGAGTCCGTGTTCCGTCCAAGAATGTTGTTGGAAATGTTGGCCAAGGATTCTTATTGGCTATGAAAGCCTTTGACCGAACAAGACCAATTGTTGCTGCCATGGGATGTGGAGTCCAACAAAGATGTATCGATGAAGCTGGACAATATGCTGTTACCAGGAAGTGTTTCGGAAAACCAATTGCCGATCATCAGGTAAGGATTATATTGTTTTAGTTAAAAATTTTTATATCGGCCGTAGGTCATATTGGTGATAATATTTTCAGGGGATTGGTTTTAAGTTGGCAGATATTGCTGTTAATCTAGAAGCCTCGAGACTGTTGGTGGAGAAGGCCGCCAGAAAAGTGGACGCTCAGGCGGAAGATGCAACTTATTACTCATCAATTGCCAAGGTCTTCAGTACCGATAGTGCCTTCAAAGCTGCCTGTGAAGCTGTTCAGGTAAGGTTGTATATATTATTGCGCAACAAGTTTAATGAAGATACGTAAGTAATAAATTTTGCTTTCAGATTTTTGGTGGAAATGGTTTCAACACCGAATATCCAGTGGAAAAGCTCCTTCGCGACTCCAAAATCCTTCAAATTTATGGCGGCACCAGTGAAATTCAGAGATTAGTTGTATCCAGAAAAGTCGCTGCTCAATACAAATAGTTACAGTAATCCTAGTCTACTTTAAAAAATGTAAATCTCCGACAAACGGGCTAAATAAAGTACTATTGCTATTTTTGAACTCTTTCTACTGGTCATTGTTTATCCAGCTTGGCTTTAGATTGACTTGAAAGCTTTTCAAATCGCGTTTATCTGTATCCGTGGATTAAATTGGACTTTATATTAGACAAAGCCGGGCTTTAGCTATTATGCCTAATCTTAGCTTCCTTGTCTTATCAGTCTCTACGTTATTGGCATTATCTCCAGATTTTATAAAGGATCTGACCGCCTTGTCGACTTCCCTCCATCTGCCCTTAGGGTCTCCGTGTGATTTCTCCTCACAATGTATATCTGATGCACATTGTTCGGACCTTAAATGTCGGGCATCCAGTTGCAGTATCAATGTGGATTGCCGTTTGGGAGAGATCTGTAGAGACGGCAAAATTCATGGAAAAATCCAAAAGGGATGCTTTGGGATCTCGGATCGGGATGGGGAAAAGAGTAGGTTGTCCTGTGTACTATTTCAGTGCCTATGAGGTAACTGATGGCGTTCATTTGTAGCCGATTACTGTCCGGGCGGCGGAAGTCCCACTAGAAATTCTGGGGGATACATTGAATTATGCGATGAGAACATCCCTTGTATGGGAAGGGGTATTTGTAATCCAATTTATGGCATCTGTTGCAACAGTAAGTTTAGTCTTCTGTCTTAATTTTATTATTCACATTTTCTGCATTTTAAATTGCCTATTCAGAGCTTAGGATATGTCCTTCACCCCGCCAACCCGTCGTTGAGCCAATTACAAATCGACCAGTCGCTTGTCAGCGTCGCCAAGCTTCTCCCACAACTTGTCCTGAGACCACGGAATGCGAGAAAACAACTGGATTTTGTTGTGAATTGGTTGAAGTTGAGAGACTAACGACCGAGAATGAGGTTAAAGTACCTATCGTTGATCAGAGTGTAGAAATGAAAAGGGTGAAAGCATTGCCTCGGGCCAATAAACCAATGCCTGGAGAGGAATGCGAAGAAGGACAGGAATGTGCAGGAGGTGCTTTATGTGAATGTGAAGATGGAGAATGCAGATGTGAGTGTGTTAGGTCAATGGGATTTACATTGGATAAGAGTACAATGACATGCAAAAGGACTCGAAGGAGATTAAAAGTAATTACAATATAATTTATATTTGGATTTCTTTAGGAACATTGCAAATTTGATATGGATTGTCAATCAGCTTTTAGTGAGTGCACTTCGGGGGGATGTAGATGCAAAAATGGATTCCAACGGGATGGCCAAGGCGGTTGCAAACCGACTTGTAAGTAATCAGCACTAATTGAAAACTTTTTAGCTTATAAATGCGTTAACCACGCGGAACCATTAAAGATCGATGATAATATTGTGAGCTGTGAGACTTACAAAGAGCCATTGAGTCGGGAGATTGACTCGATAGTGTTGATGGATGTTGTGGACGAGAGACAAAAAGGGAAGAACTGCCCCAATCAGTATTACTGCGTGCCAATATTTGATATTCCAAAGCAAGCAGATCTGTTTCAAGTTGGTCACTGCAATGTATGATTAATTTTGTTCTTGCTTAGGGGTTCTGTTGTCCATTGCCATCTCCAGAACGTCCAGTTTGTCCTGTTGGCCACTCGCATCCATCAAGTCAACCTCCAAATTATGGTTGCAAAGATTGCCCATGGGATCATTACTGTCACGTAGATAATGTGGCAACCAAGAAGAGGGCAGGTCGCTTTTCTTTTGATTAATTTTACTAATTTAGTTAACAGTATCACTTGTGATTTAGATATGCTGCCCCAAGCCCTGTCTATCCCCTGAGGATGCTTATATTGATGGTCAATGTTATCCCATTGCCTATTACGGCGACACTTGCTTTGTGAGTTCAGAACTACATATTCTGACTTAAAAATGTTTTAGCTACCCGAACAATGCGTTGGGAAGTCCTCTCCATTGAGTTCCAGCTCCTTGAATCGCGCAGAATTCGAGAGTGCCGAGATGGAATGCACCAAAAATATCTGCAAATGCCCCAATGGATTCATTTATGTGGACGGGCAATGTAGAAGTAGGCCACATTTTATTTCATAAAATGGAAAACGAACAGATTTTAATGAATTTTTTATAGGACTTCAATGCACAATTGGTAATAAAGGAGAGCCCATTTTGGATAGCGACGGGAAGATCCTGAAGTGTGTTCGATCTGCCGACTGTTCTCAGGGATCTCTGTGTGATCCGAGTCTCAAAGTTTGTTGTAAAGGAGTTAATAGTAAGTTGGTCACTGAATAGGAACGATGCCTAGAATGCCCTAAGGGATACGTGGAGACTGGTCAGCGTTGTGAAGTCGACGGATTTTGCGATCGACCGGAAGAAGTTTGTGTTCGAATCAGAAAGGGAAAACGAAAGATCTGCTGCAGGCCTGAATGATCTCTGGAGGAGAAGTAATCACTTTTTAAACTTTGTAATATTCTCCTCCAAATACTATATATACTGTACGTAAGAATAAATTGGATTCTACAAATATTAACCGTCCTTGGCTGGATTTTTATTCTTGTTCCTAAAGTATCCCTCGGCAATCCGCATTGATAGTGCAACTGGATGTCCGACATTTGAGGTCCGAACAATGTGCCTCAGATATACATTGAGAGGAGAAATCACACGGAGACCCTAGGGCAGATGGAGGGAAGACGACAGCGGTCAGATCCTGTATAAGATCTGGAGATAATGCCAATAACGTAGAGACTGATAAGACAAGGAAGCTAAGATTAGGACTTTGAAAAGTTCGAACTTACACTGCAACCTTGCTTGCGTGAATGTGAGGTGAGGTTCTTTTTTCACAAGAATTTGTCATTTCAATGTGCGGTTGTTTCCTTCTCACCTGTGCTATTTTCCTTTTGTTTCTGTCGTTTTTGACAAAAGGGAATACTGTAATTCGTTTAGATGTAGATTGTAATATCAGGGTCACCTCCGAGACATCGAGAGCTGAATATGGGTATGATTTATATTACGTTTTGATGACGAAAATTGTATCTTTCAGTGATTGTCGAGATGTCAAAGTTACTTATATTTCCAACGACAACTACGCGAGTTCCTGGCTTATTGTGAAAGTAATTGATTCGTCTTCTATAATGTACGGCACTGTGTCTTTCGACAAGCTAAAGGAGGGGAAAGTCCCTTTGAAAAAGATGTTTCTGGGTTACGGTATGTTTGAGATATAATTTTACATAATTTTATTATTGTACTTCCAGCTTTGGGCGATTGTGAATTTGATCCCAATTTCTTTACTCATTTTTTGGATGGGAATACTCATTATATGTTGGCCCAATGTGGAGATTCGTATAGCCTTTTGAGAAGCAAGATTCTCCAGGATTATGTCATTTACACTCCATCCCGACCATTAATTCCTGTGAATGGACTGCAGAAAACTCCGCAGAATCAGATCGTCGGGATTGGATTGCCATTTTTGGAGAGCAGGTAATGTTTGTAAGCACACCAATCCGTTTTTCCTGATGTTTGTGGACTGATCTGATTGTGACACTGAGCATTTTACAATTTGCTTTTAACCTTGTACGAAGGGATCAGTCTTGGAGAAATGTTATTTGAGCTACAACTTTGTTTTCAGGTCTTCTGTAATTTTTTTCTTTTTTTAAATTTCAACCGTTAAAAATGTGCGTTTCACTTTATTTTTGAATATTTTTTAAAATATTTTTTAAGGCATTAAAGTTATTACTATATCTCAGAGCGTCCTTTTTACAAACATCGGAGGATGGACAGCCTGGCCGCACTCTCTACGACATTCACAACGTCAATAACCCTACTTCTGATCCTGCCGATGCATTTGGCAATAATCTTCAATATGTATTTTACATGTCTTTTCCGATTGTGTCGATGAAAGTGGATAAAAAGACTGTTTTTAAGAATCTGGATGAGGTTTCGTTGCCAGGTAGGATATAAAATTTTGATATGCATCCAAAATTTAAAGCGTTTTCATGATCATTTCCCTCTTCTTTCGTATACAGAAATTATTTTTTAGATGGATGTTCTACCATTGATCATGGCCAAGTTGACTACTCGATCTATGGATGTGCAAATGTAACGCTCACCGAAAACAATGCCGAATCTTTTGAATGGGTGGATGATCTGGATGATATTGACGTGGATATCCTTGGAAAGGGCCCTGTAAGCAACCTAACAGCAAAATTATATTCTAATTGTAATCTTACAGAACTTGTCCATCTATAAGGAAGAGGATGTTGTTAACTGTGAGAGGTCAAGTAAAAAGTAAGTACCAGTTTTAGTTTGATATTTTATTTTTAGGAAGGTCGCTCTTATCACGCTTCTTTTCTTTGTCAACGTATTCGAAATGTTGAATACTATCGCCATTATCATCGCTGTTTATGTCTGCAGAAATTTGCATAAGCAGAATGTGGCCAAAAGACGTAAGGAACAGTTTAATTTGTGATCGATTGATGATATTTTAGTTGCTCGTCGTGCCAAAAAAATGGCAGAAAGGCAGAAGATCCTAGAAGAGGAGAAAAAATACGATCAAACGAACACCGATGCGGTTACATTGCAATAAAACCAATCTTTTTTTAAAATTAATTCACGAATAAATTATTTTAAATTTTTTTCATTTATTTCCCCGCTTCCATATAAATTCAGTCAGTTTTGAAATTAAAACGACAGGTTGAAAATGCCCAAAACTACGGTACAAAATCAGAATCATCGTGCTGAAGTCCCAAATCAGAATAGCCATTCGGACTCCAATTTTATCATTGAGAAAAGTCGCGATATTGTAAGGATTACGGTAGCTTAAGCTTAGTCCTTCATTTTCCGTTTATTATATATAATTCACAAGTATGATTTCAGCAAAAACAAGCTTGTGATGAGATCGAAGCCATGTTCTTGGTGACTCTTCGAGAGATTCAGAAGAATCTACAGGTAATTCAATCCAATAGTCAAGTCGGTGTGATTCCAAATTCCATGTGTCATCATCTATGAGCATTATCTCGACTTACATGTCATCGTATCCTTTTAGAACAACAATTTTTGATTATTTTCAGGAAGATCTCAAAACAGCTCGTTCTACTGGTTTCTTTGATAACGATGACACCAGCGGCGGAGATGGATCGAGATCTTGCCAGAATGCTCCATCAGGTTCGAATTTGCAAGTTTTATTCCTAATTATTGTTGATTCAGATGCGAATTTGAAGGACCTTAATAAACAGAACATCCGCGATGCTACCGTAACCAGAACAGACCCGGCGATTGCCAATTCTTTCGAGATATCTCACTGTGAGAAGAATGCGCCTTGTCCGGAGTCGTTCAAGACATCTCCAAGATCGAATACCACATCTTCATTGTTGACTGGACGTGATCTGAGTACTCCTGGTATGGGTTTTATCAGATTATTGACCGGAGAAAAAAAAGTTTGAGTCGCACATTTTTTTAACGAAAGAGTCTCTTGATCTTGCGAGTGATTATTTGATTTTTTGCCCCATACTCCGAACAAAATAATAAATTTCAAATCTCGACGGATTTTGTAAGGTACGCAGATAACATGGGATACATGCAAAGAAAGTGAAAAAAAAGATAATTTTATGATTTCAAACGACTGTTTAATTATATTTTTTAGTCAGCCACCTTAGCTCCATTGCCTGTCGCAGAAGCACATCCTCTTCCACATGCTGCCATTCTCCTTGTCTCTCCGAATCTTCTTCTTCTGTCCGTTCTTCTACTTGATCAGCCAAAATTTGGATTATGTACTCAAAAAGTAACAATTAAAAAATTTTCTGTAAAGGATTACAGTACATCTTATTTTTTTAAAATCATTACATTCGGCCACGTTTAAGGCCATAAATCTCATCCCAAGTTTTAATTTTCTGTCCCATCAATCGATGATTTATCTTTTTTTGTCGGCATCGGGTAACAAGAATAATATAATAAAACCCGTGCTATTGTTTTTCCGCTAATCCGAGGCATCGAAGCGACTTCCATTTGATTTAGGGACTTGTTTGGGCCTCTGATTTCCCTTTTATCCGGCGCTGAGAGCTCGAATTCCCTAAATTAGAGAAACTCATTCGGAAACCAAGGAAATATAAAGTTTTTTCCAAAAAATATATAAATTTCAAAGAGATAGATAAATGTTACTGTACTTTGTAAACAGTAATTTAATACCTCTTTGAACAGTTCTACAGTACCCCTTTCCAGTTGATTACCCAAAAAAATGGGCAAAATTAACTGCAAAAACATTACTCAACGTTTTCTGGAGCAGAAAATCCTGGGAACGCCATTGTTTTAAGTGCCGTTAAAGTCCGATTTGGAAGTCTTTGGAAGTCCCCATTCAAGGGAATCCAACCAGAATATCTCGCATTTAACAACTCTTTCAATGGGCATTTATCTAACACCTGGAATGGATGATTTAAATAAAAAATATGAAAATAATTCAAAATAAAAGCTCAAGAAATTAAAGTTTTAGTACATAAATCATTGTAAATCATCTACAGTAATGAATTATTGTATACTTTATGTTTTGATGACCTCTTCTTTGTTACAGTACCCCCATTTCATATGATTCCCTCCGCTAATAGACCACTTACGACGATCGGAGACATAAATTTTATGGTAATTTTTAATGATCCGAGATTCTTGAGGTCGAAAAGAAGACCAAGTCCAGGTGCATTTACCTCAACGATCTTTATCTATCCCTCTCCCGGGACAACATAACATGTCAAGTTGCGCAAGCTCAATGTCAATGAAGAGTGGAAATTATGGGACGATTAAAAGTCGAGAAAATGGGATCCATTTATGACGGAAAGAGGAGAAATAATGGAGATTTGAGGACGAAACATTTCAAAAAAATATTCTGTATATTTGATGACAAATGGTACACATTGAGATTTGAATTTTCTGTCAGAGGTAGTCAAAATATCTTTGAAATTATTCTCTCAAAGATTTCGCACATAGACAGCAGACATTACGTAAAATTGAGTAAATTTTTGAGGGTCTTTCAGCCTTCCAACATTTCCAGGATTCTCTACTTCTTCCGCCATCCTCCTCAAACTCCATACTCATAATTTATGCAAATTTCAAACATCTTTTTTCTCCAGTTTTCTCTTTTTTCCACCTGAAATTCATTTGTCCGTAAAAATAAAATAAATCCTTTTTCGGGGTTAAAAAGACAAAAGATGAAAGATCTCGGTTGGCTGGGCATGGAGACAAAGTGTCAATTACTATTCTCATACAATAGTGCAGGTAAATTCTCTGGATGAATGACAATTAGAAATGGTCCGGTTGCTGCAAAACATATGAAATTAGGTGACGTCGAGCAAAAATTGTTGGTTTTGATGTTGATTTAAGAAATTAGAATCTTTGGTCAACCCTCTTTGAAATATTTTGTATGAATTTATATTAATTTACCCCATTTTTGTCAAAAAATCGACTTTTTTGCATACTTAACAAATTTTTAATACATTTCATCTTGAGTTGGATGAATGTCCTCTAAAGATCAGGTAAATATTTCCCGCCTGGCTTGGACACCCACTTTTATCCGTCAAGTGCATTTCCGTCGCTAATCTTTTGTATTGCGCAACTTCTGGGTAAGTGTCAATGAATTGCCTAATATAAGGCTAATATAAGTCTAATATTACACGGATTAACAAGCCTGTTAAGTGGACCTTTAAGGCAAATTATGGCTTGATCTCAACTGAAATGGGCTTATGTAACTTGAGAAAACATTAATTTAAATATATACGTAGATATTAACAGTTCGCGTGACGGTTTTCGTTGTAGCTCTTTTTTTCGCTAGCCATTTATGGAACTTTGCAGCCATGCAAAATTTATCCGCTTGTTGGTCAGGCAATTCAACATTGAATATTCGATCTGTCCCATATATTATAAAACGATGTATCTAAGTGCTGTGCCGTGGGCATTTCCCCTCCGAATCACGGCATCTTTTCGAAGAGGAATCTGCTATATTTTGCAGGATTGTCAAATATTTGTGTTCATAACAAAGTGAATCGATTTTGTGACCCTTTCAAGAGTCATTTCAAGGCTTTCCGAGACCCCAAACATCTCCATCCATGATCATTTCCGCCCGCTGACACCATATGGGCGTAGAGAATAGGCAAGGTCAGCCCAACTAACCGCCATTTAACCGCCATTTAACGCGCATTTCGACGGTTGAAGAGATCAATTTATTTACGAAAATACTCTTTAACTTCGAATAATTAGTTGAGGAAATCAAAAAATCCAAAATTCCATATTTGGGTGATAAAATAAACGCAATAATTACAATAAAATACTCTTAAACCGAAGAATTTGGTGTCCGCACCAACACTTTTACAGAATAAAATGGACAAGGAGTACTGTAGCTAGCACTTGGAATGGATAGAAAGTCATGATAACTTATTGACCGGTCGATTTCTCTTCGATTTCTTCGCTTGCTTCAGGGCTTTCTGGCTGATCCGAAGTTTGCGGAACCGGACTGGAATGGCTGGACTGATTGGCAGAACTGGATTGGGTCTGATTTTGGGCAGCCATGTTTTGGAAGATTTGTGGATTTAAACCAGCAAAAAGCATAAACGGATTGGGCTGAGTAGAGGCTGGACTGGAGCTGGGAGTGGGCTGGGAAAGTCCAGGAACAAATCGTTGGCCTAGGAAAGGAAAAAGGGCCGGATTGGACATGACTTGCTGGGACCAATAGGGATTGGTGCGGAGGAGATTTTGGATAACGGCGAGGTTACCCGGTTCCTGGAACATATCCACTCCAACCGCTGTTTGACGTTTCCATTTGGTACTAAAATAATTTGATTTGTAAATGATATATTAGAAAATTGTAGATTCTTAAGGTGGTTCTCTTAATTTTCCTTCCTGAATATAATCAAAATAATAGGTGTCGAGCATAATAAAAATGATTTTTGGACCACCCAACTCCTGCCAGGTCGCCCTACCGTATTAGCATCGTGTTTTGCTTAATTAGATTGTTAATTGGGAGGACTGTTGACATCTCCAGTCCTATATTATACCCATTAATTAAGACGATCCCTCTTCCGGCGCTTCCTTTTCTCTTCGCTTTGGCGGCGGAACACGCGATCAGCGAAAGCAAATGGCGGTATTGGCGGAATAAATTAACGTCGGGGAGATTATTAAGAGACAATTAATTGAAAGTAATATAATATTTGAATGTGTAATTCGAGGTTAATTGGGTTGGGGGAAGGTCGAGGGGAATAATCGAATTGGAATGGGAAAAAGGAAAGGTTTAGGGAATGACTCAAATATTTTAGATAAGAAAAGTTACAGAAGATCAGAACACTAATCCAATCAAATTTGTGGACTGCAGATCATGGATGGTCAGAGAAAAAATATTCTCAATATATTATCCTAAAATTCTCGTGTACTATGTGGTAGGAAAATTGCAGTCTTAATTTGTCTCAAGTTTCATCATATTAAATAATCACTTCGTCCTATGACTCACATGATAAGTAAAATAATGGGAAATTAATGTACTGTAGAGTCAATATTACGAGTAATCGGATGAGAAAAGACAATAAACAGCGAATTAATGTGATTGAGAGTGCGAGCGGGGATACAGTAGGCTTAATTGGGGACGGTAATTAATAGAATCACAAAATTTACTGTCGAAAAAATATTTTGAAACCAATTTAGTCAAACTTGAGACCATCTTAAGTTATTTTTAATATGTACTATAAATTACAATAACCTTATCCCATCAAGATCACTCACCGTCTGTTCTGATACCAGGTTTTTACTTGGGTATCAGTCAATCCCATCCGTTGAGCTAATTCCATCCTTACGGGTACTGTAAGATACTTGTGTTTTTCGAACATACTCTCCAGCTCTTGCAGTTGTTTATCAGTAAAAATGGTTCTTGCTTTCCTCGCTTTCTTATTCCCATGAATTCCCGGAGTCGAAGTCGGACTTCTCGATGTATTATGACGATCTTGACTCCAGTTTACTTCTGAAGAACCCCCATTTTCCGAAGCCTCGTCTTCCAGAGAATCTGCAAAAAAATTTTTTAAAACCATTCAAATTGACGATGAAAACGGAAGGTTAAGCCCTTAGCATAAAAGCTACAGTAACCTTTAAGCCATCGGTCTCGATTTACAGTACGCAATTTTCCAATTAGTCCGCTTTTTTCGGGCCGAGATTTGACTTTTTTGTGTTTTTAGCGATTATCCGCCCGTAAAATGCAGGGATTCGGATTACATGCTGGGAAGAGAAAGTCGCACAAATTTGCATAATTATTGGGTGCTAATTAAATATTTTCGCTTTACCTAACTCGGCGAAACATAAAGCTGAAGGTTAGCATTTTTTCTGGATAATCAAGAAATATTTTAAAAACGTTAATGAGTAATCAAAAATTGTCAATGTTTCAAAATTACGAACTGCCTGCTAAATATCTCCTGGTTTCTTTTTCTCCCCCGTTTACCGTAAGAAACTCCTCTTTTCGGGGGTTTTTAACCAATCGCCTCTTAGATAAATATTATCCTTTCGCCACCCAAATTTGACCTCAAAACAAAACGATTACCGTAAAAATTTTTTATCGAATCAAGTAGTAGATTATATTACATTAGAGCCGGCGCCATTCGAGGGGCGCCGTCTGGGCGATTCAAAAGGGATTAACCGGGCGAACAGGTGTCATTACCTGCGATAATATACTCGAAAAAAGAGTAATTAGTGCGGGAGCAAGTGACAAATTGAACAAGAACCAGGATAGCATGCCTAATATTCCTCTTATTTGCATGTTTGTTAAAATTTGAATAATTGCAAAACATTTGCTTCATTCGAAAAATTGGATATTGTGCATCGAATAAAATTGTAAAATGTCCGTTGACAAGCATTGGCTTTGTTCAATTTTGCCTTAATTTTGGTGATTTTAAATATAAAATTTTCCTAATTCAAAAAATTTAAATATTCGTTGTCAACGTTATAAACTCTTACCATTTTCTCCACTAGTATTGGCTTTGTCGCTACTCCCACTACTCGACTCGGAGCGATGTTTTTCGATCAAATCCGTGATTCTGAACGAGTTCTGATTCAAATTATTCAACACCTTTCCCCCTCCATTATTTTGCTGCAAAGGGAAGGCAGAATGATTTTGAAGAAAGTTTAATGCCGCAGGGTCCGCAAACAAGGGATTGATCAGATATCGTGGGTCAATCATACCCAAGGCCGAAAGAATATCCGAACTTTGCGAGGGATTCATTCCTGAAAATTAAATTCTCATAAAAAAATATTTTTTTTTGAAATTTGGATGAATGTCGAGTACAATATCGGAGAAATCAGATAAGAATTGATGGACAAATTAACTGCGCAATTGTTCATTTAAGACAACAGGTGTTTAAAGGTCTTTTTTAATGAAAAATTCGGGGATTTATGAACCTACTACAATATAAAAATAAAAATTTAAAAATTTCCGATCCTTAAAAAATCGACTCTCAAAACAAATTATGACAAAATAAAAGTCAGTGGAATTATTTACAATGACTTTCCATCCAAACTTTTTGAAACAATGGAATCGCACGAGCAGGGAATGCATTGGATTGGAACAAATCTCCATTCCGCTGTATATTAATTTAATGTTTCCGCTTCTCTTTATGATTCGCCCCACAGGTGCATTAAAACAATCATTTTGCGACTGTTGAAGAGACAATTTAAGGGCGCAATTAAACGCCCCAAACAAAACATTTTTACAGAGGCAGTTAGAGAGGAGCGAAGGGATACGGTAAGGAGGAGGAAAAGCTTTTCCGAATAAATCTGAAATGAGATTTAGGATTATCGTGGCTTACAATCGACGCTGGAGGCCAAATAATATTTTGTTACAGTACGCTCAAATTAACAAGGCTTCTAAAAATACTCAAAAACCCGAGGAAATCCCTCAAATATACTGAATCTTGTCCCAGCTCAGATTTAGACTGCAGTAACCCCTCTAAGATCTTTTTAATGCCCTCAGGGGAACGTTGCTGAAAGCCTCCAACCTCCAAAACTTTTCAAAATTAGCTTAAGCCCCGCTCAACGCCGCACTGTGCAATCTCGACTCACTTATCGTTAGTCCATGAAAAGGGGCGGAGCCTAACCTCAATCCACCCATTTTGTGGCCTTGAACGGCCAGAAAAGGCTTTTAGTCTATTTTGGCGACAATTCCAAGCCGTTTTCGGCTCAATGCCCTCGAGAAAAAAGTTGTGAAAAAGTGGGCGGAGTCGAGCGAAATGGGCCGAAAATTGGTCGCTTATTGGCCAAAAGCGGCCCAAAAATTGTGGGAATCGGCACTTTGGAGACCGTAATGAGTCGCTAAGTGAGGATTGGCCAATAAAGCTACGAAAAGGGGAGGTTTTCGGATTGCGTAAGTTTTAAGCTGGACACGGAAAAGATGGATAAATTGGATTGGAGAGTGGATAAGGGACTTAGATTAACCAAATCAAGTGTAGTCAAACATAGAGAAGAGTGTTACGACCAAGATATACAAACACGGATTGTAACTGAGACAGTTTTGAAGCCAAATGGAGCCAATTTTATATTACATTTGACCGAAAGTTACCGTAATCCAAAAAGTCCCACCTGAATGCCTCAAAACGATCGATTTGTAAACTGAGAATGGGAATTGTGGAAGTACCCGGTTCCCCAACAATCCCTCCCCAATCGACCCCGCCCATTATCGCATCGAAATGGCGCTGAACAAACCAATCGCTGTAACGCGCCTTGGAAAGTGACCCAGAAAATCCTTTTATTCCAATAAAAATGTTTGATTTGCACGGGTAATTGGCTGTACTTAGTAGGGGCAAAGTTATTATTCCCTGTAAGAGTTTCCGAAAACGAAGAAAGAAAAAAGTTAGTCGCCAATTACCCGCACAAATATTGTTATAGTAGGATCAACCAAGGAAGGAGTAAAGGGTTCCTCTGACCGTCTCTCCTCGTTTCCGCAGTCTCTCACCACGAAATATTTAGTTTAATATCCGGGATGCTTTTCCAAATCTTTGGCTTAAGTTTTTGGGAATTTAAGCTACTCGAAACAAAATAAATCCTCAAAATTTTAAGAAAATAAGAGCGTTGTACTGTGAGTGATATATAAACTGAAAATTATACGTGAATATTGGACAAATAAAAGCAAAGAACCAAAGAGTAACTCAAAGGAAATTGGAAAGAAATATTAGGGGAAGACACGGAGAGAATGGTCGGTTATAATAACATGTCATGCAACAGTGAACACCGGATATTCCAACCGATGATTGGGGACTTCATTTGGCCTAATGAACAAAAATGGACATTATTCCAGCGCAATCTCACCTAATGACGATATTACGGATGATTGCTATGGCGTTATTTTGAACTCACTCATTTTTTATTTTAAAACAAATTGTTGATCTAAAATAAGGTCCAAATTTCTTTCTTCCCCTCAAATATTTTAATTATTTCGCTCTTAAATTTATCCAAATCCCGCATTTAGCCCTTCAATTTTCCTACGGTGCCACCGGAAAGAAAAAGGGAGAGCGAAGGCGGGAAAGATGGCCCCTTGACGTGTCTGGGACCCTTTCATCAACAGTCACGCCAATGGCCGCTTTCTTTTCAAATTGGCCGCCGGAAATTGAGGAATCTGAAGGCGCGGCAAATTGGAGCGAAAAATTACTTGCAAAGAAGCTAATTCTGGAGGGTTTACTGTAAGTAAGCAGGTCTATAAAAAAAAAGACAATGTATCAAACTTAAATTTTTGGTAATCTACAGTAATATGATGAATTCACAAACAAATTTTCAGGGTATTTTTAAAAAAAGGGTTTATATATGTATCTCAAAGTACAATCAATATGTTAGGTGGTGATTCAGTTTTACAGTATTGGCAGCCCAATGCTGAGTACATTAAAACTTATGACAATCCTCTGAATGTCGGCTTCAATGACTTCGTTCCCCCAAACTTGAAGAAATAAATGAGGTGCGCGCGTCGGAAGCGGCGGACAATGGGGAGAATGGGATTAGTCAAGGCCAGAGTCAGCGCCGCCGTCTTTAATCGTCCCATGGAATTCTGTTTTGTAACCAGCCCAATTTTCTCGGTAAATAGACACCTTGAAGGAAGAAGAAGGAAGCCGTTCCCTCCCGACAAAAGAATAAACTCATTTGTCAAATCAGGTGCGAAATGAACTGAATCATCGAGGGAAAAAAGTTTGTTAAAAGTTGGAGGCTGGGAGTGCATTAAAGGATCTTAAAGGAGGTTTTACGGTAGGCTAGGTTGAACATTTCGGACACAATTTCCACAGAGCGCTGATAATTGATTAGTTTATAAATAAATTTGCCTTATAGTAGTCTGAAATTAATCCGGCTTCTTTTCTAGATCCATAAATCACCGGAACTCCACCAAAACCGGGTTACCGTAATTGGAAGGCTTAAATAAACACTTGACTCAGATGTTTTCCTTTTCGAAAAACCCTCCAGGTGCGGTTATTATACTCGATCTGCTATAACAATGGGAATTTGTTATGAGCGGAGGTAATTCGACTACTAAATTTTTAATTATTATATTGTACAAAACGGATCAAAAAAAGAATCAGACCGTATATCTTTATTTTCCATAGTCTCTGTCTGCAAATATCGTTGAATATATTGGCGAAGTCTGAAAAGCGTAAGCCAAATTTTTTAAAATCTCATTTTGTGGCCTACGCAGAACTAAACGACAAAATTTTAATATGACCTCAATGTCGCATTTCAAGATTTTTATTGAGAAGGTTTAAGGAATGCTCTGTAATTATCAGCAATATTTCTGGCGATTAGAATCATTTGGCATTATTAGACCCCTCTTCTATCTTCTCCTTGATGCTACTGGCTGTTCCCAGTCCCGGGGCCGAGAATTTACGCGGCTGAGAAGGGCGAGGGAGTGAACGCAAGAGAATACCTGTTCTCTTTCTTCTTGATGTTGCTGCAACCCTCTGTTTCCCGGTGCCCATTAAACAGCTCATTATCCATGAGAAGCAAAACTCTCTCTAATCTATTCCAAAACCCATTAAAAGTTTTCATTGAAGTTTATCTTGGAGAAATAATTGGCTCAATAATTATGAGAAATGAAGAATCATGGAGGCAAAAGAGGACAAATTTAATACAGTAAATATTGTAATCAAAAACATATACAAACGGACTTGGAGAGCTCTATCAAAAATTTGCACAATGTAAATCCAGGAAATCTTGCGCAATCTTACATTTTTTATATTATCCATGGCGTTCCCAAGTATAATATCGCTTTTTTGCCCTCCAAACCTCCTCAATTAATCCCCGATTCCTTTTCTATTGTCCTAAAATTAGCTGATCTTCTTCCTTAAATCAATTTCCCTTCCTGAAACCGCCATTCCGATTGCATAACACCCTCAAGATGGTCTTGGGCCAAAAGACTCCGGGAAAAAATAAAAGCGGCCAAAAAACAGACTGAAAACACTAAACGGAGCATTTATATGTCAGGCCATATACCTGCCATCAAATATATGATTTTGAAGTGCTAAGAAAACGGAAATCCGCGCATTTTCGAGTCAATGTCAGGACAAGGTAACGGGGCTTTAAGTGCGTTTAAATGGCCGTCAAGTGAACATGTCGTTGGGGGATGAAAGCCGGATGTAAGGTGAGCAATAAGTGCTGGTAATCGATTACAGATGCGCATTTCGGCTATGAATTGCACTACTCAATTTGAAGTTTGAGAAAAAAAAGGCAATAACTTTAGTTCTCCATATAGGGGAGGCTATAACTTGGCCAAAATTAAGGAACTTCTAGTCTTCGCTTTGCCAACTCCAGCGAGATTTTGGAAATTAAATCCTTCTATTGTGACTTTAAAATATTACAGGCAGACTTTTTCTCGTATGCGCAAATACAGTACTCCATCACTACTATTTACGCACTTTAAAAGTCAAAATCCAACAAAACCGCGATAACAAGCCCCGGGTTATGCGTAGTTCCTATTATCCGTTAGCGACGAACCGTATAACGCGCCACAAATCTTCCCGTTACCGTATCGCTTTCAATTATTTTCTTTAAAAACAAAAGAGGACCAATTCATTGGCCCGTTTTGAACAATAAAGAAGTTACTTCCGCTTGGATTCGGGGCCTAAAACAATGTTTTGCCAGGGAAGTTTTGGAGCGTAATAAGAGCTGATTACTGTAACAGTGTCTGTTCCCAGACTTCATTTAGACCTTTTTTGAGAGTACGTTTATTAATCTCCAATTTTTATGTAAGCGACAGCGGTCCTATGAAATTACTGTGTGTTCTGGTTGTGGAAGTCCAAGCAATAAGTCTAGTGCCAGTAGTCCCAATTTTGTTGATGGACACATTCCTCGCTCTTTCCCGATTTATAATTTCGATCCGTTTCCTGAGAGAATTCTGATAAAAGAGTACTGTAACAATCCCTTCGATGCAAGTCAAGGTCATCAAATAAGGCCCGGCTAGTTGAGCAAATGGCACTCGAGTATACTGTAACAAAATTTGATTTTAGTTTTTAAATTTTTAAAAAGTTAATATTATAATGACAATACTTACAAAATAAATGATGAGAATAGCCAAATTGGGCAGTAAATTGAGTAATAATTCGTTGAGAAAAAGAAGAAACGTCATCTTTGTCACCTGAAAAATTAAAGTTCCACTGTTTCTATGTAATATTCAAAATGCACTTTAGACTTTTTGAAATTACAATTAGACTTTTTTGCCAAAGGTACGAGAACAGTGCAAGTTTCTTTCCGCCAGTTCGTATTAATGCTTACATTTTTCCACAGTTCCGATTTATTGTTTCGTCGCTGCGAATGTCTGAATAAAATGAGGAAAACGAAGGCACATCCGATATTGATCATCCCCAGCCCAAGTTTACTCAGTAATTGCGGGATCCCATTGTTTTTTTGTAGCAAACACCCTAAGGCCATGCAGTCTGGAAAAGATGAAATTATATTATTTTAGTTACACTCTTTTTTGAACAATAAGAACAGGTGTTTCAAAAGCAGAATTTATGAAATGCTTAAATGTCTCGAAAGATTTCTTAAGTATTATAGTAATCTTTGTTTTACAAATAATAAAAAATCCAAAATTTATTAAAATTTTTAGATTTCGAGTTTTCCGCCGTTTTTGGCATCATCTTTCAACGTTTTTAAACATCGAAATTTGACCAAAGTTACGATTTAAAGTAACATAACTCACCTGTTTTCTTACTCCAAGGTATCTCTGGTAATATTGTAAAAAGGGCCACACAACATGAAAAGAGAATGATTGGGATGCTGGCTATCAATAACATTTTCTGGATCTTCAAATGACCAAAGGGAAATAAAATGGTCCCAATTCGATCCAAAATTATCATAGTGATCGACAAGGAAAGAGCGGGTATGCAGAGGTAGGAAACGACGCCTGAGGCAAACAACCAATTCGTATCTATTGTTTCGGCGGTCGCTAAAAAATTGAGATAAATCGATGTCTTCATTCCACTGAAATTTAGAAAGTTTCAACTTGTCTCTTGAAGAAAAAGCTGAGGTTTTTAAATTTAAAAGACCTTTATGTCATTAGAAATGAATTTTTAGGGATTGATAGATGGATAAGTTACAGATTATTAGTTTTCCAGATTAAAAAGATACCATATCCACGTCATTGTCAGATAAATTTTGTACTTTCAAACTTACCACTGTAAGTTGTCGCAATATAAATATTATAGATCACATTGGAAACCATAAAAATAAGCCAGAAAATCATATTCACCAAGAACAAATAAGGCCTCAAATGTCGCTTAAATAAAAATAAAACGCAATAAATTTGCGCACAGTAGTGATAAATCCCCAAAAAACAGAGAAAAGTGCCGAAGACGAACTGAATATTGGATAATTTCTCAGTAAAAGCATCTACCATGTCCATAGAGGTAGCGTTAATTCAAATAAAGATACGTTGGCGTCATTGCTTCAGCAATAAAATAATTAAATTAGAACATGAATAAGGTCTCTAAACTCGAACTGCTTAACAGAACTTGTATCCAAGAAACAAACGTTACTTGTAATCTAATTTCATACATTATTTACGCCCATGTACATACACATTTTACTTAATATTCTGAAGAAAATGGACGATGAAATGAAATCTAATTTAGGAAGAATACTTAATACTCCGCTTTTTTGTGAATATCATTTGAAACAAAATATAAATTCAATATTTGATTTATCAGTTTATCACTTTATCATGCACAACATCAAATAGCTTTCTGCTTATACCAAACGTCTATAAGCGCCCTGATCAACCGGAGCTGGATGACTTTCATAGGTCGGAGCGGGAGTTCCGTAGCCTCCGGCATTTGAGTTTCCTCCATATCCACCACCCGAATTTCCATTTCCATAGGTTGGCTGAACTGGTTGAGAATCATAAGAAGCGGGTTTATCAACTCCCGAACTTCTATTTGGGCATGGGCAATATTGTGCATCTTCTCCTGGTTCTCCAGTCTGGCCTTGAACTCCGGGTTGACCCTCCGATCCAGGTGCGCCAACTTGACCAGGTGGTCCAGCTGGTCCTGGAGCTCCATCGTTTCCTCTGGCTCCATCTGGGCCGGGATATCCCTCTGGTCCCTTTTGTCCTGGTGGTCCTGAATCTCCCTTTCTTCCTGGTGGTCCTTTCTGACCACGGACTCCATTCTTGCCTGGGGCGCCTTGTTCTCCCGATTTGCCAGGAGCTCCGGGTTCTCCAGGGATGCCAGCGTTTCCAGGGTATCCTGGACGTCCGTTCTCTCCATTTCTACCAGCAGGGCCTGGGTAGCCATCAGGTCCGTCGATTCCAGTATCTCCAGCTGGACCACCTGGACCACGAGGACCATGAGGACAGACACGGCATCCAGTATTCTACAAACAATAAAGTAATATATAATAAAAATTAAGCAAAAAAGTCGACGAAACTGATTGTCTTATAACTAGATAGTGCCTTATGTTCGAGATTTGGAACGCTATTTTTGAAAAACTTTTCAGGTAAGAAATACTTTGTCGTTAAGTTTTTTAATAAAACCAATTAGGACTAAAATTAAACTAAGAAGTGCTGAAAACTCTCATAATTTTCTTACCGGATCCACAGTGACTGGTGGAGCATTTCCAGGAAGTCCCGGAGCTCCAGCCGGGCCTCTCGAGCCAGGCACTCCATCTTCTCCTGGCTTTCCTGGTGGACCTGGAGGACCAGCGGGACAACTGTTCTGGGCATTGCAAGAACAAGAAGGCCCGGTAGTTCCATAAGTCTCAGGTTTGGAGTATCCTCCTCCGTATTGTTTGGCCTCTCCGTATCCTTTAACTTCTCCATAGACTTTAGCCTCGCCGTAAGCTTGACGACGAGGTCTCATGAATCCTTTGACTTTCTTCGCTCTTAACATATCAGACCAGGCTTCGTCAGCAATCGATCGGAATTCTTCTGTGTCTACTTTCAACTGTAAAACATGTTTTACATTTTTTTCTCAAAACAATATTATACATGATAGTTTGACCTTACCTGCGCATTAATCTCACCGATTCTCATAATCAGCGCCGGCAAATAAATGAATACGGTAATGAGGGCAGCCAGGGAAGAGCCCACAGCGAGGAAACCGGCTGATTTAGCTGAAACCATCTCCGACTGTTACGAAAATCCCTCAGGGAATGGGTCTTTTATACAAAAGTCCTTTCTCAGAACCCTCTCTTCAGATTCCTTTTCTATTTTTTCTCACTTGCCCTCCGTTCCCCTGAGGGCATTCCGCTCCGCAGGTGGGTCCCTTTTCTTCTCTCCCTGACGCAACAATTACGCCCAATTAATCCGACGCTCTTTATGATCGTGTTATAGTCGTATCTTCCGTCTTCTTTATTATATTTCTCACCGTCACGAACAAAAGGAATCAGAGGAGTCATGAATAAGACTACAAGGGTAAGAAATATCCAAAAATCTTTGACCTTAGACATAAAAACGTTAGCAAACGGATCTATATTATCTTAGAAGAGCTCGTCCTTCGTGTGTTCCACTACGGATTTGATCTTGTCTCGGATACTTCCGGTTCTAAAGAATAATTTAAATGGTGATTTCACTTACAATGCGAGTGTTTTTGTGTAAACAACCGCGGTTAAGAGCCCATCAAAACTTGAAATGGTCATTACAAATGCCCCAAGGTAGTCGGATAACTCGATTGTGGTCCATTGATCGACGGAAAAAGTGACGACAGATAACAAAAAGTTGGTACATAAATCGGCGATGACTACATTTCGGGCAAGAACGTTGCTCTAAAATGCATCATATGAAACCCTTTTTGCATTACAGTAAACATCTATAATTTGTGACATTTCATTATCGATTTTTTGACATTTGGTTATAAGAAACTTTTTTAGCGTTGTTGCGTGAAAAAGACTTACAATCTCGGCCCCTGCATACTGTTGTCCTCTCTTTTGATCACTCCGCACTACCAACAGCATAAAGATTAGAAGTGCGGCCAAATTCAGGAAGCCGAAGATAATCCGCACCAGAAATTGGGCCCGACCGCCTTCGTTCGTGAGCATACAGCCGAAAGAGAGACAATCTATAATACGAAATAGTAATCCTCAAACTTCGCAAAAACAATCGATGCATACATGCCTTCATCGCTTTTCATCTAAAATCGCCTGATTTTATCTTAAAAACGTTTGATCGTATAAAATGTCTTACGTGTCATTTTGGGAAAAGGACCTTCCGACAGCATAAAGAAAAAAACTGTAGTCCACACAGCCAAAGTGCACAAGATACAGACCAACAAGCCACCTTTCTTGACCTTATAGTTGTAAGCATCCGGGAGGCCGGCTTGGAGACATCGATCCACAATAACAAAAAAGGTCACAATCGACAAAACACTCGATGTGCACATGTTGAATACACCCGTCCAAAACATCCAATTACTATGATAAAGAGTTGCACGGCCTTTCCAAAAGGAGAGGGTGTACATAACCAGTGGAAGAGATGATAACATAAAAATCATCCATCCAATGCAGTGTAACATCAGGTGGATGTTCAGCCGGGTCTCTGTTTTCCTTACAAATACGGCCCACAAAACACGTGCCAACATGAGAAGTCCCACATTGGCGATGAGCAGACATACGACGTACTGTAGGAGGACTAGATTGGGAAGATAGGACGACATAATGGCCAAGTAAATGGGGCCAGAAGAGGGGCCAAATGGAGAGATAAAAAGTTGGCCAAGCCCTTAAGCCGGAAACTAGAGGATGGAAATGTTGGAAAATATGTTCACAACAAATTAATGGATGTAGATGTAATCTAAAATGCCTGTAAAATGGGCGTATTTCGGCTGGAAATGGCTGGTTCTTGTCAATAAATAGAAAATTATACTTGTTTTTTGAAATAAAAAATAAAAATGGCCGAAATTTAAATTTACTCTTTATATACATCTACAGAAAATTACCTTCTTTCTTCTGTTTTCTCCTATCTCTGAGGATTACAATAATCGAAAAAGTTCCCATTACCAAGATTGCGTTGAGAAAAGTGTAAATACATATTAAAAAGATCCCAACGATCACTCCGAATGATCTAAAATACAAAATAAATCTATAAAAACACTTTTTACTTACCTTCCAGCGGCTTTTTTACATTTCTTGGCAATCCGATGACATTTCTAAAAATAGAATTTACAATATTAGAGTGTAATATAAAATAATACAAAAATTATTACCTCATTGTTAGCCAAAGTTTCTGAGCAATCCAAGGGTAATCTCTTGACCAATTTGTAAAGCTTTTCGTTGTTGGAGATGCTCGTATCTTTCGTGCAGAAAAAGAGGGAGTTCTCTTTTTCGATGGAAGGGACAATATCAGGACAGGAATCTAAAAAGATTAATCGATGGTAGGATACATATTAATAACTATAATATAATAAAAATCCTGATCAATAATAAAATGCCAATTCTTCAAATATTAAATATCAGCAGATCTTTGGGTCTGTTATAAATGAAATAAATCGAATAAAAATAGTTGTTATCTTACTCGAGACGCTCCACGAATCTATATTATATCTTCCAAAGACTGTTTCTCCTCTCTTCATTTTGACAGCCACTTCAATTCCCCTTCCGATCTTGTTAAATCCCATGTATTCCATGGCACTTGCATCACTGCAAATTTGATTAAAATCCAGTGTATCAATAGATCTGTTCTGGCACGAGTTATCATGATTCTCAAATATAATCGATGGGATAATTCCATTCAAAGTTCCAATTGAACTAAGACTTCCGTTAGCAGGGAATTTCAAAACACCGCCTGAGGGGATTAAGATCAATTCTGTTGTTACGAGGCCTCTGAATAAAACTCCTAAAGTCTGATTGCATTTGGCTGAGATATAAAGGATGTGGAGATCCACAAAGGCCGTCAGGAAATTCGGATCGAGATGACAATCTGCTGGAAGTACTGTAACATCAAAAGTTAAAGTATTAGCAACCTTTTATATTCCGATTTACTTACCATGATCAACAGAAAAGGCCTCAAACTGTATGACATATGGATTTGCAGTGTGTTTTTTGCGGCTTAAGCCCTTCCAATTCATTGTCGAATACTCCAACGTTTTGTTATCTTTTACTCTCAAAATTAACCAGTAGTCTTCATCCAATAAAGCAATCTTTACATTTTTACAAGGTCTAAAACTTTCAAAAAAATAGTAAGGTTACTGCCTACCCATTTTGATTACTGTAACTGCTTTTCGTAAATTGAAATTCGCAATCCGAATTGATTCTCATATAAATATAGGTGTCCTCGGAGTAAGCAAACGGGAGATTAAGCAAAAATAAATTAAGAAGAAGACCACCAAACATTTCAAGATTATAATTCATAAAATAAATAATTCCGAATTTGAAATGAATTTATTTATTTTTACTCGACGTAAGATCTGATTTTTTGGAAGTCCCCTTCTTCTCATCTTTTTTGGGCGTCTTGTTGTCATTGGCCTCTTTTCCCTTGCCCTTGGCTTTCTGACTCTCTAAAAATATAATAAAAACTACAGTAATCATCTCACCTTTTTGATACAACTTTCTTTTCCGGCAATAAAAAATGCAGGAGAATGTCAAAAGAAGAATCATAAAGTTGACCAACACAAATAAACAGAATCCAAAAAGAATTGCCAAAATATTCGCCTTCCTGAAGGTGAAACAAGATAAAATTAGATAAAGAATGTTAAACAAAGATGTAAAAATAAAAAAATCTTACATTTTTGTTACATCGCCGCATTTTTCAATCTCCGTATTCAATTTGGCAATGTAATCCACATCCTAAAATAATTTATGTTCTTATATATGTATATAATAGTTGAAATTAATATTTTCCTTACTCCTTTATCCTGCCACAGCCTTATTCCTGCTTGATCTGGACGCATGACCCATTGAAATGATGGGATATCAGCAGTATCGGGTGATTCCAGGAAACAAGCAAACATTGATTCATCAACAAAATCTAAGGATGCGCAGGCTAAAACAATACAATCAGAGCTTCAAATCGATCCGTTTCTGTGAAATTTCCCGCACTCAAGACTCCATTAAGCACCTACACACCTTCTTTGAATTCTCCTGAACCATCTTTCATCTTCCAAAACTTTGTTTTATTCTCCTTGGCATCTCTGATGGATAACAAAGTTGTATCTCCATATGTGTATTGAAACACTTTTCCTTTGAATATCTCATTTGGCTTTTCTTCTGGATCATTTATAGAATGTAATTCTCTCTCAGTTTGATTTGTGGCCTCAAGATCATACATTATAATTTGTACTTTTTCCGTGGTCGATAATCCAAAAGTCCTCATTTTGTTGTCAATCTCCTCCGCAAAGTAAACCGGACTTCTATTCGGTGTTAAAAGAAGATTTTCTGGTGCAACGACCGTCTTGAGAAGACCAAATTTGTTGTTGTTACACTTGACCAACATATAAAAAATTTGATTACTGACTGCCATGGTGAACATATTCTCGTCAAAAACACATCCATCCGTGGTTGATAAAACTAGAATAACCATACCTGGACCGCATCCTCAGCATACCTTTGCTCAAATCAACTGTTTTCAGGGCCACTTTCACAGTGCCACCTGCCAATTTAGTGATCACATTTATCGGCCGGACTGTGTCATACTGCAGTTTTCGAGTGTTATTAATCTTCACCAATATCCAAGTGTCCTTGTCCAAGGGAGCCACCTTGATATCCTTACAAGGTCTAGGACAATTTTAATATTTTTACATTTATATTATACTTACCCAACAGTTGAGGGATTTTTGGAACTTGCAAGTTGGAATCCACAATCCACATTCAAACGAAGCATCGTGATGGAAAATACGTCGGAGATGGTAAAGAACAGTAAGAACAGAAGGAAAAACATCACCGACTTCGAGGGTTCTGGGAAGGAAAATAAAAATTTTGAGACTTTGGAGAGAAGTTTGAAAATCTCATGTGAAAATAAATTTTTGAAAAAACCCATAATACAGTATTCGGAGGAGTTACATAATAATTAGACAATTTTGCGATTATTAAAATTTATTTAGTTAATCATTTATTTTCTGAGAGTATTGTATTTTACTTTTCCTCAGACCCCGATTTTATGGTCTTAGTCGTATCCAAACAAGTTTCTAGATCTGAAGATTGAATTTAAATAATAATAAAGAAATCTACAGCCAAGTTAATTAATAAAGACTCACATTGCATGAGAACTCCTCGTTCTCTCAGCCAGACTCCGATTGTAAATGCTATCACAGTGACAAGTGTAATCGATAATATTACGATAATCAGCGGGATAAGGATAGAAATTGCATTCGCTTTTCTAGAATCAAAACGTATCAATATTAAAATTTATATTGCACATGATTACTTACCTGTCAGCATCTTCCACACATTTCTCCAGATCACTGTAAACATCGGGTTGGCTCTAAAAACAAAGGAAATATAGTAATAAACATGTAAAAACTAACATTTCCAACCTGAAGTGATGCATCATTAATTAACCGACTCTCCATCCAAAAATAATCTTCCTCATGGTCCGGAGATGACGACAGATGGTAAAAACAAGCAAAATGAGAATATTCTGGTTGTTCAAAGATCAATGGGGAACATTCATCTACAATACAATCTACTTATGACAATTAGAGTCAGTAAAACCATATTTCAAATCATTGTCTCTCCTTACATGAGTCCAATTCCCGGTGTCCTTTTAATTGGTAGAAGTTGACCACCTTTCGATCACCACTCTTGGCTGCCAAATAACAAACATTCTCCGCATTTTCAATCATATAGATATCGGATACATCCATCTTCAATTCCATCGTTTCTTTTATGTGTAAGAAATGTAAATTTCTTACAAAAATACTCTTCGAATACTCCTTGGCTTCAATTATAAATGAATCGCGATGATATTGATTGTAAACACCCATTCCAAAGACGTTATGCTCTCGAGTTGTATTCAAAAAGATCATTCCATTATAGGGAGTGTAAAGACGGAAAGTTGAGTAGATATATGTCCTTACAAAGTAATGGTCGTCTCCACATAAGGCCATCATGTACAAGATCTCGCTGTCCATAAATGCGGTGAATCTTTCGGGTTCGAAGTGGCATCTTCCTTGAAGAACTAAAAGAAAATATTATAGTTTTATAGTTTACGATCTAACCATTACCAGCATCAATATCAACATATAAAATACTCAAAAACTCACTGTGTTTGAATGAAATCTTACGAAACCGTATCTCCTTGGCTCCCTTCTGATTCATCAACTCTTCATTGATATGGATGGTAGCGTATTCGATTGTTTTCTTGTTCCGTACCTTCAATATTAACCACGTAATCCTCTGATTGAGAAAGACGACCTTTGCGTGACGACATGGCCTAAAATATAAATTTTGATTACTCAGAATTCGTCAGAAATTTTGAACATCTCGAAATAAAAAACATAAAATTTGTCGTCAGTGATTACCCTTGCTCCTTATTGTACGCAAAGCTAGTAACTTCAATTTCGCAATCCACAGTAATTCTCACAACTAGAGAATTGACAAAAACGGTAAAAAAGAGAACTTGATAGACTAGGATTCTTATAAAACAATCGACCATTCTGGAAAAATGTGATTAAAAGATAAAAATTTTCTTTCAATCTCACTCTTACAAAACAATTTACGGTACGCAACAACGCTATATAATATACCAAAGGTTACGTAAAAAAATTTGAGGTGTTTTCCTCATTTGAGTTCCCTAAAAACGACTACCCATTAAATCGAATATGTAATACTTTAAATGGATGAGACTGTTGATATCTTCAAAATCTCTTCAATAAATAAAGATTCAAGTTTCAGCATCACTAATAAAGGCATATGTAAATAGTATTTAAAAAATGTATTATTAACCAAATTAGCTTATTAAACAAACGTAACCAAGGCTGCGCACTATCTTCGCATCAAAAATATTATACAATAAAAATCTTCAAGGAATTCTTGGATCTCCGGAAAAGAAAAATGTTTTATTCTCGCCCAGCTCGTTGAAAAGTTATGAGAAGAAACCCTTCGTATGTCATTATTTTAATATTTTGTTAATGGTGAACGTATATAGTGCCTCATATTAATATTCCACGCCCTTGATCGTGGAAAAATCAAATTTTCGTCTTTTTTGTCAAATTCTATTTTAGCTGTATAACCATAAAACGTTTTTCAAGCTACCATAATGACCTTAAACCATGTAAAAATTAAGACAACGCGTTTCAACGGGCATACAAAACCACAAGAAGAGTTGAGTAGATGTATCGTTGGCAGTAAGAGTGATAAGATGTCTCAAACATCCGGAGAAACACACGTCTTTATGGTTTTGATAGTCTTCTAAGAAGCCGTCATATTTCTTTGTCAGTTATTAGCTAGCAAACCGGCGATCTTCATTGCCTAAACTATTGCTTCCGTCAAGTTGAATTTTATTCCCGAAGCTGTTGTCTATCGCGACAGGTCTGGCGCTGACCGAGGAAGTCGTCTCGTGCCGGTTGCTAGTAAAATAATCCCTCGACCAGTCGGTATAAGGCACTTTTTTTTACAACAAGGCGCAAAAGTGTTGTTATGTATGATATAAATGCCAAGAATCTTTGGTGCTTAAAATTTTTGGTAATGGGAAAATTTTTGATTTATTGACAAAAGTGTAAAAAAATCCCCAAAAAAGTTCAACTTGAAAATCAAAATGACAGAGAAACTTGACATGGCGAAGATGACGGCAATTTGAAAACGTGACAGACGCGTCAAGTTGAAGGCTTAAAAACCTTAGATTTTAATCTCTACAGAGTTAAAAATGTTGTGACGGGTAGGCAGGGCTTTGCGAAATGCGAAATAAAAAATGGCTACGGAACGTCAAAACGTAGGGACATTTGGCAAAAGTGCGGGTATTCGAAAAAAGGAACAAATTGTAGAAATTAATTTCCTGCTAAATGTGGCTGTGTCAAGACTACCCTAGCCCTAGATTTCAAATTCCACAGTACTCAGTGTAATACTCTTGCAGTGTGAAGAGTTTCGACAATACTAACACTAAATCTGAAATTTAATTTTTTGAGTCTTGACCTCTTCCCATTTGGATTTTCACTGTAAATTGATGCATAATTTATAATTGAATCCCTGATTGTGAGTCATTACCACAGCTTTCAAAAACTCCTAAATCATTTCGATTATGATTCAAAACAATTAAACAATATGACCAGAGAAATATTATTGTTTTTTAGGGTTTTCAGGATTATATGTACAAATATAATTTGCTATAAAAATGATGTAATGATCATTCATACTAAAAATTATATACACAGGGTCCTGCTGAGTGTCTATCTTTTACTGATAAGATAAACTATCACTTGTTTGAAGGGTCATTCAAAAATTGGCGATTGTATAAACAAATCAGTTTAATTGGAGCTTTCGATGAGATTAATATTACTTTTGACACTAGTTCCTTGTATTTTCGGAAAGGAATTTTTGGATTATATAGATCCTGAGGTTATCCGCCAGAACCTTAGACACTTTACAACCGAACCTCATGTTGCTGGGACTCCAGCCAACTTGAGATTGGCCGATAAAATTGCTGATAAATGGAAGGAATACGGACTTGAAGGTAAGATAATATAATTTTATGCAAACAGACATTGAATTGTTATAATAATATTTGTTTAGACGTCGGATTTAAATCATATGAAGTCTTGCTGAGCTACCCCAACTTTTCCAACCCCAATATCGTAACAATCACTAACCCTCAAGGCAAGAAAGTGTTCCAAAGTACTGGAAGAAGTCCCGTTGTAATCCCGGATGAACAAGGAGCTCCTGGAGCTGATATTCAATGGCTGGCGTATGCTGGAAATGGTAAAGCAAAGGGTGCTGCAGTGTATGTAAATTACGGAACAGCCGAAGATTTTGAGAAACTCAGAGGATTGGGGGTTGATCTGAAGGGGAAGATTGCTGTTGTTAGATATGGGAAAATCTTCAGAGCCAATAAAATCAAATTTGCTCAGCTAGCTGGAGCTGTGGGGGTCATCTTATATTCGGATCCGCATGAAGCAGCAGAAGCAGGAATCGCCCCAGGTAAATTTGATTATGATTAGGGTTACGGTATATTAGAGAATGTTTATCCAAACAAGGATTACATGCCGGCTCATGGAGTTCAACGGGGGACATTGAAGTTGGGCGATGGAGATCCGCTGACCCCACTTTATCCATCCAGAAAGGATTTGTATTCAAAAACAACGATTGAACAGGCAAGTTAATGTTGTTATAGATCTAACCACTCCTTTTTTTGTTTTAAAAAATTGTTTGCAGCTCAAGAACAACAATCAGCTACCATCAATCCCAGTGCTCCCGCTCAGTTATTCTGATGCTTTAGAGATCTTCAAACGACTGAAAGGGCGAGTGGCTCCAAAAGAATGGCAAGGAGGATTAAATGTAGATTATAAGATTGGTCCTGGCTTCACCAACGATGAAAAATTGGAGATTGAAGTTCATTCCACATTGGAAAAAAAGTCAGATTACTTTTTTACAGACTTTGTCATGTATTAAAGTATTTTTGAACTAATTTTTATATTACTTTAGAGAGATCCGCAATGTGATCGGATATATTAAGGGCGAGGTCGAGCCGGACCGTTATGTAATGTTGGGAAATCACTTTGATGCCTGGGTATACGGCTCTATTGATCCTAATAGTGGCACCGCTATTCTTAGTGGTATTGCCAAAGCATTGGTTCAAGCTAAGAATGATGGAGTATTCAAGCCAAAAAGAACCATTGTCTTTTGTAATTGGGATGCCGAGGAATATGGACTTGTTGGATCGAATGAATTCGTTGAGGAATTTGCTAATATTTTGAGAGATCGAGCTGTCGTCATGTTGAACGTTGATTTAATCGCGGGAAATGGAACTTTGTGAGTTAAATTATATTATACATGACGGGGATGTGTTTTCAGAAGTGTGGATGCAGTTCCATCCATCTACGAGGTTGTTGTTGAAGCCGCCAAAAAGGTCCCCAATCCAGTAAAATCGGAGTTAGCAAAAGGAAGAAAGACTGTCTATGATACTTGGTATGTCAGGTGTGATATAATATTATTTACGGCCTTTAGGATCTACAAAGAGCCAGGACACTTTGACGAATATCCCGATTTCCCCAAGATCAATGTCCCAAGTGGAGGAAGTGACCATGAAACATTCATTGCCTTCTTAGGCATTGCCGCAGCTGATATCAAGTACAGAAGATTGAAGGAAGACGGGTCTGTGGATAGCACGTATGCCTTATATCATTCGCTCTATGAGACTCCATTCACCAACGAGCATCTCTTCGATATCGACAACTTTTCGGTAACTTTTTAATCAAGTTTTAATGAATACAATGTTATCGGTGACATAAGTAATGTGATATTGTTCTAGGTGCATGCCGCCACTGGGAAATACTGGATGCAGTTGGCTAGAGAGTTCGCTGAGCCCCCGATTGTTCCAATTAACGCGTCTTTATTTGCTCATCGCTTCCTGGACACTTATGTTAGAGATTTGAAAGGAGAGATCGACTCGTTATCAAAACGAATCCCTCAGATCGCTCCTGTAATTTCTCAGAATTCGAAGTTGATTAGAAACTCTCAAGAATTTGTTAGACTGGCTGATTCTTTCCAAACCAAAGTCAGAGAGGAGAAAAAGAGGAATGAATGGACATTAACCACAAGGTCTCTTAATGACAGACTTTTGGCTATTGAAAGATGTTTTATTGGACCGAAAGGAATCCCTGGATCTCCAGAAAAGAGAAATGTTTTATTCTCGACAAGCTCGTTGAACAGTTATGAGGGGAAGACTATGCCTGGAGTCTATGATCAGGTAAGTTTTTATTTTCTTGATGACTTTGTGCATTTTCCATCGTATAAAATGTCCCTTTTGTATGAAGCTGGACGCTTTGGTTGCCGCCAAGACCGAACCTCAGCGGCTAAAAGTGATCGAAGAATTGCTCGAGCAAATCTCCCATGTTCAACATGCTATTCAATGTGCAACTTCCACCTTATCAGACCACATTTAAAACATATACATACATAGTAGAATGTAATCAGCTAAAAACAACATAAATTTATTGATTAATCACGAGTAGTTTGTAATCTCTACAACAATTTACTGGTCTAATCTCACGCGGCTTTTATGACCCGTATGTACAACAAGTTTGTGTTGATTTAGTTTGATCCTGAACTAAGTTGTTGGTCCTGATTGGCAAGATTGAAAAGATTCTGGATAAAGGCGGACTTGGGAAGCTCGATTTGGGGGGTGTGATTATTGTGGATGTTCTTCAGAAATGAGTGCAGCATTGAATTCATGGGAGAATTCAGGAGATTTGGGGTTGGGAAGATCTCGGTTTTGATCTGCAAATAGTAAAGTAACAAAGATATTTGATATAATAATGCATTTTTGTATTGTAATACCTCTTTTTGCTCCTCGGGAATTTCTTTTAAAACTGGAGCCAATGAACTTGAAGGTGGAGTGGAACTCCTCGTTGAACTTGGCGTGTCTCTCGAGCTAGACGAGGCCACATTCCCTTGACTTGTTGAACATGGTTGAGGAGATATTGTAGCGCTACTGTCATCGTCTCTCTTCAATCGATGTATCAGTTCATACTTGCCCAAATTAATCAGTTTTACTTGAAGGAGATCCTCTTCAATGTCAATATACTCATTGAATTCTTTGTCGAAGATCCTGAGGACAAAGTCATCATCATGATTATTAAGTTGATACTTGTCTACCAGAACGACTAGTAATGTTTGAGCAGTGGAGAAGGCGTGAAGATTGAATTTTGTTTGTTTTACCTCCAGATCCCGCCATTCTGGAGATAATCGTCGATATCTGACAAACACATTGATCGAGGCCAAGAAATCGGGGTTATTGAAGAGAGAAGGGGAGGATTTGTCTTCTAAAGTAATTGTCAATTAGCGACTGTTTTTCTTCCTTTCTTTATGCGATGACTTGAGAAAAAAAAGAAAAAAAATGATGACAATGTCATCGTAGATTACTATCCCCGTTACTCATTCCTTTCTCCCTTAGACATATTATATTATATTACCCCTCCATATTTGTCTCCCATTGTCTCTGATTTCCTGATTTCCCAAAAAACGAAACCTTTTTTTCGTTCTCTTAACGTAATTGTCATCGCATCTTCTAGATTCTTTTTTCTACTATTACGTAAAATCGGGTTTTGAACTGGAAACACCGAAAAGGGATCGAAAAAAGTTAAAAAAAAAAGAAAAGAAAAGATGGAGAAGATCATGCAATCAGATGTTTGAGGGATTCGATCGATCGCAGGAAGTGACATCAAGATATAATCGTATTCTTCCGATGAATACAGGTTTTCTGACAGTTTCCCCAGCCTTACCTTTCAGCGAATTCTCCAACTGACCTTGCTTTGCCGAGGGATTTGACTGACTTAACAATGAGATATCCGCCTGGAACTTCTGAAGCTCCAAAGAAGGTGTAGAAGACTGTTGAAAGGACTTGAGAAGAGTGTTAAAAGTAGCTTCGTTGAGGAGATTTGGAGTGTGTTGTTGCCAAGACGACTCCATCAACCGTTTTCTATAGGCACGACGAGATTTGAGACTGTTGTTTAGGTAACCACCGCCATTTTTGTCACAAAAAAGGTTCTAAAATCGAGTTTGTTTTGTTTGAATAAGTATTATATATTGGATGGCAATGCGAAGGTTATTTGTCGCTTACCACACCAATATCTGCCTTCGTATATGATAAAACACACGCAACAAAATCCCTTCGATATCTCGCCAGCTCCATTTGCCTAAGATGGTTTTAATATCGTACTAGGGGCACTTACTTCCGATTGATGCAAAATTTGCATAACGCTGAGATAAAGGACCTCCTAAATTTCTCATGAAACTCATCGCGAGATACGATCTTGAGCCACATATTATATGTCTCAGGATTCTCATCGCGCAACTCCGCCATAAATTCAGCCTAAAATTCGAGAATTCAAAAAAAATATTTTTTTTAAATTGAAATATTTAGAGGCGAAAGAGACAACTACAAATTTTTGATTATGAATTTTAAGATGACTTACGGCATCTCTTTCCGGTCCGTCCATGGAATCGACCTCAGACTTGAGCGAAGAACCCGCCACTCCGAATCGCTCCAAACTCTCCATCGACGGAAATCCGATTTTTCTTTTTTTGTTCAACCTTCAGAAGTTTCAGATTAACAAACAACAACAACCGAAAAAAAGAAACCCTCAGGGTACACGCAAAAAAACGAAGAGGCTTTACTTGAAAATCAAAAAAACGCGAGGGCGACACGGTTACGCGCATCAAAAAAAACTCTTCAGAGAGCTTTGCAAAAGCCCGCCAACGTAAACGCGGGTTGATCAAGGACGAGGAATGACAATATGAGGGCTGAGAGATTGACGAAGTGGCCAATCAGAGATCAGAAATGAGGAGATGTCAGAGTGTACATCATGATGACATCATGTGGGGAAATCAGAAATCTGAAAATTTTGGGATGGCAAAAGGGAAAAAAGTTTGTACTGGAGTAAAATAGCTTTCCATATAGCAATTGTGATACTTAAAAAAATAATTTCATTGTCTTGATCGACAACTTTATCGACCTCATTCCTCAAAATCCCTCCATAAAAAAATTTTTTCAAGAATCTTTTTACAATCTGGTTTACAAAGGTTCCAATGTTTCTGTTTGTTCCTTGTAAACCCTGGTAAAAAATTTCAGCTCTATATATGCCAATCTCCCACTACAACAATCACCGACCATTTTTTTTACAAACTGACGCTACTTTTGACAAAGTTCTTACTTAAATGTAGTTGGGAATCCAAGTTGGATGGCAGACTTTGATTTATTGCTCGTTGTAATTCCATGCTTTCAGTGTGACGCCTCAGTTTTCATTCTGATTGGCTATCAATGTACTGTAGTAGACGCATGATTTTTTAAAAATTGATATTAAATTAGGTCATCATTGTAATAAAAGTAATTGTATAAAGTGAAAATTAAAAAATAAGTGTGAACATATGATGTAAAGAAGACATAATAGCACGAAAAACGTTGGGTAGTAATCTTTGGAAGGCAACATTTTATACAAAACTCGCAACAGTCCCTCCTCTTCCCCTCAGGCGATAACTGAATAACCACGTAAGAAGGAAAGTAATGTAGTAACAATAAGAATCCATTCATTCCGTCAGCTTTATAGCCCATATTACTCAACGAATAATATAAGTTATTCCAATGAGTACGAAAACCGGTGACTAAAAACCTTCAAAACCCTCCAACTGAGAGCAAAGAGCGCGAAAAAAAGAAAATCAACCGGATTTCATTTCTTTTCGCGCTACAAAAAAACTGTCAATTATCAGTTGCGCAACCGACCCATCCGCCAACGACTTTTTTATTCACTGTGACTGTCTACTGAGACCAACCACAGTTAATCAAAGGTGGAAGAGAGAGTAAAGGATTTGTACAATAAAACGCGATGGTCCAGAACAGAACCCTCATCGTCGGGTTGAGTTGATGGATGAGGAAGTATAAAGTGCGGATATCTATTTATTACGACATATCGCGATATGACATTGACGATTCAAGTAGATATCGTAATATTACTATATTACCCATGATAAAAACTGATGCTTTAATGAATAAGCAAGCGATTTATAGACATTGTCAGGCATACTGCTCAATGACTGGTCAAAACAGCTATTTTCAACAAAAACACCTTTTACTCTTCCAATTGATCTCTAATCATCAAGAGAAACATTTGAACCAAATGGTCAACTTTCTCCCTACAAACCAATGATCCTAAATCATGCTCTACTAACCCCCACCATCTCAAAGATCAGCCAAAAATTTTAGTAGTTCCTTGATCTTAATTATATTCGCGTTGATTTCGACGAGAATACCGTAATTATTTGGTGTAAAAATGGAACTAAATCAAGGGGAAGATAGTAGTAATGTCTATGTTTACAATCTAAACCAGGCGCAAAACAAACGTCTTCTGTTCTTCTAAAAACACCAAAAAAACAACTGTAAGAGAAAGTTTAAAGAAAAACTATAACTAAAACCTAATTAAAAACGAAAGAATTTAGATTCCTACTGTAACCAATAAAGAGGTATTACTACGAGTTGAAGGGCGGTGTGGTGTCGGAAATACGACACCTGTCACCTTGATCTAACGAGATACGAAAGTTATATTCAAAGTGCAAACTTACAAACAAGCGAAGGAACAAGGTTAACTTTGAAATTGCAATCAATGATGGGCTCGAAAAGAGTAAACTTATAGGTGAGAAAAAGTCCCAAATTGCCAGACACGAATGTTTATTTCATGTTTTACAATTTCAGATATGAACATAACATGATTTTAGAGAATTATAAACAAAGTATAATTTAAATCTTTTTCACGAAATTAATATTCGTAACCTTAGGGAGTTAGCTAAGTAGTTCTAAAGTCTAATTGATAATGCCCACTCATCTCTTCAAAGCTACCGTAATCCGACTCTTTTTTTTACTTTTCCGTCACTTCCAAAAAATTGTTTACTAAACAAAAAAAGAATGGATGGAATGATCGATTTACTCTGTGATATCCGCGGAATGTGGTATCTTGTATTGTTTCCAAATGTAGGATGAACCGAAAAGAAGATCTTCTCGCTTTTTTTTGTTTTCAGAATCTTTTGGGTCGAGTGAAAGAAAAAAACCAGATTTTTGTGGGTTTCGGTTCAGAGCCAAAGCGGGACGATAAAAAGGTGTTGATGGAGAAGAAACAGGTTGATAAACTGGCCACAATTAGTGTCATATTGTCGCTTGTAACTGTGAATATTATAGTCAGCCGAGTAGTGTAAAACAAAGAAGAGAGAAGAGAGTTTGTTTAGCTTATATAAAAATATAATACTTTTAAATACACACCGAATAATCTATCACAAACGTGGCAAAAGGATTCCGAGACTGAAGAATGCCAATCAGAAGTTCCCTTCGGGATACAACAGTAATCAAGTAAATTTTACATTAATTTAGTTTGTAAGGTAAAAAGAAACTATACATGATTAACTCTGTTCTCCTCGAGACTTCTCAAAAATTGATCCATTTGCTTCTTCGCCATGCCAAGAACCTCCTCGAAAATCTTTCTGCTCGTGCGCAGAAGAGAACTGAAATAATTAATAGCCTTTACAATCAGCAATATCAAGTAGAATATAACAAACGGCACTTACTTATAATGACCAATGTCATCCCTCTGTTCTCTAGAAAACTTGGAAATCAGAAGAGGAGTCCTGCCCAAAGCTTCCAACATCTTGGCTTCATTCATGAACATGTCCAAGGATAAGATAGTCTTCTTCAAAACGCCAACAATAGTATCTAAAGTAAAATAAATTATAAGAATCATGTAAGAATCAGGATACCATAAGAAAGCAAGGCTTTACGTCCAGTGGCAATTGGATGACTTTCCAGGTAAAGTAGATCTGCTTTCAAGGCCTCCTGCATTTGGCGGAGATTACGGACTTCCGAACAAATCGCTTTGAACTCATCTTCAGCTGGCTTCTTATGCTCAATGACCTAGAGTATTAAATGAAGACAACAAAGGTGACTTACTTCATCAAACAATGAGCGAGGTTGATCCTCCACGAACTCACCAGACATCTTCTTTTTCATTTCAGCAATGCTGGCAGAAGAAGCCTTAACCAATATATAAACATCGAATTACTTACCTCAATGCTAACACGAAGTTGTTCCGCTCTTTCCTCAAACTGTTCAAGCTCCTCGCTAAGACATGAATCGGTTTTTTGGAGGTCTTCAATCTGCTCCTTCTTCTTGGCAACTCGGATCTCGCATTCTTTGATACGCACTTCAATCTGCTCCTGAAATAAAAAACAAATGTTATTACCTATTTACAACAAACAATCGACTTAGATAATTGACTGATTGAACACTACACAATAACGAAATGTTAAATTATATTTAAAATATAAAACTTACATTTCTCTTGCGTTTCTCTGTCACGTCCAGCTCCAATTCAGTCAACTCCTTAAACTTGGCATCAGAAAGATTCTTCAGGTCTTCCAATTCCCCAGCTGTCCGGCGCTCATTCAACGCCTTTTCTTTCGCTTGTCGAGCCTCCAACTTCTTCTGCAATCTGGCCTTAACTTGCTCTTGTTTGCCGGACAATTGAGCACGTAGACTTTTCACCTCCTTTACCAATGCTTCCTTCTTCTTGCTTCCTTCAGCACGATCTTTGGCAACCTTCTGCAGGTCTGCAACCAGACCAGCAACGGCCTCTTCCTCAAAAGCTTTCTTCCTCTTGGTTGTCTCTACTTGCTAAAAATTTGGCCGATACAAAACTCCGCGAACTAAAAATAAAAAAGCAAAACAGCCCACTCACATGATCAACTACGTCCTTCAGAGCGTTGAGGGTGGCCAAGTCGTTGTTACAACGTTCTCTCAGTTCTTGTGGAGTCATCGCGGCCATCCGCCGGATATCATCCATGGTAATACTCATCGTTCTGTGCTATTTACTCGTAAAACTCGATGAGAAAGAAATGCAGCTAGAAATCACAGCCTTTTAAGAAATGGAATTTCTGGAAATACGTAAAATTTCGGAAAAATATTTTTCGAAGAAAAGACATCCCGCCCTTCTCCGCGTTCCAAGACGAAAAGAAAAACTGTGGCATTCCGTTGTATATTGTGATTGCAGACAAATGATAAATTAAAATGATGCACGAAGAAAAAGAAGGACTTGAAATGTATAAAAATGAAGCTTCTATTTATTACTTTCAAAATGATAATATTTATTACCATAAGTCCTTATAATCAATCAAACTTCGTTGAGAAATTTCTCGACGGGTACTGTACTTCCTCTAGTGTCCTTGTTCGAGTTGGCATCATATCCCGGCAGCATGAATTCCCAATCATACGGATCCTTAAAATCGATCCCATCTCTGATCAGGCATCGAGTCAGAGCGGCGTATATCTAGGATATGTAACATAAAATTTCGTGAAAAGGTTTAGTAAATTACCTTATGGTACTCGACAACTCCATCTCTATCCATTTTATCGATCAACCCCATGATCTGATCAAATTCGAATGGAGCCGAGCCAATAAATCGTTCTCTTTTGGAAGTCCGGACAACTTCCTTCATCCTGCAAGTCTCGGCTTTCTGATGTTTCCCAAAATGTTGCCAGGGTAACTCGCCCATGCACAGTTCCATCAGACTGTAGAACCAACTCTCCAGATCATCTTTGGGTGAAGGGATCTATAATCCGAATGTTTAATTATCAAATCATCGACATATAATACATCCATAAATAACTAATGAAAGTTTTAAAATTTTATGTCGCACATGCCTGTTTTTTGTGATGACCTAGAGCACAATATCGATTGGTCCCTCTCCAAGTGATTTGACTCTTTCTCAACTTAACCGTGCCTCTCTCATCTCTATAGACCAAGGCGATTCCAAAATCAATCATATACACCATCCTTTTGTTTCCTCCAGGCCGCCCAATGGCAAAATTACTAGGTTTAACATCCCTGGAGATAAAGCCAGCTCCATGGAGTGATTCAATAGCCATTAACATCTGAAAATAGCACGTTACTCTTTGTTAAATTCGGAGATACGGTAATGGCGAGACTTGTCTTATGAGTCAAGTCTACCACTCGAAATAAAATTGGGATTTTTTGCAACGAGATTTTAGATAGCGTGACGGAGCAATGAAGTGACGTGATACCTGTAATGCGGCCCTAATTGCAGTAGAAACAGTGAATTGCTTTGTGGGCATCTGCTTTCTGATATTGGAAAGATTTGGCCCTAACAGCGTCATTACAATGTACGCCATACTCGAAGAGATGTATCCATAATCATAAAGATCGCAAAAATGGTCATGATCTCGAAGTTTGCACAGAACGGCCATCTGAAGAAACGAATTCAGCATGAATTAAATTAAGGCAAGGGTAATATAGGGACTAATCTCCAATTGCTACAGCTGTTGTCTTTTCATACCTCAATTCCAATCTCATGAACTGTCTCGGTCTTCAAAGCGACTAGATCAGGGATTCGATCGTTTGTGATTCCATTTTTGATGACCATGCATTCAAAAACTTGGCCAAAGCCTCCTTTTCCAACCAGATGAATTGGTTTGTATTTGATGCCACTTTTGGATACCATACTGTTAAACATCATATGGAGTTGTTTAATCTTGATCATCTCTTCCACGGTTTCTTCTTTTGCCGCCTTTCGAGCCTGCTTTCCCGACATTCCACCAGCTTGATGTCGTATGGATTCTTTGGTGGGTTTTGGGCAATAGTTAAGTCGAAATTCCGAGGAAGTGCAACCCATTCCGTCGTCAAAGGTTAATCAAATGAAAAAATGAAAGTAGTTTAATTTTTAATTTTGAGATTTATGTAAATTTAGGGTCGTAATATGTTCGAATTTTGGAAAGCTTCGTATGATGTGCTTAAACCAATACATTTGAATGGTTCTACACCCTATCCCTCGCACGTCTTTGGGGTAACCCCAGACCCAATCTTTACCATAATATTAGACTTGCCAAATGACGCGGTAAAAGTCAGTGGAACATCGTGCGTTTCCCTTCTCCTTCTTTATTTGTCTTTTGGTTGCTTTTTGCTTCTGAAGACCCAACCTGAAAGACGAAGCGACGGCGAGGTATAATTGATCCATCCAGAAAGGCTTAAAGAAGATACGAAGCTTCTTCATTTCATCCATTTACTCCGTAATTTCAGAACTTTTTTGAATTTGATGAGCGTTGTCTGTTATGCGGTAATTGCTCGGATCATAATCGGCTAATCGCGAGACGTTGCGATGGCGGGTGACATAACAGAGGATTGGCATTTGATTTCTAATATGTTGTACTTGTTACTGAAAAGTTCTGACCGAATTGCAGCTTGATTTTTACCTTCTCCAGCTTGTTTTTGCATACTATTATACTTTCTTGATTATTTCCATGGTTTTTCTGAACAATTTTTTTGATTCCCATCTTTTTTTCCGACTGACGTCTTGCTCAGATATAATTATAAGTTCCTCAAGTTTTCTATCTTGTGGTCATGCTTATATGGTTATAGCAGCATAGAAACTCCTCATTATACTCTCCACCTTCCATGACCTTTCTTCTCAATTTATCATCCTTTTGTCAAGTTTTGTCTAAAGTAATATCAAGTGTCATAACTTTATGAAAAGGCCTTCGGATGGCTTTATTGCTTGTCTGAAGGGCACTACTCATTACAACCTCTTCATAAAAATTTCTTACGAATTTGATTTTAATTTTTGTTCAAACATTTTCCCTTTCCTCACTTTCTTCTCGACCTTCACCTCCAACTTCTTGTTGTTTCGTACGAAGAGACGTTTAAGGAAAGCTCCACAAACAAACTTATTATTTTGTTTACAGTCGCTGTAGCCGCGCTAGATGAGTTAAATGTTCAGATCGGTGCCTTTCCTGGTGTTATGGTTGATCTCAGTTGGTGGTAAGTTAATATTTAATGATGTTTTCCTGGTCTATGAACCTCTACAATGTTTTCGTTAAGATGCCAAGAGAACAATATGTATGAAAAAAGGCTTCGCAGTCGAGAAAATCGGATTTTATCAGCGAATTGAGAGTTCCAATCCAAATGATTGCGTGGAAAGGTGTATTGAGAGCTGGGAATCCTGTAAATCGGTTGTATATATACAAGCACAATCTAAAGTAAGCCAATTAAGATCTAATTTCCACATTGATGAGCCCGAAAAATTTTGCAATCATCATTTTTACCTTACTTTAGCGCCATAAACCCTTGTGTCAGCTGTATAATGTGAATTCCGAGACGGATTACGTTCTTCTTCGGCAAGTATCACGTCATGAGCCTCAATCTACAATATTCGAAATCCTCGATTCCTGTCCGTCAAAGGTGGCGGATCAATCTCGAGATTTCTTTGATACTCTGAGCCCATCTCTTCGACGGATTCTCAACGGAATTCCAACAATCCATCGACGAATTTCAGGGCAATTTGAACGAAGAGACGACCTGGGAAAAGAGACTTATCTGGCTCCAGAGAAACCATTATATCCGTTCAATGGGAGTAAAATTAAGAGTAAAACAAGTAGCGAGAATTTTGACAATGATCTGAATGCGAATGGCGGAGATGCTGGAGCCCCTGTTCCGAGAAAACAAGAACCCCTTAGGCCAATTCAACCAATTATTGGACAACAGCAAGGAGCTGGGCAGGCTTTGTCACCATTTGCTGGAAATGTTGATCCGAATAAAGGAGCCTACCTCACAGGCCCTCAGGGCTTTGCGAGACCCGGGTTTGGAGGACTTTGTCCAAGTAAATTATTCATTTATTACGTAGATTATTTGTAGATGGTGTTTGTGCTCCAATCCAGCCTCCCGGTGCCTATCCAGCTCAAATTATCTCTTATCCCAATGGTGGAGGTGTTTCCTATCCTTGCAGTCCATTAAGACCTCCATATGAACCATGTGGAAATGGGGCGGCCAGGCCAACAGCGGGAATTGAACTTCCAAAAGATGTACGACCAACCTGGTCGGAGTGGCTGCCAGTTGGGACTTGCTCCGTGACTTGTGGAACCGGTGTTCGGATGAGAAAACGGACTTGTTCCACTGGAAATGAAGATGATTGTGATGGTATATCATCAAGAACAGTGTAATATAATATATTCAGGTGACCCATCCAAGGATGAACCCTGTATTCAGCCCGAATGTAATGTGTGGAGTGAATGGACAGAATGGGGAAGATGCTCGGCATCTTGTGGAGGAGGAAAAAAGGCCAGAACTCGTGTTTGTAGGAACGGACAAGACTGCGTTGGTCCCAGAGAAGATGTTAGAGAATGTGCGGAAGAAGCATGCCCTCAATGGACTAATTGGACACCATGGGGAGAGTGTTCATCAACTTGTGGACAAGGAGTTCAACGACGAATAAGAGAATGCATTCCTCCTGGATCTGTGGAATGTAAAGGACCTTCGGCTGATCATCAACCATGTGAAAACAAGGCTTGTCCTGCATGGGGACAATGGGAGCGATGGTCAGAGTGCTCCAAGACTTGTGGAATGGGAGAAAGGGTAAGATTATATATATTATACGGAGTGATTTCCGCGATATGCACTGTGAGAAAACAAAAGTTCACTTTGCACCGTGCAATAGGCTTTTTTGGCTGTCGCTTTGGCTGTCGCACAGTGCAGACACTAAAAATCACTCCAGCGACTTTCCGGACGAACTAGTAATTGGATGAGTTATTTGAAGGTTCGTCGGAGAGAATGTTTGAATGGATTGGGCGATGATTGTCTTGGACCTCATGAAGAACATTTGCTTTGTAATCCACAGCCATGCCCGGAATGGACTCAATGGACACCTTGGGGACAATGCTCAAAGAGTTGTGGAGATGAAGGCTCAAGACTGAGAACAAGGTAAGTTATTTCCATATTTTTTTGTGTTAATACTTCTTTGCCAAGAATAATTGAAATATTTTCTTTCAGAGAATGCCGATACGAAGGAGTACCCTCAGCATTCTGCGAAGGCACCGCACAAGATCAATCAGCTTGCCAGCTCGACCCCTGTCCTCACTGGGGATCATGGTCATCTTGGACTGGCTGCAGTGCCACTTGTGGTCATGGACAACAAACTAGACAACGAGAATGCGAACCCAAAGGATTTGGATGCACAGGAGGCGACAGAGAGATCAGATTCTGTCAGCAGGCAGTTTGCCCATATTGGGATCAATGGTCGGAATGGACAACTTGCTCCGAGTCTTGTGGAAGAGGACTAACTTCGAGGAAAAGAAAGTGTGTCAAGGATGATGTATTGCCTGGGGCAGTGCTACCAAGTGACGAAGAATTGGGGGGAGCCGGCTTGGATGGACTAAGGCCTGAGCCATCACCAGAGCAAGAAGATGACAATGATGGACCGGAAGTGGAAGCGGTGACTGAGTCCAGTCGAGAAGGAAGCTCTGATGACAATGGTGAGTTCTCAAGGGCTTGTTGTGTAACATTGTATTTAGCAACGCTGACTCATATTTTATATTATAAATAATTGCAGACGCGATTAAAGCTCGTTTAATTGAGCGCGCCCAACGATTGAAGAACAGCACAACGATCAAGAAGAATCGCTCGACGAAACAGAAAGCCCGGCTACAAGAGCAAGTTCTGGAGGTCACTCAGAGTGCAGCGGCCGAACGAAGAAGAGCACCGATTAAAGCGACGATTCTTGAGTTACGAGACGCTCCAGAAGGATGCCCTGGGGCTGATTCCGAACAAAAGGAATGCGATTCTGGACCTTGTTGTGAGTGGAGTAGCTGGTCAGCTTGGACTGATTGCAACAACCCTTGCCATTCAGGGCAAAGATTGCGGTGAGAAAAGGTTTTGGCATTAGATTGGGCATGCGATTTTAATGTAAGATTTAATATTACAGAAGTCGTTCCTGTCAAGTGCAAGTTCCTTTCCACACGCATGATCAAGGTAGCGCCTTAGGGGTCTCATCGGGAGAACCACCGCCGCCAGCCCCCGCGAATTACATCAATATCTACGCAAGACCGCCGCAGCATGACCGTATGCTGACTTTGGTTGTTTTTTTTTATTTTTTATACAATTTTAGATGTCAAACGGTACACTGAAGAGATCTCTCGTTCCAAACGTCAAACTCCATTTGGCGCTCAGTCAGGAACTTATCTAACTGCACCGGCCCCTCAGATATATGCCAATCAGCCTTTTGTCCAGCCAATTATTGGTCAGCAAACAAATAATTATCCTCAGGCAGTTAATGCATTCACTGGAGTCCCGGCATCATCACCATTTGGAGCGGCCTTGGGAACGGGTCTCCCAGCAGGCCCAAGTCTATCTAGTCCGTTTGGAAAGGGCTGTGAATGTCCTGGAAAAGCAGTAGAGACTGATCAATGCGACGCGTCAGAAGTTCGAAACGCCTGTGGGAATGGAGCTGCATTGGGAACGGGACAACGAGCGAAAGGACAACAAGAGGGAGGAGGAAAACCATTTGGACAAATCCAAGTTCAACCAGCAGCGGTTAGTGGACATTCCAAGAGCGGGCAAAAAGGGAAAGGATCCTCGACGGAGATCACCAGTTATGAAGCAAGGGATAACAATGAAAGAGATAGTTTGGTCATGGCGGTTAATCAGATGATGTTGGCTAATCAGAAATGCGAATGGGGAAGTTGGGGACCATGGAATACTTGTAGAGGATCTTGCGATAAGGTTAGTTATAATGGAAATGAAAAAGTTCTGACAATAAGATGGGCATGGATAATGTTCATCATTTCAGGGTCACAAAGCAAGAACTCGGGCATGTAAACAAAAAGAAAGTTCAGGAGGAGATCAAAGTTACGATGTGAAGAGCAGAGTGGCAAGAGCTTCGCCATGTGAATGTGATGGAGATGACGTGGAAACGGAGGATTGCACTCCAGCTGTAGGTAGTAAAGCACTCCCTTGTATTAGTTAATAACAAATTTTATTTTATTTGTCCTTAGGGTTGTGAAATCCAAGAGCGAGATCAGCCAATGTCTTCGGAGCGAGAGAACCGAGATCTGACCAAAGAAGATGAAGATCCCGTTCTCAGTTGTTACTGGTCAGAATGGACTGATTGGGGGCATTGTGGGAAAGATCTGCTGAGAAAGAGGACTCGATTATGTGTTGGATTAAAAGCTCTCCTCACAAACTGTGAATGCATGGGCCCTTCCGTTCAGCAAACGGCTTGTAGTTCTCCAAATTTGGATAAGAAACCTTCGGCAGCAGTCTTGGCTGTAAGCCGAGATATTCTACAAGATCGGCTGGAAAAGAAACCAAGGAATTCGAAAAGGCATAACGATAAGGAAGAAGATGAAAAGATTGATCAAATATTGGACTCATTGGACAGTTGTGAATGGTTAAGTTGGACAGAATGGACTCAATGTAATGCGCCGTGCGATGGGGAGGGAGAAAGAAGAAGGACCAGAACATGCCCTTGTCGGTAAGAACAATTTTCATATTTTGTAGAGGAAAACTCGAGGGTCTCCTTCGATATAGTTTTAAATGATGACTAAATTAAAAATATTTTTTACGTTGTAGTTACAAAATTATTTAGTGCCTGCAAAAGCGGAATGAAAGAGCAAGTCGAGTCATGTCGCGGGGATCCATGTCTTTCAGCTGTCAACCATAAAAAGTATCCATTCGACGAATAAAAAGCAACATACTTATCTTAGTGTACAAAGTAATATATCAAATCTTTTGAGACTTTTAAAATAAAACCAATGTCTTTTCAGAAGTCTTTACTATTTAAGAATGCGTTGTTCAGTTGTTACCGGTTTCATATGTAAGATCAGTGTGTTGAGATGTGTTCGAATTGAGGTAACCGATGTAGTCTTCAATCTCTGATGCGGAATATCCATGTTCTCCAAGCTTCCCGTCCAAAGACAGGGCTTTTATTTTTTTATTTCGACGGACATTGGCTTCAGGGACTGATTGAGGGTGGTAATCAAGGAGATAAGCAACGATTCCTAAAAAAATAGAATAAAAGATCTAACTTTATTTTAAAGTCGAAGATAAGGCCCTTACCCATATAAACATCATCAAATTTGTGGATTTTACAGTACTTCATGGCAGTGTAAAACTCTTTGACAGCTAACGGAGACCAGAAGACCATGCCTCCAGTTATGAATGGAGGAAATAAATTGAATCGATACTCATCCAAGGTCAACTAAAATAATATAAAATATGAGATTATAGCTCACTCCAAACTTGTTGAATCGATATCGATAAGGTTCTGCGTACATTCTCCATCCGGCATACAACTTTTCATCTTTTCTTCGGCCACTCACATATCTGATTACATTATCAATATTAATAATATAATCATCATCCAGTGAGAGAAGAAACGGGACTTCCAAGCAGAAATTCATGGCCGTTTTCATAGAATAAATTAACTAAAGTACCAATAAAAGAGTTGAAACGAATTGACTGACCTTATACGAGTTGTTGTAGTAATGATCACGGAAATCTCCAATAATCATGTCCATATTTTTTTTATTCTCCTCGATCAAAGTGTTGATATTATTGTCATGATGCCCCATTACAAATGCCGTTTGTATATTCCATCCAGCTCTCCATTTTATCTTTGATAATGTTGCGCGAAAAGCATTCCGCCGCTAAAAAGTGTAATGTAACGTTAAACCACATATAATTTAAAAAGTAAACACACCTCCCTCCGATCAGCACCTGTCTTGATAATGATTAGGAGAGTGTTGTTCCAATATCTTTTGCACCTTATAGGATCTGAAAACATGTTGATATTCTCCATGTCATTCACCAAATATTCTGAAGCCGGAAGACCTCCATTTAGCTCTTTTTGAACCTGAAAATGTATAATTAATGCATCCAAAGTCAGTAATATTACATATATTCTGCTCTACTGAAGATTGGATCCAACGATTTCTACTGACTGACCTGCTCCTTGACATTAATGTTGCTCCAATTAAAGTCCATGAAGTCTTCTTCGTAAAAGAAGTCAATGAATCCGAGTTGACTAGCCATAATCCATAGCCCGGAGACAAGCAAAAAAAGGGAGATGACTATCGGCCAACATCGTCGTATTTTCTGGGACATGACGTATATCAACCGTCTACTCAAACGTCTCCAGCGCATAGTAGCATAAACAAAACCGACAGCTCTCGTGAATAGAAAATGGAAGAAAGAGTAAAAATATGAGATTTTTTAAATGATGATTCTTATGTTAATTATGCAGATTTTGAAGACGAAAAAAGATTTCCAAGTACAAGACAAGTGGGAGAAAATGTGACATCTTGTGATGAAATTGATTTGCACACCTCCAATGGGTAGAATTGAATCTAAAGTTCATTATATACAAAGCCTTTTATTTCCGAAATCATACCTTTTGAGGGTCCTAGTGTACGATAAACAAATGAGAGAGTGATTCACTTGAGACGTCATTTCAATTTGATAGGTGAACGGTCCTGTAACTGCTTGAGTTATCGCTATTCCGGAATTCCAGAAATGTTTCAAGAATGCGGTGCCAGTGTGCCTATCACCGAATTAAACTTTTCAATTCATTTTACAACTTCAAGCTTCTTTCTCTCTTATTTAACCCACTTGGCTCAACTTTGTTGGCAAATTCCTCATCTACGAAACTTTAGTGTAATGTCACTTGTAGGACTTAAAAAATCATCACAACTATCTTTTTCACATCGATTCGAGTACTGTCACCCTCACTTACAATGTAACCCATGTACATCACTTTCATTATTTGTATAATTAACGATATTATTTCAAGAACCCATTTATTCAACCGTCATTTTAGAAAGTTTACACCCGTAAATCAGTAAAACAAGTGAGCGTCATTTATGGCAAAGTCGACTTGAAGATCTTCCATTATTTTTGTACATCTTTGTTCACGAACATCATCAATTCTTCAATTTCTTTGGCCGAATATCCATGTTCTCCCAATTTGCCACCAAACTCATCGTATTTTCGAGAAACTGGAGTTGTAGTCAACATCTGCGGACTATAACCGAGATAATATGCGACGATACCTAAAATTCTAAACTTTTACAAAAATATCAAACATTTTTAGTTAACTTATATTATACTTGCCTGCATAAACATCATCAAATTTAAAGAACCGAAGGTACTTGATTGCTACATAGAACTCCTTAACCGCTTGAGGAGTAAATATCACCATTCCTCCAGTGATATACGGGGGATACAAACTGTACGGATACTCGTTTAGGCTTATCTAAACTAATTGGTATGAGTCATTTTTTACTTACATAAAAACGTTGAAATCTCAATCGAAATGGCGATGAATCAATCCTCCATCCCGCATACAATTGCTCATTCTTCGTGTGCTTCGATAAGTAGCTAATTATATTGGGGACACTAATAATGTAATCATCATCTAATGAGATCAAATAAGGAGTCTGAGTCTCATCACAATATTCTCTAGCTGTTTTGAGCGAGTATACCAACTAAAAAGAGTGACACAAATACCATTGTCTTACTTTGTACGTGTTGTTGAAGTAATGATCAAGGAAATCTCCAACAACAATGTCATTGAAAGCTTTCGCTTCAGAAACAACCTTCTCAACCTCGTTTCCCTCAACACCAAGAACAAATATTGTTCGTACTCTCCATTTTTGATACGTTTTCACCTTTAGCAAAGTCCTCCGATATGCATTTCGTCTCTAAATTAGGGAAAAATGTAAGAAAGGTGCATTGTACTTACAACAATCCGATCAGGTGCCGATTTTATGATTATCAAGAGTGACGTCTTATTGTAATCACATTTAAATCGATCGGAGTGTAGTTTGAAGTTGGGAAGATCATTTATGTACCGTTCGGAAGACAGATTGTGGCCCGTTAGCTCTTCTACTACCTAAAACAAGGTAATGAATAAGAAAGCGCGCACAATCCAAAAAAAGCTAATAAATTCTTACCTTTCTTCTGACATCTACATTTGCCCATCTGAATCCAGAATTAAAATTGCGTTCGAAGAAGAAATCTGTGAATCCAATAAGATTCAGAAATATTGTTCCAACAATAAGAAAAGGAATCACTGGAACATTAAACCGGTAAACCCTCACTTTCCATATGAGCAGTGTCTGCAAAGCCTTTCGCCAATTCCGAGGAGCTCTCATTCTCGGCTGAAAGAAATGAATCAACACAGAATTTCGCCTTTCCAAAAACAAACAACCCTCAACCAAAAGACAACAAAAACAAATAAAAATTTATACCTTTCAGCTCGTCATAGCTGTTAGAAATTGAATTCAAGCCACCACCCAAGATAGAAAATATTTCAAGTATGTTATTATGAACGGTTATTCTCCGAAATGATGTTATTATTATAATACGCTATGCCAACAATTGTTTTCGTGGTGTTGTTTGTGAACGGAATATGATTGTCGTGTTGATTAGTACAGTTAATTTGACGGTCGCCCCGTAGGTGAACGGCTATTGCTAGCCGGGACACGTGGTGCAAATTATATATATATACAGTTTATTGATTTATTATCAAGAACTTTTATATGACATTGCAATAGAACTCTGAGGTGATAATATACAACATGAAACCCTGTGGAAAGATTACTATTATATTAAGAAATATAACAATTAACATAATAAGAGGTATAAACGAACAAGGGACTTATAAAAGACCTATTATATTCCTGCTCCTATCAGGAAAGGTGCTTTCTCTGGGTCTTCGACCCGACCCTCTTCCGTGACCAAAAGCCGTATTCTTATCAAGAGTACCTACAACACTTTCAAGGTGGGGTTATCAATAATGTGTTGAGCTGCTATTGGACGCATATCTAACTGTACTTTTTCATAGTTACAGTCAATTCATAAAAATGTAAGCTCGCGCTTTGCAGGGACAACCAAGGTATTCAACGATCTTTGCGGCCGAGAGAGCACGTGAAACATAGGGAACACAAAAAAAAATTTCTAAATTTGTTCCAAGTTTAATCAAAATATGAGCGTTGCACTTGGAGTACTTCTCCTTTTATTGTTAGATTTTTTAATTACGTTTTTGTTATCAAGTTTTAACACTAAGGCCGATGAATCATAATTACATTTATGTTTACTCTACTTTGATATCAATCGAATTAACTGTTCGAAATATGTGGATGACCCAAGTCCAATATATCGGAATGGAGTGAAATGAAAATATATTAACAAATCTAACAATGCCCTGAGGGCGTTCCCGCATAATTAATTAGTTGACTGAGACGGCGGCACGTGGAGTGGCAGAGTCGGAACGTTCTTTTGGGTTGGAGAGGTCTGGACGATCAACTTCTTCATCTTCTTCTTCTTCAACGAGGTCCTGGGAAAGACGGGTCTGAATCCAGCCACGCCATCCTATGGATTCTGGAAAGATTTATCGTCAATATTTTTTAAGTCAGCCAGAGTACATAGATTTACAGTTGAAGACCAATCTTACCATTTTCAAGGACTTCCATCGTCGATAAAAATTGGTTTCCATCAAATCCCCCGATAACATAAATGGCGTTTCCAGCTGTTACTACGGCATGAGTGTTGGTCCTAGGTGTGCAAAGCGACGGTACAGTTCTCCAATGGCCATTTGGATGATCCAGAGCCTCTACCAAATTCAAGGACTGTTGTCCGTCATGACCACCAATCACATACAGAGAATCTAAATAAAATAGCAATCAAAGCTACGATTTCTCTTACCTCTAACTACTGCCACAGCGCATCCTCTTCTCGGAGTTGTCAGCTTGGCCAACGTTCTCCATTGTCCAGTCGCTGGATCAAAAGCCTCTACTGATTCGAGGCAATTCCATCTATCGCATCCACCAATACAAACGACCATTCCTCTCCAAGAAGTGCACCCAGCTTGTTGACGAGCCTGATGCATCGGAGCGATCGCTTCCCAGACTCCAGATTCCGGGTTGTATCTCTCACATTCCCTTAGGGCCATTTGATCATTAGATCCTCCCAGACTGTAGATGAATCCATCCAAAGAAGCGCATCCATTATGAGATCGAGCCTTTGCCATGGGTGCAATTTGAACCCATTTCTCAATTTTGGGATCATAGACTTCGGCGGACTTTAAGTCATAATTTCCATTGGATCCAGCGACTGCGTATACCTTTCCTCCAGAAACGGCCACATCAAAGCGACCTCGTTCGCAAGTCATCAATGGGAGTTTCTTCCATTCATTCAAGGAAATATCGAATTCTTCTACTGTTTTAAGGCATTCTCCTCGATCATAACCACCTGAAGTTACATAAATCTTCATGAATAACAAAGATAAAGTTTGTAATGTAACGTCTAAAACAAAAATTTATATAGTATTTACCACAAACAATGATTTTCCCGTTCAAAAACGCCGCTCCCACTGAGCACCTGGCCACACTCATCGCGGGTAACGGACTTCTAGCCACCGATACACAACTGGCCAATTTGGCCAGGACAGAGTTCTGTTGAACATCGGTCGTTTGTTTGGTCATGATAATCGTATTATTATTCGTTGAATTCTTGTTATCTTGAAGTGGCGGAGTGGCCGAGTTTGAGTCTCCGGATCCGGCAACTTCTTCATCATCAGTCAAATGGATACTCAACACCACCAACTTCTTGTATAAAACAGCCAAAGCAATCCAGAATCCTCTCGAGGTCTCATTAACAGCAATTAATTTGGATTCAATCTCATCTTCCACATCTGTTTGAGAAGATGCGCAAGAATTTAGCGATTCATTTGAGGCATATTTGGCATTGGCAACTCTACTAGCATTAATCTTCACTGGGAGAGCACCAGTCACATGATGTTGGACAGGCTGGGCTCCAATTATTTGACTAAAATCAACAACAATATACACTTAGATAGACGTCATCTAATGTCAAGCCAATATTTTACAAGACAAAGCCATCAAAAAGACAAGAAGAAACGCCTTCTAGAAGGCTCTTCTCTCATTCATTTGACGTCTCATCTCATGTTTGTCTCTATTCAACTCACATTCGGCCGTAAAAACGTGAGTTAAACGAGTGTTCGGCCGTTCCGAACTCCGAAAACAACAACAAAAAGACTTGACTCACCTGTTGTGACCAGCTGACTTGGAGGATTTGGACTGCTTGGAACGTTTGTAATCCTGGACAACATCACAGGACCCCACCGAACTCTGATCATCCATCTCGGCACAGTCTTGCAGACTCAAGTCCTCTTCAACGAACAACAAATGGGACTGAAAAATTGTCGATTAGAGAGGGCAGAGAACGGCTAAGAAACGGTGAGGTGATAAACAAAGGTTGAGTAATTCAATATCGCGTGGAATACGCATTGATTTGGGAGGATATCCCAGGTACAGGAGAGAATTTTGAGATAAAATACGTTCCTGACGTCTCGAAGATCAAATATAACATCCAAAAATGGCAAAACTAGTTCCTTAAAAGTCCAACACCACTACTTATAATAGACATACTTACTTTCTGCACCAACGCCTCGATCTGTTGATCAACCCTATCAGAAATTTTCGGATATCTCTGGAAATAAGTCAATGATCTCTCGGCCAGATTAACTCCCGCATCGTGACTGAATTGTTCATGTTTCGGGACGATAATCCGCAGTTTGACACAAGGAAGCTGAGTGAATTCGACACTTTCTGATATGATATTCTCAATGTTCTCGGCGATAAAGGTATCCACTTTGTTCACAAGGAAGGAATCATTATTAAAGTTGGCATGCCTTCTAATTCCAATGCAATTTCCGCAACTCAGATTCTCAGCCAGATGTCGAGCACAGGCCATGGCAACAGCGTGAACTTGAAGGGCATAGGCAGTCTTATAAAGATCGGCCACTTTCCTATTGCTAATTGTTAAAATTCCAGTGTAAGCGAAGTCCACCAACGCTTCGAAACATTCGTAATCTCCTTGGTTGAACTCGAAATACGACATGTTAGAAACAGAATCTGATTTCGCCGGTTTGACAGCTAAAAATAATTAAGATTTTAGGTATAAAACTAGTTTAACTTACGATTATCACAGTCAGTCACAAACATATCCAAAAGTGAATTGGAAAGAGCAGCCAGAACAACTTTATGTGCAAGGATTTCTCGCTCCTTGACGAAGAGAACAACATCGCATAACTCTCGATTTCGGCGGAATGTATTCAGCCGGGACAAAACTGATACCTAAAATAAGGCCAAAAATTTTTAATTAACTCGGAAAGACCGATAACAGCTCCAAGGACGGATAAAAAAACTTTAATTGACTTACAGTTGCATTTCCATCCTTCAGAATCAGTCTACACTCTTCCTTTGAATCAATTTCATCGATTCCCCAAGTATCCGTATCGTCCGCACGTCTCGAAACCGCACTCCGCTGACGGACCGTCACAAAAACTAAAGGTGGCTCCTCACTCTTGGCCTTTTCGTCGACTTCCGGGGCGGGGGTGGGTTGTTTGTTCATATCTGATATGGAAAAGCAGAGGAGCTGGCGGACAGAGGCGAGAAACGCGATAATATCGGTCCTCAAGGGGCAAGGCTAAGGTCGGAAATCGAATTTACGCTGAAAAATGGAAAATAAAGTGCCGATTAAACTGCATGTTCCACATTGGACACACCATTCCGATATTATACTAGATCGACCTAGGATAATATAAATTTAGGTAACAAACCAAACTTTTTTCTCATTAATCTTGTAAAAAAGAACCTACACTTGAGACCCAGTCCAAAAACCACGTTCAATGTTGTTTACGCAATCTGTGCCCTTAGGGATTTGGAATCTGCAAAACCCTTCAATTTCTCGGCATTTTCCAGAAACCCGTTACCTTCACAATCACACAGTAAGCAAACTGTTCAACAAAAAGACTTCTCTCTAGCTTTACCACAAGTTCTGTGTTGAGCTGACTGAGCGAAAGCTGGAATAAGATGATTTTAGATATCAAAATTCGTAATTGGTCCCAAAAGTAAGGTCGAACGAACGCGAGAAAAAAGCTGGGCACGCGGAAAAGAAGGGGAATGTACGCGTGCAAACAGCTAGATACAGATCGAGCCACGATCTCCGATATCGGGCGTTCTTTGGGAGACAAATGCAAAAAAAACGAAAAAATAAAAATAAATCCTGGGAAAACGGGTCCAAAATGAATAATGTTTGAAGATTACACAATGAGTCCTGCCTCGAATGTCCTGTTTCTCCACAAAACGTGACACTTTCCGACCAAAAAAAACAAGAAAAAACTCGAAGAAACCCCTGAAATCTCATGTATAATATAAGAAAAGCCTCGTTTTGTTCGAACAAACGAAGATTTTGGAAGAATCTTTAGTGCGTGTGTAATACACACTTATGGCTTCCATCAAGCAAGGCCATCTTCAATTCAGACATGTGTTCTCCAATCCTGGCGGAGTCCAAAAAACCGCCGCCGACCCCTCTAAAAGCGCGCTTAAAACGCCGAAAAAAGAATTTCGAGAACTGAGAAGGGGAAGAAGAAAAAAAGCGCGGGTGGCCAACGTTCCGCGATGTGCGAGTTATACGAGAGAGCCAAGACGAGTGGGTCCAATTTCTTCTGTTCTTTTATTTATTTGGGCTCTTTAGAGATGGGGACAAATTATGGCCAAGAAGTCATACATTTTATAGTATCATCGCATAAACCCCACAATAAAGAGTCCGAGATTGATATGAACTTTATAGCTGGCGTAATCTCCGATATAAGGCCCTTAAAAATTATGCCATTAGCCTAAAATAAAATAAAACTGTTTGAGGATTGAAGAACGCCTCCGCCAAACCTTTTCCGTGGCCAACTACCACGCCAACAAAGCCATTTCCCACCCAAGGTAGAGCGCCTACCAATTTTCTGATGAGATTGTTAAAAATAATTTCAAAAAAGTCTAAAATTAATTCGAAGTAAATACATAGTTGCCCCTCTCTTTTTTGCTGCAGCACGTGGGAACAGGTGGCTGAATTTCGAAAGAAAATCCCCCTGAGGGCACGGAAGAAGGGCCGGAACCTGAGGGAAAATGACAGGTCTGGGACCGTTCCTCGACTTCCACGAACATACTTTTAACTTTTCAACTTTTCCGTCTTTTTGTCGAGTTCAAGAAAAAGGGACGCTGACTTGAGGGGAAACGAAAATTTAAAGTGCAGACCAACGATTGCTAGTGTTTGACAAAACGGCCACAAAGGGCGATCTTTTTGGAGAGCATCGAAGTTGTGACAGGATCTGACCTTTGCGTTAAAAAACGATGACTTTTCTAACAGATTCCTTAAGTATTCTAAACAAATTTTGATCTATATAATCTAATAAGACCTTATCGGCGTCTAGACTTACGTGCAAGCAACCCCGATGGACCATTCGATTTTTGACCGGCTTTGTCGAAAAAACGATCGTATTGTTTTAGAGATTTCAAAGCTCATTCCGATTAGAAATCTTAAAACATTTGACTTAAAAACAGATAAACATCCGCTTATGTACTTATCTATGGATTCAATAAAAATATTTTTTGGGAAGACCCCATTCCATGGAATTATTTTTTTGGCCCGCCTTTCTAATTAATGGTCCCTGCTCTCTTTTTATCAATCTTTTATCAGTCAAAGAGAAATTTTTTTCCGAATTTCAAAATTGACCAGCAGGATCCCCGAGAGCTTTCAAGGGAGACCAGATGAAGGGCATGTGATAATGGTGATCTTACACCGTATGTGTTAATTGGGGGAAATTAAAAGTGATGACTTAGATGGGGAAAGTACTGAAAAACGGTTACTATCCCTGCAGCGCTTGAAAATTTGAAGAAATTTGATATCTCTTGAGCTTGCGCAAATTCTCAGGTACATTAAGTTTTGCAACTTTTTTTAAATCTGGCAAAACTTTTCCTATAAATCAGCAAAACCTCAAAGAGAAGGAGCTCAACTGTTCCTTTGCCCTTTTATGGAGCACAGATGATAGAATAAGTGTAAAGTTTCCCCTGGGCGTTACGTTGTTACAATAATATTAACCTCTCAAGTTGCAAAAAAAAGAAAAGAAACTTTTCATGTGACATGGGAGAGGTTAGTCCAACTGTAAAGTCGGCGTACTTCCCTTTAAAACTTTGACTTCTAATCGTGCGTGATGGAGAGAACACAAAAAGAAAGCAAAAGATTATGGGGGATTAGGAAGGACAAAAATGTTTGGATGACATTATAAAAGATTGAATCGTTATGGTCATAACTAAAATTCAGTCCCAGTTTGATATTCTAGAAGGGCAAAGAATAATGGGAAGGATCTTGGGAATCACCCTTCTTTATATTGTAATATCCAAAGACAGGAATTGCTGGACATTGAATCAAAATTCTAAAAATACACGGACGGAAATAAAATTCTTCCGGAGCTGTAGACAAAAGTAACGAAAAAAAGATCCGGACCATTCAAAAACGTTTCTTTTAGTAGTTTTTATCGAGGACTTTACAAAACTCGTGAATGATCAACGGACAGGAAATTCGGAATAAACTCAGTTTGAGACGAATCGGAAAGGAATGAAATTTGCAAATTCAGTACATTGTAAGGAGCGGTCTCATATCAGATCATCTTAAAATTTGGCTGATATAATCAATCCCTGAATTTTTTTGCCTATGCTTAGCAGCTTGAGAAGAGATATACTGCGGTCTCGGAACAACATATGCGACAACTTTTGTGTCACAATATGTGCATTAAAATTTGAGGACACCAAAATATCGGTTTAGTGGAAAAATTAAAGTTTCAAAACTGAAATGTGACTACATAACTCAATTAAAAGACGACTTACAATGAACGCTCCCGATGTGACAGTCAATCAATCTTTGTCATCAATTTTTACACGTCTCTAGACTGTGTGCAATTTCTAAGAACTTGATTAAAACTCTCAAATAAACAATAATTTAATAATCTCTATCGCCGGGGATCCCCTAAATACGTCGTTGAAATCGGGGGTTCCAGCTTACAATAAATGATCAATCAATGAGTGATGAAACCTGTTGATAGATGATGAAAACACGTGCCGAATGACGCAAGTGCATAAATAAAATTGCGCATTTGAACGAGATTTTTTGAACGGAAATTATAGAGAAATTGGAAAACAAAACAGTTGAAGGGTCACTGTTAATGTAAATACAACCCTTTCAATGAAATGGGAAATTACCCGTTGAGATAAGGGAACTGATAAAGGGAATTGATTGTATGTTATAAAGTAGACGAGGTTAGGGGAAAAGGGAGGTTGGTATTGTTGATGGGAAACAAGTGTTATCTTGTGGAAAACCTGAATGATTTTCATTGATCCGTATAGATCGCTGACCTATTATGTTAATGACAATCCCGCCAAAATTTGAAGAGAAGGGTCGCCAAAATTGAATAAAACTTAAAGATAATACCTTTCATTCAACCATTTCAAGTTTGCAATTAAAAGCCAAGGTCGCTTTCTGTATCAAAGGATGGACATTTATGGTTGTTGTGACGTTCCGAGTACATGAACCTCTCCTCAGCTGATAACGATCCTTAGAAAAAAACAGGCTGAGTTTGCAAAGAAAACGCACTTGTTAAGTGTTTTTGTGTCAGTACTCTCAAATTTCTTACAATTTCTCTTATGATCAAGGAGAAAAAGCGAAAAGAATGATATTTTCCGTTTATTAAAAAAAAAAGACAAACAACCAACTATAATAGTAATACATTATTCGAAAGATGAGAGTATATGTACACATCCATTGTTCTGACGTTCGTTCAAACAATATCAGATATTTCCGGCGGCCACTTCTTCCGGCAAGTTCTCTAGCCTCATGCGGAAGAACCCTGCAATGATATCAGATTTGTAATTTACTTCAGTAAGTCTGTTATCTAATTTCTTAGAAACACACTGCAAATGTTTTAATTTTAAGATGTAAATAGATCAATCTCAACATTCAAGTGTAACATTTGCAATTCTACATAACTTAATCCCTTACCGTTCTCTCCCCAATCTCGACCCCACGTATTTGCGTATGTCCAGTATTCAATACCGTTTTCTTCGCCCCATCCAATCAGTTTCGCACAATGGCCATATAACATCTTGGCATCGGGAGAGGTCTTGTTGTAAATACCTGACTTGTAATGCTGGAACTCGTCATAGACGGGGAAACATCCCATAACGGGTCCATTTAGATACACTTCGCGCTTTATTAAGGTCGCGTAATCCACTGAAAATATCAAATCAGGATGAAATAATCAAAAAAAAGTTGCAAAAACTAAAAAAGAGTAAATTGTACAAGCTTTTCTATAACCAAATAAATATCATTAAGAAGACTTACAATCACCAACAATCGCCCTGACCCTCTTCATGTAATCGGGGAAGTACTCGTCAGCATTCGGAATGGGTTTAATCCAATAAGCCTCCCGGGCATGAAGAAGATCCTCCTCGTAAGTCTTCGAATACAGTGGCTGACATTTACGTTCACAGAACTTGTCGTCAATTTGATTTGTGTAGTAGTCTGTGGGACAGGGATTGCCACAACTGGCCGACTTTTCATAGGGTTTGCAGCCTTCAAAACTACCGTATTGACCGCCAGTTACAATCCCATCGGTTTTCCAGTAAGTGAAGGCAAAAAGGGGCCAAGTGGCTCCACCACAGCTAAAATAATGGATGATGTTATTGTAGATGTTAAACGAAAAAAAGCTGAAATATTTTTTCGTAGTAACAACAACTCCTTACGTTCCACAATGAGGACAACACATCAGCAGATCCTTGATGGAGATCTGTGGTTGTTGGGTGTAATTTGTTTGTATACAAATCCGATCAGCAATGGCTGAGGTGGCTGACGCTGCCCAACAAGACCCACAAGAGCCTTGATTCTGAATCCGATGGACTGAAGAGCACAGAGGCCAATTTAAACGAATGTCAAAGCTCTTTGGAATCTGAACATCTTTTCGACCGACAAGGCGAGGAAGATAGGCTAAAGTGTCCCCAAAAACGGCATACTTATTGTCTTTGAAGATGTTGAAGATCTCATTATCTTTCTCTTTATTTTTTTCGTTTGGCATATCCTCTTCTTCATCCATTCCCCGCGCCGCAAATTTGTTGTAAACAGCCTGGAATTAAGATGCGAGTTGGGTACAGAGACTCAAAAATCGAAGTAATCCAACTAAAGTTTAAGGCATATACCTTCCAATCCTTTTGATGATTGGGATTATTAATGTAATTCACCAGTTTCATATGATATTCTTCGTCGTCTCGAGTGTGTGGTCGGTGATTATCCGATAGGGCCTAAAATCAGAACGTAATTATAAAGATCGCGCTTTGCAGAAACCCCAGGAACGTTGAAATCAAACATAGTTGTCGGCTTTTTAATTTTATTTTGATGCTAAGATTTGTAAAAGTCATCTTCAGTTTTCCGATAAAAAATGCGAAAAGAATTAGCAAAAAAAAAATATTTTGGCGCTCTCTCCCCATTTTCCATAGTCTTTTGTCACAAATAACGGCTTTGAAAACAAAAAGTGAAAGTGCCAAGAGATTACCTGTTCAAAATTAGTGAGTCACATTTTATAAAATTGAAGAGCCCAATTTCAGTGACATTTTTCTAATAAAAAATTTTCTTACCGAGGTCAGCCAGGTCTGATAAATGACGCAAAGCACAATGATGATCAACAGCGTCAAACCGAGCACACTGACCTGGAAGACGGTCATTGGAGTGCGGCGACAGACGGTCTTGCGCTTAACGAACTCGCGGGCGGCGGCCACGTGGGAATGGGGCATGTGGACCTTATGACGGACTTGAGTGTGGGCTGGGGTGGTGGTTGGGGACTGGGAGTCGCCGAAGTCGTCGCTGATTATCACTTCGGAGTCGGAGGGCATGGCGCTGCTGAAAGAGCGCGTTTTGAACACATTTTTTAAATCCAATTTCCGTGGTCCCGTTCCTCTTCTCCCCATGCCTCAAGGGCAAATTCAAAAAGCTTCGGGCTTGAAGCAATTCGAGGATTTAAAAAGTCAGGATTCTGGGGATTTACAGCTACTTTTGACTTGCGCTTTTTATGCCGTGAGAAGCAAAATGTCCAAAAAATTTCTTCGTACCAATAACGACGGGAAAAAAATTATAGTGACATTATACATGCTATCGAATAATTACTTTACTGTTTGAAATTATGTCAACTGTGTTTTGTGTTTGCGACAGGAAATATGTAAAAAAAACTTTTTCGACGCTGTGAGAAATGCGATTCAAAAGTTGTTGTACTAGCCCTTTAACCGAAATTTTCTTTTTCGAAATACTCAAGTAAATCGCTTGTAAAACATTCACTTCTTTTCTTATACACTACTTTTTTGAGATCCATCAAAATTACAGTAATCTAAGCCCCAAAAAAGCACTCCTCGTGTCCAAACAAATACTTAAGGATGTCCGAAACACGTTCTATCCATTGAGAATGCAAGACTACGTTTGGATTGCACCCAATCGAACTCTGGTTATATCCGCCCTCTAATAGAATCGGTCTTATCTCCACCCTCGCCGCCGAATAAAGTTTTCCAAAGTGTAAAAAGTGGGCCAGGAACGGGATAAATGGCCAAAATAAAGGCCAATTGGACAATTTACAACTAAAACTGTTTAAAAAGTACTTTGAAACCACAATTTTCGCAATATTTCACGCTTAAGAATGTCACAAAAATTGAATTTACAACCAGCTTAATCGTCTCCAAGAAGATTACAACCACTTTTCGAATTTTTAAATTGTAATTCCCAGCATTTAGACCCTATCTGGGTCTGTAAAATAGTACTAAATGCAAGTCATGGCCATCTATGTTTTGGCAAATTAATCCGCGATATTTGAGCCGCCTAACACGCAAACCAACCTTTTCTGGATATCTCTGGATTATCTTTTTTTGAGGGATTTTATTCATTCATGGATTTCATTTGAAGCTGAAAAAGCGAATTAGATTGAATTACTGCGACATTGTGACGCGCAAAACCTTGGGAAGTTATTCATCTCAGACAAAACGGTTTGCAAAAAAATATTTACTGAAAGGATGGTGTAGTTTCGATACAATATTGCTGAAAATAGATTAAAATTCAAAGTAATTTTAATTTTTAGACATAAAATTACAAAAAATAGGGAAAACGGTCAGAGAAAATGAGGCTGCCGGTCAAGGTTTTTTAGCTATAATAATATCGACGGCCAAATTTCTAACTAAAAATTTTAAAATTCAAAAAAGTTGTGCAAGAATTGAACTCTTCGCCTGGTCAAATCACACCCCTTCCCACAAATTGGTTATCCTCACCCAAAGCATCAAAATCCCAAAATCTCAGGTACAAACTCTCATGTATTTATTGTTTTCTCTCAGCTGTTTGGAAAATATAATATTTGGAACATTTTGATCCTCTTAAAAAAGATTACGTAAAAATCTTTATAAATCAGAAAGTTTATATAGTTTTTTTTGTAAATATTCGAATCAAAACTATTCAGAAACGAGTGGCTAATCTTAGAACGGCTGTCTTTTTGTCTAAATTAATATGCTTAAGGCCTTTTCTTTGCCTCCGCGCGGTTTTCTTGGTCTGAGTGAAGGATAAAGAGGTTTAAAATGAAGAATAATCGAAATTACAGAGGGATTTTTTGAAATAAATTTTTAGAATTTTCATTAATCAAGTAAACGATGCAAAGCTTAAAAGTGTCAACTACTAGAAAGAAAAAAAATCGCTAGTCCATAAAAGCATTAATCTTTGGTCTCCAAATGCAAATATGAGCCTAAAACGGCCAAAATTTCCTTTTTTAGGTCCAAATTTTTCACGCACAAATGCCTCGGGGCAAGTCCAAGCAAAGCTCAAAAATTGAGACGTCGAAGTTCTAGATCCTCCAAACGGAAGAAACGATTTGCTGTTTGGGGTCACGTGAGGGGGCCGATTGGATCCTCAGAAATTGCCAAATGGGGACAAAAAAAAGACTTCAGAGCGGGAAATTCCGGCATGCCAGGGTTTTTGGAGCAAAAAAAGAGAATCGAGGGGTACAAAAATGAATAAATTACAGAATAGAAAATCTGTAATTTATTCATTTATCAACTTTGGTTAAACTTTTTCTTGTAATTTTTTAAAACCGTAATATTATTAAAAAAATGTTTTTAATGCCTTAGAGTAGAGACTGAATATCTCACACTTTCTTGACCATTTTTACATACTCGATTACGTCGTTAATACTACTTAACTACTGTTTTCCCAGATTCGAAATGTCTTTTCCGACTATTTTCAATTATTTATAACCCTTTTTTGCAGTAAAAACGTTTAAAAAAGTTATCCAAAATTTTCCGGGAAATGATTAGTCACCCTGAGCTTATAATTCAAGGCCATATGTCCCAAACTTGAGATTACTGCGAATAATTAATTATTTTTGTTAAACTTTTCATTCCAATTTCCTCTTTAGTAAGACCATAAAATTGAGTTTAAAAAGTGCCGGGAAAGTTTCAATGCCCTCCAGACTTGAAAACAAGACATTCCTGGGCCAGATCAGGCCATCTGCAAACTTTCATAAAGCAAATTGCCGGAGGGTTTTGCGGCCGAAACTCGTAAAAACCCGCAGCCGAAAGTGAAAAGGTCAAGAAATAAAGGTGGAATCTGCTTAGAAATGAGGCTGGGAATGTAGCCATGCATATATATAGATGTTCTCGACAAGAAACGACGTCAATGACATTATCTTAACTTCGTAAGGGGGAAGAAAACGTTGGACTAAAATAAGGTCCAGTAATCAGTTATTCTAGCAGAAAGTGCCTATTATGTCAAGAGTATTCCGTAACTTTGAACATGATGACATGACACCAAGATGATACCTATTTTAAGACAGACAAAAAATATTTTTTCTATGAATTTACTGAGTTATAAATAATTGTACTGCTTGAACGAGTAAACTCTGATGTTTCGGAATAAAAAACAAAAAGCAAATATTGCCCGAAGGCAAATATTTTGGCATGAAAACAAATAAATAATCTTAAGCTACAATAACACAATTTTTGTTGAAAATTAAATAAAAAAATATTTTGGAGCAAATTGAACTCTCAATTGCAAAGAATGAATTACAGTATCCCGCGGATGTTTATAGAGCACTGATGCATATGCGGAGCCCATAAACGGAGCATATTCAATGCAACAAAAGTAAATTGGAGTTCCAGGAAAGTGCGGCCAGGAGAATAATGGCCATAAACGGGAGCAGACAACAACAGATGAGGGTCTATTCAGCCCGAAAATGGCCTCAGACTACTTTCTATGTATTGATTTTGCAGTAAAATCTCCATAAGATTACGTATTCATTAATTATTCAAATTTATTTCAAAATTGACAAAAACCCCTGAAGCAAAAAAAATAAAAAACCGGAACAGCACGACCTGGAGACGGAGGACGGAGTCTGCGCCCTCTCTCCCGTCTCCAGACCCTCAGGGCATTTGAGAAAAAAAGTTTTTTATTTCCGCGCGGATTTCGAGAAAAAGGCCCATAAAAGGAGATAAATAAAAAGGGCCGTGACTACTCACAAGTTTATATTAAAATGGCCTCAGGGAAAACTCAAAAATTAAGGAAAAAGAAGGGGTCTGGCATTCAAAATAAAGAAAAATTTGAGGAAAATGGAGGAGAAAGGAATAAATTCTGCAAGTATAATATATTCTATACATGCCCTGAGGGGAAATGGGAATTGGAAGCGAATGAGTAGAGAAGATAAGTAAAATTGGATAAAAATTCGGGTTAAAATAAGGAAAATATAAATCTGAGCTCATTTCTCTCCCAGCTCAACCCCATTATTAAACCAAGCCCTTGGCCAAATTTTTTTCAGCGATCGATTGATAACGACTATTTTTTATTGTCTTTCGTTGGCCACAAACTTTTTCCATCTGCAAATGGATTGAAGACAGACATTACGGTGAGTAGGGAGAAGAATTTCAACCATTGGACCTCATTTCGGAGGGTTTATATAACCTTATTCATGGTGTAATCATAGGAAAGAGTAATTGCCATTTTGAAAAATACGTAAGAGATGCCCGGAAATTAAATAAACATAGAGAAAAAAAGAGGAAATAGGAATTTTATGAATAAAACACTAATAATATCTATTGTTTTTTGTCACGCAACGCCGTTTCCATGTGCAAGGAAAGTAATCTCGGGTTTAAAATTGCAGCCAGAATTGGCAAATTCATAAGCCAAAAAGTCAGAGATCAAAAGAAGGGATACGTGTCCCACTAAGAGAAATCTAGTTTGGAAGTTGCCCAAAATTTTGTTTTTTTCCGATTTCGTGGATAGTTAGCACTTTTTCCGACCGTCTTTCCACATTTTCCATAGTCTCTCCGCTTGCAAAATTAATTCAATATCTTGGCTAAAGCACAAGCTAAAATTTTGGGCCTTGAAATCCGCATCATATAACAAAAAAGTCGCTTGTAAAATACGATCAAGGTGGTACAAGTTAGAAATTTGAAGCCATAATATCTCGGTTCCCCAAACTTCGGAAATCTCGCTTCAAAGTAATTAAAAGGTCATCACTCAGTCGGAAGACCTGGCCGAGTGGGGACAAATGTCCCTTTTAAATTCTCTGACCAAGACGAAATGGAACAGTTTTGTGTGAGAAAATGAGTAAAAAGTACGAAAAGGCGGGGGTGAAGAGATCAAATGACAACCGACAAGGATAACATACACGGATAATAAATAATGATTTGACATTCAAATCATTATTTTGATATCCGACATCACGTAAAATACAAAATTTCAAAGATAAACTATATAATTTACTGTAAAAACCCAAATAATCATCTACTTTTTAACCGGCTTCTTTTCTTCTTTCTTTTCTTCTTTCTTGTCTTCTTTCTTTTCATCTTTTTCTTCTTTTTTCTCTTCTTTCTTGTCGTCTTTCTCTTCCATTTTCTCCTCTTTCTTTTTGTCTTTCTCCTCTTTCTTCATTTCAATGTCCACTTCCTTTGCTCCTTTCTTTTCTTCTTCTTTCTTTTCCATTTTTTCCTCTTTCTTCTCTTCCCTTTTCTCTTCTTCTTTTTTTTTGTCTTCTTTTGGTTTCTCCTTTGGTGGACCCTTCGGTGGGGCCTTCTCTGGACCTAAAACCCCATATTTTAGACATAAATTATATTGTACTCGACACCAAATAATCCTAAATAAAAAATTATCTCACCTCCCGGCTGTTGCATCAAAGATTGCGGGATCGTGCCTCCAGGGCCCTTTTCTCCCACCTTCCATTCAGATCCATCGGCTTTTTGGAAGACACAGAGCAGTCTTTTAACTCCATCGGGCTTCACATTTGCAGTCCAAACTGCTCTTGGAAGTTTGCTCTTATCTTCTGAGGCCATATGATAAATAGCAAAGAAGTGACGATTAGCAGGGGCAATCTCCTTGACAACACTGGTCAGTCTGACCTTGATTGACTCCTTGTCATCAACAAATCCGAGGGGAGGGCGGACTCTGAACACTTCATTCGAGGTACACTTCACCTGAAACAAGTTCATAGTCAAATCAAAATAAATTTAAACCGTAAGAGGTGTCCAAATTGGCGTAATGCTTAGAAAATCATGTTCCTTACTTTGTATGCCTGTCTTTTACCAGTATTATTGGTAATAATCCATTCGTAATGAACAGCTTCAGACAGAATTTTATCACTTTTGAAAATGACAGGCCCCTCTGGCTCGATCTTCAGCTTAAATTCGGGTTCTCCAGGCTTGTTCGGGAGAGGACCTAAGAGAGTAAGAAGAAATCAAACAACTTGACCAACCTCCCTCCTTGTTCTCGGCTTTGACTTCATCTGGTTTCTTTTCATCCGGCTTCTTTTCCTCCTTCTTTGCCTCTGGCCTCCTCATTTTACCTGAGGTGAAATGAAGATTCGGACTGATTGGTCACCTCAGGTGATGAAAACTGAAAACGAGTAGAGAGAATATCTAATTTTTTATTACATTGGCTATCTACTACGATATAATTACCTTCCCAAAAATTCAAGGGATATTGAACTTCAAGATATACCGAGGTCAGGACCAAACTCAACGGGCGATGACAGGGTCGACCTGCTGATATCGCGAAACCACGGCTATACGCACAACCGATCACAGCGACAGAATGAATTTGACCGAGAGTGGGCGGCCGAGAGCTCCGAAAATACAAAAAAATTTATGATTCTCGGACATTCTCATGGTTTCGAAGGTAAATTAGTCGAATTACTCTTTGCATTTGTAAAACACTTTCACAAGAACGACGAGTTTTTGTTCTCAAATCCTGGTCTTTCTACGATCCGTCGGGCGCAAAACGCCGAAAAACTGCAGTTTGCAAGCAGACCTCACGCAGAAATCGGCCAATTCTAAGCTACAGGTTGGATTGTCCCTTCAGGGCTTTCCGAGCTCATCCATTTTTTTCTCCACCTGTTCCTTTAATCTCTACCATACGCAATTTTGCTTTCCAAAGAAATAAGATGGAAGGCGACGAAATCACTCGAAAACTTTTGAGAAAAACGATATCTCCACTTCATGTAAGTTATCGACTATTTTAGATGGCTTTTAAGGTAGATTGAATACGTACTTTTTCGAAAATTTGTTACCTAATTTTGGGGAACATTTTTATGACAAGGGGATTATTTTTGATAATTTTTGTATTTTTTAGGATCCCTGCGTCTTACATCGCAAACTTGAGTACCCAATTCCGAAGATTTCAAAGTCCATGGCAGTTCTTCGGATTCCACGGTCATGTAGAACAAACCAGGCAATCTCTTCTACTTTTTCATTATTCTGTCCAACTTTTAGGATTTTAACCATAGTAATAGAAAGAAGAATTGAGCGATTTTGATTGATTTTTCTGTATTTCAATCTGTTTCGGGGTTAATTTGAACAATGATAGCTGTAATAATGTTTTTTATTTTTCAGACACCACGATCAGGAGGTGCAGTCGAAGATGGCCGCTTGGGAAGTCTAAGGGGTTCAAGCCCACCTGGAGAGGCGAAAACTATGGGTTTGGAAACCAACCTCGAGAGTGAAATAGACAAATCAAATCAGGTGTCTTTGTCTCTATAGCTCAATGTTTTTAGAAGAAATTACATCGAAGATTTGCAAATACCACAACGTCCGTCTCGAGCGAAGGCTCAAAGCTCCCCAAGGGCCTCCAGGTTAGCCTCAAAAAAATCTTCAAATATGGTACGAAGACAACCAACGATTTTGTGCGAAGATTCTCTGTGGAAGCTGCTGAAAGTCTGCAAAGCATGCAGGAGTTGTCTGGAGAACGAACAAAGTCCATCAAAGGAAAATGTTCAACTACTGGGGGCAGCAGAAGTAATGAATCAAAGGAATCACAACTTCATATCCATCAATCCTATTCTTCTGCCACTGAAACACCACAAATCTCATCAGATCCGGTTAAATCGATTGGTTTTTCCGCTTCGAAGCCGACTTCCAGATCCCATTCTCTCGGTGTCGCTGCCACATTGCGTATATTGGATGAGGACATTCCCCGAGAATCTTTTATAGAAACTGATGAAGAAGACAACGTCTTCACATCAGACGCAGAGATGTTCATCCCAAAGCAGTCTCAACGATCGCGTGTGGTGGGTGAATTTATAGTGTACTTGTTAGCTGTCTCAAGTTTTGATGGTTGTAATGGCAATTTTATCTTGAACTGTATTGCACAAAATATCAGTGTGTATTCTGCCTAATATTGCGCAATTTTATGCTCTCTCTTCATGGAGATTTTTTCCTTTCTTTTCTCTGCTTACACAAGAATTGTCTATAGGGCTAACAGACAAGAAATCTGGGGTTTCTCGAGTCCGAAAAATATATTTTAATAACCATGTTTAACTCCAGCCTGTTCCGTTGACAAAGCGAGTGGAAAGCTCAAGCGGAGACGATACTTCGTCAATCAAAAACCCACCAAAGAAAGGGAAGACAAAAGAAAGATCCAGAGGAAGAAAAACTCGACGCGACCTATTGGACAATTCCAAGAAGATCCGAAGTAAATCAAAAGGATATGTGCTCAACTTTGACGAAATCAAGGACAAGCTTTCCTTGAGAGAAATCAAGTCGGAAAAGGAAGAAACGACCGTCTTGGACACCAGCGGAGAAGGTCAAATTGCGCTTTGGAAAGAAGAAGATTTGGACGCATCCGGAAGGACCTCTGAAGATCTCGAAGAGCCATCTTTGCATTCTCTAAGTTATACGTTAGATGAAGTTGCGCTCGATGAAGGTTTGGGGGAATTACTCCCAAAAAAAGTGTTATGGTTTGGCACAGACTTCCCAGATAGAAGCCTAAATGTTACTTCCTTGACTCCCAGGCCAGCCAGATTGACCGTAAAACGACTGGGAGTAACTCCGGTGAGTTTTTTTTTATGTTCATGTTTCGTGCGATGGTGGGCTCGTTGTCGGTACAACGCCAAAATGTTTCATATTTTTACCTACGGACTGATACGGATTTCAGGTTTTACTTTAGATCTGTTGCGTTTTATTGATAAATTGTGATATGTATTTATTGATTTTCCAGGCTTTTTGCAATCACGATGTCACATTTTGGACAAGTATGGATATAGAGGGCAACATCTTGGTGCATTGCTCGCGAGAAGAAAACGAAATTTTTCGCTTATTGCTGAATGAAGAGACCGTGAAGAAATATGGAGTCAAATCGAGAACCTTCACGATGTTCTTCACAGCTGCGAACGAAGGAGAACAGAGTGTTCAAGTGGACATAAAATTGATGGACAAACAAAGCTTTGACAATTCAGTCTGGACAATCGATAATGTAAGTTGATTTGAAGCGATTAATCCGCTTGTTTTTTAGCTGTGTAGACAAAAGAAGTTCAAGATCGAGAGAGGAGGGCGATGTCAATAATAGCGATTTAAGGAAATAATGGATTTTTTATCATTTTTTGAAATAAATGATTTGCATGAAGTGGTCTTTTTAGTTTTTTTTTTTTCTCGCATTTGGTTGCATATTTGATCCGAAATTGGCGGAAATGTCTTCAGGTCCGGCTAAAGATGCGAGTTGTCTGATCCCTCCGTCTCCCACCGCCAATCACGGTGCCACAAAAAGGCAAAATGTAGTGAGCACCCTGATTGAACCACCCCCGGGAACTCTCGTACCCGGCGTGGCATCGTCGGTAGTTAGAAGAAAGAGTGGAATCGGCAAAAACAACTTGTTCACTCGAGACGAGGCTCCCAAAAAGAAGCTTTCTATCAAACATAGGTAATATTTGGCGTGAATTTTTATTTGTTTTAGTATCAACAACACCGAAGGATCAATTCGGACGATCACGGCGGTTTGTGATGTGACCCAGGAATCGAAAAGGCTGAGACAATCCGCAAAGACCTTTCTCAGAAGAAAGGATGGACAAAAGGTTGCAAAAGGAAGCACGAGGAAGAAGAATAGTGTAATTCAGGAGCCATCAATAACTGTGGATCAGACTATGAAGTCGTCTGTAAGTAATAATACTCTTGTTGTTCTATAAATTTAGATTGAATCGGTAAAGAAATTAAAATCTGACGAAGAGGAAGGAAAGTCAGAGAAGAGCAAAGCCCTCAGCAAACCGATCGGAGCCACTACATCAAGTTGCATAACTGAGGATAAAGTCATCGAAAACTTTGATATCGCCGCGTTTTTGGATCGACATTACGCGAAGATTGAACCAGGCGTAAGATGACTGTTTTCTGAGATTTTTCTGGTTTGAGCACTCATTCGTGATTCCATAATTATGGCATCTTTCTTCTATAGCTTTTCGTTTATTTTTAGGTACATCGATTCACATATACACCTTCGGAAATTCGAACTATCTGCACCAAGGCCATGGATCTTTTGACTCCCGAATGCACGTTAATCGACGTCCGCGCGGGTCTTTACGTCTGCGGGGACATCCACGGCCAATTTAATGATCTGATCAACATGTTCATTTTGCTTGGACGACCACCCAGTACTCGTTACTGCTTTCTTGGCGATTATGTGGATCGAGGAGGGATGTCCTTAGAGTGCATTATGCTGTTATTGGCCTATAAGGTTAGGACTTTCTTGGGGTTTGAATTGGTTTTTAGGTTTTATACCCAAAACACGTGTATCTTCTTCGAGGGAATCACGAATGCGGAAGAGTAAACAAGAAGTACGGATTTATGGAGGAATTGGAGCAGGTATTTGGATTACCTTATGCGAGGACTTGTTGGGAAATATTTCAAGTGAGAGTTTACGTATATTTTTTATACATTAGCTTTGACTCTGAATTATTTACGAAGATTACTTTTTCATTTCAGCGAGTATTCAACGTCCTTCCAGCTGGTGCTCTGATTGAGAAGAAGATTATTTGCATGCATGGAGGTCTGTCTCCTTTAATGTATAGTTTAGAAGAGATCAAAAAGGAAGGTAAACCGATCAGAAACCCTTCCAAGGTAATTTTTTATCACAAATATCAGTTCTCTTCAGGGCATCATCAACGATATGCTTTGGGCAGACCCTCAACATGACATAAATTTCTGGAGAACCAGTACGAGAGGGTCTGGATTTTGTTTCGGAGATCGTGTAAGGAAGTATAAGATGGGGTTATTAGAATATTTTTAGGTAATTGATGAACTGTTGAATGTCAATAAGTTGGAACTGATCTTGAGAGCTCATCAGCTATGTATGGATGGATTCTGGTTCTTCAACAATCGCAAATTGGTGACCATTTTTTCGGCCCCGTCCTACGGTAACACGTTTAAAAATGCTTCCGCTGCTCTCAGAATAGATAAGGATCTCAAATGCGGGATGGTGGCTTTTATTCCTGATTCGGTGAGTATGTCGGAGATTAGGAATTGTTATTAATATTATAGTAGATATATGATTTTATCAAGCGGGTGATCTATGCACAATATTATAATTGCAGCCTGATGTGAAAGTAATGGTTCAAACCCGCCAAACCCTGTTTGAAGCGCCTCCGCCCGACCCGGAAGATTCTACCGCCGCCCCCATCCCTACGCCTCTCCCCCAATCTTGCACTTGATTGCACTTACTATACACAAGCTGGCGTTTGATCCAATAAAAACATTCTTTTTTTTGTTTTCAGCCGAGATTATCCTGCGAAACGTAGGCAGAGTAATAATAACGCTATATAACTCGACCAGTCTCTCCCCTCAGGCTCTCGTTAAAATGCTCTGAAGTTATTTATTCGACATGATCGCCTCTAATCTCTTATGTTCATTTGTACTGGTAACTGTGTTCCATTCCACGGGTAAGATCTCATCTTTGTTGGCTAAGATCTTTTAGAATCCTGCTCTTCGGCTCTCAGGTTGGCCCAACTCAGATCGAATCAACTGGTCGGCCAAGAAGATGAGAGTGAAATTACGAGTAGAGCGACAAGGCTATCATTACCAAATTCAAATAATTTTATGCAAAACGAGGATGCACCAGTTACGAATGTAAATAGGAACGCCTTAGCAGATCCGGAGGATCAATCCACATTGAATTGCACTAGTTTTGGAATAGAATGCGCATGGAAAACTAGTGATAACAGCTCTTTGCCATGGTATCAGAGTGAACTCCCGATCGAAAAAATTGTTTTACAAGTCGCCACTGGCACTAGTATTCCTCCAAGTAAGTAAAACGTTTTAAAATGTATTGAGAATCAAAGATTTTTTTCATTTACAAATAGTTTGGTGCTGCGTTTTCATGATATGAAAAATATTGCTTTAGATGGATCGTATGCCATAGCGTTAACGGAAGATCCTTTAGACCCGAAGGCAAGGGCTGTTTTGGAGAGTTCCGTGATTCCGTGCCAAGAAGGAACCGGGCATTTGTTGATGAAGTAAGTTAATTTTTTTGTTTTTTCATTTATCAACGATCATGCTCGTGTAGCAGAACAGTGTTCAAGAAGGAAGCCGTATTTTTTTAGTTTTTGCGTGGGTGATATATTCTGATTTCTGTGGGCCAAATCTGTTTCTTAAAATATTAGTTCGAGGGTTAAGGAGCAGGGTTGTGCCGCCCGTCAACTTGACGGTCTGTCACGGTTTCAAATTGCCGTCATTTTGATTGTCAAATTGAATTTTTTTGGAAAATTTTTAGAATTTTTCCAAAAAATCGTGAATTTTTTCTGCAACAAAATTTTCACGCCAAAAATTGTTGGAATTTACTGCGAGAAGCGTCCAGTTTTACTGACTCAATGCATCAATGAGAATTTGGATGATAGTGACAGCGAGAACGAGGGCGAAGATGATGCGAAAATGGGTCTACTAAACTCTTTTCGTTGTTATATGCTGTTGTTTTAATTTTTACATGGGCTGTTTGAAGGCCCTATACTTCCTTGAACAATGTTTTTTTATTATTAGACAGCTTCAAACCGAAAGGACGGCAATTTGACGTCATTTTGAAAAATTCTGTCAAAATCACAACCTTAGTTACGAGGCAGCTAAGATACTCGCTCGATTTTTGTAAATAAGAAACTAAATATAAAAATGAGGAGACGGGCAGAGAAAAATAATTTTTTTGGAACCTTACGAAATTCGAAAGATAATAATTCATGTTTTAAGAAAACATGAATTACATATTATGTTTTATGTACGATCAGGTGATTTGAATGTAAAATTATTTAATTTCATTTCTAGTTATTGGAGTTCCTCTTTGGTGAAGGTTAATTTCTGCACGATGATACTGGGAGACAGCAGCTTCTATTTCTGCACGACGATGTTATCCGAGAGTGAGCCAGGACCCGTCTATTTATCAATCCCAGATCACAACGGAAGACCGTTTAAGGTAATGTTTATTTAGTTTTTCGTAACTTTTTCTCAATAACTGATATCGTATTTTAGATGTACATAATCGCTGATAACTTTGTCTACACTAGTCTCGATTATTCTGGAGGCTTTGTGATAGTAGATGACATCAGTTATGTCGGGACTTCTTGCAGCGAAAGCCCGCAACTTTTACAAACAAGTACAACAACCAATACTCAGATCACTATTCCATCTGCCATTTTACTACGCACAACTTCAAATACAGGTTCGACATAACACTGTAGAAATCTAACACTACTAATCTAAATTTATTTTGTAATATTATGTATAAGTTTAATTACTAATAACCTACTAATGTTGTAACGTATTCATTATTGTTCAATCTAACTGTTACTAATTTATTTGAAGGAATAAACTTTCAACGACCAGGGAATACGGTCGATTCTACGGTATACCAAGCGATTTCTCAGGAAGGAACGACGAGATTACAAGAAGAAATCTTGAACAGTAGTAAAAATTACAGTAATGATGAGAGAACTTTGTTTCCAACAATGAGCTTGGAGGAGCTTACAACTACTTTGGAGGAAGGTTTGAGTACTGTAACATCCGAAGAAACGACTAATTTTGAGATTACTATTGTGGAATCTACTACAATCTCGGCCGAACCTCTTATATTTGAAAATCAAGAAGAAAACAGCGAAAGCGCAGTAGATCAAGTTGAAACAGGCACCCTGGAAGACGAAGAAACTTCTGAGATTACTGTAACAGACGAAGAAATTTCAACATTCTCCCCATCTCTCATTTTCATTTTACCGTGGGATGTAACGTCGAAACGGCCGAAAACAAAAAAGACGAATGAACAGTCAGATAATCCGGAAGATCCGCTCTCAACCCTTCAGACAATCGAGACTAAAAAAGAGCCATTTACCCAGAACTACCCATTCTTCACTGGACGGGCAACGGATCAGACTGAAGAAGAGGAACTGGACACTCCCAGTATAGTTGACGAAGAGTTGTTCACAAAAAGAGTACCCACCGTTCCGTTTTATCAGCATCTGTTTAATGGGAGCTCAACGGAAAGTACGTATTGAAACTTTGTTACGTTGTATCAACTGATTTATATATATCCCTATATTTTAGGAAGTGTAATATCATCATCAAACGCTTTCCAATCGACAACATCAGTACCATACTGGTATCAGTTTACCCCTTCAATGTCTGCGTTTCAGTTTCGACCTAATGATCCAATAAATGACTACAGTTTACTGCCGATGACGTCATCGACAAATGGCATATTAAATCCGTATTTTTCGTCAACTCCGACCAATATGTTTAGTCAACAACCTCAACCTCCTTCGGTACCATACCCTAGAGCTCAGTTTCCATTTTCTCATCAACAGACTACAGTAACCCCTTTCTTTCCATGGTTAACATCATCAGCCCCTATGACTTTGTTTCCTGGCCAAAATCTCAACTTTTTCACAACTCCAACACCAGTAGCAACAACATTGTGGACGTTGTTCCCGAATCAGCCTACAGTTACATTTCCAACCCCATTTTCGATACTTCCGGACACCAGGAGAATATTAATTGAGGATGATCCCCGAGGGAACCATTGATATTGAAAGGAAATTCCGAGGTTATTATTCAAATTTATGGACTCTAGTCTCCATTGTAATACTTTTTATTACAGACTGACCTCTTTTTGTGATCTATAGGTCAATTTAGTTGGATCTGAGGTCAAAAATTACATTGTCCATGATGAATATGACCAAAGGGGTGTTTAATTTCGACTTTCTCCCGGTGAAGGAAATGATCGAGTACTTTGAAATTGTAAATACTTGTTTGGTTCTGCAGTTTGTACATTCTGTTTGAATAAATTACCAAAGATCTCCTTCGAATCACCTCTTTTTCGGATTAAATTGTCCAATTGTAATCTTCAAACGTTAGCTTTATAAACCGCAATATCCTCCTGAATGTTTCGGTTCTACCGGTTTGCTCGGCGCCATAATTAAAGTTTTTACTCGGGCGGATCGCGGTAATTACTCTGCTTTTATTCATTGTATAGTCTTCGGAAGTTTTGAGGTTTCTCCCGGAGGTTTGACGGTGATTCTGGAGGGTTCAGATGGGGTGTAAGTGAGTTTGTAATGTGAGAGAAGGTCAAGTCGACATTACAATAAGAGGTTATACACTCAAGGTCCATCTTTCAAAATTGATTCAGATTTTATCTGATTGCGAGAACTATGGGAACACTGCAATGCTTGAAAGTCTTACCTCTCGGAAACTATAATATAACAAACGAGGAGGGTCGGTCAAAGAAAAAACCTTCTTTTGGCTGATACGTATATATACACTTCGTATTATTCAAGCTCCCATCGCTCGAAATGTTCAGTTATTCCATCATTACTCATTTTTAGCTCTAAATTTGTATCAGATCCACTGCCCTTCCTCCCTCTTTTTACAATATTCTCCCATCCATGGCATGTTTCATATTTCGTCTTCTTGCAGCCTCGGGGCATTTATTGTGGATGTTTAAAGTCGTTCGGATTTGGTTCGGAAATCGGCTTGACAATGGCGCGGATACTTGTGTTCGCCCTCCACTTGGGTGTGAACTCGCTTTCCCTTCCTTTCTCCCCCTTTCCGCCGGTTTCCGGTCACTCATTCAACGATCCGATGGACCCAAACAAGGGCTGCAATTTTTCAAAAAAAAGAGAGGGTTCCCGGGACAGCCTATAATTGGTAGCGCCGCCAATCAGAGAGACGAAGAATCGGGCCATAAAAAGTTGAGGGTTTATGAACTCGGATTATTCGGGCTACTGTTTGGGGTAGGGAAGGTCAGGCCTTTGTTTGCGGGCAGTTCTGGATGTGTGGGGTCATTCTTTCGGCTATTAAAGTTAGGACTTTTTGGCAATTAATACATTAGGACTGGTCTGGTCCTTATTTTAAAATTGGGTTCGGTTTTTTGGGATCCACAATTTTTGGTTTCCAGAAATTGTTGGAAGTGAAAACCCAGATTTGCTTGAGGTTTTATAATTGTATTACATTTTGACTTTGCAAAATAAGGCGAAATTCTCAGACAAAAATGTTTTCTGCGTTTTTTTGCGAATTTTACGTGGAAATATGTAATTTTTGTAACATTTAAATCTTAAATCTCGGCGGACATGAGTAAGGAAATTGGATTTCGTCATTCTTGCTCCGCGCGTAACACTTGACTCATTCCCTCCTTGATCCCAAAATCTGATCAAATCATGCCATAGCCCAGATCTTCCTTTCCAAAAAACGATTATTCCCTTGGCTGATTCTGAAAAGATTATTCTTTTCTTCCACATCTCTCAGTACAATTCCTTTTCGCAGATCGCGATTCTGTTTATCCTCACAAAGTCAGAGGGCGATATTGTTAATCCAAGATTATCGTCCCGCATTCCCTCAACCTTAAAGAAATTCAGGGTCAGCCGAGGGCGATGTAAATAGGGATGCCTGCGGTCGGGGGAGAGTCATTACCGTTCCGAGAAGTCCTTCGAAATCCCTTCCTCCTTTTGTGGTGTTTTTTTGGGAATATAAAAAATAATTATTTTCCGCCCAGCACTTTCCGCGCGGATTACCGGAATCACTCCTTAGGGTCTCTTCATGAAGAAGAAAGTTTTTTGATCCAATTCGCGCATTTTTTGGGCATTGAGATACTTATTCTGGAAGGTTAAAGAGGAAAAAGGGAGGCCGGATGTGAAAATATCCGGAATTTTATGGATTTGTGGGAGCTTTGAAGGCCGTAGGGGATCATGTTTAAGTGGGTATGGCAAAGTCGGATCACAATTGAAAGCTTGAACTTTAAAGAGTACCAGATTGTGACGATTCTTTAAGATACGCCAGAATAATTTTCTGTTTCTAAATTTATGTGGGAATGGGCGCTCAAACCGCGTTAAGTAGATCTTGATCGAATCTTTCATATATGATCTACATAGGCCGCGTATCAATTATTCACAATTTTAACGCGCATTTTGCAAGCGCAGCTAAAATATTCAACGATTTTTTGAAATGACAGAGACCACGCAAAATGAGGAGAGCCGGTTTGAGAAAAAATGTGAATAGCTGTTTCCTTTATTTATTTTGCAAAGGAAGAAATTTGTTTTTCATTTTCATTGTAGACTATATCTCCCATGAAGCGTATTTTTTCAAATCAAAAATCGCAAAAAAGGTGTAACTTTTTGCCACCTTCCAACCAAGAAATGTTGGCGATTTCTGCAGAGGCCTAGCCAGGAACTTTCTATTTCTAAATATATATTTACATAGAGCCCCATAGAATCATCCCGCGATTTCTTTACAGTTATTTTTCCATTTTTTCTTCCAAATTAAAACATTGCAATTTGCAGAACCTCACCCTTCTTGATGTTGGATATTCGATGGTGGATCGTGTAACCCTCTTCTTGTATTTACTTTTGTTCCTCACATTTTGTTCTGCAGAGAACCCTAAAATACAAAGTAAGTCTAATTCAAACGTTTCTTATTATATTATTTGTTTTCTTTTGATGACTAAAGTAACATCATATTTTCAGTAATTCCCAAGTGTGATTATGACAAAGTGCTGGTCCAGATAGTTTTTGCCAAAGAATATCAGCCCGATGGGCAGTTTTTTGATTGGATTATAGTTGGAGAGACCGGGAAAAGTGAGTGTCGGCGGAAGGGAAATGGAGAACTGAAATACGTCGTCGAATTATCGGTCGTCGCTGATACTTGTGGCACTAAATTGGTAAGATTTGTGAAAAAGTTTGGCAAATTTAAGATTAAACACGCAATAATATTGGCACTTTTGGGCAATTCCAGGAGTTTTATCGTTTCTAAAATACGGTTTTTATAACATATTTTTCAACCCTCGTACGTACGTATATTTTAGACGACAAATGGTATTTTCCAAAACTCGATCCGCGTCGCTCAATTCCCAGGTCTCATTCTCCAAGATGACTCCAATTTTACATTCAGATGTGTCCTCGGATTGCCGGAGGTCGAGGAATTTAAATTGCCTCAGGTCAATCCCACTTTTGATGTCAAGAAAAAGTAAGTTTATTGTTGAATCTAACATAAATTCTTTTTCTCTGTTCGTCTCTACTAACTTATCACAATCTCCCGTCGACAAAATCGTTAAATCTCTCTGCAAATCATTGGAAATTGCGTATGTTGCCGGGAAGAACAAGAAATTAAAGGAACTCTTGCGGTATTTCCCCTCGAGAACTTTGATTTTTTTATTTTGTATATATGTAGTCATGATCAGTATATTTTAACAATTTTTTTTTCTTTTTTGAATCAATTGTTTTTTAGCCTCATAACCGATGTGAACGCTTCCCCGGCCATTCCCGCCGATCCCATTCGTCCCTCCATCTTCGATCCCATCTCTAATCCCTCAGAAAATCATAACTCCCTCTTCAATAACAACCCCCCTGTAAATACAAATCCCTCTGTTGATGTGGACGTTGAGGACAGTCATCAGGCCAAAATGGCAAAGGCCTCCAACAATTTATTGGGCATTCTTCTTATCGCATTTGTCATCCTGATTGTTACAGTATTCCTTCTGATACTGTATGTTTGCTTAAAACAATATCAAGCGAAGAAGCGAAGCGATGGGGGTAGACTGAACATGGACACGGCTACTCCTACTACTGCTTCTCCGGGTAATTAGATCACATTTCCTTGTTATTTTTTTGTTTTTGGAATACGGTGGATTACGAGTTTATTTACCTTATAATGATGATGATATTTGGCTAATTTCGTAATTTTAGGAGTGACAAATCAAGACGAAGATGGTCCTTGGTGGAGTGCCAAGTCTTCAGGACACGCTAGTTACTTGCTTGGCCCTAACTTCCGACAGAACAAAGTTTTTGAGTGAGTTTATTCAATTTTGGTATCAAAATATCAACGATAATATATGTAATTGATGACATTTTTACGTCAAAAACAGTGCAAAACCCTTGTTCCCGCCAAATTAACGGTCAACAAAGTCACGATCACGATTTGCGATCGCAATTTACGCCGATGTTAGCGACACAACAAAAACTTTCATCCAGAAATGGCTTCCCGAACCAAAATAATTACTATAATTACTGCCCTTTAAAGGTCGAACAAGCGGATTCCAGCGCCTCGACCCGAGCCCTCACATCCCAGGGTACCGTCCACCTATGCCGAGGATGAAACGGAGAGAGCGATAGATGTTTTGGGCCTACCGGGACATCGGCCGAACGAAGTTTTTAGTGAGGCCTTCAGAAGAAATGGAAATAATAGTGCGGCGACTAGTCAAGTGGATGAAACTGATACTTTGAGGACACCTCAGAGTTATGCAGAGTGGAGAGAAAAAGTTTTAAGGTACCAAAATTTGGTATTAATAACTATCAGAATATCGATTTTTTTAGATTATGTCATCAAAAGTCAACTATTATATAATTTCAGAGGCAAAACTGGTAATAAATCTCAAGAAACAATAGATAGGAAGAGAGATGAGGAGGAGAATGAGTTGGCTGAAGGATGCTTAACGCCAGTCCGGTCAATAACTGAAATTTATCGATCGGCCGAGACCAGGTTACAAAAATTAATGGCAAATCAAGGTGGAGATAATCGATCTGAGAGCTCGATAGAAGGTAGACCATTGAGAGTTAGGACAAATCTTGAATTTTATTGCCTGTGAAAATTAATGGTGATCTATTTTTAGGTGAATATTCCATTCCAATCCAACAAATGCCAATGGATAAAAAATCAGCCGATCTCCTAGGTCATTCTGTTGATCAGATCCGAGGATTTGGGGCAAGGAAGTTGACTGAACAAGAAATTTGTAAGTCAAATTTGGCGGAGTTTACTTGCTTTGATATGATTTTTACGTTAATTTGATTTGTTTACTAATGACATTACACTTCAGCCAGATGGCGTCAATTAATAACCACAGATACTCAATTACAAACCCATGTGATGAATGCCAAGTCCCTTGAAGACCTGAGGGCAATCAGCGAGCTGGCTGATTATCGATTGTTCTTCACTCGGACCAAGTGGACCCAGATTATGGATTGCGTATATGACACATTAAAAGAGCCCGATAAAGCGACAATAAACAGGACTCTGAGGAAGAAGAGTGCGGCCGAAAACGATGGGGAACGGCCCAAACCCGTGTATCATCGGACCTTGAATCATTGGTGAGGAATGATCTTCCCATCTCATCATAAATTATACATGATGCATACGATAAATTTGACCTTAAAATATTAAACATCAAGTATAATGAGCCCTCGATTTCCTGTACAAACCCCTTTGCCATTCGTTTATCAACTGTTATTTGCATAATCTTCCTTCAATTTGTTTGTAAATAATATTAGAGAAAGTAAATATTATTCCAGACATCACAATTATTAAATAGATCATTTTTATTAATTTTGATAGTCACATAGAAATCGGGGAATGTTGTGCAATTTCCAACCATTTTTTGTCATAATATTACTGTAAGATCACAATCTAATCGAGCAAACCAGATTTCTGTAAAACTTTGGTTTGTTTTTTGCTGACAAAGATTGACTTGTCATCATGCTACGAAAAGTGGTCATTTTCCCCGATAAAAAACTGGGTTTTCCTTTGATCAGAGATCACTTTAGAGTACACTCATCATAATAGATATTGTAAATTCGAACAGTTTTTTACCTAAAAAGTAACATTATTTAAGCTCACCTAGTATAATATAATCGACTCTTGCTGAACAAGCACTCCAAAGTTCTTTGAACCCGAGATAAAGAGCTCAAAAAAATGCGAGAGATCCTCTCTTTTCTGCAGCCCCGATCTCCTCTGTCCATCATTTGTCGCGACTTTTCTTTCCTTGGCAAAAGTCACCATTTCCAATCTTTGGGAGTCCTTTTCGTCCGATTTCATTCGAATATTTTCTTTTCGGAACCTCATGATTCGGAATCTTCCCAGTTTTAAAATTGTCACCTGCAAATTCCGCGGCGGTTTTTTGTCAATGAAGACCTGATTCGATCAGACGTTGGTAGGTTCGAGGTTTCCAAATAAGGGTTTCGGCCTGCACTCTCATTATTTACACTTTATTCTTACTTTTGGCATCATTTACAGTCTCTTTTCACACTTTATGCGCTACATTATTTCAGAAAAATCATGATGAAATTCCCATGAATCAGGTCTTTTCTCAAATTTTTTCAGCTCTCGCATCGCAGGGACATGTAAGGAATTAAATTTTTACAACTCCCCTTATTTTTTTGCTTTTAATTGATCAATTTTGAACTAAATAATCGTAAATTTCAACCCAAAACTTTTATTTTACTCACCTGGAATTGATGATTTTTGACCCAGAGTTTCAGAAGCTCTCTAAACATGGCAGTCTCGTGTTAACTAGTTTTAATGGAACAGTTTACAATCATCAATCACCTATTTCTTGCCAAGTATAATATATTTTATGTTCTTTCGAACTCAACTTCTTTCTAAGTTAACTTACAGTGTTCCTCCCACAAATTATAATAGATGGTCAGAGAGGGCGTTGACAGTTCTTTGGAGGTCGCGAGTTAAACTTTCGATGCTTTATGTTATTTGTTGATTTCATTGGACAGCTGATATTAGATACCTCTAAAAACTATCGAATTTCACTGATTTTCTAAGGGAGATTGGTAAATTTGACAAACTTCTGATGTTAAGTGGGTCCTTGAATTAAGTCATGATGACAGAAATATCTATAAATAAAATTTTTTGTGCAAAAAATTTTTTCTCGATTATTCTCGAGTCTCAGGTCATCGCCATCACGAGTAAGTCACGTTTTAGCCCGCAATTACTCCTTTCCCCATCAAATCCCGTTCTTTTCCCTCTGATTTTACCCTTTTATCTATCGATCACCCCTCCCAGACGAATGTCTCACCATTTTCCGATTCGAACGGAGGGAATCCTCCAAAGATAATTGCTCGAGAAGAGTTATCACTTCTCCCAAAACATAGTTTAGAGCGATATTCGATATAATCCTTGCGTGCGGGCATTTTAAGCTTGATTCCTGGCAATTTTAAGTATCATTTCTCATCGATAATATAAATTTGTTCTGATTTCAGCCAACCCAAGATCATTCTCAATGATAACTCTGTAAATTAGCCCGATCCTCTCCAATTCATCTTCTAATGCTTCATTGTGGCCTTCTTTCCACCTATCTTTGGTCTGAGTTTATTATTTTTGCCTCGACCACTTTGATAATTCTCTTCGGCTACAGCTGGGGATCGTTGCCTCATCGTTATCTGAATGCTGTCCGCAAAATTCAAGATGCTTTTTACAATGTAAGTACTTTGATTTGTGAACTTTGCCCTTTTAAAGTAGTAATTACAATATAAGTGATATTAATTATCAAACTGTTCCTCTCTACTTGGGAACTTTCAGACGATATTTTTACTGCAGATTAACTAGTCAAAAACATGTTTAGAAACTAATCTTCTTCACTTGGAATCAGTATCAAATTTAGATAAGAGACGTCAAGTGAAGACAGGACGAATGTAAACATTTAAATTCAGTAATTTTAGTCACAAAAGTAATTTGAGAGAGTTTACGATTGTACTTTCAAAGTCATTTGGAAAACGGCTGAAAAACACATGTCTTTTATACCTTGTTTTACTTGGTCGTTAAGGGTAATATCATCAAAAAATAGAGGCTGATTTTTACCTAAAAATTACTTGCTGAGTACAATGCTGGGTCGAGAAAAAGTATTTAAAGTGTGCATGCCTCAAATTTCAGGTATATCCACAAGAATTATGGGAGACAGATCCTTGGGAAGACATGATCGACACAACTTCGCTCAGCGGGATCCTCAAGCGCGTTGAAAGCAGATTTAGTGACTTTGAAATAGTCAAGGAAAACCCTAAGGACATATTTGATGTCCAAATGGATCTAACTACTTCTGGGATTCAAGCTATTCTTCAAGTAAGAAAATCGTTGGTAACTTTTGCTATGGATAATATAAGATTTCTACAGGCGATTTCAGGATGATGTCAGTGACATGTTTGCACTAAACCCTGAGTTTCAAAAGTATGAATTCACCAAGGAAATGTGGAATCGTCTCACCAATAAGCCCCATCTTCAAGTCCTTTACATTGGATCCATTGCCTTCAGAATTGTAATCATCTTCCCGGTTCGCCTGGCTCTGTATCTGACCTCATTCCTCTACGTTTCCATCTGTTGTATCTTGGCGTTCCTTGTCCATCTGTCTAGCGAACAGAAGACCTGTATAGCGGTTACTTATTGCAGATTATATACGGCGGGAACAGGTCTCGTTGCCAGATATCATAATGCCCAACACCGGCCAACCCGCCCTGGAGTGGCTGTGTCCAATCACCTCTCTCCCAATGACATTCAAATCATATGTGCGGACGTCCCACCAGATCGGGACTACTTGTATATAGTTACCGGGCAAAAACATACGGGTATTATATGGGCGATTGAAAAATTGGTCGAAAGATTATGTCCTTCGATGTGGCTCGAAAGAACGAATCCTGAGGAGAGACTAAAATTCCAACAGGAAGTATTGAGAGTAGCTAGGGTAAGTTTGAAATCTTAAAAGATGACATAATTCATATTACGATTAATATTAATAAACTGATTTTAGTCAGCAGGCCCGGTACTCATCTTCCCTGAAGGTTATTGTACAAACAACACCAGGGTCCTCCAATTCCGCAAAGCAGTGTTTGGAGAGAATGTTCAGATCCATCCTATAGCAATAAAGTAAATCCAAGATAAACATAAAATTAATATGATTTTAGACAAGATGCCAGATATGGGGAATCCTTCTGGTGTGAGAGCAACTTTGTATTCTACCTTCTTCGACTTTTGACTTCTTGGGCCACAGTTTATGACATCACTTATCTTCCAGCCCAAACTCGGAAAACCGGAGAAACAGCCGAAGAATTTGCGGCCAGAATTCAGCGATTAATTGCCGAAGCCATTAATGTACCTGCTTCTCCGTATGATGGCGGAGTCTACTACAAAAAACACATGAGAGAGAAATATAAGGTCTTAGTTCAAGAACGTTGCGCTCATGAACTTGCAGTTAATTCCCTCAGCTCCTCCCCAGAGCCCTACCTCTCCTCTGGATGTGATGAAAGATACGGACTTGACATCAAATAAACCTGTTTACATCACTGAATAAATGCGATAAGTATGAAAGTCTCAGTTCAAATAGTAATTCAAGTTTGTCCTAAAAATTAGTCCAATTATATTATACATGATCGTTATCGAATCACGAGGCTCCGTTTTATCTTCCAAACTTTAGTACAACGCCATTACGATATCAGCAAAGTGCCAGGCACTTTAAGAGTAATTTCCAAGTATTTTTTTGCAAGAATATTACTACGAAAAGTTCTTCTTTATCGAATACTTCCAATTCCAGATTCCATTTCTGTGGATTTTGTCAGCTGATTCTAACCCAAAAGCTTTATCAAAATAGAATTTGTTATCCTTTTGCAGCTCTACATAATCTATACTTTCGTCGACGAAAGTACATTTCGTCCACTTTTTGGCCTTGCAACAGAATGCCAAGGAACTTATTCTTCTCTTTTTCGGCCAAAAGAAAAGCAAAAAAACCAATTCGGCCGACTTTTTTTACAGACGGTTGTGGCCGAAAACTCTCGAGAGTCATGTTTTCACGTCTGAAAATTGGAGTTTAGTTTCTTCTTGCACTTGATTTTTGGGTTTTGAGGTTGTAAATTTCAAGGAGAAGATAAATTGCTCAAAAATAAGTGTAAAATCCGCGGCGTGATTGCGCATTGCGCTCTTGACTTTAACCTTTCATGTTTAGTCGCCCTACGATTGTTTTTGCCCCGTCTTTTTGTTCCCAGTTTAATTCTTGTTGTTCGATGCCCCTAAAACAATATTTGATGGGAAATTGCTGTGTAATGCCGGCGGTTAGTTGTGTCGCGCCGCTGCTTTTCACATGAAATGAATTGGGGAAGTTGATATGGCTGATAAAAAAACGCGTAAGAAGGTCGGCCGGGTGCTTTTTGGGGTTTGGGAGAGCCGAGCCTCGATTATTAATGGGTTTACCCAATTGACGGCTGCATTCTTGGGAATTCTGTACTTGCAATGGTGGGTTACACTGAACTGGACTTGTTTTTGTGTTGGAAAGAGAATGCGAACCTTCGGAAACGAAGAATGAAGATTTTAGGTAATAATTTGATGATTTTTGAATTTTTAGGCTAAATAGATGCTTGTATGTATCGTAATTCTATACTAAATTTTTCTATCGGGCATCAGCTTTCTGAAAGTAAATTTGTTGCCTTAGCCCGTCATCTTTTTCAAATAACAACATCGATTTTGACGAAAGTCTCCTATCACTGTTCACTACAATATAATCTGGTAAACACCTAGTCTTTGATGAACTTGCTACGTCAAATACAATGTATGAAAATCTGTTTGACTCGAGCTGCACCCAAAGGGCAGTTTTCTTTGTCTTCTCACGTTGTCTGTCTGTTTTTGAACTTGGGTTGATACCTGATCTTTTATTCCTCAAATTTTTATCGCAAATATCATCTGATTTGACTCGTAGTAATAAGGTTACATATAAGGTTATATTCTTAGAGAATTTTCGCAGTAGTGGAAGTGTCTTATCGCTTGATTCGAAGATATTACGTAATAAGTTTAGTACTTTCAAAACAGATAGTATTATAAAAAAAAGTGCGATTGTCCCAAAAGAGCTTTCCAAGTGTTGTTCAGATAGTTTGAGATGTGTTATACATTACGATCAGCTGTTGATAAAGCCAAAGTTAGATCTCTTATCAGTCCCTTGTGTCTTTCCTTATAAACTACTAACTTCTTGGTTCTCGAATTTGTTGTCGGGACCTTAATCGTCTAAGACAACATTTCCAATCACTTGTTTGTTCCATTTTTTGATCTCTTTCTTTGAGTTAAACCCTCAAACAATGTCAGTCTTTATACAAGTCACGTGGTTTTGCTTTACTCAATATTTTTAATAGCCGGACCTCCCTTTTTTATGTTTTGACGTGAGAAAACGTGATCGAAAGACATTTTGATTATTAATACGAAATCTTCAGAGCATGCCATTCAATTGATTACCACGCAACGTGCGTAATAAACAATTTTCTGTTCATTAACATTCACTACTACACTTTGATTTATTCGGTTATATTAATCATGACAGTTGGAATCGTCTCCCAACAACGGCCGGATGACTTTGTCGATAGTCGGCAGAACGAGGAAGGTGGGTTATTTTGGCAGTAATGTTAATCATTTTTCTGTTGCCAATTTTTCTCCCAATTTTAACCCGGTTTTGGTAATTTTTTTGAGAAAAATTGGTGTTATCGTTCGCTATTATCATTGGCATCGTCTCAAACTTCTTCCCCAATCGAAATCGAAAGCTCTCTTTTCACTTATCATAAATAATTGCTTTCCTTTTCTTTTTACCTCTAAATTCTGATGTTTTTGTTTATGTATTCAAAGTTATCTTGTTTTCTCTTTGAAAAACTAATCTCGGAAATTTCATAAACGGAAGAAGACCCGTTTTAACCGCCGGTTGATCTTGTACTTTGGAATTAATAATATCAGTGATCATTCAGCGATCATTTTAGGCGATCTAGAGGGAATTTGGAATCTATGTAGTAATAACGAGTACTGTCATTTTAGAACTCCGTTTCGAATCTCTTATGGACATGGCCTTCCGGCACAACACTGTGGAGGAGTTCAAAGCCATTATGTATCAGGTAAGAGAGAAGAAAGTTGCTTATTATTTTTTTATATTGTTTTAGATGCAAGCAGTCCGAAGACACATTGTTTCCACAATATTAGGCACAAATCCAGTTCAAAGTGAATGGATAAACCTTCTCCGTCACGCATACAATGTGCTGAACGACAGCAACACCAAAAATTATCAACGGGAAATGCTGGCGCCTAGTGGAAAATTCAGTGTTAATGTTAAAGATGAGATTATCAGTCTTCAGGTATGATTTTAAAATTCTTTCTGCTTAATGTAGATAAAAGAAGGATCAAAAATTCAATTTTCTTTGATTTAGAAGGACCTCCAATATCTGGAAACGCTGCTCCATCTGCAGCAATCTCAACGAATAACTGCTGCATTGGATCAAGTAGACCTCAGCTCAATCCTTCAGCCATATCACCCCGTCTCTGCCGAAAAGTTCCGAGAAGAGTGCAATAACTGTTTGTCCTTCCTCAAACGATTTGTAGTCCCAATCCTCGACTCTCAAGGCCAGTCCATCAAACCAGTTGTAATCACTGATTGGGATGGAACCATGAAGGATTACTGTAGTCAATATGCAACTAATCTTCAACCCATTTACAGTGCTTTGGGATTACATCGATTTGCCAAAGATTGTACGAGATTAACAGCGGTTCTGACGGCAGGGCCTTTGAGGGGACCCGGAATATTGGATTTGACAGCTCTGCCAATTGATGGAAATGTTGTTTTCAGTGGAAGTTGGGGAAGAGAATGGTGGTTGAATGGGAACAGAGTTGTTCATGATGATGGGATCCCGATCGAGGGAAAGCATGCGCTCGAGAAGGTCAATGATGAGGTAAGAAATTAAATATTCGGCTTGATATTGAATTCGAATTTTAGATGATAAACCTGCTGACTTCTGGGGAATATTCTCAGTTCGGACTAGTCGGAAGCGGAGTTCAGAGGAAGGTGGATCGACTTACATTGGGCGTTCAGACTGTTTGCAAACATGTTCATCCAGAACTTTCGAATAAATATCAAGATGAGATCAAGGAAAGGATAACAAAAATTGACCCCGAGAACAGAGTAAGCATTTCCTAGTTCAAACAACCCTGTTTCATACTATTTTCTACATTATTCCTCTTTTAAGACCCTTCATTTTGACCCCTCAACCGAATTAGAAGTCGAAATCGTAGTTCACAACGATGGATCCGTCTGGAATAAAGCCAATGGAGTGGAAAGACTGATCGAAACAGTAGACGAATCCCTATCTAAAGGCCGGGTTCTAATCTGTGGAGACACTTCCAGCGATCTCCCCATGGTTCAGCACGCAGCCAAAGAGAATCCTCAAGTAAGTTTATTCAAAGACAGAACAGCGCTCATTCCTTCTTCTCATCCTCTTTCTTATCATCATCCTTCTTCTCATCATCCTTCTTATCTTCCTTTTTGTCATCGTCCTTCTGAAACCTTGGATATTAGAATTGGTAACCAAGCAATGATACAAGAGGTTAGGTATAAAAAGATTTTTTTTACCTTTTCTTCGTCCTTCTTATCTTCTTTCTTTTCGTCTTCTTTCTTTTCTTCTTTTTTGTCTTCCTTCTTTTCGTCGTCTTTCTTGTCGTCCTTCTTATCATCGTCAGCAGCACCGTCCTTCTTGAACTCCACATACAGGCGTTTTGTGCCCTCAGGGTCTCCCTTGTGGTCGGACCACGCATTCCGGGCTTGTTTCTTTTCATCCGCCGCCTTGATGTAGTAGACGGCGAAGTAGTGCTTGCCACTATCGGGGACGGCCTTCCCAGCGTTGAAAACCAGCTAAAATGGGATATTGTACTAGACATCAGATGAAGAAACAACACAAGTTAAGAAGGACTGATAACTCACGGAAATTGTGGTGGACTCGTTCGCTTTGAGCGCACCGACAGGAGGCCGGATCCTGAACATCTCGTTGGAGGTGCACTTGACCTTGTAGGCGACCCGATCCGGCTTGGTATTGGTGATCTTGAGGGTCACATTGCTCGGCTCCTCACCCAACTTCTTGCCCGCGAACACGATCTTGTCCGTCGGCTCGAGCTTGAGTTCGAAGTCTGGCATTTTGAGCCGCACAAGTCGAAGCCTGGAAGAACTATTCCGTGACTATTTTTATTACACTAGGGTGCCACATCGGAAAGATGAGAACTAGGTATAGTATTAGAGTTAGGTTGGTACTAACACTGTGGAAATGCCTAGCTTACCTTACTTGAAGAGAAAGACGTGGATCAGTGAAAGAATCGACCACACCACACCGATCACACCGCAGTAAATGGGCCGCTCCGCCGTTCCCACCCCTCTCGAAGGCTTTGAAATTTGAATAAATCGAAACTAAAATTCGTGGGAAAGTCGTAATATTCTTGAAATTATATCGTCTTCTTCTTTTCTATCAAAAATTTGATGGCATGGATAATATATTTTTTGTAGAATGTTATGTCCATTTTTGTTGGAGCCAAACCCGAATTGAAGGAGAAGGTCCGAGCCATCATCCCCAATGAAGATAACGTCTGTTTCGTCTCCTGTCCCGACGTTATTCATGCTGCAATCGCCCTTTTATTGCGGGAGAGATCAGAACATCCAGAACCATCCCTCTGAATCCAATGGTTTTACTTGATGGGCGTGATCAGATATGTAGATTACCCAGAATAACACCAGCCAGCCTTTAGTCACGTCCTCGTTCTACCGGTATATTTTTTAAGGTCTAGAAATTGGATCGAACAGCCGAGATTCCGTCAAATTATGTTGTTATAGAAACCAAATACGGATAATTTTTGTATCCTCTTCTTTTTATAGCTCGTGATTACTGTAGTGTTTGTTCAGAGTAAATTATTCTAACCAAATTTTTACGTTGGTAATTAGAAATTTTTGGATATTCCACTAGAAAAAAAGACTCGTTTTTTAATTGAAACCCGAATAAAAAAATGGAAAATACAAGAATAAATAGCATACACGAATTGAATGTAATATACATCAAATAAGGTTTTTAACTGATTTCTCTTTTAATATTCTTCATCAAACTGGCCAATTGACTGTCAGAGTAGTTCATGAACCCAGCGGATCGATTGTATTCCACGTAATCTCCTGAATTGAACTTATCGTTGTATACAGCATCCAAGATTTCGGCAGCAGCTCTTTGCGGAGTCCTAGAAATAATTTTTTATCATCAATAACAATATAATCTCACCTCAATATAAATGGCAAGAATTTGTTGATAAACACTCTAATTGGCGGAAATACAGATCGATAGAGACCTCCTGGGACGACTCCTGGATGAACACTAATTAGTTTAATCTTGGAGTTCTCTTTTTGTAATTCTCGAGAAGAAGCTTGGCAGTAAAGATTGACAGCCAATTTGGAGTCGGCATAAGACTTGTAACCATTGATGTAGTCGCGGAAGGCATGACCTGAAAGGACACTCAATTTAGACTTGAATCATAAAAAATACTTCAGTTTTATTATGTTATCCATACATTAAAACATACCATTATCTATAACAATATCCGAAGCATCTCCCAGCCGGCTGGTAGATGAAGAAACAAACACCACTCTTGGATTTTCCGACATCTCCAACAAATACCGAGCCTTCTCCAGGATCTTAGCATGCACCAGAAGATTGATCGCATAATGGGGATCGATTGAATCCTTAGTCTAAAAAACAAAGTCAAAATAAAAATAAACCTACGTCGAGTGGAGCATGAAGCATTGTTCCAGCGACAAAAACGACCAAGTCGATTTTAGGAAGATTCTTTGATTGGAGAGCTGAGATGGCTTTATTCAGAGACTCATCATGGAGAAGATCACACTGAATAAAATGAAGTTGACTGTTGTCTTTCAAAGAAGGAATAGAAGGCTTTCTCAGTCCCACAGCAATGACTTCATATCCCAAATTTACCAGATATTCCGTCACCTGTAAGGAGCAATGTCGGCTATTATTTTATCCATGACCAATCCAAAATTCAGAACAACCAAGAACAAGTAACTCACATGAACTCCAATGGTTCCATCAGCTCCAGTGATCAAAGCATACTTCTGGGAGTGTTCTTCACCCGCATAATGAATGTTCTCCTTCCATCGACGAAATTTCTCGGAGGAAGTGGAATCACAGAAGAAATCAAGGAGAAGTTCAATCAGACAACAGTAAATAGCTAAGACATATGTCAAAACAATGACTAGGACCGTCCAATACTCCTTTTTGGTCTTCTCCATCTCCAAACTGTGGATTTTGGACCCATAAAAAAGTGAGAACCTCTCTTTTTTTAATTTCAACGCAAAAATTGATTTTCAGAACAAAATGTCAAATAAAAATAATTATGTTCCCATTACTACAACAACTTCTAGTAGAACTATAAGAAAACTGAATCAAACGTAATAGACCATTAGACAATGAGATCAACTGGTTTATTGCACTTTCCAAACATTACTTACAACAACAACATAAATTATTCATTAACTTCGAATTGAATCTCCACAAGATACCTTAATTTTACCTGCTCTCTTGAGTATACCACATATTCGTTGTAAAGAAGTTCACACTCATCTGTATTTTTCTTTTCGACAATCTTCCCAAGAGGAATTTTCACTTTGGTCCCATCAAGTGTAATATACTCACTCTTCTTCTGATCCGGTTCCATTTGTCCAATTCCTTTTGTGCTGTTGACTCCCTCAGGCAAATTCGAGGCTTCGTATTTGGCATTAGTCAATTCTTGAGGAGTTCCGAGGGCAACTTGCGATAATAAAAGGAAACCAGTATCTCCATGTTTGGCATCGCAATAATTGGCGGATTTAGAGGCACAATCCGCAAAGTAGATGCCTTTCCCAAACATATGGCCGGTCTGAAAGAAACACGCCATCAGAAATGGCAACGATTCTTCAAATTATCATATTGATGGTTATTAAAAATCCCAAAAAATAATGAAAATCTTACAATTGGAGCTTCAGGAGGGGCAATCTGCAAGCCCTTTAGCAATATTCCGAACCAATTCAGTAATCGGGACCCGTGCCATAAAAGTTGGCTAAAATCTTTATCATATCATTCATGAGTAAGAAAACCTAAAACCAAATCGAAAAGGGTGACTGAAACTTACTGATTACCAATCTCTTGACTAAAGCCGCCTTCCTTCTCCAACTCGAATACATTTTTTACCTTCATTTTGTAATCTTTATGAGTTGGGCCATGAGTATTATTTAGATACTTCTCAATCATCTTGAACGTCTTGTGCCTGTTATTAACTGGTTCCAGTTTGCAGTTCAACCTCTGATAATTTCTATCAGATGGATTGATTGTTTTGATCTCCTTCTTGGAATGATCCACAGTCGCTTCAGCTTGAACCAATGCCTCCAAAAGAGATAACTCATCTTTAATGTCCTCGAGCGATTGCAAGGATGAAGGTGGACGCATTCTAAAGACAAATTGAGACCAACGAAAAAGACACTTACCCAAAGTAATGAGGAATCTTAGTGTAATAATCGCTGACCAATGCGTGAAACTCTCCTCCAAAAGTTTTATCCATTATCCGTTTCTCGATTTTACTCAAGATTTTGTACCCAACTTTAATTTGATCCTTTGAAATGCAACCTAAATCCAAGATAAGAGAATAAAAACATTAAACTACCCAAAGGAGTCCTGTTGGTATCGAAATGAAGCCGTTTCAGATGTTTCTCAATTGCTTTTAAATCCGAAATCATATCAATTACATTCTTCACTTTCGGATCTAGCGTGCAAGGGACGTTTTCGTCCTCGAGATCATCCCTCCGCTCCTCCTCATCTTGCCGAGAGTAATCTACTGGGATCAGATCGTACTTCCCTTCAACTTTTTGAAATTTATCGCCATAGACATTGTTGGTTTTGGAATGAAACTTCTCTTCAAACTCTTTCTTCGCCCTTTCCAGACTCATATCACGGAAATTTGTTTGACCCTGAAGATATTTAAATTATCTTGAGTAGGTACCTAAAAAAGACAAGGCAAGTTGAAGACCGACCTTGTAGCCAACTCTACCCCATCTGTACCAAAGTTTGTAGGTTTTTGGCTCCTTCTCACTCTCCAAAACTTGAAGCAAATAGAATTTGTTGTTGTTCATCGAAATGTTTGTCTAAAGGAAAAACTCTCAAGTCCAATATAACTTACCTGATTCAGAAGGGCATCGTAAATCCGACCATTCTCTTGATACACCTTGAATCCAAGGGCAGGGCATTCTGGATCTGGTTTGATAACTTTAGGGACTAAAAAGTGAATAAAAATATAAAAATTATTCGATTTACCGTTGGTTTTGGCTTTCTTGGAGACAAATTTCTCTAGCTTGGCTTTCTTGGCAACAACTTCTTTGTTCTCCTTATTCTCTTCCGCTACTTTCTTTTTAGCTTGACTTCGAAGATTGATCATTTTTGTTCGTTTTCGGAATTTCCGACTTTTCGATCGAATTAATTTGAGAAAATTTGCAAAGATATTTTTTTCGGTTTGAATTTTGCTTTTTGCGCCAACATAATTTCGCGATAAAACGATGATTTTCAGATGTGGATACGATTATTTGAGTATGTCAACATGCTTTATATGATTTTAAAAACAATTTTCAAGATGGAATACAAAAAATTATGGTATATATTATATTATATCAGTCCTTGATTTTGGAGAACTTTTCAAAAATTATTGTTTGATCCTTAAAGCAACTTATCCAACGCCTCCCGCAAGTCCTCCACCGCCCCCTCCGCCAAATCCACCACCTCCCCAACCGCCTCCTCCACCTCTTCCCCCTCCTCCTCGATCAAATCCTTGATTCCAGCCCCCTCGAGCCAGATCTTGCAATCGATTATTTAAATCATTCGCATCCACAGCTCCATTATTACCACGTACGGGACTCGGTGGCCTTGATCGGGGAGGTGTTCTATATCCTCCATTATTATCGCCATTGCCTGGATGGGGATTTGTTTGCCAAGGGTATGCTTGTTGTAGGTCTGAAGAATATTTTTAGGAGAAAGAATCATACGCTCTCTAAAATACAAAGATGACTTACTCAAATCATAGATTGAAGGTTTATACGGAGAAGAATCGGGGTAATTTATCGAAAGTGAGGCTTTCGCCACAAAAATGACAAAGAAGAAGAACAATATCACCCTCATATTTTGGTTTGGATTGTATAAAATAGCCCATCTTATACATTTAAGGTAATAAGCCTTAATAGATTTTATTTGTAATCGAGTTTGGCAATTATAAAAATTGGACTGTATTAGTAAAAAAATTGGAGAAATATTTTTGATCACTCGTTTATATTGGACCTAAAAATTTGCAAAATTCTCAAATTTGGTTATTTAAATTGCCGAATTTTTAAAGTTTTTCGTATCATCTAATCGTAAGAAATCATTTGTAAAATGACGTATAAAACATTTATTGATTGCATTATACAGACATGATCCAAGTGTAGGCTTAACCATTATTCTTATGGTGGAAACCAGAATGGATTACGATTGGGTGAAACAGGACGAGGGGGTTGTGGATTGGGCGGAGGAGAAGGATTACGAGGTGGAGGAGGATTATAAGGAGGAGGAGGAACAAAGAATGGCAACGGAAGAGGCTGGGGATTCAAAGGAGGAGGAGGAGCTGGTCGAGGAGGTTGGACTGGAAGATGCTCTCTGAATTCATAGATAGGAGGCGGAGGGTAACGACGGTTGGGGTCATATCGAACATTAGCAGGGACCGGATAGTAAGTAGTTGTATACTCGCGACCTCGGAGAACTAAAAAGGAAAATAAGTAAACGTTAACTGTTTTTTTAAAGATTGTTTTTTTTATTTACCTAGATCCTCCATTGCTAAATCATCATCGGACTCTGGGGCCGCTGAGATTACAGCCACAAAAAAGGGCACAAGAACAGACAAAAAGGCTCTCATTTTGTCAAAAATGTCTGGATTGGTATAATTCAACTTTTATATTGAGAAAATATCGCATTTATTGAACAAGATAATTCGTATTATAATTGGAATATAAGAGTCCACCTCAGCTTCTAAATTATCCGAAATTGGAGTGTATTCTGGCTGTGTTACTAGTTTAGTGCATTTCTGAATAACTATTAGTATCAGAAGAATAATGAGCGCACATTTGGCGGCGACATTATGCATTTCTTACTACGGCGCGCAACTGTCGTTCTTATTATTTTTGCGACAAGCGGATAATAAAAGCAGTGTATCAATGTTTATAACTTTGCACAAGTACTTTATTTCGGCAACATGATAGTTCACAATTATATAGCTTTTTAGTCAGAATTTTATATTTTATTTTTTTTCATAGAGTACCAAAAGGGTACCACGTTTCAAAGTTAATGATTATATTTTGTAGACAAATTAACGAAAAAAGAATTTTCCAAATATTAGTGCGGGCAAAAGCGACAATAAGTCTTTCCGCAGACTCCTGGTAAAACTAGGTTTATAAATGGGGACAACGGAAGGCTTTATAGGGTCAGATGATACGATATGTAGAACACGCAAATTTTTGTTTATTGCAGCAAATTTAAAAGAAAACAGTTTTTTGTTAAATATTTTTTTTCTTGACATTTCATTTCCCCCAAAATCCACCAGGACGATAACTTGGTTGATTACGTGGAGGATATGGATCGCGAGGTGAATACGGTGGAGGAGGATGTGGTGGAGGAACAGGGCCATTATCATACGGAGGAGGCGGACCAGCCGGAGGATAACTTGGGGAATACGGTGGAGGAGGACCTGGAGGATAGGCGGGCGGAAGATTATGATAAGGAGGGGGAGTGAATACACCAATTGGAGAAGTCGGTCTGGTCCTGATAGGCGGTGCGGTTGGACTAGGCGCTCGTGTAGGTGATATGTCAGAGAGGACTGAAAATAAACAATGATATTCAATGTTATTTTAACAAGAGCTGATTTGAATTTCATTTGCAAAAAATTTTAGAAACATTGATACTCCATGATTTATTTACTTACTCAGATCATCCATAGACAACCCATTATCGTATCGTAGCGCCCCTAAGGACACAGCAATGGAAAAAAGTAAAAGAATGGACAAAAATGTGTTCATTTTGTCCAAAATGCCTAGAATGGTATAATAAAAGTTTTATATGGACAGGGAATAGTGCATTCAATAATCAAATAATTCGATTTCAATTTAGGAATGGTTAACCAAAAGCATTTTCCAAACCCTAGGGAAAAATTGTTGGTTCCAGAATCGGTGTGACAAGTGGAGATTTCGTGGTAAAATTTTTTGGAGTTAGGGGACATCGCTAGCCAATGGTAACAAAGATTAGAGAAAACGGATTTTTTGTACGTCATTTGCTCCATAACAACTTGTCAATTTTTGAAAATTTGGCTGATGCTTTGCAGATTAAACCACTAAGATAATGTTTCCAATGAAGAGAATATAAAACTTTTTCAGAAGTTTTTTGGTTCTTCGTGGTATTGCATCAAATTTTTTATTAATTCCAGGCTATCGTTTTGTTAATTAATTTGTTAATCATTAGATGTGTTTAACCATATCACATTGGGCCGTTTTCAGGGATTGGTGGCAATGGATTAAATGGAAGTGGTCGCCGGACTGGTATATGCTCTACAAATTCATAAATGGGCGCTGGTGGCGGATAACCCGGACGCCGTAGTTATTTCAGGAGGTGGCGTGAATCGCAAATTTGGATACGTTCGACCTTGGAGTACTGGAAATAAAAATTTCTAAATTTCTTTTGGCTACAGTTGCATCGCTTTTTATACATACGTCAATCTTTTGATAATTTACTTACCCAGATCGTCCATCAATAATTCATCATCGGACTGCGATAATACGAAAGAAACAGCAACGGAAAGCACCGAAAGAACAAACGAAAACACCTTCATTCCTTACAAAATGTCTGGAGAGACAAGATTTATATTGACTGGGAATGCAGTCATCAAAATAATTTGCCTTGGTTAGAATATAGACCGTATGTTCCTTAAAATATTTTATAAAAAATGCATCTTCCTTGATCATCATGCACAATGCATTTTTCCCATTGCGCTTTAGTGCGCTAGATCGCTTCTGAAGCGATTTTTCCGCGGCGACATAATTGAAAGAGGCCTGCGCCACGCAACGTTACAGGTTCACGGTGCAAAATATAGATTAAATTCAAAAAATGTTCTAGACCACATGTTTGTTAGTCATGCTTTACTAATGCAGGATTTGGCTCAAAACTTGTGATCACTTTAGCATGCAGTGAAAATGTTTATTTTATTGAAAAAATCCTCTAACAAACAGCAGAAATGTGTAATGAACGTTGATCACCATTCCTCTTTTTCTAAAAACTTCTTCTCAGTCCTCTTTACGGTCCATTCCATTGATGTTCGCGTTGATATGGAGGAAAAGGTGGACGAGGAATTGGAGCTGGAGCAACAGGGCCGAGGAGAGCTGGGTTATAACGCTGTGGAGGTCTGTAAGGATGGAAACGGTGACCTTGAGCACGTTGAGTTACTGTATAAAATGGAATCTCAATAATTGGGGGAGGAGTGGGATGATTAGGGTTGTTAGGATTATAAGTATATATTGGATTCATTGTAGGCCGTATCGTGCTCGAATACTTGTTTCCTTGAAGAACTAAAAATAAATTATAAATCAATTTTGCAAATGTATGCAAGTCGGAATCGTAGAGCTCTTAAAATTACGCTTTACTAAAGAAAACCTGTCGTTTTCTTACTTAGATCGTCCATTGACAATTCATCTTCCAATTGCGAGGCCACAGTAACGAAAAGGGTACAGAAAATAAACAAAAACGTGATCATTCTACATGGAATGCCTCGATCAAGATAATTCAACTCTTTTTTGAATCGATAGTATATTCAGTCATCAAAATAATTCGTTTACAGTGCAATTGGCAAATATAAGAGTTAAAATTCAGTTCTAATAAAAAACTCTCATATATATTATTTCCACAATGAATTCGTTGTAACGGAGATCGCACTTCTTTGCGAATTCCATTTCCGCTATTTCACCAGTTGGAGCTCGAACTTTGTATCCACTTTGTTTACTGTAATATGTATTAAAAGGCCATAGACTTCAACTATCCCCAAGTGTTCCCATGTTAATGAACTCACAGTAGTTTCTGTTTCTCCGGCTCCCAGTTCCGGTAACAGAATCGTATCTTCCTTGGAGATCCGTAGCTTCGAAATCTCCTTTCAACATTAATCGAGGATTTCCCAGGGCTACCTGGCACAACAAAAGATACCCTGTTTGTCCATGGTCACAACAACAATATTGGGCAGCCTTTGTGAGTGAAGTGCCTAGTGTAATATAATTTTTTTAGGGATTTGAATCCGAATGCCGCCTAACAGCTAAGCAGTAACCAGAAGATGTCGCCGAAGCTTAGAGGGAGATCTGAGACCATGAAACATCGAGGCCATTCAGAATTCACCGTTTCGTTCAGCTGATGTCTTATCTAAAAGGTGAGATGAACCAAAATAAAATTTTCACGAATATTTTTTGGAGAAATATTAGAGGTTTTGTAGGGTTTGTGGGGCTCGGGCGCGCTGCGCACGTCCTAGTCCTAGGCACATAAAATTGCCCGCTCAGTTCCCGATTTATCGCACAAGTCCGTCCGAACCCTGAAAGTTAAAAGTCCTGACGCAAAGTTGTGCAATTTATCTCTTTGCAAAAATTTCTGCCTTTCCATGTCGCGACGTTGTCCCTCCTTCTTTTCTGTCAACTTTTAACTTTGGACAAAGCTTGCAGGGTTCGGACTGACTTGCGCGATGAGGTTTATGAGATTCATCGCGCCTCACATTGTATAAGTGCTGGTTGTTGCTAATTTCACTCATATAAGCTTTTATTACAACTTTTTATTGATTGAAAAAGTTCAGGCAAGCTTTGTACCGAGCTAATAATTAATATTCAAAACAAGTAATAGTAACAAAAAAGTCGGATCTAACAATGCTTTCTTCATTTATACACCCTTCTTTTCTTCGAATTATTCTCGATTGCTTCCAGGACATTCTGGAGCAGCGAGATTTTCGGAACGGCGAATGGCCATGTGAAAAAAAGAACATGATATAAGATAAGATATTGAGATCAAAAAATTATTACTTTTTTGAATCACGTCAAAGTCTATGTATAAAGAACTCTTCCCTTTTCTACTTTTTAATAACAAAAAAAGTAAAAACAATCGAAAAAATTGTTGTTCAAAAAGCGGAACGTTTCCAATGGAACGGCCATCACTGGTGAGCTTATAAATTCATTTCTCTTGTTCAATTTGTCAGACACAGGATAACATATATTCGATACAAAACTGGTTACAACCTTATCGTTTTATCGTTCAAACGCCGATATCATGCTTTATCATCATTAAAATTAGTTTTTTTATAAATTTATTATGAATAACCGGATATGCAACAACAATAACAAAACAAAATGAGAACGTATCAGTGAATCTTGGCATTGTGAACCGAAAAAATTAAAGAAACTTGAGGATTAGTTTGGAAATTAGAGAATTCACGAGTTTTTACAACAAATTATGAAACTGGAACCCAAATTTTATTTCGGAAGCAGGTCCACCTCGACCAGCATGCTCAGCTTGACCTGATCTCTGTTGTAGACCACAAACTCGTTGTGCAGAAGCTTGTAATGTCCACCGTCATCTCTTGGAACCATTCCTCCACTTGGAATTTTGACGGATCTATCGTGAATGGTACTGAAAATAAAGATGAAATGTTTCCCAAGTAAAACGTACTCAGTGATGTATTCCTTCGGCGTATACTGCCCACACGCCTCAACACTATGACATCCTCCAGGCAAGTTGGTAGCGCCATATTTACCTTCCACAAGTTTCCAAGTGGTCCCCAGTACAACATGGGACAAAAGGATATAAGCCGTTTTCCCAGCTTTAACGTCACAATGACTTGCCGCCTTTGAGGCACAATCGGTAAAGTAAATCCCTTTTCCGAACATATGGCCAGACTAAAATAATACTCTTTATCCAATTATTAAAGTTGAGTAATGAGGTAGATTATGTCCATACTTACCACTGGAGCTTCGGGAGGAGCTTTGTTCAGAGAACAGGCGAGGATCGCATAGTAGCTCAGGGTTTTAGACCCATGCCAAAGCAACATGCTGCAATATATATATTAAAAAACTTGAATAACTGAAAAATGTAGTAAGTGAATGCACCACCGCCATTTTTATCAGCCAGGAAAAAAGAGAGTGCCAAATATGGTCCTAGTGTAATGTAATTTTGGTAACAAAGCTTGCCACCCAATTTTATAACTCCGGAAGGGCTTAACAGAATAAAAAAACTATATTTTTGGAATCCTTGTTACGTCCTAAAAGTTTCCCCATTAGTCTGGAACCGATGAAACGATTTAATTTAAAAATTTTAATTACCATAGATTAATATATTATATTCACTTACTCATTTCCGTAAGAGGTATTGAAGTCTTCGTTCTTATCCAACCAGAAAACATTCTTCAATTTCAAACTGAAGCTATAATTCTCCTTGTGTCCTTGGCTGCTGTGAAGACAATTAGAGGCCCAATTGTAAGCCTTAGTTCCAGATGGAGCAAGCGAAATGCGGCATTGCAGGAATTCATACAGCCTCTCACGGGTGAAGGTAGGCTGGCCGAAGGCCTGCTGCAACACCATTCCAACATACATCAACTTCAGTAAGCCTGCTTCTTGACATATATCGGTAATGTCTTTGAAATTCTTGATATTTCTAAAAAGAAAAATAAGTTGAAACACAACGACTTGCCCGATATGTGGAATTAATCTGTAATACTGTTGAAGATGATGATTATAGGTGTTACTTTGATTATCACCCTTCAAAATACAATCTTCTACCGCCTTCAGCAATTTATATCCCTCGAAGATTTTTTCTTTGCTAAAACTCTCTGCAAATCATAACACACATGTCTCATAAACTTACTAATGGGATATTTGTCCAAATCCAATTTCATCGACGCCAATTTCCCGCGGAGGTCGTTCATATCGCCAACCTTATTCAACAAATCCTTTACCTGTGTGCATTGCATCCCTAAAGTAAACGTAATTCATGTTTTCCCCGTTTTACATTCTTTTTTTGGCATTATACCCCCAAATATCGTGCAACATACCTTCATTCGCCATGATGCTGAATCAATTCTTCGTTATTCGTTCAGACTAATCGACTTTCGCGAATTCGGAAGGCGTTTTAAAGCCCAATCGAATTGTAATCGCTTCAAGCAATGTGTGTTTTCGTCAATGCCAAACCGGTATTCATTGTTTTCGTGCCGGGAAAATTTTGTGATGGGGTTGTTGTTGTAGTTTATCAAGTTCTAACACATTTACAAGCTTTTTTTTCACGTTTATTGTCAAAAATAGTGCATATATAGTAATGTATTACAATAGCACTATTAAAGTCCTTTTGTTGTTATAAACTGTTGTTTTAATGTTTATATGGTCTTGAGCATGTTTGAAGGCATTATACTACCTTGAATAATGTTTGTTTAATCGTTAGACAGTTTCCTACCGAAACAACGGCGGCAATTTGATGAAAATGACTTCAATTTGACGTCACTCTCAAAATCACAACCCTAGTTATAACAAAACTACCAACGGTTTGGCATTATGATAAAAACCGGGCCGGGCCTGAAAAACCCCAGGCCAGCGGCCCGGACCGGAAATTGCGGTCCCGGCCCGGTTTCAATTTTCCATTTTTGAGTCAGGGGCCGCCGGGCCTAGTGACCACCCCTGAATGATTGAACACCCTCATACCTCGTGAAATGCAATGCATTTCTTCGGTCATCAGGCCTGGTCATCAGGCCCGGCGTAACTCAAAAATGGAAAATTGAAACCGGCCCGGTCCCGAAATTTCCGGGCCGGGCCGGGCTTTTGACGGACCGGGCTTCGGGCCCAAAATCGGAAAAATGGGTGCCAGTGACCACCCCTGAAAAAACTCAAGGAGAGAAACAGTTGACGCATTCTACTTGCGTCAAGTCTTTCTTCAAAATTATTTTCGTCTCACAAAAATCTCCAGAATATCTTCGATATCAAGGTAAGATGGTCTACCGCAAGTATAAAGCGTTGAAGCAATGGGGGAAGGTGAACACGTTGTTGTTCAGACAGATGTTGACGGCTCGGAACAAAAGAAATATGACGCCTTTCTTTGTTAACAGGAACCTGCAAGAACTGGGAGTAGAAGTGCATGATCCAACCGATCCTCACTTCCTCACGCCGAAAGAGACCTTTGAAGTGGATCATCCAGCCTTTAGGAAGCCGCTTATTCAGGTGTGTATTTGATCATTATTTTTTTAGATTTTTTCTGACACTAATGAGACTTTGTATTTTAGGAACATCCTCTCTATAAGGCTCACAAGGCTTTTGTTTTTGAGAATGAGGCTCCATTTTGTGACGGGGTTGACCAAGCGTGCGCATTGATTGGTTCTACTAAGCCTCAGCCTTTCCCAGAAATATTGCTGAAGGATAAGATGGTATTTCCTGATAATTTAGAAGAGATTGTGAAGGATGGAATAATGTGTGGAGAGAGATATGATCCAAGTCTAGAGCCGTTGGAGAAGTTGCATGATCCAATTATTTTCTGGGTACAGGGACAGAGACTTCATGGAACTCCCGTTGAAAGGAGAAGGTAAAACATTCTATGAAGTGTAAGATGGATTTAATCGCTAAATATTTTCAGTCAACTGATATTGGCTCAATACTACCGTCAGATTGCTCTTTGCTCCCCGAAAGGTCATTTTATTGAAGACAATGTGTAAGCTATCTAGTATAATATAAGTTTTTGTGTTTAGAGTCGACTACAACCAATCGCTAAGTGCTTATTTACCCGCTGATCTCTTTGGAGCCGATTTTCCAGCTGTTTTCCGTCTGGTTGCACCTGCATTGATCCAAAGGACTAGTCCAATTCCAATTTTGGCAAATGAATCTGCTGTTGAAGCTACGAAATCCGAAGCGATCCCTGATGTATATCCAATCTCTCCGTTGATTGATTTGAACAAGACTAATATCTACAATGATACCGTTGTGGTTCCGAGGAATTTACTAAACTTTCATTTGGATTGTGTGTTTTTGTCGCAACAACTCAGACAAAAATATCCGTGGACAACGTAAGTGTTTCAAATAATTGTTGGTGCAACGTTTAGATTTCTTCATAAGTTCTCTCTTTCTATAACGGTTCTGAGTGTGATTTAAAAAAAGTCGGCATAAGAAGTCAGTTGTTGTCATGGATAATATAATTTGTCCCATTTCTAGCGATCAAAACGCAGCCTCAGCTATTATGTATGCGTTTACCTTGGCCTTAGCTCAATCTCAACGAAATGGTCTGCAAAAAGAATTGAAGACACCGATCGTGGCCAAGGCCATTCAATTGGATCGAGGGAAAGTGGATTTAGTTGTGATTCAGTTGAATAATCTGGATTTAAATAACACGGAAGGTGTCAAAAACATGGTCTGGCTGGAGAAAGGTGCTTGTTTAGTTCTTGGTTATTTTGAATATATTTTTAGGTATTTAATACATTTATTGTTTATTTTTTTCCAGCTCTTCCCCTTTACGAGCCAAAAAGACACGACCAGAACTTGGAGAAATTAGTGGATGTAAATGTGGATGCCTTCAAGAAGATAGCAAATCTGTTGTTGTACTAGAAATTAGCGCCATAGTTGTTAAATTAGGCTGTTTTTGTTGAATAAATTGCAAAATTTTATTATTTTTGATGATCAATATGTAGTTTAACATGAAATATTTTTCGTGATGGCAGGAAGAATTTTTTTTACTTTTATGTTTTCGGGGTTTAGATAAATGACCTCAGGCGATGTCCTACCTCGAACCAAAACCCCCCTACACAGGCCTTTCAGTAGTCTGCAGTCAACTTTATGGCGGGATTATCCCAGCGGCTAACCCAGAAGATCTCGGATTCCCATTCATACCTCAACATAACAATGCTCTCTTCAGAAGAAAGCCTTTATTATTCCCTTACCCTCTAGGATTACCTACTCCGATATTACAAATCAAATCAGAAGATCATCTTCATCGACTAAAACGATTGATCCGACAACTTCCTGAAGTCAAAAAAGAATTCGAATATGAAAATCGGAACTTATTATTCACTCAGAAAGAAGATGTAAGTACTTTTAAATATCTTTGTTTATTTTTTAGGATAAGAATGTCGTCAAATTGTGGACAGTTGATGATAATTCAACCTCAAATATGTTGCTGGAATATAATTTGACATACAAAATGTCCAAGAAGACCCGTAAGATGGTTCGATTTCTAAATGTTGGTGAGATTGATCCAGTAAAACGATTAAAATTACCTCATCAACCAATTGAATTTGGATTATTTGGAAAAGAAAATAAAGATTTCTTCTTTATAAGGGATGTGAGTGGCCTTAGATTGGTAAAAAGTATGGGTGAAGAGGGAATTGAGGTAAGAGAACACCAGTTGCTTTTGCTGTTTTTTGATCTTTAATTATAAATTATATTGCTTTAGGTAGCGGATGTTTTAAATTATCGAATCAAGTCTTACTGTAGGATTCCGTATATGAATGAGATTGCGATCATCGATGCACGAGGCAATGTTTTCTTCGGTGAAGTAGCAGCGAACTCGAATTTCACTAGAGTGAAAACCGAAGAGCCCATCAGAAAGGCAAGTACAATATAATTTTGGCATTTTTTTATGTTTTACTTTTCCACACCATTTTTTCATTTTTTTGGGCCGTCTGAATATGACTATGTAAATTTAAGATTGCTCCCACTGATTGCCCAGCCGATCTTCTCCTTGCCACCAAGAACAAGGTCTTTCAAACCGATTTCCGCGTTGGTCAAAAAAACGTGGAACCCATTTTTAATCTCGAACTGAAAGCTGAGAAGTCTATTTTACAATTCAGTGAAGAACAAGTGGAATTTATCAATGATCGCGAGTGCATTTATCATCTTTTGCCTGTAGAGACATCTACAGAAATGTTCTTGGTGACTAGTTTCCAACAGATCCATGCTTTTGACAGACGAATGCCCGGAAGAACCGTGGTTTCTATGAGTCATTTCGATATGAATGGAGGTGATTATACGCAAATTGTGAGATAAAAATTTGTTTTATTGTTTTAGGTACCTGATGATTATAAAAATTTATATTTTTTTAGATGGGCCCTTTCCGAGATGAGTCTTCAAACATTACTATTTACGATTACGTTGTCCGGAACAACTTTATTCGACCAGGAGTCTCCCATTGGGCCATTGGATTCAACGAAAAAGAACAGATTTGGTCGTCCATGGGTCCAAATGTAATGGTCCCTCCCCCAAAAAACGTTGTCAATTATTGCAAACAGAACTTTACCACTAGTCCATTATTGACAGAAGCAGAGGTGGACGAAATTCCGAATGTTCCGAGGGCTTTTTATTGTGAAATGTTGGATCAAAAAAGAGGAGTCATCTTTAGTCAGCAGGACAATGGTCAGATTTGGATGAATAATATAATTGTGAGTGGAGTGGATCAAGATGGTCAGAAATATTTGAATATTGTGAACAACAGAGAACAAAGCGATCAGTGCGTGAGAGAAGTGAAGATATTTGTGAACGAACATTCGAATCTGAATCAATTGGCTGAAGCATTAAGTGAAGAATTGGTGATGGAGAAAGAGGACTTAATGAAGGTAAGATATGACTTGTAATTCTGTAATCGAATATTTATGTTATTAGAAGGCGATTCAGACATGGATAAGTTATAATTATATTATTATATATAGTATTTTATATTACACGTGGCAAAATAAAAAAAATTTTTTGTTTTCAGACTGACCGATCAGCTATAAATGGCCGAATAATGGCAAAACAAGATAAATGGATGCAGATTTTAAAAGAAACTCCTCCAATCATCGATGAACTCGACGATATTTTTGAAGAAGATGACATCCCCATGGCATCTGAATTGGCCAAGCTAAATATAATCAAAGAAGCCAAGTCTGAAGATCATTTATTATCAAATATCATTTTGAACATGGTAGAGAAGGCCAATGATGCTTGGGAAGCTAAGTATAACCCAGAATATCAAAAAAGAAATGATAATAAAGAGGCGTTGAAACAGCCAGAAGTCCTCGATTTTGATGCTGATGAGGTCGAATTTGGATGTGGAGAGTTTGATGAATACGGCGATGACGACATATAATATATTGTTACTGTACAATTTTGTTGAATTTAAATTAAAATGTTAGAAGATCTAAAAGATCCGATAATTTTTGTAAATTTGGAATTATATTCGAACGCCCTTGCACTTTCTTCGACCTTTTGAACACGTTTCCGAAAATGTATTGTCGGGACCACTGGAATATTTAACATCTCAAAAAAGATGACAATATAAATTGAATTCGAATATCCAAAAAGGAAACAAATCCCCCGGATTTTCTTACATATTCCAGTTGTATCCATGGATTTTGAGTCGGAACTTTTGGGGGATCACTCTCCACCTTCTAGTCGCGTTTCCTTTGGTCTATTTTACAGAAATTTTTATATTTTTTGTGTTATCCATGGCAATTTGTGACCGATGATCCTATTTTATTGGACCGTTATGTTCGTTTTTTATCACAATGTGGATTCAGCATTATATTATTTTCGACAATTGCCGGCTAGATTTATTCCATGGCCTCGAACTTTGATCGATCAGATTACTGTAACTTCGCCGGAAGAATGTGGTGAAATCGGGGAAAATTCTGTAATTGTGGCTATTGTTTATTACAAAAATGGAACGTGTATGGGATATAATGGAGTCCTCAGCTATCATTTTGGCACCGTTGTTGCTCAAAGTTGGACTTTTTTCAATTTCTTTATATCAATAACTATTATAATATAAAATTTATGTGTAAAATTTCAGCTAACGGCACAAACGACTTTGCATGGTATCTTCGCGACGCTGGAGGGGGCTGTGGATGCGCAGACCCAGTTCGCGCTCAACAATTGCTCAATGAATTCAGTAAGTTTTGCTATGACGTCATTGATAATATAACTGATATCATTCAGCTTATGGAAATTATGTTTGTTACAATGGATGGGGACTAACCTATGATTCAGTAAGCGGGTATTGTACTGGGAAGAGCAGTGCCCAGAATACGGGTGTTTTTGGGACCAAGCTCGCATATTACACCATTGGAGCGACCAATAATAATACCATTTATACAATGACCAGGGCACGTACGTTAAAAATTATGTTTTTTATAGAATATAAATTGTTTCAATGGCCTGTTTAGTTTTTGATTCACTTTTACCACAGCCATTTTCTGCAATTTTTAAAGAAATAATTATCAAAATTATTATGGATAATATAAATCAGGGCAAGATTTATATCCAAAGGAGACTTTCATGGCAGTCTATCTGACTTTTAAGAACAAGAACTTTATTTCGTTTTCCAGAAATATCGGAATCAGTGAATTACGATTGCTCTGAGGTCACTCCTTCACCGGCTGTTGTCTATAATAATATTTGGTATTGCTTCGCGCTTATTACTCCGACAGGATCCGGATACACTCTGATCAGAGATAATGCTTGTGCCCAATTTCAGACTAACGGGACTCCAGTGAAAATCGTTCATCCATTGGTTTATGGGCTGATGGCATGTAAGGTCATGTATAATATAATTTATGTTATTTCGAACTAATGACATATGTATTATCTTTCACTCTGATGTGTTGCATTCCATTTGCTTCAAAGATCTTTAGGCATTTTTGTATGACTTTAGTTCACACGGGAACAGCTGCCATTGCTGGAATCTATTACAACGGAACTCAGTATGTTTACTACGACAACTCAACCCTCCCAAGTGATATCCTCTGGGACACTGGATATCCGACAGGCCTTAGTATGGTCACCGTTGATAGGACTAATCTCTGTAAGACAGTATTTTGGGTTATTTTAAGGAAAAGTTTGAAACAAAAAGTTGGTTCACTAGAGCTTTATTTATTTTTTCAGCTTTACAAGACGTTTCAACAAATAAAAAGATCATAAACTGCCTAACCAAGGTCGACAAGATGTCATAAGAGCAGTTATCCTACCCACGTTGAAGTGTATTTTTTGAATTACTGTAAAAAAATAAATTGAAAATAAAATTTATTTCTCTAGGCTATGGTAACAATCTTATTCCGGTGGCATGATTTCGGTCTCTCTGTTGCTTTGCTCACGCATTTCTTGAATTTCCCTTCGTTCCCGGGCTCTTTTTGCAGCCTTTTTGGCTCGTCGGGTACCCTAAAATAATATCATAAAAAATAGATTGACAAAAAAATTTAATGACCGTAACTGTAAGTTTCTTACATGTTTTTGCCTGTTTTCCCTTATAGATCGTTCTGCAGGAGTAAACTACCGTAATCACAACCGTAAGATTCAACATCTCGAAGGTGATTGTGAAGAAAAGAAGGTGATAAAATTGTTTTTTCTGAATAAAATTTTCAAAGCCCTTGATCCTTATCACTGACCGCTGGCTCGATTTTTTGCAACTGATGAAATCCTGATCCTTGTAGCTTGATCCCTATAAAATAAAATTATATGACTTTGTTTTCTTACCGAACTTGTTCTCAGAAATTCGAATCCCAAATCGTCGAGATTGTTAACCCATCTGAATGACGCGATTGTGTCAGTTTCAGCTGCCGGGTTAACAATCATACATCCATAAATGGAATAGTCAACACCCGGATGTTTTATGGGCTCACAGACTGTAAATGTAAATAAATTTTAGGTCAATGAGTGTACAATTATTCATTTATCCATATCAAAACTTGATAAACAACATCATCTTACGTGTTTTTCCTTTGGCCCATTTGAAAACGGTTTGTTGTTGCTTTTTAAACATACAACTGCCAGTTTTTGAATTCCGTCATTCTCAATATGATTAACAAATTGATGCGCATCTCCCTCTAATCGAAAGAGATCACTGAAATATGCATATTATCGATGTATTTTGGGTCGCTCTCATTGGTAATCTAAGCTTACAATTATTATAATATAAATGTAAAAAGTTGATAAACTTTAACAACTTGCTCCCGCTCTTCGTCCGGTTGATTCAGGTTGTGCAGAAAGGTGACATCGGTAGGCTCTCCCTCCGAAACTGCCGTCAACAAATACGTTTCCTTCTAGTCAAACCTACTAAAATATGAATTGTCATCACTTCTTCGTGCGTATTTTATAAAACGTTTTTCTAATTGTTCAAAACATATTCAACTGACGGTCCATCACTCTCATAAGGGAATCCAATTCCAAAGGTAAGTCCTATTTTTCTAAATGGGACTGAAATTATTGGCCGAGGGACCGTGTGGATGATGAATTTTTTGAAAATAAAACTTCTGAGAAGACCGTATGACTCTCCACATTTAACCAGGAGACAAAGAGTTGATTGGTCCACAAAAAATGTAAAGAATTTTGGATCGAATCTGCAATAGCCTAAGGCTAAAAGAGAAAAAAATTAAAAGAAGAACTTACCATGTGCAAGGTCCACCTTGTCCACCGTCACTTTTCTCTGTCTGAATTTGTTAAAATCGACGGTTCCGTAGACAAGACTGGTCGGGCCTGTTATTTTGATGATCAGCCAGGTGTTCATGTAATTCCCATAGTTAATATAGGTCACTTTGGCATCGCGACGGTCTCTCAAAATAAATTTTATCTAATATTTTATCTAGTACAATATAGGCCAAAATGATGTTTCTAAATGTAAATTTACCCATCTTCGAGAGAAGAGGAAGCGCTAGAAATCGTGATATCACACTCCGTATCCAATCGAACTGTTTCAAAATTCCGTGAAAAAATTAAGGGAAAAAGGGAAAAAATAAAAAGAAAGAGAACGGACATTGGACAATGCAAGATTACAGTGAAAATTAGGAATTCAAATTGCACAATTTGACTTCTCTTCGAAAGACTGGGAACTACTTTCACGTCGAAAGTCAAATTCCGCCCCAGACATAACCAAAAAAATTTTCATTTGCCATAGCCATCGAAAAAAATTACTTCTTGATCTCTGTCCAAAACTGAGATTTTCATAAGTTGATGGCCTAAATATAATAGATACAGTAACCGGAAATGGGACTTCAGAAGAAATGTAATTTTATTCTACAAAAATAATTTTTATTCGTTATAAAAACATCGAAATGTAATAAAATTTCAAGTGTCTTTAGAGTTCCGGGATTGGACCCTCTTCTTTGGGTTTGAGTCTACGTCCATCCGAGGGAGTCTCGTCTTTGCTCAGGGATTTGATGTTTTCAGAGGTATTCAAGGGCTCGGAGAGTTCGCTGTTCTTCTTCTCGATACTCGTCTTAGGTTCGACAGGCTTCTTCGGTGACTCCGGCTTCCGCTTTTCTGGTTTCACTTCTGGTTTAGGTGCTGGGGGCTAAAAAATAAAGAATTAAACAAAAATTAGTCCAAAACAAGGTAAAATCAGACAAAAGTTACCTTCGCCGGAGATGGAGAGGTCTTTTTAGGGCGACTTGCAATCTGCTTGACCGCCGGCTGTAATAAAACTAAATCATTTTATCAAAAATTATATTCACCTTGCCCTCCTTGGACTTTTCCACACTAATTTTTCCATCAGAACTCTTGCGACTTGCCGTTGATGTGCGTTGAGGGAGATTGGAAGATTTGCGATCCTTTCGATTATCGCCCGCAGTGCTATTTCTGTGGTTCTTCTTGCCTTTGATGTTCTGAAGACCTTATTATAGACGAAAGATGACTTACCGACATTTAAACACGATGAAAACAACGCGACAACCGCTTTCAAATTTAGCGGAGAGTTTGATTTGACGTGAAAATGAAGTTTCGATTTTTTGAATTTTTATTTGAAATTTGCATTAAATTCCTTTTTTCTCTCCATTTTTGCCTTTTTGCTCTTCGCACAGTGCAAACCCGTCAATTTGCTTTTCGTTTACTTCGATGCACTGTGCAAAGTCAAAACCGAAAAAGAGAGAGCCAATGCACCGTGCAACCAAAACTTTCAAAGCGATCGGCAAAAAATTTTGGCATTGTGCATAACTATTCGTATTTTCACAAAGTGCGTGGACATTTGTCGCTTGCCGCACCGTGCAAAAAACCTCCATTTTGCACTGTGCATTTGACCTTATTTTGGTTTTTTGCACCGTGCGCCGACATATCGCTGCGACCTAAGCAAGTTTCAACTACGTCGCTGCGTCGGCGGCTGGAATTTGCACAGTGCAAAAGGCTGTTTTTGAAGGTTTGCACTGTGCAAAAAAGAGAAAATTCACTGTGCGGCTGCGACAAAATGTCCATGCACTTTGTGAAAATACTACTCGGGCCATAAAATCCCGACAATTTTATCGCTGATGTCGCGCGCGAAAATTGGAGTGTGGTCGCGTAAAAGTGCATGTCGCTTGGGTAAAAACAGGAAATCGCCGCGACGGCCGCGAAAATTTGAGCAAAACTCACCGTGCAAAATTGTCGGGACTTTATGGCGCGAGTAGTAGTACTACTCGGCGCAAAAAGTCCTGAGAATTTATCGCGCACCGAAATTTTGTCGCGCGCCTAAAAAAATGATTTGTCGCTGAGAAAATTGGGAATCGCGCGCCACGTAAGGCAAATGCACCGTGCAAAATGATGTTTTTGGGTCAAAATGCACTGTGCGAAGCCGTTTTTTGCGATTTTCGAACTCTCAAAAACCGCACAGTGCAAATTCTCAGGACATTTTGCGCCGAGTAGTAATATTTTGGGGAAAAATGCACAGTGCGCGCCTATTTTTGGGGAACAAAGCACAGTGCGGCCCGAAATTTACTTTGGTTTGCACTGTGCGGCGCGCCGGAAATTGAGCTTTTCACTGTGTGGTCATGCGTACTCAAAAGGCGCTAAAATTACTTTATGACGACATTTTTGGTCTAAAACGACCCTTCACCACTAAACACCAAATCCCTTTTAAAAATATTGTTTTCGAATTATCAGATACTTTAAGAAATCAATATAGCAATTTACCACAGTTATTAGCCTCGTAAACCAAGGAATAACGGATTTGGAGCGCGCACTGTGCAATGCATTCAACGGGCCGACCGCACCCTGCAAACCCAAAAGAAAGGGAATTTATTGCACTGTGCAATGTCTTTTTGCACTGTTCCCCCACTCCGTCGCGCGCACCCTGTAATTTGCACTGTGCGTGCCGAAAACTGCACAGTGCACGCGCCATTAGCGTAGTGCAGCCATTCCGCCGACTTTTTTGGCCGAACTAGTAATATTAGTAGTATCACCTACTCGGGACAGAAAGTTCTGATAATTTATCGCGCGCACAAATTTTGTCGCACCGAAAAAATCGCGCCGAAAGACATGCGTCGTGCGCGACGTTAGTGCAAAAACAACAAAATGCACCGTGCAATCGCAATCAATGTCGCTGAAAAGATGCGGCTTGCCGCCTTTCGCACTGTGCAATCGGGTGACAAAAATGTCACCGATATTTTGCGACAGAGAAAAACGAAGGAACAGTGCACAGTGCAAAAGAAAAAGTCCCGGCACCGTGCGAGAAGTCAGGAATTCATCTCAGTTTGCACAGTGCGGTTTGGATGACAATTTTGTCGCTAACAATTCACAATGGAAATGCGGGAATGAAAACTGCACTGTGCAACCGAGAAACAGTGCATTGGACCCTTCAGGACAACGAAATTAATGCACAGTGCGTTGTGAAAGTGGACCATTTGTGTGACCAATTTAATTTTTGATCAAAAGATTAAACTACAATTTGAATATTTTTCTGCAGATGCCATTTTGTCGTCCATATTATGCATTCTCATCTAAAAAAACACGTAAATTGTCCTAAATGTGGTATCCATGGGAATTTAAGACCGAGATTTGGACCCACATGTTTACAATTTGGGGACAATTCTCTTGTATTTTGGGTACATTTATCAATACATTTCTAATTTGGGGTTACTGTATCTTATGATTACTGTATATTTTTTAGTGCTAGAACTATTAATATTTTACAACCTAAGAATTGTTTTTACCTCTTCTTTTCGCCAATTACCCACCAGATTTGTGCCTGTGGCGACTGGGGTGGTCGAGAATGTTGCTGTAACATCACTGGACGAGTGTGCTGAGATTGGGAATAATCCAAAGATAATAGCGATTTATTATGATCTAAACGCAACTTGTATTGGCTATTCGGGGATAAGGAGTTATGGAATGGGCACTGAAGACGCTCAGAGTAAGTTTAGATCATAATTTTATATTAAACTCGGGGGTGACTATATTAATATAAAATTCTCAGATTTTCTTTAAATTTAGACCAAAAATTCTACAAAAAGATATCCTTGAAAATCCATTTGCAAGCTCAGTCAAGGTATCAAAAGTAATCATTTTTTCGAGACACTTTGGAAAATGAGGAGAGATTTGCAGGGAAAATGTTTTTTAAACCATATCTTCGCAGATTTTAGGAAACGACTTAATTTTTTGCCCCAACGTTCAGTAAATTTTTTTTTTTTTTTTTATTTCCGAAACTTTTGACCTAAAAACATCAATGGCTAGGTGACTATGTAGAAACTCTTATAATTATATATAATATAATATAGATGATTTGATTCTTAATTTGTGCCAAGTTTTAACATTCCAAAAAACAAAAAAAATGTTTTTTTTGAGGGTATTCAATTCCAAATTTTTGCTTTTAGCCACGGGCAAAGCCAATTACGTTTGGTATTTACGAGACAATGGAGGAGGATGTGGATGTACTGGTTCAGTAAGAGCTCAACAATTAATCAGTGATTACAGTAAGATAAATAACGTTACAAAAAGCGAGTCAGGGCATTTCCGGAATTGCGATACTTCCAGAACAAAAAAGACAAAGTCTTAGTAGAGCTTATGAAGCGACTCACTACTATTGATTGTACTGTTTTTTAAAATCGTACCCATTTTTCTGTATTTTACATTTTTACTTTACAGAGTAATGTAAAAAAGTAATTTTTTGAAATTTTTCAGTGAATACTCGATTTAGAGGTTTTCGACGTCGTTTATTCCGAAAATCGTAACATCTTTTTCTGAATCTTACATTTTTACTTTACTGAGTGATGTACTTTAGGTTGCTTTGGTTAAAACACGTTTTTTGCAGGGTGTTCAGGGAAATGTGCCGGTTTTGTTTTCGATTTCTTGCCCCTCAGTCAATATATTCAAAAAAATCTTTTTGCAAAATAAAGGAGTTAGACGGTTTTTTGCCCCAAAAATCATTTTCTACGCCAGCGCGGAATATATTGTATTCGGCGGAGACTTTTGGTCGCTTTTTTGTTCATCACGCTTACCTCAAAGGCTTGATTATGATTTTTGATGATTAAAAAGATGATATATGTTTATTTTAAAATTTGTCAAGCATTTATCAAGCGTTCGGCGAAGGTGCGGCGGACGTTTGCCCTATTGGCGGAGGCCATGCCTCAGCTTTGGATAAAGATGCAAACCTGGGAAATGGCTCAAAACAATTCGTATGCACATATTGGCACGGATTGCTGATTTGTTGTGCCCTTATGCGGTCCGCCGTCAAGCTTTGGCTGAAATTTTGCCATTGGCGAATGGCTTGGTGCACCATTTCCGGGAGTGTTGCAATCCCGGAAATGTCGTGGTGCCACAAAAAGACTCGATTTACTCAAATTTCTTATTTTAATATCAGTAATAACAAATATAAAATGCTAATTGTAGCGTATGGCGACACGTCTTGCTCGACAGTCTCTAATCTAAAATACGACGCAATCAGTGGATATTGCACAGCACAGACTTCCAATGTTTTTGATACTGAATTAGGCTACTATGTGGTCGGCGCGACCAACAATGGAACCATTTATGCAATGACTAGAGCCCGTAAGTAATGGAAAATCAATTTTTATAAATTTTTATGCGATAAATTTACCGTCTGCGCTGTGAAAAAAATATTATTTTTTTTGTTTTTTCTTTCAAAATACATTTTCGCAGATCCTTTTGTCATAAACTTGCAGAGATCTCAGAATCCGTCCATTACGACTGTTCCGAGGTCACCCCAGCAATGCCAGTTGTCTATTATGACATCTGGTACTGCTTGGCTATTATAAAACCGGGCACAAATGGATATCAGATAGTCCGAGACAACATTTGCAGTCAGTATCAGAAAAATGGAACTCCAGTCAAGATTGTCCATCGATTAGTCTATGGAATGATATCTTGTATGCCTTTTCTTTGTTTTTTTGTATATATTATAATAGGTTAAAATAATATTTAAAATCGATTTTCTAGTGTTTACAGGAAATTCTGCGGTTGTTGGGCTATGGTATAATGGAACGTCATACGTGTACTATGATAATACAACAGCATCGTCGTTAATTTGGGATACAGGATATCCTACCGGACTTCGGATGGTGACTGTAAACAAAAAAAATTTTGGTAAAAAAAGGGTTTAAACTTAACCAAATTTGTTTATTTCAGCTCTGAAGGACATTGCAAACAACACTCAGTACATGAATTGCATGACCAAGGTCGAAAAGACTCTCTAGATATTTTATTAGATCATGTGTAATATAATTGATTCTAAAGTGATGTAATAAATAATCAGGAAGTTTATCTTATATTTATCTTACACACATATCGAAGCTACCGTATTTTACTTTGGTAAAGTTTGGCTACCGGTAGTGCCCTGGGACTCAGAAAACAAATTGGCGGGAATCTGTGTTTCTGTCATTTTATACGATCGAACATGTCCGAAAATGTTTTCCTTGCAAAAAATTGTTTTTCATTTTTCTAGCTAGAAAATTTTCGAATAACACTTCGCTTAACTGCTTGCTGATTCGAACATAATGCGTCCATAATGGATCAACCTGGCCCATCTAACGTTTTTGCAGTGTAAGTTTTCTGCAATGTTTTACATAAAATTTTTTCTTTTCATTTTAGGGAACAACAAGAAGAACAGATGGACGTTCATGGTCCAGAGCTCCCATCAACAAGTCAGGCAACTGATCAGACGATTGGAGATCTGGAGATTGTGCAAGAGGCGACATTAGGAAACGATACCGACATTTTGGATCTGGATGGCGTTTCTGTGGTAAGAGACTATGGATAATAAAAATGTTACGCTAGAACAGAGTTTAATATGATGAATCCTGATCTCTCAGGTGGTATTGCTCTGTTGCGATGGAGGTTATTTCTTTTTTCTAGGTTTCTCAGCAATCCACTGAAGAACAAGAAGAAATTCCCCATCTTGCATACCTAAAACGTTCCGAAGCGATAACTCAGGTAATGGACGGAATTACCTTTGAACCCGCTGCAAACTGGAACACAAATGACTTAGCCGCGCTATTCTCGAGGCTGAGGAATACGAATTGCAATCAGTTTAGCGTGGAAACTTTCATTCATGCTTTTTCGAATACCTCCGTTGAAGAAATCATGGCTATTCTAGAAGGCATGAGAGATATTGTCAGGGAAGCGGATTCTGTCAGAATTCCTTGGAAGGAAGCGGTAAAGGAAGGAAAAGTTCCAACGGATGAGGCAAAGAGTAAGTTATTATATGTGCTATTCTTGATGTTTAGGTATCAAAGGAACCGAAAAACAAGCATTAAATGAAATGAGACAGCTCACGAGGAGTGTTGCAACTAAGAAGAAGGGCATGAATATCATGTCTGAGGTGTTAACACAAGCACTGAATGTGCTGGATGGAAGAAGTAAACGGAGAAAAAGAACGGCATCAGGATCAAAGAAAGAAAATGTGAAATTATCAGATGATTTCTTGTCCCCTGCTTGTGAATATGAAGCAGATATCAACTACGACGAGATCTACGATTGTCTGGAGAATATCAGTTTAATCAGGAGTACAAAAAAAATGAGAGCGTAGGTTATGTGGTAGTTGGTCAAACGAAATATTTTTGATTTTTAGGACTGAAAGTGCCGTTCTTCTCCAAATCTTTGACGAACTCCAAGAACTTGTGGACTCTGCTTTCACCGAGAGAACTGATTTCATGACCCAATTCATCTTCGAAAGCTCATCTCAGGTGGCTTCTGATGTTGGATGGATCGATTTCCCTTCGAATGAAGATATGGGACAAAAGATATGGAACTTTCTAGATCTACCCGATGATTTCCTCGATCTCTCTGATTATGTTGTTGAGGAAGAAGCGGGAAGGGTTGTTTTGAAGAAATAATTTATGCATAATATATTTGTAGTTTTACCTTTTAATTTTTGTTTTAATCAAATTTTTCAAATTATTTTTGAATTACTTGCTAATTTTTTCCGCATCTCAGGACATGCTGTTGAGAGTTGTTTAGAAGAAATAAGCTGTTTATAGCAATATAGATAAATCTTTAATCTTATCAAATAAGTTTTAAAACGAGGTTATATGACATTTTAAGTACAGTTATCAGTCAAACAAGTGGCTTTAGCTCCATTTTCCGTTGTCCTGAATCCAATTATACATCCTTTTAGGGTCGCTCGAGAGGATACTGGGCAACACTTTACCCTCGGATTGCATCCATTCTCATCCAACTCTTCTTTTTTCTTTTCAAAATCATCCTTGCTCACTTCTCCTTGAATTTTCTTCTCTTCCCGGCCATATTCATGCCTTCTTTTGTTATCAATCCGTCGAATGTTGAGACCTTCTCGTCTGATTTCTTGTAAAGTAATATCCTCGATTTCTTCTTCGTTTCTGAACCCTCTCACCTCTCGATTGGCCTCTCTTTCGGCTTCGTTTTGAGCATCCTTTAGAAGTTTCATTTCTCCAGAATCCAGTCCGTTCAGGAAATCCAAATCATCCGGCTTCAATGGTGAAAAAGGAGCGGCTTCATTTGGATCCAATTCGAAAGATTCTTTAGCCGGGAGATCCGAGGTTCGGCCTGATCCTCTCTTCTCTTCTTCTGGACGAATCTTCTTGATATTCGATTGGATATTAAAGATGTTAGGCTGGGGATGGAGGACCTCTGAGAAAAAAATATTTATATTATACTCGGGCTAAATCATAAATACATAGATTGAATCCTTAAAAAGGTAGTATATCAGTATGACTGAACTCTCACCTTCTGATTGAATGAAACCAGGGGATTCCGCCTTGTGTGGAGGCCCGAAATAACTGACTTCATCTTGGTGATTATAGTCATTATCTCCAAAAAGACTTCTTTCATGGTCATCAGTCCTTCGAACTCCTGCTGCTTTAAATCTTCGGGCGTCTTCAAAGGTCTGGGCAACTTGTTTTGGCTCTAAAATATAAAATCAAATGCAAAAAAATATTAAATATGACAAAAAATTATATTGTAGTAGACAAAAAGTCTTACCGAATTCCGTGTTGAGAAGTTCCTGGGGAAATTCCTCATTCAATGAGGTCTTCGAAATACAGGGCACGCTTTCTCGTCTCGGATTACAATTGGAGCAGTTTCTCCAACGAGTTCTGGTCAGACTTCGATCACAATCACTCCATTCACTCCAGTCCGAAGAGGCGTCGTCTCGTTGCCAAACTAAAAACTCAATCAAGCTTTAGTTTTAAAAATTTGATTACAAACTTTTTGGAAACTGAAAATGGGGAATTTTGAAAGATTCTTGTATTATATTTTGGTCATTTCGACAACTTGTTCTTTCTCAGACGGTCGAATCTCCTGAAGATGAGAAAGAGATCGATCAGAAAACCCTCCGGACATACTCCGAAAGCAAAGTCGGGAAAAGTGAGCCTAAAATTTTCCTGATCCTTAATTCGCACTATGCAGAAATCACTGAAATTCACGTTATTTTTTAGCAATTTTCAATTTGAAAGGTTAGTTTTTAACATGACCTATAACTTCAAAGCCAGCATAATAAAAGTGCCTTATCTCTATGTTTCTAGGAAGACGTTGGTGAGAGTCCGAAAGATTTCATCGCAGCTGTTTCCAAGACCCATTCCCACACAGCCCGCCAAGTACAGTTTGATGCAGTAATGGCCATCAGTAGAATTCAAATGGACTCGTTCTTGGAGAAGAGAGATAAGGATGGAAGCCGTCTTCCGATCCCAGTTTTGGAGAAGAAAAGGGTCAGATTAAATACGAAGGTTGCCGGCGACAAAGATTATTATAACGCAACCTATTTGACGGCGCACGAAGAAGTCTTTATTATTGCGCAAGGACCCAATTCTGCAAATGCTGGCCAATTCTGGAGAATTGTACGGGATTTTTTAAAACCATTAGAGTTTTATATAAACTTATATTATACTTAAAATCAAGAATAATATTTTTAATTTTTGCAGGTCTTGATGGACAGTTGCCAACTGATCGTCTGCACCGTCGACGAAAAATCCTTTTCGGATTCGGATCACTCAAAATGTTTCAATTTCTTTCCGCGCGAGGAGAAAAAATCACAGGATTACTTGAATGGCCGATGCACCGTGAAATGTCTCAAGAAACAAGAACAGAAAGGATTCACAATTTATGAAATCTTCTTGACTTCTACCGATCCCACACAAAAGAAGGAGGAGGGAGAGTCAGGAACGGCAATCAGTGATGATGACAAAAAGAAGACGATCACTTTGGTCCATATTTATGATTGGAAACTGGATCAATGGCCGAATTTGGACATGTTATATAGCGCATTGCGGGTGGTCCAGGCTAAGGAAGACGCGATTTTCAAAAAAATTGCGGATGAATATCTCCCACCGGTCATTTTTATGGGATTAAATGCAATTCAACGGTAAGATTGTTTGATTATAGGGATTACGGTTGAATATCTCGGCGATAGTTGCTAAATGCGCACTAAAAATTTTGCTTAAAAACTGGTAGACCATAAAGAATATCTAAAAGAATTTTAAGGAAAAACTGTGAACATCAGTTTGAGAAATTTGTATATTATACATGATACTCATTATGTAAATTAAAATCTTCAGACCTTGCGCGATGTGTATCTTGATGACCCTAATGAAACAATGTGATCATCGAGAAGGATTTGACATTGAGAATCTGATGAGAAACATGATTCGAAACCGTCCCGGTGCCCTCACTGACAAGTTAATTTTCTTCTTGACCTATGCAATGGGTTTTAAAATGGCCGCTCAAGCCGGATGGATTACTGCTGAGGTATGCTTCAATGATATTTGGATTCTATTTCCAATTAATTTTCATATTTCAGGAAGGAAAACAACGAGTCGCCGAAATTCAAGAGGGTTATAAGAAAATTTCTAAGTAAAGTCACGCGTAATGTAACGGATAAGGTTGAATAAAGACAAAATTTGCTGTAGTTTTGTTAATTAAAGTATGTCATAAGGTCAAAACTTACAGGTGTTGACGCAATGAGGAATTTCCAAATAATCCACAAGCTCTTTTCTCTCCGGAACGTAGACATCTGGTCTTTGGAGTCGGGTGAATCGGCTGAGATAGCAGTTTTCGGAGGGCCAATCGAAGAAATAGGAGATCGCACGGCATTCGAAGTTCAGACGACGCTAAATATGAGAATCTTAGAGAAAAATATTCAATAAAGTTGAACAAATGTCAAGTATAATACAATATGATGTAACATTCAAATCTTTAACTTTTGTTGTTACACTTGCCTTGGCCGTAATGCATTGTCGGATACAGTCAATTTGTGTGGCTGTCGTCACCACAGCCCCGGTGCCAATGGCCCGTTTATCCAAAGTATGTTGAGGAATCCTATGAATGACGTCATCACAAGTAATTGGAAGTTCGGCCGCTAAAATAGGAGTCACAAATTAGGTTAGATCACTCACCACTGATACAAAACTTCTCAAAATAGACGGCATTTGGGTTGGGGGTGTAATTGAGATCTCCATTGGGCGAGATAACCTCTTCGTAGATTGTGCATTTACCTGTGGAGCGATCGAAAACTGCCGATTTACAGGTTTTCTGGAAACGGGTGCCGTCCAAATGCTAAAAGGAGTGGGACTTGTGTATGAAGCTTAGTTTGAGATTGACATTAATATACAATGACCCACAATAGAAATTATCTTACAGTTTATATTATAATACAATTTCAAGTATAATTCTTAAGGTTCGACTACCCGATTTTTATAACACTTTAAGTGGAAACCTTAAATGAGTCTACAAGCAATTCAAAAAAATATCAACTTAGAAGGACTGTGGAGATATCTTTGCAGCCCATTTACTATGTAACATAAGGAGAGGAAGAATTTCGAACATGAGTTACTTTTTGATCATAAAATTTATGATTTTATATTCCCCTTACCGCATTCATTCTGCAGATCTGAAGACAAATCTCCGGAGTATCCAACTGAACAATTGTTACAGCAGTTGCCTGTACCAAACTGATCCCTTCTATCAGCTGAATTCGCGCCTTATTTCCATCCGGGCAATCAGGAGTTTCAGGGATCACCATCTGGACTGGACCTGGCCCGGCATTTCTGTGACTGGGTCCTCGGATTGCCCCATTTTCATTGCTAAAGGATTCTATCGCTCCGTCAAATTCATTTTGGAGATTTTGGTTTTGAATGAGGCCTTCTTTGATTGAGAGTTTGCAATCTTCATCGACCAAGGTAAACGTGAAACCTGGGGAAGTGACTAAGGAAGGGTCACAGTAGGCAGTAATCGACTGCCCATTTCTGAAAAATCAAAACAACGCAATGTTGCCCAAAAATTCATGGTACTTACGGTAATGGCCGGAGAGAGTCCCTCATGACGTCATCGATCCCGTTTGCCATTCTTTTAAAGATTCTTTTCACTTCCCCGACACCTGCATGTTGTTCATAATGATCTCGTTTCTCCCTGAAGCCTTGTTGATCTTTAAATGGATATCGAGGAACTCCATGGCGATGGTCGAGCTAAAACACAATCTCAATTAAAAGCCAAAGTGCAATATCTTTATATTATAGTACGGGAGCTCGTTGCACAAAGGTTGCACCGTAATTTAGGCCTCATTCCATTGATAATATAACACTTATCCCAATTTTACCTGGAAAACATCACAACTAGCGGTCGCTGCATCAAATTGGAAACTCTTGCAGCTGACAGAATCACACAATTGTTGACATTCATCCTCACTTGTCTCGGTTCTCCGTTCAATTGGTTCGGCACAAATTAATTTGTGATTCTCAAACTTCTGAAGACAATCATTGCCTGTAGATGACACTGGGAGATCATCTTTTTGTTCAGAATAAATTCGATTAGAAGAAGCCAATCGAGTCCGGCTTGAATAAGGAACTTGATATTGGGGTTGAGGTTGAACATAATAGTAATTTGTGGGTGGAATAGCTGGAGGAGGAGCGTAGAAGGGCTGAGTTGCCAAGGGAAAACATCCTATAGGTAGATTTAATCAATAAACACAAAAATATATATGACTTATTATGTTTAATATACAGATTTATATTATAGATTACAACAACCCAAAATTCCCCGAAGATTCTTACCGTTAGCCAGTCCAATCATTATTCCTATCCAAGCTAACCCAAGCATGGCCTTGTTGCGGACCATAGACCTTATCTTAGCCTCCACTTTTTACTATTTCCGACCGTTTCAATGTTAAAAGTCAGACCGACTGTAATAAAACGACAAGTTTTGTAAGGGAAAGCGTCCGATGAGTGCGGCAGGATTAGCCGGCGGACTGGACAGGTGGGTTTAGTTAAGGTCCGATGGGCCGGAACCGAGAAATCCCGACAAATCGCCGGCTTAAAATGCCTGCGGGCGAAAAGGAAGGACAAGAACAACTTGAATGGGGAAATACTATTCAAGAACTAGACTTGCGAACGGGATAAAGCGATTGGGAGGTGGAAGATTGTGTGCAGAAGGAAAGGGAGACCTCGGATACTCATGAGTCAGTGTATTCTCAAAAGTAGTAAGTTTATTGTAAAGCAGTAGTAAGTGGTGTACATAATTAGAGTCCTAAGGGCACAAAATAAAAGGACAAGGTTCTTTTGAGATCACCGGTATCTGTTCTCGTCATTCGTTCGATCATCAGTGCTAGCTGTGGGAAGAAGACCAAGATCTCTAAAATAATGTCAAGTACAATATATAATAAAAATAAGGTCCTTACCGAGCCATCTTTATCCGCCTTTGTAATCGTCGATCTTCCCTGAGGACTCCTCGGCCAAAGTCTCGTAAAATTGTTAATTCATCTAAACTTAGACAATTGAAATATCCAAAATATGGCTTTACCCTCATTAAAGTTGCCTCCTTTTATACTATTCATTACCAGATCCTCATCAGCTCGATCAAAGTCGACCAAACGTTCTCCCCATCTCAGTTCGACCCTTCCACTCCACTTGACTTCACCGACCAATCCAATAATACGGTCATCTTCCTTATATCTGGCCTGTTTGTTTCTACAGTACAATATGAATTTGTTACAGTATTCGTACATCTTTCTGAGGTCCGGATCACGATCCAGTTCTCTACAAGAAGCAATCTCTTTCGTTTTTGATCCTACAGGGATCGGAGGGTCATTCAGAGCCTGCTTGCGATAAGTCGACCTTCCAGATGGATAATGAACAGTCATAAATTGAGATGGCATCGAGACATCGTGGAGGACGACGATTCTAATTACAACTTCTTGAGAGTCGTGGACCTCTATTGTGATCTTATAAGAACCATTTATTGTTAAGAGACACTAAAATTAAGATTATCTTTTGAAACTAATATAATATCACCCATAATAAAAACAAGCGTACTCTTCCTGGTTGCGTAAAAACATTATTCATGGGTTCCAGCTCCTTCATATTCCAAGGTAATGGCCACGGGGAAACTTTTTGACCAGGTGCAGACTTATAGCGGGGTTGAGAAGGCTGATCTTGAGTTGGAATTGATCTCAAAGATAATCGTCGATCTCTTCGAGTCTCCACATTTGTCGGAACACTTACGCTATCAAGTCGGCGATGGGAGTCTGTTCGAGCTGGAGGTCGGGAAGGTTGACGTCGAAGAGGTTCATGCTAAAATTATGAATTCTATCGTAGGTACCCAAAAATAAAACTATCAGTCATACATACAAATCAATTCAAACCAACCTCTAACACCAATCCAGCCCGTTGCCGCTCCCTTGACTCCGGCCTGGATATCCTTGGTGGCTCATGATATGGTTCCTTTCCATCCGTATATCCATTATTTTCCCGATGCTCTACATCAATATACCGATTCCTCTCTCCAAACCTCTCGCGATCCCTGTATCGTTCCATATCAGAAAATCTATCTCTTCTCGCATCCTCTGAATACCTGCCTTCTCTATTCTCCAATTCCCTGAGGGTTCTACTGGTCGATCTTCTTCTTTGGCTTGTCTGACTCCTTGGAATGCTTTTGTCACGACATTCGATGGCTTTTAATTGAGATCTGATCTCTGAAACAGTTTTTAATTGAATGTACAATTCTCCAGTAAGTCGACTAAGAAAATCCTTGCAAAATTTTCATGTTCTTCTCAAGTGCAATATACCTTCCGGTGTTGTTATGCTTTTCCTTTTACTGAACGCCCGTTCATAATCATTGTCACTCATAACTAATTGGCATATCCAATCCCTAGCCGTGTGGTTTTCTATTTTCCGTTCGATCTCATCAACGGATACCATAATATTCTTCCTAATAATGGGCTGTTGAGTGAGCATAAAGTACAGAAGCGCTCCAATATAAGAATAATCAACTTCCGGCCCATATCCTTTTTTCATGTGATCGCTGAAAACATAAGAACTAAAATTTTTAAATCATATACCAAAATCGATTATATTGTACTTGATACTTAAAATAACAAAAAGTGAAAAAAAACTTACAAATTTTGAAACTGAGGCGTCCCGCATACCGTAAAGTGCTTCTCCTTAGGTCTCTTCATGTGCTTGGCTAGGCCGAAATCGCAAATTTTTGGTATAAACTTTGAACGACTATCCTTTCTCGGGACAACGAGAATATTGCCGGGAGAAAGGTCTCTGTGCATAATTTCTTTGTCGTGCATGTAGTTGACGGCGTTGATTATCTGTAGAGTAACGTAGACCGCTGAAATAACAAAAACAAATTTTTAGGGAACAGTCAGATGTACCATGAGAGAAAGTTGAACTCAAGTCTAAAAACAAATGAAAATTCTCAAAATCTTACCAGCATCCAAATACATGGGTTCCTTCTTCACATAATCGAATAAACTCCCATTTTCAACATATTCCATGACCAATATAAAATATTCGCCATCGTCAAACGAGTCAATAAATTTTACAAAATTGTTCCGCTCCGGAGAATCTCCTTGACTCAGAATCTTCATAAACGTGGCTTCTGTTCGGAGATCTAGCCCTTGTTCTCTACCTTTCTAAAAGATTCGCAGTAAAACTTGAGTATTCACAATCAAGTCTAACATAGAAAAGTCATAATCTTTGTTTTTAAGCATGCCTAAAAGCACAGAAAGAAAGAATAAGCTTTACTCACCTTGATATCGCTTTGTTTGAGCGCCACGACCTTTCCAAATCTATCCGTAGCCTTATATACAACTCCATATCCTCCTTTCCCGATTTCTTTTATTATTTTATACCCTTTTTGTTCAATTACTGAGCACATATTCGATTGGAGGGATCGAGATTCGCCAAAATCTTCTAAAAAATATCCAAAAAATATTTTTTCGAACAAAATGTTTGGCGGGGAAATGTTTCCGTGGTAAGAGCAAACTCATTCGAACTATGGAAAGAAAAAATTTCGCAGACTGTTCTAAAAACGTTTATAGATAGTGAAAGTAATCTACAATCGAAAATTGACGATCCAATCGATCTCGCCGAAGGGGATATTGGACGTTCCATTGAATTCCATGGCCGGGCCGAATGAATAGGTGGAAGCTCCACGAAGCTGGGTCTCTGTGGGGCCGTGGAAAGACTTCTGGATTGAGTAATTAGATAATAGGATAAAAAATAATATTATTACCAATGAATTCATAGTATCGTCGTTCAAAAAGCAAACGATTTTTTGTAAATTCGATCTTTATTTTCTTTTTTTGTAATAGTAATGTAAAAAGTAAGGTAGATTGCAGGATTTAAACAGGAAAAACAAAATATTTTTGTACAGGGCAGATCATGCGTTTAATTTTTAATTCCTGTCAAAGTATTTGACTTTGTTTTAGCTTTTGATTGTAAATAAATAAATTAAGGAAAGGAAAAAATATTGATTTCAAAAACTATATTATATATAACAGCAAAATGGAACTCACAACATTCGAAAAATTACGATATGAGAACGTATGACGAAGCAGCATGTTCGAATTAAAACATTTATTCTTTCAAAATGGATTCAATCTTTGTAAAGTTACTTTTCTACAACGTTTTTGTTTTATGATGAGCAACGAAGGTTGGCAGTTGAGCTGGTCCAAAAGAATAATCGTATACACCCCTGGGTTGATGGCCTCTTTTAGACGTTTCCATTGTGCTGGCAAAATTTAGAAAAACTAAGAAAATAAAAATAAAAGTTAGGTTCATCGATGAACAAATAACTTCTTACGTCTGATGTGTTATTGACTGTGTGATGTAAGTGATTAAATTTTGTGGATTGAAAACAACGCGCAGGTAATCGACGTCTGCAAAATTTAAGAAAAATGACATTCGCAGCGAGAGTAGAAATATTATTTTATTGACGCTTTTAAAAAGATTATGGAATTCAAAAGCTTATATTATACAATCACACCTCCAGTATTTAAAACTGGTGCTGGAACTGCTGACTGAACACCTCCAGAAGTTCCAGTTCCGGCCGAGGTATCAACAGGGGAAACTGGAGCTGCGACAACTGGAGATGGAGCAGCATTGATGGTCGGAGAGGCAAATGGCGTAGCCGCGGCCTGAGAGGCTGATGATGGAGCGACGGCAGAGGCTGCTGGAGCAGAAACGGGCGTTGCCGCAGGAGCTGGGACAGCAGCTGGTTGAGATGAAGCTGAAACTGCCGCTGGAGCTGCTGCTGATGGAGCCGAAGCGGATGAAGCTGCAGATGTTTGACCAGGCCCTCCGGCAAGATTATTCAGCAAGCTCCCGGAAATCGAACCATCGGCAAATTGAGGACGAGCTACAGTAAGATCCGTCAAAAATATGAGAAAAATAAGATTACAAATCTTCATTTTGGTCAATTCTCGAATACAAATGAAGCAAGTCGAGCTGTGTTTTTTCAAAAAAATATAGGATGACTTGGGTTTATATAGTAATTTTAAGAAAGTTTTTCGAAAGAAATTGAAAAATTAAGTAAACTTTTGAAATGAAGGTTCATTTCATCAATCAAACATTGTTTTTTAATTCATTTACTTGCTTTACTCGGACCTTTAAAGACTTCATTGACCAACTCAAACAAAGAAAACAAAAAAATATACTTTATACTTTATATCTGATCATAAGTAACCTAAACTTCTATGATGCCTGTTAAATTTACTCTCAAGGTTAACGAGTAGCGTAACATTCTCCAAAATTCTTTACCAAATTTCTTTTACAACTTGAATTTAAACAGTATTTTTACTTGCAAAATTGGGTAAACATTATTTTTGATGACTAATAATTTCAGATTTGATTATGATTATTACTGCTTAAAACACTTGGTTCGCTTCTCTTTTTAATAAAATAATTGATTTGATCTTTTGATTCTTCCGGTCTCTGTCCAAGAAAAGCCCCAAAAACAGCAGGAAATTGATAAGCCTGAGCTGGCCGGAGTAAGGATGATATCCGAGATCATGAGGATTTATTTTGTTCATTTTTTGTTATGAATTTCTGGAATCTTTTAAACAATGTTTTTTGGTAAAAAATTTGCCGGATAAATTGCAATTTGCCGAGCAATTTTTGTTTGGTTTAGGGTCATTTTAGAAATAGGAAGTGCCGGTTATATGTAAAACTTGTAGTTTCCTAATACATTTACAGGACTTTTGACCGCATTTGAAGAAATGATTGAACACCCTCATACCTCGTGAAATGCAATGCATTTCTTTGACTTTTATTTTGTCATAACTTTCCAAAATTGCGTCGGAAATAATTTTTAAGCCATGGCACTCCCTCTGAGGCCTTTTTTCTCTGTTTGCTCTTGATCGAACAGCTGACGGAACCTTCTTCTTGACCTTTCCGTTCAAACATTTCCTTCGTTTTTTATCTATTGTATTTTTATGATCAAATTACGAAAAGCCTTTTATTAGCACGGAAAGGTCATTCTTTTTATGGACCAAGAACATTTTTTGGCAGAGAAATTATTTTAGCACTGAAAAAAAAAAACAAATTTGATTTTTTAGTTTCAAAATTAGCCGCGATTTTTTTAATTTCTAAGTTTCCAACTGTTTTTAACTTTTTTACTACTGTTTACGAGAAGTTTTAAAGTCGATTTTACTTGAAATTTCAGGAATGTGTTAATCATCGATATCAAAACGAGACTCCCTCCTAATATTACTACTTATTTTATATTACTTTATATTGAAACTACTCATTAATCTTTACAAAATCTTGTGAATAATCTCGGAAACACGAAAAAAGAAAGCCCCCCATTGAGAGGCAGGCTGAATCATCTTTTTTTTTATTTTTTCTCCGATCATTTCGCCTCTTTTTCTCTCGCCACTCTCTCTTTACCCTCACTCTCTCGCCACTCCCCTCTTTTTCTCTATTCTCTCTTTTTTGGGATTTGAGTCGTCAATTTTTGAAGCCATAAACGAAAAGTTTTTGGAGGGAGAATGAATGGAATCCGAGTTGTTCATCAGGATACCCTCAGGCTAAACGATTCCCAAGGCTTGAGCAGTATTGTAACTTTCATTAAAAACAAGGTAAGGCTTACTTTTTTGTCTAATCTATGGGGCAAAAAGAAAGGTTTTTGGAGTTCGGGTAACAGCTGGAAAACGCGATTTTTTTAGAATTGGTGAATTTTGAATGTGCAATTTTTTTAAATTAAAAATTATTTGATTTATTTTTATTATTTTTTTTCTCATCAAAAAATTGCATAATAAAAAAAACTTTTTTTATCGTAAACATTTTTTCTCCAAGAGGTATCGGATATCGTTGTTTTCCAAACAATAACTGTTTATAACCTTTTTTCATTTCTGGATTCCTTGTTTTGAGAGATCAGTGGTTACGTTTTCGTCATGAATAATATAAATTCTTGTTTTGAAAACAATAAATTTGTTTTCAAAAATTTATGAATCGTACTTTGCATCAATTTTGACTTTAACTTGAATTTAAAACTCTAATTCCTTTTGTATTTTAGCGTCGATTCAGTGAGCATGGCTATAAATGCGGAGAAGTTTATGTTATGCCTCCATTCAATGGAGAATCTGTCGTCCTTTGTGTCCATGGCCAAGTCCCGTTCCTCGAAATATATGCCCGGAGGCTAGATGTGGAAAAACATGAACCTGTGAAATTGATGGACCTCCTGGATACCGACGTGAATGTCGTTGATTCGTGTACATTCGAGCTCAAAAAAGTCGGACAAAAGAGATGGCGCCTGAGGGCAGAGAATTCGTAAGTGATTTACATACCATTTAGAGTAATTATCCTAAAATTTATGGTGATCAGATGAAAATTTGAATTGTTTTGTCTACCCTTTTAATATTATCCATGCTTTTGATGACAAATTATTAATTTTTTTGAAAATTCCTGGTGAATAATCAAATTTGATGACTAAATAAAAAATATATAGTCTAATCCATCCTTATTTTTAGTTTAAAGCGTGATAAATGGATCGAATGCATCAAGAATGTCCAGAAATCTTGTGAATCAGAGCTGGCCCTGGACGATCAAACCCAGACCAGCTCTTTGACCGAAGACTTTCGCTCTCTGTTGTCATCAAATACCATGCCCAGAGAGAGGAAAGATTCCTCCGAATCCAATCTTTATTCGGCCGATCCCGTCCGCGTCTCCCAACCATTGCCTTTACCAAAATCTCCACCAATGTTGATATCTTCCCGATCTTTTAATGAAGATATGTTGAGACAGAGCCCACGATCTGTGACTTCCGTAAGATCATTGCCTGAGGGCAGCTCTCCTCGACCAATTAGGAGTGAGTTTTCTTGTTTTTCAATCAACTTGAAAACATTTCTATCAGAAATTTTATATTATCCATGGCAAAAGATCGCAAAAATAGACGAAATTACTCTTTTCAGCTCAAATTTTGACTCAAATTTTTATTTTCCTTCATTTGTTAGTCCCTTGGACTATTTCCTCCCACATGCGTTTAAAAACAACCTTTTCAGAGCCATAAATAGTAACTCTAAAAAAGACGTAAATTATCTGAATTAGCGGAAATAGAAAGAAAATGCCCTCTGGAAGGGGGAAATTTGCAACTTCTGGGAAGATTTCAGCCTTCTGGATCCGAAGAAGAACGTACATTTTCCGGGAACATACTGACATTCTTGGCCGTTCCTTGTCCCCAATTCGATTAATTTCGTATTTAATCTCATCTCGGATAAATTTTAGCCCGAAAAACCGTTTTGGACATGCCCATCAATGCTGGAGGACTCTCCAGTACCCTCAATTCACCTCCTCGGGCATTCAGTTGTCCACAATCACCACAATCGCCGGCTCCAAACTTTGGGAGATTCGACTTCGGAAAGGGAAAAAAGTTTCCTCTCGATAAGCCCATAATCCCATTGCCAAGTCTTCCGGAGATCAATAACGACAGTGGCGTCGATATGGTGGAGACAAGCAGAGAAGTAAGGGCCTACTGTATATTGCACTTGAATTTGAAAACGAAATTTTGATTAATTTAGACAAAAGAGTGAGGAAGTTTTATAGGGGAAGTGCTCGGAGTGAGATGCTCAGATCTCCTTGAAATGTTTTTTGTGTCGGCCACAAACTAACAAAATCAAAATTTAGGCTCATGCTTTTCTATTGCAGCTGATATATTCAGCGGTTTTTTAGGGAGAGACTAAGGAAAATTGGGAGAGGCGGTGATGGAAAAATGTCTTAACCAAAACTTTTGGGATTTTGCAGGGAACAAAAAGAATTTCCAAAAATATCGCCTTTAAACAAACTTCAAATTTTTGACTGTAAATTATTTTTAGTTCAAATCCAACCGTAATTCCAATTCGTCAAGTTCAAATCGCGATTCAATGAATTCCAAAAATTCGAATCAAGAGAACGATCCTCATGAACTAAAGCCTGATATTTATGGGTATTATGGGTTGTTTCGCAACACCGCCTTTAATAACAATCAGATTTATGACAATTCTTTGACCGAAGTTGCGAATGACAAGTCGAAACAAGTCAATTTAGTGCTTTCATTCTGCACAGAAAGTCTGAAAATGGTCAAGGCTTTTGGAAAAATATGGTAAGATGAGTTCTAATGCCTACCACAACATCATAATTTTTTTGTAATACTTTTAATTTGTAGGATCGTTGGTTGGGAGCCAAAACTCCAACGTCTCGTAGGCGGAATCTTACATTATGGTGATCATTTGGCTGCCATAAATGGAAAACCGGTCAATTCGAATTCCGATTTGATGGATCTTTTTTGTGGATGTCCTGTGGGGATTCCAGTAAGTATACTCTTACTTTGTACACTGTTTACCTTTTAAGGAATCGGCAATTTTTGGTCGGAAAACATTCTTTTCTCCTGAATCATCCTTTTTTGATGTTTTTCTTAATGTTATTGAGTTTTTCGTCTCTTCCTAATATCATTATCTTCTCGAAAAACGCAAATCCAATATATTTCTTAATCAAATTTTAATTCAAATTCAATTTTCAGGTCCGTCTTACGATAAATCCGACTCCATTTGGTCACAGTTTTGTTCTGCGCAAACCAAACAAAGGCAAATTGCCTTTAGGCATTGAACTTCATAAAAATAAAAACCGCATCGAATCCATTCTTCCTGGTTCCGTGGCTTCGATGGCCGGATTGCCCGCTAAAATGGGGAGTTTTCTGATCCAAGAGGAGCAAGTCCCGTCAGTTATAACAGAAGTCGAAGATCATCCTTTAGACCCATCGTCGAGAGATTCTGAAGCTCTACAGAAGATGGATGCCATTCCCTTAGGTCAACCTTTTACTGTCATCATCCATCCACGAGACTTTATCAAGGTTTTGAAAGCTGAGAGCAAAGGTATCAAGTGACGGATTGCATAAGATTTTTAGTAGAAAGGACTGTAAAAATACCCAATAGTCAGTGATAATCAAGTCATAATTGTAACGAGTCTGCTTACTAATCATCTTATATTGAGATCTCTCTTTATCAACTTTTACGGGTCTAATAAAGGATATAATTAGACATGGACAAGACAAAGCTGCATGAAAAAGTTGAAAATAAGTAACGAAAGAAAAAATCACGTCCAAAAATAAAAGAAAAAACTTTAAAATCTTTAAAAAAATGCCAAATATTATATTATAGCTTCCAATATTCTTCAGTTCTGAGCTTGAGTGAATTAAATTGCACATGACCTAGTAATCTCACTCATCATAACTTGATAATCTCTCAATAACTATTCTAAAAATCTCTCTAAAACCCGAACGGATCCCTTACTCACTTTGTAAATATTCGGTAATTAATCTTCGTAAGTTTGTTCATTACTTATGACCAAATTTCCGCATACCCATCCCCGTCGGCTCTAAACTCCCCTTAAACGGGGCTTAAATCGGCCTAAAATAAGGTAAACGTGACACAAATTAGCCAGCTAATGATATGAACAAACAGAATGGACAATGGGGATCTTTGAGGAGGGGTCATCGAGATCCCGCCACTCACACGTCAGGTCACGCACCTCCCTTGGGCCGAGCGGCGATTTGCGCGGAAGGGAGACCGGGGTTTTGTACTGTACCAGTTCGTGTTTTTGAGTCGGAAAAACGCCTCAAGGCTTCTTAATTCACTTTTGTCAAAGGTAGTTTGGACAAGGTTTTGATATCAAATTATATTATTTTAGATATCTGACACTGACTTATTTTACATTAAGCATTACTCTAAAAAATTGCTGAAAAATCTTGTTGATGGGATTATGAGGGCGTTGGTGTTGGCTTTATTATGTTTCTTAGTGGACTCACAACAGTATTATTACTATTATCCATATCCACAACAACAGAGACAGAGTTATTATCCAGTCCGGACAAATTGTGTGAATAGATGTGTCCCAAACACTAGGTATCGATGGACTTATCGGCCTATAAGTAAGCTATGCATCATCTCCATTCTCCTCGTCTCGTTTTTAAAATCGCAAATTTTACTTTTTACAATTTTTAGATGTCCAAATTCCGTTTGTCCAACGGCCCAATCCCAATATTCCCCTAAAACCCATGCCCTCACCCCAGCCAATCGTTCCCATTGGAACTCGAGGAACATTGGCTCCGTTAACGTATCCAACAACTTCAACAACTACTGTAACAACAACCACAACTCCTCCAACACCCCCTCCATTTACTCAGGCGCCAACGGAAATGCCAACTCCACCGCCATACACAGGAACATACCCACCGAAAATAGAGGCATCAACTTATCTGAGGCCAGCAAAAAAACCGGAAATTGAGGGAATTCCGTATCGACCAGGCAAGACTATTCCAGAATTTGTTTATGGATAATATTTTAGACAGCAAAATCAACCCCTGTCCGAGTGGTCGACCACTGACCAATGAATATGATGCTCCGATGACCTGTAACTTCATGGTCAGACCAAATGGTGGATGTCCCGAAGACTATTGGTGCCATACCGGAGCTTCTTATGCTACTACAACTTGCTGTCCTATTATCAAATTTGGTAATTTACTCTGAGAAAAATATTAAATTTTAAAATGTCATAATTTTAGAGGACAAATGCAAAATGGCCAAGGTGAATGGAGAAGGTGAAGATCTGATTCCCCGATGGTATTTCGATCATCTTGATGGAGTTTGCAAAAGATTTTTATATAAGGGACTCAAAGGGAATGCAAATAATTTCATTACTAATGTTCAATGTAGTGAGGCTTGTGAGGGATCTCAAGGTGAGAAAAAACAAACTTTAAGTTTAATCTTAATTTTACTGCTTAAAATACCAAATGCTGATTTTAGAAAACATTTCACGGTCCAGTGGATTCGTCAACCCATGCGCAACAGGAAGCCCAGCCAAAACCAGGGATGGCAGTGTTCAAACTTGCACTCCTACTGATGAGAACCATTCCGTGTGCCCTACGGGATACTTCTGTCATATTGGAGAAAACAAAAATGTTTGTTGCGAAAAAACTTCCAGTAAGTCACCTTCTTTTTCGGCTATGAGATACAAACGACGATACTCTTAAAGTTTTGATCAGAAAAGAATAGATCCTTAAGTTTGGAATTTCAGATACCGATCGGTGCCATCTTCCCCTATCTTTGGGAAATGGGATCGCCGAGCTTCGAAGGTTCTATTACAATCCCATTGCCAAAAGATGTATCGAATTTTTGTACAAAGGAATCGCCGGGAATGAAAACAACTTCTTGACCTATAATGACTGCAAAAAACAATGTCTCAGTAAGTCTGACAAGCCACTAACAAGTTGGCTAACATTAATTATAGAATTCAATAACCCTTGTCCATCGAGTTTTGATCACGGAGAGCGAAAAGAATGCTCTCCCTTGTCAAATCTCTGCGAAAAAGGAGAATGGTGCCATATTGGATCCAATTCTGAGACCACTGCTTGTTGCCCCGGGGCTATTGCCGATCCCTGTAAACTCCCATTGGATTATGGAGAAGGGAATGAAAGTCTGACAAGATGGTATTCAGATCCCTCGGACAAATCATGCAATAATGAATGCAAACCATTTGTTTATCGAGGAGTCAAAGGAAATCAAAATAACTTTGTCACAAAAGAAGCGTGTGAGGAGAAATGTAGAAGTAAGTGGAGATTAATATCATAGCTTGTAGTGTTAATCTAGTAACTCAACTTTGGGAAAAATTATGCCTAATTTATGAATTGAAACACTATAGAATTTGTCATCCTTTATGCATCAAATTAATAGTAGTCTAACATAAAATTCCTAATCGCGCTCTATAATGCTTACACCAACATAAAATAGTCATCACCATAGTCGTGTGTCCTTTACAGCCGAGTGCACTAACCCGTGTTCGAGTGGGGACTTGTTGTTATCTTCGGTGGATGGGAAACCGAGACAATGCAGTCCAACAGACCTCTGTCCCAATGGATATTGGTGTCATGTGGGTCTCATCCCAGAGACTACAGTCTGTTGCTCATCAGGTAAGGGATTGAACTTGATCTTACCTTGTTTTAGTCAAACAACCATGTGATCTCCCAATGGTCGAAGGATTTGGAGAGGCGTTGATAACAAGATGGTACTACAATAAAAGGACGAGGCAATGCATCAGCTTCATCTACCGAGGCATTGGAGGAAATCAGGTGAGTCCGAGACAAATTTTGAACTACACCTATATTATCCATGAGATAATAATTTCCCAAATCTTTTTTGGATAACCATCAATATGTTTAGAACAACTTCCTAAGCCAAGATGAATGTCGAGCTGCTTGCCCTGCCTTTGACAACCCATGTGGGTCAGGACAACCGTTATTAGTCAGTCATCGGCCTAAGATTTGTAGCCCAACTCAAAGATGTCCGGGTACACACTACTGTCACATTGGCGAGTCTAGTCTCAATTATTGCTGTCCTAAGAGTAAGTAATGCGTTTAACTACCAATTGAGATCAAAATCTCCGACTACATCTTTCATAACTCTTCAAAGAATTAATTTTAAACGTATAATATATTCTTTAGACGGAAATCCCTGTGATCAGCCCTTGGCCAATGGCCTAGGCCAAGCAAACTTCAAGCGTTTCTACTACGACAAAGAGAGCCGTCAATGTCAGGAGTTCAACTACCATGGAGCCAAGGGGAATGCGAACAACTTCTTGACCTTGGAGGACTGTCGACTCGTTTGCCAAGGTGTATATTAATAACTCGAATCTCATTACGCTGTAATCTCACGTTCATCTCAATCTTATGTTTCCTAACCCCACTGTGCTTTGTTGGCCTTTTTCTGCCGTTTTTGTGTTTATTAAACACTTACTGACCTAATATTGTTCATGTTCTGAGCGTTTATTCTTAATCTCTAGCCTTGAACAACCCCTGCCCTGAGGGCGATCCATTGCAAGACCCAATCAGTAGAGAGCCTATGATTTGTGGAGGACCTCAAGAGTGCCCCAGGGGATTCTGGTGCCATGTTGGGGGATCTCCGGACACTACAAATTGCTGTCCTGGATGTAAGTCAGTTTCTATAAGTTGCTTTAATCGACAACTTTCTCTTTAAGCCCGTCGTCCATGCGATCTTGAGACCAGCGAAGGAGAAGGACAACTTCGATTGGAAAGATGGACCTTTGATGGGGCTGCTCAAATGTGCCGAAGGTTCTACTACAAGGGAGCTAAAGGAAACTCAAACAACTTTCTGAGTAGAGAGGCCTGTATGCACGTCTGTCCTGGTGAGCCACCTTGTTTTCCCTTTATATTCAATTCTTATGACATAAAAATGTTTGGTGTCTATTATTATATAATAATATAATATAATTTTGTCTCCAGAAATGAACCCCTGTCTAACTGGTGAACCTCTCCTTAATTCCACTGGGAACAGACTGACTTGTGAGCCGACTGAGAAGTTTACAGGCTGCCCGGCTAGCCATTTCTGTCATCCCGGATCCAATTCAGAGAGTCAAGTGTGCTGTCCTCGAGGGGAAGTTGATATTTGTGAACAAAAAGTGCAAGAAGGTCACGGAAAGGAGCACCTCAAGAGATTTTACTTCGATTCAAGTGACTCCATCTGCAGAGAGTTCACTTTCAAAGGAGGGAAAGGGAATGAAAATAATTTCATGACCAAATCCGCTTGTGAGGACGTTTGCCCAGGTAAGGAGCATATAAATCGTTTGGCCGAAAATGACTAACCTAAGTTCTCTTTAGCCCATAGAAGCTACTGTCCTCATGGCCAACCCCAAACAGACCCTTACTCCAAGAAACCGATTCCTTGTGGTATCCTCAAGAGTTGCTCGATTGGATTCGTTTGTCATATGAGTGTTGAATATCGAGTCAGCGTGTGTTGTGAGGTAAGCACCAGGTCATTAAAGTCCTGTCATATTCACTTACCATCCTTTAGAACCCCGCCAACTTCTGTACAGCTCCTCGAGATCCGGGGCATTGCAATGGAACTGAAATTAGATTTGGTTATAATGCTCTCACTGACACATGTGTCGAATACAAATACTCAGGATGCGGAGGAACGCTGAATAATTTCAAAACGATGGAACAATGCACACAAATCTGCTGTAAAGAATATAAACGCCGACATTAGACGATCTCTCATGGATAATATAATTTAATCGCTGAAAAGAATAAATTTTATTGAACTGGATTATGTACAAAACTTAACAATGGATGAAAGAAAGTCTACTGACTATCAAGAAAATCTTTATCAGTTATCGCTTCCAATTCGAAGCCCATTTCCTGAAGATCCCGATCTCCCTCCAATTCCAATAATTTTCGGGTGTTTTCTTTTATTTCCTTCCGCGTTTCTTCGATCATCTTGCCCAATTTCTTGACATCATCATCTGTTGCCTTCAATAAATACTCATTTGGATACTGAACCATGAGGTCGTTGCAGATACAGACATAACTCTTCTTCTTTCCTCCAGATTTCTCGGATCTTTTGATGGCATGATAAGATTCACGTAGTTTGGCACGTTTATTGTCCATATCAACCACGGAATGACGAAGACCAATGACTTTCTGTGCGAGCGATTGAGCTTCCGTCAGTTTGCGAACAATTTCAGCACCAACTTCGGCTTTCGGCTCACTTGTGGACATTCCTACACCTAAAACAATATTTAAAAAAAGAAAATAACAAACTTACAATCGAAATTCTCCGTAAATTAAATGTGAACAACTCTAACGAACAAGAAACGCTGCAAAAGAAGAAAAAATTCGTATTTTAAAAATATTTTTGGAAAAATAAAAAGGAGACACTTGACCCAAAGTGTCAAGTGTTCCAATTTTACAAGAATTCTAATTTTATTTGCTAGTTTGGTCTTTATGCCGCTCACGTGGACACTTACACTCAATCAAACTCAAAAAATGGTCAGTGTAATACACCCTTGATCAATCAGTCATTCTCTTTGGAGTTTAACTATTTTTTATTTTATGGTCTCATGTAGCATATAAAGTAAGGTGCCAGATCTAGTTTTAATGAATGGTGTCTGATCTGAAAATGAGCAGATTGTTTTTTTTTGAATGCTGAATCACGATTCTTCTTTTTTATGCGGGAAATGAACGTTTTTGTAGGCGTCTCAACGAATTTTTATCAATTATCAGATCGGTCATTCCGTTTCGTCTCTTTCGTATTTCCTTTTTCCAGCGGGTTGATTAGGAATTTCTTTTAAAACTAGATAGGCTTCTTGAGTTACCAATAATAGACTCGAATTTCCTCCAAATTTTTCATTTTTTCTTTTAAAGTACTATTACAGTTAAAATTGGATCCTCAACTTGTTTACAGCTATAAAATTTTTCGGACTTTCTCAGAGTTCATGTGGTTTTTGTCGTTTGTTCGATTTCCGATCTTATCTGCAATATAATATCATTGGATTAGGCAGCTGGTCACTTTTTTCTTCATTTTTCCATCCCTAATATACGTCAGAAATGTTCATGGCTCTTGTTCATCCGTTCCCCACGTGGTCCATGCAAAAAACAGCGAATGCCCTAAGGGCTTGGACTATTTTTTGTTGGAAAAATTTGGATTTTCCGGATGTTTTGAAGATTTAGAAGGGGTCTGACAGCTCTTTACATTCAGGTTGATCTAAGGCAATGTGGTCTTTTCTATTTCCGGAGGCATTTTTTATTCTCGAATTTCTTGATCTGTGCAATAAATTTTGGCGAGTTAGCAGTTCTGCTAGCTTTTTTTTCGTTCCAAGGACAAGTGCATATTAACCCCTCAGGCATCCAATTCGTTTCCGTGTGACCTTTCAACGTCCATTTTCTTCTTATCAATTGCTTGGCATCGACCATGTGTACTTTCTTTTTTTTCCTATCTTTTGTCTGATAAAATTTTGGAAAAGTTTATTACTTGTTTTTGCATATAAAGTTATATTGTTTTGAATTTATTGAAATGAAATACATGATTTATTATAATCTTCTGGAATTTTAGTCGAAATGCTCCGGCGATCGGTCGGATTCCTAGGCGTGGCCCGATCCTTGGCCACAAGCTCGGCTCAACAGGCGAAGATCAAGGTCAAGAACCCGGTGGTCGATCTGGATGGAGATGAAATGACCAGAATTATATGGCAGGAGATCAAGGATAAGGTAAAATTGAATGAATCTCGACTTTAAATGCGGAGTTTTGACTGGATTATGAAATTAGAGACCTTTCAATGTCCGCTTGATTACAAATGTTCATCATATTTGGTAAAAAAACCAATATTTACATTATATTTTAACTAGTTTGAAGTTAGATTTTATTCCCTAAAGTAAATTCTTTCCAGTTAATCCTACCCTATCTTGACATTGACATAAAATATTACGATCTCGGCCTTCCAAATCGAGATGCCACCAACGATGAAGTGACCGTGGAAGCAGCTCATGCCATAAAGAAGTATAATGTTGGAATTAAATGTGCCACGATCACTCCAGACGAAGCTAGGGTCGAGGAATTCAAACTGAAACAAATGTGGAAGAGTCCAAACGGAACAATTAGAAATATTTTGGGAGGAACTGTGTTCAGAGAGCCGATTCTTTGCAATAATATTCCTCAGCTGGTGCCGGGTTGGATTCAACCCATTGTTATTGGAAGACACGCATTCGGAGATCAGGTAAAACATTTGCACTGGTCGTATTTTACTTACTCGTCTTAATAGTAGCAGTTTTTGTTTTTTAGTACAAAGCAACGGACCTTGTGGTCCCAAAAGGGTCAAAATTTACTATTAAAGTTACAAAACCTGATGGATCTATTGAAGAAACGGATGTGTTTGAATACAAAGACAGCGGAGGAGTCCTCATGGGCATGTACAATACGGACGAGGTGAGATGATAGTAGTTTTCGATCAATGTTTTTTAAAATTAATATTACTTTAGAGTATCCAAGGATTTGCTTTGTGCTGTTTCGAATACTCTTTAATGAAGAAATGGCCTCTGTATTTGAGCACCAAGAATACGATTCTTAAGAAGTATGATGGTCGATTTAAGGATATCTTTCAGGAAATTTATGAGAGGTTAGATTTTGGTGCCCTTTATAATATAATTTGGCAATCAAAAATGATGATTTTTATTGAAGTTACTAATATTTTTGCATTTCAGCCAATACAAGGAACGTTTTGAAGCCGAGAAGATCTGGTATGAGCACCGTTTGATCGACGATCAGGTAGCCCAAACCTTAAAATCCTCGGGCGGTTTTGTCTGGGCTTGTAAAAATTATGACGGAGATGTCCAATCCGATATTGTGGCTCAAGGATATGGCTCTTTGGGACTGATGACATCGGTCTTGGTTTGCCCAGATGGAAAAACAATCGAATCAGAGGCTGCTCATGGGACGGTGACCAGACATTATAGAGAATATCAGAAAGGAAATCCCACCTCAACTAACCCGGTGGCATCGATTTTTGCATGGTCTAGAGGTCTCACGCACCGAGCCAGCTTGGATGCCAATGATCAACTCAAAAAGTAAGGCTTTTGGGTGGAGATATAATTTTTGGGATTTAGTGTCATGTGTAATATAATGTTGATGAAGTTTGTATTTAAATCTGTCCTAAGGTGGTTTAATTGATTTTTTGTGGCAGTTTGGTCATATTAAACGGAATTTTAATTTTAGATTTGCCGAGACCTTGGAGAAAGCATGCATACAAACGATTGAAGGCGGCAAGATGACTAAGGATCTGGCCATTTGTATCCATGGACTCAAAGGGGCTCGCCAAGGAACCTATCTTCACACCGAGGATTTCCTTCTTGCCGTCGACTCAAAATTGGCTGAATTGATGAAGGAATAACTTGTAGAATAAATGCTCTAATTATGGGGAGACGTCAAATTTTATGATTTTTTACGTTTTTCGTCATACTGGAGAGGGTAAAAAATGCTATAGCAATATATTTCAGACGCCTGAAGCATTTATTGTCCTATTTTCGGACTATTTTCGCTGTGATATGACGCATGTTTTAATACGAAAGATTACATAACGTCTTGACGATGACTATAACGAAAAGGGATGTAAAACAATAAAACCCCACCCTTCCATGACCCGACCCGAAAATCCACGACTCCACCGGAAAGCCCCCACCCTTCCCGATCGGAAGCCATCTGCGTTTTTGCAACATTCGGTAATGTTTATGTCTAGTATAATATAATATAAATAGAAGTCCTCGCCGCTCTCTCTTTTGCGTGTTACTTTAATATCGGAGTCGAATAGGAGGGAGAAAGCGAGGGCGAGAGAGGGGAATAGGCCCGGAGGTCCCAAGACTTTGCGATGGCCTCTTTTCCCTTTTTCTGGGCCCACAAAAATCGTTTTTTTTATTCTCCAGCCCGAAAAAAAGTTTCGGGATCCGATCCAGAAAGTCTCGTTCAGTTATTTATCGCTCTTGGGTCTTGCTTTTCCCTCAGGAACGTGTTGAATAACATTACATTACTCTTGACTCCCTAGTTTTACCCTTACTATTACTTTTAAGAGGCTCTTTTCTCGCGGTTTCAAGGGTTGAGGGGCTCTTTTAAGGAGTAAGAAGGCGAGTTGAGGAGGTTCAAGGACTTGGGTTGACTCCATTTTGACTTCCTTAAATTACACTTGCCACCGGATATGATTTTTAGTCAAGAAACCGTAAACGTTAACTTTTTACAGTTGGTTAAACGGTTGTTTACAACTAAAACTACTTTTTAATCCAAGTTCTGTTCCTTTTGCTTTTGTTTTTTGACCAAATCCCGACTTTAGGAACCGATTTCCCGAGGCATTTTTTGATAAAAAGTGGAATTATGGATTAGAAAGCGAGATAAACCTCGTCGTCCGAAAAGGTCCGCTGTCTGAAAAGATTTCAAAAACAATTTTGGTAAGGTAAAACTGCGGTACGAAGGTAAAAAAGTGTCGTATTGATGTGTCATGACCAAGCTCGGTAGGTCTCTCCAAAAGCGTCAAAGTTCGGTCAATATGATGAATCCATGATGAAATCCCTGTTTCTCAGTGAAAACAAGTTAGTTCGTGACCTAGCACATGACCTGGGTCAAGGTGGTTGTCTAAAATTACCCCAAAATGGTTCAAATGGTCGGCATGAGACACCTTCATTAGGTCAGATCGTTATCAAACTCGCGAATTGGTCATGACTATGGTCGTGGTGGTTGTGACCTGACCTAACTGCAGTGTCAAAAACGTCTTTGTCAACTAGTAGGATCATTTTCAGAAGTTTTTGGACATCCATCTTGACCTATGTCTCGAGCTAGGTCACGAACTAACTTGTTTTCACCGAAAACCACAGATTTCATTAAGGATTCATTATTGACCGAAATTAAAATTTTTTAGCGGACCTTTTTTGTCAGCGGACCTTTTCGTCCCCAATCAGATAAACGATATCTCTCGGATTTTTGAAGAAAATGAATACTAAAATATTTTTTTTAATAGTTTTCCCTTCAAAAATGCGTTTTTTACATCATTTCAAAGTCCAAATGCCTAGTATAATGTAATTTTTGGTCGATTTTCATTCAAATTATGCACTTTCACAAAGATTTTACTGTTATTGTATGAATTTGCAGTGGAATGATGTTTTGTGAAGCGTTTTCTCGGAGAATTACTACATTTTTGCTCGTTTCCCCCTCATTGAGTACGTTCTTTTCTAATTACGCCTCGCGTTCCCAGTGTCTAACAGTTATGCGCGCTTCTCGCTTAATTTTTCGAGGCTCTGATTTCGAAAAACGTCAGAAGATTTAGCGTTACTTTCGGAAAATTTTGGATATTTGCAGACATGGCAAGGGGGCCGGGCCAGCCCGGGCTTTGGAAATTTTGAAAAGGGCCGGGCCGTGCTCAACTTCAAAACGGGCCGGGGGCCCGAAGGGCACCGGGCCCGGCTTTTGCCATGTCTGGATATTTGCATAATTATTACATCAAAAACGATGACCTTTCAGAAAAAAATCCAGATTTGACTGTAAAATACGTCACAATTGGTCAAGCTAATCTTGCAAGTCTATCTTACTCTTACTCAATTCCTTAAAAAACATGTTGCGCAATAAATCGAGCGCCATCGGCGTTTTTCGTCGCCCAAAAACCGGTTTTGCGATGAAAAATCTCTGAAATCCCGACTTTAACGACGTTTTTGGGAAAGGCAGATGGCCGTCAAATGAGGTCACTGGGTGATAAGGAAGAAGAAGAGCTGAGGGATCTATTTTAGACAAGGGACCTTTATTTAGAGCTATGTTTTCAGGAAAATCCACCAAAAATTATATAATATTATACTAGATACGCGACCTAATTTTTTGCCTCACAAAGTCTTTAAAATCGTTATTTCTGTTTTACGATTAATTACTAGAGACTCAGGGCCGTATTTTCGACCTTATTTTCCCGAACGACTCATTTACCCTGAGGGTTAAACGCAGAAAAAAGGGGGGATTACCGGGCGATTTTTCTCGGAATCCATCGCCCATTTTTATGTTTCTATGTTGTTTTTTTTTGACTGAGAAAACAAATTCTGGATCCAGAATATTGTAATCGACTCGGCGCGTTTTTAATTTGCGATTAGGAGCGGGCTAATGGGTAACATACAAAGCGTCGAGGCAGGTTTTCTCAACTTTTCTCTACGCCTTTTTGCTCTTACTTTTACTTTTTAACAATATTTTGCTATCTAATAACAATTTTTGAATCCAAATTTATTTGTTTTTTCAAATGTTTTTTGAGTTTTTCGATTAAAAATATATTTATTATCCATGCTGTCTTTTTTTTTATGGTTTTCCCTTTTCATAAGCCTCAATTTACTCTCCCGAACATAGTAAAACGTTTACAAATAATCTCTCTTGCTCTTAGCCTTGTTTAAAACAGAGTAACGGTTCCCGATTTTACTTTTCTTTTGTTCCCAATTAAGAATATCTTGATTACAGGGTTCAAGAACAGGTATTCCAGCTGATTTTGGAGGTGAACGAAAAGGAATATCAAAGTCTTTTGTTGTTTTCGATCTTTGCACTACTTCGCTACAACTTTTCCAACAATTTTTGGCTAAAATACGATTTTGTTTAAACTCTTTCGAAGGTTTGACCTCAAAATTGCCCAAAATTACTTCGAATCTACTCTAATGGACTTGACGTATTTGCATAAATGAGAAAGATATTCCAATACGAAGACGAGGAGATGTCGCTTCGGGCAGCGATCGCGCAAAGAGGATCCCGTCAAGGGGCCAAGGGACCCCGGCCGCCCACCTCCCCACCCCCCGAAATCGACCCAAATGTCCCCAGTGGGTCTGGATTCATGACCAGATCGGTGAGAACCGATTCTGGAAGCAGTTTGGGAAGTTCCGATTCGAGTTTAAAATATGGTAATTTTTTTAAAAATTTTTATAAATTTTTTTTTATTATTTCTGAATTTCCCGATAAAACATCGCAAAATTCTTGATAAACTCTCTCCGTAATGACGTATTTTACCATAAAAAATCTTTAAAATAATATAATTCCCCCTTCAGATCGTCATTCTATATCGCCCACAGTCATCGACACTTCCCTAAATGGCCAGAACCCCTTCAACAACGTCCCTTGGCATGTGATGTATTCGATATTCCAAAATTTGGAACTCCGTGATCGAATCCGCGCTTCCATGGTCTGCAAACGCTGGAATTCCCTGCTCACTGATGGCAGATTTCCACTCGATGATTTGTCGGTGATGAACATCTTCGAATACGAAATCCTGAACGAAACAATGGAGAAAAATATTCAGAGTGGCGGCAAGTGAGTCTATGTTTTTTAAATTATTCATTTTTTGCAAATTTTATATGAAAGCGATGACAAAAAGGGTCTCTGCTTTGTGCTAAGACCATAAGGGTCTTTTTAACGATCGTATCAGTTGAATTTCTATTATTTTTACGATCAGAATTTGGAATTTTTCCATTTTTGAATCAAATTTCAACGATTTTGTTGGCCATTTTCCATGAATATTAATTTTAAATAGGACCAGGAACGATCGTACTGAATAATAAATAAATTAAAAAACACTAAGTGTTTTAAATCAAATTTTTTCAGAGTTGAATTTGTCCAACTATCCGACGTCGATGATCTACGGAGTATATTCTTGCACTGTGACTCTCCTTACGCCGTCAAAATTTGGTTTAGCAGGCTGGACTTCCTCGAACAAGTTCTGGGTGAGTTTTTAAATATTATTCTAGGCAAATTTGGTCATCTAATAACCAAAACTAATTAAATCATGGTTGAATTTGATTTTTCTGAGGAGAATCTATTAAATCTGTCCTCATGACACATCTATCTTGCTTAAAATTTAATTTTTTAAACCATGTTTTCGATGTATACAAAGTGATGACAGTGATTACTTTACCCTCAATTCTTCCAGAAAAGCTCTCTGATTGTAATGTGAAGCTAAAATCGCTGGACATTTACCCTTACCAAGAATACATTGGTCTCAGCCTTGTCCATGAATATCTCCCCGATCTAAAAAGTATTGGAATGAGACCTCATTCCAAAGACCATTTCTTCACGGGAATGCCCTTAGGTCATTTTCCAAAATTCCGAGGGCTATCGAGTCTGACCTTGGACAGCTTCTATCTGGAGGAAAAGGCTGAATTCCCGGTTGGATTGACCACTTTGGACTGGCAATCGAGGACAGAAACCACGATCAGCGAGTTTTTGGAACGCCTAAAACCTCTGAAAAAACTGAATCGCCTCATAATGTCGCATAATCATTACTCGGCTCTCAATTTTCTCAAACTTCTCGAGGCGATTGGAGCTTGGAACATGCCAAATCTCCAATATTTGGCCTTCAAATTGGCCACATTTCATTTGGACGGAAGAATAAGAGGTCACTTTGTGAAGATGAACAATATTCTGAGGACTCTGAGGTTGTTACGCATGGAACTGTGCTATGGGGAGGTCATGAACTTCTTGAACATAATGCTGGAGTTGACTGGGTGGGAAATTTCGATTATTTTTTTTGATTTTTAGAAAAAATACTTTGGGCGACATTTTATACGACGAAACATGTTTTTAGCGATGAATTATCGGTGGTTTCGTTGACGATTCTCCCTCGTCGACCTGAATTCCCGTTGTATCGAGTATTTGAGATGTCCTCGGAGTTTGCTCGACGCGGGATCAGCCTTCATTTGGGGATTATGCAACCAAGCTCGGATAAAGAAAAAAAAGAAAATAATGATCAAGATGAATATCTGGTGGAAGAGGTTCATGCTATGGAAGGATTCTACAACTCATTCTCCAAGGTTCTGGGTGTCTTGGATGTGAGTTTCTTGACGGACGAAGGCTTGTTGACCAATCTTTTGACTCCATCTTCCTTTCCAAATCTGACGGAAGTCAAATTTATCGAATGTGACGCCGTTACTGATCCTATCCTCTTCAAATTGGCTATGGTAAGTGTCCCTGGACTTACTTGTGAAGTTTAGATAATAATTTAGTGATTTGAAGAGTTACTTTGATTCTTTTTATATTACCCTTGTTCCAGAGCTGCCCGAATCTCCAACGCCTAAGTCTTTTGTCATGCCATGTCTGTACGAATACCGGAATAAGACAATTTGTCGAATTTTTCCACTCTCGGAAATCGGAGTCATTAAAAATTAACTGGCAGAAAGATCAGGAACATGATGGGAGATCGGCTGTAACTGATTTTTACATGGATTTGGCGTCGAATCATCGAAGTCTTTTGGAAGATTTGTCTATGAAAAGTTATCGGAAACAATTCAGAGTTCGAGTTGGCGAGCAAATAGTCATCTGGAACGAAAAAAAGACACTTTATATCCAGGTGAGGCCATGGATAATATATATAATGTGAATTATACTGCGATTGATGATGTTTGTTTTATTCTTACAGGACTTCGATAGCTACGACAAGAACAGATTTCTGGGGATCGTGTCGCCTCCCTTTAATGTGATTGAAGATTCAGATTCTTCAGAAGAAGCGATTCGTTTTATTGAGGAGAAAACGGAATTAGGAAAGTCTTTAGATAACACTCTTAGGTTGTAAACTTGTAATCAACGCATTTACACTGCTTCTTTTTTCACATAATTAATGCAGCAAAATTGAGAAAACGCGGTATAAAAAGTCTTTTTTTGTTTGTCTTTCATCGAATCGCAAACGTTGTAAGGATCCTGGTGATTAAATCTGATTACATCTTGTAATATACTGTAATTTGAGTGCCATTACATCGAATAAACATTACATGTTTTGAGTTTATGGGATCATTTTTTGCGAAATGTCATCCAAATTTTATTGGTCTCTCAACATCTCGATCGAACTTGTAAATCTTAAGCTACAGAGTTCAAGAATTGACATTTATCTTATTCAAATTGTTCAAGAAAAGAATAACGGGTTGCCGGGGATTTCTTTTTGCAAAATTCACTTTTTAGTTCAGTGAGATCAGAATGATTGGTCTCTTAGTCTAGTGTAAGATCAGTTCCCAAAATTTGATGCCATGTGTAACATTCCCACTTAACCCTAATCCTGGAACAATCCCACGTGTGTAGCATGTACCGTAGACGACTCGGAAGCGACGCCTTGAACCCCGATCGGAACGGAATACATATCAGATATGTAACTCTATATAAACGCGACGATTAATCCAATCAGATCCCTTAATCCGTTGTTAATGATCCGCTTTCACAGAATGAGGGGGAATATCGGGAATCTACCGGTCTCCCTCACTCTTTCTCCCCTCAACAATCGCTTTTTTCATGAAGTTGTGGCTATTGATCGGAACTTGAAACTCTTTAAATGGGGACATTTATTCGAATAGTTGTCTTGGCCGCAATGGCCTTTGCGGGTGAGTCCTATTTTAGACGTTTTTAATTTAATGGATTTTTTAAGTAAAAGCAAAAAGTTGAGGTCAGCGTAGTTAAATATATTTTAGTCAATAAAATTGTCATGATGACTGACATTCATTATTTACCAAAAAAGAAATTAAATTTTTTAGGACAATTTTTTCGCTATAAAAAATAAAATTTTTATTCAATAGATCGCAGACTACAAATCTTACATTATTGATTTCTAGCTGTAATGTCAGCGGATCCGGATTACGAAGAAATGACAGGTAAGTAAATGGTATATAAAATGGAAAATGCGTATGTTACAGTAACCTTCACCGAAGAGGGAACGACGCCAATGTATACGGCGGCTTTCTTTTCTACTGAAGGTGGGTCATCATATCTTGTGAATCCTCTAACAAGTATTGTCCCCCAGACTTCGCATTGCAAATTTAATCAATTTAAGGCAGTGCAGATACGTCGGAGCCAAGTACAACAGAAGAAAGTACCACCACAACAACGTCAGCAGTAACCACAGGTACAACAACCCAATTCTTGTTGCAATTGAATGTGTCGCTTAACCCAATATCAATCAACCCAGTCACTATTAACCCAGCCACAATCAACCCAGTCACAATCAACCCAGTCACAATCAACCCAGTCACAATCAACCCAGTCACTATTAACCCGATCACAACTCACCCAATTACAATTAACCCAATCACGTTTCACCCAATCACAACTGAATCAACGACAACCACAAAAACAGGAACTACAGGTGTCTATAACAACTTAATTCTCATTTTTATATTCCAGGGAAGACAGAATCAACAACGGAAATGTATACGGCGGCTTTCTTCTCTACTGAAGGTAACTCATTGGCAGCAATTGTTTGATTCCTTCTGTCATCATCGTTTGTCGCCTTTATTTAAAAAGAACAAATTATTATTTATCGTTTTCAGGCAGCGCAGAATCCGGTTCAGGATCGGGCTCAGGATCAGGTTCGGGGTCGAGTTCAACTGAGGAAAGTACAACAACAACTTCTGCAGGGACCACTGGTACGATTTTTCACAATAAATGATGATAAACTTTAATTCTTTCAGGGACAACAGAGTCAACGACAGAAATGTATACGGCCGCCTTCTTCTCCACCGAAGGTATATACATCGTATTTACCTTTAATTACATCTTCTTCCGTATCATAAAATCTTCGGCTTCAAAAAGTCACCCAACAGAGCTTTGACTGAGGCCATTCTTTAATTTTCAGGAAGTGCCGAATCGGGGTCAGGCTCCGGTTCCGGCTCAGGATCGGGCTCGGGGTCTGGATCAGGCGAACCAAGTACAACCCAAGAAAGCACGACGTCAGCGGGAACTACAGGTATCTAATCATTCTCATCTCCTGATAATCTATTGTATCTTAGGAACCACAGAGTCGACGACAGAAATGTATACTGCCGCCTTCTTCTCAACTGAAGGTAGGGCATTTATCGACCAAACAAAACCTATTTTTTAAGTCTTTGTAGAATGCATTTACAGTTTGAGTTCGTATTTTGTAATCAAAATGACCTTTTTCTTTCAGGCAGTGCAGAATCTGGTTCAGGTTCCGGTTCGGGGTCAGGCTCTGGATCAGGGTCTGGAGATGAGAGTGGCTCTGGCTCTGCATCAGGATCTGGCTCCGGCGAAGAAAGTGGCTCCGGATCTGCATCAGGCTCAGCGTCAGGATCTGGTGATGAATCCGGCTCAGGGTCCGCTTCCGGAGAAGAAAGTGGCTCTGGGTCCGGCTCTGCGTCTGGATCAGGCTCCGGTTCGGGTGAGGAATCTGGTTCAGGATCGGCTTCAGGGTCTGGCTCCGGTGACGAAAGCGGTTCAGGTTCGGCTTCTGGATCGAGCTCGGGAGATGATTCAGGGTCTGGATCAGGTAAGTCATCCCCTAACTGTGCTAAATAGTTTTCTCTCTCCTCTTTTTTGTTTTCCCTCCTATTTTTTCATAAAATGACCCCTTGTGCAACATTGCCTTAATCCACTTTGCTTGTCTCTTTCCAAACAATAGGCCTCAAATTGTGGCCATTTGGAGAATTTCCTGGAATGTCCACGAAGAAGAGACATATTTTTTGGCCAATTCGAAGTCTATTTATGATGTTTATTTGTCAAAAAAATGACTAGAAGTGTAAGGAACATACTATATACTAGAGCAAGACAAGACTATTATTATTACCCGTAAAGAGAAACGCATAGGTTAAGTCGCATCTTACATTAGAACTTAGAGAGCTTATTGGAGTTGACTAGTACAAGAGAAAAGCGCTAAACATTATGTACATGTACAACATGACAACTATTTTTACAAATCTACAATCAGATCGGATTGAAGCACTGGTTTGTAAGCAAAAGGCATCACTCTTTTACTGAGTACCGCGCAGAATCGGAACATTAAAAAGACGGCGAGAGCAGCCAAAACAATGAAAACGGTTAAGATGCCCATAAAGTTGAGTAAAAGCGGAGTAAAACGATCTTCATCCGATTGATCTTGACAGAATCTGGCGCTTTCCACATATGCCCTGAGGGGATGTTGCCAATTGTCGGAGAAACAATAATATTCACTTCGGTCCTGAAAAGTTTTTATATTGATTTAGGTTGGTTAAAGTCTTAAGAAATCTCTATTTGCTAATTTTTTAGAGGGCAAAGCTCAGATTTTTGCTTTAAATGAATGCAAATATAAAGGACACATTTTTTTTGCTCTGAAAATTTTGGCCAACGCTTTGTAAACCCAGCCCAGATATGCGATCATGTTTGAAGACCTAGATATTTTAGAAAATAATTTTTTATTTGCAAAATTTCGAAGTGTCTCTGTTTTTTACTGTAGTAAGGAAGTAATGTGCATCAAGCATAGAACTCAATATTATGTTTTTATGGCCCCTCCGATGGGCTCGTATAAAATAACGGAAGTAAGAATGTCATAATCCTGGATGACATTTCTTTGATGGGCCCTTTATTTACTCGCAACAGGGTTCCACAAAGTCCAAAAACATTATTTACTATCCATCTTCCTAGCTGTTTTCTACTACCAAGTAGAGGTCACAAAACGTGAAATTTTGGAAACTTACCGTATACCCGGCCTGATGTTCCAAAATCGGGGACAATAAGGCTAATGAGCAGTCGCATTTTAACGGGTTCCTGGCCAAATCCATCTCTTTAAGACATGAGAATTGGTCTTCGGTAAAGTTGCCCAAAAGATGGATAAAGTTACCGCGACTACTCAAGCTCATCAGACATCTTGGAAGCCTCGAGCCATCCAAAAATGAAATCTTATTCGAGTCCAACCTCAACGATCTCAAATGTTTTAATTGACTAAGCACAGGGATCTCATGAAGTCCCATATTCGATAAATCGAGCTCCATTAGTTGAGTGGAATGTCTGATGGCTGTCGACTCCCAATCCACCAACATTTGAGGCGGATTCCCAGCTAAATGAAGACGTTGAAGAAGCGGCAACGAGATCCAGAAGTCATTGTCAATCATATTCAAATTATTCCCATTCAAATCCAGGACCGCCAGAGACGGCAGGATCGGCGGTTTGAATTCTTCGAGGAAATTATCTGAAAGATTCAGACTCCGAAGCTTCAATTCCATCGTTGGCATTGCGGAACGAGGAAGAGAGGCTAACCGGTTATTGGACAAGTCCAAGATCTCGAGTTGAGGAAGGGAATGGAGAGCATGAGGAGGCACTGTGTCTATTAGATTATCCGACAAACTCAAATATGTCAATCGGCTGAAGGGCAAAGCGTCTTGGCCAATTGGCAATGGCCAGATTTGAAGTTTATTCCCTCGAAGGTGGATCCCCACCAAAGAATGGGACTTGATCTCGGCTCTTTCTAAATTATTCCTCTCCGCATATAACCATTGGAGATTAGAACATTTTGATTGAATTTTGAGAGAAGAGATCCCAATCCCGGAGACGTCAAGCCATTCCAAGGAAGGAGCGCAGAATTTCCATTCTTTGATTTGAAGTTCAAACCTCGCATCATTAAGGTCGAGATGACGGATTCTATTGGTCGGGGAGTCAAGCCAAGTGAGAATATTGTCAGATAATGGACAGCCAGCAAGTCGAAGCGAACTGAGGTTAGTCAAAGATTCAAAGGCTAATGGATGAAGATGAATTTTGGAGTTTTCGGAGAGATCAAGGGAATGCATGACTTCCCAGACTTTTGGGGATAGCCTCAGGGAACGACAAGCTTCTTGAAGACATAAGGGAGAATCCTGAACAAAAATAAAGGTAGTATTATACTTACGCTACAAACGATACAAAGTCTTAAAAGAAAAGATCTTACTTGGAAAATGACATGAGTTGAGTTGACATGCATAACATTGGTGTTAGCTAAATTTAGTTGTCTTGTTCTTGGCCATGAATGGACTGAGCTCTCAGACTTCCCCAATTTTATTGGATTTCCATCCAAATGAAGTTGTTCTAGAATCAACCCCTCAGGCAATGACCATTCCAAATCATCGAGATTATTGATTTTGTTTCTGGCCAGATTAATTATTCTCAGGTGAACTAGTCTCCTGAATAATGTCTCTGGAAGGGTCTCGATCTCATTGTCAGTCAAATGAACCGTTTCCAAATTGGGCAATGGGATGAATGAAAGAGGATGGAGGTGCTTTAGATGACAATTGTTGATGCGAAGCACCTAGAACACAAACCGCATGATGATTTATATATTATTCACGAGGGTTATGGTAGAAAAAAAAATGTTTGCAGAAAACATGACTTCTGGTGTTCCTTTTAGGACAGAATAGTTTGTGGCTTGTCAGACTCACCTTTAGTCCTGGATGATAAGTAAAATGGGGAAATTCGGGGACCGAGACATTATAAGCATGGAAGATCTCGGCCCATTGAGGTAGAATCAGCGTCTTTAGTCTTAATTTGGCAGATGCACAAGTCACCGTCAACGTATGACGATCGCAAAGACAATAGCGACAGACAGTGGCCTCGGGCAATAATCGGGATGTCATATGATCAATCGTGTCATCAGTTAGACGAACCGGGAAGTCCGGCGAAAGCCAAGGCTGGGCCCGAACCAGACCCAGCAAAACGAACAGCATGATTATGATGGACAACATCTGGATAGGCGAAGAAGAAGGCGATGGTTAACGAGGAAAAGGCGTTGAAAATCTTCGTAACGTCTCTCGGGGATTCAGAAGCCAGGCGCGCCGCTTCTTGGCATCTCGCATTCAAAATTCGTTTTGACAAAGTGTTGACTACTGCAAACAGAAAAATAAAAATGAGGAAGATCAACAACATAACACGGGATGATGCCCTACAGTAAAAAATAGAGCCACGCAGACGTTAAAATAACTCAAAATTAATGAAAATCGATTGATTACAGTATAATCTTGTCGTAACAGCAAGATCGTCTAGACCAAGAGTCAATTAACGCGCCTTCTAAGTAACTGCGACCAGTAAATCAGCAAAGAGCGGTCCTTTGGATTGTTTAAATGGCCTCGGGCATATAAAAACCGAATTCTTCATTTCTGGGCCCAAATTTCGGCTTCCGAACTCAGGGCCCAAATGAGGCGAGAGTGAGCGAGAATTGAACGGGACACGACTTTTGCCCGAAAAGGCGTGGTAATCAAATTTTGAGGGCCCAAATCATATAAGGCATCGAGCGTGGGGCGTCTAAATCCGGGCAAGGAGTTCCAAATAAACATTTTCCTAACTTTTGACATCAGAAGTGACAGGAATCTAACCTTCCCTTCCTAACATAATTCTGGCCATTTTTATGCGATCAGATAGGAATACAACGACCTACAAGATAACTTCAAAGCCGCTAACTCGAGTAAAAAGTGGAGGGAGTGGACCGACCAATCCTTTGTTGGACCAGAAATAAGAGAAGGGATGTCACCGTAAAGAACACAAAAGCCGGGCCTTCTGAAGCATAAAGGCGGAGTCACGCAATCCGAAAATGACTCTGACCCCGATCCAGAACCCGCCGGTTTAACCAGTCGTTTTCCTGGCCTCAGGGCATGGGGAAAAGAGGTCCGGAAACAAGCGGTCGTTAAGAAATGGGAAGAGCACTTAGGCGCGAAAGTCCGTAAAAAAGGTAACAAATCCCCACTTGCAAAGACAAATGCCTCAGGGGTTTGAGTTGAGGCTTGCTCACTCAACAAGTGGGCCAGTCACAACAAACCACAAGTCCTCACAGGCGTTAAGTACAAGTGTTTTTGGTAGGAATAAGACTAAAAATCCGCTGGTTCCCTCAAAAAAAGACCTTCGCCAGCGATGTTGTATGCTAATTTGGACGACATAATATTATACTAGCGGAATCCCGGAAAGTCCCTCAAGACGGCGCTGAATAAAAACGCGCGGACAAAACAAGTCTCGTTATGGCCGCGACGGCCGAACAAAAATATGTGCGGGTGTCCGAAACGTAATTATAATACACGACACATCCATCAGAGGATGGGGTTCTATAAAAGAAGATTAAATTGACAGAAAAAACAAATGCATTCATAAGCGGCGGTCTCTTCTTCCTCTTCCGTTAATCCATGAATAACATACGAATCATCAACCATCTATCTCCCTCCCTCTTCTCTGGGGTCCATTCACGCCAAAGGGAAATAAAACGGTCAGCAGTCAAATTTAGTTTTCAGCCAGCGGTCAGTCCGACTCCACCGATGCCTCAGGCGAAACTGGTTCGGGCGCTTCTGGAGCGACCTCCCCTGGCCCCGTTTCGGACAGTACCGAATCATCTGGAGCCTCGGGTACGGATGCCTCAGGGGATTCAAGTGGATCAACCTTGGCTGCCGGTAACTTTATTGCTTTGTTTTTATGGTATCTGAACTCAATCACAAAGAGAGTAATATTTAAACAGCTGATGTCTACTACAATATATTGCAGACAATTCTGGTTCTGGGTCCGGCTCTGAAACCACTGATTCTTCTGGATCTGGCGAGGCCCCCACGGACGCACCTGATGAATCGACCGGAAAGGTAACTGGCTACACAGAATCCCCAACAGACTCTTCGGGATCTGGCAGCGATGTTACAGAAGCAAGCGGCTCCGGCACTGTTACTGAATCTTCAAGTGGAGAAAGTTCAGTTACTGGAAGCAGTGGATCTGGAGAAGTTACAGAGGCCAGTGGAGGAGTTAGTGTTACTGAACCGTCAAGCGGAGAGGGATCAGTAACAGAAAGCAGTGGGGACGTGACGGAGTCCAGTGGAGTCGTTACAGAATCATCAGGAGCAATGACGGAATCTCCGGGTAAAGTTACAGAAGCCAGTGAAACTGTGACAGAACCATCTGGAGAAGTTACACAATCTTCTGGCGAAGCTATTACAGAGTCCTCCGGTAAAGTGATCGAGACAACTTTGGCCTCAAGTGGAGCTGAATCCGGAACAGAACCAACAGAACCTTCAGAAGTCACAAACAACGATGATTACTCGGAAAGCACTTTAAATGCAGCTGAACCAACAACGGATGGATTTGGAGATTACTCAGTTACTGTCCCAGATGTCACAACTCGAAGACATCACACTTTCAAATGGACTTACAAACCAACAACAAAGAAGGTTATAAACATAACTAAAACTCCTTATGTTCCAACCAAAACAACCACCAAACTTAATGATTACGGTTACTACGATTACACTCCAACTGAATCAGGAACGGGCAAAGTCACGGATGCAGAGCTCACAATGTCCACTTACAGCGATTATCAAGTAACAGATGCTGAAGTTTCAATTACGACTGGAGGATTCTCAATAACCGAAGGAGCGGTTGATATAACAACAGGAAACTATGAATATACCGATGGAAACGAACTGACACAAGCTACAGATCTGGCTGCAAGTACCATAGTATATCCCGAGTTGACTACTGAAAATGAACAGATAACTGGCTTTAATGAAGCAACTGAGGGATTAACCAACGGAGCTAACGAAGGATTGACGAATAGAGTAACTAAGGGTGAGACAAATGGAATTACAGATCAAAATGGAGACGTTACAGAGGCTGGGTTAACTGGAGATTATCCTGAATTAACTACTGGACGTCCCGAAGAAGTTACAGAACCAGATGAAGAGTTCACAACTTCGGGAGATGAAGATGAAAGCGATGAGTATTGTAAGTTTATGTGACATTTGGAATGGAACGTCCATAACATGTCTAACTCCGTTTGTTTCAGCTGATGAATGTCCCCACGGTTATCGCGAAGAGACTCAGAATGTTTTGGCCAGCTCGATCACTGCAGGTTCCGCCGCAGGCTATGTGAATTATGACTCGGATTGCCGCAATCTTTGCAACAAGGCCAGGACGGACAGTTGTGTTGGGTTCATGTTCGAGCCCGAAAGTAACGGGAAATGCACTTTGTTTGCATACAAGTTCAATGGATTTAAAGTTAATAACAACACGTTTGCATCGCTGTGGTTTAAGTGTTAATTTACGGGGATTTGGGTGTGAATAAACATTAAAGTAGTTGTTTTGGTGTGTATATTTATTCTTTTGCGTTTTAAACTTGACCTAATCTAAAATACAATCACTTATGTGTACTTCTTTCGTGTCTGTCCCGCATTGTTTTTTCAAAAAAGTGCATCCTTATTCGCCTAATTCCCTCATTCCCGCGATTATTCCCATTCCCGTCAGTCGTCGCGGTATCTTGATCCGTATCGGGTATCTTGATCCGGATATACTTTTTAAAATGGGAAGAATGCGCGATGCCCGAAACCCGCGTAATGAGAGCTCCCTTGAATCAGTGACCTTTTCTGGAGTGTCGCGCCCCTTATTCCCCTCCCCATTCCCCTGACCGGTGCGTTATTCAGGAAAAAAGGCGACAAAGAATAGAGGTATTAGTAAGGCGGGAAGGGAGCCGGGTAATTGCTCAGTGAAAGTTTACAACAAAACTATTTTTGTTGTCAAAACGGGAGAGGGGAGGACCTCGCTCGCCATAACGTCTGAACGTTGCCTTCCAAGGTCGTCTCCGATCATCCCGACTGTCCCTTTTCTTTCGCGACGCTCGAGACTTTTTGGTCGTCCATAAATGTGAGCGGCGAGCGTCCCAGTTAATTTGAGAGCGTCCGAATATATTTTTTTTGAATCTTTTGTGGACAATGGTCATCTTTTTTTCGACCGATATAGTTTTCTGAAGAGGTCGTTTTTGCAACTTGTTCGTATCTTATGTAATCAAGAACTCATTCCAAGCTCAAAAATGTTTTTAAAACCACTTTCGCGATATGTTTTGTATTATAATTTACAGCCTTTACTTTAGTCATCAAAAGTCCTCCCTTTCCTAGACAAATTATAAACTCTGTTTACACTACTACAACTTTGCATCCCATCCTACCAAACCACCTCAGATTTCTCCCAAATTTACCGATTTCCCTTATTATTTCTTCGGCGTCGGAACATTTTAATTTTGTGGACATTACCCATTCCTTCCCCTCCAAATATTTTTTCATAAATTCCCCTTGATTTTATGAGGTTACGTCAAAAAGACTGGTCATGGATGGCTGATCTTCGTGGATAATATCACATTATACTTGATCTGTTTCCTTTTGTCAGCTTTTCAAATTTTTATGGTTTGTCAAAAAAAGACGAGGGATCTCAGGGATAAGTCATGTTTGACAATAATGCGACTTTTTGGAGACCTAGTTCTCATATAAACTTGTCTGATATGGTAATGTATCTCTAAAATGTGCTAATTATATGACCTTTGTCCTCCCACTTCCCCCCTCTCAATTCCCCGATCTGATACCCCCACTTCTTTCCACGTATCGTCGGCTTGCGCTCAAATTAATTGCGGTCAATGCTTTTCGGTGTAGCTTACAAATATTTATGCGATCGCTCTCTCCTTCAAAGAAACATTTGAATCAGCCTTTCCTTTGTTAGTCATTGAGTGGCCACAAAGTTGGAGGCCCGATGAATATGATTATGGTCGTTCTTTAGGATTTTGGTTACCCGGAAAGCTGAAACATCCTATCTTTGACTAAAAAAGAGCTTCGAATCACTTGCGCCGTTGTAATTTACAGCCTTCCTTTTGCTAAAACCATCAAAAAATTAACTTTCTCCTAGACCAATCATAAACTTTGACTTTACCACTCCCCCTTTTACAGGCCACCTTGCCAAAAACCCCACCATTTTTTCCAAATTCACTCGTTTCCTTACTCTTTCCTCTTCCCCATTCCACGATGCGGTAAAAGTTCAAAGAGGACCAGTTTCGATATGATTCTTGTTTCCCCTGAGCTGTTTATCACCTCGCGCGTTCCCTTTTCTCGCCCTTAAAATAAACATTTTTAGAGAAGGCGAGGAAGGTAGTTCCAAGGCTCGGACCGCACGTCTATGGTCTAATGCGTACTTGAAACGAGCCCAGAAACATGCGACTGGCCTTGCTGGTGGCGGCGCTGGGAATGGCGATCCATGCAGAGATTTGGACAGAAGCTGACGAGTCGCGGCGGATCGCTCAGGTAATACAGTTTGATTTAATCTACGTCAACCTTGGTCTTCATAAATCTCCTATTACTTTATATATTGTCCATGATTAGTTTGCCCTTTTTTCGACTTTTTCTAAAGCTTTTTTGTAATTCCCAACGCGTATTTTACGTTTTCCTCGCATCAATCACGCTCCCCACCCCCTATTTTCGATCCAATTGTCAATCCCATCCGTTTTTCGGGTAATTTATGCATTTTTTCCTGTGAATCGCTCTCTGAATTCCCGGACAATAGAATCAAACGTTTAACCTTCACTTTCGGGCTGATTACACCTGAACGCAAGGCTTAGATCGCTTTAAACTCGTGCGCACCAAACGAGTTTGGGTTAATCCTATTCCATTCTAAGTACAAAAAAGTAAAAAATTTTTGTAAGGAGACTGCTCAAAAAATCAATCGTTTTACGGTTGAATGACCCTTGAAAATTGTTTTACAGAATCTTTTGGAAAACCCGAACAAAAAGCTCATAATTGCGCAATCGATTGCATAAGAATTTAGAGGAAGTTTGACCAAAAAACCAGAAAATCATCATGGATAATATAAATAAAAGGGAAATTTCAGCTGAAACAAGAGGAAAGTCGAGTATTTGAGATGCAGATGAGAGGTCAGAATCCTTTTGCTGGTAATCCTAGTAATATCTACAGTAATGGACATGCGGGATACACCCCTCATTATGGTTATGATCCTTATGTTGGACCAATGAACTATGAACGAAAGGGTATGAAAACCTTTTGACACTACCAAATTTAAAATAAAAGTTTATTAGGAGGATTTATAGCGACAACTCAGGGTAAAATTACTCAAAATTTGATGTAAATAGATTTCAAAATTTGGAGATGCTTAGAATTACGGTAAAATAAATTAAAACTTAGATGGCAAACTAGGATAAGATAAATCAACAATAACAACAACAAAAGCGACTCAACCTGGATCATAAAACTAGAGCAACAAAGGAGCATTTGGATCAGAAACAGAGGCATTGAAGTCGCCGGAGGTCTTGACAACCTTTTTTACTTCTTCTTTCCGCTCCTCTTTTTCATTGGCAGATTCGCTTGCTCCAGAGGGATCATCGGGACCCGTGGGAGGGGGATTTACTCCTTGATCGGCCACAAAATTAATGTATTGGCTAATGGTCATGAAAACCACCAATTCCAAAGGGCAAATCACCGAGGAAACGGCGAAGAAATTCCGCAAAGGAATCTTTTGGCAATTAGTTGAAGTGAAATTCACAATAATCTGGGCACAGCTTGTGGCGAAAGTGAGGGTAACAGTGATCAACTAAAACAATATAAAATAAACAGGGAAACTACTTACCAAAAGCGCCTTGTACCAATTTAGATACTTGACTTTCGGCACAAGTACAGTATATAAAGCGGGGATCCTCATTCCCAGTGTAACTGCAAAGAGGATGATGCGAAAGTTGATATTTACCAACATCGCCGGGAAAACATTGATCAAAAGGTCAATAAAGGTCATGAAAATAGCCAGGCTCTAAAATTTAACTTTCTTAATCCAACTTTCGACTAACCTTGTGCTACATGAAACAATTGACACCTAAAACTCGAACAGAATATTAAACTGATACACATACCTTGATGTGAATTCCAAAATAATAGTGTTGAAGGGCTCTTCCTTGCCCAGTGGTCATCAACAGATTAAACGCGGCTCTCGTCTCGTCCAGCGCCATTTTGCATACAGTTCAAACCTAAAAAGACTCATTTTAGTACAACAACAATTGGGAGAAATAATGCAGAACGGAGAAAAACTGATAAGAATAAGAGATATAATAAGTACCGGAAATATTAGTAATTTCAGTTTGATTTGTTTTTCAAATCGTTTTCAATTTACACGCCATTTTTTCTTAGGAAATAGAGATTTTTCGACTCGCACCCGAGAGTTTTACGAACTGCGGGACAAAAGTTGTACGAATGTGTCATTTGTGGTTTAATACCATAGAACAAAAGAAAAATTATATCATTTATATGTTTAAAAGTAAACAAATAGGCCATGCAACTCGGCCCGAAGTTATTTACATAGTTTACAAGGTCTTCGAATCTCTTTGGATGGCTAGTGCAGTATAGTACAATCTGAAACTATTATTTTTAGCTACAACTGGTAAAAAAGCTGTGAAATAGATCAAAAATTCTATTTTCTGTCACCAGTTTAAACAGGGAGCAAGGAAATTGGGCAACGGCAGAGAATTATATTATTATTCTGTAGACTGCTTGGCTAGCCAGAAACAGCCCAAAAAAGTGAAGGCAATTTTCATTTTCATTTCAAAACGGACGCCGGGCGGCGCCGAAAAAAATTTGGAATGCTGTGATACGTAAAAATAGTGATGTTTATTACATAGTGGGGTTGCTTTCGCTCTCTCCCAGACCCTGGCTGTTTAAAATGCAAAAAATGGTGTTTTGATCAAACAAAGCAAGATCTTTTTATGAAGGTGGAGATAAACAATTTTTGCATAAAAAAGACGAAATTTGAATACATAATTAGAGAAGAGGGAAGGGCTTGACCAATAATGGAAGAGTTTATTCGAATATGAGTTGCTAAAGATTTAAATTAGGGTCGCTTTATGTTAGAACTCAGAAATGATGATTTTAATATCATGTACAATATAAATTTTGTCCGAGCTTGTTTAAATTATTATAATATTTCGTATTTTAGTCCCTACGACATTTCGCTCCCTCCCGCAGAGATCGCAGCAATCTCCAGCCAAATTAGATCTTCAGCCAGCTTCTGTGGATGTAAAAACAACTAATAATTGGTGCTTTACTTGCATGTCTCCTTGGTCATCAGTCAGTGCGGAGATGCAGAGGGCTATTCAGAATCTTCTAGACATCAGGAGAGGGAAGTATCCGAACAAAGAGTTCATTACATCTGATTGTTCTCAACCCCGTAATATCAGCGTTTTGCGGAAACAAGATTGCGCAATGAGTTACTGCGAAACGTTGACTCTTACCGATCATAATACTGGTAAGTTTTTTTGATAGCAGTTAGGTCAATTTAACAATAATTTAAATCGTATTTTAGCCTCTTCCTTTACAATTCGCGGCTGTGCGGAGAAATTGGGAGCCGTGGATGATTCGGTGATGGAGAAGAGAGGCGATAACACTTGTAAAAAGTAAATATGCTTTAGTTTTTGAACCAAATATTACTGAACAAGTCTTGTAATTGCATTATTGCAGGCTCCACGACTCTGTCGACCTCCAGGAATGTATTTGTAGAAGCCGAAAGTTTTGTTATACGGGTCCAAAGCGACGGAATCTTGGCTATTCCGAGGAGACTGAAGCCACCTTTTTGGTGCCTCAGGCGAGATCAGGTGGCGTCGGTGGGAATCTCATCTCTTTTGCCATGATGTTGTACATGATGTTGTTGTTGTTGTTGTAGATTAAAATGTAGAAATATTTGTTATGAACAATTACCTCCAAGCTCAATAGAGTCAACATCACCTTTTCAAGAGTTTACTGTATAATTTCCAGTGTTTTTTGACTATTAACTGTGTTAATTGTATTGTCAACAATGTTTTTAAAGGTGAATTGGCTTTTCGAGGGCCGGGTTTCTCGAAAAATCCGAAAAAATCGGACCGCAGAGAAGGCAGCAGAGAGAAAAGAAGGTGGCCCGAGGGGATTTTCGGTGATTGGGAAAAAATTTTGGAAATCTTTTTTGAAAACATTCGAAAGTCTTAATCTCCGCATCAATTTCGTCCAGGCCAAATGTTTGTGGCGCCGCGGAAACCGGAAGAAAAGCCGCAACGGCCGCCGATGTTGTTCTCGATTTGCGAGATACGACCTCATCTCTTTATTGCCGGATACGGAGCGATCACAGAGAAGAAATTAAAGGATCTGGGGATTAATTATGTCGTGGATTGCACTAATATTCCTAAAGGAAAATGTTATGAAGGAGTTGAGTACTTTGATGTGCCCGTTGATGACAGTGAAATGGGAAGGCTGGATAAATATTTCGAGAGCTCAGCAGAGTTCATCGAGAAGGCCAAGAAACAGGTGAGAAACGATGACTTTATGACATTATATTACAATTTACGTACAAATATATTTCTTTTAAGCTAATGTTCTCAAATTTATGGTGTAACACAAATTTTGGCATGTTTTCCAAGTTTATGAGAGTCATAAAACAACCCAACCATGGGCTTAGAATATTAATCTTCTCCTTTTTGCCTTTTTATCATAAAAAAATTCAAGAAAGTTTCTTTTAGTTTTTTATTACGTAGCAAAAATCTCAATTAAAATTCCTTTTTTAAGGGGGAAAAACCGTTGTGTATTGTGCGGCAGGAGTGAGCCGATCGGCCTCTTTATGTATGGTATATCTCATGATCAGTGAAGGAATCTCTTTAGAAGAAAGTTATATTGTTGTTTGCAAGTAAGTCGTAAAGGGAAAAGAAGAAGATCTGTGCCAGGATTTAAAAATCAAACTTTTTATAACTTTATGCCATGGTTTATAGAGCTCGGCCACTGATCGCTCCAAATAATGGATTTTGGCGGCAAATGATTGATTTTGAGAAGGAAAAAACGGGCCAAAACACGGTCCAACTGCTGAAAGGGATGAATCGACCAGTGCCCAGTGTCTATCTAAATAAGAGCAAGATTGTTGGTACCCCCTAATTTCAAGTACCTTTGTTCATTTTTTCAATTTGTTTTATTTCCGACCTCTTTTCTGTGAATAAAAGGGCCCTTTCTGAAGGGGAAAACGATCCGAGAGACCCGTGTTTGAATAGCTCAGTGGTGAGGAGGCGCGCTTTCTATTCAAAGAGTCGCGAGTTCGGCTCTCGATGATGACAACAATGACGAGTTTGATCGGGTTTCCGACGTTCTGTCAGGAACCTGAGCATGATCTACATTGGCTTCTGAGAGATTTTATTTTCATTTCTGATCAACAAGTGTTAAACTGCTTTTTGACCATTTACCCCAGAGAAACGAAAGTTTTATCATACGAAAACAAAATTTATTACTATAAATTGAGTATTATGTAGATTCTACGCTGAACTAGGGAATTAATCAAAGACCAGTATTGATGACTGCCCGAAGGCCGTCAAAACTTGTGATTTACCTGTAGAGACAGGAGGTATGAGATAAATCGTGAGAATAATACACATAAAGTAGATGAGAAAATTGAAATAATAGAGCATAACAGAAATTACAATTTGAGTCGTTCGACGATTAATAAGATTGCAAAAAGACTAACATCTTGAGAAATGATTATACATAGGTGCTCTGAACATGAAAGGAGGATGATAGATAACGTTGATAAAGAAGGCTCAACGACGGAATAACTTGAAGAGAATACAAGTCTTCTTATCTTCTTCCTGGAAAAAGAGATTAGAGAAACAGAAGGATGGATATTTGGCTGGCTCTTCGCCTTCAACTTCTTGACGAGCTACAGAAATCACTTCCAGTTGGGGAATCTTATCAAAGTTGTTCTGAACATAAATCGACATCTTCTTGGTCATGTTCATCGCCTTCTCCGCAAACTTCCTCGCGAATAATCCAAGCCCTCTGGTCATATTTTGGATCATCTCCATGTTCGCTCGTTTGGTCTCTTCGTATTTCGAATACTGAATGTCTTTGTGGATCTGAGAGACTTCTTTCTGGAGTGTTTTTACGGTCTCCTGGACTTCAACCAGTTGTTGTTTCAGCACGACAGCCTCTCTGCCTAAAAAAATTTGAATTTATGGGAATTTAGGTACCAAAAAACAAAACTTATAAAACTTACGGTCGTTTTGTGCCATATAAAGAGGAATAAGAACGGAAATCACACCAACGATGCCAACAACCTGCAAATAATATACTTTAAGGCCAAAGATTATATTGTACTAGGCATAAATATCACCAATTTTCCTCGTCAGTGACGACCTAAATGTGCAAAAAATAAGTCAAAACGCTCACCACGATAAACTTGAGCAACTGTTCATTATTATTCTTTTCTTCCTTGATATTTAAAATGGCTTCATGAGTCTCGATCTTCTCCTGAAGGTCTTTATTAACCCTCTCCAATTTCTGAACAGTCTCTCCAGCTCCCTCGATAACATTGGCCAAAATCTCATTAACCTTCATATTTAATACTTCCGAATCATAGTCGATCTTCTCACAGCAACATCCACTTTCATCTGCACAGCCCTTCAAATCTCTTTCATTTTCCTCTGAGCTCATATCACTGTAAGAGTAGCCATCTTTGCATCCCTCGGCTTCCTCATCCTCTTCGGATTCTGGTTCAGTAGGAATATCAGGGATTCCATCTCTGGTGTTATCCAGATCTTCTACAAGCCATTCATCATCAGATGGCTCAATGGCGGTGATCGTGGATGTCACCATAACCTCTTGGGCCTCAATTTCAGAGGCTTCTAACCCAATTGCAGTGGCTGTAGATGACTCCATGATATCAGTTTCCTTTACAAGTGCAATTTCATGTTCTGGATCAGATCTGGTGGAAACTGAAGCCTCATCCATATCAAAATCCGAACATCCGGCTATGGCAACGTTCTCAAATGACGAGGAATTCGACTGAAAACAATTATACTGACGTTTGACTGCATACTGACATCAAAAACAATCCTTCTATTAAACGTTTTTATATTATACCACCTAAAATTGGCTTAGTAAACTTACAGATTCGGAATCTCGGCGTTCCTTCAAAGTCGAGTCCATTTTTCAAGTTCTCGAGTGCTCTGAAATCAATACAAAGAGTTAATAAATTAACATATTCACGAGAAAATCCATATAAACCGCGAGGGGCGACAAAAGAAAAGGCGAGGGCCGGGCAGATGCGAGCTCTCTTATGCCAAAACGAAAGATTTGGATATGGGAGGGTCAGCTCTCTGAGTAATGCTTGCTAAAAATAGCGTCGATTATGAGCAGAAGGTTCGGAAATTAGTGTTTTTAGAAAGAAAACATCAAAAATATTGTTTTACATAATTTTTATCAAAAATTTCGCAAGAACTCGGTAAGACACGTTCGTTTAAACAGTATTGTAAAGAAAATGCGATGATAAACAAGTAAAGAGGTTTACATTTCGAAATATCCTTCGATTAACTAACTTTTTCGACCAAATTATATTGTAGTAGGTGATCTGATGGGAAAACTCGAAGAAACTGCTCATCAACAATATTTTGAAAGGAGATTTGTCATTTCGAATGTTTTTTGCCCCTAAATACACGTTTCCCACATGGCAGTGCAAGTCAGAGCTGCTCTCTGCCCTTGAAACAGCTGATTTTAAATTCTTTTAGAAGGAAATTCGTTGCTCTCAAAGAGCCCTCAATATTTGTTATCGCAAAAGAAGAGAGGTGACCACATGTGTTAGCGTGACAAAAGAGGAGATAAGTAATTTCCACCACGAGGTCTCGAATAAGGATTTTTTGGACAGGGTTGGTCACCATGCCGGGCCGGCCCGGCCTGACTCAAAAATGGAAAATTGAAACCGGGCCGGTTCCAACAAATTTACTATAGCTTTTTTCACGTTTACTGTCAAAAATAGTGCATATATAGTAATGCATTACAGTAGTACTACCTAGACCGAAGCTTTTTTTGCTAACTTTATTACATTCAAAATTGGTAATACATTTAGTTTTAGCTAATGTTAACTTAGTTTACCAGTAACTTCAACAAAAAACAAAAAAAATTGATTTTAAAATTGTTCTTTTGTGAGAAATACAAGACTTTGGAAGCAAAAGCAAGAAAAAACTGGTGAAAAGAGCAACAAGAATTGAAACTGGACCTTTTAAATAACAAATGGAGCGTTTATTTCGACAAAAAATTTACTTTTTAAATGTTTTTATAATAGAAAAATCCTAGGGCTGGATAATAAAAGCCGGTTCGGTCATTGATGTCTGGGCCTTCTCCAGCAGACATGGCAAGGGGGCCGGGCCGGCCCGGCCCTAAAGGCCGGGCCGGGCTTTGGAAATTTTGAAAAGGGCCGGGCCGGGCCCAACTTTAAACGGGCCGGGCCGAGGGCCTATTTTTTTTTTGGGCCCCCTCGGCCCGGCCCCTTTTTTCAAAAAAAAAATTTTGTCTTGCAACGAAAAATTTAGGTGCCAATTTTTTTTGGCATTTTGTTGTAATTTTTTCTCAAAAAAAATTTTTTGACTACGGTTGTTTAAAGTTTCTCTTCTTTTCTCAAGGATTTCGACGATGGATTTGACAATCGAGCAGCCCATCTGAAGTATTTTACTCACTCTTATGACATGAATACCTGTGGTTCGATTTTTCGACCTTTAAAAAAATCAAATAAACATCAAAATTTGGGACAAAAAATTTCAGGTTCTGATTATCATTTCCGAATCTTCAAATTTTTGATGCTTTTCAGCTTTTTTCATATATTTCCAATATCTGAACATCTTTTCGCCGAAAGACAAATCATGGATAATATCAAAAAAAAATCAACAATATCTTGGGTATAGGTTGATCGATTTTTAAATTTTAAAACGTTTTTGGACTAATTCGAGTACTGCGAACAACGTCATGATGTTAGTTTAAAGTAAAACCTTCAAACAAAAAAAAGGGCCGGGGCCGGGCCGGGCCGGGCCCAAGGTACCCCGGGGCCGGGCCGGGCTTTGGAAATTTTGAAAAGGGCCGGGCCCAACTTTAAACGGGCCGGGCCGGGGGCCCGAAGGGCACCGGGCCCGGCCCGTTTTGCCATGTCTGTTCTCCAGTAAAGTCTTGTCCTTTATTGGCGTCATTGTTATGAGTTTCGTATATGTTGAAGGTGTCTACGACGCCAAAAAAGAGGTTAAATAAGCTGATTGGTAAACTCTGTTCCACAAGGGATATTCGGTGATGTCTGTCATAGAAAATATTTTTAGACCGAAACTTTATGGATTTTCTTCTCCGGCCTCTTCTTTAATCGACTCTGCCTCATACGGTGCGCTAATCCTTTCAATTCTGTGCTCTTTTCTTGAAGTTCCACGATTTGCGTTAAATTTTTCCGAGGAATCCGAGAGTTGGTAATTGTCCCCTAAAAAAGTAAAGAAACGGTAGAATGACGGTATACTCTCCCATCGGAAAAGTCTAAACTTTTGTGTCGCGGTTTAAAGCCAGTCGGTGGAGCTTTGTCAGCTCCACCGTTTCTGTTTAACTTTGGCTTGGCCTCTGAGGAGTTGGACATCCTTCAAAGCTTCCGTCGACAGGTTTTACGGTCTCCGCTTCGTAGCACAGTGAGGTAGAGACGACTAATACTTTCTGTGGAGACACAAACGAGTCGAGATTTTCACGCGATCAATGCACAGTGAGCCGAACATGTTGATAAAAAACGTTTTCTAAAGCCCGGTCGAAACATGTTGACAAAAAACAATATAATGTTCATAAAACTTATTTATTTGATTTATTTATTATAACAAAAATAACAATTTATTCATCAAAGTACAAAAACGAAACATATGCGCAGTATTCTTTACCATGGGTAAGATAACCATTCTGGACGCAGATTGATGGGTAATAAACAACTTTGCGGACTTCCTCGGTCTTCATATTTGGTCCTGATTTGCGGAAATTTAGATTCCATGGTCCGAAATCATCATTTTCATAAATCTGAATGCGTTTCAAGCGGAATCCAATGAAAGATTCTGCAGATTTCGAAGCATCAATTTCCTCTTCTACTCGTTCTTGAACACTTTCTACAGCATTTTGCAGTGTTTTCAGCCTGTTATCCACCAATGTTACATAATATTGGATGTCGTTCATGGCGTTCTCGGATCTGGCCAATCTTTCGGTATTTTCTTTGATCTTTTTGGCCATTTCTTCTTTTTGTGAATTCATTTTTCCGATCTTGCCTTGGCTTTCCTCCAATTCATTTATTCTATCCAAAAGAATTTTCTTTTCCTTTTCCAATCGTTGAACTTTCGTCATCAATCCTTTGGTGCTGTGAATGAGATGGGCATGAATTTCGCCTGAAAAAAGAATATTAATTTCCGTCCAATCTTTGTAAATTTTCATAAAAATTGTTGTGACCCCACCACGATTCGTCATCTTAATTTTCTAGAAATGACTTTACATTATTTTATGTTGCAATTTCCGGCAACCATCGAAGCTGACCATCTCTAATTGATCTAGAAAACCTTACTCTGCGCTTGTTCCATTTCTTGTAAAAATTAAGTAGTTGCCTTACTTCTAATAATTCGAAATTTTTCTTTTACAAACCAATATCGCCAACTTACTTCTTTCACCATTCATTTTATTAGCACCATAACATCCCATCATTCCAACCAAAATAAACGCAACCAAAAGAGTCTAGAAATATAAATAATACGCTCATGTTGTACTTACTTTAGAAACATTCCAGCCATTGTTACTTTCATCTTCACTCCTCTCAGAAATGTCAGCATCGTCGTTAAAAATGGCACTATTATCTATTGAGTCCGGTTTCATGGAACATTTCGAATCCGAATTGTAGACGATATAAGAATCTTCTGGATCTTCCAAATAAGAGTCGCTTTCTGATGAAGATTCAGAAGAATCGGAGTCGTGTTTAATGTTGATTATACGATTCGAAATTGTTTGAATTCCACTGTCAGAATCCTCAGAGGAATCAAATTCTGAATCCGAGTCATCAGAATCCTTGGAATATTCAGAATGATCACAATCTTCGTGCTGGCAGTTACAGCCTTTCAGAAAGAATTCAACGCCGTCATCAGTTCGCATTCTAAAAGTGTCAATCTTCGCCATGATCTTCCTCATAGTCCCCAAAATCGCGTCTTTTTTCAATTGCTTTGAAGAGGATCGTTTGGTTTCCATGTAGAAAGAGATATCATCAATGTCATCTTCAAAGACGGTACCATGTTTTTGATCGCTTTCGCACTTTTCAATTTTTGGCGTGAATACGTTTTTTGATACTGTGGCTTCTTGACTTGCAACTGCTTGACTTTGTGCTTTATTTGCATCGAGTGTCCTCTCAGTTGTCTTATGCTCAACTTGTTTGTATTCTATCTGAAAGTTATAAAATAAATATTTTACGGCCTAAAAGTTTGAAAGAAATGCAAAAATTAGCTAAACAACTCCAAAAATGTGATTTTTCAAAATTTTTCGGTTTTCAAATATGGTAATCTCCAATGTTTTACTTACAATGATTCACAAACTGAATTGATCATAAAAGAAATGCAAACTACTTACAGATTGAGCTTTGTCATCCTTTGAGGTCCTTCTTAGGAAATCCAACCAACTACAAATTTTGGATTTCACTTCAATATCCCATTCTGGTTCGATTGCCGTATTTGCGGACTCAGAGTCATCATCAGGTTTAGGAGAAGCATTATCTCTAGATGTTTGGTTAGAATCAGATTCATTTGACGGCTCAGAATAATGAACATCAACTTCCACTTCAATACGTTCAAAATAATTGGAAGACTGAAAATAAAAAAGTTATAATGCAATCCCTTTAAAGTTATCTAAAAAAATATAATTTATATTTATTAAAATTAACCTCATCAGAATCTGAATCGTTCTCCAGACTCCTCGCTCTGTTCACAGAAGCGACCCATTCCGGAATTGAACGCATGTTTCCTTAACGTTCTCTGCCTTTGTCTCTCCGCTGTTTTCGTAGGCGTCAAAATTTCTGTGGTTGGGAATGAAAGAATTTTCGTAACAAACAACCTCAAAGTTTTGATCTATACAATAATGAAGTATGATGTGATGACGTTAAGATACTTTGAATGAACATACAAATTCACGTCAAGAAAAAATAGGAGAAAATGGTTCCTCTCAATAAACGAAATGTCACAGAAACAATCGAAAAAGGTCGAAATGTCGCATAAATTATTATATAATATTATAAATACATACATACAATAAACAAATATGAGCGTGACAAACGAAAAGGTTAGATCAAGCTGATTTAGGATGCCACGAAGTTTCCATTTACTTTGCTAACGAAGCCTCCGCTGGGCCTTTTAAAATTCGCTGACGATGAGTCTCGACCTGAACTTCGCTGAAAAACCATCGATTAAACTTAGCAGATCTGAACTCTTCATTGTATGGTAGCACTGCCATTAAACATCTTCAGAACCAAGATTTATTGATTAACGGAAAAACGAACAATTGATTAAATGTAATACCAAAATGATAGATAGAGACAGTGTTCCCTTTCCTGCATCTGAATACACAATGACGGATAGTAAACGATAGTTCTGTTGATGATCTCGGTTTTATCCAAAGAAGCCAACGCTATCCACTGCTTTCCTCCCATTTCAATTCCATTTTCAGTGATTTCAGCGGGCTGAAGACGGAATCCAATGGAAAAATAAGGATTATCAGAGTGTTTGGTGACAAGCTGAGAGTTTCTCTGAGCTTCTTGAACTTCTTTTAGAGCGTTTTTGATCTCTTCAACAGCTTTGATCGCATCCAGAAGTTGAGTTATGTTTAGTTTTAACAGTGCTGCTTCACGGTTACGAGAGTCAGTGTTGTGTTTGGCCATGTTCTCCTCTCCTTGGAGCGTTTCAATTGGGTCCACCCCCTTTTGAATGTACTGTGGTTTGAATTGATCTGAAAATAAAATTTATTTTATAAAAAATTTACAGCTAACTGTAAAACTGTAAATGTTTGGTCCCTTCGTTATTTTATTCACCTACCCATTTTCTTATCCATCATTTTCATTTGATGATAACCAATAAGGAACGGCGCGTAAAAAATCAAGAAAACCTACAACAAAATTAAAATTCATTGCCAATTAATCCAAACTTACAGCTCCATAAAACGCAATGTATTCCAAATGAGTCAGAAAATCCGATTTTTCCACAGCCCTAAATTTGGCTATGCTCGGGATATTGGATTTTCCATTTTTGAAGCGAGGGCGATATTTGAAAGGCTTGATTGTGGAGATTGCCTGAGGCGATTGTGTGAGATTTTGAGATTCGTGGGGGACTGGAGAAGCATGAGTAATGTGATTTTCATGATTTTCAACTTTAGTGTCAGTTGAAGGCTTGTCATCAACTTTTTCTTCGATCTCATTTTTCTCATCTTCATCGTCTTTTGAATTGTCGGATTCTGATTCTTCAGATTCCTCTGAACTTTCACTTTCCTCAGAACTACAATCCTCATCAGATTCTTCTTCCGAAGCCTCAGATTCTTCTTCACTTTCACTCTCAGAATCCGTTGAATTTGGGAGTGGTCCCCCATAAATTACAAATCGCGGTACATCACATGTTTCTCTCTTTTTTCTTTCCATCAGTTTCATCAGTTGTAATTTCTCAACGAATTTGGCAATGCCGTCGTTAAAGACGATTGGGTTATTGTTTTTGTGCAAAGTTTCTTCTAATTCAATGCCTGTGGCCACGGAAAGATTGTCATCGTCAAATTGTCCAATTTCTTCAAATTCATCAGCAGTGGAGAGATAATGACTTCTGTTTTGAACAAATGATTTTGTCGGCCATTCCAACTCCTGTTCCTTCTCTTGGTCAGATTTGTTTTGAACACATTCCAAGGAAGTTTCGGTCTGAAAACAGTAAAATATTTTCAAAATAAGTGTCATCAAACTTTTACGCTTTAAATTTCCGGGGCTTACACTTTTTTTCTCATTGATTTTCTCCATCTTCAAAGTTGCAACAAATTCTCCGATCATATTTTTTGACTTTTCCACAGAATCCAAACTCTTTTTTATTGAAGAAAGCATTGATGCAAGATGTTCAATGTTTTGTGTTGGTCGAGGGTTTCTCAGCTCATCTTCATTCAATTCAACAGCCGTGTGAACGGAGATCGCGTCAAAATCATCTTGGTTTCCGTCAGAATCATCATGACTTGAAGGTCCATTTTCCTGCTGAAAGACGGGGAAAGCTACAGTTTTGTCAAAAAATAATTTTTAAAACAATGCAAGATTAAAGGAGGTGCCGCCAAAAAACTTTTTTCGACTGACTCTCCTTTTTTATATAATCTCTCGCATATCTTTCATCTTTTTTGGTGTTTTTTCCCTACCGTTTTTTCTTTTTTCATTTCCAACCGATTCGAAGCCATTTGTTTAAGACGTTCCACATAAACACGGGTCGAGGCAGCGATCCGTGTTTTAAGGTCAGAGTTGTGATGATCTTCGCTATCGGATTCATCTTCGTTCAATCCGATAGCCGTATGAACGGAGACAGCATCATTATCCGTATGAACAGAGACGGTACCAATAGCCGTATGAACGGAGACAGCATCATTATCCGTGTGAACAGTGATAGCGTCAATAGCCGTATAAACGGAGACAGCATCAATAGCCGTATGAACGGAGACGTCATCAATAGCCGTATGAACAGAGACAGCGTCAGTAGCAGTATGAACAGAGACAGCATCAATCGCCGTATGATCAGAGACAGCGTCAGTAGCCGTATGAACGGAGACGGTATCAATAGCCGTATGAACGGAGACAGCATCAATCGCCGTATGATCAGAGACAGCGTCAGTAGCAGTATGAACGGAGACAGCATCAAAGTCTTTGGTCGAAACCGAGTCCACATCATCGGAAGGTTCGGTGTAAGTTTCCACATTCTCATCGTGCATTTCATCATAAATTTCAACACGTTCAAAGGAAGCGTCGGACTAAAATTATTTAATTTAATTATAATATTAATTATGTTATTAGACGAAGTTTATTATTTAGAACTCACTCCCTCAGAATCGGAAGAATCTTCGTCTCTCGCCTTGTTCACAGATGAAATCCATTGAATGATTGAAGCCATGTTTCCTCACCCTTTCCAGCAAACAAATGTAAAGTAAATGAAAGATTGGAATGACTTATGCGTTGTTTATATCACAGAAATATCGTTGAGGTATTCTGTCTTTGAGAGAGCGTCGCTTTTTTTCTTTCGTCTACGGGCCATCGATGCAACGCTCGCTGTGGTGTTGCGTAATTTTTGGTACATAAAAATGTTTAAAATCATTTTTTTCAAAACGAAGATTTCCCAAAGCGAAACAAATTTAAAATATTATCTCCAAATTGCAACAAAACTAAAGTAAGCCCCGCCCGAAATATGTTGGATTTAAACTTGTTTCGTCCGAAATCCAAACTTTATTTGTGGAAACTGAGTAGAACGACCTTAAATGGATATGCTGGCCTACTTTTACTCGGTCTAGTCTCTCGTCATTTGGTCCAAGAAATGAATCTTCGAATTTAAATATTCAGGTAACCATGGAATTGGGCATGGGTGGTAACTAAAATTGGACAAAACATCCAACAAATGGATCATCAACCGTCGCTAAGCGCTCTTTTGTTGTTACAAAATACGAAAACTCTTTGGAGTTTCATTTATTTTGCAAATTAGAAACAGAGAATTATAACGGGTATAAAAGTTTATGGTCCAGAGAGGCAGATCAGCTTTCGGATTTTAGAGGATTTTGGTTTCAGAGATCCTAAAATTTAGCTGAACTGCACTTTAAAGATTTTATAACCTTCCAAATGACGACGTGTATATATATTTTTAAATTTTTTCGAATTTTCATATCCAAAAATATGTGCACGCGTCATTCAAAGGACCTCTTTGACTTTTGCAAGCCTTTCCCAGATGGTTTCAATTACTGAAACTTTTTAATTGAGACGTGCAGAAACAGCTGAGACACTGAAAAATGGCATAAAAGTTGTTGTTGAGACATCAAAAGCAAATTTAATCGCAACATGATTGCCGTCTCGTACTGTTTAGGATGTTCATTTAACTTTTATTTTTTAAAGTTTCCAGCCATGTCCTTATGCGACGGTTATTTTGATCGGCGTATTTCTGGCTTCGAATTCGAATGTCACTGACTTTTTGACATTTTTGGCCTGAAAATTGAAGATGGAAATTTCTGAGAAAATCTCTCACATAGACTTCAGGAATGAAGAAGGTGTTACAGTAATCCTGTGATTGTAGTCTCTCGCTTCTCATTTCGCTATAAATTGCTCATTCCCATCTCACCTTTAATATTATATCCTACAATTTATGTTTATTATAGTAATCTTTTTCCATGAAACCCGTTTTTTGGTTTATTTTGTTACTGTGTTCTCTCAATCCCACAACAAATTCTTTGGTTTTCTCACGCCTTTTACCTTTTTACAGCCTAACATCATGTGTAATCTACTCCCAAGTGTTTACTTGATGTGTGACCTTGGCCCGTTTTCCATTTATGGCCAAGTTGGCGTCCTTTGACTCCAACAAACTTTCCCTACCAATAATGACAGTTTAAGTTACGGGTTTATCACCACTTTCCACGTTTTGGTGACTTCTATTTTTACTAACTTTGTTGATGGAACTCATTGTCTGCCCTCGGGCATTTATCGAATAATCGGAGTTTGATTGGATTTCCGTGTTTTCCCATGACTTCTGCCCCTTTTTCCGCTTTTCGGCCGTTTTTTTGGCCGAATGTATGCATGAAATCCTCGGATCAATGAGAGCTTTGTAAAAGGCGCTAAGGGCCGAAACGGAATGGTCCCGGATTTGTGTTGGGTGCTTGCAAAAACACTGTGGGCGAAGAATTGGGGGATTTGTTATATTATACTAGATATTAATTGTAAAATTGAGAGGAAACATGTGTTTAATGTAATATAAATTTTCTGAATTCTCCAGTTGAGCCATTATATTGCTCGGTAAGGTTGATTCTATCGAAATTTATAAGGTGAAAATATTATTTTTGTCATCAATTTAAATTTTGTTTGGTACTTTAGGCTTGTTATGACAAGAATAATAGAAAGCTCTTATTTTGAACTTAAAGTTATAGATATACGTTCTCTCGAAAAACAATTGGCCCTGAGCTCTCGGGGATTTCAAAGAATCGGCCTACAATAATTGATCAGAGATATGACAACATGTCAGAATGGGAGTTCTCCGAGGTTCGGACAGACCAAGCCAAGTTCTTCAGTTTTTTTATTTTTTTGGAGTTATTTGTTTTCTACCTGATTTAACTACTTGGCATAAAAAATGGCCAAAAAACCTTATCCTTTGTTGTTTTAATTTTTGTTTACAATTATTATTATAGATTTTCCAAAATTCGCATGATTTGCAAAAAAACTTGAAATCCCCCTAAGGCAAACTCCCTCCATCCTCTTAACCGTTATTTTTTTACAATTTTGCGGGGTTACAGTACTTTTTCGAAACCTTAGCAACATAAAATATTAATATTTTAACGATCCTTTCTTTTCCCATCCCTCGAGTATCGTTGAAAATGTTTTTTCACTCTGTAATGGGGTTTTGGCCACTTCCAAGTCTACAATTTTAAATGGTTTGAGTTAAACGGAGGCTGATATATTATACTAGACATTCGTTTTGAAAGTTTTTCTAAATTTTTCTAAAAAAAAAATTTTTTTGGAACTTTTTTAATATTATGTACAAAGTACTAAGACCACGTATGTAACGTTATATGTTGTTTGGGACGTTATTTTGTATTGTTTGTACAGTAATTTTATATTTACTTTCAAAAATTAAAATTAAAAAAAAATTTTTTTTAATTTTAAATTTGAATTTTTAAAAGTACGGTAGACCATTTACACAGCCTGCTCAGTTTGTTATGGCATTACAGCTCAGTTTGTATTGAGGACATTAATTATTCCCTTTCAGCTGCCCTTCATCCTTGCTATATACTTTTTTTGTCATATCCATGCCGATGTCATCTCCCCATGAGATGTAATGTCATTTTCTTTGATGTTTGATTCTATTCTTCCACATCGTTTACACCCCAACATCGCATCCCGTCCCCAATACCCGTTTTCGAATGTTTTGACATCCCCAAACCTTTAACCTTTATTTGCCCTGAGGCCATTTTCCGCTCCGAAACTTTCCGTGTCAAACCGTTTGGCCTTGAGGGCGTGTTGAGTGAAGAGGGGGCCAAAAATAATCGAGGGCGATGCCGTGACCGCACCTTTTCCATCAATCAGAACTCTTTGGATTTCAGAAATGGGATGTGCCGAATCCAAAGATGACAAATTCGAGAAAATTGGGGGCGATAATAAGCCCAGCTACATCGCCATGGCATTGCTCAATGTAAGTTCATTTTTCACTATAATTTGTTGCAATTTATAATAAATTTCCTTGAATTTCGGACTTTTCCAATTTTTTTATCGGTAATGAAATTTTAAAATTGAACGGATTTTGTATACAACAAACGTACGTAACCCGTCGAGAAGTCATTTCTAAAGCTCAATGAGATTTCAGAACGGCTGATTAACGGAGAAATTACTCATGACGGAACGAATTTAAGGACACAAATGAGCTGTAAATTAAAGAAGATAAAACAAAGAGTAGGGGGAGAGGGAGTAAGAGTATAATGTGAATGGTAACCGTTTTGGAGCGCAATAATTTATAGTACTCTGATCTGTAAAAACAAGTAAAGTCATCGCAAGAAGTAAATTTTAAATTCTCATCATTTTGATGCATTAATTCTTTTGTTAAGTATCTTGATTCTCACTTTTCTAAGCAAAAATTGAAATCTTCAGAGGATGATGTGCAAATGGCCTAGGTAAATAAGACATACGACATGTGAAGAAAATCTGTCGAATTCCAAAACTTTGACTTTTTTGCCAGAAACACCAAAAATTCATATCGAGCACAAAGGTTGGCTGAAAGATCAAGATGCCACTTTTTTGTCATCATGCGATAATTTTTTAATACATTTAAAAACAATTTACGCCTTGCGACACTTTTCTTGTCAGCCATTCTTACATCAAAGATGGAATTATTATAAAATTTTGTTTTCAAAACAAATCTTTCATGATGCATTTTCAAGAGAATAAAAGATGACCAAACAGGGAAGTAAATACGCCTAGGTAGCGTGACCTTTCTATTATTTCCTGAATCCTTCAATAATTTCAGAAATCAATAATTTTAAAACGATTTTGATAAATTTAGACAAAAATTCAAGTTAAACCTTGCTTAGAGCTCTGCCAGACTTGTAGTTTGCGTATTTGGAATTGAAAAAATAAGAGCGGAGATTGTGGTTTCATCGCAAGATCGACAAAGAAAAGGCGTAAAGCACTGTTTTTGCCTGCCCATCTCTCTTTATTTTTTATAGTCTCTCACCTGAAAAGATTTTCTAATGTTTCGGCTCTTGCAACGCATAAGCTAAATGTTTCTAGAGTTATATGATTCATGTCAAAGATGTATGTCAAATTTGAAGCAATTTCAAATTTTATTTATAAAAAATTTTAAAATATAAAAATACTTCAAATTTTCAGGCCAATCATGCGGCAGCGATGATGGCTTCCTACCAATCCAATCCCAGCCAATTAGACCCTGATACGGCTGATGATTTAATACGAAAAGCAAAGAATGACGGGCAAACAGTCTCCGTCGTTAATGGCTGTCTGTATCTCGACTACAAATTCGCTGGATTTATGCCAACTTGAATATTTTTATTGTTTTTACAACTTTTTTTATCATTTTAACCCTCCTTTGTAAGAGTTATTCATTTCATACGGGTATTTTCATTCTATTTTCAGCCAAATTTTATCGAATTTCTTATCAATAAATAAAAATTTCAACGTTTTTTGCTGATTTTGAAAGTGTCAGAAACAGAGGAATTTGGAGGAAAAAGGTAATTAAAGTTTTTTTAAACGAATTGGAACGGCTGAAATGTCTCAAACAGCGTCAGAGAGGATTAGTTCGTTATATGCGAATGGAGTTTTGTTTATGTCTTGAAACGTCACATTAACATTTTTTTGGCGTTCTTTTGCAACAATTTTGTTGGTATCTTGGCCTGCCTTGAGAAGAAAACTTTTTCAAACCAGGATACAACCAATCGCAGAAGACTTAATTTTTCTCAATGCGTCTTCTTATTGTACTTTCTTGTGTATTCATTTGTGTCATTGTGGAATCGCTTTGTTTTTCTTGTAAAGCGTAAGTTCAAATCTTAAACATATTCTAGACATATGAATAGTCTTAGCAATTAGAAATATCGCTTTTTGAAGATTTAATTATTTATACGAACCATCGATGAAGCCATATTTTACGAAAAAATATTAAATTTCTTTTATTTCGAATATTGAATTTAATCTTAGAAAGTTTATGAAGTTCGGAGATTGCCTTCGTGCAAGTTCTGCACTTCCTTATTTGTACCCATTGTTCTTCTGGAAAACCTGATCAAAGGGCATTTACTCGGAAATATAAAAGAAATGGGATTAGACGTAGGATATGTTGTTTACAAAGGAAGTAAAAGTTAGATGTACTTTGTTTTCACTCTCAAGTTTGAGAAACTACTACGGTAGTGGAATGTGTATGGTTTTGTAGCGATGATAGACAGACGAGTGTGGTATATGATTGTGTGAAAAATACATAGCCATATTGTCAAGTGCAAGGTGCATGGTAACAACATGCACTTTCTTACTTTAATGACAGTATTGCGGCATCTGATTTTTCGCTCTGCGAATTTTGATTACATTTGGTAAAAATCTTATTCTGATTGTAAATTAGAATAGATGGGTAGCTGTTGGATTAGTATTGTCTGTACGACTGGTTGAAAAAACTGTCAATTGTACTGTTTCTTGCGTAACTCTCTCAACGAGGATGGAATATGGCCCATATAGAACATGAGCCAGGCAAAATTATAAAAATTTTTAAGCATAATGCCTCCGGCGAATAGCGTTTTCTCAACAACATTTTCGAATTCGCCGACCAACATGTTCAAATTCGTTGAAATGAACAAAAATATAAATAAATGTCATCTTATCGTATTATAGAACTTTATTATTGCCGTATTCATTAAAAATTCATTGACGGAAACTCTGTATATGACTAAATGAGCATGAATGTAATAAAATAAGACGGGTACATGTTTCGGATGACGCGTATTTTAGAATGCAGAGGCAAGTGTTTTAAATAAAGAGACCTTCCGAGACACATACATCAGCTGAAGGCTACTAAAATGGCTTATCAAGGGCAATTTCTAGTATTCTTAAAATATAAAAATCAAAATGATGAAAATTATTATATTGTAAGAGGTCTGTCATTATACCTCGACAACAAAAATATTCAATTTACGTGTAATGTTTTCCATTTAAATTTGTTTTTAGTCGTTTTATAAATAAAAGACCTCTCCCTACCACTTTTTAGACCTGTTACTAGTGTTTTTATGTATATTAAAGTAGTTCTCAACACGCCAGGAAGACTTTACGGTCGTTCCACGACTGCACCGGTCGATAATTCTTTCGGATGATTGCTCCTCGATTGTCTTTCACGTTCCGCAAGAGGTCCAACTGAAAAAAAAGATTTTTTTTTTGGAAAAAAAGAAGAAACGTGGGAAGCGAATTCACAGGAAATTTGAGGAAATAATCGAAAAAGAACGCCAAATGTTGACATTGGGTTGCAATCGGAATGAAACGTCATTTGTACACGGTGAAATGGGTTGGAGGAAGTGCAGAAAATGATTGTAAATGGGAATTTAAGGGAGGATAAAGATTAATTCCTCGAAGAAGTCAATGTCCATTACTTTTGTGGAACATAAAGTTTCCTTTTTTATCCATTTTTTGACAGAATTCCGCAGAAGAATTAAAGTTTTGCACGATTTTTTTCGACTCGTCGTTATTGAGTCATGGTTAAGAAAAAATGACGTAAAAATAAGTCCAAACAACACCCAGAAATGGCGTACGAACATTTAACTTTCTTATTTTACCAATTTTTGAATTAATTTTGTGGAAAAGGTCTCTTTTTGGTCTAATTTCCCAAAATAATCACATCGCGGTCATGGATAATATAAAAACCACCTCAAAATTGTCACCAAACATTTACCTGATGTTCGGTCACCTCTACTGGGTCAGTAAATACAGTCCAGACCACATTTTCCGAGCAAGGAGGAGTAGTCAGACTGCCATCGTATCTGGCAAAACTGGATGGGCATTCCGGGAGTTTATCCTGAAGTCTGACCCCCTTTTCCAGGCGACATTTCTGGCCGCATTCAATAATGTTGGGAAGGATATCAACTTCAGCCCTGAGGGCATTCTCCTGTTCTCCCAATTTAAGGAAGACCCCGAGAACAGCAAGTTTTGTGGGATCATCTACACCTTGATGAACAAGATGGAGTTCGGCGGGGTAACGGAGCCCGCCAATCGTGTGTTCGGAACCTGCAATTACAATATTCAATAAAAACAACCATAAAATTATATTCTAATTTGTTTTTCAAAAATTTCTAAAACAACAAAATTACAGTAAAATTGCCATAAAAAGTTATGGGTTTACATAATAATTCCGAAACAACGTGACGCAAGCTCGCTTTATTATCAAGGTTTTTATGATGGCAATAAGCCTCTTTCTACTTAATGTGTCACCTGTAAGTGTTAATGAGCCTTCAAGGCCAATTTAATAGCCTTTTCCGTCATTTCCCCCAAGGGCAAAACACAGAAAAGAGAGCGATTAGGGATTGGAACGGAAGACAAAGGTGTGTCGAGTGATTATCACACTCAAGCGGCATTTTTCAGGCCAAGATTTAAAGTTTAAAAATGCAAAAATTAGAATTTGGAAAAAAAAAAAATTTTTTCTCTTTTTTTTGCGAAAATCCTTTAAATTGGATGACGGAATTTCCCTTAGGCGCTAAACCGGCCATCGAATTCAATTACCAGTGGCCAGGAAAACAATTTGGAATTTTATTTTAGCAGCTAATTTCCTTTTTTCGATTAAAATTTTGAAATTGGAAAGACGAATCTATGATATAAATCGTTCAAAACGAACAACTAAAGAGCGTTGTTAGTTGTTGAAAAATGTTTGTATTGCAAATGCAGCGAGAATGTTGCAAATATGGGAGCAAAAACTGCAAAAGGGTTGTCAAATATCTGTATTTTTTTTGTTACAGTAACACTCAATCTTTTGGAAAATTTAAATTGGGAAGTAAGTTTACACTGTATTCTGTTGTTATAGAGGGAAAGAGTTTTATTTTATAATCAAAAGTATTTTTTAACCCACCTCCTTCATGCTGTCCCCAGTGATAATGGTACTGAACAAACTGATATTTCTGGTCCAGCATTCCCCCAGATACAGTGGGAATGGCTTGACCAGCATCAGGGATAAATTGAACAGAATGCCCATTGTTTACAAACTCTCCAATCAGTACTTTATCGTAGTTTTCGAAGGTAAAATGATCATCCAAGTTGACGACCTTCATCTTACTCAACTTCAAATCGATGGGAGATTGGTATTTGCCGTTAATATGGCCTGGCCAATTCTTTGGTCCACACTCGCCTTCATCGTCATAGTTCCAGGCTACAAAAGAAACTTGTTATAAAGTAAAAATGTGTTGTAAATGCGGTAAAATTGAATATAAATGTTCTAATTGAAGGGTCTTTTAAATTGTCATAATTCATGCATAAATCATAAAATCTCAGTGCTATGAGGATAAGTGATTGAGTCGTTACAGTGCTTTTTGAGCAATGTCCTCCATTTTACTCTAAATATCCCCTGGCCTATCGTATTTCCATTTTTTGGCTCAATAAAATGCCTTTGAGAGGTCACTTTTTACACCTCCCCCCTTTGACCCGTATATCCTCCAGAAAGTCGACTTTCCATTTAATTTATAGGTTACAGGAAGCTCAGATCATCAAATCCTTCGACTTAAGTAACCCTCTTAACGTGGCCCACAAATTCTCTGATTCTTTATTTTTTTGATGAAGATGGATTAAAATGGGTCTTGAAAAGAGTTCTATGGACACATCAAAACAAAAAATGTTCTGGAAATTACCGAAACTCCCTTGAAGTGTTTGTTGAATCACAATTGACTTGATTTTTACCCAAACTACGAGAAATTTATATTGTTCATGGGGATGATTTATCAAAAGCAGAGTAAAAAAATTTCTCCAAAGTACGTCGTTAATGAATGGGTGCCTACTGACTATTTTGCATTGGTTTTAAGCATTATTAATTTTTGTTCGAAACATTCAAAAGATGGATCTCCGTTCTTCAACTTCAAGGATAATATACGGAACGGATGGAAAACGATCTGGACAGACCGGAAATTTCTCAAGGGCAAATACGGTGTTTGTTTTTTATTTGCGTTTCAATATTTCACTTTCAGATCAGATATCTCTTCCCTCTAGTGCAATTTGCAGACAGATAAGATGGTTACTGGTAAGATAAAGTGGTCGCTTTAAGGTGGGGGTAGCACTAAGTATATAATCTTTTTCTATTAAAATTTTGCCGGAAACACTGAATCTGCACATATTGAACTTCTGACCTCTAGTCCAATACAAGCTTGAAAATAAAGGTCATGCTAAGTAAAAACGGCAATCAAAGATAGTGCCAGACCAGCTAGAAAGTAGTGATGCCTTGGTTGTATCGGTTTCTTATCGAAATACGTTGTAAAAGCACCGGAAATGCATCTACGGTACCTCTGACCCCCAAGTGCAATGTAAACGGAGAACAAAGGAACTCACCGTGCATGCTGTTGTGGGGAATCGGAGAATCCAGCGAGCCGGAAGACCGTGAGGAAGAGGAATCGCGCCTCTTCTTTTGGACTCGGCGTTTGCGGGCGGGTCCCCCCACCGCCGAAGGGGCGGAGTCGGCTCGACGTTCTGGCCGTCGTCGAAGCGAAGGCCCTCCGGCAAGGTTGGCGGCAGGTGGGTCGAGGCGAGCCCGCTTGATCCGCCGACTCATTCTGGGCGAGTTGAAGGGCGAGGCGGCGGAGAGAAAGGCTAACGTTGTGACAAGGGAGGACGCGCCTAAAATACGGGATTTCCGACACATTTTGAGGGATTTTGGGACGGAAAATATTCATTTTTCGCGATAAGAATCAAGTGTTTTGTATTCACGGTAGAAGGTGCAGTACCTACGGCACAGGGAAGGTTTGCAATTTCAATCCCCCAACACTAATTTTATATTGTAAATATCAAAAGCAAAGTTTTCTTGAATGTTTTGTAGCCAAACTTTTGAACGGGCTTTACAATCTTGCATCATAAAATCTTTTCCCCTCATCTAATTACGGAGTGTGATCGATGCAAATTCCGCGCTTATCAGACAAATGGCCCGAGGGCAAAGACGTTCTGGCGCTGCGTTTTTTGAGCCGGAAGACAAATAAAATTGTGATGTATGAAACAGCAAAAAGTCAAGAAATTGTGGAAAGTGTAGAGAGTGTAGAGAAAAAAAGAATTGTCAAGTATTGCAGAATTATCAGCACTGCTTGAGGGATAGGTTGGAATACTAGAAAAAAGGTGTTAATCAAGGAATTTGCAACGATTATAAGATTAAAATTCTGTAAATAGTAGTGCAAATAGCAATGAGTAAGAGCCAAAAGTGACGAATAAATAATTTACAGTACTATTATTAAGGCTTAAGGCAAAAAAGCGGTAGTGGTACTGTAATTTGTAAGTTTTTCTAATATTATTTTGGCAAATTTTTAGCAGAAATAAGGCCACATTTTTTTTATTTTGCGATTTCCCTGGAGGCACATCAGCCGTTCGTTCCTCCGGCCTGATGCCCTGAGGGGATCCGTGCAAAAAGAAGAAGAATAAAATGTTTATCTCGCCTCTGTCCTCGGGATCTTCGAAATATCGGAAAAAACTCTGACGTTAAAAGATCTCGAAAAATAAAAAAAATTTATTTTAAAGAAATTATTTATAATAATTTGAGGGTTTACAATACGGTACCGGAAACAGAGACAAATTATTTTGTATCTTTAATAGTTTTCCAACCTATTTTAGCCAATTTTATGTACAAAAAGCTGAAAAAAACAAAAGTTTTTGCCAGATTTACGCAGTAAAAGCAGAATTTGGCCAATAAAAAGGGCCAAGACTCCAGACTCTTCCTTAACCATGCCCCGTCTTCAAGGCTTCGGCTTGTTTTTTTCGTTTTTCAGACGCTTCTTACGTAATCCCAAGAATTCCGGGCTTCGGAAGGAAGAATTTTGCAAAATTTGAAAGGAATGGTGTTAAAAAATAGAGTTACTATAGAAGCAAACATCTTAAAGATAAAATTTTTGATCTCTGATGAAATTATTTCATTTTTGGAGTTCCAAAAACATAAAATTTTTGTTTAACTTTTTTAGACATTTCCGTTTTTAAATTTAAAATTCATTCATTTTCAAAAAAATCTCACTACAAAATTTTGGAAATGCAAAGAAAAATTTTGTCAAAAAGACACGGACCAGAACATGGTTCAAAAATTCTGATGACAAAAATATTAATATTCGATGACAAAAAAATTATGTTGTACATGACATCTTGATGACAAAAATTTAGTAAAACAGAATTTATATTATCTGAATATGCGGAAAATAGTATTGGCTCTGAAGCCTGACTAAGGGATCGAAAAAAATAAAAAAATAAAAAAGGCGGAAATTGGACAAAGTGGGGCGGTATTTACAACTACTGGCTAAGTAAATAAAATTTAGTGATATGTTTTTGAGAAATAAGTAAATTTTATTACAAGCAGAATTTTTTTATTTTTTTATTTTCTAGAATTTTGGAAGCCACAAAATTTTCTGCCCTAGGGCATTCCATCCCAAATCCCTCCTCTCTCTTCTTTGCAAATCCAAATGTATTTACAAGGTCCCAATATCTTGTTCCAAGAGTCCTAAAAAGAGAATTCTCTTTTTATTTCAGAGATCACTTTTTCGCCCCCCCCCCCTTTCCCTTATCTTTCGATCGTTCGGAGAGAAAAGATATTCGACCACATATCAGACATCCAGTTTAACCTTCAGAATGCGCAGATTGATCACAATATAATTCGATTTAGATTTTGGGTCAAACAAAAAAAGATGTAATAACGCGAAAAAATGTAAAATGATGTGATAAGACAAAGATCTTGCAGATTTACTCTTTTCTCTAATTTTTCACCAAAAAATTGTTAAAAATTTTATGCACATTACTCTATAACAATCATATTAACAACATTCCCCATTTTTGGCCATGATAACCCCATAACCCCGTTATAATTCAGAAATACGTTATCTATCGCATCCATTCTCCCCTTTTTTCCCTTCCCTCACAATTAATCAAATGCCTCCGGGAATCAGAATTTTGACTCAAAAACTGGATTCACGGGCCCAAAACCCTGAGGCAAAAGATTAGAGTGGCGAATCTCCTGGCAAAACAGGCGTTTCGGCCGTTTTTTCCATTAAATTTCCACCTGAAAACGAAAGAACGGCCAAAACCTGATGGGGAAAGGACATAAACAGGTTAACGGCGGGCCAGACATTAATGGGGGTGGTAGGAAGTAAATTCATGGAAATTCTAAGGCAAACACAAAAATCACCCCAAGGCATTTTGTTCAAAATAAAAATTTTGAGCCAATAACAACTTTTACAATTGAAAAATAGGGAAGTTATTAAAATTTTTGAAAATTTTCAACATTTCAAAAGCAAAAAATATATATATTCTGTTTTATTTTAAAAATCAGCTAAAATGCTCCGTATTTTAGCAAACGACTCGAAAAGTAATTATATCCAGTATAAAAATATGCTCAGAATTAACACTGTAATAACGAAAAGTGCTGTTTTTGGTCTTCTTTCTTATTTTTAGGTCCTTGCTTTAGAAGCCCGATTTAGCAAACAAAACACACAATAAGGTGTACATTTATGTATGAGGGCATTAGCAGAATTGTAATCATTTCTTTGCAAGCATCACATTTAAATTATTCTCCAAGGAAACTTGGTCACGAAAAGCAATTTCTTATGCAATAACGTGGCATTTTTAGATTCGAATTATAAAACAGAGTGATGACTTTAAAAGAACTGTAAAATGTATACAACGTCATGTATTTCGGCTTAATATCATGGATAATATAATCTGAATTTAATATTAAAAATGAAATTTTGATACATTACCCAGGGTTTAGAGTCATTTCCAATAATTTTTAAGCAAAGTACTTAAAAATTCCAAAAAAAAATCAAACTTAACATAAAGGTCCACAAGATCATACAAGAGTATTCTTACAGCGTCTAAACTCTCTAATTAAAAATCCCAAAAATAAATTTTTCAAACATCACTCTTACCAGTACTGATAAGAAAAATAAAACATTCAAATTAATAAATGTTTGCGGAGGAAAAGCACAAGATAACCAAATGGCACCATCTGTTACAAGTGCTCTCAACGCAAAAAGTGTTCTATACTCTTGAAAAAATAATTCTACTTTAACAAAATTTTTTAACCAAAAAATATTTGAACAAATTCGGAAAATTAAAAAAATAATATTTTCTAAAAAACCGGATCTCATTAGATGGATTAAGGCTGGCCATGAAGACAAACAGCCCGGCCAGAAGATTAATTTGATGATAAACAACGCTCTTCTGGGCATGACGGAAAAAAATTTGAAAAAATAATTTATTCCTTTAATTATTAAAATTATGCCAAAGAATCCATTTCTCGGCGTGAATTTGAAAAAAATATTATTTTTGAAATCCATGGTAGGAAATAAATCTCAGCAAAGGCTCTTACAATCAAAAGAAAGACGTCTCCAAACTGTACCATATATAATAAAACGAATTGTCCCATCTTTATTCCCCAAATCGTTGATCACTGTTGAGAGAAAAGCAATAAATTTTTGTAAAATCTGTTCGCTTTCCGTTCTTTGATTTTATTTTAGCAAAACAACTTTTAAAATTAAAGATTTAAATATTTTTTAGGCTAAAATTTATCTGACTAAGTTGATTTCTGTTGGTATTGCCATAAAAGGACATTAAAATATTTATTTTTCCTTATTATTTTACTCGTTCATCATTTTAATGTAACTCTTTTCTTCTTACACTCTAAAAATGTTTTTATTGTAAGAACGAATCTCATAAACTCTGTATTTCTTTGTAACTCCAGTTACGTAAATTTCAATCACTTTTCGAGAAAATATTTTCTCCAAAAATTATTCGAATACATCATATATATACATAAAAGGTCATTAATTTTGTTTATAAAAGCCGACTTCATTAGCTATTTGTCGAATGCCCTGAAGGATTTTTTTTGAAATTTCTGAACCCACACAAATGTTAAAATACTTCACTTGCTTACAAAACTTGAACTTTTTATGCTAAACATTGCCCGTAACAAACAAAGAAATATTTGGAAAAAAGTTACAGTCTCCCAAATCGAAGAACAGAAAATGGGAAAAGAAAAGAAGGGAGCGCTCAAATTAATGTTACTTCTTACAAAAATAAATCAGTGCCTTGAATTACAACCAGCGATTGTAAAAGGAAAGGTCCGTCGAGAATTGTGCTCAAGTGTTCAGGGACGACGTCATTAAGAGAATTTTTGAAATTCACATTAAAATTAAAATTTGAATTTTTTGAAGTGCGAAAAGTTTGATAATATCAGCTGTTTAGATTACCTTTAAATTATCCAAAATATAAAACATTTTACATCGAAAAACTATTTTCCTACAAATTGGACAAAACGTTTTTCTATAGCGATAATTGAGGTTATAAAAACTATAACATTATAATTATCCCCATGTGCCATCACAAATCATCGTTTAATGGGGATTGTCTGCATTTTTTGGCAGAAAAAGTTCAATTTTTGAATTTTAAAAAATCGTATTTTAGTCCCTTATGAGTGACAGTACAACATCTCTTTTACTTTTAATGCAACAATTTAACAACATTTTTGCTTTTCTCCGATTTCCTTCATTTTTGATGACATTCCAAATTTTAAGCTCGTTTGGAATCAACTTCTTTTTTCAATTCGAATATCTGCAGAAACTACTCATGTGTGCAGTAATCTTTTCGCTCTTAATGTCCCTAAGCAGTACTGTTTGTAGTTTTAAATTTAAAAAAAGATTTCTTCTCTTTCTGATCTTTGAATTGGAATAAAACCGATCAAAAATTTGATTTTATTGCATTTGATCTAACAAAGAGCATCATTCCCGGTGAATGCGATCACTTCTGAAGGGCTTTTGGAGTCAAAAATGTATTCAAAATGAGAACAAAAGTGATCTCCGATCCAGATTTTATCACAAAAAGTTTTAAAAAAGTCTTTGAAAGGAAGAAATGGTCATAAAATCAGATAAAAGTAACTGTTTTATTTACGGGAACAATTGTAATATCAGTAATAAAAGAGTTCTAGATTAAATAAAATGATATCATTTTTGAGAAATTTGTAGGTTTATTTTAGTAAAAAATGGGAAAATTAAGGAAAAAAGTACCCAAAAATTGTAAAGGATTTGGATGCAAATGTTCATGAGGACAGAAAGTGATGTTATGAATGCCATGTTTAGGTCGAAAGCTCAAAAAATTAAAATTTAAAAGCTTTAATAGCTAAAAGCCCGAGCTAAAAATTTCAAAAACTGATCTGAAAACTTTTTTTGACCCCCAAAAATTTTTGGACAGCGCTAACTATTTACATAAAAATTAAAAAAATGATTCCTTTATTGCCCATACAAATGTTGTATTTGGTTACCAAAATCAGAGAACAGAAAGCAAACATTGCCGAACTATCGCTTTCCTTTCCCTTCCCTTCGAAAGTGATCAACGATTTCGAGAAGAAGAATGAATGTGAGTCAACTCCCCTTCCAAGGGTCCAACTGTGCATATGTTTCGAAACTTTACAAAAAAATGTCATCGCAATTTACATAAAAAAAGAGAGGTCATGTGATTGGAAAAGACTGATCAATTACAATCAATAACAATATAAATGGTGAAGCGGAAGATAAAAGGTCAAGGATATGGTATTTGAAAGTTGGAAAGGGAGTGATTTAATCAACGAAAAGAAAATCAGATTCCTCCGAATGAAATTTGGAAAAAGAAAGTTTTTTCTGACCGTCTCTCCTCCTTCTTCTCAGTCTCTCGTTTAAAAAATGAGAAAAAATATTTTGGTTTCGTATGGAAACAGAAAATTAAATTTTCAGAAATCAAAATATCGGCTATTACAACCGACAAACGCAATTCTGGATGAAAGTTCTCTTTTGAGCATCTCTTTATGTAGTAATTTTTTAAAAAATTACCATATGTCAGGGATAATGCGCTCAAATAACCGCATGTTGGCAAAAATACTGTAGAAGTATTATTATACATTTCCGACCTTCCAAAAATTACGTCATCAAAAAATCGATTCAATAAATTTCACCTCTGACTTAGCCCATTTCAATTTATTCCATCAAGATCTAATTCCAATAAATATCCCCAACCCCGCGGCCCATGCTGACTCCCTTCCTAAGCCCATTTTCAGCCCCTTTGTATAACAAATACTCCCTCAAAAAGTCTCTGCAAATCGCTTGCGCAAATAAATGCTGACCCCCTCTTTATGAACTAACTCAGAGATCACAAAAACGGAGGCAAATACAAAATAATATTGTATAATAAATATATAACGCCTTTATAGTCAGTCATTGCATAATAAAACACAATGAGTACGGAAACGAGGATTCTTTATTCGCATTTTCACAAAAAAATTGATAAAAGTGCGATCGGACTTAGACTTCACAGGCATACTGTATCTAGGCCACAAATATTATCATACCTTTTCTCCCTGAATGCGAGAGAGCACTTAAAATTAGGATTTGAAGGGATTTCTTGTGAAAACCCTTCCAGATCTGACTTAAAATTGAAAAATTTTCAGTGAATTAGAGGGTTAGAACTTGACCTCAGGAGTTGGAAAAGTCACACAAATCACTAATTTGAACGTTTTCTCCGAGCTAACCCCTATTTTAAGCTGTTTTTTGACTAGAAGTTCGAGGGAATCAAACAAAAGTACCGCAACCACATAAATAATGAGCTGCAAGTTATTTTTTACACCGTTTCAAATCTCATCATGCATTAAATAGAGCAAGCAATAATAAAGATACCAATACCCATTTCCACGTACAATATAAAATTAAAGCCAATTTACAAGTCTAAGCCTCGTTTATCAGGCGACAAATTTAAATTCTAGTTAAAATAAGATTAGACGATGCCCAAAGACTGAAGATTGAGTTTATCCGAGGAGTGGGACGACGATCATTGGGAGTGATTCCTTCGTGTCAAAGGCCTTCTTGGCTTGCTCCAACTTAGGAGACACCTGAAAAATTACAGAAATGAATCCACGGCAAACCAGAGAATCAAACTCTAAGAGTCGCAAGGAATCAACAAAAGCCACAAAAACTCTCAACTCCAACAGTTTCGCTCCATACGACCTTTTTAATTTCGAAACATTCTTAAAACCTCCAAGGATTAAACAATTCTAAATCTTCTTACCTTGGCCACCAGAAACACGAGTTTGTCGACCTTGCTGGGTCCATTCTGACGCACCACATCCACACCCAGCTCCGAATTGGGGGCCACGAATCCGTAGACGGGATTCACACGATACAAGTTGTTGTCTGAACATTTGATCTTGATGGCGACTCTTTGAGCAGTGGGATTGGAGATGACCACCTTCTGGAGACCACCAGTTTGAGGGAAGCGGAGTTCGCGGGGTTCGGCGTGCAGATTCTTCACCACATCCACCACGGATTCACGAGCTTGTTTCGGAGGAGATTGGGCTTTGATGGCCTGAAAGAAAAGATTGGAGCTGCAATTCATTTATAACATCTTCGACTTACCTCATCTTTACGAGCCGCGGCTTCAGCAGCCACTTGGCAAGAACTCTTGGTGACCTTAGCCCGGTCCGAGGTCTTGCTTCCCTTGGCCGAACGGATCTTGCTGGAGTTGGAGCTCTTCTTGGATTTTCTCTTGCCACTTCCGGATCTACTCGACTTCTTAGATTTTCTGGAACGACCGGATTTTCTCGACTTTCCACTCTGAAAATAATTTTTTTTACCAAAATTTGAATAAGATCGCCGAAAACTATCTGTCGACTTTTCGAAAAATTGGTCGGCTTTTTGAGAAAATGGAAAATAGGAACAAAAACAAAAAAGGAAGTGTTTGATCGGGGGTAGAACTTCCTTTCTCTTGCCCCGGTTTCGCAGCCTGCGCCCACTGTTCTCTGCGGGCTGTAAATGCTTGGCTTAGTTTAGGCTTAGCTAAGACTTAGGCTTAGCCTCGGGGTTAGGCTTAGGCTCAAGCTTAGTTTAGGCTTGATCCTATCCTGCTGCGAAAAACCCCGGGGCGCAAGCTGCGAAACCGGGGCCAGAAAAAGGAAGTTTTTCCGATCGGGTACTACACACCTGAAATCTATAACGCCTTCCAAAAAATATCGAAAACCATCAAGTAACTTAAGTAGCCTATCAGAAAATTTTGATGACTTTTGAGGACAAAATATCTTTTTCGGCCTGATAATAACTAATTGAAAGGCCGCCTCTTACACACCCTATTATAATTATTGGCGACCTAACTTGTTCTTAATCACTATGACCAAACAAACGCAAGTTAAAGTCTACTTCAACATCCCCGCCAAACTCACTTTGGAACTCTTGTGTTTCTTGGCGCTGGCGGAGCTCTTCTTGGAGCGACCGGAACGCGTCGTCTTGCCCGACTTGCCGCTCTTGCGGGACTTGGAGCTCTTCTTGGACTTTCCGGACCTGCTCTTGCCCGAGCGGTCTTCAACCTTCTTCACCGGCTTTGCACGCGACTTGCCGCATTGAGCCATGGCAAAGGCGGTACCACCCAGCATCACCGCGCCTTGTACAGCCACGGGTACCATCGCCTGAAGCAAGACGTCGTTCATCAACACGTCCATCCTGATTTCTCGCAAAGGGGGCACGCAGAGAGAGATGAATGTATCACCAACCGACCGCTCACCGAGACGATCCGACAAACAATTGGGCTCGGTGCGAGGAGAGTGGTCCAGTTAATTGGAGCACTTTTTCGCTCACTTATTCAAATTTTTGCAGATTTTTTTGAAACTAATTGTTCGGTTGTTTTTTTTTTGATATTTTTGACAATTTCCATTTGAATTTTTCTTTCTTTGTACTCCAACATCTACTCAGATTTCCTTATCCTTTTATTATATAATTTATCATATTCCATAATTTTCATGTTTTCTTTTACCCTCTCTAAAGTAATGTCGATCTTTATCCAAAATCTCTTCTGATCTCCGTTTTCCAGACCCTCCACTCTTATTTGCCCTTAGGGCATACAACCAATCAGGAACTCCAAGTACAACATCAAATAAAAGTTTATATTAATTAAAATTTTGTCGAAATAATTTCACAAGTTACGTAAATATACATGAGCATTTGTTATACGCCCTAAGGCGTTGATAAGAAAAGGGGTTGATAGAAGACCGAACACGGAATAGACTCAATATAGTCGTTATAACAGATACATAAGGGCCGGAACAAGAAACGATCAAAGGCCAGGGGGACTTATGCGATACTTTAGTAGAGATTTGGGGGATTCAGAACACCTGGAGGACCCGTTGAGGCGATCGTTGAGGAGGAATCAAGGCTCGGCATGGTCGGGACGTTCTTCTTCGGCTTCGTCATCGTCCAGGACGACGTCACTGAAACAATTATATTACACTTAACATTCACTAGTCATTTTTCTCAAAAATTCACAAAAATAATATCAAGTATTCGTAGTATATTACTTATATTCCACTTTATCGATTATTGAAAAGAACTTTAGACCTCTTAAATTTAAAGTTCATTAGAACCCATTTAAACAGTACAAATTGAATAAAAAACAAAAACAACTGCTATTTTTCCATCTAAAATTCATTGAACTTTCCACTCATAAACAGGATGAGACTTCCTTCAGAGTTCTAACGTCAGATTGTAGAAAAACAACTTACATATTCTCGTCCGCATAGCTTTCATCTGTCTCACTCATCAAGATCTCGTATTCCATTGCACAGTATTGGTCCCAGTCCGAAAGTTCTTTGTCACCGGACGTCTGAAAACGAAATGAAAGTCAGAAAATAATCAGTTTTCTCACCTTAACCGAGGCTCTTTCACCTTCCGATGACTCTTGTTCAAGATATTTCAAGTAGTTCACAAAGGTGTTGAAGAATCGATGGGCAAGTCCACATTGTTTCAACTCCTTGAGAGTCACACATCCCTTCGTTGAAGGGGCAATCGAATCGAATAACTGAAACAATCCAATTATAATTTCACTTTACTTTACAGTCCAAAGTTTAATCAAAAATATCCAAAAAGTTCGAAGAATCTTGTTTCAACTTACATTACAAGCAATATCCTTGAAGGCCAAGGTCTCAAATCCATGTTGTGTCAATTTACGCTCAATTTCTCGATAGAAATGCTCCATCTCATAAAGCGACAACACTCCATCTCCATCCAGATCCAATATTCTAAACCAATATTCCTGACTGGTCGGGTGTTTTTTGTCCTCCTCGGCCAATAAAAAGGCCACAAAATCTTCGAATCCTATAGTTTCAAGGGGCTGATCCTGACAAGGGCCTCTTCCTTTGTACGATCTGCAATCTGGAGGTATTCGAACCACGGCCCCACTGAAGACGCGGTCGATTACAACGTCGGGGATAGCTCCAGAACAGTGATGTCTCATGTCCTCGCGGCTGATCACCATGTCGTGGTCTTGGTCCAGTTCCCAGAATTTGCAGTAGACAACGTAGAAGTGTTCATAACTAAAGTAATCTGTGATTTTATTGATATCACTGATCGTCTCGAGCATCCTCAAAGTGGACAAAAAGTCCGATCTCCTTAGTTCATAAGAAGTGATTCGTCCAGTCCAAGACCTATTCACATTCCAGAAGATTCGAACTACTACAACTTCACAGTATTTTGAGTGGAATTGAGTTGAATTAACCAAGAAATTGAGACCAGGATAAGTGTGGATCACATCCATCAACATGCTCATAAAATCCGATCTGATCAGATAATTTCTTGGCTTCCTTTCGCCCGTAGCTGCTGCCGCCAAGGTGTAGATAAATCGAGAAGTTTCATCATGATTCTCCAGGGTCATCAATTGCCAATAAGTTTGGAACTGACTGAACGTCAAAGCCGGCGTTGCTTCTGGATTCAACTTTTGTCCGCTGAGTCTGATACATGCTTCGTAGATGGGTCGTTTAGCATAAACTGCCATGTCGATGGCCTGACAAAGTTTATCCAGGTCCTTGTATTCGAGTACTTGTTGAGGTTGGGAGTGGAATAACTGTCTGACGGTCTCTCGAACAGCGTCGTTCTTGGGTTGAGGGATTGGCTGGCCGCCAGGATAATGAAATCTGGGAGCATTGGAGAATCGGCCAGCAAACGAGGGCTTCTGGATATCCGGTTTTGATGGTTTCGGGGCAGGTAGAGCGGATGGTGCCTCTTTTTTGGGAGAGGGTTGAGATTTGAATGAGAAGTCGAGGGATCGATTTGGAGAGTAGATGGAGCCAGTGGATACCGAGTCATTGATATTGGCCGCTCGGAATGAATCCGTCAAGGGCTCTCGCTTCGGGGCCGGGGAGGTAATCTCGGGCGATTTGGGAGCAAAGGGCTTCGAGTCGACGGTCCTGAAATAGCAAAAGAGCAACATTAAAGTGTTCCGAAAACAATTCAAAATTCTTAAAACAAAACAACAGGGTTCAACACGAATCCCGGCGGCGTTGCCAAGTATAAACACTATAGAACTTGGAGAGCCAAGCCCGAGAACATACTTCTGGGCCTGAAGAATGCAATAAATATATTTGCCGGACCCTTTAATGTCTGGAGGAAAGCACTTACGTGAAAGTGGGCTTCGTGCCCGTGTAGGTATTGAGTTTGGCCACGTTCTCCTGGGACAGGCGGGACAACGGGCTCGCCTCGTTCGCATCGTCGCCACGCCATTTCGGCGAAAATCCGCCTAGATCATTCTGAAAACATTGAAATTAATCTCTAAAAGCGGTGATTACGTAACATTATTTGGTTAAAAATGTAAACATTTTTATGTTTTATGGTTTGCTGGAGTTTATGACACCGATTAGACCCAAAACAAACCTTGTTGACCTCCTCCGCCTCTTCCTCCGACTCGTCCTCCCACTCTTCATCTTCATACTCACTCTCATCTTCGTACTCTTCATCCTCCGCCTCTTCTTCGTCTTCGTGATCTTCATCCTCAACCTCGGCTTCTTTTTCTTTCCGTTTCCCAAATCCCATGGATCTCATTCGTCGACGAAGTGAGGCCGAAAGGATTGGTGGATTATAAACGAGATTCGATCCACTTCCATAGCTGACCAATGGAGATGGGGACTTTTCTCGACTGAGGAAGGAATATGGAGCTGGAGATCGACGAGAAGTGAGAGTATTGGTGGAGAGTGAGGAGGCCAGAGTCGGAGCCAAAAGATTGTTGGACCCGTATGATGATGTAGTCTTCCGATTGTTAAATAAATGACGGACTGAGACAAAGGATGGCGTGGAATATCGAGAGTAACTGTTAGAAGAGTTCGAATAGCCCGAATAAGAGGTTTTGTAAGCACCCGGAGAATAACCATTACTTGAACTACTCGATGGAGAATATCCATTAGGTCGCTCTGAATAAGAATTAGAGCTATTGGCCGTGCCAGAAGAGGATTTAGAAGATCCAGAAAAGAGCTTAGAAGAATCTGAATACGATTTAAGACCGGAGTTTGAACGGCCCTGAGATCGATCGATTGAGATCTTGGAAAAAGTGAGGTTTTTCGGGTCATGTGAAGCTGATGAAGAAGCCAGGATGCCGGGGTGTGGTGCCCAATCAGTTGAGAGGGCCACCACCATCACATGCCCGACTTCCGCAAGGTCGGGGCGGGCCTGACCTCGAGCTTTAGATAACGGTGTTGTAGACAGATAATAAAAAAGGTCTGTCTACTCCAACGGGATGTTGATTTATCGACCCGTAAGCCTCAAATTAACCAAATTTCAGTAGATCAAAGTGCAATCCTTTAACCGGAAACGGCGGCCAAAGAATCCAAAAGATCTTCAAACGAAAAGGAATAATGCTGAAAAAATAGTGGCAAAAATAAGACGAGAATGAGTGCGGAAAAAACTCGTAGAAAACCGGGACAGATCGATGGCATTCAGGCCACGTACGAACTCACAACAGGCCCTCAGGGCACAAGTGTGCGTGCTGGAGGAAGAGGGTGATCGAGAAGGGGAAGGACGCGTGGGAGAGAGCCAAGAACAGGAAGACAGAGAGCTGGGATTTATTCGATCAGTTATAATGTCTGGGCGTTAAAGTGAGGCCCTTAATGCCGGCTGGGGACAGGACTTAATATGCCAAAAATTGCGAAAAAATCCAATTTTCGACCAACAACATTGCGAAACATATTGTATGACAAAGTGGTTCCGAAATGAGTAAAAAACAAAAGACCTCCCAAATATTTTGCCCAGTAATTAGGTAATAATGGCTATTTACCTGTGTCAACCCATTCACATTCAAACGAGTCGCTGATTTTGAGGCTTTTCGGACCGACGCCGGGTCGAACATTAGTCTCATCATTGAACCGAATAACACACTCAAGGATCGTCGTCGTCGTTTACGTACAATTGGAGGTTTGGCGGTGAGATTCGAAACACCTGAATGACTGTCCTCGGAGCCAGACGAAGAGCCAAGACCTGAATCCGTCGATGAGTTGCCAGTTTTTGAGGCCGAGATCTTTCTGTATGAGTCATCGCTGTGTTTTTCTCTTCTTTGCTTTCTTCGGACTGATGCTGGTGACCTCAGCGCTGCCCATGCCAGAGATGTACAATCACAATTTGTTGCGTCCATGGCTGGAACAATAGTGCCGGTAGATGTGACTGACATTGCGGACCATCTTCGCATTGGATCAGTTATTCGAGTGGGGCTTGGCCGAAGAGTTGTTCGAACCATGTGTTCTGGCTCGGTTATTTGGACAACACGAGGGGTCAGCCGAGGCCATGAGATGTCTGGATTAGGTGTTGCCGGAGAGACAACTGCCGAATTGATACTGTGCGAAGAGGAGGAGTCAATGGAAGAGGAGGTCGACGCTTCGCAGCTGCATTCCGACAGCATTGGTTGGATATCTTCCTCCTTGTCAGCCTCGAGGACCGGAAATCGGTGGGCACCTTTGGAAAATCCGTTCGGTAAGAGAGTTGTTTGTTTTGGAGGGAGAGTGCAGTCCAAGAGATCCTCCACGGAATTGGTGAGTTCACTGACTCCCTCCTCGTGGGAGTCCGCATCATCTGAGTCGGAGTAGCGATTGGCGGTGTCGCGCCATTTCTGCGCAAGTGGTGAACCTGATGTCACAAGAGTCATATCTGAGCAAACTTTCATCATACCACAGGCATCGTCGCCAATATTAATTTGACAATTATGCACACAAAAATAAGATGAAAGTGAAGAATCTGAAAATTCTATACGAACGTATGGGAAAATGGGAAGGCTATCGAACAAAACGCGTTATTCAAAAATCTGGTCGAGTGGAGGAAGAACAAAACCGCGGTCACAAACCTTGGAGAAAGCAAGAGAAGAAGAAGCTCGATGGGGAGCGAAGAAGCCAACTGACCTGCAATAACAGTTCAATTTGGATGGAAATTGGCGGGCTCAAGGGTTGGGGAGAAACGAGAAACGCCGGAAGACCGAGAATCCCAAACAGAATCCGAGCTTTGGGGATTGTCTCAGCACACGGATGAATGGCTCTTGATCAAGGGGCTGGGAGATTGGATTGGGGCGAGAGATTCGCGCGTTATAAAATCGCGTTTCTGCGGGTAGAAGATAAAAAACAGACAACAAGAACCTCGGCGGTATCCATTTCAGCTTAAAGGGAGGAAGGAAACTACGAATCGACGCGAATTAAACTTCTACGTCAGTCAAAATTACCGTGAAAGACACTGTCGAGGGAGAAAGGGCCAAAACAAAACCCCCTCCGACATATACCCCCACAAACCGGATATTAAACGGGGGCCAAATTTAAATGATCCGTCATTCCGAAACTATCCGAAGAATGCCGCAAGGCCTGAAAATGCCGACGCCCTGATTCGTGAAAAGTTATTCGGGGCTCGGAGCCTTGGACAGGTGACTCTTAGAAGACCAGCGTGGCCTTTGCACGCTTCGCAATTTAAACCGAAAATTATTTTTAATTCGCGTTTCAGTCCCGATTGCATTTCGTGAGAAGGGCCAAGTCATTGTTCAGAGTTCGGACAAGGGCATTCCAACCTGTGCAAAACAAGACACGAAGAATATTCGAACAGTATCTTTGGGATTAAAATGTTTTGGATTATATATTCAAAGACCCGGTATCAGTCCTAAATCCAGGGATTTACGGAACCGCGAAAAACCACCTAAAGGTATAATCCTTACTCTTCGTCGGTTATTAGGGGCTATTTTAATATACCACAGAACCTAATCCTTTTTTGTGTGCATGTATCCGTCTGGACCACCTACACGATGATGAAAGAATAGGCAAGTAATAAGGGTCAGAATAAAGGATACACCAAACAAAAGGTCCAACAAATTTCATTCAAAGAAATTGTCTGCAGAAAAGTTAGGATCGAAAAATTCGAAAATTAGCAAAGTTCTGATCAAATTACGTGTCTTGATGCGGCTCGAAAACAAAGCTTACATCATCCTATCACGTTTGCATTACAAATTCTTACGTAACAACCAAGAAGAGGAGTACAGGAATGTACGCAGAGAAAGAAAAACAGTTGAAATTAAGCGCGTTTCTGCACATTAAGGGTGGATGAGAGCCGGGGCAATATAACCGCGGAAAGGTCGTTGCAAAGAAACCGGTCGCGTGGACTGCGTGAAAGGGGGAAAGGTTCTAGTGATTGCCCTGAGAAAAAGTGGAAAAGACGGATCCCACTTTCAACCCGGTCGCCCCGATTTCTATTCATTTCCGTGTTAAGTGTCGCGCTCATCGGATTGGCAAATTTGAAAACCAGACATCAAACAGTTTGGGAACACCTGGCAGCCACAAAGTTCGAAGAGCCGTTAAGGACGGTTACGGAACGGTTGTGGAAGAATAGCCGCGTATATTTCATCCGGAACAAAGAAAAGGTTTGGGTCGGAACGAGGAAAGGAGAACGGGGCTATCGATGGTTTTATTAAAGTAAGAAAATATGGGAGAATCAGATTGGAAACACGCTTCCAAGAGCGCGAGATGACGTTCAGACGAAAATGAATTCGTTTCAAGGGTTCCTATTCCCCCTGAAGAGCCCTGATCGCAAGAAGGCCTCAGGGGCTGCGTTTGCGAGCTCTGCCACCCTGGCGCTTCAAGGTTTATCGCTCTTATCCCGGCTTTTTCAAGACTCCAAATACACCCAATCGACGTGGCTGACGTCCGGAAATCTCCTAAAAAGTAACGAAAGTTTTCAGGTAAAACGGAAATGGAGGAAACCCGACTCTTCTCTATCATCGTTCCCATCCATGATTTACATCCCCAACCGCACATAGCGGCTATAAGCCAGCAAAAAAAGACATAAATCACCATATAAACAATAAAATATATCCCGGTTCATTTTTAGGGTTGAAATACCGCACCCTCCCTATTCGGCGGTCACCTCAAATCCGAAAAGACAAAACGAAAGCATTCAGAAAGTGTTTCCAATCCCCGCAAGAGAGCTTTTGCTGACCACCGCAAAGCTATCTGATTCGACCTCAAATCGCCACAGGGTGTAATTAAGAGCCCGGGCGGTGGGAAAGAAGACGAGCAAAGCGCCTCAGGAAAAAACGTTTCCCCGGCCAAGTTTCATGCCAACAAGAATTTAGATCAAAACCAAGAACTAAAGAACCTCGGGGTATTTCGAGAGGGCTATTTTGAAAGCTGGTCAGATAAAAAGGTGATCCAAATGTTCGATGCCCCGATCGTGAGCTAAAGGTGAAGGAAAAGGTCCGAAAGAGAAAAACTCGGCGAATCACTTGCGGGCATTGTGGACAGCCGTCTTCTTCTTTATCTAAATCTTCCTTCCACTTATCCGGAAAGTGGAGAGCGAAACCCAATCCCACAAAAGTGTCAGACCCCGAAGAAGAATCGCTTGCAACATTAAAAGAAGAAGAGTTAAGAGAGTGGACGACAGGTGTACTCTTGATTTAAAGACTTGGGGCCCGCGGGTCTTGGCTCTTCTGTAGGGAAAATCCCCGCGTCGCACTGGCGACAAGCAGAGATGCGACGACACTTCCGAGTGGACAGAGATCGTCTCAGTCCGTCTCAATCAGCGCAACCCCAAACATTTATTATCCGATCATTGCGATGTTGACGACTGGGACACACTTTTCAATAGGAAAGCAGCTTCCGCGACACCAAAAACCAAAATTGGAGAAAATTCGATAAATCACGGAAGATAGGAATAATTTCAAAAAACAAAAGCTGAAGGAAAAGAAATTGTAACCTCTTGATAAAACCATCCTTCCTAAGCTGGAGCTAAAATGTTCAACACTCGGAAAACGAAATTTTAAGTTGGTCTCGCCTTTATTGTAAATCAATTACAGAAAGAAACAAAATCAAAAAGATTTGTAATTTTTTCGTCAAGAATTAGGTTAAAACAACCCGCAATAAAAAAGCGCAGGCTTTTCGACTTTGAGGCAAAAACATTTTAATGAAATTTTAGTATTAAACTTGAATTTAGACGCCAAATAAATAATTCCTACGAATACTCAAATAGAGCAAACAAGAATTATAATGGAGAAAACACATCAAGAATAATTTTTTATTGTAATCTTCAAGACCGTGATGTAGAAATATGTGCGTGAGGTTGTTTGGACACCTGCAAAAAGCCATAAAGACGTCGGCGCGAGGCTTTTCAAGTTGGGTGTGACCAGACTCGAGATAAGAGATGGTCACTCGCACCTCTCTTACTTTTCACGGCTTTGTGCAAAACGAAGCAAGAGAAAGAACAAAGAGTTAGCTATTACGTACTCTTGTCATAGGTAGACAAGATATTAGACTGGTTAAAAAAAGGCCGCCAAGAAGTAAATATGACATGTTTCCGAAAAGGATTTTAAGAATTTACGGCGCTGGATGTTAAGGGGTATTCAAAACACTTCAGAACCCTTTTTCACGTGAGCTCTGCAAAAAACCGCGGGAAAAAGTGGAGCTGACATCAGTTATGGTTTGCTAAACCCGCAGGCCTGGGAAGATTTCAAAGCCCCAAAAACACATAGGAGAGTCAATTTGGCAAGCGAGACATTATTTTCGCAAAGAACGGCCCAATCGCATAATCAAAGGACATGGGGAACAAATAAAATGCACGACCGGAAGGAGCACATTGTTTCGCGGCCGACAGATATGATTTATCCATAATACGGAGTTTGAAACAGGAAGATAGGGACAAGGAATAAGCTTTGGAACGCTGATAAATATCAATAAAACACCTTTGTACAAACCTTGAAACGAATTGATAAAAAGGAAAAGTCAAAACGATTGAGACGATTCTTGTAATGGAATTACGGCAGGTTTCAGACTGACGAAAACAATATAGACAAAAATTCCCGGTTATGGGTTTGGAGTGCGGGAGAAGAGCGAACAAAAAGCGCTTAATCCGCGCATAACCAACTTATAAATTAGCGGCGATTTGGGACCCAAGAATAGACGTCCCGGGACGGCAGCTGCGCCCATTCGGAAAACAAACCCCTTGTAGGCTTCTCGAGGATATTGCGCCGCGCATCTCCATCCCAAAAAATATGGCGCTAATAAAACACTGTCGCGTGCCGTAACTGACCTTTGCATGTCACCCCTTTCAACATTAAATAAAGTCGGAAGAGATGAGAGACGGGACGTTTTGTCGTAAAGAATGACCACTCGGCTCTGCCGACGTGAAGAAAACAAGTATGAACGTGTGGGTAGAATTATTTTAGTAAAGGATATTAGTATAGCCGGACGCCCCATGGTATAACATTTACCCCGGCCATGGGGCTCAGCTTCCGATTAGCTTAATTTAGTTGATAAAAGAGCTAAGAAAAGGAGACTCCAATTAAAAATTATGTTTGAAGAAGCAGTTATTTTCGATATAAATGCGATAAAGTAGCTTTTGAACGAAGGAAACTTTATGCCGTTCCGGGAGAAGAGTAAGAAAACGTTGCTTCGGAATCTCTGGAGACAACAAAACCCATTTTTCGCATGTCAAACATGTGTCCAGTAATCGGCGTCAAACTTCGGTTAGTCCAGCAAACCAACAAAAAAATCGCGTGATATATACTCGAATATTACAGTAAGAGAAATGTGATATTTCTAATAAAATTTTCAATTACAATTTGTTCTTTCAAAAAACTAAAACCAACCGAATCTTGGACGGGTTCAGGAAACTTGAAGATATCATTTTCATCACCATAATCCACATGAATGACAGGCTTTCGTCGAAAAACTGTGGATCTCGGCGACATCGGGGCTCCACATTCGGGATTAGATCCATTCAGAACACAAGCCAGCTGTAGTAAATTTGGAGTACCACTGGAGCGCTTTTCCAACGCCGAAATTCGTGATGCAACACCACCAGTGGTTGGGGCCGGGAAATTGGGGGAGGAGAACGCGGTGCTGCTGAGGAGTCTGCGGGTGGGAAACCCCGAGAAAAAGTTATTTACACCAGCGTTCATAAGTTGTTCCCGAATGTTGTGTTTTGGTCGAGGATGCGGAAGGAAAAGCAGCGACTGTTGACTAGTGTCACTCAAAGTGTCAGGTGAAGGACTGTGCTGGTTGGACGTTGTTCTTGTTGTTACCACCGTTCTTCTTTCCCCTCCGGGCGTAGTATATCGAGTCTGTCCAAAATATGACCTCGTTGTTGAACCGTCCGGATTAGTCGTTGTTGTGGTGTATTTCACTTCATTTGTTGGAAAACGACCGCATCCAGAACGACTTTCCATATCCCCAACAGCATCATCAAGCTCGGAAAAGTTTGGATCTCGGTTGGGCAAGGACCTACAACACAATCTTGGAGTCAGCCAACCTTCAAAATCAATTCGAAAATATGGACTATTATACTAAACCAAAAAAAATTTTTGCCCTCCCACTTACTCATTCAATTTTGAAGATAAAGAAGGACTGTGGGAACCAAAAACTTCTTTCAAGTATTGAGCTCGCCTTGAGGCTACATTATCAATAGCATTGGGTCGACGATAGATTGTGTGATTATCGAGGTCATCCAAAGGTTCATGTAACTGTTCCAGGCGCTCGCTTGCACTTAATCTCGGCGAAAAGGCCCGTTGAAAAGCCGGTGGAGTATCAACGTGATTTCGCAACGTGTCAAGCCAAAAATTGGCTAATGAATTGCGTGGTCTGGACCAATCCGCCGAATACCCATTTCCATTGCTATTAGAGTTTCCATCAGAATCCGAATTCCTAAATTTGTGACAAAAAATCTAAAAAAAAATTCTTACCGATAATCCAAATTTCCTTGACTTGCGCTCTTGGATAACAAGGATGGCGATCTTCCGAAGCGACTGTTTATGGTCCCATTATCACGATCATTTCCAAATCGATCTCTCATGTTGAAGAAGGGGTCTCTCCACTCCTCACGGCTTTGGAAAAAGTTGTCCGGATCAAATGAAGCGGTCGAATGTAATCGATTTGGTGGTTGAGAACCAGAACTTGGACTCTGAAGGACAGTATCCAGTTGAGATACGTCGATACTTCTATGAGTTGGACGGGTATCGATGTTCAATAAATTATTTGTAGATGAGGAGATAGAACAATCGGTGGGTTCTGAGGTATCCGTGGAAATTGTAGCCGTACTTAGACCAGGAAAACGCTTGGAATCGCGTCGGTTCGAAGGAAAATCGTTGAAATCGACGTTGCCGTTTGATGTTTTCCGTCCAAAAGATGGAAAAGTCCTAGTTTCACCGTTATGGTAAGGTTCTCCAAGAACTGTATTAGGTCTTCTTTGAGGTTTAATACTGTTGCTCAGTTCTTCTACGCGTTGCTGAGCTTTGACTGCGCGTTGTAAGAGAGGTTCCGGGTCAAAGTTCTCCAAAGTATTCACCAATTCATTAATTGAAGGGGGATCTACAAATTCAATGACATCACAACATTTATCTCCTTACCGTATGTCTCGTTATTTGAATTTTTACGCCAGTCTGGGCCAGATGTAGCGGAAACACGCGATGTTTGTGGCTCTCTAATTGGGACAAATTCAAAGTCGTTGTTATCTTTTCTGGTCCAATAAGTATTAGTCGATGGGACAGTTGAGGAAGCGCCCGAAGCAGTAGAATATCCAGAACTGGTGTCGTTGTAGATTTCTCCAACCGAAACCAGCTGGGGTTTGCTAAAGCCTGGTACGGACTGTCGACCAGTGGCAGGGAATAGCCGGGGACTGTCTAGATAGTCGTCTTGTTCCTCGTAAACAGAACGCAGCTCGAAGGGCTGGTGGTTTCGATCGACACCGTTCCGTCGTTGGTTGAGGTCCTGTTGGTTGTCGTTAAGACGAGTATTGGGTGCGTTCGAGTTACGCCGCAATGAGTAGCCGTGCATTAACAAGGCGGCGGAGAGGCTAAACACCTCGAGAAGATCAACGTCTAATGGTTAATTACAATAGCAGAAGGCTGTAAATGACATAATTGAATTACGGCCACAAAAACGTTTAATCATCACATGAGAGAAATACGAAGGAAGCGAGAAAGGGTCTTGACGATGGGAAAAAGAAGCTCCAAATTTGGGTTGAATCACTTCCGAACGCGCCTACTGCTCGGACATTATCCAAAATTGTTAACCCTTGTCGGAACGAGTCGACAAATGACCCAATTAAACCGAGAAAACATTAGAAGCCCGTCTAATATGGTCTGTCGAGACAGTTGAATCAGTAAGGGTGAAAATGCATAGAAGCAAGAATAACTGGGAAAACGCGAGAAGAGGGGCAAGTTGTATGATCGAAGACGGAGCTGAATTGAAACGAACGGTTTTAAAATTAAACCAACTGGGTGACGGAAAAGGATCGTTCAAATTATTCTCGTCTTTTGTGATGCCAAAACAGCAAAAGAGAAATCGAACCAAATTAGTTTCTATACTGACTAAAAGTGAAAGGAAAAAATACTCCAATTTCCTAACCAATATTATCAAATATGCCCAAAGAACGCCGAAAAAAGACGAACCGGCACGTCAAGATCAAGAGGATAAATGTTATCCGCCAGATCGGAAAGAAAGAAAGAAGAAATTCAACGCCTTAGCGTAAAGTAAGGAGAAGATCCGCTCGCATTCAATCACTAATCAGTGACGCCGAATGCCTTCCGAGAACATGCGGAAGAGGGGGGTTACTATCAAAACAACGGTGCGCAGATTCACCAGTAATGGAAGGACCGTCAAGAAACACCGAGTTTAATAAGGAGAGGGTGCATCGCTGACGCGAAATGACTCATTATTGTACAAGAATCAGGTATGGGTACAAGGGAGAAATGGTTTTAAAAACCCCATAAACTCGTCAACAATCAATTGGAAGGAGAAAAGGAAGGAAAACATTTAAGGAAATGTGCGTAAGACCAATATTTAATTGACACATAAACCTTGACGTTTTGCAATTGAACCGTAATTTCAAATTGAATAAAAGCGTTCATTGAATCCGATCACTAGCAAGTAACTCCAAGAAAAGACTGCTATTTCCTTAAAGCAACATCTTATCAAGAATAAACCAAATTTAAACCGAGTCTTCAGGTACTAAAGAGGACACAGATCAAAAATAAAAATGTCAGACGATGCGTCAAATTGGAGAAGAAAACAGAAGGCGGCGTTATTAATTGAATATATCCCTAATCAAATCTAACTGACAAATTAGCCTCTTGATCAGAATGAATTTTCATCAATTTCTGGTTCATTCTTATCAAGAAATCAATATTAATGTCAACAAATCAAGAAATTTCACATATCGCTCGCTTAATATAAAAATGGAGAGTAAAAGAAGACTTGACGAACTCATTAATCGAATTAAAGAGGGCTAATCCCTTGGGTAAACGTATCAAAATATCTCGATTTATGACAACAAGCCAACCCAGAATAACATAAAGTTTGTTTAGGGCCGAGAGATGACCTAATAAATCCTGTAATAAGTATAAACGACAGGTCTACTCTTTTACCACAGGGGGGTAAGGGCCTATTTGAATAAAATTGATAGCTTTTCAAAACGACAATTGATTCGCGTTGTTCTTCTAATAAACCGATCAATTTCTAAAAAACATTACACTAGACTTCATGATCATCAAGCATCCTTCGTACAATGTAATAACCACCCAAAATTTGCGCGTAAAAACTGGCTCTGTGCTTACAAAAAGCCGAGATCTGACCAAATGCCACTCTCGGGCAGACATTTCTCTCCGGCCGATCCGTTGTCTTTCCGCTGATCGCCGGGGGCCTAAGACGGAGGAGAAGCGAATCTTTCGGCCGTTTCTTGTCGGTGCCAATCGGGCCGGGGACTTACGTGGCCTCAAGGAAGAAGCGGCGGCCCGGGCTTCTCATTCTTTGACCGTTTCGTGAGAGAGTCAGGTGAAGAAAAACGCTTTTGTTCCGAGGGATCAAACTGTTTTCCAAATCCCGCTCCAGGGGTTTTTAAAACAATCTTCATCCGCTTTTATTCTTGGCCATTCGAACCGGTTATTCGAAATAAACGCCCTTCCAGAGGTCTTGATTTGTTGCATTCCCCGGGGCGATGCAAAGAAAACATCCAAGAAAATATCTGAATGGTCGCTTTGGCCTAGGGAATGCGGCCCTCAGGGCACCAGGGTGTCAGCGGTGTCAATTTCGATCAGTTTATTAGCGACAACCACTCGTTGGGAAGGTTATTTCTTTCGTTTACTCAGCTATTTACCCCCATCTTTAAAAACAAAATGTTTTTCAAAATGATTTGTTACAGTATACACGTAAAAAACAAAAACTTTCATGGTGATATATAGAAAACAATCGATTCATCAATATTTGCCATGACATTAACACATATAATCCACATCGCGGCAAAAACTCTAAGAAAATCCCTCATAAACTCCAGCAAATCCCAAAAAAATACCTTTCAAAAAACAAACTGACCGAAATTTGGTATTTGATCTGATATCTGGGACTCTGAGTGATGGCTGACGGCTTCTCTCGAGGCGATTTCGGAGGTCGAAAGATGTCAGACCGAGGAGTGGGTGACCTTCCATCTAAAGTCAGCCAAAATTAATTGCGTAAGCGACTAACAAATCATTCTGATACTATGTTTGAACAGTAGTCTAGCTTTAACAACATAACTCAAATTAATAAAACAACTTACCACTTTCATGTTTGAAGGAAGACCTTTTGAACAGCGGAGACGAGTCTGATTGCGAGGAGTACGAGCTCTCAATTGGCTAAAAACGTAACAATATAAACCCATAGACAACAAAAGCGTTTAAATTTGAAATTAGGAAAAACCTTTTATAAAAGTAATCCTTTTCAGATATCTTTAGGTCACAAACTTACCCTGGAAAAATCACCCCGTCGGCTCTGTGCCACCAACACCTTCAGCGATTCGTCAACGTACGACTTTACGGACTTGTCGGATAACTAAACACAAGCATTAAAAAGAAAAATTAACCTTACTTTGAACACAGTCTCCTGCTCTCCCAGATATTCCATTTGTAACTTTGGAATGAAAACATCTTTGGCAGTATTTCCTTGGGCCATTCCGTGGCTGAAATGCGTAAAACTACCATTAAACGTTATAAAAATTAGTTAACTCGAAAAATGCACACGGGAATTCATATAACTTTATATTGAAACCACTCTTATAACCAAATATCCCGTTTCTATACCAGACTTTTCCTCTCGCAAAATCGAATAAAACCGTGAATAGTCCAAATTTACAGCCAATTACATAACCAACGAGTCCGATGCGAGAAAAAACATAAAATTTTAGCTTTTACCAAATGCGGGAGATCTCGTCCCCCAGAGCGGGACCGGAAACCCCAGCTGGATGCGGTCACCTGCGCCCTCCGGAACAGCTCCTCGTTGCTAGGGACCACCAAGGAAGTAGTTATGTACAGCTTCGTATAAAAAATTACCTTGGACTTTTTGGTAACATGACAATTCTTCTACAAAAAAGTACTGCTTTAACAACGTTTTGAAGGAAAACACTGGCCGGACCTGATGTAAAATACCTATTTATTAAAGTGTCCCCCACCCGACATCACGCAATGTCCACTCGCCCATTCTGAGCCATTTACATGTTATTCAAGACTAATTGGATCCAACCAACCGGGAAAATTCCAAATGTTACAAGGTAAATAACGCCAAATTGGCATGAGAGATAAAAAGCCGGCCTGTTGCGGCCCCTGTGGATTTTGCGTAAAAATAGAAATTTCGGACTATTTTGGGGGCATTTGGATTAATAAATTAAATTTAGGTGCTCAGAATGGGATAGCTCCAGTTATTGACGAACAAACTGTATTATCGAGAGCAAAAATACAACATACAGGTGATTTCAATGCAAATGTCATGGAGAATTGAGGAAACTTAACCAAAATGCAACTTACATTGTCGCAAAATCCTAAAATATCAGAAAAATAAAACAAAACGCAACTTTTGACGTCGCAAATCAACACAACCCAATCACAATCTAGAAACCCATAATTCGTCCACAAAAAAGTAAAAATGCAGTGCAAACACCCTCAAACTATTATAGCTAAAAATCAAAAACGCACATTATTAAAAATTAACGGGTCAATAACTTTCAACGGTTGGAACTCGAGAAAAATAAAAAAAAATTCCACAAAGCTGTGCGCTGCGTCTCGGCACGAAAATCCCCAAAATCCGATCTGATATCACAAGCTTTATCTTTTATTTTCTGACAATGAGATCGATCGGAAATTAGTATCTAGATACAGTATCACCGTTGGTCTCGGGTTTCTCCTTGTCGAAGCGGCTCTTAGTGTTCCTCGCAGATCCATCGACTTGTTCGTCAAGCAGTTTTCGGATCTGAAGAAATTTGTTACCCTCTGCTAAACAAGTAAAAAGTCATCCGTTGTAGGCTCACTCAATCACTTTTGTAAGGTTACGAGACACACAAAAATTTTCATTATATCACGCTTATATTATATTACGCATGCCTACCTGGTACATGGACATTCTTTCGTCAGGTTCAGCGGGGAAACAACTCTTGGTCATGACGTCACCAACACTGGTAGGCATTCCCTCAGGTGGGGGCATGCGATAGCCATCTCGGACTTTAAGGTTGACCTCAGCAATCGTCAGACCTGGATACGGATCTTGGCCATCCGCGAAAACCTCCCACATCAGAATTCCAAAGCTGAATACGTCCGATTTGGAGGAATATTGGGCATGAGTAAGGGTTTCTGGGGCCAACCTAATAAAAATTATATAATATCACCTTTCATACCATCTAATCGGGAGTTTTTGCTTGAGATTGGTCAACTTGTACTTGGCATTGTGAACGGCGACTTCTCTTGACAATCCGAAATCACTGATCTTTACCTTTCCTTCACTGACCAAACAGTTTCTAGCCGCTACATCTCTATGAATGCATCCTTTATCATGTAGATATTCAAGTCCTTTGGCCGCATCCAAACACATCTTCACCTTGGTTGCAGTTGAGATTTTTCCGACATTTTTTTGAAGATATTTGTCGAGGGAGCCTCCATCGACCAGCTCCATGATCAGCATAATCGGCTCCTTTTCCATGGCCACTCCGTAGAACTTTACAATGTTCTGCAAATTTATTATTACTTTTAGTGATATGATGTCATGACATAATCGAATGTCTAGGTTACCGGATGATCGTATCTTCTCATGATTCTTGCTTCCTTACACATTTCCTTGATCATATCTTTACTCAATTCCTTTCCTTTATGCACTTTTACAGCAATTTTTACAATCTTTCCATTGTATTTCATGGTACCCATATAGACCCCACCAAAAGCTCCTTCTCCCAGCATCTTTCCCAACTCAATTTGATCGTGTTTCAACTCCCAATCTTGTCTGGTAACCGGACTTTGAAGAATGGCCCCACTCTTGGCAGTGACCGGCTTCTTGGTCTTCTGATAATGCATCACAAGTTCGGAGACGGTGGGGAATTTGAAAACCTCGATGTAGAAGAAACCATCCACTTCATTGACCACCATATGATGCAGACGATTGTTCCATCGGACTGAGAGGACAATTCTTAATCCCTAAAGGATCAGATGACTACTACAATATCCTCAAAACTCACCTGGCCTTGTTTGGGTTCGGTGAGACGAATCAGGAACTGACCATTATCTTTCAATAAGGCCGCCATATCTTCGCGAGGAAGCATTCCTGCAACAAGCTTACTGTAGCGTGATATTAAGCGTACCGTGATACCAATCTTCCTTCTCTAAGTCTTGACGCGTTTTGGTGCTAGTCGAATTTTTGGTACGCGAGATCTTGGACATGGATGGAAAGAACGGGTCGCACGACCGACTCCACTGTTCGAGCAATGGGGTGTCACTACAATGTTCCGGTTTATAAATGTTTTTTTGAATTTGTTTGCATTTTTTCATTTATTTATAGTTTTCCATTTTACATTTTTTGGCTCAATTTCCAATTTCGGAAGGTGGATTTTAATGCTATGTTTTTAAATCAACCGATCGCATTAAATTAGTTTGCGAGGTTGAGTCAGGACAACTACCCATTTTTTCAATAACCGCATGTTCCTTCCTGTCTCACAACACGAAAACATTTTACGCCATGATAAATCTTATTTTTTCGGAAAATTTTTCGTTTTCTCGAAAAAATTTGCTGTATTCGGGAGTGTTACACATGTTTTGTTTGTTTTTCCACGAAATCGACTTCATGCCGTCTTTTCTGATGTTTTTTAGGTATCTGAATGCGGAATTGTGAGAACCTTTGCTATTTTGCCGTTTTCTGGCTTCGAAACAAGCTCCTCCGGACTCCGAATCAATGCGTTTTGATGGTGGTTTATTTAAAAAGTTTTTGTCCAGACTGACGTGTTTCGTATCTTCAAATGATTCATTCCGTTTTAAGCGTTAGGATTTCTTTTTTGGTCAGTGATGGGCATTTCGAGGGAGCTGCTCGAGACGCTTTGCTAACCTGCTTCTACGTAACTCCTTGGGTTGTCAGAGGAGATGTTTTTCAATCGGAGTGGGTCAGTTAAAGGTAAAACATCTTGTTGATTCGTATTTTTTGAGCTTCTGGGGACGAATTTGAAGTTAGTCATAGGAGTGGTCAGTCGATAGTTTGTTGTAATAGTAGATGGCTATGAGTAATGTCCGTGGACTCCGTTTTTTCCATCCTTTCCCTCCCCGGTCTGTAGACAATTACAAAAACACTCTAACTCGATTGGCGGCGACGATAAATTTGAAACTTTGAAATGGGAAGGGGCAGTTTTTTGAATTGTCTTCGAAAGGATAGATGGCTACTGGGCGCCATATGGGCTGGCATTCGGTTAATTGCTGGCAAAACAAAATCCTCCACTGTCTCCAATAGTTTTTTTAGAATTCGGTTATTAATTTAGATATAATATAATTTTTGATTATATTACCCTTTATGGACACACGCAAAGACATGTGAACATTGAACAGCCTCCACAACAGTACTCTCAACCCCCATATTTCCGTCATGTCCTCGTATTTCCCTTCGTATTTCCATGTCATTTCTCTTCATCGCGCTCCTTCCTTTTCTTTTGAATACGTCAAGATTCCTTTCTTGGGGTTTATCAATAAATGAAATGTTTTAAAAAATTAGTTTGGAACCCTCAGGCATTGTTTCCATCTTTGTTTCCCTCCCGACTTCATATTGATTATCGAAAACGGCGCCGCCATTTTTGGACGCCTTCTGAAGAGATTCCGCGGCCCCAGAAGTTTTCTTAAACGCCCCAAAAGTTTTTTTTGTGTGGGATTCCCTTTTATGCCCTCAGGGGCATGTCAGGGATGCCTTGTCTCTCTCTTCACTTTTATCCCGGCCCTTTTTCGGCCGTCAACTTGGTCCCTTCGTCTCAGGTTATATGCCGTCTCTCTTTTTATTGCCAAATTTGGAGGAAACGTCGGGTGTTGGGGGATATTTTATCGAATATGAGCTTTTTTATCGGTTTTTCAATATTTGACGAGAGGGCATGATTCAGACACGAGGGGAATATTTATATAATGTTGATTTATATTGATAATGTATCAGCTTTGATAGACGGAAAAGGTTTTTTATGCGGGGCTGAACTTGTGGAGTAAATAAGATCATAAACTTTAAAAATAATCGACATGCTCTTTTATTCATTAATATAGCTGAAAAACTTATGACGATATAAATAAGTCCTTAATTCTCTAGTTTGAGAGATGTTCAGCGCTCGAAAAACTTGTGTGACCTTTGTGAAAGCTCTCTGTGACTCATCTGTTTTCTCATTATTCCACAACTTCTGACGTCACTCTAATTAAACCCGATTCCTCTAATTAGAACCCCCCTTTTATAGAGAAATTGGAAACCGAATTTCTTGATTGATGTTGAGTGTAAATATCCGCGGAATGGCGCCGTCCACTACCATTTTTTTCGTTCTTGTCTCTTTCGTTTTTTGCCGATTGATTTCCAATTTTCTTTTTTTTTACTCCAAAAACTTACTAAATATTTCCAGAGAGAGGAAGAAGTAAATCCCCGGGAATTCATTACTCTCGAGAGGCCAACCAACTCTAGACAATCATGGCGTGGGCCAATCAGGGCATGAGCGCCCTGATCCCGCTCATCAATCGTATGCAGGTGAGTGCGCACGTTTTTATATTGTACTTGACGGTTCTGTTGTTTCTTCAGAGAAAAAAGCGACTTGCTTTTAGAATTTTATTGCCGAATGCTTCGTATTTGCTTTGGGATTACGTATTATTAAAAATTTAATATTTTCAGGATGCATTTGCTCAACTTGGGACGTCACTTAACTTCGATCTTCCTCAAATCGCCGTTGTTGGTGGCCAAAGTGCCGGTAAATCCTCTGTATTGGAGAACTTCGTGGGAAGGTAAGAGCTTTAGTATTTATTGCTTGGCCTTTAGAATCCCCGAGGCAAAGGAAACTGAATTTTCTTGCCCCATCGTCCGACTCGCGGAAGGGGAAGATGCCAAAAATGGAAAGACACTTTTTATTTTAAAAAGAAGATATTGTTTGTGATGAAGTTGACATTAATGTTTGTTGTTCCAGAGACTTTTTGCCACGAGGAAGTGGAATTGTAACTCGCCGACCTCTAATCCTCCAACTGATCAATGACCGAGCAGGTAGGTTAAAATAATTGTCTTCTTTATGTTTTTAGAATACGCCGAGTTTCTTCACAAGAAGGGCCACAAATTCGTCGATTTTGATCATGTTCGGAAAGAAATTGAAGACGAAACCGATCGTATTACCGGTGCCAACAAGGGTATCTCGCCGGTCCCCATCAATCTCAGGGTGTTCTCTCCTCATGTCTTGAACTTGACTCTCATCGATCTGCCTGGTCTGACCAAAGTTCCGGTCGGCGATCAGCCCCATGATATTGAAACACAAATCCGTGACATGGTTCTGACTTACATTGCCAGAGAGACTTGTCTGATTCTGGCTGTAACTCCTGCCAACTCTGACTTGGCCACTTCTGATGCTTTGAAATTGGCGAGAGAAGTTGATCCACAAGGGTTGAGAACGATTGGTGTGTTGACCAAACTCGATCTTATGGATGAAGGAACTGATGCCAGAGAAATATTGGAGAATCGACTGTTCCCATTGAGAAGAGGTAAGTGTTTTGCTATTTTTTTATGTTTCATGACCCAGAAATAATAATGTCGATGTTACAGGATACGTCGGTGTGATCAACCGATCCCAGAAGGATATCGTTGGCCGGAAAGACATCAAGGCCGCTCTGGATGCCGAAAGAAAGTTCTTCCTCTCTCATCCCGGCTATCGGCATATGGCCGATCGTCTAGGAACACCCTATCTTCAGAAGACTCTCAATCAACAGCTTACCAATCATATCAAAGATACGCTGCCAGCACTGAGAGACACCCTCCAAAAGAAGTTGTATTCCATGGAAAAGGAGGTCGCGGAATATAAGAATTTGGATGTGAATGATCCCACCAGAAAGACAAAAGCATTGATGCAAATGATCCAAACATTCACAATGGATATGGAGAGAAGTATCTCGGGGTCCAGCACTTCGTCAGTGAACACAAATGAGCTTAGTGGTGGTGCCAGAATCAACAGAATCTTCCATGAGAGATTCCCATTCGAAATTGTCAAGATGAATATCGATGAAAAGGAAATGCGAAGAGAAATTCAAATTGCGATTAGGAATTTCCATGGTATTCGGTGAGTAATGGGATATGGGGCGTGTATTGAACTAGGATGTCTATTAATGGAATGATATTTCAATGTGCAATATATTTATAATTTCCTTTTCAGAGTCGGTCTCTTTACCCCTGATATGGCGTTTGAAGCCATTGTGAAGAAACAGATCACCCGTCTGAAGGAACCTTGCATGAAGTGTGTTGATCTTGTGGTCACCGAACTGGCCAATGTCGTTCGTCAATGTGCCGAAGCCGTTACCAGATACCCTCGCCTCCGAGATGTTATTGAATCTACGGTCACTGGATATATGAGACAACAAGAAGCTAGCGCCAAGGGTCACATCACGATGATTGTGGATGCTGAATTGGCCTACATGAACACTCATCATGAAGATTTTAATCCAACGGAAGCCAAGTCGAGCTCAGCGACATCCAAAAAGAATCTCGGGAACCAAGTGATCAGGAAAGGATGGCTGAGTGTCCATAATATCAGCTTCGTCAGAGGCTCCAAGGACTGCTGGTTTGTTCTCACTTCGGATACACTCTCCTGGTACAAGGATGATGAAGTAAGAGGGACTTGAAAGGAGTGTATCACCTTATTTCATTATATTACACTTGATAATTTTAGGAGAAAGAAAAGAAATACATGCTGCAGTTAGATGGCATCAAATTGAAGGATCTTGAAGCCGGCTTCATGTCTCGTCAACACAAGTTCGCCTTGTTTTATCCAGATGGAAAGTAAGTAATTGTGAAAGGTAGTACTAATCAATATTTCTATCATACTGTCGCCTTTGTGGACGGATTAATCGTCGTAAATTTGCAGGAGGTAGGAGATGGATGTGGTGTTGTTTTCATAGCCAGCTTGTGTCGTATTTGGTGTTTTAAACCCGCAACATCACCCTCTTGTGATTGCTAGTTAGCCATTATTTTAGTTAACGAACATTCAATATTGCTTTTTATCCTGAACATTTTGTTTTTTGTTGAGATTAAAGTGTAATATAAATGTTTTAGGAACATTTACAAAGATTACAAGCAACTGGAATTGAGTGCCACCAATCTGGATGAGGTCGATGCCTGGAAAGCCTCCTTTCTCAGGGCCGGAGTCTATCCGGAGAACGATCAGGTCGCCCCGGATGAGGTAAGTCCCCTGTCCGAATGTCTAATTCTGTGTTATTCTTACAGCAAGAGGTCAGTTTACAATTCCACCGAGAGAAGTTTACTTTTTTATATTGTAGTAGTAGTGGTGGTGGTTGTATCATTCAGTTGTTTTGAGTTCAGCTTTAAAAAGGATGATAATTTTTGCTTGGGAAAATATTCTTGAAAGAGATAGGGCTGCACTATTTATTTACTAATTATAAATTAACATTTTCCGCAAAAAAACACTTTTCACTAGTTATTGTTGTAAATATGTTGTAATTTGTGTATTTTTATATGTAGAATGGTCAGGTTCCCGAGGAAAAGAGCATGGACCCCCAACTGGAAAGACAAGTCGAAACTATCAGAAATTTGGTCGATTCTTACATGAGAATTGTAGTCAAATCCATCTGTGACTCGGTCCCGAAGTGGATCATGCTTCTGATTGTCAATAAGGTAGGAGAACAGAATTTGAAAATGTTTTGATTTTGTTTTAGGTTAGTGATTTCCTTCGCGAAGAGCTCCCGGCCCATCTTTATCAAAGTGGGCACGACACCGATGCTCTAATGGAAGAGTCGCCGTTTGAAGCTCAGAAAAGAATGGAGACCATCAGAATGTATCAAGCCTGCAAAGAAGCCCTCCGTATCATCCAAGACGCGAATATTGGAGACATGCAGACAATGGCTATGCCTTCGATGGGAGATATGAGAATAGGAAACCCATCTCCAGTCCCACTCGGAGGTCGGCCTGCTCCCATTCCGCCAGGCGCTGGCTTCGGACCTGGCCCAGGAGGTCGTCCAGCTCCAGTCCCACCACGCCCTGGAATGGGAATGGGTCCACCCCCTCCAGGAGCTAGACCAATGCCCGGAGCCCCAATGGGACCACCCCCACCCGGCCATGCCATGCCCGGACCTGGAGGACCACCTCAGTAAGTCGGGGGAAAATTTTTTATAAAAGGGTTGTTTGAGTTAGTCTGGCTTAGAGAAAAGAGAGTGCCATCAAAGAATGTTATACATCTTATACAATATTCCGCTTGATGATACTCCATGTTTTGCTTATGATTCCGTCCTTGTCTCCTCTCTATTTCCCTCGCTCTGTTTTTTATTTGATCACTTATACTTGTCCTGGATGAATCTCCATCCGAACCTCTTTAACATTGCATCTCTATCGTTTATTTTCCTTAGGCGTCCTCCGCCGAACCATTAGAGAAAGAGACCGCACTGCAGACAGCATAGACCCGATGGGTAAGAGGTTGTAGTGAGTCAGGTTACTGTATGGTTCTCGGTATTGTGATTGTGATTGGGCTTTTTTTGAAGAGAAATTGTTGTTGTAGTAGAGGAAATATAAGATTTTTTTGAGATTTCAGATGATTTTTAACGTCTGGAAAGAATTATTTTGCAATTTGTTGTACTTGGCTATATGAGTTTACCATTTTAAAATTAATCTTGATAACTTTTTAGGCCACCCGCCCATTCTCGCCCTCAAATCCCGGCTCGACCCGCCCCCACTCCACCTCTTCGATAAATTTTATATCTTTCTCATAGGTTTGTAATTTATTTTCACTTATTTTCTATCAATCATTTGCTCCATTCGTTTGTAACGGTAATTATCTCTTGCAATAACAATATAATTTATGTGTAAATTCCCCCAATGTAAACTCAGAAATGGTCTTTAAAAAAAGAAACGGTGGTGCGTGGAGGCTGAACGCCATAATTCCACGTCAAAAAGGGTCAAACGGAAACCAGTAATTGACTCTCATCTTACTGTAAATTGCCCGGGCAAATCCTCTAATCTTCTAATTCCTCGTTGGTCTTTTATTTGGGTCCAAACTCTGTCTCAGTGATTGTCCTAACTCTATTCTTTGTATTCTCTAAAAAGTACAGTATCTGTCTGACTGTACAATAGCTTAGCTAAAAATCGCACTTTACTGTAGACAGAGTCCTTGTGTTTGTCTCGTCGTCTGGTTTTAATAGAGTAAATTCGAAAAATGCACGAATAAATTTGAAAAAAGATGGAATTGAATTATTTTCGTTTTTTGTTGATGGCGAACGAGATTCTGCGCATGATTCAACTCAAAAACACGTAGCTTTGGTGATTGCGCTCAAGAAGTAAGATTTCAATTACTTCCGAAACACTGATTACCTGAATCATCTCGTTTTACGATTGCGCTTCGCCCTCCCTTTTTTAAAAACTCTTCCCCTCAAAAAAGGTGAACACTCTTCTCTGCTCTTAGTAAGAAATAAGACACACGAACAATATCCTCTCCTATAATAACAAGTAAAAGATTAAAATAGTGCGACGTTGGTACAAGAATTTTGCCGAGACAATACATTCGCCCCCGGAACCCCAGGAACAGATCCAAAAAGTCCCTTCCAAACACATCGAAAGATGATTCGGAACTCAAGCATACCTTCAACTGGGAATAATATTCCGAAGACGTTCTCATTCTCTCGGCCTTCTCCTTTATTCTCCTTCGGAAAAGAAACGGGTTCCTTTTCGAGAGAGAGAGCACGTTTTCTCGTTTCTTTTCCATAAAAAAAGTGTTAGACTTGACCCAGGAGTCAAATCTGGCTCGATATATAATAATTGCTTTTTTTCAAAAGTTTGAACCGTTTTTTGGAAAACTAAAAAATCAATTACGAAATGAAATTCCGCTTTTTACATTACCCATCTTCCCAGCCGAACATTTTTATGGTATTAGTTTACTTGACAATATAATTTCAGAGATATATTCCAAGATTTATATTCGGTAAGAAATGCCTTGTCTGGTTGGGGACAAGAAGAACACAAAAAAAGGAATATGACATTATATTACGGTAGCACTACTTAATTCGTTAATTATATCACATCTTGGAGATGTGGGAAGAAGAACGACCCTTATGTGTGTGTAGAGATGAGAAGAGACACTTTGACGACAATAATTATACCAGTATTCTGTACAGCTAGACCTTTACATTATAATATCTCCGATGGGCCCTGAGGACAGAGCTTACAAAGTGCGTTATTAGGTGGGGGGAAAGGGGTGAATAAGGTGGAAGATGGTCAAATTTGGAGGGTGAGAAGATCCGACAAATCCTATTCACATGAATCTAATCCGAACAAGATACCATCTTCTTCTAAAGGAACTCAATATTTGGGTCAATCATAAATTAAAGCAAGGGGCGAATAAATAGAGGATTACTGTAGAAAACATTGAGAATCAGTCTTATGGATTATTAGTCACACTATACAACATCTAGATCATCTCTACGTTGCTAAACACTCTCTTCGAATCACGAGTTCAAAAGCCAGGGGTTCTTCTCCACCGTGCATCGTGTCCTGTCTCCATAATCATATAGCAATTCTTCACCAACTTCAATGTCCCTCATCGCGAACAATCCCACACAGATGAAATGGCCAAAGTCTAGGACCTTCGGTCTCAAATTAGGGAACAGAACCGAATGATTCAACAGCCTTCCTTTGTATGGGGTCTCGGCTGTCGCGTCCACACACATCCGCCTTTCTTGGTATTTGAAGAAATACATGTACGATCCTATACTTGGGTCCTTGGCATACTCGGCTTCCCTTCGAACAGCTTCCTGATAGTCCACTAGGTCACCTTGAAACACAATACATTAACCTTAATAGAAAGAAACACGTTCCGATATAAAATTATATTATCCATGATAAAAAAAAGTAAATGCATGCAAAACTGACCTTTATACTCCACTACAAATTCCCCTCTAACAAACGGCCTCATCGCGATCAGCCCACGTCCTTTTTCGCCACAGATGGACACCTGGAGATATTGCTCGTTAGCTCCGGTCATCACCATCTCTTCCAATTGTCTCATATTCTCTCGCTGAAACAGTTGGCAGTTTAAATTCGGAACAACAAACTCCTTATCAATTTTTTAGGTAATAAAGAACATATAAAGACGAGTTTACTAAATAGTGACACATAAATAATATAAAGTATTACCTGGAGTGCTTTACCGGTGATCCTGTTGCTTTTCCGGACTGGAAAGAACTCCGTAATTTTATGCGACCCCTCAGATTTGTCCGGCTTCTGAATCTTCGCCTTCTTGGGGCGAGGTTCAACATTCTGATTCTGTCTTCGTAATACTCTGGTCATTTTGATGTCAATTACAATATAATACGTCCGCCTGGTTTATCGTGCCGTGATCGGATTCTAATCAATACTACACTAAAATTCAAGTTGAGATGTGACCTTCGGTCCAAAATTCGGCAGTAATCCGATCTGTAATTACACTTCTATTTCGATCTGAAAGTAAAACCATGTGGTAAAATTACTGTTTACCATAACAAAATCACGATGGATTACATCAACAACCCGCGAAATAGAACAACAACAGGAGAAGCACAAGATCTCGAGGGAAAGCGAACGTTCCGACCCTCTCCTACTCAATGTTCCCCCTTCTACACACGGTGAGAGAGCACGGAAAAAGAGGAGAGCACCGAAAACATTGGGAATAAACAAACGGCCACAAACAAAAATATCATAGAGGCTAAAGGCCTTGTGCCCCAAGGGCGGCACAACAAAATCCCGGTCAGTCTCTTCCCCTCTCTCCCCACCTCGATCTTATCCATCACAAAGAAAAAAGGGCGAATGCCACTGGAAAGCGCTTATTGGAGATGGAAGACGGTGAATAAGGTCGTCGCTGCGGTTAGTGTTGGTAGTGGGGGGAAGACGTAGAAGAGGAACACAAGCGAAGAAACAAAAAAGACGCTCTAAAAAAGCGCCACTATTCCTCTCCCTCTCTCTCGCCACGTTTTTGCTTTCTCTGGCATTTTGTTGCAATAAAATTATTTTTGGAAATTATTTTTTGACGGGATCTCGATCTCGAACTCGAACGCCCAGAGTCTGCAGATGTCAGAAGACAATCCAAAGGTTCTACCAGCCGGCAAAGTAAAATTTGCTTTCTTCAAACGTCAGAAGGCGAAATGGGAAAAATTCAAGGTCCAGGCTCAAATACCCACAAACTCATTGCTCCCTCGGGTTATCGGCGCGACGTTGGCATGGACAGTTGTGTATAACGTTGGGGTTTATTTTCTGAAAGGTCCAAATCATCCAATCAATAATTTTTGGTAAGATTTATTGTGCATTTTGTGTTTCTGATGTTTAGACACGTTTATGTCTAAAATGTGGAGGATCTTGAAAGGCCTGATGTTATTCTGTTTGCAGGTACCGACGGATGCGTGAAGAAGGGACGTTACCTCCAGATGTGCGTGCCAAAGGCGAGATGATCGAAAAAGCGACTACAGCCTGGGTCGACCAGTTTTATGGCGGTCGAAACTTCTGGAGGTACGACCGATCCATACGCGACGAATCACCGAAGCCTTGGGGAGTTGGCGATTTTTAGGATGTTTGCTGTATATTTGTTGTTGATTTTTGTATTAAAAATGTCATCTATAAGGTAATTCTTTTCTGTTGAATTGGTGCATATTTCCAGTGGTTCCAAAGGAAAGTTGTCTGAAAGAGTCGTCTAGTTGCATTCCCCAGGATGTGGAGGATTATAAAAATTTATTTACAAGTATTACACCGTTTTCCGAGTTGTGTTTAGTACTTCTCGCGCTGAAAATTTCAGACAATTTGCACTATGCACTTTTGCCGCGACTTTCATTAATAACTTTGGACATATCCAGGCGACATGGGTAAAAACACTTTTCGGCGCGGCGACTCCAAAGTTCACACGCGACGTCGGTGACAAAATTGTCCGAACTTTTGAGCGCGAGTATCGAATTAACAATTTACAAGTTCATGGCTTGAGCTTTTTTGGTCCAGGACGAATTTAGTCTGATAAAGTAACGATCCGAGTTGGTAAGCACCATCACGTCGTGTGGGATAAGGCCATATTTATGTTTTCTCTTTAACGGTCCAAACATTAATAACTTTGGACATAGTTCGTATATCAATAAAAGGCCCGCTATTAGTCCGTAGATGTTCCAGAGCTAAAATTGATTAGTGTGGTGTCTCGTTTGATGAAATCGACTTACTCCGAAGTACGCAACCCTTGCATAGTAAGTATAATGTGTAAAGTGCAATTTTCTGATGGTTAATGAGCTTATTGTGGCCATTAAGGCGGCTGTAAAGCCTAAGGCAATTATGCGAACCAGGAAGAGCAGGATTCGGATGTTCTCGAAGATCTGAAATGACTGAAGAGTCAATTTTAGGATAAAATATAAAAAAATTAGCTCAAATAATAATATTATTATATAAACTTTTCCTGAAGTGACATTAAATCTCACCTGATATCGCATACTGAGATTGTAATAAGTTGATATGTTCTCAATGGACTGCCATTTCTGATTCAACGCGATTAAAATTAAAGTCGCGGCCAGGGATAAGGTGTCCAGTGATATGTAAATGGCATAAAGAATTGTTAAGGACGCATTTACTGAAGAATCTAGAGATTTACAAGAAGGATTACATCCAACCACATGAGAACACACGACAAGGGCGTTAGTGTTGGGTTAATGATATGTTAATGATAGTACTTACATATATTGTAACTGAATGATAAAGAAAGGGCACACATCAAGCTAAATGGCATGAGGACGTAGCCAAGGACGGGAGAACTGAGCTCGTAACTGTAGATTCTCCTTGTTGCTACCGCTCTTTCGATGGTGAACGCGATAAATGTTAGCCTGAAAGAGATTTTCATAGCAGAGATGTACAGTAACGATTTTTCTTTGATCATCTCTCTGATGACTGTATCTTGAAAAAATTGTATATTTCGACCGCTTGTCATATTATATACACGTAGTTTTAAGAAATATAGCGTGACTCATATAACTTAATTGAGCAATATTATAAAGGAACCTGGCACTTCCCCTTCAAGAATTTCCCTTGGAAATACATATAGTCTACTGTAAGGATGTCATAAATCTCCATAAAATGTTCAGAAAAACTAAACGAAAGCTTACCTGAAGATGTTTGGACCCAACGATTCGAACATGTTTAGTATCCTGAATCCAATATTGGTTTGCAAAGTAAACTGATTACTGCTCAACATGAATACCCGCACCATACTTGATGCTAATGTCCCTGTTGATGACATGTAACATCCGATTAGTAGATTAATCAACAATAGTCTGGAATCACAAGATAAACTCGTATAATATTTTCTATAAATACACTCTTACTTGTGATTTTTATGCAAATTTCTGATTGTTCGCATTAGTGCCAGACTTCCCATTATAGCTACACAAAAGTGTAAAATCCCAAAAAACAGGCTGATTAAGGTGATTGTGTATCTGTCTATCATGCTGAAATCAACGACGTAAACATCTTTGAATACATTTGAATACATATCATCAGAAATTTCCGTAAATGGATCCAATTTCAAGAAAAAAGGGACGGGAATGGGCTTTTTAAAGGTGGGGGAATGTAAGATGGTGAGATGCAAACATTCAGATGTTGCAGAGACCGTTTGAAAGGTCAGACATCGGAAAGAATTAAGTGCTGACAATGCATCTAGTGTGTACTGTGAAGGAAATACGGAAACGGAAGCTTTGCACAGTGCGGTTAAATTTCAGATTTGTTTGGGAAAAAAATCCGGAAACTCGCAATATTGTGATGAATTTATCAAAATTTAGAACAAAATTTTCGAAAACAGATCCGAGGTTCGCAGAGGTCTCTCTTCTAATATGTATTGAGCTTCCAGAATACGGTCACAATTTTAGATTCCTTGTCTAATATAAATGCATTTTAAATTTAACAATTCCAAGCCGTCGAATGTACTCCAGGCTGCAAATATTTCAATGCAAAGATTAATGCTTCCGCAATCATCCTTAGGTATCACAATATTATTCTAAGAGTACAAATGTATAAAATACAATCTTCAGATCTCTGAATTCTCTTCTATTTTTACATAATTAACACTTAAGTCTAAGATTTCTGTTTTAATTACATAAAGAGTAAATAAAAAAGAATGTTGATTTAAAAGTGTAACGAGAGAAGGAGATGGGGTTTATTTCGTGGAATAAATTATGTTTTCTAGACGGAATTGTCACCAGCAAACTTTTGGGGGAACGGAAATGCAATTTATAAATGTAAACGTAAGAAACGAACTCCTTTTTGGAGGAGAAACCAAGATTTTTCATATACAGATTTTGTTTATTTTATATCAGGTTTGATGTGCAGATTTACATGAAAACTGGCAGAGATTTAGATTATATGTAATTTCAAAAAAATTTAATCAGGGTTTTAGTTCGCAAGAAAGCACCACTTCTCAGAGATAAAAATACTCTGCTCCTTGACATCTTTCATCTCTCGCCTGCAAAATCGTTTATGTAATATCTGCTGTTTTCGGAAGTCATTTCAATTTTTCAGTTATGGGTTGAGACGTGTACTATTATTTACATTATAGACAGCTCACGCAAGCTCCGACAGAAATCAGAAAGTGACCCGCTGAGCACGGCGTCTTCCAGTCAATAGTCACGCCACCGATTCCTGAAATTATTCGCTGTAGACAGAGTTCGTTGTATATGAATCTGTTATATAAAGAGTTAACTTTTCTGCAAGAAACAATACTAGATAGTAGCGTTTAGGATCGAATTAAACTACAAACCATTTATTAAAGTACACAAAATTTTCTAGGATACAAACTAATACTAAAAATAACCAAAATATATTTTATCGGCTATCTTGTGAAGAAATTTGATAGCAATGTATGTAACACGACACAAACCAATGTCAGAAAAGAATTTCAAGAGGAAGTACAATCTTCGCACAATGCAAAGATTCCATAAAAACGGAAATAAAATGTTTTTGTGGACCAGTTGGCCTCGAAATATATTGACATTCACCCGTTTAAGCCACAAATACGAGTATACTACAAAATAAATAGAAATTTCATTCTTTCATTTTTGATAGACTCTAAAAATTAATCAACCGTAACTCAATTTTTATAATGCCATCTCAAAAAGCATGACAGTTTACATAAACCTAGATTATATGAACTTTATATAGGAATATGTTTAAAAATCCAAAAAAACACGAAATGACCAGTAAAGTACGTGGGAGTACCGTAAAACAGTGAAAGCTTGCAGTTAAAACGCGTGAAAAAACGAACTTCGGGAGTTGTTTATAAGCGGAAGTGCACTGCAGTAGCCCTAAAAACTGTTATTCAGAATAAAAAATTACATTCCCAACCTTAGATTTTTGATGTTTTTTATGTCCTATGGGCAAAAACTGAGGCCAAAAAATCATACAATTTATAGCAATGTTTGCTCCGATGGCCGGGTTATTACCTCCCAATTGCACTTAATGGATGCAAAGGTACTCAAAAGCAAAGTAATTGGCAAGGAAAAATATATTTGAATAGAGATAACACTGGGCACCCCCGTTTCTTCGTAGGTTATATTCTTTTCGGCGGAGTACTCAAAGTTCAATGCTCGTATTTTGATGAAACACCCTCAGAGAATAAGATATCATTTGGATAAAATCATTCTTTTCTAATTTTTGGATTAACTGATGTCTAAAAATTATATCTTCCCCTAATAACACTCTTGGGAAAGCGGACTTAAATTACTTAAAGATTATATTGGCACTTGTCGAACCCATTGGATTTTTGAAACAAGGAATACATGTACTTTTCGGATCGAAAAATGGGCAAATTCCCAGGAATAAATGATTCTAAAGGACGAAATAAATAAGAGAACAGGCCCTGATTACAAGGCTTTCAGACTACCTGTAATACAACTGTCTTTTATGAATTTTTAATGTTGTTTTGTAAGATTTTGGGAAAAAATATACAAGTTACAGTTGGAAATAACACAGAATTTATAATAACAAAAGAAAAGAGGAATATTTTATCCAGGGATACTGTAACCACGGATTTTTGAAATAAAATTAAATCAGAAAAAAGAAACCTTCAAAGTGAAAATTTCAAGAAATCAAATTTTCGATGACTTTGGGCATGAAAACCTCGGCAATTTTGGCAAAGGGTGATGAAACTCTACCCTCATTTTTCGATGTTTCATCAAAATCTGAGCGCCATCATTGAGTAAGGTCCCTAAAACAAATCTCAAATTTTGAAGTTTGAAAGTCCATTTTTTTTTATTTCAAAATTCCGACAAAAATTGTAACAACCAAAATACAACCTTTCTTCTTCGTCTCTCTTGTCACTAATGACACGTAGGAGGATTAGATAAATAATGAGATGCACTAACACTTTCGTGACGTCTCATTTCCTGAAAAGTTAAGCTACCTGGATTAGAACTGCATAACTAATATATAAGTGCATAAATTTTAAAAAAACTTTAGAAAGCATGGTCACCATGTTCATTCAGAAAAAAAAACTTCCTCGGAATTTTAACCGAACTTCATTAAAATTGCTTATTCAGGTCAAGCACGGTAACCGAAAATTACTAGTAACGCACTATTAGAACAGGTTAAACCACTCCTTCCACATTTTGAGTACTATATATTTACAAGATGATATAATTTGATGACATCACGGAATATTATTTCCATAGTAATGTAATGGTGAGTGATATTGTACCAATGATCTTTTATCGTTTGTTGAAAAGAGAAGGATTGCAAAATATAAAATATTTAAATTAATTTTTGAACCAAAATCTGAGATTTTATTTTGAATCCTTCCATTATTGCGTAAAATATACAAAAAAAAAGATATTTCAGCCTATAATATTCAAAATTAATAGCCACAAAGCCCAAATAACCACTTTCATAATAGTATTCATCCCCTAAACTAAACATCCATTTCACATGTTACTCTTGGTTATTGTTTGCATAAATAACTTCTTTTTTGCAATCAGAGACGCAAAATTCCATCCAGACCAGTGATTATGACAAACAGAGGCGATAAATACATAAGACAATGGCTTTAATTGGATACGGTTTTGGTCTCTTGTACTAACAACAACATCCTTTTTGGACAAAAAACGAGAAATGTGTCGACTTCAGGAAAGCAATACTTTATAATTATAATTATTAGATCAGTCACGCAATGCAAAAATACCACGTAAGGTAATTGTAAATGTTTCGAGGGCCACTTGTTTAGAAATTGTAATACAGTTGGGAAGTTATGTATATTTTCGGTCGCATTTTGTGGGGGTTTCAACAGTAAAACGGAAACACGACACAATGTTAGGAATTGATCCAAAAAAAGTGTGGAACCAAAATTGGAAACAAATCGGATTTTTGCTTTTCGAGGAGCTCACTTTTGGAGTTAGGGAAAGTTTAGAACTGGGATGACAGACTTCAAAAATTTTTGTGCTGAATTTGTTTAAGCAGAAAGCAATACAATCAAATTACTGTTCTATTTCGAGCATATTCCAACACTAAAAACGTTTGGCTCTTGCAATCCGTGCAAATATAATAAGCTTTTAGCACATTGCAAGAAACGAATCACATCGAGGACTTCGGAAATGAGAGTTTAGAGCCGACAAGCTCCTCAATCTCAACTTTACTTTCTTGCCAAGCCAAGAAGTAAGTGTAAACCATAAATCAAGTTTAGAATCTTGAAAAATGAATTTCGAACCACTTTCTACATTACGAAAAGGATCTACATACCAATTAGACACTGTCCTTTTATTTACTCCGAATTATCTCAAAACCTCGACAAAACTGAAATCTAATAGACCAGCAGACAGTAATAGTCTGTAACCACCTTAATTACATCTAGAAGTTCATAATTCAAAACATCTTTTAGAGGTGGCACTATAATATAAAGCCGTTATTGCCAAAATGAGAGAACAGAAATGACGGAAGTTATTGTTAATAGTAAGTCCATCTTTCAGCGCACTGACGGCATTACTTAATAAATCAGGAAAGACACTGCCTGATTACCTCCATATTATTCCTCATACCTTTTCTCTGAATTTTTGACCAAAGGACTTCGAATAACAAACATTTAATAACCTCCTCAAAACTGAAAAAAATATAATGTTTTGCAATGCTGTGAATTCCAAAACAGTAATTCTAACACCAGACTAGTAGCTTTCTCATAGGGCTACAAACTTTAAATGACTAATAATAGCAATTCCGGTTCTTAATTTTACAGTTTCTTCTAATGCTGGAAGAGAAACTGTGAAAACGCGGGATGTCACCCAAAAATGGGTTCGATTTCCACGTCCCCTTCCCCTAGGCGTTCATTGCCGGCTCTTAAAGTACGAAACCGGTTTCATCCTCGACAATTTAACTTGGCCGTATTTGCAGAAACCCGCAAAAATGTGGAAATCTGATGAAAGGTGGAATTACGGAACCCCCGGGTGACGCACTGATCGGCCATGCCCTCAGGTCATGAGGGATTTAATTGCATATTTTAGAGTGAGTGAACTTTGACACCGGGATTCTATACTTGTATTTTGTAGTGTGGGACTATGAGATGGACAAATAAATAAAAATAATAAATTCAAAAGATTAGAAAAGGCTTTTGACACTTATTTTAATCAAAAACCACATCAAAAATTAATAAAGTTCTCTCGATTTTCAACATCTGCAGTCTACAACAGTATGGTGGCGGTCAAAAAAAAGGGGGATCCCAAGGTGATGTGTTCTGATTATGCAATACTAAAACGGATGACTGTAAACTTGTGGTACTGTAATGCTGGTCTAGCATATACTGAGAGAATACGTTCGTTTGTCCTGATCAAAAAATGGACATCCGTAATTATAATGCCTTAAACGCCGTTTATGTTACAGATTGCCCCATAGACAGCTGAACTAGGGTAAAAATGTAAATACACATCAGTTCCACTATTTTTTACTTATATGAAAATCCTGATAGAATGGTGGCTGTGCCTTACGTCAAAACATACTACTCTTTGTTTTACTGTTATTATAGCAATTATAATCACTGCAAGTTACGAGAAATCCCCGAATTTGAAGGAGAAACTTACCTTTCGGGTAATTTTCGAAAAAACATTTCGTCAAAAAATCTCATTTTTTGACTTTTCTTGTCAGAAAGGGTGAAGTTTCGGCAGAAGTAAATACATACGACCAATCTCTTCTGTGTTAGAGCTCATCACCTTGGGGTGGCCGTTTTTTTGACCGCCACTGTATGTGTGTATAAATGCCGATATCTAGACCAGACGCTCGTCGAGCAGGTCACATAAGCAATAATATTGCTCATTATCTGTTGAATTGATAACTCATTTTTCAATTTCTCTTTGATCGCAAAAATTTACAACCTAACAAATCCAGACCATTCGAACCGAAAAAACATATGATTTATGAAGCTGTGTTAGTACCCTGTGCACATGCATATATCATCCACATATCAATCATTCGGTATTTTCAATAATTTATTACCATAAAAATAACAAAGAGACCAATCAGAAGATGAAAAACCAAATAATTAACATAATTCAGCAACAAGACCTCACTTATTCGCATACTCCACTCGAATGGCGTTTGTGGGAGTAACTTTGAAGTTGTTTAGGGATTTCTTGGCAGCTGTGGCCTCTTCTTCTGAATCATATTCGATGAAGGCAATGTCCGGACGATTGGGGACCAAACGAATATCCTTGAGACCAGGGAATGGAGCAAAATGAGTTCGAATCAGGACTTCGGTGGTGTCTTCGGGTAGATTCTGGACGAAAAGGATCTTGTTGGGTTGGGCGGCAGTTGATCCGGACTTGGTCTTTTTGGGCTGATCGACCGGACGCTTCTTCTTCTTGGGAGCAGCTATATTCTTGCGTTCTCTGAAAGAAAACAGCTTGTAGAAGAAGCACCCATTTAGGTAGAAACCCATTTGTTTCGAACGAAAACAGTATTCAAAACGTCTCGGTTATTATTTTAGCAAGAAAAAATAATTTTCTTCATCTTTCCAACATAATCCGAATAGCATCTAAACTGCAAATAAATACAGAAGTTTCCTCACCTCTCCACATAAGTCCCCTTCGCCTTTGCGATCACATCAGAATCGTCCTTCGCGAACTGAATCCTCATTGGCTTATCATAGAAAGGAAATCCTTGCATCGATCTCAAGGCCGTAGCAGCTGCACTGACTTCTTTGAATATAATATGAGATTGTCCTCTCATTTTCAAACTCTTGAATGCCATGATGTCAATTATTTGTCCAAACTGAGAGAAGATGGCATATAAGGCCTTCTTGAGCTCTAAAAACCAAATACCTGACAACAACCGAACTCACCATCCTTCTTGACCTTCTCATTCAGATTATTCACGTAGAGCGTATGATTTGGCTTAATATCAGCCATAATTGCGAAAATACCCACAAGTTCAGCTAAACAAAACAGTCGAACGAAAAATAATTCTCAAGAAGAAACGCAGAAATGAAATTCGAGTTGCGCCCTAATTATTCACACAAAGTGCAGCCTGCATATTGTTTTATATGAAAAGGGACCGATCAACAAAATTTTATTCTTGTCAAAAAGCGCGAATAAATTTTGACATTCTCGTCTTCTCAGAGCTGGCCGTTCATACGTCGCCAAGTTCCCCGCTTTCTACTGGACTACCACCACCCACGGAATGAACAACGACAGAATGAACACATCCGCCACCTTATCCCTGGATTTAAACGGAAACTGGCCCCTGATCAGGCTACTTGAATCTCCACATATGGTATGTTACGTCGGTTTTTAGGATAAGAATCTGAAAAGAGCTTGAGGTTAGGTCTTTGTATTGTTTCGTTATATAGCAAATTTTTTTAGGATTATTGATTTTTCTTTCGAATCATGTACAATATAACTTTTTTAAGGTAGCAGCTGCAAAATAGTTCTTTTACGTAGTGTTGTTTGGCTTAGACACTAATTCTACCTATTTTTGCAGAACCCGCCATCCAAAAGTTCCGGCATTGGGACTTTGGCCTCTCCGGTCGATGTTGGAAGTCTTCATGTAAGTTTATATTATTATTTATAACTGTTTCAATTGCTAACTTCTATCTTTTTGATATGTTGGTCATTTTAGGGTTCCGAAAAGGCCGGGAAGAGCGAGCAGGAAGATCATCTGGAAGATCAAAAGGATGCCCTCCGTGAAACCATCCGAAGGAATACGGAGATCAACTCTAGTGTAATGAGGTTGATTATGCTGGAAAGATGGCAGAAAGGCGAAGAAGTTAAGGTTGGAAAGGATGAAGAGAAGAAGGACAGACTGTTTTCTTCAAGAGAATTGGATGTCCCGGCCTTTGAGCCTATCAGAATTCTCCTTTCAGTCGAGGAATACAAAAATGGGAACTTTGTAAGTTGTCATACGGTTTTATTTTGTATTTTTTAGATTATTCCGAGAACAGAGACGTTGTTCCAGGCAGCGCTCGATGTTAAAAAAAACATCGTCCTGCATCACGATGTGGAGGGCCGAGAAATTGACCGCACACTCTTCACGAACGACGTGTTCAGCTCGATGGAGCTTCATGTGCCAGACCGAAGCATCAACTTCATCAGGATACGAGAGAATAAGAAGCAGAAGGTCAAAATAGTGTTCACGGACAAACAAGAATTTGACAGAACAACTCGTATCTTGGATAACGTGAGTTTTTTTGATTAAATATTCGTTTATTTGCTTTATCTTACATTGGAATCCTTGTTTCAGCTCTTCAAGACCAGTGGATACGGAATCATTAACAAGAGAAGGAAGAATAAGTAGAGAGCAATATTGGATAACATCTATGTAATAATTATTTTTAAAATATCGTTCTCATGTTTTCTGATTATATTTCATTAACTTATAGTAACAGCGTACCTGTGGATAACCTAAATAAATATATTGTAAATACCTTTGGCTCTTTTGTCTTGATAGTAATAGGTGATCTTGTCCCTGTATGTGTTAACACGTGGGATAGTTTTATCAGAAAAAAACTTGAAATATAAAGCTACCGGATATTCGTAATTGTGACGTTCGATACAAATATTAGGAAACGAAATACCGAAGAAATACTTCTTTCTAGAACTTTGAAGAGAACATCCAACGGATTAAGATTGTCGTATATCCGGTAGGCTTGACGTTTAAGAGGCGGGAATGGTAGCAGATTCAAATCTTTGTGCGGATAAATGCAAAGAAGAAGATGGTTCCCCTCATTGTGGTTTCAAGTCCCGAGATGAGTGGCAAGCAGTCCGTTGGTTACGGTAACAGGGCAAATGTGGTTGTGGCTGTGCAGGCGTCCCTTCTGATTTGTTTCTTGGTGGGGAGGTAGAGATTATAACATCATTCCGGTATTACGATTCTTGTGTTTACAGTGTCTTGAGTTGGAACGTTGCAATTATTACAATTTCCGATCTCCATCTTGCAACAGGTTCACGATCTAACACAACCCAAATTAGAGAAGAAACAAAATACTTCCAAAAGGCAGGATTAAAAGTATTTTATGAACCGATACAGCAAGGCGCTTTGTATGCAGGTGAGTTCAATGAAGACAAAGAAGACGTAAATTTGTAGCTCCTCTGATTGGAGGTCTTCTCTTTACGTACCCGGTTCAATGGTGCCTTAGAAATTACAACTCGCGCCCTGTCTATAGTACGGTGACGCTAGCTTCTATAATTGCGACGGCATCCCATCCGTTAATTCTAGAGGAAAACTTTTGGCTCGTGGTTTCAATTCGACTTGTGCAAGGGCTTGTATTCTCTTTGATGTTCCCGACAATAGCATTATTTATGACATACTGGTCAACTTTAGCAGAGAACAGCGTGTTCATGAGTATATTTATGGGTGTTGCGCAATTGTCAGGTTTGCTGAGTATACCTCTCAGTTCTTATTTTGTGAAACATTACGGCTGGCCGCTTGTATTTTACGCTCATGCTGGAATTTCAACCTTCTTTTGGGTCATGTGGACTGTAAATTACAAGTAAGTGACTAGGTGATTCCATATTTACGTGTATTTTAGAGAAAATACAGTATTCCGTAAATCGAATATGGCAAGAAGTAAATTGAATTTCTCAGGGCTTACTTATCGCTTACGGCAAAGTACAACCTGGGCAGTTTTAATAGCTTCGGCTGCAAATTCAATGCTAGTTATTCTCGCGGTGCAGTTTCTTCAGCTATTTCTGATGTCGGCGCATGGCATTCGGATGCAGAATGCTGGAGTCATTGTTGGTGGAGTTATTGCGGCTCAGGTAAGTGCATGTTAAAGTAATGAATAATATTAAATTACAGTTCTTTGTCAAAGTTCTCTCGGGTTTCTTGGTTCAAAAGATCACATTTATGCCTCTTTCTTGGCAAATTCGAATGTTTAATTCTTTGGCTTTTTTTGGCCCTGCGGCACTTTTGATTTGGGAGGCGACGGGATTGAAGAGTGACGAGGCACGACTGTTAACTATTGTGTTAGTATTTATATTGGGAGGATTTAATGCTGGCGGATTCATGAAATCCCCGGCGTTTATACAACAAGGAACATGGCTCATTGGAGCTGTTCATGTAAGTTAGCGTACAGCTTGAACTATACGGTCTTTCTAGATTGTAAATGGCCTTGTGTGCATTGTTTTCTCAGTTATTATTCCAATTATCGCTCCAAATGGAACTTTTGAAGAGTTTCACGTCGTTTTTATGATTGTGGCCGTGTCCCTAATCGCTGGCAATATATTGTTCTGCTTACTAAGCCACATTAATATCAATAGTCATGCTTCCAGTGTTCTAACTATCTCCACAATCGCTCCTTAGTAATTTTAACATGTCAAATATAAAGTGTGATGGCAAAAATGTTTATTATAATTTAAAATTCACTGTAAAATTTGTAAGATTGTATAGTCAGTGTATTGTAAACGTTACACATAAGAGAATAATAACCGTTGTAATGATATATATACGGAATTCTGTTGTAAATTACGCAGACCTGAATATTCGTAAAAATTTGCGAATAATAAAATCGAGATTTTCAAATTGAGTGGCGCCTGAGAAAGACTTGTGAGAGCTGGTGGAGGATTCCTAAGATAAAAATATTCAGTTGATAACCAAGTAGAAGCTCCAATAGAAGATATTGAACACCACAAACACCAATGGAAAGATGTACCGGCAATTTTCATCGATTTTGTTGGCAACTCGACGTCCGCGAAGATTGCACAGTGCACTCTTCCAACTTATTGCTCGATTTCGGACCTGAAACTTGCATAATTTTGTTAAATTTGCGTTTGTTTTTGATTTGTTGCTTCCTGGTTGAGATTCTTCAAGTTTAAAGTTAAATTTCAAAGTTCTGTCACCTCCGAAATGCCCAGTCTAACTAATGACCTCGATTAATCAATACGCCATGTTTGTTTGTATTTCTGGCCTATGTGAAATGCTCTCAGGATCTTCAAGATGAATGCTTGCTTCTCTATCATTTTGCTTGCAAAAAGTAATCAAAAGAAGGTCAGGTCTGTTTTATCACCCCAAATACCCGTCTTATGTCCGGGTCAACAGATTACACAACATTTGACGCCGTTTGACGTAAATCAAGGCGAATGGAGAGCGATTAAAGAGTTGTTGAACCGTCAGATCAAGTGCTTTTTAAGCACTTGGCTAATTGGACGATAATTGGTTTTTAATGTGATCGCCGACGGATCCGAGCTCTGAATGTTATGAGACCGGAAACTTTTTGTGTTTCTTTGCAAAATTCGACAAAAAATTGCAATTTCTTTGCATGATACATAAAAGCTTTATAATAAAATAATACCTCCTTACCTGATTCCGTAATCGGCTCATTGTTGGTTTTATACTACTGTGTTTCTCCTCGGTCATATGCAACGTATCCAGAGAATGCATTCTTGGATACATTGGATCCTGGAGTCCATTCAATCGGGCATCACCATTATGACTTCCATAGGAACTAAGACTCTTCAGCATTGGCTCCATATCCACTGGCATTGGTTGAATTGTGTGTATATCTGGTTCGTCCGGCCTTAAGGTTCGTCCATTTCTTGAAGGTAGACGAGTGTTTGGATCAATTCCTTTAAAGAAACGGTCTCTTGCTTCGGCATTGTTTTCCTTTAACCGTTTTATCGAATCATTAAGATTGGAAGAAGTGTCAAATAAAGTGGACATTGTAGAATCTACTATCAGATTTGGAGCATTCGGAGAGCCCATACTGAGCTCCTGATTCTTGGCAAAATGACATATTGTAAACTCAATCATCACTCCGAACACGAATGTCATACACATCCCAAGCCAAAAGTCAATGGCCTAAAAGTAAAGCAGTTGTTGATTTATTAAAAATAAATACACTTACTTTCATATATGAGACTTCAGGTAGGGCGAGTTTAACGGCATTTGCTTGAGTGGCAATGGTCAAGAGCTAAAAGGAGATATTAGAGGTTTGGATATCATGGTAGAAAAGGGGGAAGGAAGAAAGTTCAAAGTGCGAACCCCAGGTGTTGAAAAAGTTTGAATAGATATTGTTTCTATTAGACCAAATTTGATTCCTGGAAATACAAGCTCTCGTTTTGCAAGGTAAGGGACATTCAACTTTAAAACGAGAGATAAAGGAAAAAATGGAGACACGGTCAGACGAATCCTGCTGTTTCTCCGTGTCTTAGCGAATTTTTCCCAGAAAAAATAATTTTACATAAGAGTATTGTACTCCACACTTCTTATGAGTAGTAAAAATCTCCTCTGACACTGAGGTTTTTTTCTTGAACTGTAGCTTACCGTGGTAATAGAAAGCGATACCCGTGCCGGCGCAGAGTCAATATCCAGCCAGAAATTAAACCACGAAATGACCACGATCAACGCCGTCGGGACATAAGTCTGTATAATGTGATGCATCATCTCTCTTTGTACATAAAATTCGGCTGTCATGCAACTCCATTTCCCCGTGGCATAAGTCCCGTCGCAAATACCCGTCTTTATATCCACTAACCTCATGTCAGGCATTCGAATGCCCGCAGCCCGATCGATTGGTGGATTAATGGAAGTGGACCAGAGGAGACGAACTTGGGATTCCGGATAGGCATCTGCAAAAACGATGATTAAAGTACATTCAGAGGATTTTGGGGATTTCAGAATATCCGGAGGGAAGTTCCGAAAGAAAGAACTCACATGACAATATCCGGAGATTGCATTGTTGCTCGTCCAATGGGTATTTCCTAAAAAGAAAATTCGTTTATGGCCATGTGATCTTACCACAAGTCCATCATACATATGGCCACAAGAGAGATTCGACAGTCATACCAAACATGACCATCGGGATACACCCAAACAAGGAAATTGTCTTCGGTTACGGAATGGAAACTGGCATAACGGGCTAAAAATTAAGAGAGTGATTAAAAGTTTTTGTAATAATATCTTTAATTTTCGAAAATTGGATACCGTTTTTTTTTTGATTTTTATGCATTGTCTTTAAAGAGTTTGAGATGAATAATTAAAAATTCCATTCTTATCCAAGCGACTTCAAATGAAACGTTAAACAAAACTTGCTTACCATTGGCAAAATAGGCGTCGGGATGCCACATTTTCTTGAAGATAATTTTGTCCCGTATTAGCATCGGGCCACTTTCATTGTGAGCTAACCTTGGGTCATCCCATTCCTAAAAAAAGCATTTTTTAGTTAACTATGTTCAGCAATGTCATTATAAAATTAGTAAAACAAATTTTACCTGATAAAAGTACATGTCGAGATGATAATCCATGGTTTGTGCAGAAAAACTGGATATTCCCTCGATATACATGGACATGCTCACATTGGTGGCCGTTCCCTGATATTGCGTGGGAGTGGCGTATCTATTATACCGGTCGATATCGTCGAGCATCTTGACAAAGTCCCGAGTCAGCGGAAAAAACTCCACTTCTTCTGCCCTGAGGCTCGCAAGAAATAAGAGAATCCACCAAAACATTTCTCAGATTACCAGACATCCATGGCTACAGTAATATCATGGTCAAGATAAGTCATAATATAATGTGGAAAAAGCCGGAATATGAGGTCAAGTGTAGGCTTTGGGTATACTTTGGCCGACACAACAAGTCTTTGCTTCAGTAAACCTTTTCTCGAGGCATTGGCGGCGATTCTAAAATAAAAATGGGGATGAATAACATGAATTTTTAATGAATACACGTGAAGGAGGTCATAGAGTTGAAGTCAAGGGAGGATATTAATAATCCTTATGAATATGTAAATTTCAAAGTCATCAAATTTTGTATCAAAAATGTCGAACTTATTAATAAATAACATAGGATTTAAAATGAATATGTTAATGGTGGTAATCGAAGATAAATAAAATTAAACAAATAAGAGTGCATTTCACAGTTTGATAAGCAACAACAAAGTAAACAGACAGGAAGCTAGACTCTAATCACGCTATATCAAAGATTTAACAAATAGCAGGAGGGCGTTGAGAACAATTGTCAAAAGGAGAATGGCCTGAGGCGGGACTTTGAAGTCGTTAATTAGCTGTAGATAAAAAACGATGAGTTAATGGGGGACGAAAAGTCATAAAAGTTAGAAGTAGAGGGTCAAGTAGTCGGAGAGATAGATACCTTTAGATGTCATAAAACGAATGATGACGTTGGTCGGAGGAAGTTTATATCTTGTAGTAGAAATTAATAGGGGTGATAATGTTTGTGGAGTGGAGGAGGGTGTGAAAGTAGGCGGACAATAAAAATTTCGATAAAATAGCTTAAAAGAGAGTGAAATACGACAAATTCAAAGGCTACCAATTTAGTTGTCTTGACATAATTTTTGGACGTTTTTTGAAAACAGCAATTTTTTTAGCAATTTCGCTCCAATTTTGATGATTTAAATGTTTGAAAAGCAAAACTTTTAAACAATTTGTAGACAATTGGAGAAACAAGTCATCATGACCAACTTTTTGGCCGTTCTAGAAATTTTTGATGGCTTCAAGCCGGATTTTGATGACTCAAAAACAAATAAATTAGGTGTTATAATAAATTAGGATTGATTTTGTAACCTTCTACTTGTTATAAAATAAAATTTTAATACTTAGATAAATTTGAAACCAATAAATCAACATTTTCCCTTATCCTTACACACTTTCTAACTCTACAAAGCCCCAATGCTTGAGGGCATCAAAAAAGAGCCGCCAAAACACAAGTCAAAGCAAGAAATACAAACCAAAGTTTCCGGGGGATATGATGGCCTTCCCTCCGGACTTCCTCACAATTGGATTCACGACAAAAATCACTTATGTCCACACCTGTTCAGCGGAGCTTGACACAACGCCTTTAAAACACACAAAAAACGATAGAAACATGTCACTCTTGGGGTTTAAAGGAGGAGAAAGGGAGCAGGTAGGCATGTACTCTATTGGGGAGAAATATTTTGAGAATTAAAAGTTTTATATGTAGATGACTTTAAAGGGATCAAACTTTTGGGACGTTGTAGAAAAATTTTGGTGTATCTGGTTTCATTTCTGCTACAAATCAAAACCGATGGCTTTGTAATGACATCTATTGCAGTAAACTGACTACTTTATGTTACGCTTAACCTATTTTTTAAACCCTGAAAGGAACTTTTTATATATTACTTTACCATTCCCAAGCCCAAGTCATATGTCTAATAACATTACATGCAACTTTTGGTATTTCTACTTGTCTAAGTCAACTTTCCTTTCATCCATTTTGTGGCTACTTTTAAGATGCTTGGATTACGGTAATAATCGAAAAAACGGAATTTTACTTTTTAACCAAATTTGTATTGAGACCTTATTGTTATAAAGCTAACATTATGTTTTCCAACATTCCCATAATTTAATTATGTCATGCTTTTGGTCATTAAAACCCCCGCGATATTCTTCTTGGCCAACATTTTTTATTTTCGTCATGGAAAATATAATTGTTGATAAATAATATAAAATTAGTTGAGTTAGGTGGGTGAACAAACAATATGGACTCGTAAAAATAATCACAGCGCCCTGAACCCAGATTAATTCCAGAATGACAATTTCCCGGGCTTGTTTCTCGTCTATTTCGGCCAATCCCCTCAGGGCTTTTTGGGAATATTATTGAAAAAAGGAGTTCTGACCCACCAATTTTAATCAAAATAACGCCTTGGGCAGTTTGATGAAGCGGCATTGCAATGTGCACTTGCATTGTAAACATTATTTTTTTTAAATCTTAAACAGAAATAAAAAATTCAATATGCAAAAAATGTATTTGGCTATTTTTGATAGAAAATTTGCTGTCAGAAAAGTTTCAAATAATTGTCAGATATTAAAAATGTCAGAAACGTTTCAAAAATCAAAAAGTTAAATGAAAAAAGTAAAAAACTTGTGACATTTAAAAATTTTACTGTGACTTAATATTTGACGCATCAAAAAAGACAAAAAAAAGTTATAGGTTGTAATATCAAGTCGCGTTTATTTTAAAAATTTCAAAAGTTCATCCAAATGATTCTTTTAAAATTTTACGTGTTTTTATGTCCTAATCCTTTCATTTTCATGTCCATATCGATTAATTAACATGTTTTCTTTGAATGTCAAACAAAGGGACTGCGATTTTGGAGGTGTTTCGAGAAGGAAAAAAAAATTAAGCCACGTTTTGGACCTATGAATCGCCATCAAGGGAAGCCACTTTGAAACTGGCTAAACACATTAATCATAAAGCTCCATTTTACTGATATTAATTGTTACTTCAGTTAAATAAAATATCACTTTGAATACAAGTTTACATTTTTCTGGTCAACCTATGACAAAGAATCTTCAGAATGGTTCTAAAAAAGACCGAAATAACTTTATAAGCGACAGGCTGTCATCTCCAGTAATCCCGCCATCATGTCCTTAGGGGAATTTGGGGAAAATCATTTTGGAGATTTATTTTTGTGGGAAGAAGGACAAGTTCAAAGCACAGGAAATACATATCAATGTGTTTACCCAAAAAGCATCTTTAAAAAACAATTGTATAACATAACATAGATTAATATTAGAATTTCATAAATTACATAAGAAATTTTCAATTTACACTTTTCAAAAATGGTAACGACTTTTTTGGTCTGCCATAGATTGTCAAAGTCATAGATCAACAAGGAAAATATTCTTTGGGAATTTTGACTTTGAGACCTTTTGTGATTCAATAAAATCCGATCAAATCCTTCTACGCTGATTTAATTTTCTTTAATTTTTTTGCTTAATCCCTCAATTAAACCCCTTCCGCCTCCCCCTTTTCGAATATCGATACACAAAAAAGGCGACTTCCGTCTCCACCTGAACTCTTTTTTTGAAAAGTAATGCCCTGAGGGCACAAGTCCAACAACCTCCTTTCCAAATCTCGTGCAGAATTTCTAAAAAACGGATCCTCAAAATGTTTTTTTGGCTTTGCAAAAAGTCCGAGAAATTAGAAGTGTAGCAAAGAAAGAAACTTTTTGGTGACACCTTGGAGATACGACGAAAGAGGAGGCGCTACAAGGACTCGGATTAGTCCGACAGACCCAAAACAACCAAAATTCCAAACATATAAGGATATTGTTTGAGAGTGAATTAAATATGCAAATTTGTGAGTAATGGGGGAGGGGTTTTTTTAATCTTTAAAAAAGGACAAAGGTGCATCGAGGAAAAATACATGGAAGAAAAAACAAAATGTTTGTTTCAACTTGCAAATAACCTCATTTAAAAATGTAAATGTAATAAAAAAAAAGAAAAATCAGGGATGTCTTGAGTAAAAATATTTAGGAAAAAATAAAACATGTCTGGGGATACTCTCATCAACATTCCAATAATTAAATTAACAAAAGCGTTTTATTCTGAAACAGATATCAAAGCAAATTTAATTATGTTATCCATCAAGCGATGGCGATATTTTTGTTAAAAAACATTATTTTACGTCGGAAAGAGCAATCGTCTAGGCAAAATCTGGTATAGACTGAGATCAGACCTTGTCCAGCGTTATCCAAAGTCATCAATATTTTTAGATCAAAGTGTGATGATAATTTGTTGACTTTTAGAGCGAAAGTTCGCATTTTTTTAAAACATTATGTCTAGAAAACGTGGGGTACGACTTATATATGACAAAGAATGTCATAATTTATAATTTTGAATGGTAAAATTAAATTTTTAAAAACTAATTGCAACAACTATCGAGAACCTGGAATTGAAATTCCAAAACCTAAAAACAATGCTAAAAAATCTGTGCATGAAAATGCAGATTCGGAAAGTGCATGACATCTTCTCCTTCCCTTCCTTTCCCTGCCCTTTAACGGCCGTGTTTTTCCTCAAAAAATTCGTAAATGTAAATCCCCTTTTTTCTTTGCCTGGATAACGCTAATTCTTTTTGCATAAAATCACGACTTTATAAATACTTCCGAAGATTACGTTTTAGTAATAAGAGGGACATTTTATACGAAAATTCAATGACCAGCTGATGACAAAAATAAATTCAAGGGATTAAACAGATCAATCTCGATCTTCTTCATGGAATGACAGAGAATTCGACTTGGAAAACAGAAAAAATAAATGGATAAAGGATTGGATGAAACTCATTTTATATTATTTTAGAGATCAAAACAATTCGCTTACATTTTAAAAAGTAGTGCCGCAAAATCACTGTTTACTGAGCAAAAAAGTCAAATTTGCTCTTTAATTCCAGGAGCAAATAATAGCTTGAGGGCATAGATGGCAAAGCCAAGACTTCATTCTTTCGATTCGTTTCTGCATGCTGCTACCCCTTTTTTTGAATCAAATATTGGCATAAAGACCATCTCAGCTTGGTCTACGTGCAATTTAGATACTTATTTAGGACTCTTTTCCTAACAATACGAGAAAATATAAAGTTTCTTTTGCGAAAAACGGTAAAAATAATTTTTTGCGATTAAATAAAATACTGTAAAATTATTCCTCTCAATTTTTAATCACAAATTTTGCTGTTCCCCCCATAAATTTCGAATAATTAAAACGACCTTCAACTCCAAGGTTAATACGGTTACAACTCGTATGTCCTACAGGCCTTATCCCTTCCGACAAATGCCGAATTTTGCCTTTGAACTCATAATTAAGTCAGTTTTTGAGTGCGGGAATTTGAAACAGAAAATAATCGAATTGCCCACTTAAAGAGAGAGAGAGAAGAAAAACGAGAAAATTGTACCGTTCCCAAAAGTTCCTCAAGTGCCCTGAGGGCGCGTTCTCCCACTGAGAGTGTAACAAACAAAAAAGAAAGGAATTCGATTATTGGCCCGGTCAGAAGACGGAAATCATCAGATTTATGTGGATTCAAAAAAAGGAACGGTGTTCGGGTTTAAGCAGAAAAAAAGTTACGGAAAAGTGCAAGTAAGGAAAGGGTATGCAAATCTAATAATGGGATCAGCCAGGTCAAACTTTCTCTTCTCTTTTTCCATAATAACTGGTCTTTAAAATCGTTGAAAATTGCAAACCCTTCCTTCCCTCCGGAATTGCAATTTCAAAAATAATATTTTCGATAATTTTGTCTCCATTTGTTCGAATTCTTTGAATTCACTTAAAAAAGTCGCAAAAACATCAAAAAAGCAAAAAACACTACCGTATCCCGCTGTTTCCTTCTACTAAACATCCTTGAAAAATCCCGAACTCTTAAGGCCTAAGGTCAAAAACTTTTTTCCCGAATTTTAACCTAAAAAGGGTCCCAACTTTTAAAACACATTTTTTGCATTTTTTTGTAAGCAGTAATAGTGAGTATTCGAGGCTTTTGACAAGAAAAAATGTCGGAAAAAGCAGCTTATCTTCCGTTTATGATGTAGACAACAACTTCCCGCACCCTCCGGAAACAATTGGGCGCGTGAAAAAACGTGGAACGGATTTGTAACACTACAATTTATACGGATACTTAAATCTGCAAAACATTTCGTAAATTCAAACAAAAAAAGATTTCCAGACGATGATTAAATAAAACTTTTGAATACGTTAAGAATAACACAAAACGAGGGAACTCCTTATAGAGATGTTTTTTGTTGAGTTCAAATGTTGTCAGCGGAACAAAAGGGGCGAATTAAGGGGGGATAAAGATTGAACAAGTGATAAAATTAACTGAAATTAGGGAAATGATAGATCAATTAATTGAGAGCCATAAAATTAGAGAGAAAAAACGGTAGAGACTAAAGATTTGAAGAGTTCACTCACTAAATAATATAATTCTTGCTCTTCCAAAAAGCTGCTCCGTTTTTAATATAAAACTCAATAAAAATTTAGGCTAAACTTTTTTCCATTTTTAAAAGGTAAAACATAAAATATTCATACTTTGAGCGAGATAATCTAATCTCCTTTTATCCTTTGCTTAGAAGCGCAGTTGCTGCCTCTGGGAGTTGCAATGGCCAAGAATAACCTGTTAATTAAAATTAATATCGCGTTCTCGAGATCTCAACCCTTATTATTCTGACTTTATCGAAGTTGTCATCTCTTATCCTTATTTTTGTGTGATAAAAGTGAACGTCATTGTCTAGCACGACTATTAAGTAACACTTAACTTCCTAGTGTTCCCTACAAATCGCTAAATTAAGTTCTCAAACTTGCCCCTCCTCCTCAGTTGTAAGTATATAATATTACCCCACTCCCTTCAGAATTCCGTATTTTTTTATGTTGAAAGTAAAGAGCATGTTTCCTGATGTCTCAAAGAGCCCATAATATAGAAGACCGGTGGAAAGTGAGCCATTAAATGTTGGAATTGAATTATGTCCTCAGGACCTGCGGCGGAACAAAAGAAGCTTTCAAGAATTCCTTATGACGAACGCCCCATTAAGGTCTATTATTCGTTTATCGACTGCTCTTGCAAAAAAGATGGAACCGCCAATGTATTTGGGAGATCTGGGCATTAAAGACTCATGCCCTCAGGGATTATGATCTCTGATGAGCTATTAAGACGGATCAAAGGCAGTAATCGGGAGGAATGCTAATGCATATGAAGATAAGTAGATCTATTTATATAAAAAAGGTAAAATACGTCAAAAGAAAGGGATAGTCAAAGAAAAAGAAACTGTAGCCACATCTGCGTGCATCTTGTACTGAAACAAGTAATAATCTTATAGTCTACCTCTGAAACTGAACGCTTTTTTAAAAACTGCTGAAAGATATTCATCTTTGAGAGTTTTTCGACACAAAAACTTGGTTGTGAAAGTTTTGCCAAACTTTTGGCATCATTTCCCATCCAATCCCAAACTCAAACGTTCAAAAATCATTTTCCGAATTTACACTTTCAAAACACCCATTGCAAATACAATTTACAGGATTCCCATTTTTCTTAAGGTTCAAACCGTCGAACAAGCACGAGGTTAAACAAATAACACCATATTATATTATACTTGTGACGAATATGCTGACATTTCACGTGGCTCACTGCAACTTTCGCTTCAACGGAAAAGACGGTCGATTAGAACGCCTATGTATTGGAACCAAAAATTAGGAACGCCTAAGGGGTTTCAAATACAAAAAATGACTTGACCTTTTATAAAAAAAATGTTGTAATTATAGTAAAAGCAGGTCAGGGGAATTTGAGAGGGACATGACGCAGAAAAGAGTATTTTTAAAATGGTTTTGAGATTGGGTTGAAGTGAGGACAAAGTATTTGGTTCGTGTAAACAAAAATTAATTGTAAATAAACAGAAATTTTTTAATTTTTACAATTTTTTAACGAAATATTAAAAAATATTTGATTTTTGACTTGAATAATTGTTTTAGATACAAATATAAAGCAAAAAATTGACGTCGACCCATTTTTTCTCCACCTCAGAACCCATAGCTTCCCAAAAGTCACCTTTCGGATGACCAAAACATCGCAAACTCGAAATCCACTCGTTTGAGTACCTCAAAGACCCCCTCCGTTTTAAGCCGTAATCTTTGCGGAAGGCCGGGAAAACAAGTAAAACCCTCGGGCTTCCGGCAGATGAACACCGAAATCGACAAGTCCCGCGGTTTCAGTTACTTACACTCCCTCTACAAGTTTTTTTTACTTTCGCTCCGATGGTTTCAAGCAGAAAGTTCCAGTGAGGCTCTCTTTTTTTAAACCAAAAACGTTTTTAATGACACAAAATTTAGTGCCTTTTAAGGAAAATCCATCTGAAAAATTTTTACTATGTGTGGCTACGAAAAAAATACTGCAGATCTGTTGATCTCAGTCGGTATTACGGTAACTTCTAATCTTTTTGAGTTCAAAATTGTGTAAATAGATGCATTCACGAAAATTTGCGCTCATAAATATGTAATACATGTATAGGAAAAATGGACCAAAATAAATTCACAAAAAAATAGAAGAGACTTTCAACTGGAAAGGATACAACAAAATTTGCAAAAAATCTCCAAAAAGTACTATAAAACAACGTGCACTTGTATCTTCAAATTTTTCGTAATACGAAAAGACATCCAACTTTTCGTTTTTGGCCCTTAAACTTTGGATTTTAGAGGAAATCCCCTTAGGCTAATGGAATAAACAAGAGGCAGACATAAATTAGGTTTATTCACAGAATTTCCCACTGTTAAGAATTGAAAAGAATATTTACAAACAATTACCAGTACAGTTATTTTGGGACAAATTTTAAAAAATGGTGATTTCTTGAGACAAAAATCCTAAAGTTTGTATTTTTTGAATTAAATGAAATATAGGGCTAATATATGTAACATGCAGCAAAAATCAGGGCCGACAATGACTTCCAGGACGAGCTCCTTGTCGCATCACCTTGATACATCGTTTGCAGAGGAACAAACCGCTAAAAATTGAATAGTTGGCACTAAAATATCATAAATAATGGATTTAGCCAAAAATTTCAATGATATTTCATAATAATTTTAACTAAAATTTCAAATTGCTACTTACTTTTTGTCATAAATTGATTTTTCATCCATCAAATCGCCCCAAAATTTCAGCTGGAATGATTATATATATTGTACTTGACACATCTGATGGCCTAAATATGAAAAACTCGCGTATTTTACCTCTTTTGAAGCGTAGTCCTTGACCGCAGGGAAAGAAGACATCTGCTGGGAATCCATGAGTTTATCGATCACAGTAATCATCTTTTTTGCATATTCTGTGATCAAATGCGCCATGGCCAAGTTTACGTTCACGCATCGGGATTTCTAAAAAATCAGGTTAAAAAATCATAAAAATTCTAAAAATGGCATAAAAGATCTCAGATTGCCATCAAACCACCATAATGGGTCAGTATAGAAAAATACTCTCTGAGAGAAACACTTAACCCATTTTCAGAAAATTTGTCACAGCATATAATTATGACTTACAGTCTCCTTTTTTTCTTTCTTGACCTCTTCCTGATACCCTGTTTTGTCAACTTCTTCAATTACCGGCAACATTCCGCTCAATTTAACTTGATCATTGCCAATTCCATCAAGTGTGACATATTTTTCTGCAAAAATTTTAAAGGTAAACCGATAGATTGCTATGAATTATTAAAAAATCACAAAATGCTTTACCATTCTCCAGAATATAGCCTCTCCCAATGTGTTCTTCTTTCTCGATGTCCTCTTTCTTTTGATTATATTCATTTTTGATGTTAATCATCTTGTGGACCAAATTGAAGATCTTTTCTTTTCTCAGCTGAAAGATCCGACTGTTTTTATTCGCTAAGAAATTTGCTTTGCCCATTTGGGTAACCGGAAATGGACCACCAATTTTTGAGAGATAACTGAAATTCATGTTTGAGAATTTAAATATTCAAATTCTGATTTTAAATTAATTTTCTACTCCTTCATCCGTCGGTATTTCTAACAGCCACACTGAATATTTATGATATTTTTTGTTTATTCGCAACTTTTCTTTTCTTTTTGACAAACCAGCTAATGCTCTGGAATGTGCTTTAGTCTAAGTCTTTGCAGTTTTATGGAACTCTAAGCGTCTTCCTGTAACTTCCTTAGACTCTAACTTCATTCAAAATCCAAAATAAAACCCGATATTCTATTGCATAACCAAACAAAATCTATGACCCTCTTATATTTTAAGTACTATAACAGAACCTTATAAGTAGAACCGAGATAATTTCTTTGAAGGACACAAAAATTATAATTTGAGCCTTATATGCCAAGGATTACAACCCGATAAAGTGAGAGATGACACGAGGATAAGAGATTCCAGAGAAGAAGAGAAACAATCCAATTATGATCTGTACAAATGAATGTAAATAAAGTCTACAGTACAAAGGTCAGTGTTACATTGTAACTAACTGCTGTTTGAAGTCAAACTTTTGGTGATTTCATCGGACGGTGGTCGTTTCAATTCTTTATGCTCTTCTTCGGGTAATTGTAAGGGTACCATGCGCTCGAAAAATACGATCCAAAGAGATAAAACAATTCCAATTATTGCGATCACAAATCCCCAAGCGTATTGAGGACCGTAGGTTGAGTAGACGTTACTGAAAATAGAAGTAATGTTACTGTCGCCATGTATATCTTAAAATAAAAATTTTGAAATTTACTATACACAATGTGCTCTAATTGTGAACCTACCTTGCCACGACAGGTCCAAACATTCTGGCCAACGCCCCAGACACCTGCAACCATCCCTGTTGTGTTCCTTGTCTTCTGGGCCCAATAATCTTTGAGAAAAGAGTATTCAAACAGATATTTACATTGGGAAATGCTGTTCCCACAATTAAAATGTAACTTCCAAAGAAAACAGCGACATTCACTGGCTTCAGAGTGTCACACCAACTAAATTTATCGCTGTTACATCCAATTTGCTCGGTCTCCGTGAGATTCTGATGGAAAGTTTGGACTTGGCCAGGAAGAAATGGCCAAGAAATTGTGAGAAGATGGAAAATTATAAGGCCAATCAGCGACAAAAGGCAGCCAAGGCGGAAACTCATACTGAAAACGGGAAAATTAGTGGTAAGATATGAAAAAACAAACTTACAATCTCTCAGGCCTAAACACAATGAACGCCAGGTATGTTAGAAATGCCAGAAAACTCATCACAACTTGCGCTGCAGCGATATATTCAACGGCTTCGTGGCGCGACCAAGCAAACATGGCCATAACCAATGGGGATCCCAATCTAAAATTATAAAAAATAAAAAATTTTAAATCGAATTTACTTGCGTTTCCATATTCGAGTTGACCAAAATCTGCGCGAATCTTGTCATATGACAAACAACGATTGCTTTCTTGTCAAAGGGAGGCAATCTGACCTTTTCGCCGTCTTCAGAAGTTACTATTCCTGCATAGTTTTCAACAAAAAATTTCTTGGTGATCAGAGCACAGAACAAATTCATACAACAGGCCATGTAAGCGGGGGCTGTGTACATATTCACTTTGAAAATGCCGAGAAAATGGAAGCCAGGGTAATCCAAGGGGATGAAAAAGAGTTGGAATGCTGAAAAAACATGACTTTAAGACAATGTTTTCCCCTGAATGATTTCCCATTTTCAACGCTTTCTCGGAAACCCAGTTTACGGTATGTATTGGTTCCTCTACAAAAATTGGAAATGTCCGTATAAGGGAATGTCTGCTAAATCTGCTAAATTCACAATTTGTACAGTCTTTCAGCTTTCCATTAACTACTATATATGTTTTAATATCAAACTTACTCGGTCCCATTGTCATTCCTAACGCCACTCCTCCTGTAACAAATGCCAAAGCTCTTGATCTATCTTTTGTAACACTAGCTGTCGTTGTATAAGCCTTTAGCAAACTAATACTGCTGCTTCCAAATCCAGTTATCAATCGGCAAAGCACAAGCCAATATCTTCGTCCAAAAGAAAAATTCTCCAAATTAAAATAAATTGCATTTCCAATGAACATACAGGTTAAATTTGCATATAACGGAAGGCGTATTTGACCCAATTTATTGGACAAAAATCCGACTAAAGGGGAGGCAATGATCTGGCCAAAACTGTAGGCTCCGACAACGTAACCGAAGAAATTCTCGGAGACTGTGGAATCAAGCTGAAAATTAAGCAATGGTGTGTTTTTACGCCGTTTTGTAGGAAATTAAACAAATTTTGGGCCAAAAGCCTTAGCAAAACAAGGAAACTCTTAAAAACTTCACAAAGCTTACCAATTGCAAGAATGGCCACAACGAGCTGAAATACAAGCTGAATTGAGCGGCAACGCAAAAAGCCAGCAGAGAAGTGACATAAATGGATCGCCAATCAGTTTGGACTGACTTCTTGGCCAAGTTCAAGATGCTGGCCACATTCTCATCCTCCACATGAGCTGCCGATGTTTCGGCAGCTTTCATTATGCATAAAAATGAGACCGAAATATATCAGAATGGCATCATTTAAAGCAGAGAACACGGACTTTCGAAATAAAAGCCCGGCTTTTTCCCCTGTCGTCTCTCCTTCCTCCCTTCTCTCTTCTCGACGTTCTTGAGGCCATAAAAAAGCGGCCGAAAGCAAGATATTAGTGTTTGTGTTCTTTGGCTTGAGAGGGTAAGTTCTTTGGTTTGACCAGTAATTTTTTAACAAGAAATTTTTCTAAAAAAGTAAGGAAATTTAGAGAGTAATTTTTTTAAATAAACAAAAGAAAAGAGTACAAATTGTAGCGGAGGAAGTAAAGAAGCAATTGAGATAAACGTTTTTTAATTATAAATTTACATAACATTGCACATGATGACGTCTTTAATTATAAGTTTATTAGACAACAAATTTGACATTATATACAACCAAGATAAAAATAATACCATATTCCTTCCAATGGCATGTTAAACAGCTTGTTTTCATTTCAAATTCAAACTTTTAGATATTGCACACTACAGGCAATATAATTAAATCTCAAGATCAAGACCTTCTAACATTTTTAATTAACAATTTCTTGCCCTCTCCTCCCATTGCAAGCCGATATTCCGCAAAATAATGATATCTAAAAAACAATCTCAACGACGTTACCACTAAAATTACTGTAGCTACAATAATGATGACTGAAAGAGTTGTCCAAAAGATCGAAACCCGATCCATTCGTTCCACGTTGACTTGACTATTTGTTGGAAATTCAAAAGATTCAAATGAATGAGCAGGAAGAATATTATTTTGAGGTATATTAAACTGGTTGACCTTATCCATTTCAGAGAGCCAGAAATCAATCGCCGGCTGATTATAAATTTGACCAATTACCATTTTTGGAACTTGTTTGGTGAGATTGCTAAAGGATAAATAAAAGTAGTTCTTGCCGTCAACATCTGTCGGAATCCACCCTAAAATTATGTTGTAGTAGGTATAATTGATAAAAAATATGAGCCAAATAATATTTCTACCTTCAGAAGGAACTTCTCCTTTTACAAATCGCCTCAGAACTTCTGGATAAAACACATTCATCTTCTTCTGATCCTCATTCATACTCTGTTTTGGGTGTAATCCGATCAAATAGGTCAAATCATTTGCATGAAAGGTGGATCCTTCTTGGCCAAAGATCCCGCGATAACTCCGTCCTCCAGCTCTTGCGTTGATCAGCGATATTTGAGTGTGAATTGCGTGGATATAATCTTTTTTCGTGTCCATATATTTCTTTGAATACTTTTTGTAACAGATCTCGGAGACTTCAGAAGTGGTGTAATCAAAAGAATTGGAGTAAAATTTACAAAGATTTTTGATGTCATCGGAGCGAGAGGTGTCCATCTCTTCGGTGGTGGTCATTATTAATAAAGGCTTGGGCTGAAAAAGAAAGCATAATATTTTCATTAAAAAGTTCCATACTTACTTTCCAAGAAGACTCCATCATCTTCATAAAATTGCCCTTAGGGAGTAAAAATCGGTCAGTTTGAGGTCCAACTTCCCCAAAATTTTCTTCGTTACTCCTTGTTGCCAGTATCAATTCTTCTGCTGATAAATCTTTCAAACAACTCAACTCATCTTCAATCAGCCGGCTTTTACACTGAAAAGAAGATAAAATTTGAAGACACATATGTAATTTTGATGACTAAAACAATATAAACCCACTCTAAGAAAACTGGTGATGATCTCACTCATCTCCAGAGTGACATGCGGTCTCAAGAGAGGCACACTGCTCCCAATAAATGCACGACAAAACGCTCCGGACTCCACCACTGGACTGGACAAGAGATACGAGATTGTTGTAGCGCCAGCACTGTTACCGACCAAAGTTATTCGTCGTTTGTCGCCACCAAAGTTAGCGATTTCTCTCTGGACCCATCGCAAAGAAAGAACAATATCTACAATTTTATTAAAAATATAAAAAAAGTTGTATATGGATTTCTTTGTTGAAAAATTACTACCGTAAATTCCAACATTGTATGGAGCTGATGGTAATTCCATTCCAAGATCTAAAAATCCAAACATTCCCAATCGATATGCAGCGACCACAAATATAATCTCATGGACTGCGTATTTGGTGATGATCTCTGTTTCATTGAACATAATGGCACTATCATAATAGAAGCCTCCTCCATGGATGTAAAAGATCACAGGACACACACGGTTCTAAAAATTTTAAAGTGTAAATACAAAACATACGATTTATAAGACTGAGCTGTTATCAATAAAAGATCGCTGGACACAAAATCATAAAACGGAGGGTTGAGACAAATATTATACAAATTGTATTTCACTCACCATGCATCTTTGATCAGCCCAGATATTGAGGTAAAGACAATCCTCGTCCACATTGCTTTGAGGGGAGGTTGTTCTCGTTGTATTACTCATACAAGCCGGACTGTAAACAGTACTATTCCAGATTCCTCTCCATCTTTTCTTTGGCAATGGACTTTGAAATCGAAGATCATTTAACGGAGCTTCAGCAAAGGGAATATTCTGGAAATAAGTTTTTTTTTTGAAAAAATTATAATCAAGTTGTACTTTCACAAACAAAAATAGTAATAGGTTTGCAAAGTGGGGTAAGTTAATTATTTTAGGGTAGAACACAAACTCGATTTGGTATTTCGATACATTTAAGCATGATACTAGCCGAGGTGTTTGAATAATCGATAAAAATATTTTTTTAACCGTTTTTAGGGTTTATATCAAGTTGGTTAAAATCCTGAAAGCAAAGGCTATTTTTTACAGACAAGAGGCTTCGTAAAGTCTGGCTGAAACAAAGTCTCCATTTTACATTCGTTTTAAATTTTGAAGCAATAAATATGACATTTATTTTATCTTTTTGTAATCTTCAAAAAAGAGACATTCTATTCTCCCTTCTATTTTTGTACCCCAGATTTTTGATCTCTCACTTTAGAAAACAGTTAACATGCTTCCTGTTTGAAACGGCCATTACTCAACTTTTAGTGTCTCTTTTGTCTATCTATATAAATAATAGTTTCCTGGTTTTTATCAACTTTAAATTAATCTTTTTAACCCCATTACCTTGAAAACATTGACTTCATGTGGTCCCACCTTGACCAACTTTCCTTCCAGAATCCCGGTGGAGGTGCGGATTCGATTAGATCCGACACCGAGAACAAAAAGAAAATAAATCAAGAGCATAATAGAAAGGGCAGTATAAATGGGCCATCAAAACCAATTCCCAATAAACACTCGTGGTCTTATTATGAGTTCTTATCAACGTCGCCGATAAGGGCCTTGGAGAAAAGGCCCGAAAGGATCTGTCAAAAACACGGCCCACCCCCAGAAAAGGAAAATAAATGGCTGGGATTTACTTTATAAACAAGATTTGTAAATAAGTTGATGTATATGTATACGTCGGGTCGAGAAGATTGCTTTTGAACGTTTAGAAATCCTAATACGTTGGATATTTCACATGATTTTCTCATTCCATTATCGCATCCTACAGTGTTTTGATGAATAATTTTTGAAGATTTTTACATTACTTATGGATTGAAAACATTACACTTTTAGATTAATTATGACAACAATTTTCCAACTTTCTTTTAAATTTTGAATACGTGGTCTGCATAGCATATTATATTGTTTTCTGAAATTTCCAACTTGCGCTTTGTAGCCGCATTCGAAATAACCAAAAATTTTTGGGAGTTAGAGACTATGAAAATAAATCTAGAAGAACAGGTATATTGTAATTATGATTAAAAACCTCGGTAATTTCTTCAAAGTAAAAATGTGTATTATATGTATGTGAAGACACTGTTATAAATCGGTGACTGGTTTCATCAAATCCCACGCAATAAGACCACTTCTGTTCCCCGGAGATTACCTCAAAGTAGTTAGTCATCTATTTCCGATGTTACCATACGAGGTTTCTCTCTTTATCCGCTCATTATAAAATGTCTTCAAAAGAGTTTCTTTGGCTCCATTTATGCCCACAACTATTTATTTTTACTTTTGTTGTAACTTCTTCAAAACCCAAGCTTTTTATGAAAACGGTACGTATTTGAGGTGTGTGCATGTATTTTTATATATAATTTTGGTCTATAAGTAGTAAAAATCCCTGAGTTTTTGTAGTTAAAGTATATCTACAGCTATTATATTTTGAGTATATTTTGCAGCTGTCATCCATTTTTAGAAATTTCATTGTATTTTTAACGGTTCAAGTTGAAATTTAATACTCTAATTTTTATTTTCCCGCTTTTATCGACGTGTTTCGAAGCTTTCTTCTAAATTCTTAATTCCTCACAAATGTGGAATGTGGTGAACGACTTTATTTTATTTATTTTTAACCGTTTCATCCAAATCTAAATTAATATTATGCTCTTTTCACTTCATGAAGCCGTTTTTCAGACTGCAAAAAACATTTATTTAATTAACACGAGTGTTATTAGATCAAAACCACCTGTCTCCTGCTAAAAAATGAAGTCCTGCACATTCTCGGCTAGCTGAATTATGGCCGGGGGATCGGATTAACTTCATCTTTTCGTCGAGGGCTCCCCTTTGGCCGATAATCCGGTCAAAAACGATTTGGGAACGTGGACTTAAGCCGCCGGGGGCCTTGTAAACCCGACAAGGGCAGTGTTTTGGGGCGACCGAACAAAGCCCCAAATGTAGTATGTCTTTAAGCAGTAATGACGTCTGTGCCCCCAACATCCTCTTTTTCCTTCCTCCCATCAACCCGCAAATTCTCCCGCAAGCAATTTTGACGTCGACCCATCCCCCATTCCCTCCTCTATCCGCTTCAAAATGAATTATTCGGGTTGCGGGTCCGGCGCGCCGGCGGCCTCATCAACTCCGAAAAACAAACAAAAAACATCTCCGTTCGGCGCCTTTTCCTTTTCCCTTCCCTTTCAAATCAAATGAATCTTGTCCCAGTGATCTCATAGCGCGATCGGTTAACCGTTTGTCTCGCGTGCAAACGGTTGCTGGTTCGAGTCCCATTGAAGAGAATCTGCATTCTGAGTGGTTCTGATTGCGAAAAACACCTTATCTACATTAGCAGAGGGGCTTTTTTGCGACTTTTCAGTAATGTCTGCACTTTGCTTTACTGCATTATGACTCTTTTGCTATTAGACACCATCCTAAAGCTTTTTGCAAGAAAACGAACGTTTTTTCGCGGAAGTAGTTTCGATTAATTTTAGTAGAGATCTCGGATTTTTAACCTTTATGTTTGACTTCCCCGCTTGTTACACACTTTATTCCGCAATTATATACAATTCAGACTCATTTGGCATGCCCGAAAAGCGTTTGTTCTCCCATTACTTTTCTCTTTGCTTCTGACAATCCCATCAGATTTTACCCGGAGTTTGCATGGTCGGAAATCCTGAGGAAACCCTAGATTTGTAACAAAAACGTTCGCTGCGGCGGGTTTTCCCTCAGCTTTAATGCCCTTTAAATGCTAATTGTTCCAGAAATGGGTGCCAAACAGAGTTCGCCCGAGTTAAGTTTGGCCGAGAAAAGGTACCGGGTAAGCTCTCCCAAGGGCAAACGCAGGTCCAGACGGGAAGATGGAGGACTCCGAATACGCGCAGCACCTTCGATTCGGTAACTGACCAGTATTTTTTTTATTTTCAAGCAATTTTCCCCCAAAATTTATAAAGAATATAAATTGCAGAAGCGAACGCGCGCCATCTCCAGATCCCTTATCATTGCCAACAAATAGTGTTCAGCATTCCAAATCAGCAATAGATGTTGGCTCGGCCATCAGACTAAGCCCCAACCCGTCAGAAAGTTCGCCGGGAATACCCCCATTAAGCCCATTTTTCGCGGATCAGCAAGACATTCTGAATAAAGCCCAAAAACATATGATCGAGACTAGCTGGAAACGAGCCAGGAAGGTAAGGTTTGCTTCAATTTAAAACTTTTGAACTACTTTTTGCAATTTTTTACTTTTTTCAAGCTGTTATAACTACAATATGAAAATAACCGTATTTTAGACGGGCGCAGATAACGTTGGTTCCAAAATCTTCCTGCTGATCCTCACAGCCGAGCCAGACATTAGAATGATCTTTGGTTTGGAAAAAGTGCCTCAGGGCAGGCTAAAATACGATCCAAGATTCCGAAAACATGCCTCCGTTTTTACGAAAACGTTCGATTATGTGGTGAAAAATCTCGATTTTGTGGAGAAATTGGCTCAACATTTCCAAGTAAGTTACAAATTTCTAAAAAACGATTTTTTTATAAATTTTTCTTCCAAAAAACCACATGGTGAACACGATGATGACATGTTTGGAACTTGAAATTAAGTTTCCGGTTGCGTAATTGAATGAAATCTGAATTGCGAACGAATTAAATTACTCCAAATTACTTTTATTTCTGCAGACCCTGGGGAAGAAACATGTCCAATTGCAAAGTCGGGGCTTCCAGCCACAATATTGGGATGTTTTTGCGGAATGTATGACCCAAACAGCAATCGAATGGGAAGCTGGAAGGAAGTGCAGGGAAACAATGGGTGCATGGAGAGTGCTGGTACGTTGTATTTGAAATTAGAAATGAATTTAGAAAACTCACTGCAATTTTGATGCCATAATAAGACGATTTCTGAAGTGTAGAAGCAAATTTTAGTCGAAAAAGCCAGTACGTATTTTACATCATAATCCCATAAAAACCGTCAAGAAGACAATTTTAAACAGCAAAAAATTGTGATATTTCCCTATAACTGTCGTTTTTTGGCTTGAAAGTACTGTAAAAATTTATACTACCTTAAAATATATTTTAATGGATATTTCGCACTTCACGCTGACATATCCTTTGGAATTTCCCCAAAATTTAAAATTTTTTACTCTGAACTTCAAGTGTAATATAAAAATTTTGTTTTTAGTACTTCTCCATAAATTATGTATAGCATCACCCACAATCCAATAAATATTTCAAATACTTTCCCAAATAACACAGTAATAGAGTAATCCTATCTTATTTTATGATATTACTTTAGGTTGGTTTCATAATAAAACACATGAGGGTTGGATTTGATCGAGAAAAACAGGTCCGAAAACGATTCTCGGCATCGATTATGGGTATGCCGACCATCATGAGATCTCAGTCCAACTCCGTGTCCCAGAGACCTCTTCATCACACACACTCCAATGATATGGAGGGATTAAAAGTCCATAGTAATAATGAAAGATCGGCTTCATGGTTCGCGGAAGAGAGGGAATTCAGTGAAGAATTCGGGAAATTGAAGTTCAAAACAAGTGTAAGTTGTTTCACAAAATTTAAACACAAAAAATAAGCGAATTTTTTGAAAAAAATTTTCTCCCCGAGAACTTTCGAATATTGGTGGAAGTGGGCATAAATCGAAACTAGGATATTCGACGACACAACCAACCTAAAACCTTCCAGAGATCACCAAGTTTGTAGGATTATCAAAAATACGGTCATCTTTCGGCGCTTTTCAATTTGAAAAAATGGGGAGTAAATTGTGAATTAAATTCGCTAATAATTTCAAAAAATGAAATACGGCCGTGATATGTATATCAAATTCTAAGTAAATCTAATCATCACACTCCAATAAAGACCACTTTTACTTATATTTTCTACAATTCCAGTGTCCAGAAAGAGACCCTTCTCCCTCCTCAGGCGACTTCTTTACCCCTCCATCAACGCGTCGACGAGAAGAGGAGAAAAAATTTTTCAGTCGAAATACGAACTTCCCGACATAACATTCAGACATACTTGTATTTACTCATCTCTTTCAACGGGTATTTTCTTCATAATAAAATGTTCTTCAGTAATTTCTTGGGTCTATTGCTGAATGAAACGGATCGAGTCTGCTGAGGCGACCTCATATCAGTTAACGAACTTTTTGTAGGGACAGCTCTGAAAGTAATACAATGTTAACTAGTGATCCAGGATAAAACTTTTATTTCAATAAATAATTACCCTGCAGATTGTCCAATTGGAACAAAAATTCCTTCGGTGGTTTCCGAAGATCCTGGAGCCTCAATTTCAAGTGATTTGAAGAGAGTCCCAGGTCCTTCTTTGACAATTTTCTAAAAAGTCCTATAATATAAGCAATTAAAAAAATGGCAATAAAAATGTCACAACGAAAGCATTTAGAGTGTATTACACAAAACACTTTTACTTACCTCGCTCTTTATCGGGGTTTCCGTTTCATTTTGCGGTATTTGCCCAGAGGCAACTCTTTTTGGGCTCTCCAAATTCGCTATTGCACTGTGCGAAGACCTTTCGGACTCACTGAAAGTCCTTCGAAATTACTCAAACCAATCAAATAATAGAAAAAGTTGTAAAATCGGATCGAATGTCGAGTACAAGACGACCTGAGGGTCATCCTGAACAAGGACGCACCCTCCTTTATTTCCGCGGCTCGCCCTCTCTCGTTTTCCGACCCCCGCTCTCTTTTGGTGTGTGTCCGGGCGGAGAAGGAACGTTCCCCGTTGGCGCAGTCGGTTAGCGCGTGGTACTTATAAACAAATGAGCGATGCCAAGGTCACGAGTTCGAGCCTCGTACGGGGAATCAAAGTTTTGCGTGCATTTTTGCGGAAATGGATCCGAATATGTCATAAAAAATATTTGCAACAAATATTTTGAGTGTTTTATTCCCCTCTTGAGAGCAAAACATATTTTTTACCTCGAAAACCAATAGAAAAAGGGCCGAAAACTCACGGATTTCTTGATTTTTTCTCGGATTTGGAGGGATTTTCGGGCGGATCAGATCGGAGACTTCTGGGGACTTGAGCTGGGCGCTTTCGTTTTCTCTAAAAAGCATATTTACGACATTAAACACACATTACACTACAGATTTCGTCAAAAGATTATGGGAAAATGGCGGGAAAGAAAAAAAAACAAAAAATCGTCGAGTGCCAAAAATCGATTTTTTATTTTCGATACCGAGTAAAAAATATGTTCGTCGAATAGTATACCTCCCACTTACCATTTGTTTTCTTTCTTTTGAGCAATTAATCAGCTGGAAAATCAAAATTGGGATGGTGAATAGCAAGTGCAACATCTTGGAGGTCACTAGACCATCCAAATCCATCGCCGAACCACCGAAATACAGAAAACTGCAGATTGGAGAGAAATCAATGAGTTTTGAGGATGGTACTGACGTTTTTAAGGAGAAACGATCTTTGGAAAAAGGGCAAGGATAACATTATTTTTGGAAACCCGGTCGGTAAAGGGCTTTCCAAGTCATTTCACAGTGTATAAAATTACGGTAAAGGGTCGTCTCGATCATTTTCATCAACTTTTGGCTTTGATTGTGGTCGAAAATGGCGACAGCTAGCAGGTATTTTATATTATCTATGATGATTTTGGAAAATCTAAGAAAAATGTTGGTATTGTTTTTGTAGAAAACGAAAGTCGACTGTTCGAATCGTCAAGACTGCGGTCCGGAATGATCAAACGGCTAGGCCAGCGGATCAGTCAGCCAAAAAAGTTCAAAATGAACAGGTAAATTTATCTTACACTTGACAAAAAGGATTATTTTGAAAGTGGAATCTACAGAAAATTTCTCTTGTTTTAGTTGAGTTGTATCCCAACCGAGCAGAAAAGATATACAAAACAGCAAACTGTCAAGGAAGCCAAGGATCCCGAAGAGAATGATGCTCAAAAGAAGGCCTTGGCCAACCATTTGAGGTCTATCGCTCCGTTCAACAAGCGATGGAATGTAAGATACGACTTATTGGGACACAAATTATATTTGCAGGTGACCAAGACCATCAACGAAGGCACTTTTGGCGTTGTTTTTGCAGTTCAAGACATCCAAACTGGAGTTGACGGAGTCATAAAGGTCGCCAAATCGGATGGAAATGCCCCGGCAAAATGGGAGGCTTTTATTTTGGAGAAGGTTATGAAGAACGTGAGTGATTGGAAAGGGATTTAATGAGATATTAGGAGATTTTTATATTATACATGATGACTTTTTCATGTGTAATAAAAAATGGTGGTTTTTAGAAAAGATAATTAATAGAATGGTTGAATTGGACCTTAATGTCTCTATCATATCTTCAGAACCCCAATGCATCTGTAGTTCGCATCCTGGACAAGGGAATGTTGGCCGATCACAACGGAAATGGAATGGAGTTCATGGTCCTGGAAAAGGCCGCTATCCCCATTATGCAATACATCTCGAAGTTCTCAGGCAAAGAAAGGGATCTGCATGTCAGCTTCATCCTTTTGGACATGCTCAAAGGCATTCACGACATGCATCGACAGGGTTTATTGCATCGGGATCTGAAGCCGGATAACATGGGAATCCTCAGCAAATCCCAACCATTTGCGGTTTTATTCGATCTGGGTATGGTTCGAATGTTTACTGGATATTTTGGAGAGGTCAGACTGCCCAGAAGTGCTGTCTATTTCCGTGGAACTCCGGAATGGGCCTCAGGGCATGCCTGCAAAGGAAGGGAACAATGCTGGTTGGATGATCTGATTGGATGGATGTATGTGGCTGTAGAGTTGTATGACGATACCAAACAACCTAATCAGCCATTACCTTGGACTCAGAGGAACACTACAAAGGTGATTTTATAATTTTTTTCTTCTTCGATCTGTCTCTCGATCTGCTTCGCTCTCTCGCTTTAGAGAGAATAGAAAAAATGGAGTGCGTATAGACAAAAGAGAATCGGAGAGAGAACGAAAAGGAAAATACGCGGAAGGGAAGAGAATTAACTCCCAAACATTTTGATTCCCCATCCGAAAAGTAAAGGGTGTTTTTGTGAAAGAACGGAATGTGTGGAAGGCTTTGGATTTATATTCCGAATTTGAGGTTAGCTCAAGTTTCGGCTCGGAATTCGTGGCTGAAAAGAGAAATTTTGGAACGATCGACTCTCGGGGTTGGTCAAATATGTCTTTACACCACTAATTGGGGTAGTAGAATTTGGTTGATTTTTTTTAGGGAATTCGTTACCTAAAATCGGTGTTCGGCCCAGCTCGTCTGATCTTCAAACGATGTCCCAAGGAATTCTTCGCCATCAATGCCTATCTCATGACTGCCAATCGCTTCGTTCCACCGGATTACAACTTTTTGGTGTTCAAAATCAATGAAATCATTGAGAGACTTCAACAAGAACTTGGAGGAGCTGATAAATTCAATAGATACACTTGTATTGGAAAGGGTTCAAAGGTACAGAAAAAGGAGAAGGCGTCTAAGGAAAGAGCGGAACTGGAGGAGAAACTGGCCAGAGAAATGGAAGCCGAACTTAGAGTAAGTTGATAATGGTTTAGTTCACGGATAATATAACTGACGTTGATATGAATTTGATTATTTAGAGATTGGAAGCGAATAATTTGGCTCTCAAAGATGCGAAGGAGAAGGAACTCGAACAGAAGCTGAAGGCAGAATACGCAAAGAAATATGGAATCGAGAAATTGAAGGAGATTGAGAGAAGACTCAGCGACGAAAAGAAAAAAGGATTCAATGAAGATGAACTCAAGGAGAAATTGGCCAAAAAAGTGGAAAGAGAAATTAGAAGAGAGAAGAAGAAACTCAAGGAAAACATCGAAAGGAAACGAAGGACTTTGCAGGCATCCAGGCAACTCAAGGTATCTGATGTTGTAGTAGATGGATGATTTTTTACTTAATGTTTGAAATGAATTTATATGATTTCAGGAAGAGCAATTGTCAGATCAGGAGAAGAAAAAGAAGACCACTGTGGTTACTTCGTCTTCATCCCAAGTGGAATGGAGAAAACCGATGCAAGGTTCAAATTCAAATCCTAAGAAGAGAAAATCCAATGAAAAGAAGGGCAAAAAGGAAATTGAAGGAAGAAAATGTGAGAAACTTGATTCGCCTTTCTTGATTTTTGAATTCTCCGATATTATTCATGATCACGTTTTCAGCTGGAAGTGGGAAAAAAGTCATCCAAAAGAAGCGTAAGAGTGGATCAAGGAAAGGAAAATCGGCTGAAGCAATTACGAAAAAGAAAGCCAACGTGGGATTGTACAGCGAGGCCAATGTGACCATGACTTTGGGTACTGCTCGTCAAATTCTCAAAAGAAGTAGCGGAAGTCTGACTCGAACTGATGTTGCCAGTCCAGATTATAGTCCGGACAACGCAGCGACAACAACTGTACTCACCAAAAGCTCGGATAATGCCACCAAACAGTCAAGATCTGATCCAATTTCTGCGAAGAAGCAGATGTCCTATGTGGAGAATATTCCCCCCACTTTGAAGAAGCCTCAGATCGACACAGAAAGTGGAATGAAGCTAGCCTCGAATGCCACAAAGGCCTCAGTATCCAAGAAGAAGAAAAAGAGAAATAGTTAGAGGGTCTAGAGATAAAATTATATTATGCTTCACATATAAATATAATACATATTTAGATATTTATTTTGTAAAATAAAGTATTTTATACATGGAGTAGTGAGGAAATCTCATTTGTTGTAATCGTTATGTACATTGGTTCGTTATATTTGAATTTGATGAATGTATTTGGGCCCTGGTTGTTGACTGGCCCATGATCAACGCTTCTTTAGGGACGGATGGGGCCGGGATTACCAACTTGACGAGCCATTCGATGAAGGGTACTAGGAAGGGATTCTCGTTCAGCTCTTGGTTCTTTAAGGTGGCCTGGTCCGGGAGGGCCAGGTTGTCCAATTTGTCTAGCCATTCTATGTGGTTGTCCTGGAGGACCAGGAAGAGCTTGTCGAACATCTCGTGATTCTTCATCTACTGGAGGAGGGGGAATGGGTTGCCCAGGTGGGACTTGGCGCATTCCTCGGGCTTTGTTATCAACTGGATGTGGATGGATAGGGGGAAGAAGTTGGCGGACTACTCGGGCCGGATATCCTGGATGTCTAGGCTCTCCTATTTGACGTTGTTCTCTGACCGGATGTCCAGCCTCTCGTGGACCGGATGGGGCTTGTCTTCTCGATTCCCCAAGATGGCCTGGTCTTGGAGGTCGAGGTTGGCCTGGCTGTCCGATATGCACGGGAGGAGCGGGCTGACCTATCTGTTGAGAAGAGAAACTCGGCGGATGCATTGAGGGTCTAGGTGAAGCTTGTCGTTCAGTTCTGGGTTCTTCAAGATGACCTGTTCCCGGTGGTCCTCCAATTTGTCTGGAAATTCTATGGCCTAAAGATTCAAGATGACCAGGTTGTCCAATTTGTCTTGTTACTCTAACTGGATGTCCCAGGATGGGAGGAGCTTGTTGTTCTTCTCTTTCCAGATGGCCTGGTCTAACTGAGCCGGGCTGACCGATTTGTCTAATCTTCCTTCCATTATAGAATGGTCCCTGAATTGGCTCACCGTCAGAAACACGGGACCCATCGCGCTCATTGTGGGTGTTGATTTCGTGGGGACCAAAAGCAGTAACTACTGTAATGAAAGGAGGGATGTTGAAAAAACAGATTAATATATATATTTTTGATACAGTTATGTAAGATATGAAATACTTACCGTTAGCCACCGCAGTTAGTCCAAATAAAGTTATAATTCTCATTTTCATTTTGTTCTATCCAAATTACATTGAACTGAATATCAGAATATCTGATGGTTTATATACGATCTGATTTGTTATTGGTTACCATGTAATTTCGTAAACTTATACAAAGAAACTTTTATTCACTTGCATTCTTGTTTTGGTTTTTACCATAGAATCAACATAGATTTCAACGAGTATATATCAGAGATTATATTTGCACAAATGTTTGGCCTCTGCGCGAACTGAGTTTCCAAATATTTCAAATAAATAACACTATCGTTTAATTGTTTGAGGTTCGAACAAAGTCAGGCCATGTTTTTGGAGAAATTTTAAAAATTGTTCATGAGGGCTAATGCATCAAAAATTAAAGTTTGATGATATTGTAGTAGGTAAAATAATGAAAAATTGATGCATTTGATCGTATTTTTGAATAATAACAGTGTGAATTGAAAATTTTAGGATAATAATTGTTTACTGTGCCGTTACTAATACAATAGGGTTTTGATCTGCTTATCGTCCACAATCAAAGTTGTCTGATCTGCCCAAGTCTTCTTGATCCTCTTTACCTGCCGTTTCCGGGCATAATGCTCACATCCATAGTAAATTGCGATCATTGGGATGATCAGCAAAGCTCCGAGAGGTCCAATTATAGACACCTGAAAGAATTATATTGTAAATATTATACTAGGTAGGTAACACAAAAGTGATTGTAAAAAGTTAATACGGCCTTTTGTTGCTAAATCCTCTCTATGCAGTCTTACTTTTGAATTGTATAGATAATAGACATCTTCAGTCTCCAGAACATCGCAATATTGCCCTTTATATGGCTGCTTACAAATACAATTTTGAACAGCGTGTGGCGCTCGGTCGCCATTAATGCAGACAATATCTGCACAGTGAGGGCCTTCGTAATGAGGATCACATCCTAAACAACTTCCATTGTCGTGTCGTTGGTAGGTACTGCAGAACATTTTGTATTCACAATGCAATCCGACGAATCCATAGTTACAATTACAGATTCCTTCGGCTTCTTGGCCATTTACACAACTGAAAGAAAGATACTTAAGAGTAGTCGTGGGTTGACGTTTGTCGACAGCATTGTAAATAGAACTAGAGGTTAATATCGGGTTGACAAATTAAAATCGATTTCTGCCGCTTTTTATTTTAGCACGCTTTCTGGCAAAACATACACAAGGGCCTTAAGGGCGCAGTCTTTTCTTGCCAATTTCTTTTTGATGTATTATTAGATAGTAGGTATGCTATTCTATTGTACCTTAGCGTTTTTTGGCGGGGTTCATGGTTAAAAAATAAAAAAATTGTGATATTACCTAGTGTAATATCGGCGTTTTTGCTTTTGAAAGGTATTCATAGAGTGTCTCTCAACAATAAAATTATTCTTAGCACTGGGACGAGTCATACCACAATATAAAACAGAATTATAAGAGAAATTAGAATATTGCGCAATGAGTAATAATGTTTCACTTACATAATCCTCCTTTTTGGATTGATTTTCCTCCGATGTCTCCTCGAATGGTGTCTATGACTTGACAAACACTCTTCCACTAGAATCAGTAATATCAAAATGACCAAAAGACCTTTCATTTTCTCCGTTACTTTGGGAGAAAATGAAAATTGGGTTGAGGAAAAATCTTTTTTTTTTCTTTTTGCGGTTGATTAACGGCATTTACTTGATGGAAGTCTCCCACTTACTTAAACATCTCCAACAGAACTGTATTCGTTTTTCTTGTGATTAGAGAGCATTCAAAATGAGGAGGTTAGTAAAGCAAAGTGAATTTAAATTCCTTTTTACAACTTCATTTAATTAAGGAATGGTAAATTTTATTGCCGCTACGATGGTTTGGAAGGGTGTCTGGTTGCGCAATCGGCTTGGAGAAAGAGAACGGAAGCTCTTGAGCATAGTTTAGGTCATGTTTTGGCTTGCAAGTCAACAAGGAAGTAGTAAATACATTATGATTGTTATTCTATCACCATTTTTTTCAAATGTTTCTTCAAACTGTTGATATACTACGTTTAATCTGATTATTCGATATTTTTAACTTTATTGATCTATCTTACAGTTTTTCCAACACAAATATTGTATAGGACATTTGCAATTGCATAAGTATTGTTTAAATTTCCTTATCCCTGGGATCTCATCAAAATTCTGTCCAAGTCGAACTTTAAACTGGTAGGAGATTGTACCTTATCAGAACCTCCGACTCTCTGAACAACCGCGAATGATCCAAATCCTGGAGATTTGAGGCCTTGACCTAAGGCAGGAACTTCATTTGGACCTCCGTCAACTGGCTTTGGATGACAAGAATCTCCATGACAAGGGTACTCTTCGTACTCAACTGCACCGCCGATACGATAACAGCGGTGGAGAACACCCTTCTCTTCGAAGTCTTGACCAATTGGAAGGTCTTTGTGATCATCAACATAGCAGCCTGTAAAGGAGAATATAATTTTGATACATAGGGGTTTTTTTTGATATGTATTGTACTCACCAGTGATCTGAGCGAGCCCATTCTCACATTTGTAATGTAAATGATTTTCGCTGAAGGTCTCCCCTTCCTTCAAATTCTTATCCACCTTGGTACAGCCACTGGCAGTCGAAAAGTATTCAAGATTTCCATTTACACTCTCACAGTGGTGGGTGTATTTACCATCTTGTTTGGTATCTCCCTCTCTTAAGATGACCTCACCATCTTTTCCGTGGAACACACATCCAACAGTCTTATATCCACCATCATCACAAGAGACACGGAGATATCCGACAGTGATTTCATCGCCAACATGAACTTCTTTGCCCGATCCGTCTTTGCAGGAGGGTTCTAAATTGTAATGTGTAGTATTTGACAGGAAAGAATAACAGTTAATAGTATGCAATGGCATTTACATTGTCCATGATGACAAATGCGTAGGTTACGGTTAATGTATCTGACCCTGAGTATAGACGACTGATCCATTCTCAAAACTCTGACATTTGTGCCAGAATCCATTTACCTCAACGTTGGAGCCAACAGGAATACGGGCATGGTTTGAGCGTTCAGATCCAATACAAGCTGAAGATGGAGAATGTAATTGATTGGTAGAAGTTTGAATAATGGTTTTAAGTTATGTTGATGCCAGAAAAAGCTTACCAGTGACCTCCTCTTCGCCTTGTTTACAGACATACTTGAATTTTTTGCTGGGTCTGTCATATTCTTCACCATCTTTCCTCAGCTGACCGTTGACATCCATACAATCGGAATTACCCATTCCTTTGACTGGCTTGCCTAAAAAACAGGAAAATGTAATTTTATGTAAGTTAAACTAACAATAAGACAAAACACATCGCAAAAGTAAAAAATGCAAAAGTTTTTTTAAATGCGGATCTCACATAATGTCAATTATAATATAATGAATGATCTTACCGTTCTGATCTAAAGTGCTCATTGGCCGAGTCTCCCATCGAACGTTCTTAGTACCCGAAAGGAAATGTTCCATAGTTACAGCGTATTTCTGTGGATTTACATTGCTTCCTTCAGTTTTGGTCAATGGATTTCCATTGACACACAACAAAATACAAGACGTTACTAGTAAAAGGCGCATTCCGAGCAAAGTCAGAATTCCTCTCGTCTCTTGACTATTTAAGGGATCATTTTTGTTTTTACAACAAACTTATTGATGGATTACAATAACTTCTTTATAAACAAATTGATTAGAAAAAGCAACGGGTTTACGGCGATCGAAGGAGAAGGTCTGCAATTAGGCCTGATGAATGTTGATTTCAAGTGCATCATAATAATCACACATGCCTGTTATTTTGGAGAGATGGGCGTCGATGAAGGGAAATGTAAAGGAGAAGATGGATGGGTATTTCTATCAAAATTTTGTTTCGCAAGGTAAACAGTAAACTCTCTGTAACCAATCAACCCTACAATTTCTTTCTTACAGTATCCTGTTCTGCGGTATTTCCTTTTATAATATCTTTACCAAAAGTTACGAACAACTGTTAGCGATATAGATTTCTGTCGTGAAGGCTGTGCAAAATTATATGGAGATAAGTTCTTATAGCACAATAAAACAAACCACAAAATGTAATCAAAATAGTATACAATGCATTTATAATATTTACATAGATCATTCATGGATATCACAAAAGTACTGTTTTTATAAAAATAAGTACTATATCACCGTTTTCGAGAAACGTTAACGAAGCTCAAAAAAAATTTGGCACTTCGTAAATCTTGATTTGTGTTAAACTGAAGCCGGTTTTACTTGGTTTGGAAGTGTAGAAAATAACTCTGAAGAGAGAAGTATCATATGATATGTTGATGTCCACAAAGCTTTCGGCTGAAGATCTCTGTAGCTTTCCAAAGCCTTACCTCCAATTTTATTGCTTTTTGTTGTAGGAATATCTATAATACCATATTTTTGTGAAGACGAGATGTACTGTTCTAGTTGTAAGCATGCTATCATTACCTTTCTACATACTACGGGGTGCGCCAAAAAATTTCTGGACATTTTTGTGCTTTTGATGTTAGTGCCCGAGTTTTTCTCGTATTGCTATCAAATTTTGTGGTTACAGAGCGTACACACAGCGATTTAACATATTGTAAAGGAAAATTCGCAAGTGGAGGGAGAATGTTTCTGCATAGGTAAAAGTTCATGGGGGAGATCGGTCCTTCAAACCTTGAAATGTTTGGCAGTTTACTGCCTGTTGAAAAAGCGTAAAAATTAAGATAGCGCTGTTCACTGGATTTATGTTTACATAATTGAAAGACTTATGTATATTCCAAGCTCACTCGAGGAGCAATCTTAAGGTAAATTTTGCTACCAAAGTCAAACCTTTAAGAAGGGGTAAAAGTAGTAATTACGCAAAAAAGCATTTTATTGTATAAAAAGCAATGCTCTTCCATAAAAAGTTAATTTCAGGCAATATCCATCAACGGTAAAGATAATGTGACCAATTTTAACCATTTTAGGTCCGTGTTTCAGAGGCTTCAGTTGTGAGCGCTTAAATTGGCAAAAAAGGCTTTGTATAAGATTACTGTGCCTGAAACCTTGAAGATGAATTCAATCGCGTATTAAACTTTTGCTCAATAGCGCACTTTGCGCTTATACGGTTATAGCCCGTAGGGCAGGTAAAAATATTTGTCCAGATTTTTTGGCGCACCTTGTACATAAACCTCGCACTATTACCCGTGACTTTTCACACAAAAAAAACAAAGTAAAATTTCTGGATTCCTAGATGTCTCAGGATATCACAGCACTTGGGTGGCATTTCAAAGCGTATGAAAACTTCTGATAAACGGAAGAATTTATCCCTTTTACGGGTGATGATAATGATCCCTTGTCTATACACCAGGAAATTATCGACATTTGATACGCTCAACTCCCCAAAAAATGACAATAAGACAGAATATTTACCATTGGACATGAAGACCACATATATCCCTTGGATCAAGGATCAAAAGGGTCGCCAAACTAAACGCTTTCAGATATCGGCGCAGACTTAAAAAATTGTCCGAAATTGCTCTTAACTCGGGAATGAATTTCAAAAATCGGTGCAGACAATTTTTGCATTGATTTTCGCCTCATCGGAAAAAATTTGAGGCAAATTCTTCTGTGACCACCCTTATGTGCAGGGGTCGGGCACAAGTCTTGGCACCTTTTAAGAAGTCCACTATAACTTGGCGATGCGATGAAAATAAAAACTATTGGTGTTCTCTGTAGTCAGTTGACGTATAATACCGTAGCTAACATTGTATCGGAAAATAATTCTGGAACGCAAGACAATTTAACTTTTTGCCTAGCGTTTAGGTATTGTTAGAGCTTTACCAAAAGTCCGTTTTATATAAATAGAGGATCAAACTGTTATACCTTTAGTTTAGCATTTAAATTTATTATAATTTTTTTATGTTTTATGCTTTTCAATGGCAAAAAATTCCATGATTGATCATCACAAGGCCTCTCAAATGTCAAAAATCAAGTTTAAGTGCAAATTTGGAAGAGTGAGTCGTTCGTTCAAAAATAAATTTTGCATGGAGGAAAAATACCGCTTTGTTTAGTTCCTGTAACAGAGTATTCTTTATTTACAGTTCATTGTCATCTCTGATCTGTCACAGCAAACGAGTCTTGCGACAATCCCCGATATAATGTTCGCGGTCACCGAATCTTGCAGCTTTATTATTTGATTTCCCATGTGCAATCAAACATAAATTTGTCCCAATTTTTTAGTTCAAGTTCAAGTGAAGTTTCAAAGTTCAGCCTTGACTTCAATTTATTTTGAGTTCAGAAGTTCAAATATTCTAAAACTGAGCATGATAGGTTTGATAACTTGATCTAAAATTGAAATTGTTGTGGAGCCGAGAAGTTATTCAAAAGTAAATTTATTTTAAATTTCCAACAAAAAAAAATATTTTTTTACAGTATTCCCATAGCATTACTGTATCGACTCATTGCATTATCCGAGTTACTGAAGCTTCCATATGGTGATGACCATGTATCTCCTAGATTTCCTCCCCACGGGCTCATAATTGAGCCCGAAGCAGTGGAATCATATCCATTGAATTGGGGATGAGGCCGTGGAGCTGCTGTTATGGTCGGGATAAAAGCCAGTAGGCCCATAAATAGGAATAAAAGATGCCTCATTGCGATTTAAATCCTGAAAAATATATTTTTAATTATACAAAATCACCCTTGTTTTATCTATTACAATATAAAAACTTACCAACTTTTAATTTTTTTGATTTAAAAAATACAGTAAACGAACACAGTCTCGTTTACGTTCTCCGATCCAAAGAAGTCAAGAAAATTCCAACTCGATTTTCTTTTGTTCGATTATTTTCCCGAATTTACTGCGAGAGAGGGCAAGTTCAAACACCCCGAGACAAGAAATAATCTATTTTCAGCGAGTGAAGTTGTAACGTTACTCTTGATTCCGTGACAGTAGCCATGTTTCGAAAAACCGTCGATTGTAAAGCCATGATCTTCTTTACATTAACTGAATGTGAAGAAATACTTTTGTGTCATAAGTTAAATGAACTATGATTTATGTTGTGTCTAAGGAAAGAACTTTCTCTCTATTGTCACGTTACACACATCTTGGCTACTTTATCAGGGTCAGTCACATTGAGTTTTGATCGATTCGCTTCAAAATTTTGTTGTCTACTGCAATATAATCCTTTGCCTTCTCTTCTAATCTTATAAAATATCGGCCAAATCATTAGTCATTCATTGATTTACTGGAAGACCATCAAAACTGTAAATATATATATTGACAATACTGCAATGTACTCGAGAAAAGGGATACGGTAGAATTAAAATTAACGATTCAGAAATGTCATCCGACTATCACAAAACAAGTGAAGACATTTGGGATCGGAGAGAGAAAGAGATTTAGATTTATACATGTCCAATATAATAAATAGTGGGGATCTTTTATCAGTTGGAGGAAAAAGAGCGTTGAGAAAAAACTTTTACCAAAGAGTCGGCGCCAGCGGAGCCGATGAGGGGGCGGGAGGGGTGGATGGCCACGGCCATCACGGACATGTCGTGCTTCTTTCGGTGAGCGGCTATTTCCTGCAAAAAAATATTAAAAGCGACAAAAATTATATTACACATGAATAAATCAACAAACATCATCAATCTCGCCCAAAACTCGATTTGACAAACGCCCAACGTTTTTTAGAACACCTCCTTACCCCTTTCGGAATATACCTACCTGTAAACACGTTTTGGATTCCATATCCCACACTCGGAGGGACCCGTCTTCACAGCCACTAAGCATGTAGATTCCATTTGGATCTGCAGCCAAAGTGGAGATACTCTCGACGTGGGAGACCGCGCTTCGGATCAGTTTGCCTAAAATAACCAATTTATATCAAAGTGCGCGACAATCTCACTCATTTAACCGAGAGAAATGAAGTTCTTACCAGAATTGTTATCGAAATACCGTATTTTCCTGTCCACTCCAGCCATAATACTAACAGCCATGGTAGGATGACTGATAATCGAGTTGATCTCTCCGACTTCTTCATCTGGGAGATTGAGATCAAAGTCGAGAACCTTCTGGCCAGTCTCCAGGTCCAGTATTCCAGCTGATCTTCCTGTGTAAGCTGTCAAGAGTTGTTGGGTTTCCGTAGATACCAAATCCAAAGCTCGAGGGCGGGCGTTTACCGTTGGTGGAGCATATAACTTAATCTGGGGGTCTTCTTGGCCTTCTCCCTTGGCCAGACCAAGTTCCCAAAGACGAATTGTGCCATCTGCAGAGCCACTGATCAACCGATTGGAGGATGAGTGATACACAACCGACCACACAGGTTGTGTGTGACCGGTCAGACGTTCTGCAAGGAGACGACGATCTAAAGAATCAACTAATATTATCCACCAGACAATTACTGTAACCAGACTATCACAATTTACTTACCATAATGATCGTATACCGGAATATCGAACGCCGGCATTTCCCAGCAACAAATTGTTCCATCAAAGCCACCTGTGTAGAAAGAATCGCCTGTGGAGTTCATGTCCATAGATAAGATATGACCTCTGTAAAACAATCCAAATTACCTACCACATTATCTACTACTATGCCCAGCCTAACATAATATACTTACTTATGACCCCTGAAAGTGTATCTCGGCTCCAAATCCACAACTCCCATGAGAGTTGTCTGTGGTTGTTGTCCTTTTGTATCTTTATCACCAAGATTCCACATTTTGGCAGTTCCATCCTCAGAAGCTGTTACCAAAATTGGCTCAAACGGATGGAATTTCATTGCTCTAACGCTGTCCAAATGACTTCTCAAAGTGAAGGCAATACGCCACTGGATCGACGGACCATCACTGTTCAACTAAACATTAAAATATTATATTCCACAAGGTCCACCTTCATGGCTAATGTAAAATCAGCTTACTTCTCCCACATCCTTGATGTTGATATCTTCATTCATCTCCAACAACTTCTCCTTCGGAATACAAGTTTCATTTAGCTGGTGAAAAAACTGCTGTTCCTTGGTTTCCTGTTTATGTTCATCATCCCTGCTCATCTTTTCCTTTAATTTCTTAAAGTAATCATCCTTCATGGCTTCAATCCTATTCTGATCAACGTTCCATTCTTCGGCCGATGGTCCATTCTTTTCTTCTTTCAGAAAGGAAAACTCGTCCAACGCGGTAACAGCTTCAGCATCCAGATTTCCTCCAGAACCTTCCGAATCCGAAGCATCGTCAGCGAAATCATTGACATGATTATTTCTCAAAAGATCCGCGGCTTCTAAGATGGCCTTCTCTGATTCTGTCAGAGCTTTTCCACGGGTATGACCTTCTTTGGCACTAAAATACAGCCATTAATACTGTCCAATATCAATCTTAAATCTAATGTAAGTCCCAAAAGATGAACACACAAAAAGAAAAGCTTACCCATCATGAAGAATAGTTTCATTATTTCCGGGAACAATTCCTAAAAGATTCTTGACTCTAAAAGCTCTAACATCCAGGATTTTCTCAGAATATCCAATCTCATTGAGATATTGTCTTAGAAGCGATCTCGCTTGTCGATAAACTGGCGAAGCTTGAGGATTTGGTATCACCGCATCGACCTCAATGGCTCCCAAAGGCTCATCTGAAAATACAACAGAAGGTAACAAAAGAACAAGCTCAACAAAAATTGACGAATCCTTCATAGACGAGTTACACTGATGTGCAATATAAACACGCTCACCTCTTGGCCGTTCCTCTTCATTTTCGTCGTTGACTTCCGCCTTAGATTCATTGGTTAGTCGTGCAACTTTAGCCCTAAATTTTTAATGAATTATCAGAAAAAACCGTCTTTACATACCTTTCTTGTTTTAGACTATACTCCAGCATTTTTATGCGACGGACCAGATCTCGCTTCAACTCCTCTTGACCCTTCCTTTCGCCGTTTAGGAAGTTTACTCGCGCCTAAATCCTTAATAATAAGGAATTAACAGTTTACTTACAATTAATTCGGTTCTTTCCATTTCCCATTGAGCTCTTTCGATCTCATATCGGTTCAATTCACTTTGGAGAAAATGCAGAACAGAATTCACAGTAAACGGTGGTCGATTAGCCTAAAAACGTACAAATTTTATCTAATTCTTAACATACCTCATCTTTTTGTCCATCTTCACTATTCGGATCTAAAAAATAAAAGAAAAATTAGTTTCTTATTCATGACATTTGCATAAAAACGGAGGAAATGACGTACCTTTCAATTCCGAAGTCTGAGGAGAGTTGTCCTGGTCCTGCATGCTCGCACGCCTAAAAGATAACAATAAATGGTTACGTCAAATAAGCATTATGAAACAGATTATAACAGCCGAAAACAAGGTCCAAGCTGTTTGAACCATCCCCGAGACGAGCAAGTCAGGCACCCGACGAGCCTTCTCTGAAGTTTATATCGCTCCAAAAAAGATTATCGACCTGCGGCCACAAAAAACGCGGGTTGCAAAGCCCAAGATTATATTACCCATAAGGATTCCGATAAATCGGAGTCAAACATGTGAAAGAGTCGATCGAAAACACGACCTTGAATAATTAATGCCGTGTTTTCACGGTTTTGATCAAGAGTTTGACTTTGACCACTTTTTGTCGGAAAAAATCCGGAAAACCGCTTGCTTGCTTCGCGCCCGACCTTCAGCAGTTTGCGGGAAACATTTTATACGAAACATGATTTTATGTAAACAAAAATTTTATAGGGAATTTAAGGAAGATGAAGTAAACACTTGCGTTTGCTATAGTGGAACGTTTCCTTGACTTTATTTCCATGAATATTAGAGTTGTTTCCGCATACTCCAGTATATTATATTATACATGCCGCACTTTTTCGTTGTGGGACCTGAAAAGTCGGACTTGGCAAAAGGAATGGCCGGCCAAGAGCCGTTGTGCTATTCTTGTTCTCGAAAAAGGAGGCTTGGCTGCGAAATTATGTTATTTTTATCAACTCTAATGATTCATTCCGGGTTTCCCAATTTTCCTTTCGAATTTTCTTCAGGTTTTTATTTTTCTGTTTACAACATGAATAATCTTATGTTCTTGAGCGGTTTTCTTTATTTCCAACGTTTTAGGAGGCAAGATTACGAAGTTTGAGATTATTTTGTGACTGAATTTTCTTTGTGTCGGTTGGGTCTGAAGTGACCGGATATAAAATGGATATTGGAAAGGCGGAACGGATGAAAACGGTTCAAGAAGTGATCAAGGAGACCAAGAAGCATGTAAAGCGGCTACAGACACAAGATATTGTAAGTTCTTTTTTCAGTTTCGATTTAAATATGATTATTTTACCGTGGGTAACGTTGAAAATAATGTTTTAGATTTCAATAGTGTGTGTTACCACAATTCTTCCGCTTGGATACCTCATTGAGATCACGTATGTCCTCAGTTTTTGGTTTGAACTCTTTTCTGACCAATGGTTCCTTCGAGTGGTTCCCCTGACTCTGATCGCTCTTAATGTCTACTTCAATATTGTCCAGATGTTCAGAGTAGGGCCAAATGGCTTCAATACCGAGCTCCCAACCGTTCAGAAGCAAGGATTCAGATATTGCCATCAATGTCAGTTGAATTCGCCGCCAAGAGCCTATCATTGTCCATGTAAGATTATTTTATATGCTTAATGTAAATTTTCTTCGATTTTTATCTCAAATGTTGTTTGCAGCTTGTGATACCTGCGTGCTCCGTCGAGATCACCATTGTTCGTTTGCGGCCATTTGTGTGGGCCATTTCAACCAGCGATACTTTGTGGCAGCCATTTTTAATCTCTGGATTGTCTTAGCTGTGTGCGCAACGTGGAATTTCTACTTTACAGCTGATGTAGTGTCCCATGTGAAGTCCATTCCAACTGTCTGGCAAATAATGGTCCCTCATTTGGCCCTGATGATGGGATATCTGAGTTTTTATCAGTTTTTGTCTGTGGTTTTCTTCGTTTCTTCGGTCACAGCTCTGATGTTTGTGACTTATATGATTGCAGCTCAGGTATTTTGTATTTACAGAGGGCAGACGCGCATGGAATATCTTCTGGTAAGCATTTGAGACAGTCTACCTTATTTTTTTGGCATAATTAATATCATCCATGATATCTTACAGAACATTTATGCATATAACCTTGGATTCCGTGAGAATCTGAACCAATGTCTTGGGCAGCACTGGATCCTGGCTCTGATCTCACCCTTCCTCCCCTCCCCGTTACCTTCCGATGGCATCTCATTTAGAACTTTCGACTCTGACGACATTTCCAAAACCACAAAATTTCTCTGACTTACTAAAAGTAAACACATTACTGCTTATATCATGACAATCGACACAAATGTCGTTTATATTTTTTGATTATTAGTTGATTTGGCTTGCAATGTACAGGTTTTATCTTATCAGCCTCTAGTGTAATATAATAATGTTGATACTTTGATCATTTATGTGCAAATAAACGCCTATTTTGATATGTTATCACAATATTTGTGACTTTCAGTGTCAAAAAAGTCACAAAGCCTTGAAATACCGCTTATTTTTGATTATGAACTTGTTCTTTCGTCTATTTATTTAGAAGGGAATTATTTTTTTAGTGTAATGTTGGATTTTGGTCTGCGTTGAAAATTTTTCTTTTGAATGAATAGACCCGGTGTAATATATTTTTTTGTTGTTTTCGATGGAAATCTCTCGAAACTAATATAAATTATCGTTTTTGGTCATGATAATACCCGATGAGCCTTTTTAAGTAGGATTTTCACTCTTTGAGTATAAAAAAGTTTGGTTTCGCAATTTTTCGGCCGTTTTCCTCAAATGTTCGGCCGATCTTCTCTTTTTGATTTTTTTTCTGGCCATGAGACCCTCGAAGCATGTCCAAAAGTCTCGTTCGTGGCCTCTTCAACCATCTGTGAAGAGCGTTCGAATATTTTCTGTTCCAATTTTTGAACTTTTCACGTAGAATTTGGGATCAAAAACGCGCAAATAAACCGAAGAATAAACAAATTTTGTTCAAATTCAATGGGCCGGAAAAGATTTTTGGGGTGCGGACATGATTTTTGTGATTTTTTGGTCACTTGAGCAGTAAAATTGGAAGTGTGTAGACAGTACATTTCTCGTTACTAGACAAGGAAGTAAATTGTCTTGTAGTTGTCTTGAGTCTCGAAAGGGACTTATATTGCACTAGACACGGAATTGATGAATATTTATTTAATTTTCCGTTTTTGATAAGTTTTGGTCTGTTTGTTCTTGTAATCGATGGTCGTATTCATTATCCTTCACGTGGTGTCATCCATGAATCAAGGGGCAAACAACATAAATTGCCTTGTTCATTCGTTTGATTCGATTTGTGACCGTTTATAAAGCTCTGTGACGTTATAAAGAGCCGTCTTTCATCATTCCCCACACTTTCCTTCTGTCTTTTCACTCTGAACTTTGTGGAACGGCCGTCTCTCTTCGGCATTTTTCTCTTTTTCCATTATTTTCTCTCCTCGGCCTTCTCCCAGTTCCGTGTTCACAAAGCATGGGATTCTGCACGTTCCTTTGGGGCGAATTCAAATTTCCTACGTGAGAAAACTTTATTCGGCCAAGGATTAGGACGTTTAGGATCAATTTCTGATATTAGTTACATTACATTACACTTGGCAAAGTCAGTTGAAAATGATTACAAGAGGTTTCGCTATAGTAATTATATACGGATTTCTCAATTTCTAAGCCTTTAGAACACTTGTTCCACCAGAAATATGTTTACGCCCCTGGTGAAAAGGTCATGCTTTAAAATAGGTTTCTTTTGATAAGATTCGAAGAGACGGCGATTAAAACTAAATTAAATAATTTCAATGAGCTCCGACTTTTTCGACTTTTTTTTGATTTGTTTTGAGATGTGTTAGATTTGACAATTTCATATTTTTTGACCTTGATACCTACTGCAATGACATTGAATTTTTAGTTTTGGTTTCTATTGGAAATTTTATTAAAAAATTGGGTTTGTACGTATTTTTTAAATATATTTTTAATTACTTTATTATTGTTGCAGGATGGCGGAAGATCCGCCGAACAAATCCTTAGAAGATGAACACTTTCATGCTGCCACGGCGGCCAGATTCAACATCAATGCGGCACCAATTGTCCCGATTACAGGACGTGAAGGCGATGCCTTGAAGCCCTTGCTGTATGCCGGCCGTTCCATGGCTGTGTTCACCAGTGGAGGTGACTCTTCTGGAATGAATTCAGCTGTCAGATCCGTGGTCCGAATGGGATTATATCTCGGGTGCAAAGTCTACTGTATCTATGAGGGATATCAGGTAAGAGGAGATGTTTTTTTGATATTTATTGTGAGTTTAGGGCATGGTCGACGGCGGCGATAACATCCGAGAAGCCGATTGGAACATGGTATCAGATATTATCCAAAAAGGAGGAACTATCATTGGATCAGCTAGATGTAAGGAATTCAGAGAACGAGAAGGACGTCTAAGGGCAGCTGAGAATCTGATTGCCAGAGAAATTACAAATTTGGTCTGCATTGGAGGAGATGGGTCACTTACTGGAGCTAATCTCTTCAGACAAGAATGGCCATCCTTGGTTGAAGAACTGGTCAAACAAGGGAGAATTACTAACGAAAAGGCCAACGCTTGCTCTAACATTCAGGTATGAATTCTACAGACTTTCCTTTTAGAATATAGCATGATATCATTTTGTATTCCACATAAAAAAATGATGATTTTTTATATTATTAGATTGTTGGACTTGTCGGATCCATCGACAATGATTTTTGCGGTACAGACATGACCATTGGCACAGACACTGCTCTTCAACGAATCATTGAAGCCAACGATGCTGTAGTTTCGACTGCTCAAAGTCATCAAAGGGCCTTTGTCATCGAAGTCATGGGGCGTCATTGTGGATACCTTGCATTAGTTGCTGCATTGGCATCGGAAGCTGATTTCTGTTTTATTCCTGAATGGCCACCACCGTCCCAATGGAGGCAGATCCTTTGCGAGAAATTAGCTCACAGCAGATCCATGGGGTGTCGGTTAAATATTGTTATCGTGGCCGAAGGAGCGATTGACAGAGATGGACAGTCCATCACTTCTGACTTGGTAAGATCTCATCTTGTACTTTATGTGACTGTCTGATAGTTTAAATAATGATTAAATCCATTGGTTTATATTGTTTTAGGTGTGTAAGGTCATCAAAGACACCCTCCATTATGATACCCGTACTACTGTGCTTGGTCACGTTCAGCGTGGAGGAAATCCATCAGCCTTTGATCGTCTTCTTGGATGCAGAATGGGAGCTGAAGCCACTTTGGCGTTAATGGAAATGACCCCCGAATCAGAGCCATGTGTAATATCGATTGATGGAAATGTAATGGTCAGAGTACCCCTAATGGAATGTGTTCGACGAACACAAGCAGTTCAAAAAGCCATGGACTCCAAGGACTTTGCATCGGCCGTTAAACTGAGAGGAAGATCCTTCCAGAGAAATCTTTTGACCTACAGATTGCTTACCAAATTAAAGACTCCGCAAGAGAAGGATAACTTGTCTGAAGGGCATATATTTAACATGGCTGTGATGAATATTGGTGCACCAGCTGGTGGAATGAACGCTGCGGTCAGATCTTTTGTTAGAATGGGGCTTTATCATCATTGTAATGTATATGGAGTACATAACAGCTTTGAGGGGTTGGCAAGTGGGCAGTTGAAGGTAAGGAGAAAAAAACGTGGATGGAGAGGGAGTTGAGTGTATAAGGAAGGGCTTGGAGATAATTTAGACGGATTAGGGAGTAAATATTGCTATATTACATATGACTGTATCATACTTGATATTTTTTTTAGAAAATGGAGTGGAATGATGTCACCAACTGGGTAATGCATGGAGGGTCTTTCCTTGGAACGCAGAAGCAACTCCCTGATAAGCACCTTGATAAAATTGCTGAAGTTTTATCCAAATTCAAGATCCACGGACTCCTTATCATTGGGGGATTTGAAGCGTTCCATTCTTTAAATATCCTCGCCAAAAACCGCGACAAATACCCAGAATTCAGAATCCCGATCTGTGTAATCCCATGCACAATTTCGAACAACATCCCTGGCACCTCCTTGTCCCTTGGATCAGATACAGCCGTAAATGAGATCTGCCACATGATAGATAAGATCAAACAGTCGGCGACGGGAACCAAAAGAAGAGTGTTCATCGTCGAAACGATGGGAGGATTCTGCGGATATCTGGCCACGATATCAGCTTTGGCCACCGGCGCTGACAATGCCTATATTTTTGAGGAAAAGTTCAGTGTTGACGATATAAAACAAGATGTTCAAGTTATTGTGGATAAGATGAAGAAAGGAGTTCAAAGATATCTTATTGTTAGATGTGAGAAGGCCAACAAAAATTACACTACTGAGTTTGTACAACAGTTGTTCAGTGAGGAAGGAAAGGGAGAGGTGAGTAGAGTTTAGTATAATACAACATTGTGACCGATTGAAGTAAACATAAATGGGAATTTAGTTCACGACCAGAGTCAACATCCTTGGCCATGCCCAACAGGGCGGTAATCCAACTCCATTCGACAGAAATATGGGAACAAAGTTGGCAGCTCGCGCCCTAGAACATCTGATTTGCCAAGCTAAAGAATTTGTGAATATGGAAACGGGCGAGAACAAGGCCTTTGATAAGACTTCGGCCACTCTGCTGGGTCTTACTGTAAGTCTATTTGATTTTATTGAAGGTTTTGGTCGTTTAAATGCCTAATGTCTGGTATAATATAATGTGATTAATGAATTTGCAAATATTGGTGATTCTATTTAACTTTTAGGGCCGTCACGTATCGTTCACCTCAGCCGAAGATCTCTGTCAACAAACTGACTTCGAGCATCGTCTCCCAACCGATCAATGGTGGATGAAACTCCGCCCACTTCTTCGTATTTTAGCTAAACACAACAGCATTTACCATGCCCAGGCCTTTACCGTACCTGAAGTAGAGGGCGATTTTGATTAGGAACATTTTTATAGCAAATTCTTTCTTCTTGTGATCTAAATGGAAATTACTTTCATAAAAATGGTTGTAAAAGCATCTTATCTCATACTATGTAGCGGATAATTATAATACAATAAAGCTTAGAGTAGAAACATGTTGGATTTTGTTGATTTTTATTTTTAGCATCTTCTTACAGAAATATATGTATATTATATTATACGTATATATATTGGCGTTTTTCGTTTGCACAGAACTTAAAGAATGCAAAAAAAATCGTCGATTCCGCGCAGTGCAGAGTTGAATGGTTGTTCATGATGCAGAAAAAGCAAATTTACCACTGGATGCCGGAGGCGGCATCTGAATTGTGTGCTTCTTAAATCATCATTTTTAATATTTTGGGCCGCACTGTGCATCGAAAACAATAAATTGACCCAATTTGTCAATAATCCCATATAAATATGATGTATTCGTAGATTAACCGCTCCTTGAACATTTCCCCATGCCCTGCGTATCTCTTTGTCACGAAACTCCGTTCGAATCCCATTTTTTTCGTTTTATTCGCAAAAATAAAACGTCGAGAGTTATTTTCTCTTTTGCCAAAGCCGGCTTCTGGCTTCAGAATCGATTTCCGAACTCCCCTTCCCTCCACTTTATTCTTTTTGCTTCAAATTCTCCCAATTTTCATAGAAATTTCATAATTTTTATTCAAATTTCTGAATTTCCCGCTCAGAATTTTACTTAATTTATGGGCTATTAAATGCGTGGCCTAATTCGGCGATTATTTTCTGTTATGTTTTCTTTCCACTTCCGATGACGTCGCCAAAAAAGCGGCCTCAACCATGGCCGAAGGGCCGCGTTTTTCGCCGTGAAAAGAAATTTTTTGCCTTGCGGCACCGCTTTTTTCGGATACGTTCGCTCGCTTTCCTTGACTGCCAGTTATTTCTTCTACAATTTCGAGGTCTTGTATTGCTTTTTTCCTCAATCCTACGTTGTTTTGCATTAAAAATTACATTACTTTAGGCCAATTTGTGGTCAGACAGCTTATATAATATAAAGCTGACTAAATTTCGGTCTGTTTATGGGTACATTTGACGCAATAGTGCAGATTGCATTCGAAAAACATTAGTTTTTGGTTTTGTGGTGGCCAAAACTTGAAGTGGGAAGAAGTAAATTTTTTTTTCTTCAAGTTTTTTTGGCGTAAATTGGTGGTAAAAAGTATTGAAAATACTATGCATTGGCGTAACGTCGACATAAAGGCCTTTGGATAGGATTTTACTCCAAATAACAGCAATGTTTGTCATCAATGCCAATTATTATATATGTATTATACTAGGTAAAAATATATAAATTTCCCGTGTTTTCTTAACTATATATTACGAGTGGCATTAACTATTAAACAACTATTCACAAACCCCTACTCACGACAACTTTGTTATTAGTATTACTCTTTTTGGCAATAACAAGTAAAATAAAAAGCGAAAACAAGTTGATGACATTGAACATGCACATTTTTAAATATCATGCGAGTTTTTTATGTAAAAATAATATTTTTACTGCTCATTAGTGTTGTGTTACTAATTATTCTCTGGAAATCTAATTAGAGTGAGCGAATTACATATATTATTCTAGACAAATTTCGGGAATCCATTGAAAATAGAGGTCTTAATCCGACAAATTGAACTAAATATTTTAGTTGGGAGTTGTTCATAGGTAGTTGACGAGCATTTAAGTGGTATTACATCTTCTATTGTTTGGATTAATGCATTAAAAATAAAATTTTGATGATTTTTGCTGTCTATAATTTTTTCTTTTCAATTCTACCATCTGTCATTTAATTATTATGAAATTACTTACTTTTCCATCTCAGACTTTATATCCGCCATCTTTATTTTATTTCTATGGCAAAATCTTCTGCCCTCCGGCACTTTTTCTTTCTTTCCATTCTGAGGCCCGTCTTCTGAGTTTCTTCAAAAAAGAGGCCCGCTGGCAAGAAATCTTACCTCGTTCTCGTCGAAAATTTTGAGTTGGAATTTTGCTTTAGCTATTTTTTGATGACTTTAGCCACCATTTTTTACATTTTTATTCCTAAACTTGAATATTTTAATGCAAAATAGTATTCAAAAGCCGTGGAAATAAATAATTTACAGTGCAAGAAAAGTTACTCTTTGTATTTTATCGATTTTTGGCGTTTTTGAGTGAGTTTTTATATTGCACTAGCGACTTTTTGGTAAAGTTTTCGAATTTTGGATTTTTAAACTTTAGTCGTTTGATGTAAGATGATATTCTGAATCCCTGCGAACCCCAGTTAAATATAGCTTTTTGTAGTATTTTAATGATTATCACTGCTGTTTGTTAATTTATTATCTTATACTTGTACTTATTTTTGGCTAAATTAATCTAAAATTGAACAAAACTTGAAATGTATTTTGTATTCTACACCTTGCTTACCACTTGGATTACCACTTATCTTTTAATTTTCAGTACCTTCCCATCGATGTCAACTCCAATTTCATAATCATCCACTTCTTTTTCCGTTTTTTTGATTTCCCCATCCAAACTTTAAATCATGGAGACTGTCCTCGATTCTGTTGGTGATGAAAAGACGGTCCGAGTCTTTGGCCATGAGATGCCCAAGTCATTGTTCATCGTCCGTCTCTTTTACTTGTTATATTACGCTTCTTTTGGATCACTTTTTCCACTTTTGGCCGTTTATTTCAAACAATTGGGAATGACGCCGGGCCAAGCCGGTCTTTTGCTGGGGAGTCGACCATTGGTCGAGTTCTTGGCAGTCAGATTCTGGAGTGTATTTGCGGAGCAGTTCAAGAAAGGTGAGGCTTTTTTTTTAAATGTATAAACTTTTTCATAATTTTTTTTATTTTTGATACCCGAAGTAAAAAAAAATAATTTTTAGGCAAGCTCCTTCTCCTATTTTCCCTAGGCACTTTCATTGTTTTCACTTTGGCCATTGGATTTGTCCAACCCGCAACTCCATTTTGTGTTGTTCTCGATAAGAATTCAAGTGGAGGTGAATGTAAACTCCTGAGACCAGCCAGTGAAATCATCCGAGGTGGAGCCATCGGCTTCATCAAACAGGCGGCCGGTTTCGGCCGAAGGCGAAGGAGGGATGTCCCCAATCGTAAGTAATTTTTTTTCATATTTTACAAGATTGATAACTAATAAAAGATCAAATTTTGCACAGCGCGGGAAAAAATTTAAAAAAATTTTACTGTGCTTCCGAGTAAGTATAATATAAGTTTTGTTTTCAGAGATTATTGACAAGATCATCGACTTGAGTAGCTATGACGATGAAGATGATCGGGTTATTGGAAAAGCCCCCGAATACATTACCTCGGACAAAGTTTGTAACTACGAAGAAGACCAATACGGAGTGTTAGTCAGTCCCCCTCACAGTACCCGAGTCTACAAAGAAGCCGGAGTTGAACAGGCTTTCATGTTGTTGTGGTTGTTAGTCGCCTTAGGGGAGTTATTCTCATCACCCGCTATTGCCTTGGCCGATGGATATACGCTGGGGATTTTACCGGATAAAAAAGAGGTACAGTTTTACAAAACGATCCTTTGTTAGTGAGAGACTATGAAAAATGAGGAGAGATGGACAGAGAAAAAAATTTATTTGTTATCTTCCAATCTAAAACCCTCAAATAAGTCTTCAAGCCCCAGAATCTAAATCTTTTTAAAGTTTAGTGGAATCTCTGCATTGAATCTCGATTATATTGTTATTTATCTTTCAGTTCGGCAAAATCCGTCTCTTCGGCAGTGTTGGCTGGGCCTTGGCCATGTTAGTGATGGGAATTGGCCTCGATTACTCCGACACTTTCCGCAACCATCCCTGTCCCACTAGCAACACCACCGAGAAGAATTATACTCTCTGTTTTGTGGCCTGTACCATCTTTGCCTTGGCCTCAATGGCTGTAGCTACTCAATTTAAATTCAGTCCAAGCCAAGATCATCGGCCAGATGAAGTTCAAGGATTGGTAATGGACACTCGATTGGAAGAAGTGGATCCAGCAATCGCTCAGAAAGCACGAGGAAAACAACTTCAAGCAGATGCAAGCAAAGAACAGATCGCTTGGATTCAGGCCTTGAAAGCGATGATGAATATTCATTTTGTTTTGTATATGCTGGCTGTGGTTTGTGTTGGGATTGGAGCAGGAAATATCTTTGCTTTCTTGTTCTGGCATATGCAGGTGAGCAGCAAAATATAATCATTAGACCATTGAGTACCCTTTATTTTAAAATAATTTTCTTTCAGGATCTCGGCGGTCATCCAATTCTCTTCGGTATTTGTTCGGTCGTCAACCATGCCGCGGAAATCGGCGCTTACTTCCATTCGTTCAAGTACATTAATCAATATGGCTATGTTAAGGTAGGCCGGTTAGTTTTCAGAGAAAAATTGTGATTTTTCAGACAAAAAATTTTGAAAAATCAATTTTTTCAAAAAAAATCGCAGTTTTTGTCATCAATTTTTGTGATGACAAATTGTTTGAGACAAAATCAAAATTTGTAGTCTAAGATGTAACTTCTCATAAAATGCGCTCTTTCCAGACTATGTACGCTTGCCTCGGTGCCAACGCGATTCGTTTTCTTTTGATCTCTTGGTTCTCCAATCCCTGGCTGATTGTTCCATTACAAGCCGTGCAAGGGGTCACCCTGGCGATTGTCTGGTCCATGGCCTCGTCCTATGTCTCCATTGTATCTCCACCCCATCTTAAAGCCACTTCTCAATACATTTTGTCGCTACTTTTCAATGGATTGGGAAAGGGAATTGGCCCAATTATTGGGGGAATGATAATTACATCCAGTGGTATGTTTAAATACTTTTAAAACTGCATTTTATAAGACGAGAGACTTAGTTTATTTTTTAGGAAGTCGCTTCCTTTTTGTACTGATCGCTCTATTCAATGGAGTTGTTTTGGGAGCAATGTATGGGATTAATAGAGCTTTAAAATACGATGGAATCAAGTATCAGAATCAGTTCGAGGATGAAGATGGCGAGGCTCTTGGAGGTAGGAAACATCTCTGCCATTTAACTATGTTTTCGAGATGCATATTTGTCAAAAAGTTATGTTATACACTAGACATTGTTTGAACAAACTTTAAATAATTGATTGTTTCCTTGAATATATCTCCATGTTTCAGCCCCACAAGGTCTGCCGATGCACTCAGACCCCAACAAAATTACCGAAGCGTTCAATCAGACCACAATTAACAACGCTAATTACGGTACAATCGAGGAATCGAATCCCCAAGATGACGCCTACGATCGATATGTCAGCAACCCCTTCAAATAAGCACAAAATTTACTCTCTTTCGAGCAGTTCACTTGATTATCAGTTTTTGTCTAATTGCAATACAAGGCTAATTTCTTTTTGAGCTCCATCACTTTAGGCAGTTTAGATCTCTAAAAATGGATATTACACTTGTCAAATGATTTCAATTTCCCGGTTTTGAAATAATAAATGTATAAGCATAATTGGGATTGATTTTGGATGTATTTGAGTTATATTTACAATTAGTAAAGATTTCATTTTTAAATCATCAAAATATAGTCTACTACAATACGAGCTTGAAGGCAACAATTCATAATGCCGCCAAACATAAGACTTTATGAGGTCTCAAACAACAAAAATGATGCAACTATATAATGTTATAAGCGACGTCATTACAAGTTTCAAACGACTGTTGCACCTAAAAAAGAAAACTTAACCCATTTCGGTTACCATGGGTCAACTGTTACCCCGAATATGTTTTATGGAATATCTCGCGAACTCAATCAAGCAGAATGTCATAACTCGTCAATCGAATTATAAACTCGATCGATATTGCTCTCTATCGTCCCTCCCATCAATCCCAATATTTTTTTTATAGTACCTTAGCCATCTTTTGTACTTTTGATGTTCGATTTCATAAGATTTTGATCGAATTTTCGAGTGATTCATTAATTCCCGCGGAAACTTGGTCTTCTCAACTCACAAATTGGATAATGGTGAAGTAAAACGTTTCTTTTTGATATCCTTTTAGTCACATTATAATTTTTTTGGGTCCCCGCGGCCGAAACTCCACTTCATTTGGGGGACTTTTTACTCGGCTTTTCAGCATTGTTGTTCATTCGGCTCTCATGCCTTTTTACTGCGTTATTATCGCGTGCGGAGCTATTTGTAATTTCTTTTTATTCGAAATCCAGTAATTTTCTCAGATTTTTTTGTTTTCCCGAGAAATCGAGGGGAAGATTCGCTTCTGGATTGTTGGAAATTATAGAGCTTGATGGTTGGAAGGCCACTTAATGCTTTTTGACTTTGTTCCGTCCCCTGCGGACGATAACAAAGTTAATTTCCCATTCTTGTCTGATATTTACGGGGTTTTTTGGATAAAAAGAGTAAAAGGTTGAGCATTTTTGTATCTGAAACAATATAAAAACACAAAACATGGATTCGCGGTTCTTTTTTGCGATAGTATTTGACTGTTTTCTCCCAAATCTCCGATTTGAATATATTATCCATGACCTTTTGTTACCTAAAATCATAAATAATATAAAAAGTTTAATTGATAGCACACCTGGACGGTTAAGAAATTCCTCTTGACTTCTTGTAATTATTTTTTACCCTTTTCAAGGATTATTTCTTGGTTCGGAAGCATCGAAAACGACTATTAGATAATAAAGGTGTCTGCGCGAGAGAAAAAGCTCAGACAAAACGCCCGGAGGGCGAGCGCAGCAATCTTTTGTTTGTTTTGAGAAAAAAATTATTCGACGTTGCTCCAACTTTCTAAACCTTTGGCCATAAAAACCTTTTTTTTATTCGATTTCTCACATAATTTATATTATTTTAGGTCAAGTTTGCCCTTCACACTTGTTATTTATCAAAAGATTTGCATGTTTTAATATTGTGAATTGTTGATTGATGGAATAGCATCGAAAAACTTTTTAAATAAGATAATTTCAGTCGTCGTTTCATCGAGGTTTTCTCTTATTTTTTGACTTTTCCCCAAAAACACCTCGGATTTATGCTGTGACGGACAGGCAAATGTTCGGACGAGTTCCATCGACGGATTGCAATCATTCGAGCACTGGGATCTGTCCGAAGTAAGCCTTTCACATTTTTTCTTTGTATTTTAGGTATCATTTATATTGTAGTTGACATCTGGAAATGTTTTGGCGAAAGTTATGTTCTCTGTTTCTTTTAGATGTAACTTGGAGCGAACGTACAACCTAAACTCTACGTCAAAGGCGTTTCCGATAAAAAATGAGCGTTTTGTTGTGACGAATCACTCACAATCGCCTAAAACAACACCAATTCTCGATGTTTTCGACCTGCACTCCAACTCTGGGAGTTTTTCTGGTCATAATACGTATCTCCCCGACTTCAAGGAGGACGAGAAGGTATTTTTGATATCTATTTTGTGATTTTAAGGATGAAGTGACATAAAATTTTAATATTTTTGTAAAAATAGAAGGTCGTATACTTAAAAAGTTTTGAGGGGCGTTGGATCATTGTTCCTTTTGCTTTATTAATTGGGATGACTAATTCCTTCGTTTTTCGTTATCAAATACACAAATCAGGGAGGTGGAGATGAAGAAAAAACTCGTCTCCCACTCCAAACTTTTGAGGAATTCCGAATATTTTTGCAAACTGGAAGTCTGGAGATCTTCTTCATTTTTGATTTTTTCGATTATTTTTTTCATATTTTTTGATATCGGTTGACTTCGTTTTGATTTTAGGTAATTCTTTGTTATTTTTTAGAATTTGGGGGGAATTATGAGGTAAAAAATGTGTAACGCATAGATTATTATCTTATTCGGAGAGGAAATTTGTTTCTTTACGTGAAAACTCTTTCGAATTATTATCTAAAAAAACATCAGAGGTATTTTACATTGTTTTTATATTATTTTTGACGTTTTGATTGATGTTTTTGCAGCCGGACACTTCGAATCGAAGTTTCTCGACAAGTTCCAACTCCGAGGTTGGCTCTAAAAACGTATCAGTGCAGAAGTCGCGTACTCTGTCGACGGCTTCGTCTTCAGAATCGGATCAAATCTTTATGCCTTCGGAAGTTCTGGATGGAACCATTGAAGAACAAGTGGAAGTTGCAAGTAAAGTAAACTCAAAAGGAAAGCAAAATGGTGAGAAAGGAATGGATTCGATGACAGGAGTTAGGAGGGACAGTGATCAGATGATTAATGGAATAAGAAGGTTAAGTAGAAGTTCAGAAGTGATTGAAAATAGCTTGGAAATTCATGAAAATGGGGCTGAAAAAATTCCAAATGGTACCACAGAGCCGGCCGAGAGTTCAGACGATGGATTCGAAGCTAAAGAAGAGATTGGGATTGAGTTTTCTCCAAAAATTGAACGCCAAACTTCGGCAAATGGATCAGAAAGCGGGATTGGGACGTTGGAAAGTGGAACAGCAAATGTTGAAGACGAGGAAGAGGACGAGACTTACACTTCCTTCGAAGCTCTCCAAAAACAACTTGATCTTGATGCTGACGTTGAGGAAAAGGCAAGTTTTTTTATATTGTACTAGACATATGGTATTATTTTGAATTCTGACAGTCGAAATGTTTTTTATACGGCCGAACCTCTTGATTATTCATGAATTGTCTTTGCGGAAGACGTTTTCGACTTTCTTTTCCGATAATAAATCATGTTTCAGGATCAGGAATGCTCCAAAAATTTGCCTCAAGGTCTTATTCGGCTGTTCGAATCCAGTTATTTCAACATGGAAATTGCTCTACAATACTTGTATAAGAATGAGAGCGTTGATGTGATCATGTATTTGGGTATGCGTTTCAATTTGATTTTTGAATTTAGGTATAGATGGAGAAGAAAAGAAAGTCAAGAATAATATAATTTGTTTGGTGGTTGATTATCCATATTCACTTTTAGGGAAGGTCTTGCATCGATTCCCAAATTCTGAAGTGGATTTTTTCATCCCCCAACTAATTTCCATGTACATTAACATGAATCCAGTTGCTTCGGCTATCCATAATTATGTAATAGAACGGTGTAAGACGTCAATGGAATTCTCATTGGAATGCTTTTGGCTTCTGGATGCATACGGAGTAGAGCAGTACAAGACTCATCACAAAAAGGCTCAAGGATTCTTTCTTAAAGAAACGATTATCAACGAATATATGAAAAGTCATCGAATTCATCCAATGAAAAGCCCTGCGGCATCGGCAGCACTTCATCATAGGTCACAGAGTGATGCTCGTGGGTTTTTTAAAAGATTGTGGTTGGATGGAAATAGGATTGGGGGTTTCTAAAATTTTTTGGATTTGAATTATATTGCCCTGAATATAAGATAAAGAAAATTTAATTTTTTGGTAAAATGTTCAGAATTTTTTAGTGTGTTACTATAGAATATGACAGAATAATATAATGTCGATCAGTTTTACTCAAATTTCAGGACTTTCCGAGGATTCCCCACCACCTTTGATCGAAGAACCCCAGCCAACACAGATTGATGGACAAGATAATGGGTATTATATGAGAAGAACAGAGAGCACAAGGAGTGTCCGTAGCATGAATCAAGGCTCTGCGATGGCCGATTTGAGCAGTGGTGAGTATTGTTTGTATTGAATTTGATTATTCGGTTTTTAGGAAGAGCCTTTGATTCTCGATGTCGTTGTCTTCAATCTTCAAATACGTCGATTCCTGATGTTGCATGTTCATGTGGAGCTGATCAAAAGACCCGGCCGGAAATGGCCTTTGTGGACTCGCTTATAGCAATTGGAAATCGTCTCAAAGACATTCCAACGAAGGAAGATAAATCCAAGAGATTAGTCTATGAATTGTTCTTGCTTAATCTGAATTTACCCGCGAAAGTATGGCTCCCTTTATATGGAACCAACCATTTTATGGTCAGAATTCCCTATGGCGAAGGCTGTGTCCTCAACAGTAAAGACAAAGCACCCTACTGTATCTATTGCGAAGTTATTGAGGTCTCGAATATCGAGGATGTAGAATTACCTCAGAAAAAGGTCGAATTAGAGGGAGAAGTAAGTCGATTTAAATGTTAAAGTGGATGTTATGACTTTTTTGTTGAGTTTGGGGTATTGTTTTGTTTTAATTTCAGTTCCATCGAACAATGCGAACCAATTCGGCCAGCTCCATGTATAATATTGGATCTCCAAGTAACGCCCATCTAGCCAGTTCTTTTGCCCTTCCAACTCTCAGCCCAGTCGAGGAAGGAGCGGCAGCAAGAATGGAGAAACAAATCGATGCATTGGACCCCAGGTCGCCAGTGGTTCAAATGGTTGCACCAACAATAACAGAACCAGAACATCAAGATGATGATGTGGTAAGTTGAATTTAGAGTTTTTGGTTTAGAAATTTAAAAAGAAATGAAAGAAGATGACAATTTGTGAGGTCCGATTATTTTTTAGCTAACCCAATTCGACAAAATCATCGACGAATCGCTCTCGGTGGCCGACTCTGATGATTTATCGTCCCAATTCTCGGCAGACGCTGAATTCAGAGAAGAACCGTTGTCTAAATTTGAGAAGATTCGAAATCGACTAGCAGCTCTCAAAAGGAGAAGAAGGCAAAGGGTAAGAATAATGTAAAAATTTTAGTGTTTTAGGTGTCAATCAAGTGGAATTTAATTTTTGGATTTTTTTAAACTTTGTTGCTAAAATGAATGGTTTTAGATAGCCCACAGCCCTGATGATCCATCTGCGTCAGCAATGAGCGAGCCATGGGAGGAGAAACAAGCCAGGATACGACAATCGTCGCCTTATGGAGATCTTGAAGGATGGAAGCTAACGCCCGTGATTATCAAGACGGGCGATGACCTGAGACAAGAACTACTTGCATATCAACTTCTAACAACATTACAAGTAAGTAATGTTTACTTTTCTGGATTTTTGTTTTTTAGAATATCTGGAGAGATGAGAATGTTCCTTTATATCTGCGACCCTATAAAATACTGGTATGTTCGGCTGATTCGGGTATGATAGAGCCGATCCCCAACGCCTGTTCTCTCCATCAGATCAAGAAGAATTTGTCGTCGAAACCGTCTCTGGACGATGCGGCTCAACCTTATTCACCTACATTGTTATCGCATTTCCTCATAAATTACGGGTCCAGACTGAGTGAAAGCTTTCAACAAGCACAGCAGAACTTTGTTAGGAGCTGTGCCGCCTACTCGTTGGCATGCTACTTCTTACAGGTGGGTTTTGGTTCGACTTGGGCCATGTAAAATGATCGAACACGTTGTTGCCGAATGATCTTTTCATTGGATGCGTGACATAAGGGGATATATAATATGCGTATATTTGCAGGTCAAAGATCGCCACAATGGCAACATTCTCCTTGATTCTGAAGGCCATCTTATCCATATAGATTTTGGATATATCTTGTCGATATCCCCCAAGAACCTGGGATTTGAGACCTCTCCGTTCAAATTGACTCAAGAATTGATCGATGTAATGGGAGGAGCCAACTCAGAGATGTTTGCGGGATATAAAGAACTCATTTTTAATGGAATGGTGGCTGCCAGAAAACACTCGGAAAGAATCATCAGCATCGTTGAAGTCATGAGTAATGGTGAGTAGGAGGATTTTTAGGGCTTGAGAGTAGATTTGGAATGGGGTTTATGATATTTTGAGATGATTCTTGTATTATACTTGAAATTAATTTCCAGGCTCTCAACTGCCATGCTTCCGAGGTGGTCAGAACGTCCTCCGATTGCTCAGAGACCGCTTCCATCTCGGCTACACGGAACAACAACTCCGTCAGATGGTAAATCAACTGGTAGAACAGTCTCGCGACTCCCTAACAACTAGGTTATACGATAACTTCCAATATTACACTAATGGAATCTTCTAAGTTTTTAGATGAATAGCCCACTCATTCACATCATCGTATTTGTGATATTTGTTATCTAATTGTATAATTTAACGTATTTCCATCATCTCTCTTTCTCAATTTTCAAAACGGGATTTCTTTTCATTTGTGGTAACCGCAGTGTGCAGTTTTGTAGTGCAAAAAGCCTATGGAACTGCTTTGTGCCGTCGGATGTTTGTATAAAGCCTGTCTCTAGTCCGCAGCTCGGTGTAAAATATATTAGAGTACTTTTTTTTTATTTATTTTCAAGTCTTTTCATTTCGAATTATTTCAATTCTGTGCCTTTCCCATGATCTTCCCTAGGATCACATTAAAATTTCAAATGTTGGACCCGTGTGTTATTGCTATATCGAATAAATGCGATGTAAATTCACTCAAGGTTTATTTAGATTGCAATCGGATTACCATATATTCTTAGTAGTCTCGTTACTAGTACTGTAACTACTCGACAACACCGAAATGAGAAGATTTAAGGCCCGTTTTCAGTGGTTTATGTACAAAAACAAGGTCTAATCAGTCTATTGGGGGGAATATTGAAGAAAATAATCGGAAGAGGGGAGACAGCACCGGTTTGAAGCCAGAGATCATTGGGTATTAACAGGCCGATTCGTTGTTGTTATTCTGGGTCTTCAGCTGGAAAAGATGATTGGTACAGGTCAGAGAGTCGTTGGAATTGCCGTTCGGTTCGTTCATACAGAGCTGTTCGGGGACAGTTGACGATCGGCAAGGGACTACCAGGTCCTGCAAGGGAAAATACATAAATTTCAAAAAATTCTCTCTGATAATATAATTTTTCGAAAAAAATTTTAAATTTAATAATAATTAAACCCAAACTTACATCCAAATGATTTTCCTCATCGATTCCACAAAGCTTTGTCGATGGTTCAGCAATCGGAGAGACCAGAGAGTTGACTGAAAATATCCGATTTATCAATTATATTATCCATAACACACATCAAGAAAAACCCACATAAAACGAAAGGATCTCGAAACAAGACCTATCACACTATTCACAGCTCAAACTTAAATAAATTACACTACTAAATGAAAGCAATACAATACTTTTTACACACAACATCGCCTTACGAATAGAGAATAAAATTACTTTGAGGAAAACGCTTTGAGGTTTTGAGGTTCAAAAAGGTCGGACGGGCTGTAAAAATGAAGAAAAGATAGTTAGTTGTCAAAGTAGTCAGCTACACGCCCAATAATTAATTCATTGGGCGTCTTTCACATTAAAAAATCAAAAGCAAACGGAAAAAATTAGTGAAAGTATAGATTCAGATTACTATAAGTGGGAGGAGATGGAGGCCCACTCAAAAGAGTGGCATCTCCGTTCTAACTATTCGAAAACAAAGAAACTTACCCATGGAGGAGTACCCTGAGGATGAACTTGATGTAGAGACTTCCATTAATTTATTGTGAACAGTAACAATGTTATTATTCTCTTGATTTTGGGAGGCCATAGTAGCATCAGACGGCTGTTTTGGAGCAATTGGGGGTAATGCCATCTAAAAATATCCACAAATAAAACAATTTTTACCAAAATTTTTTTAAAAATTCTAATGAAACATCAAGTATAACATAAATCGACTCACATTGGATATGGTGGATGGAAGAGAGACTGTTCTCTTCATCCTAAAACTAGTCGCCTGATACTTTTTCCTTTCTGCTTTTCCCAACGAGTTTGCAACAGCACTTTCTTGCCTAAGGCGATCCAATTTGAGCATGCATTCAACTGCCTGTATACTTTTTGTATAAGCCTCAACATAAGCGCACTGTCCATTAATGGTCGTCTTCTGTTCATCAGCATGTCTGGCAGCCATCATAGCCAAACTAGCCCGATCTTCCATGTCCAGTGAGCTCTTGGGGACATGAGCAACGATGTCATAATACACCCCGGTACCATTAACAGTCCCTTGAACTCCAATCTTCTTCATAAGACGATCCTTGAAACTGGTCTTCTTGTATACATTCAAACAGATTCTTTTTCTAATCACCAGTTCCGCATTGAATGGATAAGAAAGTCTCACAGCAACCCTCACAATTCCGTAAATCAATTCTCCGTTCTGAGGGACCTTATTCAAGAGCTGATCCTGATGCAAAGAACTGTCCCAGGAACAGGTAACAGACATTTCATGGGGATCCTTCTCTACCAAAGGCAACAAAACCATCTGATCGAACTTCTCCATGCTCAAAGTTGCACTCAGACCAGCCACTTTGGTTCCAGGACCTTCATTTTCCACTTCATCGTTATCAAACTCATCCGCACTGATATTCAGAAAGACCACTGGGACGTGTTGTTCAATGCCCGGAGGGGGTATCCAATCGGCAGTGGCTCCGGGGATACTCGAATTGGGTGGAGGGACACTGACCGCCTGCCTTTCTTCAGTCAACAACATCCATTGATGGATAAGAGAAGACTCTCTCTCGCTGTCCGCCTGGGTCTTGTTTGTCCCCAGGGCCTCGATCTTCTTGATCTGTTCGCTCAAATATTTCTGTCGATCATCTAGAGCGCAACTCCATTGTTCTCGAATCTGATCAAGACCTTCTTCTTGATACGAATCTAAAGGTCGATCGTCACATTGACAATAAGGTTCTTTCAGGACGAGAGATCCAACAGCGACAGTCGAAATATCGGAGAAGACAAGAGGAAGACCTCCTTTTTCAGTGGATTGACGAAGTCGAACCGAAAGACGGCGTTGGAGACCCTAAAATTATATAAATTTATACTCACCAACATAAAATAATAAAAATTATGATTTCAAAACGTCAAAGTCAAACTTAAGGATTTACTCACCTGCTTGAGTTGATAAACACCTCCTGTGGGATCTTCTCCTTCATCAAACACATCCACCGAAATAAATTCTCCATTCTCATTCAACTCCTTAATATCAATGAAGAGTTCAATTCTCCTTGTAACCTCGGACCAACGTTCTTGAAGACTCTTTTGTTTCTGCGCCATCACAGCAGCAGTATCATTCGGCAATGAGGTGACAGAGATTCCAAGATCGGCCGCCTCTTCTCCATCATCCAGCCCGCTGGTTCGATGGCCCCAGATCTCAATCGAAAGAGCGTCTTCTTGAACATACTCAAGGAATTCCTCGGTTATCGTCACGTTGAAGTCCTGAAAGCAAAAAATAGTATATTGAACTAAAGAAAAGGGTAAAATAAAATAAAAAAACTGATAAAACCAGTGACGACAGGGCAGTCAGTTTACTGCAAAAACGTTGTTGTATACATGTAATTACGTAAAGTTGTAAAACAGGTTTAGAGTCAAATCTAAGAAAAACTTGACTCATTTCTTTCACTATGAGTCAAGTTTTTTGCCGAACAAAAAGGAAGACTTGACACATACCAGATATATGTCAAGTGTTACTCTTGACAGAGAAGTCAGACAAAATCCCTCTCTCCGCCTTTTCGGAACCCATTTCTCGAGAAATAGCGATAATATATAAAACCTCTGAAAAGGAGTTTTTGTTAGGAGTTTATTCCTCTTTCAAAGTAAACTTGAGGTCTGAACCATCTCTCGACGATGTGTTTAGAGAACGGATTTTTTGGGACTGTCTCCGGGGTTCCGGGGACTGACGGTTTTTATTTGGGGGTATGTTTTCATGTTTTATTTTGAAATTTTTCGTACCTTTTCGTAGTCGAAGACGAAGGTGTTCGGCATTTTGTTCCTTCCCTTTGCGTCCTCGATTATCTTTGGCGCTACAACGAGCATCTCGTTGACATTGAAGAAACTGTATTGACAGAAAACGCAATGGGAGAGCTCGGGAGGTAGATTGATCGCTTTTTTGATTCGAATCTGAAAGTTTAGGTAATAATTTATGTTATAGTTGATACCACCGGCATTTTATTCTCTAATTTAAGCATTGCTTACTCTGCATTTGATGGTTTGTCCAATCAGTGAATTAGGATTGTTGCTCATCCTCATGTTGACTTGATTTTCGATGGTATCTTCGATCGTTGACTCGGGGACTCGATAAATTTCGACCAAAAGTTTTCCACAAGCTTCTCCTTGTTGACTAATTATGGTCACAGGATAATCCAGCTTGAGGTCATGGAATAGAACTCCCATGAAAACATTGGCCACTCCAATCAGCGAATGTTTCTCCTAAAATTGGATAGATTTTACATTATACTAGGCGAATTGATCTAAAAATCGAAGAACTTGTCTCCCTACCTGACTTTCGAAAAGTGAGTCCACAAAAGCTGGTTCTATATCATTTTCGGGGCCCTCTTCTCCACTGACCACTCCACTGGATGAAGAACAAGAGGCCTCGCAAGCGTCATGAACTTCTGATCCGAGAAGTCGTCTCTCATTGTACATGTCTCGCATGTCAACGAGTTTATTTTCGAGTTGTTCTAGGGTCCACAGATGGTATCCGCTCATTCCGTAGCGTTTGACGACAATCACCGGTTCACAAACCGTGTTTCCGGCCTGAAATCAATCAAAATGAGGTTTTTGACCTTATTTTAGGTAAAAAATATGATTTTGTCTGTAAATTTGACATAAAAGGACTTGAAATAGATTTGAAGCTTTGATATTCACCTTTATTTTGCTCGGTCGCAGGTTTCCCGCAGGAATCTGAAGGGTAACATCATAATGTGCCAAGCCTCTTCGTTCTCCCCACAGTTCTGCTGCAATCATATTGGCCTCTCTAACCAGGGCATTTGCTCTGACTATCTCGGTCTTGAGATGTGTTAGACTTTCTTTGAGCAACTCTTCTCTTCGATTAGCCCAATTCAAGAATTGAGTTTTGTCCGTTCTCGTCGTTCCGGGGAACATTATCGGGGGAAGAGTGGCACTTGGTGTTGGAAGATATGGGACAGCTGGAGTCATGGGTGTTGAAGGGGTTTGGAGACTAAATTATTAGATTTTTATATTATCCTTGATGATAATTCAAATTTTTATGTTTTCATGGAAAACTTTGACCCTACCTATGTCCTAAACCTTGTAGATATCGCTCGAATTCCTCGTACTGCTTCTCCAAGGCTGCTTGTTTCTCCTCTTCGTGTTTGATCGCAATGTGTTCTATGTATTGATCTACGGCACTCCCAATTGGGTTCTTTTCTTCACTGTTCGCTTCCATCCAAGCTCGATTATAATCGATGTTGGTGGAACACATAGATGTGCTCATTTGAGAGGCATTGCTTTCATCGAGATCGCGGGGACAATTGACTCGGAAGAAGTGATTGTGGCCAATCAAAAGGCGATCTCCATTGCGTAACAGGGCTTTCTGCTTGTATTCAATGAGAACTCCGTTCACACAGACTCTGAAAGGGGTAGTATTGGGTCAAATTCAGAGCAATTGGTAATATGGGTTGTACTATTTGAACTGTTTTCCTGGACCTCTTACCTCGAGCTATCGGTCAACAATTTGATGTACAACTTTGGCTTGTCATCCTCATTTACTATCTCCAAAACTGCATGATGAGGGTTTATTCCCAATCCTTGCAATAGAAAGTCGACTTTGAGCTCTGAATCTGTCGATTCGGCACTTCCAATTACAGCTTTTTGCTAAAAGAAGCCATTTAAAGTGAGATAGAAACTTACATTGATGTAATAGACAAGCAGTTCATTTAGCGATGGATCAGCATTTAGATTGACAAGGTAGAATCGATCTTTCTCCACTTTGATGCCAGCATCAGCCACACTAATTCCAATCTCAGCGAAATCTCTCATTCTCTCTTGTCTCAGAACCTCGGTTTCTCGAAGTCTCTCTTCCCAACTCTTATTCATCATCTCAACTAGTCGTTCGGATTCAGCGAGACGTTCTCGAAGCTCGGCGGCTTCCTAGAATACGCAAATGAAATGTTTAAGTCATGTAGCAGATCTAGAGTAAGATTGGGGTATATTGACTTACATTCTGTCGTTCCTGATTGTGATTTATCTGCAATCTCAACGTCTCTACCTCTTCTCTCAACTCTCTGATAATCTTGGCATTCGGATCTTCATTGACAACAGCATGATTCACAATTTTCTTGGCTCGATCAGCATACCTTAGCGTAGACAATGTCTCCTCGTAATTATCAGCTGATGGACTGATTGTCGCAATCATCACTGTCTTCGAATTCCCTCCCAAATTGTCCTTCAGAAGCCAGGTCAGCACCGAATCTCGATACGGTACGAATGCCTTCTTTTGGGTGTTTTTCTCGGCCAACGCGGAGATTACCATGCCCAATGTTGTCAGGGATTTGTTGATATTCCCGCCTTCCTCCAGGCGTTTTCCCATGGCTCCGGTCTTCTGCGCACGTTCGCTTCCGGCCAAATCGACCAACGAAATCTTGGAGACCTTTTCGCCGTGGAACTAAAAAAGATTCGTAAAAGAAATGGGAAATAAAGTGACAGCTTTGATAAGGATGACAGATATGGACATTGGGAGAGCGGCGAATGGACAGGGGACAAAGGGATGACATTTTAGGATATTGGGTACAGTAAGAATATTGTTGAAAAGGAAAAAAATATGTATGACTAAATTCTACTGGATAAATGTTGTGAATCATAGCACTTACTGTATTAGTCTCATCGGTGATTGTCTGTGTGATCTGCAGAGTAAATACAGCATGTGATCTGGAGCTCTCGGCGTTCATATTAGTTGCAGCCACAGTTCTACATTTATTTCCTTCATCCATTAATCGGGTGATCTGTTCAAATGACCCCACGGCCAAAACACATAACCCATCGACTGTTGGTCCCAGAACTTTATGTTCTCGGACTTTCAACGGCCTCTTGGATGAGTTCTTCGGATCCAAAAGATCATGAACTTTCTCGTTGTAGATCTCCATATAAGAAACTTCGACTTTGAAGCTTGTCATTTCATCCGTTTTCTCTCCGATCTGCTCGAAAATTCGATTACATAATCGAGGGATTAACCCGGGATCTGATGGGGAACCCATCATCGTGTAACTTTTGCCAGATCCGGTTTGGCCGTAGGCAAAAATGCAGGCATTATAGCCGGCAAACGCATTTTCGACCACATTTTCTCCAATAGATTCAAAAACATTCTTTTGAGAGGCAAAGTCGGATGACGTGGAATTGACGGAATCAAAGCAATTGTCGAAAGCGAACGTCTTCGGAAGCTTACTGCAACATAAAGTACAATAAATGACTATACTAATCAGAATAATTGTAAAGATCCTACTCGTCTTTTGGTGCATTCAGAACAGTTTGTTTCTCTTTCATTAGGACCACACATTTCGTATTTAGATCGTTCTCTGGAAGAAAATGAGATTTATATTACAGTAGTGACCTCTCTGTTATCTTGATGGCCCCAATAAACACTTTATGTGGCGTTAGGGCTTCATTCAAAAAGCCAAAGAAAGGATAAAGATATCTCTTCGACTTTGCAATTTTCCCAAACAAAAAATGGGCGATTTAACACAAATGCTTCAAGGGCAAATGGTCAAAGTGGTCTCAGAGAAATACCTAAATAATTACAGATCTTTGAAATTGTAAAAATTATTGCCATTTGAACTCCCTGAACCCATTAAATTTCCGTTGACCGTTAATTAAAACTCATGGAAAATATACTCAATATAACTCCCACTCGGTAACAAACATTCCTTAAACAGTAGCCCTAAGGCCATTCAATTTATGGGGGATTAAAAATTCTGAAGGCAACTTTCGGTGAAATTCGGAAAAAATTTGATAAGAGTTTTGACCTTAAAATTATCGAAAAAAGAAGTTTTTGAGATAAAAATGCAAAAATAAATCGAATAAACAAAAAATAGCCGGAGGGCTTGCGGTCTCTGAGGCCTTTAAATCGAGTTTGGAACGGTAGAAAGGGCAAAGGAACAGTGAATTTGGGGCAAATAATGGATAAAATTGCTTTAAAGGGATGGAATTTGAATTTTGGGCGGTAGTTTAGCGAATGACCCCGGAAAATTTTAATTTGTCACAGTAATCTGTACCATGACACCGGTAAAATGACAATAATGTTTTTGCTAATAGACGATGTTACTTTAAAGAGCCAGTTTTCGATTTTTGAAAAAAATTTAGCGAACAGTCGGAAAAAAATCAAGAAAAGTTACAGTAATCAACGAATTATATATATAAATGACGACTTACCTCGTTTGTTCATGGGGCGGACTCGGACCGCGACCCGGACCTGGTCCGTGGCTGGATCAAGTAGGGCCATCTTCTTGTTTTTTCGGCCGCAATTAACGGCCCATACACTTTCTGAAAATGGAGAAGATGGGGACACCAAAAGAAGAAAGGCGAGGCGATAAACCACCAAAAATGGTTTGAATGACAGCTTTTTTGGGGCGCCTCCCCCCGCGAAAACACGAACCAGCCCTGAGGGCAGCGCGCCTCTTTAAGGACGTTATAAGGAAAGAAAGGCCTTGTAAGGGTATTCAAGGATAAGATCGGGGCTACAATGTATTCGAGATGGGCAAACAGTGCCTCAGGCAAGATATTGACGCAAAGTTTATGACTTTCGGACTTTTTTTGGGCATTTGGGGCAAGGAACATTCGAAAAAGGCGTAAAAATAAAATAACTTGCAAAATTACTGCTCCAAATTAAAAAGTAGCTCCAAATATTAGTAGCACTTTCAAAATATAGCCTCCAGAACCGACCGCTCCACTCTAATCGCCCGAAAACAAAATAAAAATTGCCGAAAACCGCAGTTTATTGTATTATACAAGGCACCATTGACTTAAACCTGATAAAAATAGAAAAAAATGCTATCCAAAACGTGTAATTTCCGGGTTATTGTCTCCCATTTGACATGCCCGTCCCTACACTGACCCTATTTGACATCAAACGGACATCAAAAATGAGGAAATTGACCCCGAAACACATAAAAGATCCGTCTCTCAATAATTGCACTACTTATATCAGCTGCAAAAACATGTCACACAAACTTTTATGACATTTTCTGAGTACCGACCAACTTGACCCGACTCAAGACAAATGCGTTCTGATCTTTGGGACAACAGCTTGTCATAGGGAAGCAATGTAATTTGACTGGAATTATATAATTTTTCTCACACGTTCTCAAAAGTAATAAAAGTAAATTTAGGGCAGTCATACCTTTATGAATTGGTTATGACTAGCTAGTAAGAATACGAAATGTCGCGGAGAAGGCGGTTTTCCCGAAATTAATGAGACTTTATCGGTCATTTGGCCATTTCTTTGGCCACAGCCCGGAAGAACCGTCTTCCTCTTTCCGTTTTCTTAAAGAGTATGCGGGTTTATAGTACTGACGCGACTACAGATTTAGTTTCGGTCTGAATAATCTATTCGGAGCGCAGGAAATAACAGTTGTGGTAAAATATGCTGATGCCATCGTTTTTTGGCAATTTAATTGCGACGGCATTAAAAAAAGAAGGCGACGACAGTAGGACCTTTTTAGTAGGGATGTAAAATACGATTTAAAAATTTTAATTTTTATATACCGAATTTTTGAGTTATCGATTTAGGTAAACTCTGTCATGATGACATGTTAAATAAAAAAATTGGGGGAAAATTCTATTGTTTGCACAGCAATACCGCATATTTATAACCGAAAAGTAATACATATAAAACAAATGTTTTTTCGAAAAAATGGCAGATTTTTTAAGATGTTTGAGAAGTCACGCCATAACGGCTTATCAAGTGATACAATGACTAACCTATCCTTACTTAGCCGATTTGACTTTAACTTTGACGTAAATTATTAAACCTCTATATTAGCCATAGCTGCGGGCAGGGCCAAAGCAAATTTGAAACGGCCCAAGTTCGGGCCGGCCCGGAATCGGCGCGTAATAACAAAAATTTTGAGTCTGAAAGCGAAAATTGGGGTAGCAAACAAAAACAGAGTGTCAAAACCCCAACAGACAGGCAGAGAAAGCATACAAAACTATATACGATCATTTTAAAAAGGTTTACAACACTTTTCTAACAATTTTTTTATCCTATATTGGTAATTTTGTGTTTTCCCGGCGACTTGAAAAAACGGGTCGGCCCGGCCCGTGACGTCAGACCAATTTTCACTCATGTTAACTCAAAAATCACACCTTCTAGCCCTTTTCCGTTCATCCTTCAATTCTAGGCCCACTATACTTTATACATAATACAATACTTTTCGTCAGACTCAAACCCGCGCGTCAACCCGTTTTTTATTGTAATCCGAGTCCAAATCTTGATCTCGCAACAAAAAACAAGATTGAACCAAGATAGCCGGCTACTTGGAGATGGCCAATGAGAGCGTCATGTTACATCACACATCCCGCGGGGGCCATAAACTCTCAACATTCGCACATTTTCAACGGATTACAAATCATTTCGGAGTAAAAATAGAAAGGCCGACCGAGATTTTGCGGGGAAAATAATTCAGATTGACAGGAGAAGCAGGCAAAGAAGGAGAATATGGGAGTATTTGGAGATAAGAGAGGGTATTTTAGTATTGTAGTGGGATTGTAATAGGATAAAGTTGGAGAGACTTGAATATTTCTCATATTACAGTAGATTTAAAAGTCAACATAGGCAAAATTTTTCATAGATAAAGAAATAACAGACCACATTACATCTAGCACTGAAAATTCAGACCAAATGAAGCAAGCTATAAAATTCTAGTTTTGTATGATTTGTTATTTCAAGGGTTCAAATCAAGCTCCAAAACTTGCTATAATTAGCCCCAAAACACCGTGCCAAAAAGCAAGACAACGTCTTTCTTAATACTGTTTTACCTCTAAACCACCTTGAAATAAAAAAAAAAAATCCGTAAAATTCTATGGAATTTTGATGACTCAACATTTTTTAAAATTTCATTTGAATAATCCAATAAATTATACATAAAGGGTTCGATTTGTCTTTCCTATCAATCAAAGGACGCAAATTTAGCATTGAGATTTGTTGAAGCGTGTTATCGGAAATCAAAAAATATTATTTTAGACAATAAATGGATGGCTTCTCTTTTTCTGATATTTGCACAGAAAAAGCGAATGAATTTCACGACAAATGAGACGTGCTTTAAAGGTCAGAGTATTCCCGTCAAGTTTGGGACGACAGATAGCCAGACGAATAGGGAGGAAAAGGTAAGGGAGCTAATTTATTTTAGGTGTGCCTGTATTATAGTAGAAATTTGATGCTAAAGTTACTAATATTGCAGTGAAATAGAGTCAAACAAATTTTGATACCATAATTATTATACAATTCATTGTCAACTTTAGATGTCTATGGGCAAACAAATTTTTATCTTTTCGACATTAACTTAAAAATTTTATTAACAAAAATTATAATTTAAATTAAATATAATATAAATTTGAAGGCTGCCTCTTAATCGGCCCAATTGACCCTTTTTTTCATTTCTACAAATTTTATAAAATTATCAAAAATCCCGTAAATGAATCTAATTTTTGTCTAAAACAATATAAAACCACGTTAAAATCACCTTCTCGACCCCAAATTTTCTCTTTGATTTCCGTGATTAGTCTCCCAGAACAATGAAAAATGTTTGGCCTCAGCGAAAATAAAAGGAAAACATTTGTAAAATCAGAAAAAATAATCAATGCCTGAGGGCAAATGGGTGAAAAACAGGCATGAGATGGAGTAGCAATCCATCTAGTTATAAACGCATGATGTCAGGGGAGGAATTAAAGACATCTTCATAAAAAATTTTGTAAAATCAAAAACAATATAACCTGATACTATCTATGAGATATTTCGTGCCAAAAAATAAAAAAAATACAAAAAAGAGGCTAAAATACAAACCTTAAACTACTTTTTGAAGGCCAGATTTAAAGTGCTATATATTTAAGAACTACTTTTTAGTAATCATTTCCTATTCTATTTACTTTCAAATCTCCTCCGAAAAGATAATGTCATAAAAGCAATTTACCTTTGGGCAATTTTAGGTCCAATAAACATGAATGGATCAAGAGAAGAGGGGCTTCTTTATCGTTTATATCCAAAAGATCCATCATATAGACACCTGTAGATCCGAAAGTCCCAGATCTCATGAATAAGATGAAAGATGAGGACCGAATTTTAAAATACGGCCTGCTCATTGTGACGAAGTCATCCAAAACATTATACAAAGAAAGACAAAAATTTTGTATTCTTCGAGATATTACACCAGCCAAAATATGTATAAACTCCAAGAAATGTGCCTTCTTTCCGACGAAATAAACAAAAAATTAAAATTTATTTTCCGAAAATCAAATCCCTTCTTTCTTTGAATTTCTCGCTTTTAAAGTCGCCATATGGCCAAATGAATTTGTGCAGAAAGTCTTTAAAAAACGAAAAAGAAGAGGGTACCGCTTAAAGCCATCTCTGACTTGATTTGGCGGGTAATTTACATAAAAACGGAAAATTTTAGGCAACATTGGGGGAATTTATTGGAGTGGGAAGGGGAAAGGAGGAATAAATTTGAGAAAAATAATCGAAAAAGGTTCGAAGGATGGTCACAAAGACGAGGTCGGGGAATTTATGGATTGAATGGCCATCGTTTTCGACGTTGTGGCAGACGTCTGCAATTTGTGAACATAAAACAGTTTTAGGGTTTGGATCTTGACACGAAAACCTGAAAAAAGGCAGTCGTTTTTGAAAATGAAAAGGTTAGTTTTTGAATTACTTGGGATATATTTAGAGTAGTAAGATAGTTCTTATGCTGTTACAGCACCATAAAAATAATTTTTTCGGCCCCACCTATCCAAAATTTCCGAACCCTCTAAACCACGCTCCAGACGTGTTACAAATAAAGTTCCTTCGTAAATTCCGGTCCCAAACTTTTTTTGCGGCGTGAAATTTAGTTTGAAACGAGCCCTGAGGGCACAAAGCCCCTCTGGATCAGCCGTGTCTCAAAAAAACGAAAGAGCGATGATCCTATGGCTTTATAGCGGTTTTTTTGAGTGAGAAACTCTCTTTTCGTATTTGAATAAATCCGGGATATTATACAAGAGACACCTGTCCAGTATAATATCCGGATATAACAGAGATGGTCTCGGGTTTTTCTGGAAAAAATGATCGATCGAGTCCAATTCGAACCCAAACAATGCCCGAGGGCATGGTACCACTTGGTAGAGGGAGTTATTGATTATTGTTGATATCTGATATAAAGGATCATATTTTATTAAATGATTAATGGGGAAGTTGAACAAGATATGGTGTAATATTAAGGGTAGATGTCGTAAAGAAAGCCAGCATGATATATTGAGGAAAATTGGACAAGAAGCTTCATAATGAAGTTAAAATAATGTGATCTCTTATAAGTTTGAGACACAAACTAGCGACAAAGCTTTAAAGAAATAGTAAGTTCAAAACGATCAAAATTGTACAAAAATATCCTCAAAAAATTCAATTAAAAGATCATCCAGTTTTGGGTCATCGGTGACATCAACATAACATATTTTATAAAATTTTCAATAAAGTTGAACTAAAATTGCAATAAATTCGAAAACCACGGTCACGTTCAAAAAACCGCTCAAATTCCTGAAATCTTTTGATCCTCATAATCCCCAATACATGCAGAAACAGACGAAACAGCTGATGTCAAATGAGACTACACCTCCCTCTTTCCTTTCCCTGGATCAAAACATTCGAACATGACCAGTTCTAATCATGAACATCCGTCCAAAGTATCTATTTCCCTTCACTTTTTTGCCTTCAGAATCTCTTGTCAGATCTGTTTTAGCCATCAAAAAGAGTGACATCCCCTCAGGCAATAGTAATTTTAAAAATAAAAAAAAAACAAAATTGGAATAGAAAGAGTGACAATAGTTTTTAATACTTTTTTGGAAAAGAATTCGGCGCGACCTTCGTCTTCGAAAAAAAGTTTTTTTGTCCTGATTAATGAGAAGGGCGAAGTTTTTGAGGGAAAAGAGATCAAAATGAAGGATAATATATTCGAGGTGACTAAAGGGGGAAATTGAGGTAATTTGGAGGACGTCCTTATGAATTCACAAAGGGAATCTCAAAGAATCATGGTTAGATTTTGATCAAATCTGGCATAAATTTAAAGAAATTCAAATAAAAAATAGACATTATTGGGACGGTGGAGTAGAAGCTCATCGGAAGATATTGATCCCAAACTCAAATCCCCTAGGGCTGTAATTATATTCTTCATGCTTTTTCCACCTCTAATTTCCGGCGGTTTCTGTTTTATCCTCAAATTAAAAGCTCAGAACCTCAAAAATCTTTTAAAATGGATTCAACACATGTGAGTTAAGAAAATATAAAGATGAAGCCACAGATGGTCAAATAAATAAATGAAAATAAAAGGAAAATTAAATTTTTTTTGTAGTCAAGGCCACAAACGGATGAGGAAGTGTCTATGGGGAAGTGATGGCTGAAAAGGAACAGTAAATAGTTGAAAAAAGCAAATAAAGTGGGCAGAAAGGGGTCTAAAATTGAAAAAGGGAAAAAATATGAAGGTAAAATTGTAATTAGCAGATACAATAAACTACAGTAATCAGAAATGTTTAAATGTGCGAACAAGAAAATTTTTTTAAATTTTTTACAGAAATATCATCTTTCAGTCATTTTTCAAATAATTTATGTTCAAAACACAAAATAATCAAAAATAAAAAGATGGTGACATTTATGGCAAAAAATGCAACTTATATTGTTACATAAAACGATAATATGTTTGCGGAAGTACTATAGCCGTCAAAATTCTTTAGATAATCTAATGATCTAGTAATCGTCTTTTTTCTGCAATTCACTCAAATACGACAATGCAAGGGATGGCAATATCATTATTTACGTGGCAAAAACCATTAAAGTTGACCCACTGAAGTAAAACAAAGAAAAATCAGAAAGATCCCTCCATAAAAAAAAACAAAAAACGACCGAGAACATCTTGGGCCATTGCGACTACTTTCATATTGTACTAGGCTAAGTTGATCAAATAAAAAGTGTAATGTACTATGTAAACCTTGCTCTTCCCGTGTTATATCCTCCTTCTACGCTCTCCATATCCCCTCTCGTAAACCGGTTTTTGTCCGCGAATATTACCCCAACTTTGTGTCAACCCGTTTCGCCGCTTTTCATGCCTTCGGCCGCGTCGGAACCGTCTTCTCTTTCTTCGTAATTAAATAATTGAAAACGGGGCTTCAGAAGAGTCGGCGAAAGGCCTCAAATGGACTCATCCGCCCTGCGTTTATTGTGGGTTTGTCGCGCGAACCCGCAAATCCAATTTCCTCCGGTTGGCCACGGACTTGGCCAAGTCGTTGCCTAAGGCGTGGGGGCCTTTGGACTTGCTCTATTTAATTAATCAGCACCAAAAACCCACTCTTCTCCGCCGAAAATACCCCAGATGCCTAAGGGCATAAAGACAAAAAATGCAAAATGCCTGAGGGCATGACCAAAGAAAACGTCTGAAATGTGAAATAAAACAAATTCTGAGATGGGAAATGTAGCGACGAACGGAAAAAACGACCGATTGCCTCGGGGAAAATAGTAAAACTTTTAAAAACAGTAATAAAAATAATTAAATTCGCAAGTCAGTGGTCACTTTTTTGCTGACAAAAAGTAATAAAAATGGAGGTAAACAAGGAAATAAAAATTATCGGAGTTTTCGCACCTTGTGTACTAGGGACCTGGGTTGAAAACTGAGCCCATAAAATGGAGGTAATGACCGATAAAATTTGCATTCGAAAGGTGGGAAAAGATTAAAAAAAAGAGTTTGAATTTGCCCCCGAGTAGTAAAGCAAGTGTATTCTGCATAATAAAATATTTCAAAATCTTGCAAAAACAAATCAAATTGGCCGCACTGTGCAAAAATCTCAAAAAAAAACTTCTCAACGTCACGGATCCCTTATACTACAAGAGCCCGGGACAACTCCAAAAAATATATACGAAGATGGCTGTCATCCCGAATTTGAAGAAAATTAAAATCCGTCCCCGACTTTACTCTTGACATTGAGGATGAGTGCCAAAACTTTTTTCTCGCGACCTCTTTCGGGAATTAAATTTATGCGCTCAAGGCTACGGTAGATTTTTGAAAAAAACTTTTTACTCCATAAAATATCAAAAAAAATTTTTGTTTTCGGATGACTCAAAAATGAAATCAAAACATGGCCAAATTTGGAGATCAGAAATGAAGAATCTAATCGGAGATCTTGCCTTGAATATTGGTTTTTAAAAGTAATCAAAATTCCTATTAAAGTAATACCTGGAAAGGTAAATGGGAGATCAAGATATTTTGGGTGGGCGGACGATTTATTGGTGTCCCGATTATGAAGGTAAGCATTCTGTAATGTGGAAATATCTTGGCTCAAATTAAGACCGAAAGTTTCTAAAGGACATTTGAGATTTTTGGATCGTTCGATGTAAAAGCGATTGAGATTAAAGAATGATGCACTACAAGTACGTACTTCTTGCTGTTTTTAGAGTAGAGAAACAAAATTTTAGAACTTTATTCTTACCGTCTCTCCTCATTTTTCATTGTCTCTTTCCCTCAAAGATCTCTTAATTTCTTTAAGTCATTAAATCATAAAATATAGAATTTTGACCGATCGATTCGCGGTATATGTGATCTGAGGGAAGTATCAGCATTCTTTCTGAAGCACGTTTTGAATACTTTTATAATGATTTACTTCCATCTAAAATCTGCATTGAATGCGACCAGTATAAAACAATCCTGAAATTTGAAAATTGTTCGGCCTCCGCTGAAGCACTTTTCATGTCATAAATACAATCCAAAAATATTTTTCCAGGATTTGTTGGTTACTGTCCCCGTGCCACAGACCCAGATGAATATATTTACTGTTGTTCTTACTACTGGAAAGAGATGGATCTTCCCAGTTGTTGCCGGTTCCCATATCACACTGGAGTTGTTATTGCCGCATTTCTTTCCATTTTTGTTTTCGCTTTTAGTAAGTTTTGCAAATTTAAATTTATGTTACTTTAATCTTTAGCCTGCACCTTCATGACCTGCTGGTGTTGGCCATCTTGTCCAATTGCCCAGAGAGTTCGTAATAATCGTATAATGAGGGATCAAGTTGAACGAGAAGAGAGTACACAGCGGTTGCGGTAGCATCAACTTTAGATTTTTTAAAAAATTTTATATTTAAAAATAATATTTTTTGTGACATTATCATTGCAATGTTATAACGTGCAGTTCTAGCTGTTTATTATATCTAAACCGTTCTGAAATCATTGTGAAAGTCGAATATAACATTGGAAAGAGCAATATAAACTTTTCGAGAGTTTTATATACAAAAAAATTAAAAAATTTTCTCAGATTTTGCTGGGTCTGGCAGTGGTTATCCTCATATAATAATGTTCACTGGCCTCTTTCTCCATTCTCTTACGATCATTTTGTTTTTTCACATTTCTGTAGCCATCGTAAAATACGAGAAGAAGGCGAATCCACAAAGCAAACGATAATGTTGCTCCCAGGGCAAACAAGAATAAAAATTGGAGATTACCAATCGAGTCTGAAGATGGATTAAAATTAAAGTTTAATATGAAAACCTTTTGCTTACCAAATGGACTTTCAAAATGAACCAGATCGAATAGAGCCAAAAGATAGACGATCCAGATTGCGCCGACCAAAAATCCGATGAAAACTCGTATTATCATCTAAAATATGATTATTAAACGATGATAAAATACTTTTTTTTTATTATTGGCTTGATCTTTACGGATTAAAAATATAAATAGTTGTTGTTAATTGTAAAATACGGGCCATCCAATTTCGCCTCGCAGATGATTCATGCAAAAAATAAAATTTGAGTTTTATGCAAAAACTTTGAATGTCTAAAAACCTTAAAACCAACCTCCGACACCACAAATGGAATCATAATCCAATCGTTTTTCTTCTGGAGTCCAACCAAATAAAGTAATGTGAGGAATGCCAAAAATAGAATTCCTAGGCCCAAAACCAAGGCAATCGTCGTATTGAAACCAACAAAAAGTAAAATTAGAGAGATCGCTCCGTAAAGAATCAAGAAAATAGCCGAAAAAATCTTGGGCCAGGTCGTAGACACCATTTTATATTAATTTAGATCCAAATCTCAACTTTTGATAGTTAATTATGCAATTTCAGCTCCAAATTTACTCAAATCAAGGTCCAATTTATCTTTTCCTTGGTCCAGATGATGTTTTGAAGCGAAGAAGAAATCTGGGTCGTATCGGCGATTTTTTTGGGACCAACTGTGGCCGCCATTTTTAAAACATCGGGCCTCTCTGAGAGAACGGGCGTAAACATTAAAAGGAAGGGCAGAGGAGAGGGAGTGTTCGGCCATCCATATTATTGGTCTTCAGAAATTAGACGAGGTCCTAATCAAGATGATTGATGGCTGTTAACGGAAGCATTGTTTCAAGCAACGTGATTTGGAGATAAATAGTAGGAGCATTGGAAGATGGATATCAAAACATGCAAACACGAGTATTTGAGAGAATAAATGTCTATTGTTTAGAGTTGAAGGGCTCAAGGATAAGATTACAAATTCAAGCGAAGTGGGGAAAAAGACAATGCAACTAAAAATAGGCATTAGAAAATTAAATTTCAAACACTTCACTTTGGTCAATGCGCTTTTCTAAGCGCGTCAAGATGAGGTAATTTCAAATGCGATCAAGTGTGATCTGCTGTGACAATTACTCAGACGGAGAATGAATCATCTGAATAATACTCATTATCATTAACTGTCCTGCCCTTGCCACCAATGGACAAGAAAAGATGCATAGCCCGTAAAAAACATCGGAAAAATAAAAGGACATTGTTTTTGGGCCAAGCAGTGCAGGAGGTCATGCTGTGAATAAAATGTACTTTGAAAAGAAAAATCTTTGAGATTTATTTCCAATTTCTTTTAATCGTATTCATAGTAATACTTAGACTACTGATAGATCCCACAATTGAAGTTATTTCAGTACTGCTTATTATATTCTTGCATTACACAGAGCTGACTTTCAACTGCTCTCCTTTAACTGTTTGATCATCTTCTTCTGCAAATTCCACAGTAACCTTTTCTGATTTCTCCAAATATTTTGCTGGTTCAACTTCCGAATATTTCACAAATAAAAGTCCAGCCTAAAATAAAATTATCTTTTTCCAACATTACTAACTTACAATCACCATCAAAATGCCGACTCCAATAAAAATGCTTGCCCATTGCCCTTTGTGATCCATTTCGGGCACAAGAATGGCCACAAGCAAAGGTCCCAAAAATAGATTTACACATTTAACAAAGAGGATTACAGCCATTACAAAGTGACTGTGTTGTCTTGAGTATAAGATGGCTGATTGCCAATATCCACAAGAACAAACTCCGGTAGTCAAATTGACCAGGGAAATGAAAACAATGGCCATAAATGGAGTTGTATAGGAAGTTAAGGGAACAAGTAAGATGGAGATCCCTCCACCGATCAGGGCGATGGTATTATACATTATTACCCGCGATTTCTCCGATAAACAGCTGTAATTATTTAAAAGGGGCATAAAGCAAATTGTTATTATGGGCCTCAATAAAATCCGTTATTATTTTTAAATATTAACGAAAATAAACTCACACAACTTCATCCCCAAAAAACCCAACCAATAATCTTGTTGGGATTTGCATTGCCCTTGAGATTCCAGAGTAATATCCAGTGAATTCCACTGTATATCCCAAGGCATATCTGATATAAAGAGGAGCGTAAACTGCGAGAAAATTAGTTGAGAAAACTTCCATTGCACCGCTGAACCAAATCGACCAAATTATTGGATCTTTCAATAGCAGCTGGAATTACAGTTACTCTAAGAGTCGTAAGATACAATTACTTACCGTATAAGGTGCCGGTTCCCCAAAGTCCAATTCTTTTTCGGCCCTTCCTTTCTGAATTTTTTCCAATTCTTTCGGCGAAACGCGTCGAGAAATTGCTGGGTTATCTTCATAAAATAAGAGCCATAAAAGAGCTGCGACAATTCCTACAACCGCATGAAGATGATAGACCATTGGCCAGCCATAAGTGGTGTCACAGACCTCAAAAAATTGCAATATTTTCTGATTGTGAGTAACTTACAATTCCACTCAAAACATTTGTAAATCCACCAGAAAGAGGGGCATAAATTGTAATCAAAGAAATGAAAAGTCCGCTCTGTTTCACCGTTGACCATTTACTGCACAATAATCCGACAGACGCAAAGTCAGCTGCAAATCCGATTCCCTAAAACGCAAATTTTAAAAGGAATACGCCTATTCTTTATGAACGTACCTGACAAACTCTACAAAGGAGAAGCCAAATAAAATTATTCTCAGCGCCAAATGGAAGTAATGCAGTGGCCAGTGCTGACAAAATACAGGCGCCAAAAAACGGATATTTAGCTCCATATCGAGAATAAACTTCGCTGAATGGAATTGTCGCTAATGCGGTGCCAAGCCCTAAGGCCCAATTAGTTTGGGAGATCTCATATTGAGTGTAATCGAGGGACGGAAAGGTCTCGAGGATCTGAAATGTAAATATTGCTGCGGTATATCTCTACATATATTTCAATAATTCGTAACGGAAATGCTTCAGGTGCGAACTTTAAACGCACAAAAGGTTTTGATGTAAGCCGAGGTAAAGTTGGGTCATTCGAAGAATTTATTCATTTCCAGTTCAAAGTAAACTTGAATGTATTTGAAAATAAAAACTTTTGTGAATGTTTCTGGAAGTCAACAGTGAATTACCGAGCGGCGATCAAACTACAACTTACCGTAGTATTGGAATCAGAAGCCATACAGACCAATGCCATATTGAACACTGCGGCATTAGAAGCGAGCGACATGAAACAAAACATTCCAATAGCCAAAATGAACCATCGAAATCGATGCTTCAAAATTTTAGCCATTTTTTCTGATACGAAATTGTATTGGAATTGTATCTATAAATAGTAAAATACGAACACAATTCTTTTACCTTTACGTTAGTCAGCTTTTGGATCTGTGAAACCAAAAAAAAATCTGATCCGAAATTCTAAATTTTAGCTAATTTTCTTTGGATTTCCGTTCAAGTTAGTTCCCTCGAGGCAATTTCCGCTTCTTTCCCCTTTCACCTATATTACAGTGACCTCTCAATCAGCGAATGAAATCATTTTTACACAAAAATCTTTTCTATGAAACAAAACTTACAAACAAATACGATTTTGAAAGAAGTCAGTGTTATATTGTTATTGTAGAGATCGAATAATCGCTCTTTATATACGAAAAGCAACAATTAAAAGACCACAAAATCTACTGGGTATATAGTTTGAGAGCCCCGTTGTTTTGATCAAACGAATGGAGGAAAATATTATAGTTATAAAGGTTTGGTTTAAACGATTCAACTCATTGTGTAATCTAAAGATTGTGAATGACTTTTCCACATTTTACCGTTCTCATTATAAGTTCCCGGAGACCCCAGGAACAACCACAAAAATTTCCATTTCCAAACACAGCGAAAGCTGATTCGGAACTCAAGTTTACCTTGAACTGGAAGTGAATACTTCGGAGGGTCAAACATTATTTCCACCTACACCAAAAGTCTGTGTCGTCCGACATATGGGACCTATTCTGAGCGAGAGAGTACGCTTTTCTCTATTTCTCTAAACAAAAAGAGAGAGTTGACTTGCTTTGCGTCAAGTCTCTCTCTATTTCTAAATTTATTTTTTGCGAGGGATTTGTTTCCAAATTCTCTGTTGAAGGCAAATTTTTTGGGTACTGAGTTGCGTTCAAGTGTGGTTCTAATCAATAATGGATGATCTAGACGATAAACGTCTTACAGAATCCGTGAGGAAAGCTTCGAAATTGTATAATGCAGTCGCGATCAAGAGGAAACCAGAAAAATCAAACTTGAAAGTTATCTTGAGTGAGGAAAATCGACCAGTTCATGTGGTAAAGAAGCCTCGAGAGGTGTTGCCGGAGGATCAGTTTACTGAGGACTTACAGAAAATCATTGTCAGAGATTATTTCCCGGAGCTACCTAAGTTAAAAGTAAGTTTTGTTTGTTTTTTATTTTTAGGTAGATCCTCGGTATTTGTCATAAAGATGGTGATCTATTCAGGTCTATTAGATATTCTTCTTCCTGTTTGAGTGTTCTTCATTCAATTATATTAATTTAGGCTCAAAAAGAATACCTTGATGCATTGGAATCAAATGATGTGGAAGCCCTTCGCAGGATACAAATGAAGTTCAGCGCTGACACTCTAAATGGACCAGCAAAGACTGTTCGCAGATATAATCCAGAAGAACGGCGATTTGATGTTGATACAGAAATGGAAGTTATAGCTAATGAAGAGGGCCGAAATGAAGAGGAAGATTTAAATGTATGTGGTTTAGGTTTTTGTTTTGCCTTTTACTTGTTATGACTATTTTTCGACTTCTTTCGAATTATTTAAATAACGTTTATTTCTTTTAGAAACCGGGTCCGAGCAATGTTGTTGATGTTGAGAAGCATACAGTTCAAAGTTTTGTTGATAGTTATGTTAGTGAAGATACGAAAAGTTTCCATGATGTGTGTAAAGTTGACGAGGAAGCTCACAGAAAGGTTCACAATTGGATCTACACCGCGGAAGAGAAACATAATGCAGAATTTATTCGAAAAGCCATCCCGATGGCTGAAGAAGCAGACATTCAGATGATTGAAGCTAGGAAGCCGAGTACGTGTTTTATTTATATTTTTTATTTTGGATTTTACTGCACTTGTTTTGTCCAGTATAAATTAACTTTGCGCGAAATTTTTTATTGCTTTAGGCGATCAGAAAGATCGACCAAACGGATTGGATAATTGGTCGTACAAAGCGAAGAATACGGTGTTATTTAATATCGAAGGAGTTGCTCCCACAGCCAAGGAATTTGTCGAACAATTAAAAGCAAATCAGAAAGTTATCAACAAAAAAGGAACAAGAATTGATGTAAAATCAGTTGGGTGGAAGGAGCCGGTAAGTATAGTATAGTATATTTTACTATTTTTTTGGATTTTAGGCGTCCTTTGTTTTGTTTAGAAGTGATGTTATGCAACAGAAGAATTTGGAACATACAATTTTTATTTCTTTTAGGGCTCCCAACAGTCCGCTGGAAAATTTGTGGTCCCGAAGGTTGATATCTCAGGGCAAATCGTCGAGAAGAATATGAGTCATGGAGGTTTTGAGGCCCTGCCAACCCCCGATCCAACGCCTCAACCAGAAGATTCTCCATTTATAACGTGGGGTCAGATTGATGGAACTCCCTTTAGATTGGACGGCGGAGACATGACCCCTGCACCAGATGGAGCGCCCTCATTTAAGCTACCAGAACCCACAAAGAGAGAGATCATCGCCCATGAATTGGCGGATAAAATCAAGAAAAATAATCAGGCCAAGAGAGAGTTTTCACATCAAATGACGCAGAAATTGAGGTAAGGAGAATTTAATTTACAAGGGAAGTACTCTAAGTGCGACGTTCAGATTTTCTTTAAATTTTGCACACACGTCAGACATCAATTTCTGAAAATTTTAGCTCGCGCTTTGCAGGCGCAGCCGAGAAAGTACGCGAAAGGCAGGGAGCGGTCACAGAAGAATAATGCTATTTGGCCATAACTTTGCTAATTTCGCGCGGAAAAAATATTTTTTTTGTGGAGACATTGCCTTCTTTGATAGAAATAGACATGCAACTCGTCATACCAACAATTCCAAGTTTCATCAAAATCTGAGCTCACACTTGGGGTATTTCTTCCCCTGTTAGTCAAATTAGTAGAAATAATTGTTTATTTTGGTAGAAGTATGCTTGTTGCGAATAATTATGACGCTTTTGTTTCAGAAATCATCACACTCGCATGTCGACCCTCAGCAGAATGGCCATGATGTCTCCGGCTGCACATAAATTGGCGGAAACAAAGCTAGGAATTAAAACAAAGAACACCGGATTAATATCCAAGAAGACTCCAGGTTCGATAAGATTGACTCCAGCATCAGCTGCAAGGAGTATTACACCTTTAGTCACCAGGAAAACGGACAAAAGTGACATGGATAATATATTCACGGAAGATTTATTGTCCGTTAGGTCGTCAGCGAAAGCTGCAGAGAGGCGATTGTAAGAATAAACGAGTCTATTTGGTCGTTACTTTTGGTACATACGTTAAAGTCAGCTTTCGACATATCATATTTGACATCAAATGAGTTTATTGCAAATTTGTTGGACTATGTAAGTGTAGATGACGAGAATCATATCATAAATATTGTGATAACTTATCAAATGCAGTTTAGTCGCTGTGTTCGTAGACCTCGGGTTGAGCTTCGTATTCTCCGTCATCCTCAACAGTCGCTTCTTGATATTGTTGATACTCAGAAATCAAGTCATTCATGTTGCTCTCGGCCTCGGTGAACTCCATTTCGTCCATTCCCTCGCCAGTGTACCAATGAAGGAAGGCTTTGCGACGGAACATGGCTGAAAAAGATATTTTTTTATAAAATGTGTTGATTTAAGTCTAGTGTAATATAAGATGACAATTTATGTTATCACCTACCAGTGAATTGCTCTGCAATACGTCTGAAGAGCTCTTGAATGGACGTGGAATTTCCAATGAAAGTGGATGACATCTTCAACCCCTTTGGTGGGATATCACAGACCGCGGTCTTCACATTGCTCGGGATCCATTCGGCGAAATAAGAAGCGTTCTTATTCTGTACAGCAATCATCTGATCATCAACTTCTCTCATCGACATGCGGCCTCGAAAGATGGCAGCGACGGTCAGGTAACGGCCGTGGCGAGGATCACAGGCAGCCATCATATTCTTGGCATCGAACATCTAAAACAAGGTAGCGCAATATTGGAAAAGTCCGTTGTCTAAGATGAGTTTGATAAAAAAGTTTTGTGAGATTAGCTTACTTGTTGAGTAAGTTCAGCAACAGTCGAAGCTCTATAGGCGGCAGAGTCCTTGGAACTGAGTGGAGCGAATCCGGGCATAAAGAAGTGAAGCCGGGGGAAGGGGACCATATTTACCGCCAATTTTCTCAAATCAGCATTGAGTTGGCCAGGGAATCGAAGGCAGGTGGTAACTCCGGACATTGTCATAGATACTAGAATTGAGAAAAAAATCATCAAAAAATTACGGTATCTTTACGTTATATTATAATTGGTAGTCTAATGTAAAACTCACCCAGATGGTTCAAATCAGCGTAGTTTGGGTTGGTCAGCTTCAAAGTACGGAAACAAATCTCGTAAAGAGCTTCGTTGTCGATGCAATAAGTTTCGTCAGTATTTTCGACGAGCTGATGGACGGATAAAGTTGCATTATAAGGCTCAACTACAGTATCCGAGACTTTTGGAGAAGGGACAACAGAGAAGGTTGACATGATTCTGTCTGGGTATTCTTCTCGGATCTTAGAGATCAAAAGGGTGCCCATTCCAGAGCCAGTACCTCCACCAAGAGAGTGGGTCAGTTGGAAGCCTAGAAACATCATGTGTAATGTCATAAATTTAGGTCAAGAGCTTTTTCGATCTTTCGGAAATTAAAGAATAAGTTGTTAGAAAGCACCTTGAAGACAATCGCAATTCTCGGCTTCTTTTCTGACCACATCCAGCACATTATCGACCAATTCCGCTCCTTCGGTATAGTGGCCCTTGGCCCAGTTATTGCCAGCTCCATTCTGCCCAAACACAAAGTTGTCCGGACGGAAAAGGTTGGAATAGACACTGTTCCTAATATTGTCCATGGTTCCGGGCTCCAGATCCACCAACACAGCGCGGGGAACATACTTCTTGTCGCTGGCTTCGTTATAATAAACGTTGATTCTCTCGAGTTGAAGGTCCGAATCTCCGGCGTAGCTACCATCTTCAGTGATCCCGTGCTCGCCCGAAATCACTTCCCAGAACTGTAAAACAAAATAATGAGAAAAATTAAAGAAAAGATAAAAATCTTTTGGCATGGTTAATATAATTTTCTTCTGATTTTGAACTTGCCTTGGATCCGATCTGGTTACCACATTGGCCGGCTTGAATGTGGACAATTTCTCTCATTTTGGCTGAATTTATAAGTTATAAAGATACGGAAACTATTGTAAAAATAAAAAATCGCTGAAAAATAGGTACCGTAACATTAATAAATGATGAGTTTATAGTCTTTTCAAGGCGTTTTAAGGTTATTGAAAAGAGGAAACAAACGGAGGTCATCTCAGACGTGTTTTGCCACGAAACGCGGTGAAAAAGATGCTTTTATTTACCCTCATAAACAAACCTAATACCCCATATTAGACCATTACTATATTCGTTATAAACAAGGCCAAGAAAATGAAGAATATAAACAAACCTCAAAAACAGACCCTGAGACGGTTTGTGGTCAAGAAAAAAGGGGTCTGATTGACAGATAACGTCATAAACTTCATGCAAAAAGAGTCACAATTTGATTGATATCGGTTTAAAGAAACGGCAAAAAAAAGTAGAAAAAATATCACAGAACACAATCCAAAATATAATAAAATGGCAAAGAAACTGCCGGATATTGCCTCAAATCTTAGCTTATATCCACTTGTAAATAATCGAATTCAGATCGTGTGAACAGATGAATCAAGAAAGCCGCAATTAATTTGTCGCGCACTCGGAAATTAGGCGATCTTAAGAGTGCCGAAACAGCGACGACCTCCAATCGAATTGACAGCTTTATTGCATGGACAGGATGTTATTCGCGGGTTCGAGGCCATAAATCGCCTCAAGTGGACAGCAAATCCTTTAGAGCTCACTAAATTGGGGTTAGAGCAGAGAAGGAAGATGGGATAGGTATTATATTATACTAGCGGAACATCGGATATATGGCAATTACATCTTGGGTGGATAATTAGGTATTATATTAGTATTGGGAAGATCTATAGAGTACTGTAGAAGTCATGGAAGTGCTAATTGTATGAAGAATACAAGGTAAATTCTTCGAGAACTTTTATAAAAAGGGGTAATATGTTATACAAATTTGCCTTTCAGGGCTACGTAATAACTATAGAAAGAAGTTGGAGTTTTATTATAGCTTTAGCCATAGAGTTTGAACGCAAGCGAAATAGTTTACTTGGAAAGATTTAGGAAGTGTAACAACAACCCAGGTGGTAGGATGAACAGTAAAATCCTTGGAGAGTACTGATAAAACTAATTTACCCGAAAACAGAAAACTGAGCCACCTTTTTGCCTTGAACGGGTAATGACATAAAAATAAGACCCAAAATATATGTAAGGTGTTGCAAGAGGATTGATCAATTAAAACATGTGATATTTTAATTCAAGTGGAAACTTCGTGCTATAATTATCTTACAATGACCATTTTCTTGCCTTAAGGCACTCATCTCTAAATTTTCTCCTCGCCCTGTTCCCCTTCCCGATTTCCCCTGCAGTCCACTCCACTCCACTCAGCCACATAATAAAATCTCCGAAATTTTACTGTCGTGCAAAAAAATTGGGCATAACAACAGGGATAATCTCGATCGGAACGCTTTTATTATGTTGGATGCCCCATAAAAACTATTTAAATTCGGTTAGAACCCGGGTGGGGCTGACCTTTGGACACGAAAAACGCATTCTTTTGGCCACACTGTAAACGAGACAAAGGCCTGAATAAACATTTTCTTCGGTGCGCTTTCGAGTCGATTGATCTGGGCTTAAAAGATGGGGTGGGATAACGCGAGGGGTGAGGGGATTTCCGGGTATGGATCGGGAGATGAACCGAAGTACAATAATACAATAAATAGTCCAGGGATATGGTTATGATCCTTAAGACAAAAAACGGCTGAACGAGTAATTTTAGGTCTAAAATTAGAGAAAACGTCAAGCGCAGTATTCAAATATCTAAATTTGAGAAAACTTTTTTTTGACCCACTTACTCCTCCTTTTCTCTTTCCCCACCCCATAAATAACATTTCAGAGATCGGCGTTACAGTCATCGCTTATGACCGTCAATTCCCCGCATGCCAAATTCTGTGCAAATCTCGTCGTTTCCACTCGATTTCCCATCGTTTTTTCTTCTCCGCCCAATTTCTTCGGCGCCGCGGAGTCGACGCAAAGCCCATCATCAGCGGGAAAAAAGGCCGCTAAAGACTGTAAATACACAGCGATGAACGCTTATTCATAAGCGAAAATCATTTGTGAGGGCTATATTTTGAGAATCGGGAAGAGTTTTAGCGAAGATTAAGTTGTAAACTTGAAAAAATGGATCAAAACGATATTATTCATGATCAAAAAGCGTATCATGGAGAATTTTGGGGAGAAAAAAACTTATTATTGAACTGGGCAGCTGACCTGAGGGCTGATTTGGTTTGCTGGGAAGAACTCGACACTTTAGAGTCCACTTGTCAGTACTTTTCAAACCGAACCTGACACTTTGAAGAAGTTTATTTACTCATGCCAACTAATAAAAAATTTGTGATTTAGCCCTTGGATGGCCAAAACTATGTACGGAATGTCTTTCAACCTCTTTTTTTTACTCAATCAACTTTCTATTCTACCTTATTTTAGACCAAAATTTGCTGAAAACCCCTTAAAAAGTAGAAAAAACGCAACATTTGATCAAAAGTCACGTCCTGAACCCTCGCCAGATGTAAATGGAGCAGAGAGATCGTCCATTCAACGCGACAAATCACGTCTGAAAGGCCATTCTTTGGGCGGACAAAAGCCTAGCCCCTCCGCGAAAGATGACTTTGCAATCGGATCCAAATTCCGACCGAAACCTGATCCTCTCTGGGTTTTATTAACTCGTTTCAGAAAACTTTTTGGAGGGGTCAGGGATTTTCACATTAGATTTGAGAGGAAATGCAGGCAGAATTTTGTATGAAAAACTGACCGTGAGCTGACCAGACAGAAGAAAGAAGAGGGAGAGGAACGTCATTCAGAGAACGGAGGGTTAAAATGACCTTGTTCTGGGGAAAGAATTGGATTATAGAGTGGAGCTGGGGGGAAGATTAAGAGCTTTGATGTTGGGTAGGGCTGGACAAAGGGGTAACGCTGGGGCGGAAAGAAAACTGCGGCCAAAAAGAACGAAAATTAGAATTTTAAGAAAAAAATTAAAAAATTCACAAAAAACAGCCCTTGTCGACAAAATACCAGAAAAATTGACTGCCGCAGGGCATATTGAGCAAGGGCTGACCAATACTTTTATTAAAACCAATCTTGATGACTCAATAACATTCTTGGCCTCTCCTCACCATTACCTTGCCTCAAAATGTCATCGGTTGAACTGATGAGCCATCAGAAACTATAATATGCATCAAAAACTTTCTAAACAGCAATAATGTCTTAATTTTTTACCACGATCTCTAAAAATCTTGACAAAACGTAATTTTTCCTTCGAAAAAACACTTTGCAAATTTTGTGGCCACCTCTTGGCCACTTGACCGCAGCTCTAAAAACCCCATTCGAACTTTTCTCAACCATTACTCCCAACTTTACAATAAATTCCGATCAAAAACAAAATTTTAAATAATTCATAGAATTAAAGGGTCAGCTAGACTGGGTGGGATGAAATGAGTCAGCTTAGGGAGAAAGACTGCTCCTTCAGCCATAACATTTTTGTGTTTTTTCGGCCAAAAAACGATTCATCCTCCATTTTTTCGGATTTTTCCCTTCGATTCCTCAAAAAAACGAGGATCAAAGATCAAAAAAACACTCTCCGCAAAATTCGTCGGCCGACCTTTCAAATTACAGATCCTTATTTTCAGAGGTTGATCCGTGGCCTTTGGATAATTAGGATGAGGGCTGAATTTGGGAAAAATCAAAAGAAAAATTTTTTTTGAAGATTTCCTAAAACACCCCTCCCAAAATCTCAATTCATTTATTCACTCGAATTCATAGTTAAAATCAACTTAAATAGGATTACTTCCTTGATTTCTGAGTCCTATCGACCTTTAGACTCCTATTCCCGACCTGTTTTTTGACAGTCATCAGTCTGACCAGCTTCTCCAAATAATCCTTAAACTCCTCTTCGCCTGGGGGCACACTGATTTGGAGCTCCTTGAATGCCGCAGGGTATAAGTCCTCTTTTGGTCTGGACACAACCTTGGGGACATGGTGTATTAAGGGGACCTTACAATTGGGTCCACGGGTCTTTTCGTTGGAACAGAAACGGTTACTGAAATAAAAATCAAAGCTGTTCAAAGAGTGAACACCACAAAAAATTACAACTTTCCAACAAAAAAAAGTTAAAGCCACCTCACATTAATTCAGAACAGAACGACAACAGTAATGGGACAGTTGGAAGTGCCAAAATATTAAAAATCACCGGCAAATACTTGAAATTTTCTCCATTTGTGACCCATTTGATGACATTAAACGTATTATTGAGCCCATCTCTGTTCATAATCTTCATTCCAAGGTCATCTGGATTGCATTTACAATAGGAAATTTGAGAATCACGGGGATCACTCAACTTCCCCGTGACGCATTCTCCAGTTTTGCAGAATTGTAGATCAAGTTCTGCTGCCTTTTTGCAGGGGATTGGGACTAAAATAATAAAGAAATTAGAAATCAGCAATACTCCAGCAAAAAACAGACCGGGAATAGGAGCCACAAAGTAATGGAAACACTATATATCAATTTTACTCAAAAGGAAAAGTCACTTGCAATAATATGTATAATAGATCCTATTATTTTTGCGATTTTTTTACCCTCAAAATCAATATAAAACCTAATAAATACCCCCTTACCGACTTTATAACTTCTTATCACTTCGTCATTATTGTCCATGCACTCATAGATTCCCATGAAATCGTGTTGAATAAACCGAATATGTAGTCCAAAATTGGGTAAAACCCTGATTCTCCCTCCAAAAGTCGCTTCTTTCCCGTTCAATTTGGTTCCATTAAGGCCTTGAAAGTCCGTTTGGAGGACCCAATAAGTCGGATTGGATCCATTAGCAGGTTCACAAGGCAAGGAGACTGATTTCCCAAAGAGAACGTAAGCTTTTTCGGGTTCGGCGGTGACAAATTTGATACAAATTGCACAAAAAATAAAGAAAAACGACCGGGGCATTTCAAAGGGAAAAGTAAATTTTCAAAATGAAAAATACATTCGAAATCAGTGTTTGCAACTGCAAACAGTTTGACATCCTCAAATCTCAAAAAAACAACACCTTTATTGATCAAAAATTAAAATTTATTAGAAGAATTGATAAAAATGAGAGAGTAAAAAGAAAACGATATAAATAAAAAAATGTCTATTATAATACAATAGGTGACGCAACAATAAAATCAACAATTAAATACAGTTAAACCAAAAGAAAGTGCAGAAAAAATTACCTTGGGACATGAATTTACCTCATTCTTCCTCCGAATTTGGTTCAAGGTCTTGCGAATCGTTTTCCAAAAACTTACATTTGCTTTTACGAGCACCAAAATTAGCCCTTGCCTGAATGTATGTATATAGGGTAACCTCAAGTTCTTCCCTTTTTCCGAGAATTTTTTCTTGCAAAAAAGTTTCCAGACAAAAAAAAATGCAAATTTTTTTGGAGTAGATTCCCATTCGAAGCGTCAGCTGGCAGATTTGCATTGCTTCAGACCGGTGGTGGTTGGTTGGCTAGTCTCGAATCCTGAGTTCTGTTCATATCGTATCTCCGGTTCCGTTGAGTTTTGCACCGTGCCGCAATGTCCAACGAAGCTTCGGATGATGGAATGAACCTAAAACCAGTAAGTTCCAGCTTTGAATACTGACATGTTTAGGGTTCGGTGATAACAGGAAACAAAGGGGCCTATACCATAGTCAAGTTGCTTGGAGAAGGTGGATTTGGTGAGTTTTGATATTGGCTAAGGCAGCATTACATTGAATGGTTGATCATTCTATGTTTTTTGGGTTTATAGGTGCGGTTTATCGAGTACAGTATACCGAGAAGGACGGAACAATCTCAGAATATGCAATGAAAGTGGAGAAGAAGCTGGAGAAAAGAAAACATTCCAAGCTGAAGATGGAAGTCGCTATTCTGAAGTTGGTTTGTGAGGAAAGAAAAACTGGAAGTCATTTCACGGACATTATTGACAGAGGAAAGAAAGATCACTACTTCTTCTTGGTGATGACATTAGTTGGACCTTCTTTAGATGATATGAAACGCCAGAGACCACATAAAGTTTTCTCATTGGCTACTGGACTGGGCGCCGGATTACAATGTCTGGAGGCTGTTCAGGATTTACACAAGCACGGATTCATCCACAGAGACTTGAAACCGGCCAATTATGCGAGAGGATTGGGAATTCAAAGAAGAATTGTATGTTTGATGATCATTTAGGTAATAGTTTAGTTATCAAAATGATTAAAGCAATGTTTTAGGTGTATCTACTCGACTTTGGCATCGCCCGTCGATATCTGAATGACAATGAAGAGTTGAAGACACCTCGATCCGCCGTCCCATTCAAAGGAACTGTCCGTTTTGCCTCCAGAAGTTGTCACCGAAATAAAGAAATGGGACCAAAAGATGATTGCGAATCATGGTTTTATCTCCTCCTTGATCTGATTGTTCCCATTGGATTGCCATGGAAGAAGATGGCTGAGAGAGATGAAGTCCTCAAATGTAAAGATGAGATCAGAGAGGATTCGGAAAGAAGAAACAACAGTTTTTTCTACAGAATCCCTTGCAAGGATTACTTAAACAAGATGCTACAGTACATTGACAGCAGAGGATACACCGATAAAGTAGATTATGAGTTTCTTTATGATGGAATCAAAGCGGTGAGTTCAAGAGATCCCCTGAAAATATGACCCTTGTATTGTACATGAGTAATTGCCATTATTCTAGACTGCCTTGAAGAGCGGAGTCAAATTGGATGCTCCATATGATTGGGAGGTGGAAGGAAGCGCCTCCACCGTCGGCAAAACCAGTTCCAAGACCAATTTCTCTTCCGCCAAATCCTCAAAAAGTCCTGATACATAGAAATAAGGGTCTCACAGTAGCTAAGAGTTCACGCAAATGCTAAATTTCAAGCTTATTTTGATTTGAAAAATCATGTTTTGGAATTGCTAGTTTTTTGAAGTCATAGCTATACTGTGAGACCCACTGGGGGTAAAATGTTTTTATGGAGATGACTAGAAATGACCAAATTTATATTACCGTAGCCAAACATGAGAGGAAACGTTTTGAAACAGTATATAAATGAGCAAAGCATCGGTCATCTCCTTCAAAACACTTTACTCATCAGGTTCCTTGAAGAAAGCGCCGAGTAGAACCCTCAAATCAAAATTCACTCAGAGCCGGACTTCGAGTAACACGAGATAATTCTTCAAATAAACGATTTTATGGTACTTTGAGTTTACTTTTTGCCGTTTCATCGTATGTTATCGCAATTAGCATGCCATAACTTTTTATTGTATATTTGTTACATTGGGCTCATAGTTGACGAAAGGTGTCCTCACAACTCTTCAGACTGTCTCTGATTATTTAAAAATCATTGCCCACCGAGGGACCCTCTTTTTTGATGCAAAGGGTCTCTCTTTCGGAAAAGAAATGGGAACGACTTTTGGTTAGACGAACAGAAAATATGGGGGTTCCTTGTAGTTTTAAAAGGAGTTTCAGGGTTTTCATCAATTTAGATCAACGTTGGCTTTTTGCAAGATAGAATACTGCCAAAAATGGCAAGTAGACTTCACCCAAAAAAGAGAGCGATCAATTTTTAGCACCTTTTCTCTAAAACTCTCCACTTTCTCTATGCTATTTTTCTTTCACCCTCTATTTTTGCGAGTTTTGTCCGGAAAATGTTTCAATAAATTTCACGCCCAATTCTCATCGACAAAGCTGTACTGTGCCATAAAAAGAATAGGGTGTTTATTTCTCCATATAAAATTTGCAAGTGATCAACAAGTAAAATCAACAAAACTAACAACAATTGTCTCTAAGTTTCCTATTTGATGTCGACAGGTTTTGTGCCAATACTCCTGGTGGCTAATCTGGGTTGGCCAGTTTCTGGATTCCGCCCGAAGAACTGCATTGAAAGTTTTTGGCCAATTTTTACATCCAATGCTGATGTGTGTTTGATAAGTTTTGGTGTTAAACTCTTGATGGGGACAAAGACTGGATCTTTGAAGGCCTTCAATTTAACGACTATGCCTCGGTCGAGGATTTCAGTGATTTCGCATTTCTGTATTTCTCCAAAATTGGGATCAATTTGGGTCGAGACATCCGTTAGTCTAAAACAATACAAATTAATATCGAAAATCGAGTTTTCATTTAAATGTCATTCCAACTTACTTAGTGATAAGTTCCTTCGCCCTTGCAGCGTCTTCTTTAGTCGGAGCCATCAATAAAATCTTATCTTCTTCATCGGCTTGAACTTGAACTCCAGTTTCTGCTTCAACTAACTTTGCATTGAACCCAGCATTTCTAAACAGGGCGCTTCTTTTATACGCCGGCAGGATAACATGTTCCAACAATGGGACACACTCTTTAAATTGTGTCCTCGGCTTCGGGAGAGCTTCATTCATCTTCCCCAAAACGTGATCTAAGCCATGCCGGCCTCTTTCTAGCGATTCTTTTACTAGATCCATGGTCAATCCCGGTATCGAAACATCAAGTTGGATGGCTGTAAACCCCTCTTTTGTGCCTAAAGACTAATCTCAACTCCAAAACTAATAACTTACCAGCAATTTTAAAGTCCATGTCTCCAGCATAGTCTTCTATTCCCATTAGATCTGTTAAAATTACAGGGTTGTCGTTCTCCGTTTTTAATACTTCTCCATTATCGCTGAAAAGACCGATCGCAACTCCTCCAACAGCATTCTTCAATGGTACCCCGGCATCGTACATTGCAAGAGATCCCACACAAGCACTGGCCATTGAGGTCGATCCATTTGATTCCAGAACTTGACAATCTGCTCTAACGCAATATGGGAAATCTTCTGGCACAACGTGTTTTAGCGCTTTCTCGGCAAGGGTTCCATGACCAAGAGATCGACGATTAAAGCGGCCAGAGCTATCAGAAATTTGATTAACAGCAAATTGAGGGAATTCATAATGGACCATAAAGGATTTCTTTTGTTGTGCACCAAGAAGTTGAGCAATAGCGTCTGGCCGGAAGGCAGATTGGGGCGAATCAAATGTTACAGTACCTAGAAACACCTTCGTTACTCTTTTGACGGCCTAAACATCAAAAAAAAGATAATCAAAATGTTACCCATGACCTGACTTTGACCTCTCTGAAACATTGCCGATCCGTGAAGTCTTGGATAAAGATCCGTTTGAATTGAAATCGGCCTAAATTCGTCGATGGTTCTGCCGTCAACTCTAATTCCACTTTCTCTCGTCAGCCTCCTCAGAATATTCTTCACAACGACATCAAATATTTGGGATACTGTAGCTATCGTATATTCCGAATTTTTATTCAAAATCCTCTCAGTGAGTTCCTTCTTATAGGCTGCGATCGCTAGATCCCTTGACGTTTTAAGATGACTAGCGTCTGTTAATATGTATTCCAGACGATCACAGGCCATGTCGAAGATGTCTTGGAATAATGATTTCTCGATATCCGTCATAAAAGGCTCTTCCTGGAAGTAATGTTACTTTTTGGTCCAAAGTATTATAATTTAAAATGAAATAAAAAAGAACTGACTGGGATCTTCTCCTTGCCAGACGAACGTTTTAGAGAGTCTATCGCATCGATAACTTTCTCAATGTCGGAAAACCCGGCTTCAATTGACTCCATAAATGTATCCATAGGTATTTCTTTCCCGTCCATCTCAATCATCAATACCTTCTTCGACTTTGTTCCACTTAAAAGAAGATTCATCCTACTTTGGTGAAGGTCATAGTGAGGTGGGTTCAGTACTACCTAAAAATATTATATTACAATCGTTCAATCATCATGATAAGTATAAAAAAGTCAAAATAATGTAGGCCCATACCTAATAAAGAAGAAGAAAAATCAAAACACATACTTCATTATCCAACAATGCTATCCTACAAGCACCAACGGTCTCATCAAAAGGGCATTCAGACAGTGATATTGAACACGAAGCTGCATTTATCCCAAGAACTGCCATGTCTGCGTCTCTGGCAGCTGACAAGGGTTTGCAAATTACCTTTGTGTTTCCTCTGGAATTTCGAATTTACCATTTGGATCAGTTTATACCAATCATAAAAGACTTTATACCTAAAACAATATAATTTAAATCGAAACAATACCTAAAAGAGCCAGAATAAAGCGGCCGTAGTGATCGATCAATCATTCGACTGATGAGAATGTCCATATCCGTCTGTTGCAACTCTCTTCTCAAATAATTCATGGGTATTCGACCAACAGCGGAGGCTGATTGTAAAAAGTCGACGGATAAGGCCTTTCCACTCGAAAATGGGGAAGCTCCTGATACCTCTGGTTTGCATACGGTCGTCCCAAGCACTGTGGAACCTCCGAGCGTCACTGTACAAGCTCCAGACGCAAACCTGGCCAAATGTCCAGTCTTGAATTCCATCTGACCATTGGATAACTGGGCCAACTCCGAATTCTCCTGGCTTATCCACCCCTCAATGGCTGAAGAAAACCGCCTAACAGACACCGCTGACCTTCGCCTCAACATCTTTCAAAAAGAATAACTTCATTTAGACCTTATTTTAGGTTATAAATAGTATAAAAGCGCTATAACGGCTCAAAACTTCCAAAAAATACGTTAAAAATAGTTTATTACAAGACAAACACTTGATTATTTACACCTTGACATCAGATTTCATTTCTTCTTCCCGAAAGGATCAAATGGATCGATAAAATCTGAAAGCAATCAATGAATTTTACAATACACTTTCAAAAACACAAAAAATTATATTGAAAAAACAACTTACTCCGATAAAAGTTCTTGTGGAGCAGTGGAGGTTCGTTCTTCTCAATTTTCAACGCAGGAATTGCCTAAACTCCAATAAAATTAAAGATAATCTCACTTACTTCGTCTCCATCAAAAGTATCCAAGAGGCGGTTCGAAAAAGTTTCTTCCATGATACGACCATCGACGCTCAAACGCATGTCCGAAAACTTTTGGTTCACAGACCGATCGTTCTGGGACATTACAATCGGAAAATAAGGGAATAAAACTCGACGAATTTATTTTTAGTGCAAAGAAAAATTTTTTTTGGGGAGACACTTGGCACGGGTCAAGAGTCTCTCGAATGGCGGATTGGCAGGGGTGGTCACTGGCACCTATTTTTCCGATTTTGGGCCCGAAGCCCGGTCCGTCAAAAGCCCGGCCCGGCCTTTTACAAGCTCGGCCCGGCCCGTCAAAAGCCAGGCCCGGCCCGGCCCGTGAAAGCCCGGCTAGGGCGCGACCTGCCAAAAAATCGTTGCCGTTTTGTTATAACTAGGGTTGTGATTTTGACAGTGACGTCAACTTGACGTCAAATTGCCGTCGTTTTCATCAAATTGCCGCCGTTGTTTCGGTCGGAAACTGTCTAACGATTAAACAAACATTATTCAAGGTAGTATAATGCCTTCAAACATGCTCAAGACCAAAACAATAGTTTATAACAACAAAAGGACTTTAATAGACCTATTTCGGATCATCTTCGTCCTTGTTCTTACTTAGTTAATTGGATTTCTTTCAACAAATTGCAAATAGAATTACTGATAAATGTTTATTAGCCTATTGGGAACTAAAGTTTGTAAAAAAAGCTTCGGTCCCGGTAGTGCTATTGTAATACATTATTATATATGCACTATTTTTGAGAGTAAACGTGAAAAAAGCTTGTAAATGTGTTAGAACTTGAAAAACTACAACAACAACCCCATCAAAAAATTTTCCCGGCACGAAAACAATGAATGCCAACGGTTTGGCATTATGATAAAAACCGGGCCGGGCCTGGCCTGAAAAACCACAGGCCCGCGGCCCGGACCGGAAATTTCGGGCCCGGCCCGGCCTGGTTTCAATTCTCCATTTTTGAGTCAGGCCCGGCCTGATCGGGCCGGGCCGGGCCGGGCCGGGCCGCCGGGCCTGGTGACCACCTCTGATTTTTGAGGGTCTTTGGGATTTTGAGCTTGGAATGTGTGCAAAGAATCCACTCCGACGGTAGTTCATACAATAAAACTTTATTCAAGTCATTTTTTGTGATTTATATATTGATGTGGATAATGTCTAGTTTAAGATCAAATTGGGCGGCGTTTCTTCACCTGAGGCGTTGTTGAGATCATTCAGAACCGGAAGTTCACTGCTGCTGGTCTTCTGGAGTCTTTGGCGCTGGGGATAAATTAGAATGGGATGTTGCGCGACTGGATCGGCCGCTTGCTGAACTAGTGGCGTGGACTGATCCGTTTGCAGTGATCTTCTTTCGTGGGCCGTTACTCTTCTTTTGACGAGCTCGGGAGTTCTGAAAAGGAATCTTTGTGTCTTTCTTCAATATTTTTTGATGTTATAGTAGATAAGGTGGTTTATAAAACTTACTTGAAACCAGACTTGAGTTACTCTCTTGGATAGTCCAGTCAGGGCGGCAATGCGCTCCAGATCTCCTCCATCTGGATTGCAGTCCATTTGGAAGTGAGCATTTAGAATTGCTAGCTGCTCTTCGGCAAAGGTTGTACGAACTCGCTTCGTTTTTTGCTTTGATTGGGCTAAAATTTATTTTTACTGCTGTAAAGCAGACGTGATATGAAACTGGAAGTGTAATAATGTATAGACACTTACAGTCCTCGCCTTGAACTAGTTCCAAATAATGTTGTTTACACAGTAAACGGTTTTCCTGCAGACTAAACTGTTCCCCAGTACTGAGTTGTCGTTTACAATGGGTGCAAGAAAAACAGGCCAAATGGAAGACGTAGTTCCGGGCGCGGCGTACCCAGTCAGTCGGTTGGATTTGGCGGTCGCAGTGAGCACATTTTGTTTGGAATTTCCTGAAAACGATCGTTCAATGAAATGCCCTTAGGGAATTAGACGCCATTCAGAATTGGCAAGAAAACTAAAAAGAAGTCTGAATCGCTTCATTAGCGATTCTTTTAGAGAATTCTTGGCCAACTGGTTTTCTGTGACAAGAGGATTACGGTAGCTAAGGTACCAAAAGCATTACGAAGATCGGGGGAGAAATAGGGGGATTTAAAGTTTTGCAGAGTTAGAATAGATGACGTAGTAGGTAACCACGCGATAAATAACGGCCTTTTAGAGATGGTCGAGATGAAAAACCACCAAAAAGTTAGACCGAAACTAAAAGTATACGCACAAAATATACTTACTGGCCATAACATTGCTTGCAGAAGATACTCCCATGCTTCACAAAACAACTAGGCATATCTTCCAGCTTTGTTGTACAATTTGAACATCTCAGACAATGATTATGGTAGTTTTGACTGTTTACATTCAGCAGATATCTCTCTTTGATCGGCTCCATACATTCTCCACATAAAGGCCATGATTTATCTTCTTGTTTTATCTCTGGGAATACAATTGAAGGTTCATTTATGGGTTCCAAAGAGTTAGTACAAGTCGATATTGTCAATGGCTGACAAAAAACATTTGGTTGGGATAAGGGGACACTTGTGCAGGGATCCGAGACTAAAAAAGACAACATTTAAAACACATTTTTTGAAAAAATGTTATATTGTTATACAAAACAAGGTCTGTGAAAGAGAGAATTTGACATAGAAAGGAAGAAACATTAGCTCGTCATATATTACTCATCACATTATTCAAGATTCGGCTCAAATGACTATTCGGAAACAAAGATTCTTACCGCTATAATATCCATTGGAATGATCATATCCAGAAATATCTATTGGTACATTCTCCACCCCATTCCTTCCCGGGATCACACTCTCGTAACAATTGGCGGCCAATAAAGCTGCAGCAACAGCCGCCGCCGTCGAATGTGGAGTATGTTGTTGAACATGAAGAGGGGGCTGGAGAACAGCGTGTTCATCAACGTGGAACGGCGCAAGCAAATTGGCTGTGTGAAGGTCCGCCGAGGAGACGACTTGTTGGCCGACTAACTGACTTCCAGGACTCATAAATTCGGCGCCGAATTCGAAACAAGATTGTTCTTGATGATGCACTTGCATCAGGTCTTCCTGCACAACAAACGAGCCTTAACAAACGAAGCGTTGGCCCGAGGAGATGTCGGCGCAGTAGTGGAGATGTCGGCCCTCGTCCCCGAGTATCTTCGCGGCCCTAATTCCCGGCTCTTGTCCCAATTTCCATGCCCGAGAACGGAGGGCCAAGCTTATTGGCCGAAGCCGGGGAGAGAGAGAGTGCGGACAGATTTCGCGCACTAATGACCCGCCCATGAGGGTGTTACAGTAGGAGAGGGGACTCACTTGAGGAGGGAAGGAGAGCATGAATAAATGTTATGCTTACGGGATTCGATTAGCCCTTGAGGCGGAAGAAATGATAGCCAAGGATAAGAATTCTTCAGTCCAATGGGATGGAGAAGGATGGATTAAACATCCAAAGATAGACAAAATTGCAAATTTTGTGCCTTGATATGTTTCTGTAGACTTCTTAAGGCCGCTTTTTAATTTATAAAATTTCAGTTGTTTTTTTAGGTATCCAGCAATCTTTTTTATTTGAGAGGGCATGGAAAATGGTGAGAAAATGCCACGAAAACTATGTTGTAGTTTAAGGCGCCTCAGTTGTTAATAAAATCACTAGTTTTTGAGATTTTTAAGATTCAAAATTTACGCAAATTTGCAATTCTTGTTTCCACTTTCTGTTGCTAATTGCGCAACTGCCTCTTTCCCCAAATCCAGCTCTTCTCAGCCTCCATATTATCCATGTTTTCTTCCCCTTATAATTTGGGCTAATCGCCCGCCATGGTCTCTTATTTTGTTTCTCTTGATTTCCCGACGTTCTCAAATTTGCATTAGATTCTTCAAAACACTCGTAACTCAGTTACAACACCCGGTTAACACGATTTGGCCTCGAAAACCGTTTATATTTAAATTGAGTTTTGCGCGAAAATCTCGGCCTTTTAAAAAGTTTTGCATGCCCTGAGGGTGTTCTCGCAAAATTGGCTTAAATTCGGTTAAAAGATCAAAATTTTGGAGAAAAATTTAAATATTAATTTTTTAAAACATTCAATTTTATGAAAGAAATTAACAATTTTGCTATGTTTTGCATAAATTTTAATTTTATTTTGCTAAAATCGTTTTTTTATTACAACAACACGAAAATAAGCCTGAATTGCGCGAGATTTGTGTTTTTCCAGCTAATCCGATCGACTTTGGCAACAGATCCATGACACTTTGCATCCGTTAATTCGATGGCTCTCGAGCTGAAGAGTCTTTAAGTCGCGAGAAGGGGCTAATTAAAACAATTCGAGGTCAAATCCTCGATGACATAACACAATTATAATTCCATTCAAATAATTGCGGAGCAGAGGGTGTTAAGCGGAACATCGAACTGTCTATTAAAGTTGGATTTAAGTTGAATTGGGGATTCTTTGCATGGGTAATAATAACAAATTTTATTTACAAATTTAAAAATTAATTAGTTAAAGTAAAACTGGTAAGTTCAAAGTATAAATTAGTTGTAAAATACAACACATTCTTTTTTTTCTGTTGCTGTCGGTGAGATCAAAAACGTGGCTAATCCACTCGAAATGTATTCAAATACAAGCCGGTTCCCGATCTCAATTCATATTCAAATTTGCCGTTTCTTTGCCGGAAGAAAGTCTGGTATACATACATAGAGCAGAACAAACTGCTAATTCGACAAAGAGAATCTTAAAATCCTCGACAGTTACATTACAGACCGTCAAGATGCTGTCAACAACATAACACTGCCACATAACATAATTTTCCCATGTTTTATAACATCTCGAAACTATCTCCGTTCAATTGCATCGCCCAATTTACGACATTCATCGCGGCACTTTCCATTTTCTTCGTTTTCTGATAACGCTGTCATCGTCGACTTTCTCGGAACAAAAAACAAAAAGAGAGAATCCTGAATCCCCGGCTGACCTTCTGGATTCGTCGGATTCGAATGACCCAAAAACAGTAGAAGATATCACGCAAGAGTAGAGGCGAGCAGGGTTTCGGGAGCGACAAACCCCAAAAATAAAAAAAATATAGTGCGCACCTTTTTTGGGAATTGGATTCAAAAATTGGTTTCTTTAGGGCTATAATCCTCTATTCAAAAAAAGGAAAAAACGCCGAAGTAAATCATCACGGAGGGTTTTTGTATTTTATTCGGTGTCTGGTTCTTTGGAGATCTTCCTCGTTTTCGGGGGTTTCGAGAAGACAATTTGGAACTTGACTTGAGATTGCCTTTTAAAAATTTTTGAATTTTTGATTTCTTTTACAGGAGAGGTGAACCTTGGAAAAAATTATGATAAAATTTGTTCAGCTCATATTTATGTCTGATTTTTAACCTGCGCTTTGAGGAAAGCTTCGTATTTTCCGAGATTTCGGTGTTTTGACAAAACATTATTTTTTTTTGTCGGAACTCAAAAAGACACGACCGAAAAACATTGACTGTATCATAATTTTTGTGCGTTTCTCGCCTGAAAATACCGTTAAATACATTGGCTGGGCAGCAAAGAACGCGTTGAAATCTTCAATGGTTGGATATAGCCTGGATAGATAACGTATTTTCTTTAGTTCCTTTCTTTTTGCAATCTTTTTTCTTCTTCCAAAAGATGTCACAATTGTCATAAACAGTTATGACACCCAATGTCGTCATCAATTCCTCCCCGGTTTCTCCGTGAATCAGGTTTTTCGTACTTTGTATTAATTAAATTCCCATATGACATTAATCCAATGGATTTCATCGTTAGCGGTTTCTCCATCGAATGTTTCCGTTTTCCAAGATCCCTTCGGCGGTTTTGCGGTAAAATTTGTTTGTTTTTTCCGCCAAGAGTATATTTTTTATTTTTTTACTGCATAATGTTCAACTGTTCGCTCGAGGGTCCGGGCGGCATTTTGATGAATTTTTTGTAGCTCTCAAAACGCGGGGTGGATTGGAGATTGAACATTTCAAAGAGAAAACTGGGGCAGTAGTAAATGAATGTAAAGTTGTAAGGAATTGATTGGTTAAGGGGAAAGGAGATGTTCTGAAGCGCGATTTAGAATTTTATCCTGTAAAATTAAATTTGATTTATGGAGTTCCCATTGTTATTAGAATCATTAGAATCCGTGCCCCGGATACCAAACAATTTGCTTGATAATACTCCCGCGGTTGAGTAATAGGAAAATTAATTCTGAATTCAGAATCCTTGAACTCGATTAGCTGAAGGATGAGAAAGGAAGAGGAGCCTTTTGCGATCCGGCATTTTGTGTGACGCAATCCGATGACTTTCGTTTTTTTCGGGTTGAGTCGTGATCCCTATAGAAGGTTTTTCTAGATGGTTTTGCATTTTTCTTTTCAGTTATCGTTGATCTCAGGTTCAATTTTATTGTTAACGTGAAACGCAATGACTCACTTTGACATTGGTTCAGGCAGCTCGTATTTTACAATTTCCTTAAGATATCGTACAGGAACTGACATAGATATCCTGTTAACGCTTCTTCGTATGCCTTTGTTCATCGATAACTCCTAAACCCACGAAACAAAATAATTTCCTTGCCCATTAAGCCTTTCATCTTCTCCATTATCCGTTAAAAATGGACGGTGATAACTCCCTAATTTCCTTTTCGGTAAGGAAAACCAGATCCTCACACCAAAATCTTATTTATTTTCTTCCGTCGAACTTTTCTTCCAGCGGATTTTCTTTACTTCATAATAAGAGCGCCAAAATGCGTGCCGTTCCAGTGCTCCGCGTCTGTCAGGTTTTCTTCCTGGGTTTGGTTGAAGGGCGACTACGTGTAACAATCTTACTTTATGATTCAATAAATGGAATCCAAAAAATTACAGGATTTGTAACAATATTTTTAAGGAGAATATCAGAACACCCAAATATTGCTCTTTTTTTTGTTTTTTTCGTTTAGCAGAAATGTCCTGGATCTTTAACTTAAATAGTTCCTTTCGCTTTTTCTAATTTGAAAAAAATTAACAAAAAATTGTAAAAGGTGCAGAAATTCAAAATTTTTAGTAAAAGTATTTTGTTAGGTGTCTCTTCCTTTTCTCCTGATACTTTTTTGTTTTTTAAAGTTTGTAGATTGTAAAGTACGTTGATATTTTCCTTCCCAAGGATCTAAGAAAGTAACTCCGGTATAAAAAGATTTATTTATCTACTGATTATCCTTTCCAGTAAACCATAACGCAATGTTTCGGGTAAGGGGGCGACCACCCCCGTCCATTCTACCATTCCTTTATGGTGCCATAATTCACACAGTGTACTCGTTTGGTATGACCACATTCCAATGTCCCAATGGATTTTATTTGTCCAAATTTAACTCTGCTCACGACGGATCGGAAAGATTATATAAATTTGGATGCTCAAAATTCAGTTCAAAAATGATGGTAAGATTTTTATGAAGCTAAAAAGTTAGTCATAACTGTGTTGTGTGTGCCGATTATTACCTTAAATTAATTTTTCAGAGTTTCGATGAAGAATGCACAACAACGGAATCCGCCTCAACAGCCAATGGAGACATGTATTTGAGCTGTGGAAGCGATCAATACACAGTTGGAGCTGAGATAATCGAAGATGTTAAAACAGGAATAGATTCATGGCAATTGTTATGTTGTCGAAGTGATTCTGTTAAACTCCGAATTGGTGATTGCATTGATACGAAGTTCATTAACGATCACCGAAGAGCTTCATCCTTTAGTTCTTCCGCTCAAATCATTCGAAAATGGCAGGCGATGAGTGAGAACGGGTAAGTTAAAGGGACAACTTCATAATTGAGAGATCAAGAAAAACGATTTGTTAGTTGATGGCAATTAAAATTTTTAGCGATCGGCGATGGTGGCTTCAGATCTGCCCCGTTGATGTGCAATTAAAAAAGCCGGCTAATGTTGGAGAAATCAGAGCCAGAAGGCAAGTGCCATGGGAATGGCAGAGGGGACGATTCCCTGCAGATATTCAGGTAAGGAATTTGGCCCAACCGCACAAAACAACTGGATTTTGTGCAAAAAAGCGGTGTTAATTAATATCAATAAACTCAAAAAATCTAACAACTCTTTTATTTTAGGCTTACAACCCTCTATTCATGGATCAAATCAAGCGAGATGAAGAAGAACGAAAGAAAATGTTTGAAAACTTTGTCCAAAATGGTCAAAATGCTCCTCCCTTGTTTGGTGCTCGAATTGAAGCCAGCCCAATTCTCCCTCCTGTCAATAATAATGTCCTTCCAACGTTCCCACCCTTAGGGCTTCCACCGACAATATTTGATTTCCCTGGAACCCCTAGGACTACTGCAACACCACCTATTTCTGCGCCAACTTATGTACGTTTTTTTTAGAAATATTGTATTTTTATTGGTATTACGGCAACATCAATTGAAGTTTAATTTCAGCAAAGCGAGCGATCATTAGTGGCAAGACCCGCAACGACAACCACAACAACGCAATCGGCATTAGAAGCCCTCGATTACTATGACATGTATGATGAGCATTTTGATAAAAAGAAACATACGGAGGGCGGAATTCTCAGAGGAGTATCTGATTTGCTTCAGAATTTACAGGTAAACATATATATGTAAATAAAAGAAAGATAATTAATTTATGTTTTTAGGATGGTCTAACACTTGCTCAAGTTGCCTTTCCTCAACATGACACTAGGAATGTGCAAGTCCAACAGACAACAAAACCACCCCCAACATTTATGTTCGCAAATGATGAGGACAGTCTACAGGTTGGATCTTTTGTTCAGCAAATGGATCAGTACGTTTTTTTTAATTTCAAAGTCAACTTTTCTAGTTGTAAGAACGTCCCAAAATGAGATATGCAAAAAGTCTTGTGAAAGAATATGTCTTGAATAATGTGTTGGTGCGTTGACGCTTCAGACACACCTAGCAAATGGTTAGATAGTATTAACCTGGTCGCATTTTTGTTTTATGTATAAATAGATTTTTAACGGAGTTATTACATTGTATGTAGAGTTGATGTGTATTTCATTTTATTATTTTTCAGACGACCCGGTCCCTATCCCCGACCACCCGCCTCTACTCAGCCTCCTCCCCAGCCTCCCAAGGTGAATGCCATCGAGAATATGCTGCAGATGGTCGGTCTCTGTAATGGGCATTAGAACTCGTTAACCCTGTACAGTTCTCTAAATGTTAATAGTATTAATAATAAATTTGACAATATTTTATTTCGTATCAGACGGTATTTTTATTCCACAAATCACGCAGAACAAAAAAAGCCTTCTTGAAATTTGCAAAACCATAAATTGAGATGATGTTTCTCCTTATACGATACATCATATTTTCCTTGAAACGCTCACAACAAACACGAAAAATAAGTGATTAAAAAGAAATCTTGTATTATAGCTTCTAAAAGATCCTAACCTCAGATGGGGGGGAAGTGAGAAGAAAGGGAGGAGGTCAGGGCTCTTTTATGAGCAACATTACTTTGCACATCCTCATTCACAAGTCTATTGGTTTCAGGCGCTTTCCCCGATCTTCTCCAACGTTTCCCAGATGACTTATGTTTCTTTAAACTTGTACTTTGACACTCGTTTCATCGTAACTGATGCCGTTTCGTCCCTTTTTTCGATAACTGGCCCTTTGATCAATAGCATTACAACTATATATTTTGTACATCCTTATCGTCGACATTTCAAGGATATCTTGTTTATAACTGCGAAGGATCGGACTTTAATTTCTTCAGATGACTCCACGCCTTGTGTTACACCGAGGCCGTCCAAAAATAGACACGAAGATTTTGTTGTTGTAAAATAAATTTTTTAATATAAACGCGAACTCTACTTTTTTTGGATTTGATATACGGTTTGTTAACTCGAACGTTTTTTAATTTTGGGTTTAATTTTTTTTTAAGTTTTAAAAAACTCGAATATTTTTAAAAGTTTTATTTTTTTTGCAAAATTTCTGTCATCTGCATATTTTTAAATTAAAAATAAGACTTTGAGTTATTTTTTACGGAAATTTGAATATTGAAATATTTTAACCCACTCTACCGGCTGATTTTAAATATTCAAAACTCCTTTTTTTCAAATTTAAATTTAACTTTAATGTGGGCGCTGTATGCGACAAACGCCCTCGATTCCACATTTGAATTGTTTTCGCCTTAATGCGGAACATGTTTACGGCCAATATCATTTTTATCATAGTACTCCCAAGAATTTATTTATTTATATCACATCGTATTTGTGGCAAGAAACCGCAAATGGGTGGTCTGAGGAAGGGGGAAAAGGATAACGTCAGTCCTCTGAAACTAATTGCAATAAACCACGTTTCATGGACCCGCAGATTTATGGCCTTGTCGTGTGTTGCTGTCTGTCTAGGTTTATTAATTCTCTGATAAAAGAGGACACAAGATCATTTGATGAACTCAAAAATAATGTTTTTTGGATGTCTGGGATAATATTTTCGGATTGATCCTTTGAACTGCTTGACAAATTACAGAATGTCTACAAGATTTGCATAACATTTTTTAAATAAAATTTTAAAATTATAAACATTTTATTCTGATTGGTATTAATTTTTGGGCTTATTTTTGTTATCTCAAAAGGACATTCACAACAATTGTACAAGATATGGAAGGAAAACTTGTATTACATTTATTTTGATACTATTTCCTTTATATATATATAATTAGAAGCAATTTATAAATTGGAAAATTTTGAACAGTACTGTGAACTTATAGTAAATGCTAACACTTTCCGTATACACATTATGTCATTTCATTTTTGGTGCCTTTTTGTTTTTTTTATTAAAAATCACAAGAATTATCCGCTCTTTAGTAGTGCTTCACTAGTCCTATTTACGTATGTACATAGTTTTTGGATAACTCGTTTTACCAATTCCCCAGAATTTCTTGATTACGGTAATTTTAATAATTTGTATAAAAAATAATAAATAAATCTGTTGTTTTCATGATTTGCTCAATGTCACGTTCCCGCCCCTTCGTGCATTTTTTATGCAAATTACATTCGAACAGCTGCAGACCTCCCAATCTGACGCACGGTGTAGTCGTTTAAACCCATTGCACCGTGAGGCCGATTATTTTTTGTGCCGTGCAGTCTGATTTTTTTATTTTTTTGCGCCGTGCATGCAATCCGTATATTTGCACTGTACAATTTTTTCTTACTTTTTGCATTGTGCGGTCAGTTATTTACATACAGATTTTTGCACCGTGCATTTAAAATATTTTTTGCACCGTGCACTCTTTTTCTTTTCTTTGCACTGTGCAAACCTCCCATTCCTCCGCACCGTGCAGTCCTTTGCTCCTTCCCATTTCCTGATCTTCTTTTGGCCGTTTTTGAACCCTTTTTCCGTTAAATCTCGCTGGTCTCTAGATGACGAGTGGGCATGGTAAAAGGTTTAGGGGGTGGAAATTAGCCAATTTTTATTTTTTTTTATTTTTTGCCCTAAGGCATTACCCGCAGCATGTTAATTAAAGGAAACAAGTTTGTGTTTATCCTGTTTATGGGCCTTTTGCATAGTTAAGGAGGGTTCGAGGAAGTCCTTGCGGCATCAAATATTATGCAGAATAGACGGCATAAAGCTACAAGAATCTCTGTTTTACATGTTTATGCAGTAGGCATTACTTTCGTGTACTTTGGCGTTTTTTGGATGTTTTCCAGACGTAAGGAGTTAATGTTTTTCTTGCAGAAAATGCTCATGATTACTTTGGTTACATAGCACGGTATATAAACGCGGATTGAGTGTAAATTCTGCTCACTCCACTAAGACTTTTTGGACATTACCTGCTTTTTTGCTACAATAATATGGCCCTTCGACGTCATCATACGTCATTCGGGATGAAGAATAATTGTACGGGATTTTATCCGGTACTGGATCAGAGTCATATCTTGTGTAAGTGGTCAGATGAGTTTGAATAACTTTAGAGGAATAACAGCAAATTTAAGTTTTTTTTAAATTCAATGAAAAATTATTTTTGTGTGAAATTATTTTGATGACTTACATTACATATACATTGGAAATTTGAAGAAGTTGTTTTGGTATCGATTGCTGATACAGTGTACAACAATTTTAGAATCCAATTGTTAAGCAGTTTTAAGCAGATACATAACTGATCCTTTGCCAAAAGTAACGAGATCTTACGATCGTTAGGGGTCTAAGAAGATACAAGAAAGCCGGTTTGGGAACTATCAGTAAATTTCCTTTTATTATTTTTATCAATTATCAAAAGTCTTTGCTTCCTTTGTTATCTTGGTTTCCAGTGATCCACGAATGGATTGGATATTTGCTCAACGGTTTTGCCTTCCTGTTGAACCTCTTCTTAATCTATCTTGTTATTACTCGATCTCACAAAATGAAAAACATGAGACCTCTTCTATTGACGGGCGCTATTGTTGATGCAAATTATGCATTATTTAATGGAATACACAACACAGTAAGTTGATTTTATTGTTCACTAAAGGTGATGCTATTTAAAACTATTTTTTTCAGTATTTTGTTATCTCTCATCAGAATGTGATCTTGATCATGAACACAGCATACACCCCAACTTATGAGATGACGTCATTGTTTCGCACTTTGGCTGGGTCAACTGTTGCCCTCAGCTGGTTATGTGTTCCCTTCCAAGTCAGCTACCGACATTATTTGATTCGAAAGTAGGCTTTTCTTTCGTATAATAAATATGTCGATCATTTATAGACAGTGACAAATATAATTTTATTTAGTAAAAAGATTATTTTTCAGCGGTTTTCCCCCTCCAGCCAGTTTCCTCATTATCCATGCAATCATCATTGGAAGTCTCAGTCTCATTGGTACATCTTTAATTTATGCCGTCTATCAGCCTTTATATATATCTTTTATTTGTGAAATGCGCGAATCCATTGGTTCATTGGGTCTGGAATTAACAGACACGAGGTTATCTGCAGGAAAATATGTAAGTAAACGTGTCTTAAACGATAGAAACACATTTAAGAAAAAAGTCTGCAAATTTGGAATATGATAAGTAGAGGTTTCAGGACACCGACGTCTTACAATACTACCTTATCTTCTTCACCGGCATCTCCGTTGGATCCATTTTAATTGTTTTTGCAATAGAAAAAAGAGTCCGGAAATATTTACATCTGAAGGAGAATATAATGAGTAAAAGAACAAGACGGATGCATTCAGAACTCAACAAGGCCCTGCTCTTTATGGTATGCGTGTCTGTAAATTGTTTAAATTTTTAATACCTCATCAACTTTTTAAATAATTTTGTTGTAACATAATCCTTTGTTTGAGTTTTGAGGGTTCAAAAACACTGAAATTTGAAATTTTTTAGATGAATTACATAGAATACTCATCACTTTGTTGTTGAATAATCGTTTATTACAAATAGACAATGGAACACACAGTAGTGTCAAGTGTTTTCCCCATTTAAAACCCCTTAAACATTAAAAAAACTTATTTTTTTTATTTTCAGGCGCTTTCTCCGATCATATCCAATGTTTCGCAGACCCTTTACGTGTCCACGGCCGTATATCTCAACTTTGATAATCGAATCCTCGATTGTATATCGTCTTTGCTGGCAGTAACGGGTCCTCTAATCAATGGGTTTACTACTATTTATTTCGTCCATCCTTATCGTAACTTCTTCTTGGGCGTCATCTCCAGTAATTTCGAGGATTCCACCAAAAACGAACTTGTAATTTCCGAAGATTCCTTTACCAAATCGTCCAGAGTTGGCAATAATAATATGGTCGCGTTATAAGGAAACCCATGTAAATTAAATGTAAATATAGCATGTTAATGTAAATAGACCATGATATTTCGAACTTGGGCAGCCCCTTCATGACCTTTTTCCTTCACGATTTTTTAAGAGTTTAATACGAACAGGAACCGTTTTTTCTTGGCGCTGGCGTGTGCATTAGTCCACTTACTTTCCGCATTGTATCAGTTATTTGTTGGTTGTAGTTACCGTCTTATTACTTGCACTGCCATTTCTTTTGTTGTCTTCTCTATTAAAATGTTGGATTTACAGTTGTCAGCGGAGATTAATAAAAACCAGGATGTCTATCGTAAGTTGGAGTTGATTGTGGGGATATGGGGAATGTTGTGTTCTTTTCTGTTTTGAATATGACAATAACGGGCTTCGTATCATCGAACGTTAAATGTTTTGAGGAAAGAAAGGACGAAAATGGAAAAAATCATGATCTGCATGTGAGGACAAGAGACATTTATTATAGTAACTTAGATTTTTTTCGATTTTTGTTTTTTTTTAGTTCATTTTTTTGCGGTAAATTTCACGACAGATTCTTGCTGAATCTATTATACTACTCTGCTTATACGGTGGCCAAAACTTTTCTTTCAGCAACGGGCTTTAGCAATATTTGAGTTTCTATGAGAGGCATTGTGGAGTTCATACAAAAAGTTTAAATTTCTGAAATTGTGAGTAAACACATCTTTGGGAGTACATTGCAGATCGTAAGACTTTTAAATAACAAATAATAAATAAATTTTAAAAGCAAATAACAACCCTTTCTCAATATCCGGCGTTCTAGGTTCTCAGAAATGGCTGATGTTTATGTTCAATTTTCTTTCCACCATCACGAGTTCCCTACTTCTTTTCCTGGTCATCGCTAGATCCAGAAAAATGCTTCACATCATGCCTATTTTACTTGCCGGAGCTGTCATCGATCTTTCTTACGCTCTCTTTAACTCTACCAGTAATTATGTAAGCAAATAAATACCGATTAAAACGACCCTATTAGATGTTTATAATCACCGACAAATCGGTGTTGTTGGTCATGCAGCCAGCAATTCCAATTCCTTTGTCGACTTATGACACTTTTTTGACAACAACTGGTTGGTTTGTCGCACTGAGTTGGATTACCGTCCCAATGCAATACAATTACCGATTTTATTTGCTCAGATAGTGGGTTCATCTTACATTGCTTTAAAAAAATCATTTTGTATTTTAGCATGCGGCCTCCTCCTGGTATATTTGTTATGGTTCAAGCGGTAGTAGCAATGACTTTGAGTTTTGTTGGATGGTACCTTATACGATGGGTGTATATTGTGAATCGAGACTTTATCTTCCTGGAAAAGATTACAACTTCTTTGGGTCTTCAAATCCCAAAGGGACACGTCTTTGGTGGGATTTATGTAGGTCGATATAAACCTTAATGTCTTGTTTTTCTGTAATAAAGCAATAAATTGTTTGAATTACTGTAGAACAATTTTCTTTGTCTCTACAGGAAAGTCAGCCAGTTCAATTTTATTACTTTTACTTTGCATGCCTTTCCACTTGTTGTATTGTGAACATTGCGTTCGCTGATGTTATGATTCGACGAACGTTAAAAAAGAAACAGGATGTAATGGGAATTAAGACCAAAAGACTGCATGCCCAGCTTAGCAAAGCGTTGTTGGTGATGGCAAGAGAATTGTGATATCACAAGAGCAATTACACATAAAATCTTAATTTGTATCTTTTTTACGATAAGAAGGCGTTCTTGAAGAGCTCGCACTTTTAATAAGTTGCTTCCCCAAACATTTTAATTAAAAAATTGTTTATTTTATGTACAACAACAGCTTTTAAAATGTGTCTTCAAAAAGCATCCATGGTTCTACCACACGTATTTTCAGGCGATTTCTCCAGTCATCTCCAGTTTCTCCCAAATAGTTTATGCCACCATTGCCTTGAACACTCAAGGCGGTTCTATCTTACCGGATCTCATTTCATCAATCGTCGCGTTATCCGGTCCTTTAGTTAATAGTGTAACCACTATGTATTTTGTCCGACCATATCGTCATTTTTTCACAGATCTGGTCAAAAGAAATGGAACTGCATCTTCAATTGATGTTTTTGGAACGCAAACGCGGCCATACACTTTGCCAACACGATAGTAAGTTGCTAAAATATATATACTCTTATCAAAATGCATTAACATAGTCAGGAATCATTGTAGTTTTTGTTTTCGAAATTAGTTATGTCATCAAAATTGATTCCTATTACGAGTCCATTTTTTGGATAATTGCTACTCGTAACACGCTTATACTATACGCCCTTTGCCGATAGTCATGTTACTTTCTTCAATCTTTAACTTTTTACCAAATTAATTGCTCTCTAATGCCCGGTTATGGGCAATAATCGAAATCGTGACCGAAATAACAAGCAAAGCGTCATATTTTCGTATTTAAATAGTAATTTACCAAGGAATCGCAACATTGTTACTTGCAATATCCTCTATCTCAAATTAGATCTTATATCAAGTGTAACATCTGATGTTTTTCATGTACATTCGTGTCATTTCGAGTCATTTGAAGCCGTTTATTGCCAATGTTTATTACTAGAAATGTCAGTTGAGTGTCTCATTTTCTCCAGTGTAACCGACTGTTTAAATATTGACTATTTAAAGGCGAATGCGTGCCAAGAGTAAATGACATCTATTTTTTAGGTTAAGTGTTTAGTGTAGAGTTATCGATGGCTAAGATAAAGAAAAGTTCACTTTTTAGTTTATAAATTTGGTAAACAAAAAGTATCAAAAGCGGAAGAATGGTAGAATGTTGGCCAAGTTTGAACCAAAATGTAAACTCTTAATCTCGTCGGTTCACGTTTTTGAGGGCTCAGCCGAGATATTATTCCATAATCATTTGGGACTATGGAAAAACACTTCTCCCCTATATCATAAATTAAGCCAAAAATTTGAGAACGCAAGTGGCTAACATACAATATATAATAATACCCCGGGGTTCCGCTTTCTTAGAGTGTAATAATAACGATATCAACAATGACATATGTCCAATCTTGAAAGAGCTATTAACACGTGTAAACCCGTTGACGTCAACTTACATTCATGCCATCATTTTTTGCACCCTGCAGGGTATATATGTAAATTTTAATATTTTCTTTTTTCCCTCAGGAGAAATAATTATAAGGAAAACAATTTGGAGTTGGCACGGGGTGAAAGTTTTCAGATAATAGCTTTGTAGGGTAAATTTGTAGTCATCGCAATGGAATTTCACTGTCTTAAAGAGGGTTTGGGAATATTATCGCCGAAGGTACGTTACATAAAATAACTGTAATTGTCATTTTAATTTTTGAGGAATTGATATCATAACCTAAACTCTTCTAAATTTTTGTTTTGGTTAAATTTTTAGTATAGCGAGTAGAAGAATGACAATCAGTTCCGTCCTTTGCAGGTTCTTTAGTATACTTTTGTAGTCGTATGTTTGCAGCTAAATTGATATGAAAAAAATTGTGGTGGAAGTCAAATTTCTTCCTTTATGAAATCTACCTTTCACAACATTCTGCTGTGAAAAGGTTGTCCCTAACGCGTAGAAGTCAATTTCATGGCGCATATGATAATAACAAACTTGCTTTGCATTGTACATATAAATTTATTCCCAGTTTGTTTCTTCCACTATTATTATAATATATTGCACTTTAAGAATCTTCTCGTCAGCAGGCTATGTCCAAAAGAGTCTCTTCAACTTGTTCAGAAGTTCATTTTACTCCCCAACTCTCCTTGGCGAATCACCGAATTTTGTTTGTGATAAACAGCCTTAATTCATTGTCTATACGTGCATTGTAAAAACTCTAAAGCAAACAATGTTTTTTACATTTTGGGACCTCCCATCTTGGTGGTTTCATCAACCCATTTAGAGTTCTTTTCCATTGGCCAAGTTTCGTAAATTTTGCGTCACATTACACAACTAAATGATAAACTTCCCATTCGTAAAAGAGGAATTGTATCTATTTTCACCTCTCTAATTTCTAGATTAATATAGAATGGCACGGTTATTAATACCCGTTGCCCCGCGCTTTTTGTAATAAAGAAATCATTTGATGGTTTTTGAGATTTTAGAATTATTATCTTTTGGAAGATGGCTATTATCATGGTCTAATTGCTGAGTGAATGAGAATTGATCCCTTTAAACTTGCAGAACAAAAAGTAAACGTTTGAACTTTCTCTGCAAAAAATATACACCGTTTTCTAGGGAATGTACATAGTTGAAGTGCTATATTTAGAATTATATCTAAAATTTATCTTTTGGACTTGCAAAATTGAGACAGCGTTTTGCAGTGTCAGCCAAGATGTTCAACGATTTTTGAGATACTACGGAAAATGAAGATACGGCCAGAAAAAAAAAGCTTTTAAGCTATTTCTTGAATGGTTCTCAGCCTGAAAAATAAAGTTTTAAGAACTGATGTACATTATTTCAAAGAAATTTTTAACTTCAAAAGTCTCTATAGTTAAATTCCTGACCTAACAATGTTTTCCTTAAAGCGAAAACGAGATACACATTTAATTGTAACTCTCGCTTCTTCAACTCATTTAAAGGTGCCCTGATCGTCAGACTTTAACAACTTCTTTTAAAAGGATAAGCAAAATAACTTTTTTGAAATTGAATAGTTGCAAGGGACCTTTAAATTGTTATTGCCTTGTCTGAAATTAGGTTTTCCAAAGTCTGTACGTCATTTTTAAACTTTTGTCAAAACAAAGTGCGTAGTATTTTAGCGCTTGTTCTGCCTATGCCTTCAATGTTTTTGTACTTAAATTTGAATGGTTTCCTCTAAAGTTTTTTTTTAATTTTAATAGGACGGCCCTAGTTTTTATAAACGGTTTTCTCCAAATTTAGAACATTTGAACACGTTTTAGACACTACAATTCATAAGTTTAGAGGTTACATTTCTCAGTTTCACATCTTCACTTACTCGTACTTATCTTTTTAGAGGTTTTACGCTTCAAAATAAACTCTTGTTTTTAAAGGAGATATTTCTATTGGCTCAGTTAATTGTGTATTGTTACTGGGCTGAGTTATGTAGCCATTTTTCAGTCATCCATTTGGAGGATGTCGAAAATGTTGTGAATGGGCTCATAATTTTGAAAAAATACCAAAAAACATCACGGAAAAACATGTTTTGAGCTGAGCTCAAAATTTTTGACATTGTTTTTATACCTTTTTTTAATCTTTTTTGTGTATTTTCTCAAAAAATTTTTGCAAAATTTTCAAAATAAAATTTTTGTAAAATTTGGTGAAAACAAAAAAATTGCAGTGGAAAACGATTAAAGAAATGTCAACCAAAAGGTGATATTTTTGGTGCAAAATACACAAGGATAAAAAGTATTTTCTCTGGTCAACTCTTCATTTTCCATTTCTTTTCTGTTGTGTTTTCTATTACTAAGAATCAAAAGTTAATATTTTTTTGCAGTAATTTCTAGGTTGCAGTAATTTCTGAGGTGCTGCATGCAATATTTCAAGCAAATCTTGTTCTTGTCGGTAACTCTCTCATTAATAATCCAAAGATTGTTTTGACATGTCTCCTCCTTCAGTACAACTCCCAATTTCACGCATGTCTTTCTCAGAATGTAATTTGAAACTTCAGAAATTAATATCTGAAAATCCGTCAGTCCCCTTGTACAAGTAGGCGTTCTGTCAATTCTGCAAAAACATTCCATTAATTAAACGTTTATCCGACCATATAATTTTTATTGACTTTTATCTTTTCCAGAGCAACTTTTTTCGGCCAAAAGTCACACTGTTCGGCCGATTCTACCGAGTGACTTCTTGAAGAGGTTACTTTCAGTATTTCTGGGAACGAAAAATAATTCACGGCCAAAATTGTTTGGGAATATGACTCCTTTGTGTCACTCCTTTTATGTTCATTACTCTCGCATCTTTCTGGCATACAATTTATAAGATCCCTCAAATAGTATTATTTCTATATCTGATGGATGTTACACTACATTTATGGGTTATAAGTGTTTCAGGAATATATGTAGTAAAAGTACTAATTTCAGAAATTATTATATTTCCCCATATGCACTTACTTGACGCAGCTCTCTAGAGCGTCAACGATTTTCTAGTATACTTAATTACAAGGTACCGCCTTTCCAAGATCCTCAATTATCTGCGCTACCCTCCCTTTACTTCTCTTATAATTATCTTTACCAGTACTCTTAACTGGTAGCTCCAATTATCATACATAAACTTTCTCGTGTTTTCCCTCAGGGCATTAATAGTTATTTGGCGTGTTTTCAGGAATAACATTGTTGTTTAATTACGGTTATCACTGTTCATGTCATTGAATTATATATAAAGCCTCTTTTTGAAGTGAAGATTTGATTTGAAGTGGAAACATATCAAGGAGAAGATGATGAATAATCAGAAAATATTTCGTAAGTGTCTACGTGAGAAAGGCAAAAGATGTGTGGACAGCCAAAAAAAGGTTTTGGCAGGGTAAAGTGCAATTATTACGAGTTAAAGGGGTAAAACTTGAGATTTTTATCATTGCAAAAGGTTTCAGTAATTTCAAAAATTGTCAATGCACAAAGAAGACGACATTTAGTGACAAAATTTTGTTTTTGATTTTAATGCATTATATTTCCTGTTTCTAAAAGTACAAAGAGCTAAAAAATAGTAAAATTTATGGGTGGTCTGGTCTACAAGGATATGAAATTTGGAATTAAATGAAATCCTAAAGCAAACTCCTTTTTTATAAATTTCAACGAAAGTGCTTTCCAGAAACAAAATGTTTCCACTACCAAAGAAATGAGTATGTTGACATGAGACTAAAAAAAATGAGGAGAGCGTTCAGAGACAAAAAATATTTTCTTTCAGAGCCTGGCGGTATTGTAATTAAAAATTTTGCCGAATAATGCAAAACGAGAGCTAGAGATCCGACATATTTACAGTAAACTCCTAATCTAAATTTGTGCCGATTTATATCAAAACACAGTCGGCGTAGGATTTATAGAACTTACGGCAATGCCCCATTTCTTAAGATTCTTATTTTTTTATGTATTTCAATTGCAGATCTCCATAAATGGATCGGGTTTGCCTTCAACTGTATCTCTTTTTCAACCAGTTCTATTCTCTTGTATTTGGTGATAAAGAAGTCACGAAAGATGCCAAATATTCGCCCTATTTTACTGGCTGGAGCAGTCATTGACTTTACATATTCTTTGCTCAATACATCTGCCAATCATGTACGGAAAAATACAAAAAAATGAATGGAAAAAATCTTTTTTCAGATGTTCATCGTGTCCGATAAATCACTGTTACTTTTGACCGACCCAATGTTACCGTTTCCACAAATAATTTGTGACGCGATTTTGGTGATTGGCGGATTTTTTGTGGCTCTAAGTTGGTTAACAGTCCCTGTCCAGTATAATTATCGACTGTATATCATTAAATAGTAAGTTATTTAACATTTACGTTCATTTGTATTTAATTTTAATGCTAATTTTAAAATTATTTTAGTGGAGCTGCTCCTCCATGGAGCCTGTTATTAATCCAAGCTGTAATTGTGCTAGTTATGAGCTCAATTGGAACATATCTTATCTATTTTGTGTATTTTGTGGATAAAGATGCAGCATTGGTCAGTAATGTAATGGATTTGATGAAAATTGACTTTGATGAAAATCTCGTTTTCGGCAAGAAATTTGTGAGTTATCTAAAGTCTTAAAGAGGTTCTTCAGTTTGTATTTCCGTTGCATTTTTAAACTCTTTTATGTTTGTTAAAGAACCGTCTGTCAATTTTAAAGCGGTTTGACTAGTTTTGTATTCAGATGTTACCTGTTTTTATAACACTGTAAGACATGCTTTATTACACATGAGACACAGAGTTTAAAACAAATGAAATTCGGTCTTGTCAGAAAATTGCAAGGAGCAAGGATTGCGTTGAGCGGAGAATTTGGAAAAAAATTTTTACTAAATTTGGGAAATCTCATATTTTTCATCATTGATACAAACACAGACAAAAAGCTATAACAAAGATGCACAGATCAGTAAATAAATTGGACCGCAAATACTTTTCATAAGTTCTATCACTTGTATTTTAATCTTTTTCCAGGAAGCAAACCTTTGAAAATAATATTTCTACTCAATGTTTGATGAAATATTCAAAACTTTCATTAAAATTTTTTATTCCGAGTACTCCAAATTACTTGGTCTTTCAATAGATTCATTTTCATCACCGTCATGCACCGAAAAAACATTTTCGTGTCCACGCTTTGCACAAACATTTGCTACGAGCCAAAGGGCATCTAGAAAAGTCGTTCTTCATGTAACGGAAATCAAAATTTGTAGCATATTTTTTATGGCTATTATTGTGATATGTTTACAGTGGTCTTTATAAAACTTCGCAGTATTTTTAGTATTATTTATACTTTTTAGGAGAGTCCACCAATGCAGATTTACTTTTCATATTTCTCTCTGATGTCCACTTTGGCTTTGATTAACGTCGTTATCGCGGATCGAAAGATTCGACAGAATTTGAAAGCAAAAGAAAGCATAATGGGAAAGAGAACAAAGAAGTTGCATGCAGAGTTGAGTAAAGCACTCCTTGTTATGGTGAGTTTAAAAAATATTTAGCTATCTGTTGCAAACATGGGGTCATATTTTACAAAATCCATTGAAAATCATATTAACAATGATATTATATTAACTGTTAGTATAATATAATATTATCTGCAGGCAATTTCCCCGGTCTTCTCCAGTTTCTCCCAAGTCATTTACATATCCGTTGCCTTGAATCGAACTGGCGGTTCTCTTTTCCCTGATGTTGTTTCGAGTATGTTGGCAACTTCAGCACCTCTGATCAACAGTGTGACGACTATGTATTTTGTCCGTCCTTATCGACTTTTTTTCATTCGATTAATAAGAGGGGGCTTCGAATCTTCTTCTGTTGATGTCTATGTCAACAATACTCACACACATCCGTTGACAATTACAAATCGACCTCGAAGCTCCCTCTTTCAATAACTTTTAAGAATTTATGAAATTGTAAAATATATAAAAACATCATTGTGCAATTGTAATAATTTAATAACAGACAGAACAGTTATTGTGCCTCATTTGTGAAAAGGACCATGAACAACATCTCTAATTTTAAATAAAAAAGATGATATAAGACATGTCGAACATCAAAGGTCTTTAAAAAGCGATTCTTTCCTAAGTTATAGTTGCGATATTTCTAAGGCTTAAAAACGTTAAATCGATACAACGACATATCCGCAATGCCATTTTTGACGTCAAAAAAGCCACGTTTGGAAATGGGTCTACAAAATTCCGTGTAATCTTTTGGATAATGAAAATTTATATAAAATTTTGTAAGGTGAACTTATTTGCGTTGAATTCAGCGGCATTTCGTTGCGTTACACGCAAAACGCCGTTCTTAAGACCAATTCTTACATTCTCCGGAGGAAAGATTCAATTTTTGGGTCCATTCTAGTAGAGGTTTTACTTCAGTCTTGTTGCATAACATGAAAATTTGTCACTGTACCAAAAAGTTACATTTGCGCTTTTTGTAATATGTTTGGTTATATTTCCTGCGATTTCTCTTTGTCATAACCATAACATAATATATGTATATTGCAGCGATTCAGATTTGTTTAGGAATAAAAGAATAATCCGGAAAATAATAGCGCCATTTAAGGCTATCGTATTGTATTCATTGCCCCACAGTTATCGTTTGACAAATAGCAAAATTTTCTTCTCTAAATTGGTGGTTTCTATTTATTATTGTTAGCTTCACCACTTTTGGCGTCATTCCTGACCTTCAAATTATTATTTGCAGATTTCTCCATCAAAGATACCAATTTAGTCATGAGCGGAACATCCATAATTTAATTTTTAAATAGTATTTCCGTGTTTTTAACGTCACAGTTGTTTGATGTAAAAACTGACGTTAAATGTTCAACGTCGCTTGTTTCAAATTCATTGTTGTAATTGTACCGTTGTCGGTTATGGAGTCGACAATCAATTGGAAATATTGTACAATTTCTATAATAACTTCGTATTAAACAACTCCCAAAAGACACTGGAAATAACATTGAAAAAATAATGAGACATTACAACATAACACCTGATAGTATAGATGACAATCTCCATTTGAGACCCCCCTACATTTAGAATTGTTTACATTGACCTGGAAACACTTTAAAGTTTTTGCATAAAATAAAATGCCAATTACTTAAATTGTAGTGATCCCCTAACGCGGATTTATTTGTAAATCGCTGAGGTGGGCATGGTATATACTAAAAAAGTGACTCACTCAAAACGCAAAAAAATTGAATTTTGAGGTCTCTCTGAGATTTTATGTATTATCTTATCTTAATCAATTTATCTGTCTTTTATAAGCCACAGTAACTCAGATACATAGTTTCGTTTAGCAAGGTTTGGTTCGTAGAGGGATAGGAAATTTTGGTTACACCAAATTTTTGTGTCATTACAAAAAAAGGATGCATAAACATGAATGTCGAGGGCCTGGATATATACTCAATAAATGTCCGGGACCCAAATTTTATTGTTTTAGTTCTCGCGTGAAACAGTTGATCAGCCTTTTGCGGTGTTCAATTGTTTGAGTGATTCTATGTACTTGTTTCTCAAGTTACGACCAAATTCAGAAAACGTACCGGCACTTGTGATAATGCCTTTGTCTGATTGTTTTGGCACCAAATATTTGTATTATTTATATATTATATAATAGAAGGGCAACCCCATTTGATTTTACGAGATATTCGGAAAAATGCATAATGATAATGATAATTAGGGCAGTTTATATGGCCGCAATTTTATCGCAGGTGATTATGGAGATTTTGAAACATGCAAAAGTTTTGTGAAATAAATGTCTTGCACTTTTATGAAACATCTTTAGAGTTGCGATTACAAAGAGAAATAAAAATATTTTGGTGTCATGATTGTTTGTGCATTCCTCAGAATGTTGATATCCTAAAAAATGCATTTTAAAAAAAAGATATTAAAAAATAATGAAGAATCAAGTAAAATTTTTATTTTTTGATGTAAAGGTCTTTTGAAAAACGGGGAACTTATGGAGATTCAAGTTTTTATTGGCTTCCGCTTATTATATCATCGCTTCGAATAATTATTTCTCTTACAGTACAGCTTGAAACATGATCCTAATTTTGGAAATGAAATCGTAAATCTCCTGACGTCTCCGTTTGCCATAATTTGAAATTCACATACATATAAACTAATATTTAATGCTTAGCCATGCCAAGAATATCGGGTTTTGTAAACATTATCGGGTTTCCGCCGTTTTAAGTTTGCGTTTTTTCAGACTGGTTACATTTATTGACTGATAAACATTACTGGTTACGTTTATAGTCTCATTACCGTGCATGTCACATAACTCTTAGGTGATGAGCCTTGAGCCAGAAGTTGTAGTAAAGGTAAAAGACAACAATGGACAATCAGGAGGTTTATGGTAAGTCTGAGAGTAAAAAGAAACTGTTTCTTTGCTATTTTGGAACAAAGTTGTCTGTGTTTCATTTTTCAGATTTCCACAAATGGGTGATGTTTACCTTTGATTGTGTGGCCTTTTCTGTGAGCGGAATACTTTTATATTTAGTTATCATGAAATCAAATAAAATGCCAAATATTCGGCCAATTTTAATGGCTGGCGCTGTTGTAGACTGCTTGTTTTCATTATTCAATATCGGGGCCAATCATGTAAGTAATCATTTCCCTCATTATCTATCCAAAACTGCCTTCTTAATCATGTCTAAATATACTTTTCAGATGTTCATTGTCTCTGAAAAGACACTTCTTCTTATAACTCATCCAATTTGGTCCCCTTCTCAAACATTTTCTGATATTGTTCTCCTTATTTCCGGTTTCTTTGACGCTCTCAGTTGGTTGACTGTTCCTGTTCAATATAATTATCGATTATATATCATCAAGCAGTAAGTTACTCCTCATTAAACATATTCGTATTTAAGCGGACATGCTCCTCCATGGAATTTTTTCCTTATCCAAGCAATAATTGCGTTGACATTAAGTAGTATTGGCTGTTATTTAATTCATTGGGTGTATTATATGGACAAGGATCCTGTGGTGCTCAAAATGGTGCTGGATGAAATGAATGTGACGATTCCGGAGAATTATACTTTTGGAAATCAGTTTGTAAGTCTTTGCCTTTAATAACCCGAATCTCTACATATATATTAAATTCTACTTTCAAGCAGCATTCATTCGAAAGGAAACAAAACCACGTTTTGTAACTCATTTCTCATAACTTGAGATAACTTTTTGTCTACATTTTACAACAATTACAATCTTTTAAATCTTAACAAAATTTAATTCCAGGAAAGCCAAGCAATGCAGATTTATTTTTCCTACTTTTCCTTGATGTCCGCTCTAGCCATAGTCAATGTAATTATTGCTGACCGAAAGATTCGCATGAATTTACGATCTAAAGAAAGTATAATGGGAAAGAAGACAAAGAAATTACACGCAGAACTCAGTAAAGCGCTGTTTGTTATGGTGAGTATATGTATAATATACATACATGGTAGCATCGTCAATTCACTTTGTGAAGTTTTAATCTCAATTTATTTTTTTTTTTATTATTCAGTATTTTAATAATTAAATTAATTTAAATCGATTTGCTTCAGGCGATCTCCCCGGTTTTCTCCAGTTTCTCCCAAATCGTCTATGTTTGCATTGCAATGAATCGTAATGGTGGCTCTCTAATTCCAGACCTTATATCCACAATGTTGTCTGTCTCTGGTCCTCTAATCAACAGTATTACAACTATTTACTTTGTCCGTCCTTATCGAGTGTTCTTTCTTCGATTGGTCAAAGGAAATTGTGATTCCTCTTCTATTGAAGTGTATGCCCATCACTCACATCCAATTACAATTACAAATCGATTACATCTCAGTAGCATTGTTATGCAGCCATTGTCGGTGTCTAGTACACATTAGACAGTATTTTTATTCGCAGTTTGCATTTTCAAATTAAACAAAATTTTTGCAATTTTACATAAATCAAGATAAAACGACAGAACTTGGAAAGTTTTAAAGAAATTTAGAGAAAACACTGTAATTACTTTTACAACTTGCAAACTACCATTAAAAAACACAAAATATTAGTAACCCCATAATTTTTGTCATACGTTCATCTTTTTTATTCTTTTTACAATAAAAAAACGTAAAAAAACAAGATGTCCTTCAAATACAGTAATCTGTGTATATTACTGTTGATCTCCTTTCAAAAAATTCAAATTTTGTTTCCTAGCCATAGCTGCATATCTCCCATTCATCTCCATTAATTGTTTATGATCTCCACATTCTCTGATCCGCCCAGTTTCAATATAATAAATCCGATCCGCGTTGATTAGAGTTATTAATTTGTGGGCGACTGTAATTGTAGTCCGTCCCTTTGAAGCCGCATTTAAAGCCTTTTGCACGGCTCTTTCACTCATCGAATCCATTGCTGAGGTTGCTTCATCTAACAGTAGGATCTTTGGTTTACGAATCAAGGCTCTGGCTATGGCAACTCTTTGACGCTGCCCGCCCGAAAGGCGGATCCCTTTTTCGCCGCATTCTGTTTCATAGCCCTAAAAGTTAAATGATCGTCAAAGAATCAAATAATATATAATAATGGACATTAAGCAAATTTTTAGTCAAAAACGATCGCAATTCTAACAGAATAAACTTTCCGGCATTGAATTGTCAGAAGATGTCCATGGCACCGCAAGCATTTCCTTATTTTAAAAATACGTTTTTCGTAAAAAGCAGGAAATGGCTAATATTCGTCATATGCTTCTCAAAAGTTAGCTTAGTTACCTCTGGCAGTTTCTCAATAAATTTCTTTGCATGGGCGATTCGACAAGCCTCTACAACATCGTCAACATTGGTTTCGGTTGTTCCCATCAAGATGTTTTCTCTGATTGTACCAGCAAATAACACAGGCTCTTGTGTAACCAGTCCCATTTGGCTTCTTAAGGCGGAGAGTTGGAAACGATGGAGTTGGATGTCGTCGATCGCCTCAAAAACTACGGTTATAAAATGTAAAAAAAACTTGGAATTTTTTCAAAAATTACGATTGTTCCAAAATCGGGATTGTAGAATCGTTGGAGCAGCCAAAGAAAGGTGCTTTTGCCTGTTCCACTGGGGCCACAAATTCCGATTGTTTGGCCAGGATCGGCAAAAAGGGCAAAATCTTGGATGATATTCTTGTGAGGAGCCATTGGATATGCGAAAGATAACTGGAGGGCCTGGATTGAGCCGTCCACTTTCTAAAGTAAATAGTTTCAGAAACTGCGCAATATTAGCTATTTTTGCAAACGATCCTAAAGACTTAACTCGCTCTTTACAATACCTTCTTACCGTCAACAATCCATCGTTTTCATTTTCGTCCACAACAGGCCTTTCTTTTATGATGTCCATCAGACTTTCAGCAGCTGGAACAGCATGCAAAATATCGCTAAATGATATGCTGATGAAGAAAACTGACCAACACAGTATACTCATCATTGCGGCAGACCTACAACAATATCAAAAATATCGAATTATCGAGCCATTGGCTATATTACTCACATGTAAATATTGTCAATGGAATGTCTTTTTTCGGCGATCAAGTAAATCCCAACCAAAAACACTATACCATTGACAATATGCATCGAACTTTGCGTTAGAGTGTACACCAAAGACTCGTATAAACAGCACTAAAAGTAATTATTAAATCATATTAGACTTCATTTACTTTCTTTTCCAACTTCAAATTCTCCCTTATATTCTTGATATACAAGTCCAAAAAGTACTCTTCTTTGGCCAGTAATTGGATTGTCCTTGTATTTTCGATTATTTCAATAGCTTTTTGCCCGGTTTCATCGTTTTTCATTTTTTCAGCAACGGCCATTTGCATTTTTTTACTGCATAAAACGAGTAAAAAGTAGAGTAGAGCGTAGTAAATAACTCCGGCCAAGGCAACTTCCCAGGAATAGAGAAAAGCCACAATTAATTGAACAAAAGAACAGAATCCATTGTTGATGACTTGGTGGAGACGAAGATCCAAAGCCTGAAAGTCATCTAAAATTCGGAGTAACAAAGGTAATTACACATAAAGTGAAAGAAAGATGTAGTTTGACTATAAAAGTTCTTTAAAAGAAACTCATTTTGTGTGTATTGTAATAAGATTTACTATGAAAGCCCTTTTACCGCCTTTTGCTAACAAAACTCTCGTTGAAAGAGCACCTCTTACCGGTCGAATCTTCTGAGTATCGCTGGTAATCCGATGAACCAAACGAGAACAGGAAGTATCTGGATCATCAAAATATGGACCGCCTTGATGGAGAACAGACTTCAAGGCTCGGATCTTCAGAGAATCAATGACTTGCTCCGTCAAAGACCCATGACATAAGACCTAAAAAAAAGATCCTTTGTTTTGTCACAGAATTTTTGAAAATCCAAAAGTTTGTGGGAACATACCGACAAAATAATAACCACAAATGAGTAAATCCCAAGTCCAACTGAAGACAACGAAACACAAAGAAGATGTTGATGGAACGTCGGTGAGTCGACATGGGCAAAAATAGAAAATAAAAACTTGGAAATGACTATCCATAAAGCGACTTCTGCACCGCGAAAACAACTGAAGATAATGGCAGCGATCAGTTTGGCGTAATGTGATTGACAGGTTGAGTACAGTTGTAAGAGGCGAACTGGTGTTCGGACATGAAGATCTGGATCCGTTCCTGTTCTCGAAATTTTTCCAGAAAGTTCTGCCGTGGATTCGATGTATTTATCTGCAAAATTTTGTAAGTTATCTACAAGTTTCCTTTTCCAACTTACTTTGTAAAGCCATTCCTCTGAACATTGGAGCCTGCAGAGTATGTACAGTTTGTCTGAACAACTCATCGATCTCCTCAGTCCAATACTGATCATATTCTTCTTCTTCCTCCAACGCCGACTCCTCCTCATCTAAGACAACATCTTCTTCTCCAAAGCTCTGTGTTTCCACCATTTCTTTGTAATATTCATTTTTCTTCATCAATTCTTCATGAGTTCCAATATCAGTCACCTTTCCCTCATCCATGACGATTATTTTCTTTACATTTTTTAGCGTTGTCAATCGATGAGCAATGATGATTGTTGTTCGATTTTTGCAAGCATTTTTTAAACCTTTCTGAACGTGTGACTCGGATTCAGCGTCTAAGCCGGAGGTGGCTTCATCAATGAGCAGGATCTTGGGATTATTAGCGATTGCTCGGGCCATGACAATCCGTTGCTTTTGCCCAACGGAAAGTTGAACGCCTCCCGAGCCAACTTCGGTTAGATAACCCTGAAGATAAAATTAGTCACGCGGAGTGGAGTACCGTTTAACTAACTTTCTCTTACTTTTCTCAGTTCCTTGATAAACGCATGCGCATTGGCCATTTGACACGCCCATGCAATTCTCTGTTTGCTGATATGCGCGTTGCCCAATTGAATATTATCGGCAATAGTTCCAGTGAACAAAACAGGTTCTTGTGGAATGAGTCCAATTGCTTTTCGAAGAGATTGAAGCTTTAGACTTTTGATATCTCGATTGTCCACCAAAATCTGACCATCAGTGCAATCATATACACGGGTTAACAAATTGACCTAAAATAATTTGTAATAGCAGATACAAAGCAATTTTCTTACCGAAGTGCTTTTCCCACAGCCATTTTTCCCGACTATGGCGACAGTTTCTCCTGGCTCTACTATCCAATTTATCCCTTTCAAAACTTCATTTCTTCTCTTCCCCGGATAAGAAAATTTGACATTTCTGAATTCTATTCTTCCACTTGTTCTGGATAGTACATGTCCTTCGGTACTGTAACAATCAATCTGCGGTACCCGATTGATCTTCTTGTACAGCACAGCCGTCGCAACTCTGGCCTTAAAAACGGCCATGAAGTGAGGACTCATTGATGCCAAAAAGTAAGTTCCGCTCATCATCAAACTGGTCACAACGAAGACATCAGCGGCCGACACAAGTTTATCGTAGTACAAAAGGCCTCCGACATAAATCCCTCCAGCATAAAAAAGATAAACGACGATAAAGAAGATCCCATCAAAAATGCCGTGGGCAATAAAACCTTTGATTCCAAAGCGACGGCCTGACTTTAAGAGGTCGCCGTATTTTAAGACGATTTGACTTTGACCGTTACAAGATTGAACTGTGCGAACATTCATAATGGACTCTTGTAAAAGAGCACCGGATTTGTCGATGCAACGAGATTGGGCGACCGTAAATCTGTTAATGACCTAAAGCTTAAATTTTAAAAGGTGTGAAGGGCAAAAAAATCTTGTATACATGAGAATGCAACGTGTCGCTCAATGCAAAGACTTGTTCTTGCTCACCCTAGCCATCAGCGAGATGATCAAACAAGAAACCGGAGCTCCCCCAATCATCACCAATGTAATCTTCCAACTGTGATAAAATGAAATGGCTATTATTGTAACGAAAGATGTTATTCCACGAATCAATAGTCCAAATTTGTTTCCAATACCGTCGCCAACCAAATTCACATTGCTAAACGTTTTGAAAATAATATTAAATAGCACTTACTTTGCCAATTGATTACTGAGACTTCCGAATTTGTTTTTATCAAAGAAATAAGCATCTTGCCGGAGAATTCCGTGGATGTAAAGTGACTTCAAGATGGCGCAAGTGTTTGTACCGACTTTCTTTAGGCAATAACATTGAGTAAAGGACACCAAAATAAGTAAAACTCCAATTCCGACACTCAATTCAATGTAAAATACAGCACTCGTCCAAAGATTTGCAACATTACCATCCTAAAATTACAGGATAAAACCATGGAGCCAAGCCCTACCTGTTTGAAGACAATCATTGCATCAGCCAAGTTGCCAATCATGAATAGTCCTAAAGGATTGGCGATTCCACTGATTACCGAAGCAACAATCCCCACATAAAGAAAAAATTTATCGTCTGATCGACAATGAGCAAACTTAAAACAATATAATTAGTATATTAAAAACAAAGAAGTTGATGAACCTTTTTTACAATAATATTTCCAGAGTTAGCAATGTCACAAGGCCTTACCATTTCCATGAATCCAACCGGCCTTGCTTCAAATCGTTTGCTAACCAGATCTGATCGACATAACAAAACATTAAACCAGTAATCGATCCCTTCGCTACGATACTCTTCGTTTTCCACATCTTGAGTCTCAATAGATCGTTGAGATGCTCTGGATATCTTTGATCTTCTTGATGATGTTTTAGAATTTCCTTGTTTTTGCGAAGATATGGTTGATCCATTTCTTTTGGACAATGGACGACGACGACGTCGCCGTGGGAAAATTTTACATTTCATCGTTTTTGGTATTTAGTAGTTGTAAGAGGTCAAGAAGAAATGTTTAATATTAACAAATAAGTTTCGGAACTGGCAAAAGTAGTTGATCAAACCAAAATTCGATTATGTTTGATCATTTGTTATGCAAATCTTTTGCGCTTTTCGTCCCTCCCGAATCTTTTGTTATGTATTGATTTCGCCATTTCAAAATATGTATATAATTGCAAAGCTGAGAAAAACTTGCATGAAATTTTGAATTTCTGCTATGCAACTCTTTCCCGGCGAACTCATGTTATGCAGATTACGTATTGGTATTTGTCATTCGTTATACAGAGACTGTATATTATCATAGAGGACAAATGGTTCTTCATGGATCAGACATCCTGGAACCAAGAGATTCTTTTATTTCGTTGCCTTTTCATCTTCGAAAAACCGTCTGCTTTCCCTTCTGATGGCAGATGTCATGTTGATTATAATCGACCATTCCCCCCACCCTCAAAGATCATCATTTGTTCCGGGATCGGAGGATGGTAGGACCGGGAACGGCGGAAGGATTCATCAGTCAAAGCGGTAGTGTTAATTTGATTTGTACTTTTTACTCGATCATATGCAGTAATCACCTCGAGATTACTAAAATAAATTCCTGAAGGTCGTGAATTCATCTGATGATTAAAAATCTTTTTGAAATACCTTCTTTGGATATTATCTCACATGGTAAAATCAGAAATAACTGTAAAGAAAACGGCTGGATGCCTATCATTAGACAGTAAAAAGTAACAAGGTCAATGGAGAAGGCTAAGGAAACGTTGGGGCAAAAAATAAAATTACAACTTAAAAGTGGCACAAGGTCGCACTCTTGGAACGGGCGAAAGTGCTCTTGCCGAACTCATTCGTTATTGCGAAACGTTAACAGTGATGTCGTACTCTTAGGCTGGACGTATTCTTAAAGATCATTGAAGGAGATCACTGAGATGTGTACAAGTTATTGCTTAGAGTGTGATGACCAGACTTTGTTCACTCTCTGCAAACGTCATCCGTCGAGAGAACATGTCTAGTTCAAAACTTGTAACACGCGCTATGCAGGCTCAACTTTCTTTGCCGGAGGATTCCTACACACTCTGGCGTATTTTTTCAATTTTTTGAATACTTCTCCGTATTCTGAACGCATCTTTTTAATCTACTACCTTCGTAGTATATTAAAAACGTTTCGTTTTTATATAGGTCGCCGATTCGTTTCATCTGCAGCAGAATCTGCATCTATCTGCAGGTCTTGTGATTTTGCGCGACGGCAACAATCTTCCCTTAAATTGGGGCTGCGATGATTGATGATAAATTGTCGGAATAAGGTGGATAAATCATACTAAAGTAATTAGAATCAAAATTTGCCCGTTCATTATCGAAAATCTTCGAGATTTATTGGGTTTGGAGATGTTTTAAGTGCGAAGTCATCGAATTCGGCGTGATGACCTTCACGCTGCTGGTTAAGGTTAGATATTCGGGAATTAAAGGGCCGCCTCCGGCTGTCTGATAAAACTTTTATCAATCTTAAAAACCTAAGTCAAATAGCCTTTCGATTGTTTTATATTCAACGTGACGCGCGGTTTCTAAATCCATAATATTTTAATAAGAAATTTCCTTCAGCGATGCTTACAATTTGGGTTTTTACTTTCCTAGCATTGTTATGTACAGGGCAAATTCTCGACGATGCCTCAGGCGATTTAGCTCAAGTCAGAGCATTGTTGGATGAAATTCGGTCTGAGACCGACAAAAAGTTTGGATTGTTCTTTGTAAGTGACATTTTATACGATGAAAAGTTTCTAGATAATCCTTTAAGAGACTGATTAAACATCTTCTTTACAGGACCCAGATTCGGTTTCTCGATCACTCTCACAAGTAACCTTTGACGATGGAACTGAAGCCTCGGTAAATCGACCGTTTCACAGAGAATTATTCGAAAATGATATTATTTTAACGGTCCCACAAGCTGAAGCCATTCTTCAAGAAATCAAAGAATGTAAGACACTTCAAAGTAATATAATATTCTTTTTATTTAGCCAATAGAACAAACCGAAGGTCTCGTCAAGCCCAGCCGGGTCTCGATTCTTTCTGGAAAAACACAACTATCCCTTACAAATTTTATTATAATGATAAAGATTGGCAGAATTTGATTAGAAGAGCCCTAAGACATATTGAATCTCAAACTTGTATAAGATTTGAGGAGAATGGAGCTGGGAAAGATCATTTACTTTACATTAGAGGGTCTGGATGTTGGTCGAATGTGGGGAGAATCGGAGGAAGACAACAGGTTTCTATTGGCTATGGATGTGATGCGGTAAGATCACATGTATTGTGATCATTAATATTTTTGTCTTTTAGATGGGAATTGTCGCTCATGAAACTCTACATGCCCTTGCTCTATGGCACGAACAATCAAGAAGTGATCGTGATAAACATGTCAGCATTGACTTCACCAAGATCTTTCCGGTAAGTTAGCCATATTATCAGTCATGCCATTTCTTTAGGGGACCCAAAGTAACTTTGAACGCCGAACAGACAGAAACAGTGACAATATGGGACAACCCTATGACTTGGGATCAGTTATGCATTACGGATCTAGAGCTTTCAGCACTAATTATGACAGGTAATTACATGCGCTGAGTACGTCGTATTTTACCCTTGTTTAGCTATACAATCCTGACCAAAGATCCCAACTATCAACAGACCCTTGGACAGAGAGAAGGGATCTCATTCAAAGATGCCAAGATGATTAACCTGAGATACTGCCAAGACGTTTGTTCGAAGGAACTGAAATGTTTGAATAAGGGATACACCGACCCAAACTATTGCTATCGCTGCAGATGTCCTGATGGATATGGGGGAAAGCTTTGTCAGACAGTCCCTACTAGCAGTAAGTACGTCAATCATGGCTTCATATTTCATTATAGATGTCCCAAAGTGTCAAGGAGGTGAGCTGAGAGCATTCTCGACCTCCCGTGCTCTCAGAAGTCCTGAAGTCATCGCTGGAGCCAAGTGTTATTGGAGAATTCAGGCTAATAAAGGAGAACGAATTCAAATCAACTTTGACAAATCTGTATTCCCTTGTGAAACAGCTTGCTCAAGTTACGTAGAGCTCAAATACAAGAAAGACAAAACACCAACTGGTGCTAGAATCTGCTGTGACACTCCAAGTAAACCAATATATTCTGATAATGAAGAGGTTCTGATCATGTTTATTGGTGCTTCGGATGTGCAGACTGGCTACAGTGGATTTGAATTGAGTTATAAGTCAAGTAAGTTAATTAAATTTGAAAAGTATTGACTGTTCTTTAATTTCAGTCCCTGGAAGTGGAGTAAGTTATACAAATTTCAATGTTTATGATTAACAAGATATAATACGCACAACATTAACAAAACACGTTGCTGTGAATCTAATTTCTCACTGTCTAACAACATTTAGTTACGTAGTAGATCGCACATAACTCCACCAAATCCACGATTATATAGAACGACAGCCATTCCTAGAACAACACTAAGACCGACGATTCGAAGATGGACTTATAGGCCGAGAGGGACTCCAAGAAGAGCAACAGTTACTAGTCCAGTCAGAAGGCGAAGACCCACTTTTGCGCCGGCTAGGCCAACAAGAAGACCTGCCGTTACACGAAGGATAACATGGAGAACAAAAACACGCCGGGGAAGACATAGAGACCAAAATTTTGCCCCAAGAACGGTAACATTACAATGTAAAATAACAAAAACACAGAGACACCTAACGTTTGCACTGAAACTAACTTACTTAGAAATAGCCCAAATACTAACCGACCCACCAACAATGACCTAAATTAATATAATCTCTAAAGAAAGAAGAGAGTTCTGAAGAAGAAACTGAAGAGTGGACAAGACCAACCGAGACTACAAAAAGAACAAGAGCCACAACAACTCCTGGACCAAGCACATCAACAGATGCAACCACCGAAGAAATTACAACCACCACTGCTACTACTACAACAACAGTTGATAGAAGTATTTACACTGGAGAATGGAGTAAATGGGCAGCTTGGAGTGGATGCTCGGTATCTTGTGGAGGATGTGGAAGAAGAAAGAGACTGCGAGCGTGTTATGGAGGGAATCGGAAATGCCCGTAAGTTGAGCGGGAACATAAACTTTGAATTTGGGGACATACATGTACTGGTTGAAGGCCGTTATAAATATTAGGCAAGGTAGAAAATGAACACTCCTTTTTTTCTAAAAATCCCTAAATTTCGGTCGTTTCCGACCAAATCCAGAACTTTTAAGCAAAAAAGAACAAAAATCGATGAAAAAAATAATTTTTTTCCAAATGTCAAAATGTCACAAAAAACAAAATGAATCTATTGATTTCTTTCCTTGCTTTCAGTTAGATTGTATCAAATCGATTACTCTTATCCTTCCTTACTTTCAGTGGTGATCCCTTTGAATACGCGGAATGTGGAGAAGACCCTTGCGGACTGCCTACAAAAGCTCGGTCATACCACAGATGTGAGGGTCGACTTCTCCTTCCATGTGATTTACTGGCTAAATTGGACTTTGGAACGACGAGATTACCTTTTACGGAATCACAGGGTACTACTCTTTTTTACATTACAAATTTCCAATTACCTTTTCTACTATAAAATTTAAAAAAGTTCAAATGTTAGAGCATTATTTGAATTTTCGGGAATTTTTTCTTTAATGTGATGTACTTTCAGATCCAGTAGCACCTCCACCACCTCCACCGCCTCCGGCAAAAGAGGTTTCTCAAAACTTTTATCGATCCAAACGAAGCGTTTTGGGAGAAATTTTAGGAACAAATCCTGAAATAAATCAAAATAATGGGCAAAATTTGGAAATTCCATTCCTCCCAATGACCGAAAACAACATCAGAATCCTCCGTGACATCCATCAAGAACACGATCGGAGGAAAAAGAGATTCGTCGATGGAAATAAACAGCTCGAACAGCTGGATCTTCATGTTTATTGCGAAAAGAAGTTCAGTTACAATTGCCCCACTAATTTATTGACAATAAGCATTGATTGGGCTACTTCTAAAGACAGTGTTGTTAGTCAGGATACTCGAAGATGTTGTAAGGGGTACACCTCGAGGGCAGGAAGATGTCAAAAAGATTAGAAAACAAAAAGTTTTGTCCTTAAAATATTTAAATTTTGCCATTTTATGCTAATTTTTAACGCCAAACCACTTTCGTTGCCTTTTTTGCATCTTTCCCCGACGAAATAAAACATCTCATTTCTCTGTCGTTTCCAGTAATTACTATGCCTTTAACAAGTTATATGGGTACTCATCTTCACCATGTAATTATTTTTCTTTTAATAAATACTTTCAATATCCCATTTTGGCATAAACTGTAATTAATTTGGGCCGGGAAGATGGAAATTTCTTGGTTTCTAAACAAAAAAGGACGAGGTATGAATTCTCTATCTCTGAAACCTACTAGTAATATATAGTATGCCTTGCCTAGAGGTTTAGAATTTTCGTCTTTGTGTGGAGAAAAGATTCACATTTTTGTTGATAACAAACATGCCTCGTATCTCGTGCACTCTTTGTTGTCCTACATCTGTTAAAGCTTAGTAATGCTTCCGTCTCCAATCATCCAATATTACGCTGCTGGCCGATGGCACAGTGGCTATGATCTCCGAGAAGTGTTAAACCTATGCAGTATGATTATGATACCCATTTGTTGGGTGATACTTCTGACTATTGTGAGACGACTCAACAAGAAGACATCCGATCACGACATTGAATATGCGACATTGACTGTGAATATGTTTACTTGGATGGGATTAATGTTCTCTGAGAGTTTGTTTTTACTCAATATGTATGACAACAAGACCAACACAAGTAAGATGCATATATTTTTTGTTGAAAAGTTGCTTTGTTCTTTTAGCTGTAACATACAACAGTCGTTGGACTGCATTGACATCTTATATCTTTTCTTCTTGCGTGATTGCAAAAACAATGTCTGTCTGGGCAATTGTAACCGACAAAATTTTACATTTTTCCGTCCGAATTTATCGTTGGAATCGAGCTGAATGTTTTTTGTATTATCCATTGTCAATCATCGTATTCCCTTTCTTATTTGTCTTTATTCAGATGAGCCATAAGTGGCCGGAAGATGGTTATGAACGTAAGATATCAAAATCTTCCTTTGATACTGTAAAATAAAAGAATGAGCGTCGTATTTTCAGGATGCGGCTCAATTTACTGCCGATCTAACACGGTGTTACCAATGACTCATTCTTTACAATTTGTAATGGGTTGTATCACTGTAGCCATGGGACTCATGTTTCAACGAGTTTTCGATCGAGCCGACCACTGCAGTTTTGAGTATACTGCTTACAGAGTAGGTTATAACTAATCTCATTCAGATTATTTTTTACATAAAGGTTCAAAACATACCTTAAAAAAGGATTCTTATAGGCTAAAGTTACTGTCGTGGTTGTTTCTTGTGATTTTGTTTCTCATGCCTTGGGTGCTTTCAGAACATCACGTTTACTGTGTTGTCAACCATGAATGAAGTGGTCTTTGCATTTGTTCCCATATTCGGAATCTGGCTCTCGCATTTGGTATGTGAGTTTGTGATTCAAAATCCATCAACGAATAACAAAAATGTTAAATTTGTGCGCTAATTTGGATGAATTTAATTTGAGGAAGTTGCGAGAAAAGTTTAGGTTCGAATGGTTCGGTGAAAACGAAAAAAACAGCTTACAGAAAAATTCTTAAATGCAAATGTTAAAACTAAAATTTCTGTGGCAAATGCCATCGCAAACATTACTTTTCTTAAATTTACTTTGTGGCTGAGATCGGATATTTGTGCCTAATTTGCGTGAAATATGTGTACTGACCTTGTTAACCCCAATTTCTTTAAAATTCTATCAAAATTTTGTTTGTCGACCTATGTATAAGCACTATACTGCAAGTCAAAATTAAAATGTATATATGTAACAGCTCTAAAAATGCCTTAGCTCTTTAACGACGACGCTCAAGTCACCTACAACAATCTCCGAACCTTCCTTCCTCAACTTGAATGCTTCTGTGTCACCATGATCTACTGTTTTCGATTCCGTTTATGGCGATTATTCAAATATATCCAAAAGCGTCTTATCACTGGATATGGAGCATCAACTACAAGCATGCTCAGTTATTACGATGATTCTGATACAACTTTTTGATGACAAATCTAAGATTATTTATTTATTTGCTGACCTTTATATTTTGTAGTCGATTCTTCAGTCGATGTATTATTTGAGATGAATTACTCTGATATCTTTCGTTTTTTTGTCGCTGTATTTGCGTTGTACGTGACATTCCAAAAGTTTTCCTACGTGACATTTCGAATTTTTTATTTTTGGATTTTTGAATTTCTGTTCTTTGATTTCTGTTACAACTTTTTGCATAAACAATTAAGGGTTCTTTGCTTAAGCATCTCTAGGTTCGATTATGTAAATTTTGGTCATCAAAAACATGGGTTGTAAAAAGCTTCTTTGCTCACATTCAAAGACCGTTTTTAAGACAATAAGTGTTCATTGATATGATCAAATTAATGTTTTTAAAGGTGTGAGTGGTCACATTACGTCACTGAAGAATAGGTTTAAGAATCCGTTCATTCCAGAAATCTCAGAAAAAAAAGAAGTTTAACAAACTTGACTAATCATGACTCTTGAGAAGGCATGCTTAGTCAACGATATGCTAAGTTTAAGGGTATTAAATGCCTTTATGCTGATGGATTCTCACGTATGCCGCAGTGTTTTAATGTATAACACAAGTTTTTGGTCAAAATATTTAAAAAATACGATTTTTTTTCAAAGAAATTTCTTTTTCTTTTCAAAGCGATGATATACAGTAAAATCACGCTTCCATCTGTAAAGTTATCCATGTAGAAAGATGCTTAAAACCAAATTTCTGTAAGCGTTGTCCCATTCAATTTTATGCCTGTCCAAACTTACTTAATAAAAGAGGACATTTCAACCAAAAATGTGTTGCCCAAAGAAGAAGACCGCGATATCCCTAAAAGTAAAAAGATCGATATGATGTTATATTATTGGCAACAGACCGGTCTTTGAGATTTCTGTTCGTATTTTAACGAAAAGATAAACTATTATATATATATTATGTTATATATATTTGGATGCATTTTTTGCCCATTTACAATACAATCAACACAGCTTTTTTAATTTGCATATCAAAACGTCTTATTGTTTAGAGATGACTTTGATCCTTCCTTAAAATAATGTCTTTGTAACATGGAAACATTCAGCCAAGTCTTAGAACGTGGGCAATGCCTAAATGAATCCATATCAGTACAACTCTTAGCGTTACATCTTTTTACACTCAAACTTTTTTTTCAACATAGAAAATTCAAATCACCGAAAAAATTTTAAACTTTTTTAAAACAAAGAACGTGCGGAACGAACACAGAAAATACAAATTGTGTTGTAATCTTGTAAACCCCTTTCGTTGTCACTGTCTTTATTGAAACAAACGTTACCGACTCAAAAGAACGTGCTTTTCATCAAGAACTTTTTGGGTTTCTTTTATAAAAGCTTTAAAATCAAGCAAAGGATGGGTTAGGTTCGTGCGAAAAAGGAATTATTACTGGAATTGAGACATCAGAAGCACTCTTTTATGATCAGTTCTCGAAATATTTTACAATTACGGTATAAAACCTGTAGTTTTGAGATGTTTTACAAGATAAATTTTTTTGAGAGAAATTGTTGCAGATTACTCTTTTTACTTATTACGTCTAAAAGTCACTAGTAATACATTAAATTTGGGAATTCTACATAAAAAATTGTAGATTCAAAATTAAAATCTCTTTAAAAAGCTCAAAGATCCGAGTAAATGCAGCATATATATTTATGTACAAAAAATACAAAAAGGTCTACAAGATACGTTGGTACTGGGTTGTTACTGAATTGTTTAGCGGAGATTTTGTGGAGAGAGATCCTGAGGTGATTGCGCTTGAGCTGAGATGAAGATACGATGTGTTTTTTGAAAGCCGACATCTACTTCTGCCAGTTGTAGTAGTAAGGGTATGGGTAGCGCACTGAAAAACAAAGAATTAGAACAAATAGCAGATTAGTTACTAAAAACAAGTTCAAAATGTAATTCAGACTGTTAATTGAATTTTGGCAAAGATTGGAGAACCAATTTTTGAAAGAAAATCTGGATTTTGAAAAAAATCAGTGGTAATTTATAACAAAATAATGCAAAATATACTTACCACTGTTGGTGTAAGTTGGAGCTTGGTACATGGAGTATGCTCCATCCAAATTTCCGCCCCAAGGGCTTAGTAAAGTCCCACTAATTGAACCATCGTGATAGGGCCGACTTTCCACTACGGAGAAGATCATGGTGAAAGCGACAAGAAGGGCAAAGAGCTTGGCAAACATTTTGAGGAAAAAGAAGGAAACAGATGAGTGTAGAAATGGGTTGAAGTCGAACTGTTAAGTTTGATGCCAACTGACAAGAAGCGTGAACTTTTATACCCAAACTGACTTCCTTAGGCTCCGCCTTCCCTTTTTTCGTCCTTCGAAGCGCGCTTTGGAGTTTAGGCGGGGAGAATAACGAATTCATCGAGTCTATAGTTTATTCCCGAGGAGTCTGAAAAATACGAATTCGCGATGACGATGAACATGTAGTCATCACAGGCTAATTGTAGCGTTTATAAAGAAAAATGTAGAAAGTTGTAGCACGATTACGTGCTAATTCGTTTTCCGATTAATCTGGATTTTTCCTGAGTCGGTTTCGAATTGATCTGAATCGTTCATGTGCACAACATTTACCTTGCCCATTTTTTACATTTTGTACAATAAAATTTAAAATTTTTGTAGAAATTGATGTTTGTCGATTTCCGAACATCTTAGCAATTTCCCCTTAGGCAATCGGTTTCGTAAGCTCTTTGTACCCAAAAAACGGCGTTCGTTTTCTGCTCGATAATGTATTAGTTGATGGGTGCTATGAAAACCTACCGTAATCCTCGGTCTTACTGAGTAATTGAACTTCCGACGGGTTCTTTGGTTGAGCAGAGAACGAATCGCAAAAAAGTACGAATTAAATCGCGATTTCTGATTCATTAGCAAACTAATTGTAAAGGTTAAGACTTTATTTTGAGTGCTCTTTGTTTGATGACATAGTCAGTGGTCGATGGATTGTAGTCTGATGATATTTGCAAAGCTATTTATTACAATTGCTATTTTGTTTACTGGTTGGGAGAAGAGAAAAGCGTGATTACTATTTTTGAAGGGGTATTTTTGATTACAAAGAGAAGTGGCCAGAGAGTGCTATTTAATTGTCTTCTAGTATTTCTGGACTAGGCCATATAAATTTTTTCCAACTGTTTGGTTGCCAATATTCCTTTCTTACCGTTTTTAACTGAGAAAACTCGAAATTTCGTGAACGAAATCATTTTCTTTAGGAGCGATTTTCTATTAACTTTTTCGGACGGAAAATGTTGGGCTCTCTTTGTGAAATCTTGTATTGAATATTGTTAATGATGCCTCTAAACTTTTTTTAAGCCACATTGATTAGATAACACAAATCTTCTAAAGCTATGAAAACTGAAGTTTACACATTATCGCAATCCCCAATTTCTGTACTTTCAGGATATTTTCTTCTCTTTTTATCCCAAAATCCCATGAATTTTCCAAGCCCGAGAAAGTAAATCGAAAATCATTCCAAACATTTTCTGTTTTACCGGTTTTGCGGCCAAAAAGTTTTTCCCAAATCTCAGAGATTACTGTAAAGTGAAAACGTACAAATTTGGCATGGTAAACACGGCAGGTCTTAATTTTTTTAAATCCAAATTTTCAGAAATACCCGACAAAATCTCAACCCAAACCCCACAAAATCTCATCCCAATGCTAACATTTCAGCTCATAAAGATTTCAAAGCCCACAGCAAATCTGTAATTGCCCCTGCAAAATTGTTGAATCATCAGAATTCTTGGAGAATCGTGAAGAATCAGCGCAAAAATAGAATCTACAAAAGTAGCAAACTAAATTTAGGCAACAGTTACGTTCCTTTGATCTGTGGTTTCAACAAAACACAATGTTTGTGTTGAATTTTGTATCCAAGTAACTACTACTCGCAAAAGCCAGGGTAGACTTACTGTAGTGTCCGATTTACGACTTTTTCAACGAAAATATCAATACTATTGATGCGAGATGTTTGATGTTAGCACTAATATTTGTTGCTTTCAAATATTGGACCACTTAGAAGGTACTGTAAAGATAAAGAGAGAGATCGGTCTTCGATCGCATTAGAATTTCGGGAAATAATGGTTTCTGGTTGAGAATTGTAAAATCATGGGATTTTTTGCAAGAAAGATTACTGTAATTGGTTTTCTGTAAGAATCTGAAAGCATGGAAATGGTTAAATTGGATATACAATTTACAGTTTTATCGTGATATGATTTTGTACCGTTACCCCCAGAATTTGCCGTTGCTGTTCTTGTCAGTTGCGCTGTAATAAAGCACATCGTTCTTTGAGCTATTTGAAAGCATTTTCTGAGAGAACAATAGTAACTTTCATGAAATACTTTCAAAATTTACCAATAATTTCAAGTCATAATAAAGTCTGTGCTTAATGCATTTTATCCAGTGGAACATTGAGCTTTTTAATGATGTCGGGGTAGGTTAATAAAATCGCACGTCCCAATAAAGAAAAGTCAAAAAAATTTGAAAAACGATTTCTGACACGACTAATACGTTCGGATTCTGAAATTTGTTGAACCGATTCAAAACACTAAAAATAATTATTTAATTTTGATTTATGATCCTTCTTTCAGGTCTACAAAATTAAAGAACATTGAACCTTCAAAAGGCTTATTGGACAATGTACGTATTATGCATTCTTTATATTATCCTTTATAATTATTTGACCAATATTCCGTAGTTTGTTCTGTAAACTATCTTTGTGAATCTCCAATCACTTTTTGGGAACTGAGTGCGACAGTTCGGTTAATTGTTGATGTAAAATGTTTCACTTTCCTACGGTAGAAATGGGAGCAAATCCCTTGGAATGCAGTAGCAGGTTAATCCTTCAGCATTATGCGATTGTAGAGAGTGCCAACTTACCAACATCTGATTGTGAGTATTGCTCCACATTTATTTTTTGTTCTTTTCACATGAAAGAGAGAATTTTATGAATTTCCGCCGCCGTTCGTCGTGTGATAAACTTGTTCAGCATCGCTTCGATCTATGTGCGTTCCAGAGATGTCACGGAACAGCGTTAACTAACCTAGATAAAAACGATTATTTTACACTTTGTAGGCTTGTAACTGCATATATCGATGATTTATTATTTATTTTTAACCCGATGATATAATTGAGTGTTCTTTTAAGTAAAACAATTTCATTTTTGAGATTTATTTGTGTCGTGCGTTAACAACTGCCTTGACACGTGTCGTTCTCCAATTGTTATTTTAATACCAAATTACACAACAAACCGTAGCGTGTGTTTTAATTTGCTGAAAGCTCCAAAAGTCATGTTCTACAAGATCACAAGCCACAAGATGTAACTTTTATTTATTATTTCCTGGTTGAGTTTTAATTTAGAATACAAACCGTTGAAAGCCTCTTGTTTTTGAGTAAAATTGTCGATGAAAATCAACAAACTAATGATTTGCAAGATTGCAAAAAAGCTTGATTCACACAGTGAGGAGTACGGTAGCCTTAATATGGAAATAGAAAAGGAGATCTGAGCATAGAGTAAACTATTTGCGAACGGATTTTTTAATAGTCCCTCTGCTAAAATTGTCAACGTCAAGAAGCCCCGGAATTGTCGGCATTTTATGTACATATTTCTTGCAATTTCATGTTGAGAATCTTTTTTATTTCGTGTCTTTCCTTGTTCCCGTAGCCTCCCGCTTTGAGAGGTCGCCGATTATGCGCCCACAAAGCGAGAGCTGTGATTTTAGCCTGCAGACCCCTTTTAACCTTTTATAATCTTTCCAGAGAATCCCTGTCATCTCATCAAGATAAAAAACATGTCTCCACACTTTTCCTCAATGATGACTTTATTGTGTGGGTGCTTCTTGAACCCTTTTTGTCAGCCATCTTCGGCGACAAACTACAAAGACTGATCGATAAGTCGGAGTTCCAGTGATCGTCACGTTAAAAACCGTCTTTTCCCCTCCGGGTCTCACGTACCGTACAAATCAAAACGGCTCGATTTTTAGTCTGGGTTAATTTAGGTATTTTTACTGCAGAAGCCCGTAGTAATTAGCGTCGCACAAAGAATTTTCTTGCAATTTCTAACGGTTCAAGAGCGACTAAATACATCCTTGAAAGAGAATTCGGGTAAAATTAGGCAAAAGTAGTTGTTTTTTAGCTATTTTGTAGCTGACCATAAACAAAAACAATTACAGAAAGAGTGTAGTTACATCACACTCTTTCGTTTTTGTAAATAAAAATTGGTACCAGCTCGACTTTACTCCCTGATGAAATTTGCTGACATTTACGGTATAAAATAGTTTCTATTTTATATCCGTAAAAGCAGTTATAGCAGTTCCACATGGTGATTGATTTATTATTAGCGATATGCTTTTTATTGCAACTTTGAAGTCGCAAACAAAGAATTATAAACATTTTGGCCATTCGGCCTATCATGTACAAATTTACACAACATAACCTCTTTAAAATTAATGATTTTAAAAAATCCAGATTGGGATAAAGGGCTAAAATATGATACGCTACCTAGACTGCTTCTGAAGTCTTGCAATTTGTTTGGTTAGCTTTAAAGACAACTTATTTGAATGCCAAAGAAAAGAAAATAAAATGAAATTTCTTTGCAAAATTTACAAATTGGCACCAAAACGTATTGCTCATGAATTCCCGGTTAACCGCATAACAATCAAAATCACCTACCATTTGATGAAAGAAAATACAAAATTAAAAAATTTTACACTCTCTTTGAGCAGAAAGTCCGACGAATCGTTGACTTGTCGAGGATCCAAATTCCATCGACGAACTTCGAAAGGAAACGTGATAATAACTAGTAGTATGACTTTTCCGCTGAATTACATGTGAAATACAAAGGGACGTCGAAGTTTCGGGGAAACCATTAAAAAACATTGATCTTCAAAGTAATGATGACTACTGTATCATCGGAAGTTCATCATCCACCAAAGAACGCGTTCGTTTATTTCGTATCATTCCATTAACAAAATTTCTTAAATTTTTTGCAGACGAATGAACTCTACATTCTGTACTTTACTATCGGTGACTTGAAGGAGAACGGGGAGTAAAAGTACCCGGTCTTAAAGAACTCATAAATCTTATGGAGTCGGGAATTTTTGAAAAACGGAAGGTTCTGAAAGTACAGACGTTCTGTGGTTGCACTAAAATGAGACTAATAATAAGGCAACAACTTCAAGACTACTTCTTATTATGCAGAGTTGAAAGAAAATTCTGGAAATAATGTGTTTGAGGAAAGATGTTTTAACATCTTCCATTGCGAAAGAATTACGAAAGAGCTCTCAAACCTTTAAAAACCCAAGAAATTCCCTCGGTTAAGATGTTCTACATATCATCGCGAACAGGCAGTAACATGATTCTTCCAAAAATCAAAAACAAATACGTTTTTCTTATTTACAAGGTGTAATATTTCTATTGGTACACCAAATTGCGTTATTTCTTACTCAAAGTACCGGATCATCAAAACAAACTTAAAAACAACAAAATCACAGCAAATTTTCTTGAGATCTGATAACCAAGCCATGTCTGAGACATTTAGTGAGACATCACAACAGAAGACAAAAGCCATTTTCAAAAAGGAATGTACCGAGAAAGGAAAAATGAAACTGTCTGAAAAACTGGACTTGTCAAGTTGCATAAATATTTAATAGCGCATGTTCTTCCCGATTTTATCATTCTGCGTATATTTTTTGTTAAATGAACCTTGATAATGAATTTCAAATGACATGGAGTCGAAAAGAATGACTATAGGGAAAACATATGGATCAGGAAGTTATTCAAGTATTACGGTATGATCACAAGAAGCAGACAGCTCAAAAAACAACACTTTTTAAATAATTGCGACCAAAAAAACTCTTAAAATCTCGAGATACTACGTTCTCTATCTTCCAATAAACGACATTTGAATTAGAATAAATTTAAGTGCACGGTTTCAAAAAAAATTATTCCTAAACGCAGTGCAAATGTATCTGAATGAGTTGTTCATTTCCTGATCACTGATATCGGAATAAAGTTTTCTAAATGTAAAAAATCACGTGTCAAATAAAAGAATCCAATGAATTCCTCGTCCTGACATTTAGAAAAGAAAAAACATAATTACATATTGACAGGTTCAACTGCACACCTAAGCAAATATTCAATTCCTTACATAGCCAGAAGTACAGCTACAGGAAAACAAAGATTTTTCTCATGTCGGCAAAATTGCAACAATCAAAATCATTGTTAGTACCATTTAGAATGTCGTCATTATTTTTTCATGGGTACACTAAACAAAGAAATTTTTTAGCATTTTGTTCTGAACGTCATAAAAAGTGCGTTTAAAGTATTATAGCTGTACTGGCCGTTTCACATCTTAAGGCACAATAATATAATAATACTTATATATACATACTATATTCTCCCTGAAAACAAAAGAATCCCTTTTGCCAACAACATTCATGGCAATCTTGGTCTAGGTTCATAGTAAACGAGTTAATACCTGCTCCTGTGATGAGTTTTCCTATTTTTTGAGCTAAATTTGAGTACGAATCCAACAGTAATGAGAAAGGCAAAAAAATCACAATGATTTCTAGGACTTCCAGATTAAATATTTGTATTCTTATAACGAAACTGTAAAGAATGTATTCGAACAGTCGTATTATATGAAAAATTCTAATACGTTAATCCTGATCAGGGACTTTTCTCCTCTTACTTACATATATAGTACTGTTAATGAAAGCATAATACAAGTCATTGTTTTTGAGGATCATATAAAAAAGTTGAAGTTCCTTTGTTCCATTTTACAACAAGGTAAATATGTGTGTGTGTTTGAGACCAACGAGTGCAGGCATTTTTTTCTTGTAAATTCAGTAATTTCGTATAATAACTAACAATCAGCTGTATGACTCATTTTTTGGGATTTGAATGGTAAAATGTACTTATTTAATTCTGTTCAAATTGATGAGTTTTGACCTAAAAGTGAACAAATTGGCGTTTGAATTGCTTATTCTTCCCACGTCTTTTTTGTGCTGTGTTCTGTGTATTTTCCAATTTTTTCGAAAAAATTCGACGTTTTTCTAATCTATTTATTTCTCTTTTATTGGATACCATTCTGGGAATTAAATAGCAATAAAACTCTCACAAACTACACAGTCTGCTACCGTAATTGATTCGTAGTAACTGATCTGTGTTTAGTTGTTTGTATGCTTCTAATTTGATGTCATCTTTTGTCATCAAATTTCCCTTAAAATCACAAAAAAAGAAACTTTTGCAAGATTTGTTTTTATTTCAAAGGATTTGCACGTAGCAACATGTTTATTTACATCACAATTTTGCAAATTAATTCAAATCGAAAGCACTAAAGTTCGCGAGAAAATTCGGTGCAAGGAACGAAAAAATTGAGTCGGCTTACGAAATTGGCGTAATTAGAAAATTAAAACAAAAAAATTTACGGTCAAATAAACAAACGAATGGAGTATAAACTACAGTCATCTTTGGGCTGATCTCTTGCAAATTTAATTGAGTATGTGTATCGGCAAAAAAATTCGGAAAAGTTCACACTACAAGACGGCAACGATCGTTAAGAAAACGAACTTAAAGAACATACCACAGAAGGTAGACGGTGTAAAGTTCGAGACTGAACGAACTTTAGACGAGCTTTATGAAGGATTCGGGAAACACAAACTCAATATCCATTTATGCTGCAACAAAGAGATTTTGGTGAGACATAGCACAGATGCATAAAGGATTTGAAGCCATATACAGAATCCAATAGAAGCCAGTTGCCCATGAAAATAATATAGCTCCGCCGCATTGAGTACAAAGCGCAAGCTAACGTTTCCGATACATGCCAAGTCTGAAGAACGTCAGTAAATCCCGTCTTAAGCAATTTCTTTGCCTCTGTCCCAATACATTTTTAATTCACCATCAACGTAAAGACCACTGTCCTTTCGAGGTCTTTGCAAATTACGATTTCCCACTGAGATCTACCGTAACCTTCGACATAGAGGAAGATTACAAAACACACAAAAGCGAGGAAAACAATTGTAAATTGCACTTTCAAAACAACCTTTTTTTTAATTTTAACCTAATTTACTTTTACGAAATCTAAAAATAGCTCCGTTTTTTGTGCCTTACAGTGTTCTTCTTCTGATTTCATCATAGCACAACAGGTAGCTGAAAACAAGGTTAACATCAACATGATTTCCTCAAGTAAATATCACGAGAGTCACACTTTTTATTGTTTTTTTTTTGATTTTGAATTTCTGATGGCATTGACATTGCAAACCCCGAAAGAATCCATTAAAAACGAACTTAAATTTAAATTTATCGTAAGACTAGAGAAAAGTTAGTCATTACTTTCGCCGTAGTTTGTAGATTAAATGCGCAGTAAAAAGTTATTTTGCAGTTCTAGTAAGAATACGTTTCCGTACAAAACATAAAAAGCGAAAACCCCAGGGATGATGACGTTTGCAAAAGACGTTTCGTGAGTGATTCAGAAGTTGCTGTGTCGGCATAGAATAACGGAAATAATTAATTTTTCGATATAGATGAGTCAGACTACAGAACGTATAGCAGACTACTGTAACGCGCGGTGCAAAAAGAATGTGCTTTAAAATAATATCAAAGAGCAAACAATGTTTAAGCAATATTAAAGATATTTGTCTTTAATAAAAACAAATGAGGGTACATCGTGGGAAAAAACAAAAAGCAAAAATGTGTATTTTACATTCTATGTATAACACATCGGCAATGGATTAAACTATAACCTCGGTTTCCGAAGCTGATGACTGTGTAGTCATCAACATTAGGTTTGCAAGGATAACAACAAAAAGATATAAAGAATGGGAGCCATTAAAACGCAATAAAATTCATTTCTTTAACAATACTTCAAAATGCTAAATGTAATTTACCGTAACTCTACAAGAGCTGCCCTTCGAACAACATTTTTGCCTTTGTTTTGCATTTCCCATTGTCCTCGACCTTTTTTCAGTCTCTTCGTTGAATTTGTTGCACTTTCTGTGATTTCAACACGCTGTTTTGTGAAGTTTGATCACGAATCAAAATATTTGCTGACTGTAGTCTGTCTCCTCCTGAAATCTTCAAATCGTAAATTAACTTTAGACTCCGCCCATTAATCGAAATTTGACAAACATTGGTGAAGGTATAAAAGGAGTTGCAGAACTGGAAGTAAGGCAAATCAAAACATTTCAAACGTTCTTCAATCTACTTCAGCTACAGTTTTCAAAATGTCAATGATCAAGATGCTCGTTCAAATAATCGTTCTCTACATTGCAACAGTAACGATCGCATCAGCTCGACCGTTCCATGACGCTATGACCAGTGGTTCAATTCTAATGTCAGGTGGTGGATATCTTGATGGAGGGTACTCATTCGTACCATCTGGTGGTTACAGTGCAGCTTCGTATTCGCCTTACTATGGAAATGGCTTCTTCGGATAAAAAGTAATGGCGCTGCTTCTGATGGACTGCTTGCAATACCTGCTCAACTCATCATAATGATCTCAACTTGTTTAATGCATATATTATTTTTGTATATATCTTTGAGTCGCAAATAAATATTTGACAACAAATTTGTGCGGGTAGTTAACGAACGACCAATTAGTCGAAGGGAGACTGAATATGAAAAGAATTGTCTGAAGCCCTGAAGCAATGAAATCAAATGAATTTTTTGAAATTCGGTTTTCCGTCAGAAATGTTGTTGCGTGGACAAACGTTGCAAAGCCAGATTTGGATTGAGTAGGCAATTCTTGGAGAATTTGGAATTTATAAATCTTTTTCTTGGCAACCCTACCTCTTGTCACAGCTCATTTTTTATATTCGAGGAAAGAAACTATCGGATCCTCGGCAAAGCATGATTAAAGTCGTTTTTTTGCAATCACAGTCCGTTCAAGAATTCAAGTTCAAGAATGACTCTTCTTATTACGAGCCGCGCACGTCGAGAAAAAATAAAATAAAAGCGCTCAAACAATGAAAAATTCTTGGCATTCTGCTTCAGCTTGAGAAGAAATTTTTGCTCCAAAGATAACCTGATTACACGTTGAAGGTGAGGTAAAATGGGGTTACTTTATACATAAGGTTGAAGCTGACCTCTTGCTTAACCTCACCATATATAGTTCACATAAAAAATTGTTCGCCTTCTATCTGTTTGAAACATAACAAACAACGCATAAATAAAGTTGCGATTTCGGTGATTTCTCCAAGCTTCGGAAAAAATCAAAAAAGGAGTCAGTTTCGAGATAAAAAATCTCTTCATTTGACACAATATTTTGCCTTTAGTCTCACCTGGTCTAAAAAATCCGTCATCGAGACGGATTTTTCGGACTCTCTGAAGAGGAAAACAAAATGCCAATTTTCGTTTTGAGAAAAAACCCGTTCTGCGCAAAATCTTGACGTGCCGCGTTTATGACCTCCCGTTCCTCTGGACCATATTTTTTAATCCATTAAACTCTTTATCCAAGAAATATTTTGCGCAAAAATTAATTCAACCGTCCAAAGTCCATGTGGAGTGTGTTCTAGAGTGGAACTTGTGCAATTTCTGCCAAAATCTCGTACATATACAAAACGTAGATTGGACTGAAAAATTGTCGTTGTAATAGTGCAAAAATACAACCCGTCCTCAGTGTAAACGTGCGCGTTTTCAACGTGAAAATTTAGAAAAAAGTATGATTAGAGTTTGTGATTCAAACGAGAGCGTAGTTTTCTACAGCAAGGCCGTAGGTTGAGGTAGGTTCATCTTTATGTTGGACTGATTGTCAATGATATTTCTTCGGTAAATGTGACTAGATGATTGGGGTTTAGTATATGTTTTCAGTTTGAAATGCAATTTGTTACAAATTTTTAACATAGCCCATAATAATTAAACGAAGTCAGCATTCCTTTCGCATTCTGTAATCCGGAATTTAAAATTAGATGTGATTCAAGAAAACGTGTCTTTTGGTTAATTTCAACGTTGGTGCAGAAGGAACGGAACACATTCAAGGTGTGTTCTGTGAGTGGATTAGGGACAGAAAACATTAGCTTTCAAAATAAACACAGTGGTTGACAATTTGCAGTTAATTAGGCGCCAGATTTCGTATTTTTGAAACATACTGTAAAATACTGTTGGTAAAATTTTCCGGATGAGATCCTTGTATTTTTTTCGAAAGCACGCTGATTCTGTTAAAAAATTTCATTACAAACATGTAAACAAAAGTTAATAATTTTTGCATGGATTATTAACACTTTACTGCAGAAAACATCTGATAGTTCAAACCACGGGTTGTTTTCCAATCTCTAATTTTTGCAGAGATTACTTCCAATTTTACTTTGTAATGATTGGAATTCCCCCATTTTCTTAATACATCGTGACATTTGGATCTCTCCCTATGTTTTTTTAAATTTGAACCCGAAATCTAGTTTGTGTCTTTGATACTTGATTGTTGAAGCAAGTTCTTCTGTTGAGGTGCACAGATTTGTTTGTAATAAAAATATTTTTTGATTTTCTGTTTAAAAATAGATTTTTTATCGCTGAAAATCGGCTTTTTGCATCAAACTTCTGTTCAGACCACGTTGGAATAAATCAAATTGATAAACTGGATCATTAAATGACTTTTAAAGGTTACGAATGACGGAAATAGCGATATTTGATTGAAGATCTCGGCAGAGTTCATGTGAGAAGCAGCGGGTTGATTTTTACAACGTGATCTCAACGCTGATGCAACGGAATTCGTAGGCCTACTAAAATTGAAGGCTTCAGAAATTAAGACCCTGTGCTAAACACACGTTTTGCCCAAAACTTCTGAATTTCAAAATCTTGATTTAAAAATTGAATGGATCTCTTTGAAATCTCATCTCAGCAATTTTTGATCCGTAAAGTCGCAGAACTTTCAACGAAACCTGCGGCAGCTTGTAACAATCACATCGACTTTAGACTTTGACCTTTTTTGACAAAGTTAGACAAAAAACAATTTTAAAAAATCAGTTTCGCCCTTTGGTATGCACATTTTTCGTTTATTTATAGCCACAGCCAAGTTTTAATATCAAAAAAAGTTATGATCACATTTAGGATAGAAATTGGTACAGTAAACAAAAATGATAAATTGAAGACTCTTTATTGCTTTGACAAATATGATTGTACAGTACTACACAAACAACGTCATAATAAACGTGTAAAAGAAAAGGGGCATAGCTAAAGGAAGATTCAGAAGACTTCTAGGGCTTATAAGGAGGTCATTTTTCTCAGACATTCCCGAGATTCCTCATTCGCACTTTGCAGAAATCTGTCCGCAACATTTAAAAAGTTTTTTAGCTTTTTTGTGGTATCGACACAAAATTTAATAACTTCAGAGAAGTTCTACAATAATTTTACCCCAACATACCATGTGCACCGCCGTATGGTGTGATTCATGGCAACGCCATCTAATCTATTGTTACACTCTTACAATGGAGTGTAAAGTTAATTTGACAGAGCGCTAGAAAAGAAGGAGCAGATTGTTTTCAGACCTTTCTTCCCAGTAAAGTTAATAACTGTTGACATGCTTTGAGTTTTAAGTTCCGTCAATGTAATTTGCTGTTACTGGGGATAGCAGTCGTACACAATGTAAATATCAATAAAGCTTTTAGTTCCTGGATGGCTAAAACGTCAAAATAAAAAATCGCCGTTAAATTTCCACAATATCGTTTTTCATGGTTTGGAAAACAACATATCACAAGTCCTTTGTTTCGTTGCCCTCAGTCAACACAGTAAAAATAATAAAAATGTAGAAGATGGTATTTTAGGATCTGTTTGATCATTCAAATTTTTAAATAATACGAATTCGTTTTGACGACACAAATGTTATAAGATCTTTGACATTTCGTTTTCTAAGCCGTAAAAATATCGATTCAAATGTATTATAGTTCGGGTCCTTATAAAAGAAAGGTAGAATAATTGAAGTTTATCAATCTTTTTGCATCATTTCACAATCACCGGCAATTTGCGGAAAAGCAACCTTAAGCAAGTTCCCATGTCATGGAAAACTTCCAGGTTATACTTTGTTCTCTCCGCGTCTGTTGATCCGAATGTCATTAATCAAAGGAAATATGATACTTTCCTTCCGAAGAGTCACAAATATCAAAGGGCATTACTTTGGAGTATCACTTTTTAAAGAACGACCAAGTAAACAAATCAGAGAGTACCGATAAATAACCTAGTTGTTATTTTGAATTGTGAGAGAGAGTTTACTGTAATTATTGGATCGTTACCTTAATCTCTAATCAAAGACATCTGATAGTTGGTTCATAAAAGGACTACTATGTAAGTTAAGGCACAAAAAACATTTTTCACGAGATTCACAACTCTTTTTCATCTTTATCTTTGAGTGTCGTCAAGAGCTCCTTTGTTACCGTACTAAGTGTTTGTTGGTAAATTAGAGGAATTGTAGAGTTAAAACAATGTTGGCTTTGTGTTTACACCCGTACTTAAAAATAAAACATATTCCAAATAAAAATTTATATATTCGATTTATTCGCTAATCAAGTAAATACCACATAGTCATAGTGAGATCATATTCGTGGAGATGTCAAAGTTGAGGTCAATAAATAATCTTATTCACAAGAGTCAATTTTCTAACCGAAGAAGCCATTACCGTAGTAGGGCTGATATTGGACACTGTTTTGGGAAACTTGGGCGTTGTAGTTGTAGAACGTGCCGCTGTCCAACATACCGCCATAGCCAGCAAGGATGGTGCCTGAGGTCATGCCATCGTGAAGACTGTAGACACTGACAACAAGCATGAAGAAAGCCAAGAGTTGAACAAATCTTGAGGCCATTTTTGTAGCAAAGTTGAATGCAATTGAAAGGCTATTGATACAATTGAATGTAACCGTTGAGTTGAGCAATGTGGCGGTCCCGTTTTGCTTTTATAGGCAGCGGCAATTGATGGGTGGGTCGATGAAAGGGGCGGCGACGAGAGTCGACCATTAAACTCAAGTTGAGAAAGTCATCAAAATTTGGTGCATAAAGTATAGAGAAGAAAAGAAAGGAAGGTGAAAAACGTTGAAAAACTCCTCGGCAAAAAGACGCGACTCCAGGGTGATTGGAGTTTGTGGGGGCTGTCGACGGACAGCATGGGTTTACGAATCGACTGCACAGGCTACACAGAATGTGTTCGACTTAAACAACATAAGACAAATTTTCTAAACTACATCACAAACTGTAGAACTGCATTTATCTACATAGAGGAGAAAGATCGGCAGGGATAACTCACATGAAGTTCATTACAGGAAAGCACCAGTGCATACGGAGAAACGGGTGTAACGCGCCGAACGGTGACATTCATCAGTCCAGAGCAAAGTACTAGTATCGGAGAACGTTTCCGACGAATGGGATTATCGTTGAAGAAGTCAACAATGTCCTACGGTAAATGGAGCAATAAAGCTTGGACAGATACAATCGGAAATGCGGGATGAAATAGTAATATTATAATTTAGTGAGACATACGATGACGAAGAACGCACTGCAATAAATGGCCATTGTCAAAATTTATAAAGCTGCTATGACAGAGTATTTTTGCAAGACCGCGCTGAAATCACTTTTATTTAGTTCCATTGTACGGATATTCCAGATTCTTCCGAACAAAACGTGTCCTATGATTTTAAACCTATGTAACCCCAAATTTCATGACAATCTTTATGTTTACACGCCAGACAAAACTTTTTAAAACTCATAAAGTAAGGAAAAAAAGAAAACTGAAAATTGACCGTATCTCATCTTCAGGCAACGGGTACTCTGCTCAATTCAAACTATTTCAGAAAAAAATTAATTATTAAAAGTGGTGACACAAAGAATGATCAGGACCAACATCCCGCAGGTCTCATGTTTCATAAGTGTAGAGGATTGCGTCGAGAAAACGCCAAAATTCTTCGCTGATTTTTTGCTAGCAATGTGGGTCACACCAAAGAACGAACAGTTCCTTCGCAATTTTCAAACCCGTTCGTCTAGGATGGACTTGAAGAAGCCGCTGAGTATCTGAGCAAAGAACCGACACCGTTAAACCAACGTTATTCTTTTTACGTCATCAGAGCAAAAAAGATTAAACAAGAGAAATGAAAGGGAACCCGTAAGCTAATAAAAACACACAGTTACATCTCAAAACGAAGGATTCAGATGAATGTAAAATACGGGGAAAAAGTATACACGATTTAAGAAGATAGCATATTCATATCAGATCAAATGATTTTAGTGAAAAAAATAATTTACACTTCACTTTGCCGTGATCTATGTCTTAAGGTTCTTGATAAACAAAAATATTAATTCAGAGACTTACTTCCTGAATTGGTGACTATATTCGTTAACAAATTGTTTTGAATAACGGTTGAACTATAGAGGAATGCATCCGAACTTATACTTTCCGATTATCCTCAACTTTTATATAAGTATTTACGCTGGTGATATGTAATATCAAAACCTGACAATTTTGGTTGGACATTTATTTACAAAACTACCGAATGAAGCCTTTAATCCGTTTTGAGAAGTTTTTTAAAAAATGACTATAGCAATGAGCCAAATTTCACCAAAATCTGGAGCATTTCCGTTTTAAATCGCGTTATTCATAAATGTCGGATAACTTTGCAAAGAACGCTTTAACATTACGAATCAATAAATATTATATCTCACATAAAAACTACCCATTGTTACAATTTTAAAACTATAATATAAATAATGTACAACTCATTGAAATCACCCCATCTTCCAAAGCGTTGAATTAATAAAACTCGGTTTTCCAGAAACTTTTTGCAATGGGAATTTCGTTGCAACTCCCAAACTTTTTCTGACCCCTGTTAACGATCATTTTGCACCCATATTCTCCAAACATCGTGCACTTTTTACGTTTTTTGTTACAATCCCATTTCCGTCAAGAATTATGAGATCAGTCTACGGAATTGCACTACTTTTTCCCTGTGATATACCCGTGTTTGGTTGAATAAAAAGATGACGTTCCTTTTCTCCAATGAATCGTAATTAACCCCACAATTACTCGAAGAATCGGGGTTTAAGAAAAGGTCAAAGGTGAGAAATAAAGATTCTAAAGCCGTAATATAAACCAACACATTGAGTGTTTACCAATTCATGATTACATTCAAAAATTAATTCCTCTAAGTCTTATTGTAGACAAGTTTAATACTAAAATCTACACATACAATGTAACTAGAGAGAGATCAGCGAGCACTCATCGATTCCGTCACTTTCTCCATGTGTTAATGAAGGGGTTTCACAGATCGCTGATCAATGATGGTCAACGAAGCATGAACAAGACGAGCTGAACCGTCTAATAACAATGAAAACTGCTCAACTTTGTTATTACCTAGAACTTCTGTAGAGATCTCCATGGGCTTTTGTCAGCGGTTCGTTGTGCATTATTTCGACCATAATTTATCTGCCAATTATGGCTAGTTTGTCTGTACATGGTAGCCCATATAAACGAAAACTTTGATTACTCTTTGGTGTTTTACTGTAATGGAAAAATAAGAAGCAGTCCAACAACTGTATGTCAATCACAATGTAAGACTGATAACAAGGACCATATACCCTTTAGCTAGTAAAAAACAAAAACTTCTTCCGTAAATGACAGAAAATTTCATCAGAGGCTAAAGTCGACTGAACATTTACGCAATTTTATTAACAAAAATCTGATGACTATACTCTTACTGTAGTTTTTTTATACCAGCCGTTGCACTTCGAACAATTTCCTTACAAAGAAATTACTTTAAAAAATATGACGGTTAAGTTAAGAGTAATCTCATCCATCATACAACCGTGAGATCAGATACAGACCCCCAACATTGAAAGCAACCCATGATTTATAAACATGGCATGGTTTGTGTAAAATTATTGTAAACTATTTCATCGTGTTTACCATGCTGTTGACTGCAAAAACAATCAAAAAACCTCTATACCAGGAGCAAACATTGTTTTGATTTAATCGAATCTAACAGCAGTTACCAGTGAAATAGACTAACCGGTTACGTGACTTTTACAAAAACCATTCTTTGTAATCATGGTTTATAAATCTTAAAATAAAGTTTAGTCCAAATTAAAGAAAAAATATTTTTTGCAGACCTTCCTGATGTGCCTGTTCGATTGTAGGTAATCAAACAAAGCGTTATATTTTTTGTTTTTTACGAAATTTGGAGAATTTGAATGTATTCTGAGTAGTATGAGGTCCCGGGACCACACCCTCACAATTATGCGACAATAACTTACAAAAAAATGGAAGTTTATCCTCGAAGAGCTATTTTATTAATATTACTTCTCAACTTAAATTGTAATCGTAATAAAAACTGGCTGATTGTAAACACAAGGCCAACCAAACTGCTTACAATTACGAGACTTTTACCAATATCATCATTGAGATCGTTAACCCGATTCTTCAAACAACACATGATGATTTCAATGACATATGCCATTTATTCATTGTATTACACATTTTTAGGATCAAATAATCAAAATCTGTTAGCAAAACAACCGGCAAAAAATGGGAATGATAGCATAGGATTACAGTACCACCTGTAGCTAAAAGTTAAAAAGTTTAGATATGAAAATTAAAAATCAAAGATCATTTAAAAAGCAGATCTCTCCCCAACAATCTCCTCTTCGGTCTGAAGGGACTCCATTCGTCTCAAATTTCTCTCAATTAATATGAAACTGATTGTCGAAATAACCGCACACAAGACCAAGATGATAAGGTGGATCTTCAAGACAAACCATTTTGCGTAAAAGAATCCAAGAGAGCATACAAGCGACTAAAATAACAAATAAAATACGTTCCTTCACAAGATATCCTCCATTACCTGAAAGAACTTGAAGATACTGAAAGCTTCGGCAGAACAATCAGAAAATGATGTAATCAACAAAGAATATATTTGAGTGTTCCATAAAGAATCGCCACAACCAAGGAGAAATCCACAAAACAATGCGAGGATCAGGCTGAAAGACAATGTAAAATATGGCCTTCAAATGTCACGGATTCATTGTTGGCAAAAAATCGATAAAACCTTACCTCGGAGTAATAATTCCGTCGGCTTCAGTCTTTTGATAAGGCGAATCCTCGGCAAAATTAATGAAAATCAAAGAAAATGCAATAAAAATGATGACTGTTCCAACAAAGGCAATTTTATCCCTCCCCAACTTCTTCGTTTTCTCCGAGAATATTCCGAATACTAGTCCACCTAAAATCATTATTTTACTATTATCCCGACTTTTCGTACCTAGAGTTTGTCCACACCCATAAAAAATCATGTTCAAAGCAAGATTTTTCTTCGGATTCTTTCCAAAACCGAGGGAATATCCAATCATTGATGGATAAACTCCGCCAAAGAAGGTCTGAGTGATACCAGAGTACATGAACAGGATGAGTGGCAATCGAATTCGAGAAGATGTGGCCAGAGATACTGTTTTACCTAAAATTATTAACCTTTAAGTCTAAAAATAACTTATTAATAAATAAAATGATACTTTCAATCTAATGAATGTTTCTTAACCTTACGCAGTCTGTCATAGAGGGTAATGTCTTCTTCAACTCGACTTCTGACAACTTCGTGGACTCCCTCGGAACTCCTTATTACATCATAATTCAAATCACCTTCTCCTTCACCAACAACTTCAATACTACCATCCGCACCGGCAATCACATTCTCTCGACTGACAATTCCCAAAGCGCCGTCAATAACAGGCGACCGATTTTCGCTGATTTGTTCATCGTCACTTATATTACGTAATAAGGACATAATTATAATTCCAAAAAAGGTAATCCCAGCAAAGATTCCGAACATCATATTCTTGGTGAAATCCTTGAGTTCCAGGCTGCTTTGATCGAACAGAAAATAGAGAAAAATTCCACCGCAAATAAGGCTAAACAATATAATAAAAAGCAAGGATAACATAAAACTAACTGAATTTAAAAATAAAAACGACATACCACATCTGAAAAATTGCCCACGACAAGCCAGAATGCTTTGAAGTGTTTGAATCATTAGAATTCAACGATAAATATTTACCCTGAGCAGTCCATATAACTAAAAACCCATCAAGTCACGGATAAGACAATAAAAACTTACTAGCAGCGCCAAATCCGAGAAACGCTGAGAGAACATACAATAAAATCTCGTTCAAGACAATAAATCCGATATGGAACACCAAGTAAGTTGAAGCCCCAATGATTAGCGACAGTTTTGTCCCGATTTTATTCAAAATTGGAGCAGCGAACAAGTTCGAGAAGGTGAAAACAACGTAAATAATAGCCTGACTAAAAATAAAAAAGAGATATAATATAATCTAAAAACGTCACAGAAGTCTTAATGTTGCATCTTCTTACCTGTGATAGCCGGCATGTTTTTCCAAAACTCCCTTATCGGCATATTGATCTAATAATACCTCAGATATAAAAGAAGCTGAACTGTAAGCCGAAAATACCAACAAAAACGAAAACGACAACTGAAGAACGTTGAACGTCGCAGGTTCCATCGTTTTTCGGAGTCTAAAATTGATACGGCCGAAGAGAGAGAAGCTGGAGTCAGTTTACAACATAACTCGGATCTTCCACTTGGCCGTTTCTCCAAATTTGGGTTTAAAAAAATCTTGAAATAATCTGCTTGAAGGATGTTTACTGCTACTTATGTTGTTATCCACACGTGGATTACAAAAATCTAAATTGGTAAAAATAAAAATATATTTTTCTTTGGCGTTCTACTTCAGGATTTTGGCAAGTAATTGTTTTCGAGGTGGAACGTAGAAGCCGAACATTGCAACATAACATGAGGCAGTAGGCCAAATAAAGAAACATGAAGAGAAGCCAGAGAAATTTGTGTTGTTTCCCCAGTTCAAAGATATTTGAGAATGTTGGTGTGGTGCGAATCAAGGTTGTCTTCCCCGCTATTTATAGCCTAATTTGAGGTTAGTTGATTTCTCGGCTCGTGAAGACGTGGCTGAGGACGTAAATTTTGGATTGTTCATGAGCTTTTCTTGAACAAATATTCGACATTTTGAATTTATTTCGGAAACTAATCGCATTTTGTACAGAACAGCGTATTTTAGTCATGTCCGCAGTAAATTTCTGTCATCGTCTGCTAAACAACACGAAATAGCGCGCTAAAAGAGAGAACGAATAGCGTTAGACAAACTATCGCCCTTCCCCAACCAAAATCGGGATCCGCTCTCTCCCTTTCGCGAAACAATTGACATTCTCTCCGGTTTAATAACCCAAGTTTGAGGTTAGCTCATGTCCTGGCTCATGTAAATGTGGCTAGTTAACGAAATTTTGGAACGTTTGAGGTTGTTCTCGAACAAATATTACTTTTGTTCAATGTTTGGATTCATTCTTACGAAAACACGAGAATATTTTGTATTGTTGTTTGCAATTTTAAAATAGTTGATCTGCTGGACGTCAAAAGGTATAACATAGGATCGTATCTTGAGCTAAAGTAATTCTTGAAATACAAAAACAGTGCAAAAGGCGTACGCCACTTGAGATTCCAAGGACGTCTCCGATCCAAGTACTAATCAAGCGCACCGTTGCTTAACTTGCCAGATCGGACGGGATGGCGTGCTTTCAACGGGCTATGGGCGTACGCGTCCACCGTATTTATTCCATTCCATTTCTTTCTTCTTTTCCTTCAGCCAAGTCGAAAAAAAACTATGTCTAAAATCGAAAAAGCGGAAGCTTTCAGAGGCCGTGTCGCATTGGTCTACCGGTTAAGTTGCCAACCAGAATATACGGGTAAGCATGGTTCAAACCCAACTTAAAACTTTATAAACTCGGACCTAAACCTGCTTTATATGTATTTGGCAAATTTATTTTTTAAGAGTTACCCTTAATTCACGATTTGGCGTCCGCAGGAATAAAAGTAATAACACTGCATATTTCACGCTTCTTCTTCAGGCAGCCTGTTACTTTTTTTCGCTTATTTTTTGTGTTTTATAAGGCCCGTTGACCTTGCGTTTTTATCAGAGCGTTTGCAACAGAAGGCTGAACAGTTTCCTGTTTTCATTTTGTTTGGCTGAGCTCTTTTGGACCGTTTTAGTGCAAATACAACAAGATGAGCAGTGCTGATGAGAAAGCAACTTCAAAATTAAGAACTCAGCGGAAAAGGCGATTTGGTCCTAGAACTTCGGCTGAGGAGGTGAGTTTCCGCGTTCTTACGCATATGTAGCATACAATCGCGAGAGATTAGGTCAATATATGCCGACTGCGGTGTGTTTCTAGTCATTTTTGTCATATGAGAACTAAAATTTTAGGTCCTCGAAGGAATTGATCTTTCTGGAAGAACAGTTTTAATTACCGGCTCAACAAATGGCATCGGTAAAGAAACAGCGAAGCAGTTGGCCCACAAAGGAGCTCATGTTGTTATGGCCAATAGAAACCAAGAATTGGCGGAACAAGTTCGGAAGGAGATCAAGGGAGGTGATGATAATATTAAGATCGACCTTTTGAAATTAGACTTGACCTCTTTGGCATCTGTTAAAGAATGTGCTGACGAGTTTTTGAAACAGGGATGGTGAGGTTTTAAATTCTTTATATTAAAAGGTTTATCAGTCCCTTTTGACGCAAATGCTCTCATTTAAGGCCACTGCATATTTTAATTTTGAACGCTGGAATTTTATCCGCTTCGGCAAAGCAAACTAAGGATGGCTACAGCACTATCTTTGGTGTTAATCATCTTGGCCATTTCTATTTGACTTTATTATTCAAACAGAAGTTGTTAGAGTCAGGCCCAGCCAGAGTAGTCGTGTTATCTTCGGCTTCTCACCGTCAAATTGGGCTGAATCCATCTGCTGCACTTGAAGAAAAGCTTGCTGGTCTTGTTCTTCCCCCCGAATCTTCAGTCAATTTTCTGATTCAATATGGCCGCAGCAAGCTTTGCAATGTTTTGTTTGGATTCAAACTTCATCGAGAATTATTTGATAAAGGGGTTGTTGTCAATGTTGTTCATCCAGGAAGTATGATTGCAACAAGTAAGTAAGAATAACACAAGAGAAGCTTTTTTAAGTTGTCTGAAATGTCAATTGTTTTAGACTTATTTACACCGTATGGAATCTTGGGAAAGTTTGGGCAGCTTTTGGTGAAGCCGTTTACAAAGAATATTAGTCAAGGAACTTCGTGTACTATTTACTGCGCTGTTCACCCGGACCTTAATGAGGTATTTTTTCTAACCGGTATACTGTATACTGTAATTTTTTTATTTTTTAACTCTCAATCTTATTTTCTCACCGTCATCTTTTGCGTTTTAAAACAATCCGTGTAAATTCAAAAAACGACTAAAATATTTATAAAAGCAATTTCAGGTCAGTGGAAGATACTTTGAATCCTGCTGGGACGATGATGCCTATCTCAACAAAGATTTCGCTAATGACGAAAACCTTCAAGACGCTTTGTGGTCTAAGAGTCTTGAACTTGTCGAAAAAGCTGGATTTATTTTGTAATATCTCGATTTTTTGGCCGTATAATCTATTTCTTTGCAATAAACACTAAAAAATTTGCCCGGAAAGTTACTATAAACTACCGACTCCAGGAATCGCAGATTTGTATCTTTACCGAAAAAGAAGAGTAGTGCCCGGCGCTTTAATTTGTAAAAGGAAGAGCAAAAAGAGCGTCCAGAGAAGCGATGAGTTTTATGAATTTCCCTCGCTTTTCTCCCTAAAATAATGTTTTTATAAACAATTTATTCGCTGCTGAAACTTTGGTTATTATACGAAGAAACAAGCGTTGATATTTGTTTTTTCAGTGAAAACGAAAGAGAAATTGGCTGTATTTTCGGCAGAAGATGACCAGTGTTGAATCTAACGTAGATCAAGGCGTAAAAGAGAAGAGAAAAAGACGATTTGGGGCTAGAACTTCTGCGGAAGAGGTAATTTCATTTATAAAATTTTCTAATAATCAACATAAATATAAACCAAAAAAACTAAAGCAAACTCGCTATTGCAGGGCGTGACAGGATCCAGTGGTCAAAAGTATTAGACTTCCAAAGCAATTAGAAGTTCTTTTGGCTAGTGGATGCTGTTTCGCCCTGTATTAACATCGTATGATTTAGGTCCTCGAAGGTATCAATCTTAACGGAAGAACAGTTCTTATTACTGGCTCGACCAATGGCATTGGCAAGGAAACGGCCAAACAGTTGGCTCAAAAAGGAGCTCATGTCATTATGGCCAATAGAAACCAAGAATTGGCAGAAAAGTTCGGAAGGAGATCAAAGGTGACGATCAGAATATTAAGATCGACATCTTAAAATTGGACTTGAACTCTCTTGAATCGGTCAAAGAATGCGCTGAGGAGTTTTTGAAGCGGGAATGGTAAGTTCTTTATAATTGTTTTGATTAAATTATATTCAAATGTTATAATTTCAGGCCTTTACATATCCTTATTTTGAATGCCGGAATCATTTCAAGCCCAGAGAAGCAGACGAAGAATGGTTTTAGCAGTATTTTTGGAGTTAATCATCTTGGTCATTTCTATCTGACTCTACTACTTAAAGAAAAGCTTTTGGAATCAGCACCGGCCAGAGTCGTTGTTCTGTCTTCAGGCTCTCATCGCCACACTGGCATAAGTCCGGCAGCGCCGATTGAAGAGAAAATCAAAGCTTTGACTCCTGGACCGGACACAACTGTGTCCGGCTATCGCCAGTATGCTTTGTCAAAACTGTGCAACGTTTTATTTGGCTTCAAACTTCATCGTGATTTGCTTGATAAAGGAATAATTGTCAATGTTGTTCATCCCGGAAATATGGTTCAAACGAGTAAGTCAAGATTGAACTCTTCATTTCTTTTAGGACTTTTAAAATTATCAAAAGTGTTCACCGAAGTTAATTTTCAGATATCGCAAGCTCCTACGGTCTCCTCGTCAAGTTTGCTTACCTTTGCGTTAAACCTTTTACTAAAACTTTGAGTCAAGGAACAGCGACGTCTGTTTATTGTGCAGTTCATCCGGATCTCAACGAGGTAGGCAATAGATTTTGCAAATTGATCCTTACTTACGATTAGACCAATGTGGTCATAAGCACCTACTAAATGAAGATTTCTAAGGCCTCAAGCTTTAGCTTTTGAGACGACTAAACTTGATAAATCTTAACACTTTTTTTTGTCTCTGGGGGTTCTTGGCGGTATGTGTATAAAACAATGTTCCAGGTGAGCGGAAGATATTTTGAATCTTGTTGGGACGATGATTCAAACCTGGCCGGAGCCTTGGCCAACGATGTGCAATTGCAAGATGCTTTGTGGGAAAAGAGTGTTGAACTGATTAAAAACGCTGGATTTACTGTTTGAGTTTTTTTTTGTAACGACGACGGATTATGTGGTGCCAGATTATGCAAATTTATTCATCGTAAAAATAAACCTTATGTGTGTAGTTACAAACAAACTGTTTGAAATTTTTATTAATCCAAATTTGCAAAGAACCGGTTAACTGGGCGTCAACTTGTGTTCCAACTAAACATTATATTACATATAAGCGATTCAAAATTTGAAGACAATCAGAATAAAAATTTGTTTTGTTTGCGCATTTTCGTAAAATATAACTTAAGCTTTTTGAACTCGCAAAATTCAACAAATTTGCATGAAAAGTTAGGTTTTCTAGCGGCTCTTTTGCTTTTCCCTCCGGGTGAATTGAATTTAAAGCGCGGCCAATTTGCCGCCTTTTTTTTATCCGTTTCTTGTCGCAAAAATGGTTTGAATTCGTATGAAAAGAACATTTCTTTCGTTTTTTGGTCGCCGTTGGATTCAAATAGCCGCAGGGATTGACCGGTTTTGCACCTTGTTTTATTAAAATTTATCTGGTTTCGTTTTCATGGGTCGATGGATTCGGTGGGGTTATCGGAGACCGAAAGAGAAGGGGTGAGGATCCGTATAATCACCATAATTTTTATGATCTTTGACAGCTGAGGGAGTGAGGGAGTAATGGGGCCGTAACACGGCAGATTGCAATTTTATTGCAAGTGGGTAAAGTGCGACAAGCGAATTTGTTGGCGGAAATTTCTTTTCCTCCAACAATGAAGGAACTCCGTGTCCCACTCGTCTCCTTTGACGATGATTTTGTCAATCTTCGATGATGACTTTATTTATTCAAACTTGGGATAATAAACATAAAAAAGGTCAGGGGTTGACAAAATTTGACGTAATTTTACCTTAAAGCTTTTCTATGACTTTCGAAAACATTAGGCAATGTTCTGGCAATAAGATTGGAATTGGTTAGTTTCAGGAAGTTTTTCAACGTTGATGCTGTATGGAGAATATTATCGTAAACTCTTTAAATCGATTAATTTTGCAATTTTACGTTGCTTACTTTTTTTTCAAAACGGTTTGACATTTACGGGGAAATAAACCTATCCAGACTGTTTACCTCCATCTCTCATTTCCCGATTACCTTGTTTTTTTGGAAACCCTTAAGCGATCCGAATTTGAAGCTCCATCGAAGACAGATGAACCGAAACGCGAGAACCCAGATCTTTTTCGCCGAGGAACCATTTCGAAAAACCCATGTTTCGACGAGTTTCAGTCCTCTGTGACCAGGGTCAAGGTGATCAGCCCCCGATTTTGAAATTAATGTTTTGTTTAGTTTCTAGATTCTGATTTATAGTAAGACAATGTTGTAATTGATCACTTTTGAGTAATATTATACATTAATCTTTATTATTTTATGACTTACTACTACTTAGACGCGCTAGTTTGTTTACAGTGCATAAATATCGAATGACTTCCTTCTGATAATCGCTGGCTTCGGATCAATTTCGAGATTTTCAATTTTTTGAGCAAACAAACAAAACTCTTAGGGATCTTTATAGTGCAAAAAAAAAGACTGTAACAACCCGCATTTCCGTCCAGTTCCAAAAAACTAAGAGCCGGAAAAAACTGGTTTATCTTCATTGTTAGGGATCAAGGAGAGATTTTTGGGAATAGGGGTACAATAGACTGTCTGGGGGTGTCTTAAATTGTAAAAACTATGGGGAAATATAGACAGTGGAACATGTTTACATCGATCTTTTGCAGAAGGGGTGTTAGAAGTTCAAGGTGTATATTGTAAAAAAATTGGTCAATCCAAGACATTAGGTTTTTAGATAGAAATTTGCTGAAGTCATCAAGATTTTGAGTTAAAATGTAGCGGGAACTCAATAGTGGCAAAGGATTGGCTCCAAAAAATGTCGTTTCATTGGCAAAAACCTCGTTTTTAAAGTTAAACCAATGTTCTGCCCTAACCCTAAACTTGTACTTTTTGCCTTGTCCACAACATCTCCGTCATTTCGAATACCAATCCGTGCGTGGGTATCGGTCATTTCCCGAACGCACGACACAAACCAACCGAGATCACTTTACATTTGGTCTCTCATGATTTTTTGTCCAAAAGATTTGAAATCGGATCCCAGTGCGAAAACGAAACATCAAATCTTTGATTAAGAATTGGGATTTCACAAATCTCTGGACTTTCTCGCTTTTTTCTCAACTGTGAACTGGGGGCTTTTGGGGATCACATTTTTTGGCCCCATTTTTGAAAGTTTTGTACAATTAATAAATTTGTTTTGTCTTAAAATTAATAAAAAAAGAATTTCTAATCATGTTACGTTTTGTTTGCCTCATTCTTTACGATCTTAAAATTCCCAAAGCCAACTTATAAATATTCATGGCTAACTTCTCGCATTATGATAATTACAATATCAATTACATATCCAAAATACTATTTTCGACATTGTCAATCTTCAGTCTTTCCAATTTCAACATCTCTGACTCTTTATGTGACCCTAAAGTCTATTATTTCATCAAATATTCCCTCTGAAGAAAATGGATTGCGTGTAGTGCATACTTTTTACTATGATCAACATTGTAACCGCTTGTAATGGACATTAAAGACGGGGCTAACTTGTTCTTCAAAGCCCGCGATAATCCTATGAACTTTTAAGACTGCGAAAGTTCGAATATTCAGGTTTAATGGGGACAAAAAGTTTGTTTAAGCTGGTTTGTTGGATTAGTCAAAAAATTAAATTTATGGGGTTTACACTTATAAGTGAGAGATGACAATTTTTTTCTAGACCTTTGTGAATCTTTTATTATTTGTTTCTTTTAATTTTGAGACTCTGTTGTTCGCTACCCTCAAATTTCGATCAAAAAGTTATCATAAAACCACGATCCTTACAATGCATCACTGATCATTAAAACGACTGTACAGCTACGCTTGAATCGCGCTGTTTACGGCGTGGAAACGAAATGTCCAAAAAGTTTCTTCTTCTACTGTACTAATAACAATGGTGACATTCTACATGCTTGCTACTATATTTTTAGTAATAATTATTTTACTGTTTGCAACTCTGCCGCCTTTGTTTTCGCTGCAGGACATAAAAAAGTTCTTTGACATTTCGTTTCACACGCCGTAAAACGCGCAATTCAAAAGTAGCTGTTCCGGCCCTTAAATACACCATGAATATCTATTGTAAATCCTTTGAAAATCATGCAACTTTTCTAGAAAACTTTTGTATTTACGTCACTCACTCCAATTCTAAACAGTCGTCCACTGTTAACCAAACTAACTATAATACTTCCGTCTCAATGCATATCAACTCGCTCTTTCGTCACTGATCCCTCAAGGATAATAAATTTTGTTTATTTTTTGACGTCAACTTCTGTATGGGACACATTCCTAAAAATTTTCTGTTTGTAGTTTTAATCTGGTCGCGGTGTTTACCTTCGCATACTGCGCGGTAGTTTACCCATTTCGCACCCTGAGGCTAAATAACCAACCGACGCCGAGATCCGTGAGTCTTATAGTTTGGGAACGGTGGAAGTATACGTTTTCAAATGTTGCAAAAACGGGGTAATCTACAGGATATTTTCAAAATTTTAGCCGTTTGAAAAAACTGTTAAGAATGTTGGGTATAAAGTTCAAAGTTTAATTGAGATTTCTGAGGTTTGACATTCTGATTCTCCTTTCCATCGCAACATCTTCCTGTGAATAAAAAAAACCATTTTCTCTCCCTAAATGGGCAGTAACGTGTTCGCCCTGATAGTCTCTCTTGAGTTTACCCAATTCTTTATTTTGAAAGCGCACTAAGCACTTCTGAATCGGTAAGCAGTACACATAGGGCAATAAAACCCCCAAAAACCTTTGCACATTGATTATTTTTAGTTTCAATACCTCATTCTTACTCCATAAATCTTGTAGACTCTTTCCTCGGTTGATCTTCTTGGTTCCCATCGATCTTGTGATCTTCAATCGTTCCTTCTTACCTCGTTCCGCATCATGCTCATCCTTTTTTTTGCGACGCTTCCCCACTATGACCGCTTAATCGTTTACTTTTCGAACGCCAAAAAAAGAAACGGTGTTATAAAGGTGAGGTAAGAACCAAGCCTCAGGAGGCTTTTTGGGTTCTTCACGTCTGGAGTGAAGAGGGCATCTAATTCTGAGGGTGTGAAGTTGCGGTTTTTTGGGTTCGTAATGGGTTTTATATCTAGTCAAGCTACAATATCATAACCGATCTGGTTCCATGCCATAGGCATTCTTCAGAGGCTTGCTTTAGCAATATTAGTATTTACACGAGGTGCCGTCTGGGAAATATCTGGTATTCTGCAGTCTAATTGTTCAGGGACCTTGCACCATTCCATTCATAGGTATCCTTTCTTGATTTTCTCAGCCTTGGTTTTGCACAGTATCTTTATTTTTTCCCTTGACATCTCGATTTCTTTGCTTTTTCTTTTATTTGAGATCACAGTAGCCCTAACAGCCCTCATCATACATATATATAATTATTTGCTTACAAATTACAGCCTGTAAACTTTCTTCCAGCGCATTCCCAGACCTTTTTTGCGGGGGTTCCGAAGATTTGCGAGCGTTTCAGAAGGTGAATATATCCATCACTCTCACTCTTAACGCGTTACTCTCTTATGTTGTTCGAAAACATTCCCTGAAACCGATGACAAGCGAAGGAAAGGGATTTGAGTACATAAGTGAGAGCACTCTAAGCTGCTTCTTTTATTGTTTTTTTTATTGTAGTGGTTATTGTTTACTGTTTTGGTTAGGAGAGTTGAAGGATCGGGAGATGATGAATTTGGTTTGACTTTTATATTTTGAGGGCTACCATACATGGTAGCGCTTCTACTTTTCATAGAGTGAGGCCCAGGATTCACAGGATAAGTCCAGAATATGAACTGACTCTTCAGCCGTTAAAAACTTGCTTTAGATATTTGAGGTTGCGTAAAAAGATTATGTCTTTCTGTGTTAACTATATGTCAGAAAAGTTGATTGTATTCCTCTACAGATGCTCAAAACTGAATGGGGTTTTTTTATTACGTCTGACACTTCCTTACTTTTTCGTTACATAAAAATAAACTTGCCCTTTTATCCCACTTTCCTTCTCCTTCTTGCCCTCCAACAGTACCGCTCTTTGGTCGCTCAAATAAATCAGAACGGTGGTCAGTAATCAAGCTCATTTTCTTCTTTACTGTGTTAATGTTTCTGTATTTTTCTGCAGCGAAAAAGTAAAATGGCTAAGCGCAAAATTAAAGAGGTTCTGGGGGGGGGGGGCGGCTAGCCTAAAAAACAAATTGGGCGGTGCAAAAAAACCGGTGCGCCGCTAAACACCGGGCGGTTCTGTGCTTTTCGCAGCGTGAGCTGAGGTGTGCAAGTCGTTGTAGCTAAATGGGATCAATCCATGGATACGATTACCCAAAATCACGGGTTGAGTGGGTAATTGTTTTGGGAACACCGTTACGACATTCTGTGCCTAATTTTGTTTTGATATGGTAAAGCGTTGTTTTGAGAAAAGAACTTTAAAGGTAATAGAGATGACGCGGGGGTGCTACCACTTAAAAAATCTCAAAGACATTGCAAAGATTTAAACTTCTTTGCGTTTATTGTGAAATTTTGCACAAGCATTGGGTATATCGCACAAACCAATTCGAAAAAATTTTAGCTCACGCTTTGCAATGGCAGTCGAGAAATGCAACGGCCTTTGCCGCCGAGAGAGTATAGCACGGCAACCCAGTGAGTCTCCCGCCCCTATTCGGAGATCGCCCACTTTGTATCGATTGAAATGAAACGAAATGTCGCAAATGAATTTTTCGTGGGGTTTTTTTTGATGGAAAAATATTTTTCTCGGAATTATTTTATTTCCTTTGCCAATTGTGATATTTCGTTTGGACGAAATATCAAAGTGGGCGGGAGACATTTTTCTTCTATTTTGGGTTGGCATGTATAGGGTCTGCCAAAATTTCACTCTACACGTGAAACGCAGAAACGCAGTGAGAGAGGAAAACATTGCTTGGTCATGCCTTTGCCAGCTTCTCATCGAAAAATATATTTTTTGTGGAACTTTACCCTCAACGGTAGAATTATGTACATAGGTATGAAACTTCTGAAACCAAGATTAGGATAAAAGTTCCATATTCTTTTATACCTTTGGTATCAAAATCTCGGACAAATTTAATCTATGCAAAGTTGCATCGAAAACTAAATGTCGAACTTGGGATACTTCCTCGGTAAGTTTTTCAAAAATTGTTTTCTTCATATTTTACTTTTGCTGTCCTATAATATTATACATTGATCACATTTGACTCTTGTAAGTTACGCTACTCCTTGCCACCCAATTACCTCAAAAACAATTTTCCAGACACTAATACAAAGTGATTACTTCTGTCTTTCCTCCCATTCCCTTCTGTCCACTCCCCACCATCCTCTGCTCTTCTCCGTCCGCCTCTTTTCCCTCAGGTGATCCACGCTCATAAGAAGATTTATGTTGTTCACGCAGTGTTCCTTTGTCTTCTCCTACCTGATGGGTAATCCATGTGGAAGGAGTCTCTTTTCGCTCATTATAACGACGCAGTAACAGTTGGTTGTCATCGAATTCGATTATTGGATTTGTTTTTTCTTTTGGGAGATTTTCTATTTGAATAACCTGGATCAAACATATCCAGCGAGAAATTAAAGGTGGTTGAGGTGTTTTTGCGGTTTTTTAATGCTTTAGAGCTCTCTAACAACGGATCAAAAAGTTACTCCTTTTTGTAAATTTTTCGCGTTTTGTACTTGTAAAATCTCAGCGACGTAAAATAACTTTTGTTAACTTTTGAGCAAAATGACAAGGTTACAACATGCCCTGCGGCTGTCAGCGATCATTTTGCCCGTCCTTTTGGCTCAACAATTCCATATCAGTGGCCCTGGAACTGGAAATTTAGATCCCTGCAAATATTTTGAGAACGTCACAGGTAAAATTACAAATAATTGTGCTGATCCTTCGTAAAAATAGCGCTTAAAAATAGATTTTGCCTGAAAAAATAACGTTTTTCCCTTCAAAATATAAAACATGTTGTTGTTGGCAACAAACCTGTCAAAAGTTGTCCAAACGTATCCAAATGTAACAACGACAAAAAATGAGTAAACTATAACGAAGATATTTTCAGATGTCCAACAGCTAAATCACCATGAATTTGTGGCCTTTGAGCAATGTTTATACTACTTCTTGGCCAACAAAGCTCAACAAACCTCGGCTAAATTTGGATCAGTCCATCCAATTGCAACTCTTCCGCCTGTTTATGGAAATACAGATCAGAAAAATGTAAAAGTCAAGGTCGGACAGATCACTCTTCAGCACTTCCAGCTGGTAAGTTGGTTTCAAGAAAGGCTTCAAAAATGATCACTGAAACATTCAGAGAACTCAAAAAAGCATTAAAACGGGTTTCAATCATAAAATAGACTCTGAAACTCCCTTAGGACTGAAAAGTGACCTTTGAACAATTTGATGGTTTTTTGAGTGTTTTTAGTTGACCATAAACTTATAATTATTCAAATTACTTCTCAATTGAAAATAAATAAAAAATGGATTTTAGAACGAATTCATCAAAGACTTGAACATAATGGGATACATGGAAATGCAATGGGACGATCAAAGACTTGCCTGGGACCAGTCTCAATGGAAGTTGGAGAAGCTTCAAATTCACTCAGCCAATCACATTTGGATCCCCGTCCTCTCAAGCCAGGCCTATGAAACATCGTTGAGAAATGATGACGTCATGGAAGTTAGAAAGTTGGAAACTTCGAATAAAGGAAATGTCTCGGCTGTGATCAGCTTCTCATTGAAGACTTTCTGCGATGACACGGACTTCAGACACTTCCCTGATGATGTCTACAAGTGCTGCTTCCAGCTAGAACCTCACTTTAATCAGGTGAGATTTTGTCGTCAAAAAAATTTATGATTTTTTGGGAAAGGAAACTGCTCGATACCGTGCTTAAAAATATATCTGTTTTAAAATGTCGTCCAGTTTCGGAGTTTCTAAAAATCCCCCATTGGGATGTCCAAAATGAGTATTAAGGAATCTTTTAATTTTTTTCTTATAAACGTTCCATAGTAATTTATTTTTATTTTTCAGGACCTTATCGAGTTCTCAACCGACGGCCTCCCCGTTTTCACCGATCCAAAATATTTCCGTGACTATGGATGGAGTATGTCAGGCACCATTCCCTCTGTAAACCCTGACCCCAACATTGTTGCTCAGCTCAATTTCTGCATCAATCTTCAACGTTCTAGCTCTGCTGTAAAGATTGAATTGAGTGTTCCAACTTGGGTTACAGCCATTCTCTTTTTATTCTCACCATTCTTGGGATCCATCAAGACTCAGTTGTATGTAAAACTGTTTGTGATGCTCCTCCAAGTTGTTATTCTTCAATTGTTCAGCAACAGAATCGCTCCTCATTTAGGATCGGCTTCAGCAACTCCGGTGATTAGTGAGTTTTTTGTAGAAACAATTAGATTGCTTCGTATTTTACAAAAAAAAATAAAACATGATTTGCTTTCAGTGGCTCTCCATGAGTTCTGCATGGTCATGAACACTTTGAGTATCATCTCTTCGATCCTGTTTTTGATGCAAACAAGAATCCGAAGAAATCTCCCACCTTGGGGGTGGCTGATCAAGTAAGGGAAATTTAATGGTTTTTAGTCCCAAAATTTGCGTCAGGAAGGATAGAATTCGCACGTATTTTTCAAGAAATTTTTGCACAGTGCAAATGAATTTGAGATTGTACCAATTACATACATCCAAAGTGTTATTATTAACAAAATGTTGTTGCTCAATTTATACATTTTCATGAAAAAAAATAATTTTTAGTGCCTCCCAAATCATCAACAAATTCGTCTGCTTTTTCAACCAAACCGCCGAATGGGACAGTGAAGGTGTTGAGTTGGAGAAGGGCGGACTTCCCGCTCAGTCCTCCAGTAACCGATATCAGGCCGATTGGCACAACGCTTTCTTGGCCCTCCATGGAGTCACCACTCTGGCCTTATCTCTGATCTTCATCCTCGGGTACCTGGTGATCCGCTGAATTTAATATTATAATAATACAAATCGGGCACGTCAATACAACCTAAAATACGAATTTTAGCGATTTTTCTTTTCAAAAATTGTTAGACATTTAGATTGTTTATTTTGTAAAAATTGTATGTATATAAGGAATCAAAATATTTAAAAAAATAAAAAATGGATTTTGAATATTGCTCGGGACATGGAAAAAGACTGCACCGTGCATTGTCATGAAATGGGATTTTTTGAAAATTTTGAAAATTTGATTTTTCGATGGAATATCGCTTTAGGAAATTTGATGGAAAATTCGCACGTGCAGTAAAAAAGTTTAGAAATTTCTAAAATTTCTATGAAAATCGGGATTTGGGGAAGATTTCATAATAAACGCAAAAAGATTTTCCGGTTGAATATCTTAAACCGCCTGAGGTCAAGTCAAATGGAACAGGTATGACAGGAAGGTAGATATATGGAATAATGGATGTATGTACACAAAATACTTGAGAGGAGTTGGTTATATGGCAGTTTTAGACAGGTTGAGGCATGGGCGGAGGAATGGGAAGGAGGCGGAAGAAGCTGGAGACGGTTTGGGCTAGTCCGGCCCAGGCCTGAAAATAAAAAAAATAAATATTTTGTGATTATTAGGCCCTCAGGGCGCAGAAACAGTTTTAATTTTGTCAGAATTTTTTGTTTTGTTAACCGTTTTAAGGACTGGTTTTCTCCCGTGATTGTCTATGGAATATTCAACTTCAAAGAATTGAAAGATCTCGTTTTTTATTAAAGAAGCAATTCTGGAACCTCGCAAAAACCAATGCTGTAATTTTTAAAACACCTATTTGCGGCAAAAATTAATTCCCTGTCCAAGAACAACTCTTTTAGCACCTTAATTTTTCTTTGTATGAATTCCGCTTACATCATAAAACCGGGCCTGTGATTGCAGTACCTCGGCTTGTCGACTCTCCAAAAGTAATCTCTTCTCGGCGAGTAACTTCTGTGTCTGGATTAATTGTTGCTTTTGCTTGGATAAACTAACTTCAGTTGGTTCATCGTCTGGATGAGTGAACAGTTCAAAGGCAGGCAACGGCTCACTTTGTGGGTTCTTCTTCTTTTTGTTCTGCAAATTGGAATCGGTCAGAAAAAATAATAAACTTTTTTGAGATAAAGATAAAGGGTTTCTCTTACATTTTTAGACTTTGGAGATCTGGAAGGAGCCTCTGTGGAGTCAGATTTCTTCATTTTCTTGGCCGGCGGAGGGATTTGAACCTCTAAAACTTCAGAAGTCGGGGCTAGACGTCCCATTTGGGCCACTCGTTCAATCTGAAATTCCATAAAAATTAAAAATAATTTTTTGGACATTGCAATCGAAATTAATGAAATATTGTAAATAAAAAAAGTGTAAGCTTTAGGGAAAGTGTAAATTTCGGAATAAGTTTGTTAAAAGTGCAGTTTTCAAAACCATTTCTTCGACATTACACCTACACTTCCAACAATTTTTTTAATGTAACACTTCAAGCATTGTTACATCATATTATTTTACCTCAGAGTATTTTTGGCCAAAAGTTTTACCACGCTTTGACTAAGAAACCAAATTTTGCGCCAAGAAATCTAAGAGCGACATTTGGCTGCTTAAAATTTTTAATCAAATCCAAGAATAATCTCTTTTCTACAAGAAAGCGACAATTTCTTACCGTGTCCATATAAACATCTACATTATTTCCCTCAGGCTCGGATGGTTGAAGTCGCTCTTGTTTTGGAGATTCACTATGACTTTCTCCCGCATTCTCCGTGATCTCTTTGTCCGCTTTCTCTTTTCTTGGTCGTTTTCTCGGTGTAGATCCCACTGGTTTGGCCGGTTCTTTCCCATCAGCCTTGAAGATGTCATCATGGTTGTCAAGGAGAGTTAAAGGCTTCTCCTTGTCTGTTAATAATCGATATAACTTGGCTTCAACAGGAGTGAAACCAGCCGATCGGGAGAGAACATCTTCTTCAGTGGAACCGGTTTTGCTAAAAAAATTGCAAAATTCGATAGATCTCGACAGTAAAGTCTCAATAAAAAAATTGTCAACTCACATCGCGGCGTTGTTGACTTTCCTCTCAACGCGTTGCCTCAGTTTTCCCATATGACTTCTCAAACTTATCGGTGTTAATTTCAAATTCAATTTCTGTTGAATAGCTTTACACATGGCATCGTAGACTTGTTTCTGGAACCAACCAGGCTGTTCTCTGCACTTGCCGAGGTCCAAAAGATTTTCTTCGTGGACTGTCAGCAATCCCATGTACTGCTTATTACTCAGTTTCGGCATTTGCCCTGAGGCAATTTCTGTTTTCTGATGGGAAATGGCTAGAAATTAAGATCTTAAAACTTGACATGGCAATGAAAAATTATTAAGCATTTTATAGTATTTTTGAAGCAAAAAATTGCAAAATACGTATAATAAACGAAAAAATACAAAAAATACATATAGAAAGCCCGTTTTTAGTAAAAAATTGTAAGAGATCTCTCCCATTAAAAAAAAATTAAAGAAATTGCAAAAAAACAAAATATTCTTGGTCAAGTAACCAGTAATAAAAGCAAAAGATATCGCAAAAATATTTTCAATCATCTTTTATTAGTGTCAGTTGTGTGGTTTGATAAAATGCAGTTACATAAGTAAAATAAAAATAGTGAGGAAAGCAGACTTTGGGAGGCTGAGGGGACCTGTTGGGGATGTCTATATAATGTTTCATCAAAGTTTTGAAGAAAGCTCAAAATGGCCTCAAAATATTCTACAGGTAAACTAGGAATGGCACCAAAATTATCTAATTTCAAAAATTCCTATAAAAATTTGAAAATTCCTATAAAAAATCGTATAAGATATCACCAAAAAATTGATCAAATCCCCTCAGGCAATCACAAGAATCCGCCCAAAATGAAAAACCGAGGTCATCAGACGACAAATTTGTTGAGAAGAAAAACAATGGATGGTTACAATATAACTTCGACGTTTTCTAGAAGTTTTATGTACAACATTATAATCATATAAATAGATAGGGCTACATATGTGGGAAGAACTACTCGACATCACTAAAAATAATCAATGGAAAATGATTTTTAATAAATTAATTCAAGGTTTTAGGAAAATTTCGGTGAGAAAAATCTTTTTTATATCCGTAGGAAGCCCCGAAGGCATTTGCCGATCTCCGTCCACGTCTGAAAAGGTAAAAAATGGTTCATTAATTAGGAGTTTAGAAAACGTTGGTTATCGTATAAAAAAAGAAATATGGATGTCTATAAATTTCTGAAAATCGTATGATAAAGTCTGATCTTTGGTAAAAATCAACTCCTCAAGAACACCTTCACTTACTCTGTAATATTCCTCCTGTCTCTCCAACAATCCTAATTGTTTTCTGACCAAAACGAGACTCTCTTCAGCCAGGGTTCTCTCTGCCAGTAATGTCCTTTGTTTTTCCAGCATCAAAATCTCAGCATCCGTCATTGGCCTCGATCTTTTTGAACTTCCATCACTTAATTGGGCAGTTTCCGCATCTGAATTCGGCCGTTTCTGTGGCTTGGACGGCGGTCGTTTTGGCGATAATTTGACTTTTTGCGATAAGTTATGGGGAATTGTGACTTCGTGCGACACATGAAGAGGGGCCGCAGTGGCTGTGCTAATGCCATTGTAGAGAAGGGGGTTGGGCAGACTGGCTTCGGGCGGGATTCCGTTGGAGGGAACGATGATTTGGTAGAAATCATTGCCAACCGACATTAGATTCTGAAAGGCGAGCGATAGATAAGATGGGCGAAGAAAGATTGAAGGTGGTATTTTGATTGGCATAAAAAACTGGCTACAGTAATTTGGAGGTCATTTTACAACAAATTATATCTTTCAAAACTGAATTAAAAAAAACATAAACCAAATGACTTTTTTAAATAACGTCATTGTGACGCAATAAACTTGGAAATATGACAAAAAATTTAGGCCTTTTTTGACAAAATCTCATTTTTTCATTTTTTTGCTCTTTCCCTGTAAGATTACGCTTTTATAATATATCAGAAACACTTACCTGATGATCAGTAGCTACCGAGGCCGGGATATGCAATGTTCCAGCCGAGCTGCTTGGTGGAATTTCTTTAGGTGGACTTCTTTCCTGATATTGTGCATCAAATAATTCGGCTTCAGCAGGTGTTAGATCCGGCGGCCTTAATATTAAGTTGCTGTTATCTGCGGCGCCTGGAGCCATCCTCCGACAATCCTCAATTTTCCTTCCCAAACTCCGTGCAACCTCATCAATTTTATCTTGAACTTGAGTTGTCGACCATTGAATTTTGAAATCTCGGACCAAAAGTTCGGCCAAACTCTGGAAGAGCTGATCTCTTTGGCGATCAATGTCTTTGATTTGGATGGATTGTTCGGTAAAAAGATGTAGATGTTCTCCGTAATGCCTCATTAACATGATTGAGGCGTCTCGAGGAAGATCGTTGGGGGTGGAAAACTGAAAAGTGGATGTAAATAATAAAATCAATTCGTAACGAAAGTATCTTTGCCTTGTTTAGATTTGAAAGTCCACTTACATCATTTTGAATCCCATTTACGGGCCGATGATCTTCCAATCCATTCGGCACTGGGCTGATTCCTTCTCCATCTCCAGACCGATTATTATTATCCAACGCATTCGGACATCCAAAATATCGGAAATAAATCTGTTCTGAGGGGGTTAAATTCAAAGTTGTAAGATCAGCATCGGCACTGGAATTAAGTAAATTATTTCTGACAAAATTAAAAGTATTTTAAAAATAAAAATGAGATTTCTTGTTTGCAAAACTTACGGAATGTCTTTACATCGATTCCTGACCCTCGTCCGTATATTGGACAACTTTTTCTTGAGGGTTTGTTGATCAATTTCGTTTGGGCCCACATTAAATTTCTCGCGAAGTTCCAAAACAATGGCTTCGAAGCCTTCTGGAGGCAACGAATATCCTCCACCCGGGTACTCTAAAAAAATAGAATTTGAATATTCAATTTTGTTTATTTTTTTTCTTTAGGAATTCCAAAGCCTGACGTTGGCTTTAAAATCACAAAACATACAAAGTAATAGCATTCCAAAACTTCAAAATATTTTTGCGCAATAAAAACAAAAAGCGAACTCCGCGATTTCGTTTCGATGACCTTTCATAAAAATCGCTCCTTTTTATTTCCAGTTTGCAATTTCATTCGTCCGCCGCCCCCGAAAACACACAAATGCCCTCCGGCGAGAAGTTGACTCACCTCTTTTTTTGGCCGAATACATTTCCACCAGAGCGCAGGCCATCTCCTGAGTGAATACCTGCGAGCCGCGGCCCTTGCGGACGGACATTTTTTTTCTTTATGATTAATCCGAATTAACGCTTTCTGAAAGATGAATTCATTGAATAAAAATTAAATTTAGAGAGTCAGGACATTGGAGAATGACACGCGATCAAGATTAAAGTGGATTTACGGCACTTTTGTGACTAAAATACGGCAAAAATATCTGTTTGATAATGCTATCTAAAACAGAGTGCGTAAACTTATTAAGTCAAAAAAAGGAAAAAGATTTTTTTAGTGAATTTGCTCGCTCTCGACTTTAAGATTTGGATAATTTCCGCAATGTACTGGCTTAATTTTCAGGAAAGTCTTTTACGCCCAGTTGCACCATGGTTTATACATCAAACCTGGATAATCTTGTCCGGTAGAAAACCAAAAGTGTTGATAAAATTTACCGATTAAAATACTTTTCCAAAGTTGATAATGCTAAGCCCGATCTCAATTTATGAAAAAACAAAATTAATCTACAAAACGCTCGATAAAATTTGCTTGTGTTTGTTGGTATAGTTAATTGTGCTAACAAAGACAAGGATTTACAGCCAAAAAGTTCCATTAACTTCTCATCTCAAACAATATCAGGACTTTTACCGCAAGATATCCGGCTCTAACACCCTCAAAGCCGGCTAATTGATCTTTATTTTGCCTATTTTACATGAAATATATATTGATCAAACGCCTATCATCTGCATAACGATCCCAGATTCTGATCCGACAATTCGAGAGATCTCGATTTTCTTAAAATCGGACTTGAGACCCGCAGATCCATAAAGCTCCGTGAAAAGATGCACAAAAAGTCTTTTGGGGTTTTGGGGGGAAAAAGACGGAGCGAAAGTGGGAAAGGAAAGCTGGCTTTTGGTTTTGGCGCGCTCTCTTTCTCTTTTTTCGTTCGCCCATTTTTACGGGCCCCCTAAACTCTCGACGCCCATCTCTGCCCGCTCTCGACCAAATGCGAGGTCTTTTCGTTGTCTGCCCTCTCTCTTCTTCGCATACTCTTTGTTTATTGTGGTTGCTAATGGTGTGATGTCTCGAGAGCGGCTTGCAAACGCTTTCGGTGTCTGGAAATGGTCTTTACTTTTGACTAGTTGCCTGACGCTCTCTCTGGTCTTTACAATCTCTAAGCCGGCCCCGTTTTAGCACCGTTTCCTGGCGATCTATGGAATGGAAGTAGTCTTTCCGAACCGTGCATGGCTCGAATAGCATAACAATGACAATTACGCTAATTATTAAACCAAAATTTGAAAATTACGGAGCTTAGAAGTTTGATGTGATAACTTGTAATGATCAAAATTTCAATCGAAACAAGATAATCTGGTCGCGATAATTGGGCCAAACCACAAATATGAATTGAAATTGTATGTACTAAAAGAGGTAAACAACCGCCATTAGTCATTATTTACCGTAAATAACAAGCGAAGGGTACAATTAATTATACAAGATTTTTTCCGATATTTACAAAAAACGAGTTATTTTACAAAATCAATTCAATTATGTGCAATTACTATTAGCAATTAGTATTTTTATTTCTTTTGTCTGGAACTCTCTCGTTTCCAATACTATTTCCTTGTCTTTCTGTCTCACACCGCTGTCGTCTCTTTTTTTCCTCTACCCGTCCGAAGTCTCTCTACTTTTAAAACTGTCTTATTTGTCAAAGAAAAGTGCAGCCAGCCTTCCAGAGCGCCCCAAAGAGTCCCTTGGTATCTGTTCTCTTCCCCATCTAACTGTGGCTGGCCGGTTGAACGCGGCCCCTTCCCTTATACCCCCCCCCTTCCCTTGCCCCCCCCCCTGCCCTTTTTTCTCTGACCGTGTGACTTGCTTGCAAACGGGAGGTTGGACACATAAAAAAACGTGAGTGCGGTGTCTTTGGAAGGGCACAAGTGAATTTATAAAAGCGACCGAACAAAAAAAGACCCGTCGCTATATTAAAATTATTTTTCGCTCCAGGCCAAAACTCGTCAAAACAGTGCGGGGACAAAGATCGATGCAGTGCAAATAAAATTGGAGCGAGTGATAGGCCATGAGGAATGTTGAAATATCAACAATTGATCCAAAAGATTAAGAGAATAGCCGTTAACATGGGGATTTTTGGCCAAAATCTTTTTGACAAAGGCTGTCATAAATTTACATATTATGTAAAAACTCAAAACAATTTGTTAGGTCAATCGTAGTGTTAATATACATAATAAGAAACATGCTTAAAATACGCTCGATTACATTTTATTAATCCTTTGCCAAAAGCTCAAAAAATGGTGTCTAAAAACAATCGATAAATTAATGACGCGGTAAAGAGCAATTTGACCTTTTAGAATAACATTACGTCCTCTATATACGTAATAAATCTTTGAGAGACTAAATGCGCTTAAACCCCATTTAGGCCAAAAAAATTCAATGCCTGAATTAAGGTAGCAAAGATTAAATCGTACTTCGGGCAATATTTAAGATACCTGTCTGCCAAATTTTCCCACTCTCAAAAATTGCATTTATTTTTTGGTCCATTAAAATTTTGCTAAATCTTTCCAAGAAAAGTATCCAAAAACAACGCCAATACCCGCCGAGAATACAGTACACTGCCCGTCCCATACGCCCCTGAAGCGATATTACAGCACCGATAAGCGCGTCCCTTTTTCGCCCATAAAAGTCGGGCTGGTGGGGCTGTGGAAATCGCGTATTCCGCACATTTCTTCGCCTCTCTCTTTTCTGCCATCCCTCGCTTCCAAAAAAGCCCCACAAACAGCCATCAAGCCCAGCGGGCAAATAAATCTTTGCGAGTGGCGAGTGCGTCATTAATACATGATAATATAAAGAAGGAGAGAGAGAGAAAATACATGACCGAAGATGGTTAGTTTTACAACAAATGACTTCGCAATTGCAAAACATTACAGAAAACGGTGTTTATTAATGCGAAGGGAAACGTTTGAAAGAAGCGTCAGAAGTCGTAGTCGTATGTATAATTAAGAGCTTTAAATGGAAACTAAAAATGGGAAAAGAAATGATGACGGAAATGAGCGATAAATTGGGAAAATAAATTGCAAATTTGTCATACAATATACGGAGCTACTCGTACGTCATAAATTGAAAAATACCAAGACAGCCGTATATCATACATTGAGGGCATAGTTATATCTAAACTTAGTCTTGAAAAACAAAGAAAATGTAGCCTAACAATTTTACTATGACGTCGCCAAAACAAAAGCTTGGTACAAGGTAGTACAAATTATAAGTCTAATAAGTTTTGATAAAGAAGAATAAGTCTGCTTTATTGAACACAGATCCCTTCCCTTTTCAAAAATTGAACCGATGCCAATAAAAATACCCCGAAAATACGAGCGGCCTTTAATTAGGTTTGGCCCTGTTTTCATGGCTCATTTTATAATTTCTCACTTTGAGAATTAACTTTCGCTTGACATCGTATATAATTACAGAGCTGCTGGCTTCTATGGTAACAAAAAAAACGATGAGCTAATGAGGAAAATATTACGACAAAATTGGTATGTTTTACAGGGATAAAAGTGTAATATGTTGCGCGGTTTAATGGAGTGAGAAGCTAGGAAATTACAGATATGAGGATATCAAATTGTTTTTCGTGCTTCATTGCAGAACTTTCAGTTACTCAGCTGCGGCCAAACATTTTTTCTGCCCGTTCCTCCTTATTTTTCATAGTCTCTCGTCAAAAAAAGCCGCTGGCCGCTTGAACTCTCAGTCTTTGCAGAGAGTCCGCTTAAATTTTTTCTAATTGATATGATGCCATAACGGCTTACGCAGCCAAACTGTTAAAGTCGTGTTGTCGCAACAGTTTGATTTCGAATAACAACTATCATTGTTTGTTTCTATAACCTTACTATATATAATAACTCATAACAATCGACGCGATTAGTCAAAAAATCCATTTTCCTTTTCCATTTAATATAATAATATAAACATCCGTTTCTCGAGCGTCCGCTAGCCTTGACAAAAAATATTCGCAGCCCGTGGAAATTTCATAAAATGGAAAAAATAACGCTACTGAAATAGAAAAATGAAGAAGTCATTCATTTCAAAAATTCCGCGAGCTTTTTTTACGCAAAACAACGCCGCTTTCTGGTCGTTTATTTGGCGAGCGAAAGCGATGCTGATAAGAACGGCCACATAAAGTTTTTATAAAGTAGTTGGAAGTGTGCTGAAGAAAAGGGAAAGAGATATTGAGGAGTTGGAAAAGAGTTATTAGCTGTTTCTCGTGGCTTTTGTGGAATACAAGGAATTAAAAATTCTCGGCGAATTGATAAGAAAAGGAAGAGTTGGAGCTGCAGAGATGGAACGATTGGGAAAATAATAATTTTTTTGGAATTTCCGGAAGAATTTTTTGTGTAAAAAGAATGCATCATGCATTTGTAAACCAGGACATGCTCGTTTGGCTATTTGTTTATATGTTAAATTTTTGTTATGAAAAATGAAAACTGATGCAGAAACTTTCGAGATTGTCGTGCAAAGGAGACTCTTTCCAAGTAAGTGTTTCAGGGCGCTTTCGATGGAATGTGACATCAATTGATCCAGACTTGTTTAAGTGTACAAATTTAGTATAGAGATTGAATTCTTGCTTGTATAATGCTTAAAAAAGCCGCAGGGAAACAATGTTATACTCATTTTTTACGTCTTCTCATTTTCGTTGAATATCTTGGTTGAATTTTAATTGCGGAACTTAAAATAATGCACTTTATTGGGATGTTTTAATTTTCCATAAAAACTCAGTTGCCTTTATATAATCTAATTTTAATTCCTATTGCCGAATGACTCATTCTTCAAATAAACTTTTTTTTATTTTCCTAGAAAATAAATATCAATAAAACAAGAAAATACAATCAATCACTGTATGAGTTTAAGTAATCAGAATCACCGTCACAATAAGAGGAGAGATAACTTTCGCCCTCGCCAAAAACGACAAGGACCATTATGTACAATTGTAAAGTAGAAGATAATATGTTTTTCTTTTCAAAAACTACACTCGTATCTTTAGACCGACAATTATTTGCAAAGAAAGGCACTGATTTCAATGTAAATTTGGGTATCTTGAGCTGGAAACAATACTAAGGCTACAGTGAAATAAAGGCAGAAATAAACATTGAATAAAGGCATCATTACAGAGAATGAAAAGAACAAGTTGAGAAGATATGATGGTACACAAATTTAGACGATATTACATTAAAAATAAAAGATGGATTCAATCTGATTCCACCGGCTTTAAAGGAGCCATCTCTTGGATTGGAGCTCCTTTCAGGCTGAGATTGGATTTCTGACAGTGCTTGCGAGTCTTAAAAATAAAATTAATTAATTTATAATGTCCGAATATAAAAAATTTAATTTTTTGGGAATGTCTTTGCCAACCGACCATACTTGAAAAATTTTGGAAACCCTAAGATTTTATGCCACTCACCTTGATCAAGTAAACACAATACGTTGCGAATCCGATGGTCACAAAGAAAACGCTCATAATAATCAAGAATCCAAAAGTTCTCGGGTCCGGGAACACAATTACAATGATATCTTTGAGCACGTTGAACAACTGACAGAATGCATTTTGGACTCCAAAAACGGTGCCTCTCTCTTCTTCTGGAATATTCTCTTGCATCAGCTGAGTGATACACAAATCAGCCATCCATAAACCTAGCCTGGCCAAGGTAAGGCCAGATAAAAATACCAGAACTGAGAAAAGAGGATATCCACGAATTGTTAACGAGGACCAATCAACGTCGGCAGAGGTGTGGAGAGTTGGGAGTGTTGGGATTATTGTTATGTTATCACCGATTTTTTGAATAGGAGAATCTGGAGGATTGGCGGCAAAAGCGTCCACAAATTGTTCCCACCATTTCTGGAAAGGATGAAGTGTAAAATACGTATAGCGTCTCAAGTATAATGACAAAAGAATCAACTTACTTCCAACGTAATCTCCTTTCGATAGCCTTCCGGATCAAAGGGACTTCCAGGCAACGCAATTGAGATTACGCAGAACCACAGGAAGACTTGTTGAAGCTAAAAATAAATCATCATAGAACACACGCCCAGAGTTGATCTGAGGTTACAAAAACACCAAAGATCCCTTACCACAAGCCCGATGACCCCGGTTTTTCTCACACCAACAACTCTCTCCGAAAAAGTGTAAGTAAAAGCTCCAGCGATTCCAAGAACACTTCCAGCTGAACGGAACCATCCAATGACGTCATCTGGGAGATTCTGACTTTTGGCATGACTTATGGCCAAACCATCAAATCCAAGGACTGTCATGTATAACATGGCCAAACCAAAGGCAGCAGGACAAACGGATTGCCGCCAATAAGCGCGAATCATCTTGCAGAGACGTTTGTGGACTGGCAAACGATCGGTTTGAGTGAGAAATTCAATCTCTCTTTCGACGGATTCATCGTCTAAAATATAGAAAATATTATTGTCGTTTCAGAGGCTAGTTATACTCTCACATCAGATCTTGATAAAACTCTGCGGAAAGTTTGACCGACGTTTACAAATTTTGAAGAAAATTTAATCTCATGTACTATCCCTGTTAAATAGTCAATTTTCTCACCTCTAATCCTTTCTCTAACATGCAATTCATCGACTTCATTATAAACTTTGGCCAGCAAAGTTCTCTCGACCACCCAAAACAACAGATTACAAGCTACAAAGAAGAGACAAGCTCCTTTGTAACCCATAAAAGTCAACGAATATCCAGTGACAATTGGTGCTATTACGCTGCTCAACTGGTCGATCACTGTCATTGTTGCATTCCTGGCTGAGAGCTGAGACTGGTCTTCTTTTTTGGTCAATACTACTATCCAATCTTTCGTAAATGAGAATTTCTCGGCTTCTGATGCGCATTTGGAAAGGGCACAAAAGAAAATAGAAAGAGTAATGCAGGTAAAATAGAGGAGACAGGAAGTGCTTCCATAGGACGAGAGGCAGATCAGCAACATAAAGGCTGATACAGCCACACTGATGTTGTTGACGGCGAGGACGGTGAGAGTACCTATAAGATTGAAATTATATCTTTTTAACAAATCTAAGATCGAGGTATACTTCCCATATAAAGAAAACGAAAGTTTACCATGTCTCCGATCTCTCCGATCCATCCAATTTCCAATGTAAGTACTCAATAACATGGCCGAGATGGCTTCAATGAATTGATTAATGGATACCAATCTCATCCCTCCTAATCGCTCCAAAATAAATACAATAGCAAAGGTCCAAAGGCGATCGCCAATACATGAGATTCCATATCCGCAATATAAGAGGAGGAAGGAACGGGAAATTCTGAAAATAAAAATAAGTAATTTCTTTGCAGTACGGCCAACGTGCAAGATCTCTTGCAAAAATGGCGGTATATCGATTGCCGTTTATCTTTCCATTCTTACATTTTTGAGCAATCAAGAACTTACCCGCTGCTTTTCTCGGCCATATCGAACAACCAATCAACCAACGAACAGGAGCAAGTTGGCTCTCGTTCTTTGACCTCCCTGATGTCCGAATCCAATGACGAAAACGATGAATCCGAGGACTCGGACTCTAGTCTGGCTCGTTTACACTTTTCCGCCGGAAGTTGCGATGCTCTGCAACGTCGTCGCAAAAAGTTTGAAATTGGCCTGAAATGAGAAAATCGTAATCAATAGATAGTAGACCATCTAAACTGAGATTTTTTTTGTAATTTTTGATTGATTTTTACTTGGAAAAATTAACTTTAGCAGCTCAAAAGTTGTAAAGTAAGTTTTGTTTTAAAGATTTTTGTAAATAATTTGGAAAAGAGTTGTGAAATCACAAGCCAAAAGAATTTTGAAGGTTCTTTATTGTTATAAGGAACGATCTTTTGACCTGTGACGTCATCATAAGAAATTTTCGGAACAAAAAATCAAGGCAATTTTCGAATTTCTCCTCTCTTATTACTCCCAAACGTTTTAAAAAGTCAATTTTTTGATCAAAAAATAATGGGTTGAAGGTAAACGAGGTCCAAAAATGCATGACTCTTTTTATTGTAAAGGAATCGAAAACTGTGGAATATCAGGGATAAAACTCTCCGAGCTTCCTTTTCCCCGATGGACCCAAACCGGATTCAAATACTTTTTTTGGGATCCGAAAACGGAAGCGGGAAATAAAAAGGAGACGTTCAAAATTTGTTTAACTTTTCGACTTTTGGGGATAAAAATGGACAGAAAATCACAAAAATGTGAAATATTCATAAGTTTAGAGCTAAAATTTTATGAATATCTAAAGGAAATTTAATGGGGCAAAAAGTCTTAAGAAACCGGCTTGCATTGCCATAAAATTTTTTCTCTGCCTAAAAATTTTGTTTCCGCTCTCAAAATAAATAGTTTTAGACATCAAATATTTAAAAACCACCGGCTTTGGTCATTGACCTAAGAAAAATCTACTTCGTAAAAAAATTAATTTTTATAGACTTACATCTTTCCGCACAGATCGCTTATTATATATACACACCCTGTTTGGTGTGTGTACAAATACAAAACGTGCAATGTACAAAATAACACGTGTAAGAGAGGAAAAATAATGCACCTCAAGCGGGTGTAAACCCCTCGAAAATCACGTTTAAAATAATTTTCGTCACATCTTCTTTTATCCATTCACAGATTAAAGTGTAATCTGATTTATTAGCTTTTAAGAAAATGTACTTTCCAAACACTGTGAACATTTTAAATTATAATCTTGTTTTCTTTCTGCCAAATTTCACTTTTTTGTATTTTTCCCTCAAATTCCATTTAAAACACTTCATAGTTATAAAGTCCACATATTACTTACATTTTTAACCTCCAGAAGCTGCCAATCAAGTAGAAAAAATTCTGAGACACACCTTGAAATTACACTAACAGCCGACTTTTCGGCACAGTGCGAGCAGAAATAGAGGGCCGAAAAAACGTGGCCAAAATTTAAAAAAGGAAAAGAAAACCGGGTGGAAGAAAAAAATAAAAGTATTTTCGATATCAAATACAACGCCTTGACGTGGGTAATAATGCTTATTCAGGGTGGCAAAGAGTTATTTCAGGCAAAATATTGAAGTAAAGATCAGGTTAATGACGATATAAATAAAATTAGCGGGGAGAATTTATGGATGAGAATGGAAGGATAACTGAATTTACGATACAATAAGAGGCTCTTAGACTACCGAAAATTTCTTCAAATACAATGACACCTCCTACAATGTTACTACAATACCTTCCAAAATGTTACCCCTACTAGAAACACGACTTAATCTCAACAGATATGGAAATTGAGCGATTTTCTAGATTCCTATTATGAATTGAATATCAATAGACGTTTAACGTCCGAATTATGCAAGACGATGTTTTGGAATCTGAAAAAAGAGAGAAATAAGAACGGTTTATTGAAATTAGTCAACCGAACGCCAATTTTCAAAGGAAAAAATAAAAAAACGGGAGAAATCCAAAATAAGAGGGGAAGACGGGAGAATTTTGTAAATCCTTAGAGATGCAGGGCATTCAGTTTATCTTGAAGGGGAATTATATTGATTTATAAGGAAACAAGGGAGATTTGAGTAAAATTTGGACTAAAATGGAGTTTTGAAGAAAATTCATTAATTTTTGCGAAAGGATAGTCACTCTAAAGCCAGTTTAATGCTAAACTCTATGAACTCGAACGCTTCAAAACAACGTAGAGATTTTTTTTATAGTTGATTATTAACTGGTATATAACCGTTTCCTTTGTAGGCTCAAAATTCAAACAAAAAATTAAATCTTTTTATTTACAATTCTTTTCTGGAACCGTCTCTAAAGTTTTAAAATTTTCCCCTTAAAAACTATAAGCTCATTTCCAAACCGAAAGTCTTTCCGTTCCAAAATCCCTGACCTAATCTCCACCTTTTGCCCCAAAAAGAAACAGACTTCTTTTTTGAGCGGAGATTAGAACGGACGAAAGAAACGGAGAACAGATCGGGGGATTGGGAAAAGTGTAGGCGAGTGGCAAAAATTTACGAATCCTCACGTAATTTTGCGATTTTTGGGGTTTCTGGAAAGGTTTTCAAAGGGTTTTGGAGGAAAGAGCAGGGAGTTCGAAGGGATTTTTGGGGAATTGGGGTCTCATTAAAAATGGTAGGGGTCTTTTCTAATACAAGTAGTATAAAACAGCGTATTTTTTTGTAAAATACGGGTAACATCTTTTGAAAATAAAAATATTTTGCTTAGGAAGCAACATCGATTTATTCGAGGTGATTTCTGAGACAAAATACGCCTTGTTCTGGCCTTCGATTTGCTTAAAAATCTATTAACAGAAAGACGAACTCCGAATCAAACCGATCTTTTGACTTTTTCCCTCCTGGAACCCTTGAAAATCAAATTTTTTTAACCAAAATCCCAGAGACCGCGCTAAAAAATCCACCTATTTTGTCGACAAAAAAGTCCGAAAGACTCGCCTCAGGCGACATTCGATTGTCTCCGTCTGCGAAAACATTCCTCGTTGGAGACGCTTCCAGAAAGTTGTGTTTCCGCGACGTTTTTGCGCAATGACACGTCGGAGTTTTCCTTGATTAGTTGAGAAAAATAAAAGAGAAAGTGGTTATTGTAGAAAAAAACGAGAGATCGCTAAATGAGAAACGGTTTTGAACTCCATTTTGGGTGTGGGTTGTAATAATATATACGGGGTTCGAATACGTGGATTTGTGGAACAGGTTTGGAGAAAAAAATAGAGTCGCTAGTAAGAAAGTTCGCGTCTTCGTTACATACGTTACATGTGTATAAAACAGCCCTCATGGGGTTCAGTACAGATGGCTCTTGGCCGGGCCGAAAGTCGCGGATGGAATTCGGTCTTGGCCCGCTAGTGTCATCTATGGTAACAATAGTCAGTAAGTTATGGCATCCAGAACGAAACACAAACGAATCCAATTGAAATGCTTATAAAGAAATTATAAGTCTGATTATGACCGAATAATGATCGTCGACCAGAAGAAAAAATCTCCTTTTACACGTATTTCGGTCCATTCTGCGCTATTAAATTGACAGCTTCATAATGCTAATGCCTTTTACGACTTCCAGACTCTGTTCAACTAATTTCCTCTAAAATTGACAGTCAATAAGAGCCTAAGATGTATTGAGCCCCATGGTGTTTTTAAAAAGTTATTTCGGCCAATAATGTTGCTAAAAACTCAATTTTTCCTTGACTCACCTTTTTCCAGGCTCTGTATAGCACTTTCAGTCAGCCGGGCTGCAATCAGCGACGTCTACAAAAAGATCTTTTGCGAAATTCTCTTTTGGGTTTTATTTTTGGCGTTATCAGTCCATTCTGCACCGAGGGCCTGGTTTAAAGTGACAAATTGAACGGAACTTCACACTGTCTTGGGAATGTTGAAAATTCCATAAGCCGCTTGCTAAACAATCCATCTTATCCTTACATTTGCGAGAAAAATCACGGAATTTAGTGGTTTCAGTACGTATTCAAGCATTATTTTCTATCGGAGAAGGTTTTGAAAGCGATGAAGAAAGGTTGAAGATTAAGATTGGAGGTTGAAAAGGGAGAGGATTTAGAGGTTATCAGGGTGCGGTTCGTCTGACCAGCCAAGGTGTACTTGTCGAAATAAACAAGCGAAAAATCAGTAAAATGGATGAGTAAAGGGAATATTTTGTAAAACGCGAATAATATTTACTTTAAGAACCACGACACAGGTCAAGCAAAATCTTTCCCTTCAACAGCGATCAATAAAAACGAAACGACACAAGAAGTATCGAATTTCGCAAAAAATATATTTTTTCCGCAAGAATTTCCTAGGTACGTTCATTTTGTTGCCCGATAATTTTGTAGCGTTTCGCCGTTTCCGATAATTCCTGTGTCGTTTCGACATTTCGTGAATATACGCATTTTACAACTTTAGGGTAGATCTGCCTGTTCATGGTAAAATCAAAAAAAATCGACAATTTTTTCAATATTTTTAGTATTTCGAAAAATTTTATTTCGAGACAATAGAAGCCTTTTCCTTTTTAGCACCCTATAATCTCCAAAATACCAAAAACAAACACATTTATCAACGTCGCAAATAACCACGTTCTCCATAACCCTAAAATAATATTTGGAGCTCCAAACGTAATCTCGGGATTATCCAAAATGACCAATTTTGAACTTATATACGTAGCATTTTGAAATTAAAAAAGTTAAATTGCAAATCAAGCAAATTCACATCCAGTGAGAATGTCAAAAAAAGCGATCATTGATCTGCTTGGAGCCAAGGTAAGAGACATTCTGTAGATTTATAATCAGGGAAAATTTAGTAATTGGACTAAGATAAGAGGAGTCGAGAGCTGATAAAAATAGAGGAAATTTTTGAGAAATCGAAAGTGGTTTGTTGAAAAATAAGAAAAGTGGTGATTACTTTGTCCAGAGCCTTAAGAAACTGCTATTCACAAATTCACAGAATAGCGACACATTAAATGTTTTTACGGAGAGGAGAGCACATGAAATGGATAATGAAACATCATTTTTTGTTTTATCCTTGAAATTTTGCCAAAAGTTTGGCATTCGACGGTAAATAAAACGTCACCTTTCGATTCAAAAGTTTCAAAAAGGGGCAGCAAACTCTTTTGTTATTTGTAAGCTAAAAATGTCAACGTTTTTTGAAAAACACAAATTAAAATTTAATAAAACGTCAAATAATTGATTAAAAGTTTATCCAATCTTTTTCAAAATCAGTTGAACTACTCCTAATTTCATTCTGAAACTCCTCATTAATCATAAACATTCCTTTCTGAAGTCTTCTTCGAACAACTTTTGCACACAGTTAAACTATTATATAATCCATTACTCTTTTCTTTCAAGTTAAAAAAATAACTTCCAGATGGATAAGTTTTGAAACTTTTATTTTTAAACGTATGTTTAGGCCAAGCAAATGTTTTCAAGCAGGTCATACATGAAATAAGCTAAAATTTTTGGGAAAAAGTCATGTACAATAAAAAAAATGAAGGAAAATTGATACATTTTTGGGGTTTACTACATCTGGAGACAGATTAGAGATGGGATTGCGTCTTAAATTAAAATCTGAAGGAATAAAAATTATAGTTTCGACTCCTTAACGGCCTCAGACAGGTGAAATATACGCAATTCTGCCCTTTTATGGATTAAAAAGGCAAAAGTTAGAAAAAAATTTAAAAAAAACATGGCAAAAACATAAGTTAGAAATTTAATTACAGCTTTGATTTACCACGTATAAACTGTTTTTTACTCTGAATTGCATAAATTTCCTTATTCCAAGCAATTAAAGTTATTTCACTTCTTTTTATTCCTTAAAAATGCAAAAACTAATGCCTTTTTATCATAATACTACTACTAAAAACCTCTCAACAATGCACAATTTTCTACTTCTCACAAATTTACCCTCGATATTACACTTCATTGCGTAAGACCGATACAAAAATACCGAACACAATGGTAACCTCTCAATTGCAGAGAAAAAGCCAAAGAACATCACATTTTGTGAAATCTCAAATCCAAAACTCTCCGAATTTCGAGGTTTTGGAATGAAAAAAGCGCGTGAAAAACAATTTTTGTTTGGGGGAAAGGAAAACGGGGAGCGGGGAAAAAAGAATGAGCCAACAAGACGTCCAAAATTCAGAAAAACACAAATTTTGCCTTGGAGATATTTCAGGAGCACTTTCAAAAGTTCAACAATTTATGGCAAAAAAATTCTGAGATTACCAAACTACAGTAACAAAAAAGTTTCGAAAAGATTCAAAAGTTCAAAAAAATCTAATAGAAGCAACAACGAAGATGCAGAGATAGGTTTCATTAAAATTTTTTGGCCTATGATGTTTTTTATTTTTGATCCTTGGATCAGTTCGATGCGAGATGACGTCAAAATCTACAACGATTGAATTAACCGCGTTGTAAACATTCTTAACCGTTTTACGACATCTTGAAGCAATGCCCTGTGTTTTACAATCTTAATCTAATTTCGAATGTTTGTTTATTCGCTTATAATCGTGCAGTAGAGATTTGAACGGGAAAAAAAGTTGTGTCCTTTTATTGGCCCAATCAACCGTCCATATGTTTGAGAAGATTGGACTTACCGCATAAACATATAACGTCGAATGCGACTTCGGATTGGACGAAGGAATGAAGACATTTTTGGAGGTGATTAAAGATCTAAGGGTCCAAGCTACATCTGAAAAAGTTATAGAATCAAAAACGATGAAACACAAAAAATGGGCGGCTATGAATACGTGAGGTCGTAGGGACACCGAGATACAAGAGATTTCCCTCAGTGTAATTAACAAAAGCCACTAATAACCCCTTAAAAAATTTAAAAGAGACAACCAGAAACCAATCATAAAATATGTTTTTTTTGAAAATGAACTGTTCAACGGTCCTAGAAACGAAATTAGGTAGAGTCTCTTTATTAGACTATATTCTCAGTACGTAAAAAATATATATTTTTTTCAAATCCCAAAATAAACATCCAAATGTTTATATAGAAAATATGACGATTGAGTGGAAAACACTAGAAACGAAGTCACAGAATCAACTATGCGCTTTGTAATAGCAGAACTCCCAATAATAAACGTTATACATTTCGGACGACCCTGTACAATTAAATTATTTTTTAAACATAAAAGTTGACCTTTATCAGTTATTCTCTTTTATTTATTTCGTGCATTTGTCCACGAATTCTGCAAGTTTGTCCGGAAAAGTTTGAGCTAACGTGTGGAACACGAGGTTCGTCCTATGTCCGACGCTTCCAGCTGTAAGTTGTGGTTTGAAACTTTGTTTCAACTTATCAACATTATATTTACATAACATCAATGAAAAAAGTGGAGAAAGTCGGATATAAGGAAGGTTCTTTCTCTCAAATTAACTCTAAGGCATATTATATGCTATGAATTTGATTACATATTGGCTAGCACTGAACGCAGTTTTAATTTGTTTTGAATGTCTTAAAGAAGCTGCAGAAACTGTCGGCCACAACGTTTTCCTGGCGGCAACGGTTGTCTTATGCAGGTAAAGAGTCCCAAGCATTATATATATCCGTATTTCACCCAAATTGTAACAATTTTCTCATCTTTTTCTTTCGTATAAAATGCCGCGCTTTCTGCCCTTTCCTCGGGCGCAGCTCGCAAATTGGGTTTTACTTTTTTCGTGGAGAAAAGAAGATTCGCATGTGGAACTGACTGAATTATCATAACTGCATTCGATTCGGTTGCTTCGGTCTTTTTTCTCCTTCCCATGTACTAACTCTGGCCTTTTAGCCAGCAGATTTATGGAAGATACGGATTCTTCGACGGATTCGGCACGGACAATCTCCAAGAATCGGAAACGCGTCTCCTGGAAGAAGAAGGTTGCATTGACTCAGGTTACTAAAGCCCTCGCCAAGCCTGTTCAAGCAGTGAAACGGATTTATACCCACGAAACCGAGGTCTCCAGAAAGATTTTCCGAAAGAGGTTAGTGTTTACAATTTTCTTTGTTTGGTTTTAGGTAATAGCCGTCTGTAATTTGAGATTTTTTTGCTTTGCCCATACAGGGATGGCCTTTGCATCCATGTTTCAAATTGTTTGTTCTGGACCTAATTTTAGGCAAGGCTTGCAAATAGTGGGCTTGCATGATTTTAGTACTTTTTCGGGTTGTCCCGGTAGAGACGTCTGATTTATATCCTGAATGTCATAGCCTAGGTAATAGATATAAAGTTGTATCAGAAAAACAATTTTTTTATTGGGTTTCTCTCGGGAGTGGTCATTCTCTCGCTCTGTTTTCGATAAAAATAGTTTGGACTGCAAACAGCGAGTTTTTTCTTTATTTCCAACCATCGCTTCGTTGTTTGGAAATTGCTTTTATGGCTTCCCCATATTTCGTATTTTTATGTGAAACATGCCAAATATACGCCGTAAATTACTGGTTAAGCTTGCCATTTTTTTCATTTTGTTCTTCTTTAGTACCTAAAAATATATATTATTTTAGCTTGCGGTTTATTACCCCGATCTCATTGTCCCTTCGGACTCCGGTTGCTGTCGATTGTTTCCCAAAGAGACGAGTTACAAATTCCGGTAGTTGCTATGGTAAGTTTCTAACCTTTAAGTTTGCTTTATGTGTTTAGATAAGAAATAATTAATGTGTCGTAACTGCTTGGCTTGAATAATATAACCTATTGCTAGATTTGATTTGTAAAATTACATTTTTGCTATTTGCACTTGGTTTAACGGTTATGTTCTGTTTACGAGATTTTTTTGCTAGAAATTTATTTCATGACTCGTTCTTTTGCGAATAACGGCATTATTTTAGGCAGTAACCAAAAAATTCTAAAAATTTTTGGTTATTCAACCAAGTAAATTTTTTATAGTGAGGCTCGGCCTTTCTGGACCGCTGAAACCTGTTTTAAAAACCGTAATTAATGTTTTAGGCCTTTCAAAATCTAGATTATTACCTAAAATTCTTGAAATTTAAAAATTAATGATTTTATTTGATATGCTTTCCTGCTAACCGGTTGATTTCCACTCTATAACTGATGAATACGCCTCCTTCTCTTTGCTGTAACCTCTCAATCTCTATATTCTTATTGGCTTGGGTTTTGTATGCAGATTTCTGGTTTTTTGAGATTTAAAGTTGGAAAAATGGTAATAGTAATAGATTAGTATTTTAGTGCTCCGAATGAGAATTCGTTTAAATCGAGAATGAGTCGAATGAATGGCCAATCAAAAAAGAATAAAAAGAGGAAAAGAAGAACGAAGAAGTCGGAGCCGACCAAAAACAGTGAACTGATTCAAAGCACCAAATGTACGGAGGGAGAGATGTTGTTTTGAGAGTAATTGGAGCTTTTCAGTAGGAGTGGTTGCTGGTTTTGTTCTCTGTCTTTTTTGTTGTGACCTATTTTTACGATATTAATTCGAATTCTTTAAGTTGTTGTAAATTTGTTGAGAATATATAGGGTCTGGTTGCTAATGAAGGCGTATTTCAGTTTCAAAAAATTGAAAGTATTTTGACCTTTGGCGTTTCTTCAGTTTAGTGCTGTGTTTGACTTTATTTTTGAGTTTTTACTTGCTTTTGTGAGCCTTTGTAATGTGCGTTTGGCCCTATTATCCATAAAATGACATGTTATCATATTCTAGCTGACGAACGCAAGATTTCTTTGCCATGCGAGGTGTCTCTGGATGTGAACTTGAGCAATATAAGCCGAAATGTGGATGCCACGTCTGCCGAAACTCGGAGTCTGAACTTAGAGTTGAGCTCTGATGATGTGGAGCGACTACGGTTGGCCGCTGGAAATGACCAGAGTAGTTATTAGATTAAAGAAATAGGAGATTTTTATATTGTAATAGAGTAATTAAATATTTTTTTTACATTTTATAAGATATATTTTTAACATTACTTTCAGCGCTGTATTCGATAAATCATTTTCGTATTTTAGAAGAGCGAACCCTCGAAGCACCTTGGAAAGGCCCGGTTACCCTTGCTACCATTCCAAAAGAAGTGGCATTAAGCTGTAGTGGCTGTGGATTCCTCGGAACATATCACTTTGGAGTCATGGTCTGTTTTCAACGACATGCGAAGGTAGGGCGAACACTGCCGACCAAAGGTCGACTTTTGCGGTTTTAAAGATACGACTATTGCTATGCTTTAATTTTCTAGACTTTGCTTAGTCATGTGACTCGCTTCTCCGGGGCCTCGGCCGGTTCTTTGGTCGCCTGTCTGATGTGTTACAACCCGGAAAGTCTCGAAGCAGGTCTAAAGCAGATGTATCTCCTTGCCGATGAGCTGAATTCCCTAAAACTGGGTGCTCTAACTCCCGGATTTTACCTCAACGAGCGACTTCAGAAGATTATTGATCAGTTCCTGCCCAATAAATTGCCTGAACCTCGTCATAAGCTTCATGTTTCGCTAACCCGTCAAACTGACCGCACCAATGTCGTTGTTTCGGACTTTAAGGACCGAGAGCATTTGGTACAGTGCCTTCTGGCAAGTTGTTACATTCCTATGTATTCCATGGGATATTATGCGACACCACCGGAAATTGATGGAAATGTGAGTTGGAGGTTTATTTTGGGAATTCGTAGCGGAAAGAACGTATTAATCTTTAATATTAATATATGGGTATTTATCGTGCAATATTATGTAAGCGTACGTTGATATTAGGCAAATAAATCCGCCTTTAAAGCTATGTTTGCGTGTGGGGAGGTTGCTTGAATGGCAGAGTGGTAGAGATTTAGAGTGTGAGTCTGATTGTTCCGAGTTCAAGGAACACTTGATTCAAAGGTCAAAGCGGTCAATGATGTTTGATACTAAACTACACACACATTACTTTGATCTTATTTGAAGTTCGGAAGGGATTGACTTTCGGGTCGAACTCGGATGAACAATGAGAAGATCCCGAACTGAGACCGTTTTTGACAATTTTAAAATATTTTGGGACAGCTCAGTCAGTTTTTTTAGATATTTTGTGATCCTTCTGTAGTTCAATACATGGTGTGTAGAATGCGGTGATAAAGTGACGCTGTTTTAGCTCTACATTGACGGTGGATACACTAACAACTTGCCGGTCTTTGAGGACATCCCCACCATCACAATAAGCCCATTCAGCGGGTCCGCACTGATCGCACCAGCTGATAGTAACCTCTTCGAATGGAGAATGTCACTCGGAAATCAGCTGATGAAGGTGGGAAAACAATATTTTGAATTTTAATTTTTGATTTTTTTCTGGAAACATTGATTATGTTTAAGGTGAACATGCAAAACATTGTCCGTGGAGCGCAAGCCCTCTTTCCACCATCCAGCAAGGTTCTCCATGCTTATTATGAAATGGGTTTCCGGGATGGCCTTAAATTCCTCCTTCAGAATGGACTTTTGGAGAGAGAGGAAGGCACTGCACTATGATAATACTGGTTATCTGCGACTTGTTCATGTAAAAAGATTTACCTCTATGTTGTATATATTGCCTGTCTTAGAGAACTAGAATTGGGTTTACCTTAGAATTAGGTCAATTTTGCTTTGAAAAACGCTTTAATTTTAAAATTCTCTAGTGAACGACTATGTCTTGCTACTAACTACTGGCGGTGCCTTTGTGTCTTCATAATGTAAAAACAGGTGTACTTTTTTACTTTCGTTTTGTTTCCGTCGATGTTATGCATGATATCTGTTGATTTAATAAAAAATGGTGAAATATTTAAAGTTTCAGGATAACTGGCAGTTGAAAAGTCGAAGTAACTTTGAAATATATTTTACTGTCACACAAATGCAGGGTGGGATGTTTAAAGTTTCAGCTCATATCTAACAAGATCCCCATTTTATACATAAGGTCTAACCACACAATTCGATTGAATGGCCAATATTTGAGATTCTTTCGATTGAAGCCGGCCTTTTTCCACTTTCAAAAATGAGCTTAGCGGGTGTCCTACTGAACCAACTGATCTCATTGGTCAGATTCGTCTCATCATTGTGTTATCGCCTCATAAATTGTATCCGATATGGTCGGAATTCGCAACGAATCGGCGAGCTTCCTTTTATAATGCCCGCAGATCAGCGACGAGAATTTGTTGGAAGCAGTGCGTATTCGAATAACGGAATACAGAATTCTAATACTCAAGACTCGTGGAATTCATGGGACGATAAGGCCGCTACGACCGAACAAAAGATCGCCGATTATCGACGACAACAGCTGGAGAAACAGAAAGCCGCTCAAATCAAGGAGAAGGACGAGGAAATTGATTTGTTCAAGGAGTTACAGCCAACTGTCAAGGAGGCAAAAAAGGTTGGTTACCTTAAAATGCAGACCATTTTATGGTGGTGTTTTGAAAACTTATTTTTTGACATTTCAGTATATCATCCATGATCCAAATGCACAAAAGTCTCAACAAAATGTTCGCAAAGATCTTTTTTCTGTTCAAGATGTTCCAACATATGGTCAGGTATGTTTTTTTCATTTTTTGGCAAATCTGTCGATTTTAAAATTTTAAAAATACCATTTTTTATATGATTTAAAAGTTAACTTTATTCATCTAAATGTACAGACATTCTTTTGTAATTTCTCAACGGAAAGACGATTACCATGGAAAAATGGGGTTATTACTAGCTAAAGAAAGGCCGTAGAAGTGTGAAAATGGCAGGTTTCTATAAAATATTGTAGTTACTACTTTCAAAATTAAACAAGTAACGGATTTCAAGCTTAAAAGTTATCCGAAAGACGCTAGAATGTGAATACCCGAGATTTTTGGTTAGTATCTATATCGTACTATGCATGCCTAGACTGTCCTAAGTGTGTGCGAAAATCAAGGGTCAATGGGACAACAACAATGTGATGGATAACATGAGAAGTGGTGGTGGGAAGGGAAAATTTGCTCTGCAAATAGGAGAAGGAGAATTTTGAAGGGATATAAGAGGTATCATGGGAAAAATAGAAGACGATTTGAGCTGTATGTGAATGTACCAACATAAATGCAAAGAAAAAACGATTTTAGCCGGGATTTTAGGGAAAATTTAAGATTTTTTGGTAAAAAATGGCTGTCATAAATAATTTATCATAAATCTAAATTCATGGCCATTCGAAAAGAAACAAAAAATGTAATTTCTCGCCAAAAATCCCATCTAAAACTCGAGAACCCGTGAGAATCAATAAAAACGGCCAAAAACAACTATCGAAGCGTTATATCCAACGAAAATGTCATCACATTATCGTCGAATTAAGTCTCGATAACAGTCAACGATCGTATTGATATGATCTACACAGGCGAAATGAGAGAATGACAATTTGAAATTGGGCGCACACAAACTTTGACATTGCCCTGGAAGACGGGGAGAACCCTGTCCCACCAAGAAACCAACCACACTCTGAACGGCTTGCTGTTGATTTGCGGAGCCTTGGCCATTTACTGCTTGATTACAACACTGTCCGACCGTGCTAATGTTGTAGAAGCGTGGGAAACACTGAAGAACGCTTGTCATAGTGAGGGGCGGACACTCGTTGGTTTGAATGGCTCGTCTGATCTGAAATTGGAGAGAGATTAGAGTAGTTTGGGGTTTGCGGTATGATGTAATAAGTGGGTTGTTAGAATTAGTAAAGCTTAGAAGGACAGTGATTAGTCAAAGCAAGTTATAAGCAGCATAATATAAATGTTGAAATTTGTGATTTAAAGCATGATAAGTATAAACAAAAACGCCACCATCAAGATTAGATAGCTCCATAGATGGGCATACCATCATTTTTGATTGATAAATATATAAAAACATAAGGTTTGCAGTGAGTCCTCAAAAATACCGTCACCATCTTATAAACCTGATTAATATCCGAGTGCAAGTGTACTATCCCATCACCATTGTGCAGCAGGAAATGTGAGTGTTTTCTATGGATAAAACGCTACCTCTTCTTTGCTAACATCGGGTGAACAAAGATGCCTGCATCCGGGCGCCTGGTCTTGACAACATTGTAATAATCCCCTAAGGCTAGCCTCTTTTTGCTGTTGTTGCGCAAGATATTCATGTTCTCGTCGAGCCTCCAGAAGTTGTTGTTGATAAGCGGGATTCAAATGGATCGGATGTGTAGCGATCGGAGGCTGAGGTAGCGGCTGAGGAGTTGGTGGAGCAACTGTTGCAATCGTATTCGAAAACCCGACTTGTCGGTAAACAGAGTTGTTGTAGAAATGAGTTTGGTGAACCGGCTGGATAGATTGTGGAGGTACTTGTGGTTGGATTGGCTGCGGTTGTACATCTTCGATCGAGAATATCCGATTTTGAACTGGACCTCGAGCTTTCGGCGCGGGCGGGAGATGCGAAGAAGCGGTTGGAGCTAGGCCGGTCAAAGTCTTGGCGACAGGGCGGACTGGACTGAGATTGTTGAAGGTCCGAAGATTCCGAGCAGGAGGTAATGCTTGTTCTGATGATGTGGCAAAAGATCCTCCATAAGATGTGGCATGAGCAAACCCTCCAAGTTTATGAACATTTCCGAGATGAAGCTTTCGAATTGATAAGCTTGATTTGATTGGTCGTTCTTCAAATTGCTCGTCATTTGATTGTCGAGGATAGCTGGGCGAATTGGAAACAGTTCTGGCAAGATGTTTTGATCTGACGGTTTCCCGAGTAAGATTTGTTGACAGTAATGTCCTCTCAGGTTCAAGCTTGTTTCCAGCAAAAGTCAGCACACTTGGCTCACTGAATTGGTTGGCTCGTGAACTTGAGATCCCACTTTCTCTTTCATGGTCACTATCGGCATGTGTAATATCTTGTCGTGTATTTGTTATTCCATTTAGCCGCGTGTTGATCCTTTGAGGAACTCCAAAAGCCGTCCGAAGCCTTTGTGGGACAAATGGAACCGTAGCACTTGGCGCTAAGTTCCGATAAGTCGGGCGGTTTCCTTGTCGAGAAATAACGGAGGTCGGTTGAGCTCCACTGCCGCCATTTAGGACTGTTGATTGCCCCAGCTCAACCCGATCACTCGTCGAGATTGGGAAGACAACAGGAAGACGAGCTTTAGGGACTTGGGACTCGGCATCAGATTGGTCTTCGACCTCATGCCGACGGAACCGGTCAGTTGAAGTACGTAGAGAATTGGCTACAAAAGAGGTTAAACAAAAAAACAATACAATACAAACACAAAGTCTGACATTCAGCACACAAGTTTCTTTAGCAATTGAAGGCATTTGGAGATTCAGGGATTGAATTATATTTCGGCTACATAAAATTAAAACTGGCCATCTGAATCTCCAAATCTCTCTTTACAAATTAAATTTTACCATTAGCACGAGGCGTTCTCAACGCGTTTGGTTGCCTCACAATGTTTCGAGCAACTAAAGGAGCTTCCCGGACTTGTGGAATGTCATTCCGACGATTCTGGAGTTGGCTTGAAAGTCTGTGAGTGATTGGAGGACCAACTCTGGCCTCGTCCAACTCTCCACCGAGAACTTCATCTCTGAATGAGTCTTGAGTTGGAGTTGGGATTTCTTCAAGACCTCCGGGAACGTGGAAAAAGTCTTGCGGACTAGTAGTTCCATTGTGATCTTTCAAGAACATTTCGGTTCTAGAAAGTCGAAGTTGGAGGAGATTGAAGAGTTGTTGGTCGTCTGGTGGCATTGTCTGAAAATGATTTAGTTCCTGGTCAGTGGAACGTTGATTATAAAAATTGATTTCGATTTTGACAATTTTTACAATTCGAAACTCACGTTCTCATCACAATTTGTTCGTTGCGTCATGAACTTGCAAATCTGAACTCTGACTTCAACTTTTCCTCTATCCATTCTCTGGATTCCCATGTCTCTAACATACTCATTCTGACTCAGTGGAGGATCGAATCGAATGCTAGGGCCATTTTCGATTGTCTGAATTGGAGGAACCCATACACATCGGTTCTCCAAGCGTTGATCTGAAATTAGAATTGAGTAACTTGATGAAATAAAATTGACTGTAATATATAAGTTAGATCTCACTTTGTTGAACAACATTGGCAAAGGTAGCACAACAGAGAAGAAGGAAGTTCTCGGGAGTGAGGATCATTCCCGCGACAAAGGTACGGCGACCTTGGAAAGCCAAGGAATGGGCGGTGTGTGAGCAACTGGTATTCCATTGGCAACTTGTAATACATTGATATGGGGCTAATGGAGCGCAGACGGTCTGAAATTTACATGGAAATATTACGTTATGTGTGTTTAATCATAAATTTGCGATTTCCAGTCTTTGCTAAAAATCTGACAAGGTAGAACGTACGCCTCCATTTTCGATGCTGTACAATTTGTTGCCCAAGTTACACTGATTGACGGCTACGGCACTGACCTCCCCAAGAATTGCGGCCACGATAAAACCGGCCAACAAGGCACCCATTTCCCTAAAAACCAACAAATTAATGGCGTAGTCGCCCGCAATCGCACGGATTAATAATCGAATACATAACGTAAATAGTAATTGGATAATAAGTTGCGTCTTTGCTCTTAAGCCCCACGTTTGTTTGCCGTATTACAAGCCAATAGAATCATAACAAAAGCGCCGGACCGATCGCCACTCCGCAGCCTCACCACCGAGCCTATTAAACCTCAAATGTCAGGCGAAAATTAGGTGCGCGGAATGTAAGCCACACCCTTAGCCATTTTCACTTAGCGCCTCATCACTTCGAACATTCGAAATGAAAGCGAAAACAATCAAAACTGGCGTCAGACAGACGGGGACAAACCACATAACTCGTTCGCTTATCTCTCCCTCCAATAGTTACATCTCCATTTCTCGCGTAATGCGCCCTCCCTTACCTATATCCCGTGCTATCTCTCTCCGCTTCACTCAGGGCCTCTGATGGTCACTTTTCGCATACCTGTTTTTTGTCGAACCCTTTTTTCGATTGAAATGTTTAAAGCACGCTACTAGTAACTTTTTATTGGGGTTCTGTTTTTTTTCGAGCGCGCAGGGAGAACTCATGGTCACACTGAAAACGGTCACTCCCTCACTAAACCTCCAAACATAGATGGATCGCTTGAACAGGCGGACTAATTAGGGTTTGTAAGTGACGTAGGTAGCAGGGAAAAGGTAATCGGATGTGACAAGGACTAATAGTGGTACCGGTTTGAAAATGATGCAACAGGTTGAACGAGAAAACGTCTATTTGACGTCATTAGCCATTTTTTGAGGCCAACTTTAATTCCTTACAATTAATGGTAACCTTATAAACCAAATTTCAAAGACCAACCGGCTTTCTCTCTTCAAGTTTTACTTCTCGATCCCTTTGATAGCTCTGAGCAAACCTCAATAAACCTCCGAAAAAGTAATTTCCATCGAATTTTGTAAGCAATCCCTTCGCAGTTTCCGTTTTTACCTCCGGTCACCCACCGTGATGGCAAATAGTCTTTCTGATTGATGTAATAGTTGTCTCCATTAGCCCTACTTATAAAATAACCCTTGAAATAGGGTTACTGTTTTCTCCTCACATCCAATTAACCTTGAAGGGGATTTAATGAACCTAAACCAAAATCGAGGAACTCATGCGAAAAAGCGGAGAAAGTTGACTTTTTCTGGAGGGATTTTTCGAATGCGAAGTTGCTTGGGAAAAGTATAATAGGGAGGATATTACGACAGATTTATGGTAATGGTCGCCTAAAATAAAGTTCAAGCCATATTTAGGAGGCAAAGCTTGCGACGTTGTGAGCTAAAAATACAGTATCAAAAAGGGAATTAGAAGTTTTGAATATAAAAATTAAAGTCTTGCCAAAACAACAGCATAAAACACACGAAACATTTGTGCCGTAGTAAATTAAATTAAAAAGTAACGAGTAATACCCGAGAGTGACGAGATTTCGCCTCGCTCTCTCCTTAATGACTTTATGAGCGAAAGCAAAATCTTGTTTGATCTTCAAAAACCAGATGATTGTGCAAGAGATGGATCCGATGATTCCAGGCGTTACCCAATCTACGATATTTTCTATCAATACGATTTACATTTGTTATCGCCGAGAGTCGAAATGAAGATCAGAGTTAGAGGAGCTGTTATTAAATTGAGGTGTAATAGGAGGGATAAAATTGAGAAGACTGATCTATAAACTTTCCTTGCAATTACGTCAAGACAGGCACACAGTTCTTAGGCGACTGAAAGACTCACTGCATATGTACGCAACAGAGTAATGCCCTCAAATGTAAAATAATGTAATTATGGAGAACGCCGCCAGAAGGTGCCGAAACACCACTTTCGCCGTAACAAAAATCAAAGATGAGTTGATTGCCGAAAGCAGCGAGCAACATTTAATTGGGTAGGGGATAGTGAGTCAACTTGCAAAATCTGGGTAATTATTGCGGAATGAGCTAATAATCGAATTTATGAAGTGGAAAGTAGTAATCTAAAGTCGCCAGAGGTGGACGTCTGAAATTAGAGAAATGAAACATCATAAAAATACTATTGGGCTTTTAAAAACAATGCTGATCACAGACTGGTAATTTTAAACTTCAAGGATACGATAAACCACAAAAATCCGCCGGAATCTTACAAAGCGATGACATTGAAGGTTTCTTTCGGAATTCAATTTTCGAAAACGGTTTCCATTTTCAAAGACCTCTTTCAAAGTTCCGGATTATCCACGGGGTATCACACGCAGACCTTTAATATTAACTTCTAAAAAGTGAAGCGCGGTTAAAGTTTCAGTTGACGGCTTCTGAAGCCAGCTCAGGAATCGGAAGCCCTTGAAGAAAGGTGCGGTTTGACTCATTAGTTTCGGCGGAAAGTGAGGCGAAAACTTGTTGCGATGTGCTCGGATGACCGTGAAAACTTATTACAAGGTGTAATGTTCGTTGTGGAATCAGGGAAACCGGATACATCAAAAGGAAAGTAGCGATGTTTGGATAGGATAAGGTGAAAATAATTGGCGACAAAAGGTTTCGGTTTTTGGAGATTTTGGTGGTCACTAGACGGGAAAATAAAGCGATCCGGAAAGTTGAATAATTTTCGGAAGGAAACAATGAAAATACCGTATTAGTCATGGGATTATAGCGGCTTTAAGATGGATAAAAGAGAGTTTATAAGTTGCTTGGCGAAATCATTGGCAAGAATCAATATTTTTATGATAAAAAATAAATATTTTGACGTAAGGGATTGCAATACTTTCCCTTGCTTGAGTTTGTAGTATGTGTAAAGGTAGTAAGCACAAGCAAATGACGTCTAATGGTGATTTACACGTTTTCAATAAAAAATTTGGGTGTGGTGGACAACCTTTAAATGGACAACCTTTGAAGGTTGTCCACCACACCCGATCCTAACTTCTTGCTCTTCCGGACTCCCAGTTCCCTTCAAAAATCCCGAGGTAATGACCAAACCTCAACCACAAACAAAAAAATTTCGAGTACCGGAAACGTTTTACCGTGGGAATGAACTTGTGACCAGGTCAGGTTCAAAAAGTCACAACCAGTTTACGACTGTTCGAACCAAACGAATCTCCCCATTTTTCTCGGACGCTTTATTTTTATTGTAGTTCGAGGAAGCGACGAGAGGAAAGGGAGATCCCTATTATTGACCAAGCATATAACCGGATTACGAGACTCTGTTACAGATCAAACTCATTTTTATAATATCGTAAAGGTGGGTGAGTAATGGTTACAGTGATAAAATCTTGAAAACGGATGGATTTATCTGTGGTCAATAGATTCAGCTGTCTAGTAAAGCTATAGATAGTTTGTAACACTGGACCCAGAGCAGCAAAGCGTTTGATAAATTAAACCTCTCCGTTCCAAGAATGTTGCCACCATTCCATCCACTCTATGCTCTGAGAAGTGTTGAAGATGCCATTCGTTTAGCTCGTTTTCCTCTCCGAAATTAATAAAAAAAGTTACTCAGACGGCTAAACCAAGGATACCATTATTTGGAACTCGCGGCGGAAGTTCTTATCAATCGATGTGTTTAAACCTTTTTAAGAAGGGGATCTTGAGATAAAGGAAATATGATTTATCCACTGAAACCCGGGTTCTACTGAGGTTTTGAGGAAGAAATGAGTGATAAAGTGCGATTACTTAGAATGAAGATGGGTTTGAGAGATATTTAGTGGAACTTAGGAATGACAAATTACTAAAATGACCGCCGGAACGAATATGTTACACTTGGTGGAAAAAACTAAGATTTGAGATGAGAAAATAAAAAAAATTTGATACTAATGTGGCTTAAATTTTATTTTCAGACCAACGAGCTGGTCGATCTGGATCTGGATGGCGTGAATGAATGGGAGGCCGAAGATCAAGGTGTGAATGAGCTACTGGCTGCTGACAAACGATCACTGCTCGAAGAAAAGCGACGCCAACGCCAAATTGAACATGAAAAACGGCTAGCGAACAAACGTGGAAAGGGAGCGTAAAAAAGGGAAAACGGATATTCATGGTCGACAATTGTGATTACATAATACTATTTATGGTCTATACAGTAAATATTCGAAATCAGTTTTATAGATTTGTAAAATACTTTCTTGCATTGTGCGTCACTCATATGGGCTTAATTTTACTCTGGGGACTAAATACACTAGATTTAAATTCCAAAAAAATTTAGCTCTTGCTCTTTAGGAGCAGCCGGTAATTTCAATATCAAGACAAGATTTTGGCCATTGACCATTTTTTGTGAGCTATGTAAATTTTATGCCCATTCGATATGAGTTTCTTGTATTAAAGGGAAATCTGAATCGCTTCTCAAAATTTCAAAAATTTGAAAATGGTTAGACAGACGCCTCAAGAAGCTCCCTCAAATCGGCATTGAGAAAAGCCCTTGCAGCAAAAAGATCGGCGAGCCCAAACAAACCTTGTTTGGAAAAGACGAAAAAAAGATTTCACTCAAAACGAAAGTGAAGACATGCCGATCCATCTTTTTATGGAGAAGATCTCGGTTAACTAACAAAAAAATTCGCAAAAAACGAATTCGAGAACCGGCTTCGGATTACATACATTTCAAATTTGCAAATTGTAAACGAACGCTGTTCATTCGGGAGAGTGCTAGGAGCGAGGAATTTCGGGAGATTTAGGGAGATAATTAGCATAAAAGTGAAAGTTTGAGGGGAAATTCGTTGAAAGAACCGAAGAAGATCCTCAAGGTTTTTTGATCACGGATTGACGCCAATTTTGTGACGTAAAAAGGAAGAGAAGCATTTGTTTTTAACTCACAAGGGTAGAAACGGAGGAGCGAAATATGAACAACTGTAGAATGGCATATTTACTGCGTCTTCGTATGCCACCCCAACCACATCCGAACTCTTTTGTAACGCAGCTAATAACGGAAACAAAAACCGAACGCAACTCAAAACCCAAAATAATAAAAGCCCTCCAAAATGTTTGAGGTCAAATGCCTGGAGGCGAAATTAAACCTCTTGCTGGCAAACCCCCAATCCAATGCTTATAACAACAAAAACGGATGAAAGTAAGAAGAAAAAACAGTTTTAGAGCTCGCCGACCCCTTTTCAATCGTTTTGAGGTAACTCAAGAAAATGGAATTCCTTTGGGGGATTCAGAATCGCCGAAACTAGCGAGTTTATTATTATATTACCTTGACAATTAATTACTCGTTCTTTTTTGGGGTTTTCTTGGATGGCGTCATTAAAGAAGCGATTTTCAAGGTGTTTTAGGAAAGTAAACTTAAAATAAAAGTATTTATACATATAAAGCACTCAAACATCACACAGTAATTTGGGTCCTGTTTGAATAAACAAAAAATTGAAAAATTCATAAGGTCAAGGGATAAAACAAAAAGAGGACCGATGTTCAAACATGAACAAGCTTCGTTACAGCATCTCAATTTGGAAAATTTCCTCCGTGGGTATTCCTCAAAAATTTTGAATATCACGTGAAGTACAGCGCCATGGAGCTTACATTTCTGCAGTTGGAAAAAACGTAAATATAATAGTATGATTTGAGTGCATTTCTTCGGATTTGTAAGTAAAGATTTGGATGTACTGTAAATGATATAGTTGATGACATAGTCATAAGTGCATAGATCTAATTGTCTAAGGACATTAATTGGCTAATTTTGTAGATTTTGTTAAAACAAGCGTTGTGAGCAGGCGACATTTGAACAATTGAATTTTTTTTGTGAGTATCTGTTTATTTGAATTGCAATTTCCAAAAGTCATAAATTACAAAATACAAAATCCTCACAGGTTCTAAGCGTATTCTTCACGTGAATTCCCCTAATTACTGCCATGTTTTTTTAGTCGTATTTTACCACGGACCAACAATTATAACTCTTATTCTTTGGCCGATTCCCCAAACATTGTAAACAATTTCTCGTGAACGTATCTTCTGGCCAAAAAGTCAAAAACGAATAGCTCATGAACTGTCAGGAAAGGTGCTCATAAAAAGTTTAAATGTTAATGTTTGCCTAAGGGGATGTAGCCGTTTTTGTGTTCGAAACATTTCAGGAGCTGCGTAGATGTACATTTATAAGGCGGGGTTGGGGAGAGATAGGCATTAGAGCCGCTAATCACCTAAAGTATTGCAGTACGCAGCCATTAATGGAGTTGTAAAAATTGTGATACCGTCGTATTATACAGATCTAAATGAATTTGAAAATTGCTGCACTTGGGATCTTCTTGACGGCTTTGCCGTTTTCTTCGGAAGCCGCGTGTAAAGATTCTGGTCAAAACTGTGTTAATATGCTGCGTCTTTGCGAAAATTATGTTTATCAAAGTATCATGAGTAGTTACTGCTCGGCTTCTTGCGGTTATTGCATTGGGAAATGCGTTGACAAAGCTAAAAAGTAAGTAATTTTACTCTAGTGTTGGAGATTATTTGTTTTGTGTTTTGCAGTTGCTACACCTGGAGTTCTATGGGATTCTGCAGCCCATATTACTTCCCAATCTATCGGATGAATATTTATTGCCCCAAAACTTGTGGATTGTGCAAGACAAAGAAGAAAAAAGAAAAGAAACCGATGAAACAAGACAAAAAGAGCGCGCAGAAGCCGAAACCACAACCGGCTTCAGCAAAATCAAAGCAGCATAGAGATGATGCAAGGACGAGTACGGCTAAGTTAGCGGAACAAACAACAACAACAACAATTGCCACGAAACCTTTGACCACCGAAAAAACAACGGCTGTTATTTACAAATTCCAGACACCGGATGGCACTTCTAATACAGCTTCTACGTCAACCGTACCTAAAATTACATCCGTCGTTACCACAAGTAAGAACAGCGTTTACAGCACAAGATCATTGTCAACTGGTGGCTCCACGAATGAAGATATTAGCACGACATCAAGAGCTGCTGTAAGTTCTGGAGGTAGTGCAGCAGAGGCTGCAGAAACTACATCTGTAAAATCAAGAACCAAAGCTCAGAAGGTAGCAACTTTACCGGTAACGATTGAAGTCCCTATTACCAGAGAAAAGTCGATGAATATTGTAAAAACGACAACCGGAAGGACATTGGAAACAACTACACAAGGTTCTAGCACAATGTCTTCTATTGCCGGTCTGTCTGAAGGAACGTCTCCTATAGTTAACGACGTAGGAATGTCAAAAATAACAACGGCCTGGCTATTGTCTGAGAGTCCATCAACTATCGGTGAATTCTTAATTTCAGCAGTGACTCAAACAACAGAAGATACAAGTGTGACTCCAGCTGCAACTACAGAGAGTATTTCTACATCTACTGTATCTGGTAAAATTTCAACGATCAAATTCATCGAACAAGACAAAAGTGCAGCTTCCGTTTCATCGACCTCGAGTGGCCTGACTCCAACAACTTCGAGATCCACTCTGTTATTGACGTCACACTTAACAACGACCGTTGTTAATACGGATAGAACCAAATTATCTTCAACTGCCACAGGCTTTAGTAGAGTTGTAAGAGAGATTTCTAAAGCAACCACTGATTTGAAGGAAACGACGGCGACTTCTGATATTAGAGATGTTAAGTCATCTTTAACAACTCCAACCACAGCAACCAATACTTTCAAGACTAAAATAATCCACCCGGCAGACCTTACAGTTCCGGGTGTTAAAGCCACTGCAACAACAAATTTTTTGACTACAGAAAATGATTCAACGGCCTCCACGAGTGATATAGTTGCGACTTTGGCTTCTCAAACACAAATAGCAACTTCTCTTGTTAACTCAGCCAAGAGCACATCCCAAGTATTGCTTTCTAAAGGCACAACTATTAATGGTGACGTTACAACAGACTTATCAGGGGCATCCCTTTCTACAGTAGCGTCTACTTCAACTCCAAATACACCGATGACAACTTCACAACCGGTCCTGTCATCATCTACTATGCTAGCTGTGTCTTCAACTCCAATTACATTATCCACAGATTCAATTAACATTTTACCTACGACTGTCTCCGTAACCACCGTAGTTACTGATATTTATACAACAAGTACGATGGCAAGTGAAGAACTCACCACAATTTCGAGTTCCACTCCAAATCTATCGCCAATTTTGAGCACAGTAAATGACCAGAAAGGCACAAGAATTTCAATTGATGGGTTTTCTACAAATCCTTCTAGAGCAACAAAAACTACTTTATTTTCTTCTAATAAAAAACCGTCTGCAACATTACGGCCATCAAATATATTGTCAAAAGGGACATCCACGCCATCAACCCTAACTTTAATTTCACCGTCAACTATTCCAATGTCTTTTTCTTTCTCATTAAATACAGTTGACCCTTTCACCATGCCTTGGATTGTACCTATCACAGCGGCTTCCGCTAGTAGCCCTGTTACAAGGCCTTAATCCCACCTACAGTATCTAAAGAAGAAAAATGCAATACAGCATACATACATGTATACCGTGTGTACCGTTCGAATCAACCAACCTACGCAGTCAATTTTTAATACTCTTGCCTCAGTTTTTAATGCAAATAAACCAGCAACGGTCATCAATTCAATTTTTGGATTTTGTTACTTTTGAGCAGGACTGAAAAAAAATACTGCCACTGTAAAATTCATAACAAAAAAGTAATTTTAACACTTGCATTAATGACGTCAAACACATATGTTGGCTTACTATGTTTTCCTCTAATTTTGCGTAAATACCGCCAAATAGGCGAATCAGTTTTTATTTGTATGCAAAATCTTCCACATTCCGTTTGTAAAGCTATGTCATAGGGAATTTTTTTGTTTAATCAACCGTTTTCCTCACATTTGTCTACGTAAAAACCTTCCCAACCATTTGAAGAAGGTTTGTTTGAAGCATATGTAATTAAAAATCCGGCGGTTATGAAGGTCGAGGATTTCCTTGTCCTCTTTGTTTTATGTTATACTCTGCAACTTGTCGCTTCTAATTGCGAAGATCTCATAAGTAATTGTAAGACCGATACCAAGAGCTGTAGGACTGCAACAATGAAGAAGAACTGTCCTATTTCTTGTGGGATCTGTGTTGCTGGATGCAACGATCGGTTTGCAAAGTATGTCTAATCCAATGAACGGCCATTCATACGATTTTTCAGTTGCAAAGATTGGGCAAAGAAGGGATACTGTGATGTGAATAAATACCCTCTCTACCAGGCTGATATCTTCTGTCATTATTCATGTGGCTTGTGCGAGAAGGAAAAGGCAGATAGTCAAGAAGAAGATGGAAAGAAAGCACCAGCTAAGAAAAAAGCGCCGGCTAAAAAAGAACCGGCTAAAAAGGTGCCAGAAGACAACTCTGATGCTTCCAATAATGAGGATGACCTTAGTTGTAATGATGTCAATGTCAAAATGCCGGCTTCAGCCAAAGGAGGATTAGTGTTGGAGAAGAAAAAAGGATAAAACGCAGATTTAAAGGTTGTCATATCATAAACATTACTACCGCAATATTAATAAACTCTTGTTACTGCCTTGCATTCTGTAGAAAAGGAGTGGATATTCAGGACATTCAGATGTCAACAAATTGTAAACAACCCTTTTTCTCCGTCATTTCCGAACACCTTTTGTGCTATTATATTTACTTACAGATCGACTGCCATGTTTACGCGTGTCAGCGAATTGCTGTCCACATAGCTTCTATTTTTTTGTTGGGATAATGCAAACAAAACAGTGCACAAACCACAGAATTGTAATATTCATTTTTGTATGGGTGATCCTGAAATTGTATCCTTCTTCCAATTATAATTATTTGTACAACAACTTCAATATTCTCTATGTAGTTGTTAGAAATCTTCATATCAAATATCAAGAGCTGATTCACACGCCTTCCAATCAATATGCTTTATTCTGAAATGAGATATCTTATCTCTCTTCTCTTTCTTCAGTTTTTTTGTTACACAATTGATTTGGATGGTGGGTATGAGACCTGCATATGCCTACACGAAGCTCCCATATGTGATCAATTGTCTGATGCTCTTGTAATCCAGCATTTACACTTTTTGTATTTTGGCATAAAATGGTTGCATATGAAAATCGATTTAAATTAAAGTCGTCATTGAAGGAAGTAGCTATCTTAAAACCCCATATACATATATTTTTTCAGACCGCACCAAAGGGCAAAAACGCTTCTCATTGCACCATGAATGTAAACGCCCAATACCTCTCTTACATACCGTAATGTAAATAACGTTCTTTCTGAAAAGTCCCCCCTTCAGAAAACTTCGTTTTCATGAGGGATGTGTAATACTTGGCCTATTCCTCACGTAATGGGAAGCCGTTGTAATCATTGGATCTTTCTCTACCGTTTCTCCTTTTTTTAGCTGCAAACAACGGACGGCTAAGGACTTCTCCCAAATTGGAAAATATCCAATTTATAAAGCCGATATCTACTGTCGCCATTCATGTGGATTCCGCAGTGTACCGTTCGGATGAAACGGTAGACTTTCCTGATGAACGGCCAATGACGTTTAAGGGTTTTCTAAGGAAGATATTAAGAAAGAATTTAAAAATTTGATTAAATAAATTTTAATATCGTCATGGAGAGTTTTTAATTTTGTGTAGTAAAAACGTGTCAAGCATTGAAAGATTTCATTGCAGAAGTATTATATTTTAAGAAGCAAATCTGTTTGTTCTTATAATTAGTTGCTTTCATACTTACAGCTTTACAATCTGAGCGCGCAATGGCTACAGTACATTGGAAGGAATCCGATCCGTCAAACATAAGCATTTTGTCGTAGAATATGTGGATCCGATGGATTCTTAAAAGGTTGTTACTCGAAAAACTGAGGGAATTGTTACCGTAACTTATGGGACGTCGGTTAATCAATAAATTTTGCTATGTTAGCCTCGAAGTATACGATACGTATAATAGAATGAAAGAAATAGAAATACCATACAAAAATATGAAATTCATTTTTTGATTTGAAAAAGTTTTCTGTGTTTGAAGGTTTCCGTATGGCCACTTTGTTTATGGACATCCCTTGAATCATTCACTTATTTTTTTTGGTTTTGTTGCAAACTTTGTTCCAGGGAATTCTACAATCTTGGTCTTTGTGTCTTCAAATAATAGTTAACGAAAATGAACATCATTCAAAACAGTTATGTATAACCATCTGTATGGGAAGTTCCGTTAAAAAACACCTCTCAAATACCAAATTCGTGTTTGTTTAGACGTTGTTGAGGTTAAACTTTACATAAAAACTTTGAATATGGTTGAAATCCCAATTTTTTCTGATCAACTCCCACGCGTTTGACAAAACTTGTGCACTAAAGAGAAGAATATTGAGGGCAACGTCATCTCACAAAAACATAACATCAGAGTGCTTGTAACTTTTGTATGGATCATGTTCCACATCTACACAACTGTGTCCGACAAAAATTTGGCTAACGCAGAAACCGGGCTTGTGTCTTTCTCTGTGGAACGGATGTCAAAAACACTGTGAGTTGGAACGATTGTGTTTGTCGAAAAAGTGCAACATCATGTTGGCATCCAAAAATTTCAAACTTTGAATATATAAACACTGTTTTGGTAACGGATCTTTATTTGAAAACTTTTCGCTGAACAGAGCGATGAGGGATCTTCTTTTCCTCGGCGTTATCTTCCAATTTTTGCCGTTTTGCACATCATTTGTCCATTCCGTTTGTGACGACGAAGGCGTCAATTGTTCAAAAATGCGACATATGTGCGGTAATTCAGTTTACTTAGCCATTATGACAAAATATTGTCCAAGGACATGTGGATCATGTAAACAAGATTGCGCAGACAAACTGAGAGGGTAAGTGTCAACTCTTCCATTGGCATTTTTTATTTATTTTTAGTTGTGACTTCCTAAAGGTTCGCGGATACTGTACTGGTCTGTTAGCGTCAACACATCAAATGAATACCCGCTGTCCGAAGACTTGCGGTTTCTGTGGAAATCAAGGAGGAAACGAATCATCCGACCCAAGACCAACTACCCCATCTACCGAACCAAAACAAAACCCTGATACGAACAATGGAAATACCAAAAAGAAGGCACTTACAAAATCGCCCAGTAAGAAAAAAACCAACAAAGGAAAGACAAAGAAGAACAAGGTTCAGGAGACGACTATTCAAACAAACGAACAATCTTACAGGAAAATGACAACACTGAAGAGCGTCGCAAAAATTACAAATCCTGCAGTTAACACCGGTACCACTTTCAAATCCTCAGCAGAAACCTCAACGTCGGCGCATTCTTCTTCAGCTGCCTCAGTAGAATCCAATACAACTGGCTTGCCTGACACAGCGAGTAAGGTCATATCAACCCGCGGTGCGGCTTCAGTCACTCAAGGCTCTCGGGACTTACACAAATCATCAAGTGGCACAAATGCCGTCACCCAAAGCCCCAGAAACTCAAAGGAATCATCAAGTAATGCACCTTCAGCCACTCAAGGTTCTAGCGACTCAAAGAAATCTTCACGTACTGCAACTGTAGCACCCCAAAATCCTAGCGATTCACAGGACCCATCCAGTGGCCCAAGTGCCGTCACTCAAAGACACAGCGACTCAAAGGAATCTACAAATAGTTCTACTTCGGCCACTCAAAGTCCTGGCAACTCACAAGCGTCAGAGTCTTCAACAATATCCTCGCAATTCACAAAGAATTTGGACAGCTCAATTAGATCGTCGTTCACTTCGATGAGCGCGTCGTCTGACACAAACTCTGAACACTCAACCGTCTCCAACGGAGGAACGACAGTATCATCAGATAATCAGAAAAAAGGGACAGCAGGAAAGAAAGCCTTTGCATCAGCTTCCTCAAGTGTTTCTGGAGGCACTGACGCAATGGCGGCTACGTCTAAAGAATTCAGATCAACTGGCTTGCCCTATACAGCGATTAACTCCTTCTCATCCAGTAGTCCAACTTCAGCCACTCAAGGTCCTAGCGACTCAAAGCAATCATCAAGTAATGCCACTTCAGCTACACAAAATTCCACCGACTCACAGGATTCATCAAGTGGCACAAATGCCGTCACTCGAAGCCCTAGCGACTCACACGACTCACCAAGTGGCGCAACTTCTGCTACTAAAGGCCCAGGCGACACACAGGAATCATCAAGTAGCGCAACTGACGTCACTCAAAGTTCCGAAAACCAACGAAAAAAGTCAGAGACATCAATAACTTCCTCAGCATTCACAAAAAATTCAGACATCTCTATTACATCGTCGTTCACTTCGATGAGCGCGTCGTTTGACACAAACCCTAAACGCTCAACCGTCTCCAACGAAGGAACGACAGTGTCATCAGATAATCAGACAAAGGGAACAACTGGAAATGAAGTCGCCGCAGCGGTCGCCTCAAATATTCCTAGAGACGGTGATGTAATGGCTTTACAAAATCTGGCCTCAAAATCTCCAGGTGGCAAAACTGAAAGCTCATCTTCTGGTAGTTCCTATGTAAGTGACAAAAGTAATCAAAAGTCGTGTCCATCTTCAACAATGGACAGTCGATTTAAATAGTTCCATCGTAATTATAACAGAAGGAGTTCAAAACGCTGCTAAAGACAAAAACTGCAAACGGACAGATTTAATTGATAATTTTTAGGTCACTGCAACGACAACCATAAACGGAAGCAATCAACCAGAAGGAAGTGGTCGTTCTTCATTATCAACTGTTTCTGGTGCAGCCGCCTCCACCGGGGTTTCTGCAACATCAATGACAGCTTCTTCTGGTGCAACTGGAGCTTCTCAACGGAGTAGCGGGATCACTTCAGATGCATCAAGCGGCCTTAGCAGCCCAGACAGTCAGATTTCTACCGTATCCGGCGATTATATGTCAAGCGTTGCAGCGACAGAAAAAATGGCCGCAACCGATACTGATGTAACGTCCGAAACTTCAACGAAGCCTTCAGAAACTCCAAATACTGCAGACAGCACGGACACAGATGCGTCAAGTTATGCAAGCAGTAAGGCTAAAACGGATACGCTGTTCTTAACTGCTACCAACGTTGGAAGTACAACCTCATCAAGCGGTGAAACTAAAATGACAGCCTTAACTAAAGTGCCAGCTTCAGCGGGAACCACCTCAACTGGTTCTGCTGCATCTGTAGATAACAGCAAAGCGACTACAGTAAATTCGGTATCTGTTTCAAGCGACATCTCTTCAAAAACTGAAAGATCTGAAATGACTGTGATTGACGAGCAATCAACTGCTCATAGTATGGCAATTTCGTCGTCTTCTGAAATGTCTACTACTAATGCACAAAAAAACACGGCTTCACCTGAGGCATCAACCCAAAAATCCTCCAGCCAAACAGACGTCACCTCCTTAAGCAAAGGAGAGAATTCCAAAGAAGCAACGACGTTACCGGCTACATCCAATCACAAAGCCCAAACGTCTGCTCATACAAAATCTAAAACATCTTCAAAACATTCGACGTCTCGAACGAAAAAAGCTACAACAACCAAAGCTACGGCTGCTTCGACAAGTAGAAAGTCCACCACCAAGAAAAAAGGATGGTTTTTCAACAAAAATATTTAATCTTGCAACCAGAAGTTCCACACTATCTCAAAAAGCAATGTGTTCCGCCGCCGACGCAATCCACAAATTCTTGACTACAATACAGGAAGTTTGAACGCATTCATATATTCTATTTATTTGTTTACACAATAAATTATTTTTGAAGAAATCAGGGATACGTTTTAATACCAAACTTACAATTACGCAAAAGACCTTATTTAAAAACTCCAGGATTTCATCATGTATATTTTTTAGAATTATATTTACGACAGAGAAGTTTGTACGGTTTTAAAGAGAATTCTGTTGATATCAAGTCCACAGGCTGCAGTTCTGAATAAATATAGTTTGGGCAAAAGATGGATATGGGTTGTCCAAACCAAGTCCAACTGTTTGAATTGAAAGTGGTGTTGTAAATTTTTGTATTTGAACACCGGTAGCTCTCAACAAATTGAATTGTCTTTCTACGAGTACAAGTTCGGATTGCCCTGCTATATAAGGAATCGGGTCGTCTAATCTTCACTCGTTTGAATTGGAATTCCAAAAATTTCCAATATGAAGTACCATTGCTTCTTTATTGTAGTCTTATTTGGATACATTTCTGGTGTTCAGCCAACATGTAAGGACATGGCGACCACTTGCAGCCAACTATCGTCTTATTGTGACAACTATGCCTTTCAAGCTACGTTGAAACAACTTTGCGCTGCCACTTGTGGCTTCTGTGTTAGGGGATGTAACGACAGATTTGCGAGGTAAGCGATGCGGCAATTATTTTTTATATATGTTGCAGTTGTAAATCATGGGCTGGAAAGGGATACTGTAAGCTGGCCAAATATCCTATCTTCAAGGCCGATATTTATTGCCGTTACTCTTGCGGCTTCTGTGAAAAGACCGACTCCGACAGCGTTGAAGACTTCCCAGAACCAACCAAGGCTCCAGTTACCCGCAAGGCACCGGTGACAAAGAAAAAGGCCGTTGTCACCAAGAAATCCCCGGTCACAACTGACGTTTCAACCACAACGGAAGCCCTTGAAACAAACAGCACCGTTGTTGATGACACTACACCTAATACCGAGGAACCATTAGTGACTGAAGGAAATGAGGAGACAGTTACAGACAAAAATGAGGAGCACGAGGAGCATCATCATTTCACCATCCATTTCACCCAAAATAACGATCTTAACCCAACAACCGAATCTGCTGCAAGTGAAGAAGTTGCAAAGGCTTCATCAACAAGTGGAAGTCAGAAGTGGTCCACTAAGCTTTCTGCAACACGGACGGCTTCCAAGTCCACAAAACTTTCTTACCCTGGCTCCTCCAGTGCATCTGCCGTTCACGTTAATTCATCATCTTCTAAGGCTACAAGAGGTGCACTTGCCACAGAAAACACAAAGGCGCCTTTGCCGAGCTCAAAAAGATCACCTTCGCCAGCCGTCTCGCATGCCACAGAAAATCCAAGAACTCGGCGAACCGGACATCCTCAATCCCATGGTTCTAGCAAAACTCCAGCCGCCAAAACAAGAAAGTACGACTTGCGCACTCGTCGTGCTACCACTGGCAAAGCGGCGGTGAAATCATCAACTACTGTCCATGCAAACGCAGCGACAAAAAGGCCAAATAAAGCTTCTCAATCACCTAAGTCCGGTAGTAAAGCGACCAAAACGACTCTTATTTTGGACTCTAGTACATCGTCTGCTACGAGAAGACCTTCAAGCCGTAGAACCCCATCAGCAAAACTAAGCTCTGAGTCCATCATAGACACTGGGAGTACTCCATCAAACAGTCCAGTATCCCAAAAACCGTCCCCATCTCATGGTACTAGAGCACCAAGTCGCCTTGGAAGAGCTTCTGAATCGCCAGTTTCAAGAAAAAGTAAAGGATCTGTTTCTTCTATTCCTTTTGTCACAGAGACCCGAACTAATTCTGCAGGCACTTCAACTCCTAATGCTGCTCAAGAAAGCAGCGTAGATCCAGAGCAGCGTGAATCTTCCAATCCACGCACTCCAGCCACTCGGAATGAAAGTATTCAACAGAAGGGTTCAAGTCTGACCCCATCGATTTCTGCCGGAAGCTCACCTAGTCCCGCCGAACACACCGCGAGCAACACTAGACTAAATGAAAAAACTGAAACTCTGAGCCCAGCTTCTGTGTCGAGAACTGACGTTTCCACTAACACCGGTTCTAAAGCGCCGTTTTTATCCCGTGGTACTAAATCTCCAAGTCGGCTTGGAAGAACCTCAGAATTGCCAACTTCGAGACGCAGTAAAGGATATGTTGCTTTTAGTCCTTCTGTTGTCACAGAAACCCCAAGAAGAACTCCCATTGCCGCTCAAGGAAGCAGCGTAGCTCCAGAACAACGTGGATCTCCCAATCCACCCACTCCACCCACTCGGAATGGAAGTATTCAACCAAAGGGTTTAAGTCTGACCCCATCAATTTCTGCCGGAAGCTCATCTAGTCCCGTCGAGCACACCGCGAGCTACACTAGACTAAATGGACAAACTGGTACACCAAGAACCCTAGAAACTCCGAGCCCGGCTTCTGTGTCGGGCACACGCGCATCGCCTGCTCCGATTTCAGCTAAGAGCCGATCTTGGGCTGACGTTGCTGCTAACACCGGTTCTCCAACGCCGCTTTCATCCCGTCGTACTAGATCACCAAGTCGGCCTGGAAGAATCTCAGAATCGCCAACTTCGAGACGCAGTAAAGGATCTGTTTCTTCTAGTCCTTCTGTTGTCACAGAGACTCTAAGAAATTATGCGGGCACTGCAACTCCCATTGCCGCTCAAGGAAGCAGCGTAGATCCAGAACAACGTGGATCTCCCAATCCACGCACTCCAGCCACTCGGAAGGGAAGTATTCAACCAAAGGGTTTAAGTCTGACCCCATCGATTTCTGCCTGGAGCTTCGAACACACCGCGAGTAACACAAGACGAAATGAACAAACTGGTACACCAAGAACCCTAGAAACTCTGAGCCCGGCTTCTGTGTCGGGCACTGACGTTGCCGCCAACAGCGGTTCTCCAGCGGCGCTTTCATCCCGTAGAACTAGATCACCAAGCCGGCTTGGAAGAGTTTCTGAATCACCAGCTTCAAGACGCAATGAAGGGTCTGCAGTATCGGCCTCAGCTAAGAGTGCTTCTACAGTTCCCGCTTTAGCAGAGAGCTCTTCTCCAGGCTCAGATAACAGCGTACCTGTCTCTGCAAAGAATTTACTATCTAGCCGTTCAGTCTTTGTCGAATCAACTCCTTCCGTCAGCCAAACCACTAAAGTCAACGCTGCAGGGAACCCAAAAGTAACCGGAAAGCCAAATGGCGCAGGAACATCAGATACCGAAACTCCTCAAACCGAAACGGCAGGGAAAAAACTATTCTCCGTCAAGCCAACTGGAGCTACTAACAGCGCCAAGGTTGTTAGTTCGTCTGGTACTCCTGATGGAACTCAAGCAAAAAGTGCAAAAACTTTATCTGCAAAAAGTGTAACGGGCTCCCAAAATACACGATTGGCGACTGTCGAATCAACAAAAGCATTCGGAACATCGAAAGATGTTCAAGGTACAGGACAAACAACTTTAAGTCCTAATGCAGATTCAACGAAACAACCCGAAAGTTTAAGACAAGAGACATCTGAAGCTCCAGAAGCCGACTCATCAGAGATTGACGACAATGCATCCAGTCTAGCAAATGTGTCTGCAAGTTCATCATTGCCGATTGATGTGACAGGAACAACCGAGACAACGGATGAAGATGCCTCCGGTTCTGGATCTGGAAGCGCTGAGACCACCGATCCAACGCATTCGGATGATTCTATCGAAACTACCGCAAACCCTTCTGCGTCGTCTGAGAAGCGCAATGACATCGATGATCCATTCTCGCAGAGTTAGTTTAATTATTACGGATTAAATTACATATTATTGAATAAATTTACTGTTCAGGTTATCATTATAAACATTGTTTGGGTTCTGATGGCAAACAGATAAAATCATTAAATTACATATATATTATTGAATAAATTTACTGTTCAGGTTATCATTATAAACATTGTTTGGGTTCTGATGGCAAACAGATAAAATCAAAAACTTTTTAGTACCTCTTGTGCGGAGTGTAAGGCCCACATCAGTATTGTTAAGCTTATATAATAAAAAAACCATTTGCTATTAAATTCGAACTCAAAACGGTTGATAGTAGATTGAACAATTTCAGGCTATATTAAACAAACATAATCCTCCGAATTAGTTTACTGTATTAAAACTACATTTCGTTAATCATTTCAGAAATGTTTTTGTAAACACAGCATGATTGTTTTTTGTCATCACAAAATTCAATTCCTCCTAAAAATGGAAATTAATCGTATGCATTTTGAAAAACTAATGTCCGGTTATATGTTTACCGAAAGCAGAGACAACAAGGACTGCAGAACTGTTCAACATAAATTCATAAACTACATGTTTTCTTATTTGCGAAAGATAATGATAAAGTCTATCCGGTAGATTTTTATTAAGTAAAGAAAAGCCTCTGTAGCCCTTGAATTGGCTTACATGTACAAATTCTGCGGTTATAAACAAAGAATCGTAGAGTTAAGTCATTCTGTCAATAATTTATCCAAATTGAGGTTTCAGCGAAATAAAGACACTTAAATTGTACCTATTTTACATAATACTACACCGCATGTTTTTTAGTTTTTTATGTACTCGGGAACACTGTCTATGACTGATACCACTGATCGTTCTTTCGGAAGATTCTCTTTATCTTCCACTTTATCCGGAAGCCGCTTGATTATTAACATAAATGGAGCAAAGACAAGGTTTGCAACCGCCATTACCGTCATCATTCTACAAAAAAATTATTTGAAAAATTAGAGAATGAAACGTACGTTCTAAATCCAAAGTATCGCACAATAGGTCCAGCCATAAATGGACCTGTTGCAAACGCCAGGCATGCAGCTCCGTCCCCAATGGCGTAAACTGAGCCATAAACATTTGTATGTCGAAGATCAGCGATATGTCCGAGCATTGGGAACATATTAGTATCGACCAAACCGAGACCGAGTCCCAAAACGGCATTTGGAATAATCAGATGGTAAATATTCTGGGCAAATGGAATCTAAATACGATAAAATGAAGTGACAATGAAAATGTATTATAAGTAACTCTCGAATTAAAATATTTCTTACAATTAATCCGCAGATTCCGATCATCAAGAACCCGACCAAACTACATTGCCATCGGCCAAAATATTTGGAAACGATTCCAAACATATTAGTCCCAATCATGTAGGCCAATGAACTTGGTAAGAAAGCCATTCCTTGCTCAGCGGAGGTTGACCCCCAATTCTCAATCATCCACAATGGAAGAGAAGGTTCCAACATGGAAAAGGCCAAATTGCTGATCCAAATGGCGCCAGCAGTGATCAGAATATATGGATCGGAAAGTAAATTGGCATACGCAGTAGGCTCCGGTCGGCCTTTGGACTTTTTAGGGTGAAGAAGGAGCAGTTGGATCACTAAAAACAAAAAATACTAATAACGTTAGAGAAATGCTTGCGGATATGTATATGATATCAAGTTCAACTAAATACATGATGAGTGAAAAGGAGAAGATGAGCACTTTCTTAACTCCACCTCCTTTTAAGGGCCAGAACAGCTACTTTTGAATCGCGCGTTTTACGGCGTGGAAACGAAATGTCAAAAGAGTTTCTTTGTCTACTTTACGAATAACAACGGAAAAATATAATGGTGACGTTCTACATGCCTACTAATAGTTATTTTACTGTTTGCAACTCTGCCGCCTTTGTTTTAGCTGCAGGACATAAAAAAATTTGACATTTCGTTTCACACGCCGTAAAAAACGAAATCCAAACGTAGCTCTTTGTGCCCTTTAACTCTTGATTTGGGGGATGGTGACGGTTTAAGATCACAACTCTTCACTGGTTGAGAACCTAGCCTATTAACATATCCTTTGTGGCAACATTTACAAAACAAAATGAACAGCACAGAATCCACAACATACGCATGAGAATCAACCGGTGATATCATTTCGTGTTTAACGCCTCTTATTTGCTCAGCTTTCTGCACTGTCCATTATCGCCTTAAACGTTCAAAAAACAATAGGAAATCCTAATTCCGCAGAATCTCTCTGATCATGAAATGGACGCCCACCTTGCTCTTTATCGCTACTTTACAAATTGTCAACGTTTTAAGTGAGGATTGTGAAGATATATCGCCTGATTGCGTATTGCTAATTAGATACTGTACTACTCGAATCTATGCAACCTTTTTGGAACAAGCCTGCCCAAGGACATGTTCGTATTGCAAGGATCAATGTGAGGATCGGTTTGTAAAGTAAGTATTATATATTTAATCTTTATTTGCTCTATTTAGTTGTCCCTACTGGAAGAGGAACGGCTTTTGCACTTTAAACTTCTACACAAAGTACTTCATGATGTTATATTGCTCAAAAAGTTGTGATTACTGCGACAAACGTGATATCATAGCAATGGAAACAACATTACCGCCGGTCACGGATACTGCAACCGTCAGTACAACCCTTACTACAACTCTAAATACAGAAACAACGGTTACAGTGCCAAGCACGACTGTAACAACAGGATTAACGAGTACTCAAGACACTACAACAACAATTGTTCTGTCGACAAGTAGTCCATTAGACACGACAACAGTAGTCGCGGGTTCTACCACGACAAATATTGATAGTACCACAACAAACGCAGATATCACAACGACAGCTATTGATTCTACAACAAATTTGGCAGATACGACTACTACAGATCTAGAGACGACCACCACAAATATGGCTACTACAACAACGGTAATAGATACCACGACGATTATGTTAGATACCTCAAGTACCAGTCAACCAGGAACGACGACAACGATTGACTACACGTCTTCAACGTCTCAGCAAGATACAACAACGACAGTTGTGGATACCACTAGAACAGTGATGGACACCTCAACGACAGCTCAACCGGATACAACGACAACTAATCTGGAGACCACAACAACAATGATCGATACCACTACTACAAATTTGGACACAAGTCAACCAGATACTACAACAACGGTCATGGACACAACCACCACTCGTATCGATACTACAACCAATCTTGCGGACTCAACGACAACCCAAAGAGACAGCACGACAACTAATCCGGACACCACAACGACAATCATGGGCACTACAACAACGGTTGTCGACACGTCAACAACGTCTCAACCAGATACTACTACAGTTGCCGATACCACAACTTCAATTCAGGACTCGACAACCAATTTGATTGATACCACAACGACTGCTATAGATACGACGACCACAATTTCTGACACTTCTTCTACAACAACGTTGGCTGATACTACGACCACAGTGATGGATACAACCACAACTGTCATAGATACTACCACAACATCGCAACTAGATACTACAACCACAATGATGGACACAACAACAGCCCTAGTTGATACGACAACGTCAATAGCAGACACGACTACTACGGTTGCTGATACAACAACAGTTATGATAGATTCTACAACAACTTCGGCTGATACTACCATCACAATGATAGATACAACAACAAGCTTTGCGGATACTACAACAACAGAAGCGGATACCACCACCACCGTTGCTGATACAACGACAACCATGATGGATTCAACAACAATCATGGCCGATACTACGACCACAAAGATGGATACAACTATCTTAGATAGTTCCACTACGTCACAACCAGATACTACAACCACAGTAATAGACACAACAACAAAAGCAATTACGACTGCTACCGTTGCTGATACAACAACAACTATGATGGATACGACAACAACCATGGCTGAAACTACCATTACATTGTTGGACACAACGACAACCATTGTTGATACATCCGCTACTGTCATGGATACAACAACCACAATGGATTCTACATCAACTTTGGCTGATACTACAAGCACAATGACGGATACAACTACGACTATCATGGATACAACTACGACTATCATTGATACTTCCACAACGTCACAACCAGATACTACAACCACAGTGATCGATACAACAACAAAAACAGATACGACCGCCACCGTTGCTGATACAACGACAACTATGATGGATACGACAACAAGCATGGCCGACACAACCACAACAAATCAGGATTCAACATCTACAATTATGGATTCTACAACAAGTCTAGTGGACACAACGACCACAATGCTAGATACGACAACATCGATCATGGATGCCACAACAACGATAATGGACTCTACCACAACACTTGCCGAGACAACTACAACTGTCATAGATACCACGACAACGGCTAGGGATTTCACCACTACACTGGCAGATACGACGACGATCTCAATGGATACGACTACAAAAATTGCAGCCACAAGCACCGCAATCATCGGCACAACAACAACTGTAATGGACACAACTACAAGTACGTTGACTTCTATCAAAATTAAGAATTCAGTTGTTGTCACGCCTAGTATCATAGCTACTCAACTAGACTCTTCAATTTCAAATACGCAGCCTCAAAATTTACATAATCTCAATTATTACTTTCGCAATGTCAACTTTCGTTTGTTTCCGATTTCCGAATTTTTTAGGAAATGGAAAAGAAATTGGAAAAATTATGGAAAAAAGTTCGACGATTACTTTCGAACATATAAAGAGTAATAAATTAGTTGTAAACAAAGGTCTGATTGTTTTTTGTGGTATTTACACCAAAAATATCTATCTATTTAGCCGTTTATAAATTTCTATTTTTAGTCGAGACTACATCCACGGTTCAGCCCAGCACAAGTACAATGGCTGATTCTACAAGCACGATGGCTATGACGTCTACAACCACTGTGTAGTCCTATTAGAGCAGAAAAACAGCTCTTTGAAGCTGTTTTCTTTTGCTATGTACACAGTTCTTCAATTTTTTTATAATTATAACGCAAATCGTAATAAACCTCACATTTTTTTGATGTTCCTAAGGATTTTAAAAAAAGTTTCTTACCAACTTCAATCAACGAAAATCCCGCAAGTAATGCGAATGGCAATATAATTCCCCCAATTCCGTATAAGAATCCACCGATTGTTGGGCCGGCAGTGATTCCAATCGCGATCCCACCAAAACACAAAGCGATTGCCTTTCCTCGAGCGATGTTATCAGGGAACGTCTCAGCCAAGAGACCAAGACCTGAGACGGCGCTGAATCCGGAGCCAACACCGTTAAGACAGCGGGCCAAGAGAAGAGTCCAATAGGAAGTGCTGAAGGCAAACATTAAGGAAGAAACGATGATGATTATAAACCCAATGAACAGGGGGATCGAGTAGCCGATTCTGAAACAAAAAAGTATCGTATTTATTATAGATTCTTCGAGAATGATATTTTTTGATACATACCAATCTTTATAAAAAGCCAGCACAAGCTAACAGTGGTCTGACATTATTTGTAAAAGTTGTGTCAAAGCCAACCAAAGTTTACCTGTAAGTAATTTGCGAAACTATTAGCCCAACAGGAATTTGAACAACGGCCTTTGAACCCAACAACATCGCTACAGGGATACTATTGGAGACAAAAGCTTCATGATAACTTTGTTCATTTTCGAGCTCGGTAAAGTTGGATATTTCTTGTCGATGATACGATGCGTCAAGATAGGAAGTGTCATTAGATTCTTTGATTCTGATCAAGTAATCGGGAAGAATTGGAACTAAAAACACAAAATTAAGGTATAAAACAATCAAAGAATTATGTTTGGTAGTTTACCTACCGACTATTGTAAATAAAAGACAATCCACCAGCATGGCCAAATAAACCGTCAGCATGACGATTTTTGGCCGATGTTTGTCACTTCGCAGCGTCTCCAACATCTGTTTTAGAACTAATTTGGTTAAACCAAAATTTGAAAAAATTAAAAATTTGAGAAACGACTTCAGTCAGTGACTTTTTAAACCCAAATCAACAAAGGTCCTTCTAATTCGTATGCAAATCCACGAACTTCGACTGGAAATAATGCGGGATTTTTGCACTGGAGAGCTAAAGAACAGATGATGAAATTAAGCAAAGACCGAAGGGGATTTTGAACCAATATTTGTAGTGCAATGCCACAAAGCTAATAATTTGTTACAAAACTCTAAGGAAAATATCGGCTTTGTAACAAAAAAACCACTCATATCACCGTCGGCCACTTAATTTTTTAAAAGTAAGCAAAAGAATGCTTTGATCCTCAAAAAAAGTTTCAAGCACCTTGAACCTTGATCTTACGATAAGGCTGCACATTGTGAGACTAAATTTTGCAATAAACTATGTATTAATGTTCCAAAATTTCATATCTCTTCATTTACCATGCTTTTCTATAATACTTATGCTGACTTCAAAAATTCAATTTCAACAGCAGGGCAACATTTGACCCAATTCGGAAAATGAGTCAACTCTCCCACTAAAAATAAATTTTGCGAAAATTTTCTCGAAATTGTGATATTCCGGCTCTTGCATCATTAGGAAGAAGCGTTGTTCCAGAAACTGAATAATCTAGTTAATTTTGTTTTTTAGAAAGCCAAATCAAAATGAAGTCAAAATTCTCGACCTTAGACATTTACGCTGTTATTTTTGATCTAAAACAGTTGATTGGAATGCGAATAGTCAATGTGTACGACATCGATTCGAGAACGTATTTGATGAAGCTGCATAAGTAAGTTGTTTAAGTTTGTTTTGTTTGTGTTTGGATCAATTTTCCACGATTTTCTATGTTATCCTTCATGAAGGTGGAGGATGAACATTTTGATTTTGCAGTGCAATGTCATAATAAAATCGGCGAAGATCAATTGTAAATTGATCAATAAAACGTTTTCCAATTTTAGACCAAGTGACAAGGCGTTTATTTTGTTCGAATGCGGTGCCAGAATCCATCGGACTTATCATGATTGGCCAAAATCTCAAGTCCCATCGGGATTCTCGATGAAATTCAGAAAACATATCAATCAGAAGCGGCTCACTGGTGTTAATCAGGTAATCTATTGCTTCTTAGCCTTTTCTGTGTGTTTGGAGACCTGAAACCTTCAAACTGCGCTTTATTTTTAGGTTGGAGCCGATCGAATAGTAGATATGCAATTTGGTGATGATGATCGAGCTTGCCACGTGATTGTCGAGCTCTACGACAGAGGAAATATCATTCTGACCGATTCCGAATACATTATCCTGAATGTTCTGAGACCCCGAACTGATCACGATAATGATGTGAGGTTTTCGGTCAAGGAAAGGTGAGTTGATATCTAAGATAATATTATTTTAAAAATTTTTAGGTATCCTTTGGAATTGGCGCGAAAAGAAACATTTCTTCCGTCTTTGGAGAACATTGCTCTGTTCTTGGAATCCGCTAAACCAGATGAATATGTGAGAAAGGCACTAGTTCGACATGTTCCATTCAGTGGACAGTTGCTTGAACATGGGTTTGTTAGTATTGGACTACCTGCCAATACTCAGGTAAGGGTATTTTAGGACTGATTGTAATAGTCAGACCGTCAGGAGCCTGATTTTAGAAAAAAAATTGGCGTCGAAGTACATCTTAATCATTCGTAGTATATTTTTTAGGTAAGAGACCTCGGAACGGTTAGAGAAGGAACGTTGATGATTAGCCAAGCCCTCGAAGCGGCCGATAAAATTATGAAGCAGATTTCTCAAGAACAAAGCAAAGGTTATATTACCCTTCAACGAATCAAGAGGTCCGATGGAACTGAAGCTGAAAGTTACCAGGTAATGCCCAAGTTTAAGTGACATAATATCTAAACGAACCAATTATTTCTTCAGTATAATATTTTATTCTTTCAGGAATACCATCCATTCTGTTTTGCCCAATTCAAATTACCCGATTCCAAGCTGGAAGTCCAGGAATTCCCGACTTTCAGTGAGGCGATAGACAAGTTCTATTCACTTCTTGATGAACAAAAATTGGATCAGAAAGCCATTCATGCAGAGAAAGAGGCAATCAAGAAGTTGAACAACGTCAAAAAAGATCATGAACGTCGTGTGAAAGCATTAGATGAACATCAAGAAAGTCAGCATAGAAGGGCCGAATTGATCGAAATGAATAGAGATCTGGTCGATCAGTGTATTTTGGTTGTACGGTAAGTATTATAGAGCAGTTTGGGTTGGGAATGCAGTATTTTACTTTTTTTGCTGCATGTTGCAGAGCACTGGGTGCAACTGGAAAATTTGCGATTTGCGGATTATAAAAAAATATAAAATTTGAAGATGGTAGGCAATACGTAGACTGTTTTTAGTCAATTCGTCGCGAATAAACTACCGTGGGACGAAATTGACCGCCTTCTGAAAATGGCCGCCGCCCAGAGTAATCCGGTTGCCAAAGCAATCATTCGAGTAAATCTAGCACAAAATGAGATCACCCTCAGATTGACAGACCCTTACGCCCATCTAGAAGATGATTCAGACCCGGAGACGGATAAGAAACCAAAGAAACTTCAAACCTTTGATATTGAAGTAGACCTGGATCTAAATGCTGATCAGAATTGTCGGAAATTCTTTGGCGATAAGAAGGCAGCCGTTGAGAAGAAGCATCGTACTCTGCAGGCATCAAGTGTCGCTTTGAAAAACGCACAGAAGCAAACGCAGAACAAAGTGGAACAGGTAAGAAAAAGGAGTGCACTGTGAAAGACGTTTTAAGTATTTATTCATTATTTTATGAGCTGGGAGTAAAAACGGGTTTAAAATTCGGACGTTTTGTTGTGCACAGTGCGGTAAATTTGGGGGGTTTCTTTCATGCACTGTGCCCTTGGATCCATTTTTGTTTTGTGCACAGTGCAGTATTTAAGAGGGAGAAATATGTCCGCAATGATCGTTAAGAAGCAGGCGGTAAAGGCGCTCATTTTTTTGAGGGCGACATGATACATGCGACATGAGAAAGATTGCGTTTGATTCGTCGTTTTGATTCAGCCAGTACAATATATTTTTTAGGTCCGGGTAAACACTACCATCGCACGAGCCCGCAAAACCATGTGGTTTGAGAAGTTTTACTGGTGCCTATCATCGGATGGCTACCTTATAATTGGTGGTCGCGACGCCCAACAGAACGAAGCGCTTGTAAAGCGTTATCTGCGCCCAGGCGATGTCTACGTACACGCGGATCTGCACGGAGCCTCATCAGTTGTTGTAAGAAATAAGACAAAGGATCAGGACATCCCTCCAATGACTCTGAATGAAGCCGGCTCTATGGCTGTGTGTTATTCTACGGCTTGGGAAGCGAAGATAGCTGTGAACGCCTGGTGGGTATACCATCATCAGGTTAGCCGAACAGCACAGACCGGAGAATACCTTCCACCGGGTAGTTTCATGATAAGAGGAAAGAAGAACTTCCTTCCATCCGTTCATCTTCAACTTGGATTTGGATTGTTCTTCAGGTGGGTAATATAATTTAAAATAAATTTTGTTGAGCTGAGTGTGAAAAACATTTGTATAATTTTAGACTGGATGAAGAATCAACTCAGAAGCATCTTGCAGAAGCTGCAGAGAAAGTCTCATCATCTAGAATCAGTGTTGATACGGAAGAAGCCAAGGATAATATAAATGAAGAAGAGGAGGAGGAGGAAGAGCTTAAGGGAGACGATGAAGATGGGAATGATGAGGATAATGATGGATTCCCGGATGTTCAGGTAAATGCTTTTGAGTTTTACGTTGCTTTATATTTAATTTTGAGAAGAGAAGACTTGACACAAATTGGTCAAGTCTCTCTATTGGTCGAAAACGTTTGATTTTTTCTGATGAGTAATACTATTATTTTAGCTAAGACTGGATGACATCCGATTGGATTCTACGGTGACCAAAGGCGAAGATGATGAAGATTTCACATTGATCCAGTTAATTCAACCAATCCGCGAGAAAAATCAAAGAGAAAAATATTTGGAAGAGAAGGCCAAGATTGAAGCTGAAGATGAGAAGAATAAGGAAGTGAAAGGTGAGTTTTTGTGACTTTTTAGAGTGTTGGTGTGGGCATGTTTTATCTCTAAAATACTTGATGGTTATGGGGAATATAATTTTATTGATGTTTTGAAAGAAAAATTTGTTTCAGTCCCTGGAAAAGATGCTCCAATGACAAAAAGGCAAAAGCATAAGCTTGACAAGATCAAAAAGAAGTATGCAGACCAAACAGAAGATGAGAGATCCGAGGAATTGAGGAAATTGGGAGCTCAACCAACTAAGAGTAAGATAATATTCCAATGTTAAAATATTTATTTAGTCCTGAACAAACTCAAAAAAGGTAAGGCGAAGAATAAAAAAGACAAGGATGAGGATTGGCCAGAAGAAATTGAAGTGAAAGAGACACAAAAAGAGCCAGAAATAAACGCAGAAGAGAAAGAAAAACAAAAAGAAGAAGAAAATAAGGAAAGGGAGGAAAAGAAAGAAGAACAAGAAGAAGAGGAGGAGGAACCAGATCAATTGGAGGGCTTAGACCAAGAAGAAGCTGTCCTCAAATCCCTGTGTCCCCATCCGAGAGCAGACGACGGCATTCTTTTTGTGGTCGCAGTCTGCGCCCCATATTCGGCGATGCAGAAATTCAAGTATAAGGTGAGGGAATGAGGTTAGTAGGAAATAATTTGGACTAGAAAAGATATGGGTTTACTTTAATTTTAGAATATTTATGTAAGGAAAGAGAGTATTATAGGAACGTTTGAGGTGCAATTGTAACAATGAAATCTAATCATTTATGTTTTTCAAATTTCAGGTAAAAATCACCCCCGGTACTGGAAAGAGAGGTCGCGCTGTAAAGACGGCCTTGGAATTGTTCCAAGTAAGTGACATTTATTCTAAAATACGGAGTTTTCTTCACCATTTTTCTGAGTTTTCCCAGCTAAAAGTGATGATTCTTTTTTAGAAAGACAAAACAGCCACACAAGCCGAAAGAAACCTTGTGAAATCGCTGGTATCGGATCCAAGCGTTGTCCAGAGTCTCCCAGGAAAGGTCCGAGTATCAGCACCGGCTCTGATGAGAAGCAAAGCCAAGTAAAGTCCGGTTACCTTTGTGATTTATTGTTGAAAGAGCCTTATTTTGTTGTTTGACGGTGAATTCTAAGGAAATAAATTGTATTTATTAGATATTTTTTGGATAAATTGTTGTCTTGATATCCATATGAATCAAAATGCTATATAAAAATGTTATGTCTCTCATTTGAAACGCATGATCATATCACCTTTCTGACCTCAACTTCTCATGATCGCTTAAAAGTGTTAGAAAACGCCCAAACTTTCCTTATTCAAATGTCGAGAATAATTCTTTTGATGGTAAATGGTAATAGACTGCATGCCATAAAGCCCTTTCTCGGCGTTTGCTTTGATTTCTGGGCTCCGCCCTCCGGGCAAGGAGAATTGGGCTGATCTTATCAAGTGATCGGATCATTTATCAATCGCTGTTTATAACGGCCCCCTGCGACCATCTGATCGGACATTTGCGAAAAATCCCCTGGGGGTTAATTTTGGAACAATTTGGACGGCAAGTCGGCCAGACTTGGATACAATACTTGGTTATAGAGGTAGAGGTCAAGTGTAATATAAAAAAAGATGAAAACAGCGATTTTTGGTCTGATAGCTGGGCTTTTACTGGTAGTTCAATCGTAAGTTTAGTCATAATTTTTGTAACCAATCAAAAAAGCGGCAAATTTTTACAAAAAGTGTATTTTCCCCATTTTTTTGGGTAAAATTTCTATTTTTTCAAAATTCGCTAAAAAAATTAAACAATTTTGGACTCGTAATGCGTTTTATAAATTTCTCCTCACAACAATTTTACGTCCTACTTTTTGTTTCTTCTTATTCACCAGAATTTTCACTTTCAGCAGACAGATTCCCCCGTTCCGCAATGATGACAATGATGGGGAAATCTGGGCCGTCCTGGTCGCTGGGTCCAGTTCCTGGTGGAATTATCGACATCAAGCCGATATCTGCCATGCTTATCACATCTTGAGGAATCATGGAATCCCAGAAGATCATATCATTACCATGATGTACGACGATATTGCACATAACAAGGAGTAAGTCAATTTTTTGGGACTTGTTTTAGGAAAAATTGAAAAATTAGAAAAATTGGATTAAAAAATCTTAACCGCATTTTCCAAGTTTCAAGTCATATAGCCCTTTACTCACAGCATTCACCATATAAGTAGTTATTTTCTTTCCACGACTCTTTCAGAAACCCCTACAAAGGGAAGATTTTCAACCATCCAAATGGATCTGATGTCTATGCCGGTGTAAAGATTGATTACACAGGAGATGATGTGAATCCAGAGAACTTTTTGAAGGTTTTGAAGGGAGAACACAATGGAGAAAACAGAGTGTTGAACAGCACTGAGAAGGATCGAGTCTTTGTGTACTTCTCTGATCATGGAGGACCTGGAATTCTCAGCTTCCCATCAGATTCGGTACGCTGAAAGGTTTGACTTCTTTTTTCAGAAACAGGTTTTTTCGTCAGTTTTTCTGTTTGAGTCAATTCTATTTTTTTGGGTCAAGTGTCTCTCTCTAAAGTTAATTTGAAATATAATGCTATAATATAATACATTTTGGACATTGATAAAATTTGGTCCTGAGCCACGCTTCAAAATCCTTACAATCCTCTGTTTTTCCAGCTAACCGTCAAAGATCTCAGCGCGACCCTCCACGAAATTCACGCCAAGAACTCGTACAAGGAGCTTGTCCTCTACGTGGAAGCCTGTTATTCCGGCTCAATGTTCCAAGGATTCCTCCCCAAGAACACAAACATCTATGCAGTTACCGCGGCCAATGCCGCTGAGAGTTCGTACGCCTGTTATTGCGACAGTAAAAAGTTGCGCGGCGTTTGTTTGGGCGACTTATTCTCGGTAAATTGGATGGAAGATTCGGATCGTGAGGATATTGAGAAGGAAACTCTGTCGACACAGTTTGATATTGTAAAGAAAGAGACCGACAGCAGTCATGTTATGAAGTTTGGAGATCTTCATTTTGTTTCTGAACCGGTTGGGGATTTCCAAGGAAGGGAGGAGGTTATCAATAAGAGTCTGGCTGTGCCAAGGGTAAGTTGGAGATGTAGCATGACTTATAATAATGTGGAGGGGTTGAGAAAGGATCCGACGATCACTATCTTATGAACTTTTGACTTTTCACTGCAAAAATCTCCATTTTTTATTTCCAAAAATCAAAGAGAGATGACGTCATTTTGCGGATAAACAAACTTTTTTCCATATCGAAATGGCCAAAACGTCAGGCCAGAGTTCACCTTTCCCTTTCAGAACAAAAAAAGAATGGAAATGTCAGATGTTTCTAAACATATAATTCATCACAAGCTCCAAGCATTTTTTGTGTAGGATTTTTATTAATTACAAGGGACATTTTATACAATGAAATAAAAAAAATTATTTTTGCAATATTTTTTGGCAAAAATGGTATCACTAAAAGAAACGGTAATTCTCCCAAAACCTTTATTTGATTATCTAGTGCATTCTACGAATTGATAAGTAATCTTTTACTCAAAACTTTTACTAAACAAATAAACTCATAAAACTCGAGTAATACCGGTAAACAACAACAATATTTTGGTCACATTTCTTGCAATCTAATCTGATCACCAAAAACAAATCATATTTAGGGATCGGCTAACAATTACGCGAAATGGCGTTCCACTGATGTCCCACTCAAAATGCTCGAGGCCAAACTGATGAGAGTAAATTCGGCCGATGAACAGCAAGACATTGAAGATCAGATCGAAGAGATTATCCAGAAAAGAAATGTTTTCAGATTCCATTTCAACGCATTTGTCAAGAAATTGGTTCATGATCCAATCAATCGAAGAAATGTCCTTAAGAATAAAGGAGAGCCAATCAAGAACTTGGAATGCCATGATGCGGTCTTTAAGGCATTCAACAGAATCTGTTACAACATTGCTAAGGTAAGAAATGGGACATAACGGGTTTTTGAAGAAATTGTCAAAGTATTTGAGTCAAAGGCGCCCTAAATTTTGAATTTTTCTTTGATGTTACCGTATGAAATTTTAGTCCTGTTTCATGGGAGGGTTACTATAACTTTTCCAACAGACGTCTGAAGATTGAAGTCTTTTTATTCGATTTCTTTGTGGTTTGCCATCTGTATATTTTGTTCAATATCTCGGCGACCTTTTACACATTTGACATAAAACTCTTTTCTTTTGTTTTCAGAACCCCTACGTCATCGATCATTTACACGCTCTGAACAACTTGTGCAACCGAAAGATCCCGACTCAAAAAATCATCGACGAAATGATGGACCATTGTTTGGATACTCCTGTACAATTTATCTTGTAATCATCCCAATATTCATACGTCTTTTTATTTTTAGAAAAATAAAATTTAATTTCTGAAACTTTCTATCCATTTTCTATAATTCTGAAAAATTAAAAACAAAAGAATTCCTTCAAGATACGATGCTTAAAAGTGCAAGGTGCAGTAATAAAAAGTGCAGTAGATAGATGTAAATATATATGCAAATTTTATATTTTGGTGTAATTACTGTGGGAAATTATTAATTATGTCACGTAGCCATGGTGATGAACAAAGTGGAAATGAGAAGCAGAAACGAAATTCCAAGGAGTCTGGGAACGTCGTTAAGGTGGGTCCCTGAAAAATTGTAATTAAAATGCCGTAGAGAATACCTGAATTATTCAAAAATGTGAGAATTTTAAATTTTGTTACAGTAGGATGCCTGAGGCTATAAAATTAAAAAACGATAAGAAATAAGCTCTTTCAAACAATTTAAAATTAACTCACCGCACTCGCAGAACGTCTGAGTAGTGTAATTCATGTAGGCTGGAGTAATTCCGGTAGCAGAGATTACATAATTATTGAAATTACATTCGTCCCCCGACTCTAAGGTTGAGAAATTTCCTGAATAAGGAGCGGTAACGTTCTCTCCAACATCCCAAATCCAGCTGGCATTACAAGATGGACGGCGGAGTCCAATGAAGTAGTAGGACATCTAAAATCGGGAGTAAACTCATATAAAATATCCATAATTTCCGAGGAATGTCAAGTTTCCGATGCTTTACCATGACAAAAACAGAGGCTATCAGAAGCTCTTGCAATGATGTAGAAAGTTTTTTGAAAAAAGAATCGTTAAAAAATCAAATTTTTGCCTAAAACAATATCGTCGATGAAAACGCTTTCTGTCACACGTATGACACTACTTTTTTTCAATGTAATTTTTATGGGATCGACTCAAAGTTTTCGACTTAATTCCAACCCACCTTCATTCTTGAGGGCAATTTGTTAATAACATTTGTCGTGTCCAAATTCGGAACCCGACAAGTCCAATTCCCATCCGAGCTTTGTTCGAGAATGTTGCATTTCTCCACGGTCGTATTATAATCGGATCTTTCGTTTCCCACAACCACATAACACCTATTTGTTGAGTTATCGTAGTATGACATCATCATGTTCTGCAGGCCGTCTAGGACTTCGCACATGTCCATAACAGCACTTGGAGTTGTAGTCTGGGCCGATTGCGAGGACACTATAATTTTTTTTTTCAAAATTTTCATATTTCGTTTTTTTTTGGATATTTTATTAATTTTGACAAAACACAAAAAAATGTTAATTGAAAATTGCCGTAAGCAATGCTAGACAAAAGCCACTGCAATTTACAATACATCACCCCTTACCAGTTGAATTTCCACTTGCCGCGGTGGTCGCAGCAACCGTTGTGGTAGTTGTCGTTATGTTCTGTCCATTACAACTCCAAAGACAAGTCAAAAGGAACCCAACTCGCAAGAGAACACCCATCATTGTAACAGGCAATTGAAGCAGCCCGGAGGGCATAAGAACGCTGGGAACGGTGAGTTCCCACCCCTGACAGGTGAAAGTGCACGGTGCGTTCCAACCGGTGCTCTATAAGGGGCAAATATTCACATAATAAACAAGATGAAATACTCAAGAATACGAGGGAGATTCGGGGAAATGAGAAATGGCTGGTGAATGGTGTAAATGTCTGGTTCCAGACACTTCGAGTCCCTTCGAAAAAAAGTAAATTCTTTTAATAAGCTGAACACTTCTTAAAAGCTTAGAAATCTCTTTGAAAATCACTTGGCAATTATTTCTTAGGACTGGAGTGAAGGTTGGCACCAATTTTTATTGTTTTAGACATTAAAATTTCATTTACCATTAAAAAATGTGTTTTTTTATTCTTAAAATTAAAGACCAAATAGACAATGTTAAACAACTTGGTCTGCAAATCGTTTTTGACAGTTTTCCTCCAAAACTTTTTCAATTTGGTTTTGTTTATAATGTTGGTCACAGTAAGAATATATTTTGCCAATGTACTTAGCAACGTAATGGTCCTGAAAATGAATGTATGTTACGGTCACAAAAGGATTATGTTCTCACTCTTGAAAGTTTGTAGCAATGTTTTGTGAATTGTTGAATAACGTTCGTACGACACGGCCATTCTTCCTTGACCTCTTTTGTTTTGTCGTTCTTCAGTTTGTCCAGTTTTCCAAAGATATCTTTCATATGTTCATCGGCCAATTTTCTGTTTCTATGGATTGTATCCAGCTTGTACTGAAGTATTGCTTTGATCGTTGCGTTTCGAGTGCTGTCAATTTTGTTTCTTAGCTGTATAATTTTCATGTCTCTGACGGGGTATGAGCCAAACTTTTGACGGTTTATGAGCTGAAAAAGAAGATTTTTATGTCTTCAGAAATTGTGAAATGCTTTACAAAAGTGTCCTACTTTCTTTGGAATGACCTTTGCAAGCTTTTTTGAGGTTTTCTTTCCTTTCGAATAAATGATTCCTTTGATCTTTAGAACTGTAGCTATATTCCGATTTGACTGTGGTTTCGAGCCGTACCTGTTCATCTTGTTTACCGTTTTCCTTACCGGAAATATCTCAGTACGTTGTTCTCCCACCTCCAAAAACGTTTTAGCTTTCCTTTCTTTACAATCATCGTCGGTCTCCGTGTTCATAATATTCCCTTGATAATAACCAATCGGTTCTTGAACAAAACTGGTGTCCCCAAATTGTTGAACTTCACTTCTTGGAGTGTTCTGTTTAGAAAATTGATATTGATCCATCAATGTATTCACCGATGGCTCTGCTTCTTCAGCGAAAGCCATCCAACTTGCGGAGAATTCGTCTCCCAAACAAAGTTCGCTGTATTCTGAAGTGATATCTACATCTTGTAATTTGATGCAATTTGCACCAAAAGAAGTCTTTTCTGCACTGGCTGCTGTCACAACGTAGATATTCTTGTCCTTAGCATAGTCCTCGGAAAACAATGAGCCTGAATAACACGCTTCGACATAAAAGACCAATCGCTTGTACATCTTCTTTTTGTGCATAAATTCAAAGAGAGCCTTGATGTCTGCAGCGTTCAGCTAAAACAATTTATTTGTTACGATTGCTTATATATGATGGTATAGCAGCAGTTCCACAAGCTTTTAAAATGCCGCACATTTTGGTGCAACAATAATATTTGGGGAGAAGCAATTTTGTTTCAAAAAATATATATATTATACCTGATCTAAAGTGCTTTCCACATGAAACGACAAAGTCTGATGACCACCGTGGCCCGCATAGTAAATGAATACTCTGTCGTTTTCTGTGCTATTCAAGACTGGTCCCGTAGCATTCCCGTATATTATGTCCTGAAATGTCTGTGGTGATACATCCTTTCCTTGGTAATCCATCTTTGCATCTTCCAGTAAGTTTGGCCCGTTCGGTTCGTTGAATACCATTCCTTTGTACGGATTACTAAAGCTATGTTGTTATAAAATCATTAATGTTCGAGTACAAAAAGTAATAAAGTAACGCCTACTCCTGGTCATTGGCAATATCATTGCAAACCATGGTAATAATCTTTTGATTGGGAACTCCATACTCTCGCAGAATATGATAGGCATGGAGAACATCGGCTTGATGACGGTAATTTTCGAACCCGCATGATCCGGCTACTAGCACTGCCCACACAGCGCTTTTATTTGTACGGTCTTGTGTAATGTCTAGTGGTTCACTGAAACAACTTGTCGTTAAAAGTAAACAAACAGTACACTAACTTATTATAGGTATCGATAATGATACAACTGAGATCAAATGCAATATTTGTTTGAGAATAACCTCAAACAAACAGATTATGTATCTCAATTTTAGAGCTAGGCTTAGCATTTTTCAGATGAGAAACTTACAACGAAAAGACATTAGAAACAAGAAAGAAAAATAAGAACGTTACTGTAAGAAGATTCATAATCAAAAATCAAAAAAAGTCCCTTTTATTTCTCATTATATAGCTCAATTATTTTAGCCATTGAAAGAAACAAAGGCAGTGCATTAATATTGCAAATTTTGGAGGGAAGAAACAGACAAAGTATAATATGTAAATATAATAATGATTTTGCAGATTTGATCAAAGAAAACGCTCTTATATTTGTACTGGGAAACGCTCAAACTTAATTTAGCAGTGCTGAAATAATTACTTGGTTTTGTTTGATACATTTTACATTTTAAGATAAAAAATTTCAGTGTTTTGTCTCTTTGCATGCTATCCAGTTGTCATTGAATTTTCGTTTTCATCGTTTAGTTTCTAGTATGATTTATCTTGCTTCTTAAGATGCAAAGAGGCATGCTATCAACTGGATATATTCGTTCCGATTGGCAGGCTGAAACGGTTAATCAGATCCAAAAAGTTATGATATCGTTCTATTGACAGTGCAATAAAGAATTTGAGAGACAGAGACTTACTTTTCTTTGCAATCTAGTTTTTCTCTTGGCCACATCTCCTTTTTCCTTGCGATTCTTGTGTGTTTTTAACCTTTTGCTCCCTTCTTCGGATTTCTTCCGTTTCGGTTTACTTTCTCTTTATATCACCGAAATATCCGCTTGATAATATGCTGTGATAAAACTTCTGTCGCCAAATTTCAGCACTTCACTTCTAGCCTAATAAAGTTTTATAGACTCCCACATAATACCAGAGAATTAGAATAACTATTGTAGAGCTAATGAAGCCCATAAATATTGCAAATCAAAAGGAAAAAGTTTTTTAGTGCCGTTTCTAATTATACCAAGACTGCAAATAGAAATATGTATTAGGCTTTTTAAATATGATTTTGCTTCTTCAAGATGTCTACATCTGCGCGTCTCACAGTCTTTTTAATTATAAACTTTTTATTAAAGTTATTAAATCTAAGTAGTATACAGACTAATTCCGCAGATCAACCTAATAAAATATAAATACGAGTTATTTACAAACAGTGAGCAACTCCTGAACGGGAGCTTCATTGCAAGTGGCTGACATAACGTAGATTATACTGGAAGTGGAAACCCCAACGTTGCAAAGGTTCAGCAGAGGCTTAACGTGCTGGACCAGGAATGGCTTCTAAAAGGGAGAAATCAGAAGAATTATGATATCATGAATGCAGTGGGGCCAATTTGCATCTATTGAGGGGAACGTTGGAGATGCGGCACTCATATTTATGATAAAAAATATTCAACTTACACTTGTTAGATCATAACAGCTTTCGCTGAACGCAACAATGATCTCTGATTCGCATTTCATTCGGTCCCTCATCCCCAAATATCCAGCCATTTTCTTATTATCTCTTTTTTGATGAACCACAAATGCATTGTGAATTGCAGCAATATCTTCAATGGCATAAGATGTTATCAACGAAATGAAATCCAGCTGCCAATTCAGCGCACAGATCTCAGCAGTATTATTTTTCTTCTCCTCAACGATTTTAATCCGTTTCTTTATGATCCATCGAGTTACATCAAACGTTGACATTTCCTCAAAATATTCCTGAAAAGAGTTATTTTCTAATCTTTGAATGACGTTACTTTCAAGGGTGTTCTTTTGAAGTTAAAGAGGACAGACAAGTATTAAATTTTATTTTATTTGTTGAAATTAAAATTTGCTATTTATCTGTAACCTTTGAAAGCGATGAGGAAAAGGTAATCTTTGAATATATTCAATTTTGACAGAAATATGACCAAAAAAAGATATTTAGAAAACATCTTGTAAAATACTCGTGTATGGTGTAAATTCGAATAGAAAAGTTAATCTATCATTTGTTTCATGCTGATTTATTTTAGATTTAGTTTTGTTATACTTACCACATTTGTCGTTTCGTTTTTATTTGGACTTTTATTAATCCAATTCACAGTAAATTTGTCTCCCAAACAAGCTGGCATCCCATCATAAACTCGACAATCCGTTGAGTATGACGTTGAAGTTGCTTGTGAAGCGGTAATGAGCATAAAATTTCCTGTATCAGGAAGAATCCCATCAAAAATGGAGATAGCATAAGGTGCTTCTACGTAAAAGACTAACTTCTTGAAGACTTGTTGCTGATACAGCGTTGAAATTGTCTTGTTCATAACGCTTTTGGTTAAAATTTCTTGCGGAAGCAGCATTAAACTGGGCCCAGCATAGCCAGCAAAGTAGAAAATCAAACGATTTTTGGATCCATGGGTTGATTTGGTAAAGTTCAGGGCTTCAATGAAATTGGAAAGCGATGCATTTTTGGAACTGTGAATATTACATGGAATGCCGTTATTTCTTAGTCTGAAATAGATTCAGATAGAGTTGATGATATAAACTTAGATTGCATATCATATTTAGTTTCCACACACTTATCTAAGCAGAAAACCAATTATTTAATTAAGGATTGATTAAAAATTGAAATGATTCTGACACCCAAAATACAATAAAATATAATATATACGTGTGTAGCTTGATTTTTTGGTCACAGACACTACAGGGTCCATTTTTATGGTGTAAACTTTAAATTTTGAATCCTTATAAAACAAAATTTCTAAATGTCGCCAAATCATCAATTACTGCAAATTAAAATACGATGTATACCCGCTGACGAATACTGAAGAAACCATATGCCTGCTGGTTTAAGCATAACTCTTATTCAATAAAAACAATTATCAGCCTTAACTGCTAATACCGTTTGCCCAGATTATGCAACACAAACATAGAATTACCGTAAATCTTCTACACCATTCATTAGCACTTGAATATTCCCTTCCTTTACTCCATGTTTTCGCAGCTGTTCGTAAACCCGACAAACATCCAGGTGATGTCGAATATTTTCAATTCCGGTCGATCCAGCAACCAAAACAGCAAAAGTTTTGCCGTCTTTATGATTTGTATTTCGAATAAAGTCCGGAAATGACAAACTGAGGTCTAAACGTTATTTTTGGTCAACCATAACGTACCCTTTTACAATGTTTATTAGTACCAGCAAGAGAAATAAATGCAAATTTTCAAACATTTTGACCAATAGATTATAATATTACAGACGGAACCAATTTTAAATATTTAAATCGAACCGGTTGAAGTTACCATCTCCAGTGTCTAACCTTTGAGCGGGCGTGACATTTCCTGGACCAATGTTTGTTAATCATCATCCCCATCAATCGCCTATCTTTTTCGGAGCGGAAAAGGGATGTTTGAGGAACTGCAAATTGTTTGTTCTTAATTAAACTACACCTTTTTTTGTGTATTATACATCGCTAACATTACAAACAGCGGTCCAATGCGTGTAGAATGCGGAGAAATCTTTTTTTGACTCAAAAAATGGAGCTTGATCTACCTACACATGACGTTTGTTTCGGGATAAGGACAAACATCAATAATAAAGATTTTCTTTGGAAGTTATGAATCACAAGAGATATATATGTGAATAAGATTGTTATTGTTAATGGTATTAGGAAATAATGACTGTGGTGGACGTGGAAATCAAAATGAGACGATTGAATTGCTTTAAAAAAGTCTTGTAGTTATAACTTCCGTTGATAAAATTAGTAATTATTGGAAAAAAGATGGAAATGTTATAAATGTCAGAGAGCTCGGCGCATTTCCGTTGGAACGCTTGCAGACAGTATACTTTCACAGAATGAGTCATAGACTTTTTCAAGCCATAGCCAATCTTTTGTGGAGACATTCCACTAAGTGTTAAAATTCATTCCGACATTATTAACCTTTCCAGCACTTTTTAACTTTACTTTTGAAGTCATATATAATATATTGGAACTTTTTCATTTTTAAGTTTCTCTCAAGATTTTCAACGATTATTAAATTATTAATCCATCAAAGAAATACGAACAACAAACCAAGAATAAGTGAGTAAGTTCCGACCGTAACGATCAACTTGTTTTTGAGACATTACAGAGTTCTTTTCGTTGCTCCTTCAAGTGGTTGCAGCATGACGCGCGACCGGAAAGTGCCGTCCTTGGCGCGCGCAATTGTTTGCGCACATTGCCGGGGGCGGTGTGAATACCTAATACAACTTGAAGTGGCCTTTCCTTCCGCCTCTATCGCCTCAATTCGGATCGAGTTATTGTATTGGTTGGTTATTGCGTCGAGCTGCGTCTTACATTACTGAATTAACGAAGCCGGATTGTAACCACGGCTTTTACTTTTTCTCCCGGCTGTTTTCTTTTGTTTTTGTTGAGGTTAAAGTTAAGTTTAGTCAATGATTAGGCTATTACTAATTACTTTCGTGACGGGTCAGGGATTTGTTTACTCGGTAAGTACCTAAGTAACTCGTTTTGTCATTAAATTTCTTGATATAAAATATTAAGAAACCTTTTGCATTCTATTTAAGGCCGATACTCCATGCGCAGATCAAGCCCAGCAATGTGCCCTAATAGTGGAGGAACAAGAGCGACAGATACAGGATGTCAAAAACCTAGCGTTTAAAAGTTGCTTTGGCAGGAATTCGTATGTTTTTCTTTTTTTAAATTTTTCATATCAAAAAAAAACAAAAGTATTTTTCTCTTATCACAGTATTGCACACACAACCATAATATATATGTATATATTTGACATCTTGAAAGATTGATTTTAATTTTTTTGGATTTTTTTTTAATTTTACAAGTTTTTTTTCAGTTGTGTTCAAGAACGAGTTGTATTTGATGACTGCTTTATCAAAAGTCTTCGGACAGTTCGAGCTCCTTTTTTGGGGACTGGCCAAAGTAAGAAATATACAATTTTTATAAATTTTGAAATACACATGTTCCTTTTGCAATACTTTTTATGTAATTTAACAATCATTTCCACTTGTAGACGAACGATCCAATGAATTCACGGAAGCCTCGAAAGATTACAAGTCTCATCTTGAGAAATGTTTTTTGAACAATGAACAGCCTGGCAAGCCGGACTTCACATCATTGTTGGTTGATGGTAAGTCACACAGACACAAAAACAGAAACACTTTGATTCAATTTTACAAACGGTTCAACTTGTTTTGTGTTGATCCGCATGTTTTTGGATGTGATACTCGGCTTTCGGATTTGTAGACCTAACTATTTATACGTTAATAGCCTACTATCTCCAAGATTTTTATTTTCAAGCTACGTAATTCCTGTGACCTGTTTTTTGCAGAAGACGCTATCTACGCTCGTGCAATCTACGGCTACGAATTTGCGGATCGTCTATGGGATTTGCCCGAAATGGGTATTGAAAAACCCGGTCTGGATCCACAAGATTCCTGCCTGGTAAAAGGCCCAAATCGCCGAGTTTTCGGAAATGGAATTCCAAGGATTCAGCTGGATTCATAGTAAGTCATCCTTAGATCAATAATAAACAGTTAAACAAATACAAAAAACGGCTTTTTGATAGGACGTTAATTATTTTAATGGTCGGCCATTAAAAAGGTTAAGAGATTGTACTATAATTAATATAAACTTTAGCCCATCAGTAAACAAAACCTGCCGTCTCGAGCCTCATGAAGTTTCCTGTTACCGTAACTTCCTCGACCATGACAACCAATTCCGTGGAATGTTGAAAGCCCGCGATCGGGTCCTCAGGGAATGTATTCAAGGCGTTCGATCACAACGTCGCTGCAGAATGGGACAAAGTTCGCGGATCCGATCATGTCTCTGCAGCGCAAGGGAAGAGCTCGAAGTTAAAGCCGAAAAAGCACTTTTGGAATGCGCAAAGAATTCCCCGTTGGCTCAGTTGTACTCATCGATTGTGGATTTGGACAAGAATGATTCAGAGGATCGATATCGGACGTATGCCGCGTCACCTCAAAGGAAGAATAAAGATAATAGCTCGCCGTTGAAGGAGCTTCAAGACGATGAGCCGAGCTCAAGTAATCCTAGTGCTATGAGCATCACTCCTGGTAGGTTTGATGATTTCTATCAGTCTGTCGAAAAGATAATGAGCACAATGTCGCTGCGCCAATCGCGTTGCTGAAGTGAAAAACAATTGATTTTGCCGCGACGCAGTTCATTTTTTCTGTGGCAGTGCCATTTTCTATGCGACGAGTGCTCAACTATTTTAAATCAACTATTTTTCAGGCGTCGTACTCAACGGCCAATGTCTCTGCGCTTGTCCCGGCTCTTCTCCTCCTCAACTCTTTGCCGGCAAGCCAACTCCTCAAGCTCAATTCTCCACAGATTCAGCGTTGGTTTTTCCCTCGATCCCTCAAGCTTCTGCCGCTCCAAGTGCCCACGTCGACTCGATGATGGCCGCTCAACTTCAGCATCAAAGATTGGTTCAACAATATCAGGCGTTGGCTGAGCAACATCGCCAATTATATGGAACTTCGGGATATCAACAACCAACAGCCACAGGGTCCAATCAAATGGGAACAATGAGATCGATCGAGAGTGGAATTGGCGATGGATTTGAGAGATTCTTCAATGGAATGCCACCAATTCGACGAAGGGATGTCAGCAGGAGAATTCCAAAGCTCTAAAGGTCTTGAAAATGGTTTTTGAGTACTTTATAAAGTTAAATTGTTCAATTTGAATAAATTTTTTAATAAAAACAAAATTTTATGTTTTTTTTTGTTTGTTTCAAGAAAGACATTTTTTATAAAACCACACATTCTGTATGTAATATTCCAATAAATTTGTAGATGCATCTACATTCCATGGAAATTACCAATCTCCAAAATATAATCCATCACAACGGTTGGGAGGATTCTGAAATCAAAAAAATCTTCTATAGCATCTTGAAATCATTATTTTTGACTTACCCTCTGAGCACAACCAAAATAAAAAGTCCCTTGGGCAAGAAAAGCTCAGCACGACCGCATTCAATGGCATTTACAACTTGTTCTGCAACTGGAGCGGGGTACAATTTGGGGAGGAACCAGTTCCTAAAAACATTTCAAGATTATGTTAAAAAAACACTGGCTAATTGTAAGGAAAGCTGAAACCTGCTTATTGACAAAAACGCCCACTACTTACTCATATTTGATATTGCCCATCAATGGAGTTTGAACAAAGTGCGGGTTCACCGTCAAACATTTCACATTCTTTTTCTGGGATTTAAAAACATTTCTGATGGAGCTCATAAATCCAACTATGGCATGCTTACTGGCAATGTACGGTTGGACCACGGGCCAAAAGAAGAATCCAGAGGAAGATCCAAGAGTAACAAAATAACCGCTGTTTCTCTCCATAAACGGCTCAATGAAGTGACGGACAATCTAAAATAAGGTCCGAAAACTATGGTTCTCGGGAAATTGCCATGGAAATGGCTGTAAATTGAGTTCGAAGATCTTTTAATTATTTTCAGTCAAAAAACAGGACTTACCAAGATGCCCGCTCTTGTGTTCAACTTGTAAACTTTATCGACCACTTCCATTGGATAAATCTTGTCCGCATACAATCCCAAAATCCCGGCATTGTTAAAAACAATATCCGGCAATGCAATATTGCTCTTGACATCATTCACAGCCTTAACGACCATCTCATCATTGGTCACATCGATCGCTTTGGAGAAAACTTTGACCTTGTACTTGTTGATCAAGCTCTCTTTGAAAATCTCCAACTGTTCTTGATTAATATCCCATAAAATCAAGTTGGCTCCACGTTTGGCAAACTCCTCAGCCAACGCACGACCAATTCCACCAACGGCGCCGGTCAAAAGAACCAGCTTTCCAGTCAGCGGCTCTTTGAATGGCCAAAGGGAATATGGAGTAATGGCATAAAGAAGTTCTTGGAGAAGCATGAGGAGGATGTTGAGGAAATACAGACCGCCTAAGGCAATTCTGTGCAAGACTTCTTCGGCTTCAGCCATTTTGAGATGAACGATGGGAGATTCTGAAATGGAAAAAATCAGATTTGTTGTTATAAAATTCGGGTAAAACTTTGAAAAAAGTAATTAACAAATTTAAAAAAGTTTTCCCGATATCAAATTTGCCAGGAGAAGAGCGACATAATGCTTGCTGACCTTAAGTAAGCCAAAATAAAAAAAACGAAAACAAACAGTTAAGTTACCTTGTCTATCCTTCTTGAGACCACCGTTTGACGACTGATTCTTTGAAAAAATTAATGGCAATTTTTGATTTTTTTGGCGCAAAATTTTCAAAGAATTTTAGAAATTTGAAAAAAAATTAAATTTATGGAAAAAAGTGAACAAGTTCTAAATCCATCAATTTTTATAACACCCGGCAAAAAATGATATTTAAAGCTACCGAATAAGTAAATAAGGCTGTTATACCAGTAGTTATATAAACGATCTGAACCCTTATGGATCGCTCATCAAATATTCACGCTCGAATACAGTGTAAAATGGACTCGATCTTAAGACTGAAGGTTGCAGAAACTTTAATTACCTCGTCTTTCCCTTTACCTCAGATACCACACAAGTCGAAGATAGTAAAATAAATACTTTGAAAGAGCTTCCTGATCAGAATTATCTTCTTATTTTGTGTTCAAAGTTAATTAGAAAACTGTAGAAATGTATTTTGAATCATTGGAGTTTAGTTTTAATCGCAAATCCTAAACAATAACATCTCCCTAAATGCGATTTCTAAATGATTTTATCTAAATTTTGCATACATGATCCATGTAGGTCACAAATAAATAAAAAATTTAACTTATGTTAAAGAGCTAAGCCAAGATATCCATCGGCCTTTGAAGCCCTGTTAACGAGAACAATGAAGAAAGCATGTTGGAAGTAATGATGAGAAACAATGAGTCTTTCGTAAAGACGTTATAGCCGCAATAATGTTATGGTCAAGGTGCGTAAACTTTGACCTCAACACCAAACACTCTACTTCTTACAATCTAGCCTATTGTTTCGACAAATGTTTCGTGATTATGTTTTTATAAACATCCCGTTATAAACCTACTGATTAGCTTTGTTTTTTCATCGCTTTTCTCCCTTTCTCTACTAATTCATCTACAATTCTCAGATAAGAAAACACATGTCTTACGTATGGCGCTGAGTAATTACTCGAACACACTGTTCGGTTTGATCTTTGGAATCGTTACCGGAAAGGATTGACCTTGCTAATTGAAACTACTGTGTAACAGTATTTATGAAATATTTAAAATCGCTGACTGTGAGGTACAAATGAATAACGATAGCATTTTTTATCTTTTGAACTTTGAAATGAATAATAATAAAATGCAATAATTGAAAAATATTTTCATTTTGGGGCCGAAACCGTCGAGCAATTGCGTTCAAGGAGTCGCGGTAAAAAAATAAAGGTAAGTCATCGGAAATATTGGTGATTTGATTGGAATTTGAATAAGTTTGTAATATAATGACTGCCATCTAATGACGGTAGTTCGTTTTTTTATTGGCGTTGAATTGGAAAAGTTCCAAAAATTTTGATTTTGTGAGCATTGGCAAACCAATTGGTGTGTGGGAGTTGACGTGAAAACCTCGGGTAATAAACGATTGTAAAAGGCTAAAAAGGTTCACGAGGGAAGTCGTTTTAATTTCAACTGATTTCAGCTAACAAGGAAAGTCACTTTATTCGCAGACGGACTTTAGAACGGGACCTAGTAGATTTCAAAGGTGAGGCATCTGCAATCATGAAACTGATTTCCTTAGGTGTTTCCAGGCCTTCCCGGTCGAGAAAATCGACCGTAAAGTTAAGCCGAAATAAGCGAAAAGTCTCTTCAAAAGAAACGGCTTATTTTATGTGAAGTCGTGGCCGAGTGGTCAACGCGCTCGTTTTTTGCGCAAGAAGGGGCGGGTTCGACTCTCCTTCCGGTTAATTTTCTTTTTTTGTCTGATTTTATATTTTATGTTACCTATAGCTATTATGTTTGGGTTAACAGCCTTTGGCTATTTATTTGGAGGACCAAAAAAACTAATGAGCAATCGAGCAAAGTCGAACCCGCCTCTTCTTGTGAAAAAAGCGAGCGCGCTGACCACTCGGCCACGACTTCACATAGGATAAGCCGTTTCTTTTGAAGAGACTTTTCGCTTATTTTGGCTAAACTTTACGGTCGATTTTCTCGACCGGGGAGGCCTGGAAATACCTAAGGAAATCAGTTTCATGATTGCAGATGCCTCACCTTTGAAATCTACTAGGTCCCGTTCTAAAGTCCGTCTGCGAATAAAGTGACTTCCCTTGTAAGTGACCGATATCTTCTGATTCTCCATATCCAAAAACGGTGTGGGGAATCAAGAATGAGTGCTTGATGTTGTATAAAATTTCCTCCGAGTTTTTTGCAGCTCATGATAGATAAGATTTCTCAAGACCATTGGATTCTCAAACCAATCCAATCCACAGATAAGGGCTATAACTTATTTTACGTCCATAGAATTTGCACATGATCTTGAGTACCATACGTTACTTTCGAAGTTTTAAAAAGGCATGTGTTCTCATCGTCCAAGCTTTATCAATTTTATAAGCGACTCCGTTTTGGCTGAAAAACCATTCACAACTTGCTTAAGATTGCATTTTTCTTGAAGGTTCTTGCTTAAAATTTCCAAAAATGTATCAAATCACAACTGGCCCATTTTTAGCTACCGTTTTCTTTTTTGATTTTACAAAAAACACAATGAAGGTATAGAAAATATGTTTTTCTACAAAATGAGATTCCCCTTTCCTTTTGAAACCTCAAAATGTCAATAGAGAATTTATTATTTTTTATGACAAAACGGACGATTGGACCATTATAATCCATACCACACAACAGCTCTTTATAACCTTTCAAAAAGGCGTTTTGTTTGCGTTAAACCGGGACTTGAAGAATTTTCGATGCTCTTTACTGCGTGAAGAAAATACAGTAAAAAATTGGGTGCAAATTTAAGCTTTAAGTGATACTTTAGATTATGTGATTTTAATCAACCTATATACAAGTAAATCATTAATATCGCACCATAAGATGCCAAAAGACTGGCAATTATGTTGAAAGAATCTAACGTGACTCAAAAATTATTCCCCGCAGAATTACCTTACGCTTTGCGGGAGAAACTCAGATTTTTTACGATTTTTGTAGACGAGGCGGTAAGTAAAATGAGGACAACCGGTCAGAGAAAAACATTTTTTCGAGCGTTTGAATTTTCCGTGTGAAAATCAAATTTTTGCCGAAATTTTTATTTTATAAACAAAAAAGAGTCGAGATAGGTGTAAAAAAAATTCGTTTTTGCAAATCTCCAGCCAAAAATTGCAGCAAGTTGTTAAGAAACCCTTACTTACTTTTCTTTTGTGTCATGACAATTTTTTCCCCATTTTTTCAAAAATAAACATTTTTATTCCAGTGATCATGGCGCAAGAGCTGGATTTCAATTATATTCTGGAGGCAACCCTCTTCTGCATCCCCTTCGTTCTCCGTATGATCTACCTCTGGATCCTCGAGCTCTTCTATTTTATCATCCCCTATTCCCTTTGGCCGGATAAAGTCAATTTCAAAGGCAAGTTGGTCCTGATTACTGGTGCTGCCGGAGGTCTTGGGCGTTGTTATGCCGTGGAATTCGCGAAACGAGGATCCAAATTAATCCTTTGGGACATGGGGCAAAGTCAATTGGTGGAGTTGAAGAAGGATTTGGAGGAAAAGTACAGTATCCAGGTGTTCATCAAAGCCTTGGACATTACTAATGACAAAGCTGTGGCCAGCTCCGCGGCCGAAACTAAGAGTCAGATCGGAGTTCCGGATGTTTTGCTCAACAACGCCGGGATTTTGGGATATTATACAGACTTTATCTTTCCTATGGACATCTACGACAAGGTTTTGGCAGTGAATGCGAGAGCGGCGGTTGTTGTAGGGACGAAGACATTAATGCAGATTGAAACATATATTTTAGATTATCAAGAACTTCATCGACGAAATGCTCGCCAGAAACAGCGGATACTTGGTGACCACTGGCTCGTTTTCTGGCCATGTTGGAGTCGGCGTTTGCAATCCTTATGTCACCAGCAAACATTGTATCACCGGTTTCATGAACAGTTTCCGCCATTTTCTGAAGACTCGCAAAAGAAATATCAAATGCTTGACCATCAGCCCAAATTATATCAAGACTCCGTTGGTGGCTGGAGTTAAATATGAGTAAGATTTTTTTTATTCCAAGTGAGCAAAAATTAACGTATTTTATATCATAAATCAGGCATTTTTAAACATTTCAAAAGATTTTTTCAAATCTTAATATATTTTTTGAATTTGTTTTGCTAAACGACTATATGCTTTAGAAATCCCCTGAATCCCATGCTGGAACCGGAATACGCGGCCGAGAGAGCGATCCAAGCTTTGGAATGCGGTCAAGAAGAAATCTTCCTCCCTAAGGCGACCTGGGTCTTTGTTCTCTTAAAAGGGTAAGAAATTACAAGAATACACCTCAAAATGCTTTCAGAATCATGCCAACCAAGGTCTTTGACGTCTATGTCGAGATGTTCTCCTTGCACGGATCTATCAACACCTAATCCCATCTTATCCATCAGAAATCTCACGAATTTATCGCGTGCTTTTATATACAAATAAAGAAGATATTATGTAACCTGAATACCGTCTCAAAACCTCTGAAATTGTTTTGAATGGTAGTGCCGTTTTCTTAAACCGTTACCTGCAGCGAAAGATTTCAGTTTGCAACGGAATGCCAATAAAAATATATTATTTTATGCGAAATGTTCTCTGAAAACGTACGTTTGGAATGAGCTTTTCAAGCCACGTTTTGGAGGAGGAGGTAACGTTATGAGAAAAAAGATAGCTATTTTCAAGTTTTTGTTCGAATATATTATATTGCTCACTTTGTTCCAGAGACAACATGTTAGTTTTTTGTGATATTTGCATCGAGTAGCTGCTAAATTTATGCACGATTAGGTTTGTGATGGTGTTTTGAATCGGCTTCTTGTTGGTATTGCTTTATTTTTACAGGGACTGAGGAGGAATACATATTTCGATGTTATCCATGAGACGGCTTAACTCAATTCCAAAAAATGGCTATAATGAAGATTATTTTTAATGGTTATATAGGTATTTTTTTTTACCAGGTGCTATATGGCATAGCCTACGTGTTACATGCTTTACACGACTTGTGATGTTTTGATTTTCTTCGTTTTCATATTACCCATGCCTTTAATCGTTTCTAAAGATGTGTAATATTTTTCTAATTTTGTAACGGTTTTAGATACTATGGCCAGCAAATTGGCTGTGTTTTTCTTACTTTTGCTTTTACTGTTTCCATACAGCAATTCTACACTCTCAAAGTCCAATCCGAAAGGCTCTCAGAGTATTGAAGATTGCGATGATGAAGAAGTTGAAGAAGGGCAAGACAAGAAGCAAAGAAAGTCCAAAATGATGGAGTATTCTCAGCATGATGAGGTTGGTTCAATTCTAGACTCTGTTTCTTTAGAGTTTAAGGGTTGTTGAGAAAATGAAAGATTTTTTCTTTAAAATATCACAGACGTCAAGGATAATATTTTTTCAGGATAATGAGTCCATGCAAGATATTCTTGGAAATAACAACTACCTCGACATCGACGACCCTAAAACGTCGTTTATTAAGCTTGCTTACATCACTCCTGTGAGTTATTTGACACTATTTTAGTCCTGTTTTAGTGGAATAACCATGGCTATGACGTGGCTAAGTGGGCGGCTAAGAAGTTCACGCACATTTCTCCAGTTTGGTTCCAGTTTACTCCGAAGCTGTTTGGAAATGATCTTGCTTGTGAAATTACTGGGCAACACGACATTGATCAAAGTAAGCTTAATTTTTCTTACTTTTATTTTGATTTTAGATTGGATCGATGATATACGGTTGAATAACACAGCAATGAAGATCGTTCCGCGCTTTTTATTCCAACTCAAAGATCCAAAATTGGCTGAGAAATTCTTGAACGATCAGAAGGCCCAGATCAGATGTGTCGACGCTATGAATTCGTTGTTACAGGTGGGATTTGGTGGTTTTAATACTGTGTATATATCAAGAAAGTTTTCAAATTGTAGTTTACAGAAAATGAATGCCGATGGATTAGTTCTGGAGGCGTTTTTGCAAATTTTGCCTGGTTCAAAGTCCCAAAAAGGTATTCAACTGGGCGTAGACTTTATTGGGAGGGCTGGAAGACGATTGAAGAAGCACAATAAAATTATTATTGTCCCGTTGACTCCTCCGATTGCTGAGAGGTAAGTTATTTGGAATTTCTGGACTGCAGACTTCTGCACGCCGAAGCATATATGTAATGGTCGTAATCTGAAAGATTTGAATAAGAAAATTGTATTTGGCGTGTTTTAGTGAGCCCTTTTTGAACGCCGAGATCATTGCTCCACTCTACAAAGACATCGATTACATCAATCTGATGACCTATGATTATGTTGGTCAGCAATTTCCTGGCCTCGCTCCAGCTCCGTGGATCCTCATTAACCTCGAATTCCTAAGACAAATTGATGAAAGTTTTTTGTCGAAGACGTTACTTGGTATCAATTATTATGGGTCTTGCAAAGACCGAAGTATTGAATATGTTTTTGGTCAAAGAGCGGTGGATTTGGTTGAAGAACATAAGATTCTGACCTGGGATGAGGAAACGAAACAACATATCATTGAACTGGGCGACAAAGTTTGCTCAATCCCGACCAAGAGAAGTCTGGAGGCCCGATTGGAAATCGTGGAAGATTATAATTTGCCGGGGATTGCTATTTGGGATCTTGGGCAAGGTTTTGATCATTTCACGGAGATCCTGTAGAAATATTTTTTGATTTTTTAGATGATTTGTTGATTTTATAGCGAGTAGACGTTAAATTCCGGTAGACTTTCGGGTAAATAAGAACCTTTTGGCCTTGTGATATTCATTAGGTAGTTTAATATAATGTTATTTTTGATAAAACGTTAATTTATTGTTTGAATAAGTGATAATAAATGTAATTTATAATATTGGAGGGCTTTTTGAACCAATTACGGAGATTAGGCTGGAGATGATCGTGGGATTTGGGCATGAAGAACTGACGGCATTATGATCATCCTTGATAAAGCGGGAAATTGGGCTTTCGATGCTTCAGTTTCCGTTCATTCGCGCTTTCGACGGAATAAAGATATTTTTTTGTGTTATATAAGTACAATTTATGTTTATTTATAAGCAATATAATTAATAAGTACCAATTTGTGGCCCTGAAGAGGGCCGTTTGGGATCAGAATTGCTCGAAAGCAAAAGCCATGGGCACGTCGACCATCTTAGGCCTGGCTGTCTCCGGTCTTCTTGGGCAGAAGGACGGCGTTGATGTTGGGGAGAACACCTCCTTGGGCGATGGTGACGCCGGCCAAGAGTTTGTTCAACTCCTCATCGTTTCTCACCGCCAACTGCAAGTGGCGTGGGTTGATTCTGGACTTCTTGTTGTCGCGGGCGGCGTTTCCGGCCAACTCCAACACTTCGGCGGCCAGATATTCGAGGACGGCGGCCAAGTAGACGGGGGCTCCGGCTCCAACGCGTTGAGCGTAGTTTCCTTTGCGCAAGATACGATGAAGACGACCCACGGGGAACTGAAGTCCCGCTCGGGATGAACGAGACTTGGCTTTTCCGCCAGTCTTGGCTTTGCCTCCCTTTCCACGTCCAGACATTGTTGTCGCGGTTGAGCGTTTGCTGATCGAACCAAAAAATTGGTATGAAGAGAATTGGAGAGGAAATCGATTTATATAGAGCGTGATGGGGTGGGCGGAGTTTAGTAAAGGGGGGTAGGCGTTACCGCCAAAAAAACGCGCGCTTTTTGGTGGCGAGGCTGGGCCGGAATGACGCTTCGTAGATCTTTAATTTCGTCTCGCTTCTCTGTGTTCACCAAGATTTATGCAATCTGTGAAACAACAAGAAATGTTTTGAGGTAGCCAAAGTTATTCAACAAGGCAGTAACTATTCAAAAACAGGAAAATGAAAGGGACTGTGTTCAAAACAACCAAAGTATTTGTCAAAAAATTGCAGTTAGTTGGGTCTTCTTTGAATTTATGCGCTGTTTTCTAGAAGGTTTTATTTTTAAACACTATCTAAAAAACGTACTGATACCAACAGTTAAATCTGAACGACAAACCAAAACAGTCTTCCAACAACTTTGCATTAGCGATTGGATCCTCTAATGGCAAGACCATTGATGAGAATTTTTAATATTATACTATTCTGCCATACCAGTGATATGCTTTTTTGCTTACCTGACATCCTGATTCATAGCTATGGTTTTACTTCCAACCTTTTGTGAACTTAATGAGTCAAAAGATAACAAGAACAGGTTATCGTTAATGTCATCAACGTTTGTTTTAAAAATTTCTTTTTATAATATTTTCTCCGACTTCATGGTTAAGTATTTCCCATGAATGTTGGCCATGACATTTTTACGCTTTAAAAAGCCAATATTGTTTATGCTGACCAACAATCTTATCCAATAAATGTCTGAATATTACCATAGTCAAATAAAACTTTATTTACAAACAATCGAATAAATTTGGCAAGTTCTTGTGGCCCTAAAGAGGGCCGTTTGGGATCAATGAAGTGTCATGTGAAGGGCATGGGCTCTGTTAACAACCGAAGACCATTTATCCACCGAAACCGTAGAGGGTGCGGCCTTGTCTCTTGAGGGCATAGACCACGTCCATGGCAGTGACGGTCTTTCTCTTGGCGTGCTCACAGTAGGTAACGGCATCTCTGATGACATTCTCCAAGAACACCTTCAAAACACCACGGGTCTCTTCATAGATAAGGCCGGAGATTCTCTTCACTCCACCACGACGAGCCAGACGACGGATGGCGGGCTTGGTGATGCCCTGGATGTTATCACGGAGGACCTTGCGATGACGCTTGGCGCCTCCTTTTCCGAGTCCCTTTCCTCCCTTTCCACGTCCGGACATTGTTCACTTGATTCCGAGTTGGTACGACGATGCGTATGGTTTGAATCGACAAAAGACTGGCTTTATATACGGGCAGCTAGAAGAAAAGGCGGGGCTAAAATTGAGCGCGTTACCCACAAGTCGGTTAGCGGAGGTTAGCGTCCAAAAAATGGCTTGGGGTCAGCGATTTGATGCGCCCATCGAAAAGGGGCCGATTTGAGCGGGAAACCGTTGGGGTCTAGGACCTTGAATAGGATGCCCAAGAGACAAGAAAGAATAGAAAATGCACGGACACAAAGAAATAATACATATACAAATTATCATGCAAAAACAAAGAGTTACTTAACATGTTTTAATGGATAGTTAGTAGATTTTTTTGTAAAAAAATCTACTTCATCGTCCAACATCTTATAATTTGCAAAAATCGATCGTACGAAGAAGAATACAACACACAATTTCAGCCATCTCAAGTGGGCAAAGAGGTTATTTTTAACCATTCTATAATATAATTGTAAATCCCTAGTATATACATATATATTCGCTGTGGGAAACGTGGATTTGCAAAGCGATTATCGCTTTTTCTTGTTGTGAAAATTTAATGAAAAAAATGGCAAAACTCTTCTCAATATCGTCTTTATTAGAATTTTACTGCATTTCATGGTTTCAAAGGGCCATAAACTTGGAGCACCCAAAAACTTTACACCACGAAGACCAATGTGTACATAATAAGCTTTTTGATATGTCTATATGATTTTTGGTTTGACGGTTTTATTGTTTTTCTATAAGTTGCCAAACAAACCATTCACAGCTTTAAAATGTAGGCTTTGCTTTTGCTTTCATTTTAGCTGTCATTGCTAAAGACGATTCGTTCATCTTTATGTAACAACTTCAAGTTATTGATGTCACATAAAAAACACATGCATTATTTATTTCAAGTTTATATATACAAGCAAGTTCTTGTGGCCCTAAAGAGGGCCGTTTGGGATCAAAAGGTAGACGCGTTGAAGTCCAATGGTCTCACATCTTACTTGGAAGAGGTGTACTTGGTGACGGCCTTGGTTCCTTCGGAGACGGCGTGCTTGGCCAACTCACCGGGCAAGATCAGACGGACGGAGGTCTGGATTTCGCGGGACGAGATGGTGGATCTCTTGTTGTATTGGGCCAATCGGGAGGCTTCAGCGGCGATACGTTCGAAGACGTCGTTGACAAAGGAGTTCATGATGCTCATGGCCTTTGAGGAGATTCCAGTGTCGGGATGGACCTGCTTCAACACACGGTAGATGTAGACGGAGTAAGTCTCCTTTCTCGACTTTCTTCTCTTCTTTCCATCGGTCTTGGCCACCTTGGTCGACTTGACGGCCTTCTTCGCGCCTTTGCCAGTTGGCTTTGGAACCATGTTTGATCTCAATGGGTTGTGCGGACACAATGAAGAGAACTGACGAAGGGACGGCCTTTATATAGGGGTTGCTGAGCGGCGTGGTTGGAAGGGCGGGGCTATGGCAAGCGGAGGAAACGCTCCTCGATTTTGGCGCGGAAAAATAAGGAGGCGAGAGCAAGTGACCCCTGCAAAAAAACGCGCGCTATGATTGCAGAAACTAGACAAGCAAAAATTTTAGGCGGGCGGAGAGATCATTGTCATAGAAGACATAGAAAAAATGCATGATTATTTGCAAAGCAATCCTTTTCGAGCCAAAGCTTACCGTTTTAAATACGATAAAATTACTCTAGTTAAAAGAACTTAAAAAATAAAAATAATTTGGTGTCACATTTAGGGTCTCATTGTCAGTTAAAGTCTGTGCCTTTTGACTCTACAGACCAAAAGATTTATTTAGTTGCAGAAGGAAATGATTTGTTTTATAAAGGCGCATTTTGGCCGAAAATTGACCCATCAGAACCCTGAAATTGCTTGTTATGGACAGCTTTTGCTCTACAAAGGTTCCACTGTAGTTTGTCTGTGTGGTAGAAATCAATTTAAAAAGCACGCAATTGTGTCTATAAAGAGTTGAAGCAATTTTCCAAAACGGTTATCGATGGAAAGCCTTTTTACAACGAACGGTTTCCTCGTTCATTAAAAGGGACAGTACAGCTACTTTTAAATCGCGCATTTTACGGCGTGGAAGCGAAATGTCCAAAAAGTTTCTTCGTCTACTGTACCAATAACAACGGAAAGGATTAATGGTGACATTCTACATGCTTACTATCAATTATTTTTCTGTTTGCACCTCTGCCACCATTGTTTTCGCTGTAGTACATAAAAAAATTCTTTGGCATTTCGTTTCACACGCCGTAAAACGCGCAATACAAAAGTAGCTGGTCTGGCCCTTTAACAAGTTTTGTGAGCCGAAGTTACTTCACACTACGATTTTTTGATGTATGAAGTTGAAACCTTTACTCTGTTCACTTATCTTTCTGCGTTATTTTTCAGTTGTCTTTTGTACTTTTACTGATAATTAAAATTATAAAAACGCATAAAAACTTTGTGTCATTATGTTATCAATAATTTTCCTTCTCTGAAATTACAAAAATGGACAATAAATTTATTTATTTACAACGATAAATCATGGCAAATTCTTGTGGCCCTAAAGAGGGCCGTTTGGGATCAGTTGGTCTTCAGCACAAGTCCATTGGATTCAAGGCATCGATCGTTGGATCAACTTAAGCGCGCTCACCACGGATACGGCGGGCCAATTGGATGTCCTTGGGCATGATGGTGACTCTCTTGGCATGGATGGCGCACAAGTTGGTGTCTTCGAAAAGACCAACCAGATAGGCCTCGCTAGCCTCTTGGAGAGCCAGAACGGCGCTGGACTGGAAGCGGAGATCGGTCTTGAAGTCCTGGGCGATCTCACGGACCAATCGCTGGAAGGGAAGTTTGCGGATGAGGAGTTCGGTCGATTTCTGGTAACGACGGATCTCACGGAGCGCAACGGTTCCAGGTCGGTAACGGTGGGGCTTCTTGACTCCACCGGTGGCTGGGGCCGACTTGCGGGCAGCCTTGGTGGCCAATTGTTTGCGGGGCGCCTTGCCTCCGGTGGACTTGCGGGCAGTTTGCTTGGTACGAGCCATACTCTCAAAAGCTGAAGTCTGAACGACTGATGCCGAGCAAGGCGATCGGCAGGGTATTTATAGGGCAACGCCGAAGAAGAGGCGGGGACTATAAGACGCGGGAGGTATAGCGAGGTCAGAAAGCGCGCCAAAAATCGTATCGAAGGGACAAGCGATGGCTAGTGGAAAGGCGCGTTTAAAGTAAAGGAAATAGGGACCGTATAAATACAAATAAGAAAAGTGGAAATGGATAAAGAGTCTAATAACGGGGAACAAAAACCAAAAAATGCAGAAACATTACTCTGCAGATTTGTCCCGGCTAGCCAATTGATCTACTATGATTATGGTATACCTTTTCAAATAATTGGCTTATTTAGGGTCTTTAATCGCTAGCCAAGGTTTTAATAAAAATAAAACCAAGAAACGGTTGGATTATAAATAGTTACAAAATGATGCAGATCACGCAGATTTATCCGGGATATTTAAAGTCTCTGGCAAATTTTTCAAACATCGTTTAGGCTGACCATAGCCCCGAGCCGGGCTTTCTAAAATTCTCCGCGTCCGGGTTTGCGTTTTCGGGCTCGGCCCCAATCTTTTGGGGCCGGACAAATTATAAAATCATTCTCAATGAAAAAAAAGTTCTGGTTGTTGCCACCAATCAAAAAATACCTTTTCAGAAATATTCGACAAAGTCAGGATGGTCTTTCCATACGATTAGAACACGTTTGTCTCAATTTACAAAAGGCAACCTTTTACCTACTTCAGCATATTTTTGACATCTGACACAATAAAACCATCCAATCATAATAGTGTAATATTTATTGATTGCGTTTGTCAACAGTAATATATAAATACTCAATAATTACAGTCAATACTTTATTACAAGCGAGGGCATATGTTAGAGAGACTCTTATAAATAGAAGTATGAAGTAAAATGCTAGTGGAGACTAACAAAATTGCGTCACAATTTACCCATTTTTGATTGAAAAAATACTGTGCGCGAGGAAATCTCGGTATATACAAGAAGGAAAGATACCTTATAATCAAAAACAAGGGGATTTCTTTGAAAACATGATTTTTCCATGGTTAAAAATACAAATTTCTCGATGAAATAAATAGTTTCTTGAGCTAGATGCCTAAAACAATTAAAAACAAGATGCGTAGTACTTCCTAGAGTACAATCCATGAAATAAAAGTTAAATCCCATGGGAGAATAGCCAAAAATGTCTTCAGACAGCGGTGACTTGACAGTTATTCTGGAGAATTCGCTTGACCTCTTGGACCGGGTCAATATTATTGTTCAATTCCTCATCACTGTTGTATCCTAAGGGCATTTTGATCTCACTGAAGCCGCTCTCATCGCTGAGCAAACCATCCGAATCTATACTTGTCTGTTCCGGGCGTTTGTTGACTCTACACAATTGGCTGAGTTCATTCGAAAGCTCCGTCAAATCCGGTGTAAGTGTAATTTGAGAGCCGGTTTTGGACTTTTCCGTATAATTTGGCGAGTTCTGCGGTGCTTGAGGATAATCTTGCTTGAATGCAAAGTCTGAATTATGGCTAGCTGAAGAGCCAAATCCATCGTCAAGACTGGCACAGCTCGAAGCAGAGGACTGCCCTTCTTCATTTGGGAGTTCATCTTCTTCCAAAACAACTCCCTCCTCAAACTCTTCCCTTTCACAGAGGTTCACTGTCTTTGCACCTTGGAATCGACTCTCAGCAAAGCGTTTTCGATTAGCCGAACATAGGGAAAGTTGTCTTCGGAATGGAGGATTTGTGGGCCCTGAGGCAGTTGATGATTCTTGGGTGGAAGTTGAGGTTGTAGATTCTTGGCTGAATGAATGATTCGACGCCCTCAGGCTAGGAGGTCCTCCGAGAAGAGGGGTTTCACGATACCCGAAGGATTCTGCGTCCGATGACTGAAAATATTGACATTAACATTAATTTTTAATAATAATTAAATTATACTTGTCATTTTATCAATGTTTCCCACATTATACTCGATTCCCCCTCAAATTCTAGGTACTTTTGGCCTCTTGTTGATCAAACATTGTCGTCCTTGCGTCTGAACCAAATCCCCTGCGGCTATGTTCGTTTTAATTCCATTATTTTCCCCTCACAGTATATATTGGAGAGCCACTACTTTCCCTTGATCCTTCCCGTCACACCCTTTCCTTTTTTTAACCAAATCCAATTTGTCTCGGGTTGTCGCTTATCAATTCCCTGGATATCAGCCTGAGGGCTTCATTAACCCCCACATTACTTTATTCATTAAGCCCTAGAAACAAAGGAAATGCCCTGGGGGGCTTTAATTTTGACGTTGGGTGAAAGTTTTTTCGGCGCGTGGGATCCGGAATCAATTCGAAAACAGAGCGCACCGAGGCAGCGACTAATTGGGAAGCCGATGACCCGGCAATTATTACATTATTATATTATCCATGCAAATCATTCGAACAAAATAGAATTAAAACACTCGAAACGCTGTTGGAACCAAACAGCAACGTCAAAACAATGCTCCTCCAGAGACGGTAATTACACAAATTGGCTGTCACAAGTCAGAAACAACAAAAACTTGTGGTTTCATAACCAAACACTTGATACTTTAGGCAATTTACCGCGACTTTCGCATCAAAACAGGTGGCATATGGTCGGAAGGGACACCGCGTCGTAAACACAAGTTAATTATATAATTCGCATCGCGTTTTTGGCCAGACTTTGCAGAAAAATCATCATTTTTGGTAAAAAAATAAAAAAAATCAGGTGTAATATAGGAAGTGGAATAAAACTGAGCTAAACTTTTACCCGAATTCAAAAAAAAAATAAAAAAAATCGATACAAATCTCACCTCATCAAATTCGTAGTCGCTGACACTCTGATCTTGCAGATTTAACTCTTCTTCATCAATTTCATCCTCCTCGTTAATAGATCCTAATCTAGGCGCACTTTTGGAGCGATTTACAGGGGGACGGAAGTTGAGGGTACCACTTTGGAGCATCATCTTCCTTCTGGGCAATAATTCTCCATTTTGGGGACCAGTTACCACCGATTTCCTCGCCTTTTCCATTGCCAATTTTTCACGTTTATATTCCTAAAAAAATGAATAATATTATAGTGATAATAGTGATGTGTTATCTTTCTATTGTGTTAGTAAAATCAGTTCTTCGAAAAGTCTGCAGTATGAAGAAGAAATGCTGATTAATTTCCCTCTTTGGTTAACAATTTCTTTGTAGTTTTAAATCGTTTTTGTGTAAAATATTGCAGAAAAGGGGAAAAGCGTGGGCACTGTAAAACAACTGATTTCCCAAACATTCCAAACATATTGATGAAGACGAAAGAGTCGCGTTTCTCACGCAGACTTACCAGCAACGCCGCGTGCAGGTAGTTGGTCAGGGTTTCGGCGATTTTCGCTGGTTCAGTGCGTTTCCGGCAAAGGACGGCGTGACAGCGAAGTTCGGGCTTCATCCTCTTTCCTTCGTGTTTGTAGACCCAACAAAAGACTCGAGGATACTCGGGAGGGGCAAAACAGTACGTAATTCGATGAGCCCAATACTCGGTGACACTAAAATTGAGCAAAATTGCATTAAATTATATTACTTAAGATAATTTTGATGATGATTTAGTTTAATTTTGATCCTTTCTGTATGTTTTTGTAATTTATGTTTTAAAAGCCAAACGAAAGTTAAATAGAAGGTTGTCTGCTCAAATTCCCTTTGATTTTGATTGTTTTCCCTTCGATTTGACCATAAATTTTAATGGCTTCCAAGGGAAAGGAACGATGCAATGGAAGTGTAACGTTATACAGTAGTGTAATATCAAAGGTCTTGTCTTCAAAATTAATAACTTTTCTTTACCAAACAGTCCAAAGCAAACTCAAAAACAATACAAAAAAGGCAAAGTTTAATGTTTTTGCAGCTCCAAAGCAGTAACGGTACTACTTACCCGAGTTCCTTGGTCTCGACCTTCAATCCCTGTCGCGTTACACTCAATTTCATGGCGACATCTCGTTTCCTGGTCGAATAAGATGCCCAAATTGCATGCAAAGGTCGTTCAATACTTTGATCGCCCTTTGCCATAATTGTAAGGACATTCCCGAGATAAACGACGTTATGAACTTGATCCGGGGGATTGATCTCGTAACACTGCCGACTTTTCCGGAAGGGAAGTCGCATTTGTGGAGCCAACGATGGCATTCTTCGGCAGATGACTCTCTACCAAAAAAAGGCTCGGTTTATTTCCGTATTTTAGCGATGCAAAATCTGAAAATGTCAAGGATAATCTGAATGCTGGGCAAAGATTACGGAATCACAAAAAAAATTTGAGAATCGCGATCAAATTCGATAAAAAAAAGAAAAATTGGACAGACGAAAAAACAAAAACAGTTCGAAAATTCATAAAATGTGTTAGGAACGGACAATTCCTTCTAAAAAAAGCGTAAAAGTTTAAGTAAAATATTACAAATCCCACAAAACACATGTTTGCATATTAATTTAGATGACTTAAGATGTTTTCAATAGTAATCTAGAGAATATTCGGCAGAAATCCCGCTTGAAGTGATAAGCGACATGTCATGACAACAAGTAAACAGGCGAAACCCCGAGAAATAGAATTAGCCACGTCGCGGAAAGGTCATCCGCCCAGATCCCAATCAGCCGCACCGTGCACTCATCAATGCGCGCTAGATTCGACACGCACTGTGCGATCTGTTCAGGAAGAGCGAAGGGAATGCACTGTGCAAATGAATTTACGCACAGTGCAAAGGAAATCAACAGAAAAGCGATTTGCACAGTGCAAAAAATGGGTTTCAAGGAAAAAGTTGGAATGCACAGTGCAAGAGAGCAACCAAAAAGTGGCAAAAGAGCGGCGCGGCAAAAGAAAAAGATGCATCGCTCTTCGGACCTTGCACGGTGCGGTCAGACCGCACCTTTCTCCTCTCCGAAACGCACAGTGCGGTCGAATGAACCTCTAGCCTTGACGAGAAAACACTGGAATTTGCGACAATGTCCACTCGAAACCATGTCGCAATGAAGAATAAGCGGGTTCTTGCGACAACGACGACGACAACAGGTGACATCCGATTCGAAAACAGGAAAAGCGAGGGGACCAGCGACGAAATCAGTGCGCGAATTGGGATGTTTTGGTGGAGTCGCCAAATCGCGTCGACAAGAGGCGATTATCGCGCGACCTCTCGACACGAGAAAAACATTTTCGCAGGTGAAGCGCAGCGACAATCTTGTTTTTGCACTGTGCAAGTCAAAAAGGGAAACATTGCACAGTGCAAAAGATCACCGGGCCAAAGTTGGAGAGCACCGTGCGAGGGATCAGCGGAAAGAAAAGCCGCTGCGACGTTCCGTCGAAACAAAGAAAACCAAGGAATTTCGAGGGAAAAGCGACGTCCGCACGGTGCGTCGAGTGAGTGCACTCGAAAAGCCAACCCGAGTGCGCGCGACAAAAGACGGGCGAGGAGGGAGGCAAGGTGGAATGAGCGCTGAAATCCCCCGGTTGCCTTTTTGACCATCGGAGCGATGCGGGTGCGGTTTGTCGCTGCCAATGCACTCTCGAGAGGGGGAATGCGTCGGGAGATCGCAAAAAATGGAAATGAAATGGGGAAATGAGACTGTCGCTGGCTGTTTGGTCAGGATTGTTGGCACACCTGCGACAATGATGCAACGGCCAGGAGTCAAAAGGTTGTCGCCAAAAATGACCAATAATCTGTCGCAGGTTTTTTGGATTGCACAGTGCAAAGAAACTTCTCACTGTCCCAAGCGGGACAGTGAGAAGTTTCTTCTTCTCCCGTCGCACAATTCAAAAATGACCTAACAAGACCCGACTTGCACTGTGCGGTCTCTTTCGCGCATTTGCATCCCTTTCCGGCCCCAGTCCCAAACGGATCTCTCTTTTGTCTGGCCAAACAATCGCTTGGCCATTTGCACCCTCGGGGCCCATTTTTGGAAACGAGCCCTTTCGCCGCAAAAAGCGCGATGAAAAACCGTATTTTTGCACTGTGCAATAAATAAATAATAATTATGCACAGTGCATTCGGAAACAAAAAATAAAATTTTATTGCACAGTGCAAGCGAAAAGTGGAGATTAAAAGTTACTGCACTGTGCAAAGAGTAAAATTTGGTGCAATTCCCAAAATTTTTAAAGGAAAATTTTCGCCGACAACACAAAACCCGCACCGTGCAACCGCAACCCGCAGTCTTCCCTACGAATGGACCGCACTGTGCAGTGGCCTTTCGTCTTCACGGAACATTTCACCAAAAAACAAACGAAAGAAATCATTTCCGCCCCTGGCTCCGCCCCTTTCTTGGTCCCTCCCAAAAACCGCACGGTGCAGTGGGAAAAGTGAGAAAGCATGGAAAATGCGGAGAGTTAGAGAAAAAAATAGGAAAAATAGTGATCAAAAAGGGACCGGTAGCGTTATCCTTATCAGTAATTGTAGATACAAGCGGAAGTCAACTGGAAATACAAAAATATATAACTTTAGACATCAAATCTTGGCATAAAAAATACAAAAACTGATTGGAAGAAATGGGCGTACTGTAATGTAGGATTATTTTTTGGATGATAGACGACTTGGATTACACCTACAACTACTTATGCTAATCATATTATTCATAAAAATATCAAATCCGTCCAGATTTAAGCCGATTTTTTGAGGATTTTCGCGATTTTTGGATTAATTTTCTAAATTTACAACCGGATACGGTCAGGCTAATGTTAGGGGAGGGGAAATACATTGTTTTCAAGACATAACATGTTGGTTGGTTAAAAAATTAGAAAAATAATAAAATTTGAGATTTTTGTGGGTACTCAGATGGGCTTAATACTGTTATTACAGAATTATTACTGTTAAATCTTCCGAAAATACCAAAGCTTGTTATGAACCGATGAAGAATATTCCAGTTGACGCCAAAACATGCCCTGCAGCGATGTTATCGGAGCCAGAAAAGCGACGAAAAAAGAAGAAGAAAACTCATCAAAAACGACAAAAAGCTTGACTTCTTTGGACCGAAATTAATTTCATTTCCGTGAGAACGACAGTCAGTTGTCGTGGGTACTCGTCCTGAAGCCCGCGGGCAACGTGTAATGGTCAAGTTATTTAAAGGTCGATTGAGAGCAAAAGTTGCGCAAATTTAATACGGAACTGACTCAAATCCGTAACAAATTCGTTTTTTGTTGATAATAAACATCTAGGCTACTTCGGAGAGGATAATGCTATAATAGAAAGGCAGGATATACGATTTACACCTACTTTTTAACCAACAAAAGAAGAAAATAAGGGAAATTGGCCGGATCGAACGCAAATTTGACCAAAAAGTAACGCAAATGAACTCGAATTTGATTACCGATGTTGTATATGACACAACGCAGATGTAACCTGTTGTTTTTGTCAATTCTGACCTCAGTTTTTAGTCTTATAAAAAAGAAAATTGCGAAAACATAAAAATTTTAAAAAATTTGCGATGCAATAATTGCCGCGAGGCATATGACATCAAACAAATTGGTATTCGAACACGGGTTTATGTCACAAATCGAGTTTCGCCGCAAATACCTGCGAATTCAAAGAAGAAATTATTAGAAAATGAAGAGAAATGGGCAAAGTGCCGATTTTTGATGAAAAATTTATTTTTTAAAGCAACTAACAGGAAGTTTAACAGTAACCGCGTGATTTTTACAATGAAACAGGGAAACCCCTATCCGACCTTGGCTTTAGAATATTTTTAAACAGTTATAAGACCTTTAAGCTGAAAATTGATCAAGTTTTTGACTAATCACTAACATGATTGATGGCAAAAGCTTGACATTTCCGTAGATCTTTCCCCATTTCCTCATGAATTTTATAATTGGCATGTTGCCTAAGATAACATGGTATGTTGAGTGACCTCTACCAAGAATATTTTTCGAGATTCCGGGGATCAAATGGCGCTAAACGTCAATTAAAACAAGCTCGCGAGAAACGAAAGAAACCCATAATTTATGGGTCCGTCAATGTCAACTCCTGCGACAAGAAGAAGTGAGAATACTTGGAGAGCCAGGCTAATCAGATATTTGGACTGCGCGACGTAATCATGACATAGTACATCGGCCCAAGACTATTTCAGTGGAAATGTTGCGACAAAAGCCTTCTAATGTAATTTCAGGGACTAAAGCATCGTTGCAAAATATTCTATTTGTGTAGGAGAATAAAGACCTGCAGAGTATATTTTGTTTGATTTTAAGACATTGTAAAATTTATAGCGAGATTTTGCAGTTTATTCTAGTTTTAAATTACTTTTATTCAAGTCTTTCTAATCAAATGACGAAAAAAGTAAATAAAAGAGGCCAAAGGGTAAAGATTGGAATGACAAAGTAAAGAAAATTTACTGCCTTGTACACAAGGAATGCTTCTGGCCAGATCGATAAGAATTTGGCCACAAATCGTCTGTTTATATTACACTAAAAAAAGGAAATGTAATCGACTACAAAGATAACGGCCCATAAAGCCTTTAAATCGCCTCAGATGTCTTGTCGGTCTCTGAGCTATAATATCTTCCAAAATTCATTTTGAACAAGCGTATCTTGTTCGTCTGCAGCCCTTTTTCAATGATTTCAGGACAAGAATTTCTCTAAAGCCACAAAAATTGATTACTAACCACTGTAAAGTGTAACATGAAGTAGATTGATGACCTTTAAAAACCGCTAAAAATACTTGTGGTCATAGTTAACAAAACAGGAACGAAAATGCAGACCGAGGTCAAGAAGAAACCACAAAAACTGATATATTTCTGATATTATTTCAAATAAAAAGGGGTGACGTTTCCCAGAAGCGCAAAAAGATCTCCGGCGTAATATTTTTTTGTCGATGGAAGATGCTGTGATCGACGCGTCTGATCAAAAGGTCATAATCGAAGTTAGGGGGGACAAAAAGATGGGATGATGCGTTTGGGTACTGTAAAGGAGGAAAAAAAGTTTGGCGATGAAAAAATGGAGCAAATCAGAGGGGGTTCCGACATGTGCAAGGCATGGTGGATATTGTGGATCTAGAAATTTTCTACGTGTTGGATTTTTTGGAGAAGTTTTTGATCTTTTTTAATGACTTACATATAGTATAGCGATTTTCTTAATTGCTATAATTTAAGTTCAATATATAACAGTTAAAACCAATCTTTTCTTTAGGTTAAAGTCATTTTAAAAAAAATTCTTATCCAAAAAATTGTAAAAACACAAAACAAGAGAAAACTGGAAAGCTTAGTCATCATTTCGAACGTTTATTACCCCCACAAACTTTTTTGTATTCACACTGTTTCAAGAACAAAAACATTTTAATCAACGTCAGACTAATAAAGATTAATTTTGGTATAGCGCCCTAAAAAGTTGTCCATAACCATTTGAAAATTAACCTTGTATTTTACAACGATTTTTTTGAAACAAATCTTTAAAGCCCTAAAAAGTTTGATACATAGCTCTGTATAGTCCATAGAACTTTACAAAAGACTACAAAATAACCATCAAAAACTACTGATGATGTCATTTAACAAAGTGAAATTCGAATTAACGGGAGACTTCTCTAATGACATCACTCACAAGTTCATGGAGTTTCTGATGAAGGAAATAACCAAAAATTAAAATGAGAGGGTACTGGGGAAAGTAATCGATTACAATTTTGTTTTAAACTGATTGACTTGACCCGTTCAGAAATTTCCTTTTTTGTTCGCCAAATCAACGGAATTCGCTTTGTTCGAAGGTAAATAATGACATTCATAAAAATTTTATGATCAATAAAAATTGTAGGGACCATTGAAAATCACCTTATAAGTGCCAAAACACTACATGATTTCCTACATAATTTTGAAAAAATCTCGATTCCAAAAAAAACTCGTAAAAACCAAGAAAAATGTGTCAAAATTGAGTCGTTTGTAAGAAAATAAACAGTATTTTCTCTGGTAAGACAAATGCTCGATTAAGTCGGAGAAGACACAAATTGGCTGAAGTTGTGGGTGGGTCGGGTCAGATTTGAGACTAATTTCCGTTTAAAGTTTGGAAATTTCCAAAAGAAAAAACTCCGAATTACGGGTTCCGGGTGGTTCTGGAGATCTCTTTTGGATCGAGAAAAATGATTTAGAAGGGATTTGAAGACGTCAATGTTGTTGAATCATGGCAGCAAAAACTTATTTTGCAAAGATAATTATACATAGTACTAAGAATTGCAGAAATATTCTTTTTGATTCTTAAAAGTTTTATGGTCGATGCCTTATGCATGACGCAATCTGAAAATTTCAAATTTTCTTCAGGATTTTGTGCGTACTTTATATCGAAAACTTTGTCGATATTTGCCAAACTTAAAATAATTAAATTACCCTTACCATCAAGCTTAGCACAATATAAGTCTACGCAAAGCTCCGATAAAAACGTGCAAATCTGTTTAATATTTGCAAAACAAACAATTGAGTCACCACCTTCCATATTTGGCTACTAGTGGGAGGAAACGTCACTCAAAAAACAGGGTTTGAATCTTTATAACAACTTTTTCTATAGCTTTTTTACTTTTACTCGTTGTTTACTGAGTAAGTTTTGCGTGCAGAAAAAATCTACGAAAGGATAGTTTTTGACTTGTTTTTGGCCGAGGGTGGCAGCAAATTTAAATAAAAACAAGATTTGGACTACGGTTTTTACCCAGAATCTTTTGAAATTTCAATTTTTAATCGAATTTCCCCGTGAAAGTTGAGGAAATTCTGGGTAAACATGGTCCAACAATCAAAAAAACATGACAAAGATCACGGGTATTTACAATTTTGATCAAAATATTTGCGCAGATATATTATTAGAGTTTGGGTCGCCTGATCAACAGAAATGTTTCTAAAAAACTTCTGCAAAAATCAGGGAGAAAAGAAAGGAAAGCGCGTACGTGGTCTTGTGGTGTAGTGGTTATCACGTCTGCTTCACACGCAGAAGGTCGCCGGTTCGATCCCGGCCAAGACCTAAAGTTTTTTTGGGGATTTTTAGAAATTTCTAATACAGTAATAGTAACTTTATAAGATTTAAACAGTAATTTTAGAAAAATAATTGCAAGAAAACGAAAGGTTAATACCCTATAGACCTCATTCTTCTCTTTAAAGTAGTTAAAATCGTAGGAATCCACTTAATTTTCAATAATTTCGTAAAAAAAACTTTCTGAATCCTCCAAATAAAGCAATTCCCTTCAGAAATCTCCCTCGCCAACCCAAAACTCAGCCCATTATATCCGATCCCTTCTCTTCCTTACAACGCCGCGATCAAAAAGCATAATTTCCGACCCAAAACTGCACTCGGAACGTTCCACAAACCTCAAACAGCGCCTCTCTTTATAACTTTTGTCTACCTTTTACAGTCTCTCTCTTATCCAAAAATGGGGTACCCGCGAAGCCTGCGGGAGATCCTGAAGCCGTTTGCTGTGATTTGAACGACGAGTTTGGTCTCTTATCTCATGGAGATGATTTTTTTTGCGAAATTTCTTGTTTCCGTCACAAAGTCACAAAAAATTTTATTGTGTTGAATAACAAACAAAAAGCCTTTTTATTCTCTAAAAGATGTCATGTGGTTAAAGAGTTCAGTTACCTGTAAAAGTTGTGAAAATCGAACGAAAGATAAATTTAAAATTTTTTCATTTTATGTTTTCGCCGCGATACCAAAAATTAAAAGTCAAAAATTATAATATAAATAAAAGCGGCGAAGTTGTTAAAAATTCATGGCCGCCTTATGTCCTCGTTAGGGCGGCTCTAAAAATTTGCAAAAAATCTGTTTTAACAACGCCAATTCCTAATTTTATCTTGTACATGACCCAATAACCCCCTCAAAATTTAAAATGCACCCTAACTAGGCTCGGAATTTTATAAACAGTAAATAGCCAGTATTACTATGCAATTGTCACCAAATTATCGCTCCTTCATCGTCCCAGACGACCTGGTCCAAAAACCCTGGATATTATCCATTCCAACCTTCCGAATGGCCGAAATAAAACGGTTCTCATAAATTTATGGAAAACATTTATTCCGGGGTCTTATGAATTCGGAAACGGAGGTTTCGGAACGACTCTCCGTACATAATTGATAAAACCCCGAGGGCAGGATTGGATCTTCAATCAGCTGCCAAGTAGACCGGAGGTGGTCCTGTAATTATAAATGAATTGAGTGTCTCCAAAACATGATGAGGATCAAACATCGACACGGTAAATGGGTCACGGTCATCGTCTCAATGGATTATACGATAAATAAGTCACAGAAAAAAGAGTTACAGTACGAACGAATTATGACTTTGCGCAGAAAGTGTTGACAAGCTTTAGGACAAAAAAGTGTCCTAAAAGTATGACAACTCAATCAAATGTTAGTAAACAAGTTTAATGGACTGCTTAGGATACGTTTGTGACGTTTTGGGGATATTTACTGGTAAAAGAAAGGAAAACAAGAGAAAAACGCATTTAAAGAATGGAATGACTGAAGTAAAGTCAAAAAATATATTAGCCTTGAATTTGTAGGGTAAGGAGGGCATAAAATCAAAATTTTGCGTAATTTCAAAATTAATCAAATTTTAGGAGAAAATCTCCTATCGTTTTGCAAGTCGAATCATACCACCTTCACCCCAAATTAACTCCATTTCATCGGAATTTGCATATAAATATCCTCTTTTCCTTTTTTGGTCCAAACGTTTTTCTCTTTTTTCCAAAGTCCATTTCTCTATTTATTCTGGGCCTTATGGCCCATTTTATGGCCACGAATGGCCTCTGACTTTTCTCCAAACAAATCTGAGGAAATTGGGAGTTCCGAAGAAAAGATTTGTTTTCCTGGAGGGCATGAACGGTCAAAAGAGACCAGGAAGTGACATGCCTACGGTCATTTCGATTATGAATTCAAGTGTTTTGCATTTCTGCAGAGATTCGAGGACAAAAATAGATGGACTTTGAAGGGTGAGTACAAATGTTCGAGGACAATGGGCATGGGTAACGAGAAATAGGGTGAAGTCTGGAATAATAAAGGAATTCCAATGAAAATGGGGTTAGGGGAGAGTAATATACATACGTAAGGTTTCATGATGTTGGTTGAAGTTTGCAAAACTAAGAATTCTGGAGCAGCTATAAGTATAGCAGTACGGAGATTTGATAACACATAAAAGAGCGAAAGAATTCAAAACTTCGGAATTTTTCAAAACGTAAAAAATCCATCATGATGACACTTGTTTAAAAAACTTTTTTCGGTAGTTTGTAAACCGGTCTCAAAACTGTTTAAAAGGTAAAACAAAACTACCTAATCTTTCTTCTTCTTGTCATAATGACTGGAATTCTTCGAAAATTGCTAAAGCATTTTTGCAAACTCAATAAAACTCCAAACGGATCGACAAAAACGCTCACGTTTCCGCTTCTAGAATATTATTATGTTAGAATAGTATTACTCATTTCCGAAAGTTCTTTCCGCCATAATTACAAAATTTCATACGCATTTTCCCTCCGTTCAGCTGATAAGAACTCCCAAAAACGGTGTCATTACAAAGTTTTTTGGTTTTATAAATTGTTTTAAAGTTTCCACCAAACTCTAATTACTTGGCAAATGTTCAGAAGATCTTAAAAGCGATTCTTTAAATAAAAAATAAAAAAAAAGTTGATTGATATTCAAGGAATCGGTGATAATGAACATAAAATTAGCCGAGTCTTATCACAAAAATTGTAAATATTTGTAAAAAACAGCATGGTATGATTGGAATGGGCATAGGAGTGAAAAGCGATCCAAAAATAGATTTTTTGTCAAGAAATTATATTATCCATGGCAAAATGTTTAAAGAAGGGATTATATCGCCAAAGATGATGTAGATCCTTCTCAAACACTAGACATTACAAATTAATAAGCTCTGCGAAACTTTTTTTTGCATAAAATATCCTAATTACAGCTTTAAGAGTCTTCGGAATGAGCACTCGATTGCGCGATCAAGTGTCACATATCCGATTTCATGGTTGTTTTTGGGCGATTGGATGATGTAATTTTATTGGGCATGAGCGATTTCAAGTTAAGTGGCCAGAGAATGGGAGAAAACAAAAAAAGAGACTTAAAATTGCCAAAACAGTTCATAAATAATATAAAAGTCATTTTATTTTTGGGTGAAACTCAGTTTTTGGTCTTTGTTTAATATTCAACAAGGTTCTGAGTAAATAACCAAATATGGCATGTTCCGGGCCATCCCGATCCACTAAATGCCTCTGGCTATTTTTCCATTTTTAATTTGAAATATTGGAAAAAATTAAAGATAAAATTTGAATAATTTTTTTAAATGCCTCGAAAGGCTTTACAAAAGGCCCTAAAGATTTACAAATTTACTTTAAAAAACATTGAGGATACTGTAAAACTATACTTTGGAAAATAAATTTGAAGAAATAAAATTTTTTATGAGAATTACGGTAAATCACATACTTAAAAATTAAAAAAATTCTAAAACATGAAAAAATAGTTTTTCCGTCGATTAAACTTCAATTTAAACAACTTTATTGTCGGAAACACATTGCAATTTGTCACAAGAATGAGATAATTTTTATCATAAGACCGGATAATTAATGTGTTTTATAAGGCACCCAAATTGATGGGTTCGAAAAAAATGATAAAAAAGAAACGATTATCTTGCACTTTATGGTCGTACGTTGGACTGATAAAAAAATGAAAAAGATATAAAGAATTAAAATAAAAAAATAATTAAAATTTTGAGCTGCAAAATTAAAAAATTTTATTCAAAAGATTGCAGTCTTTTGGATTTTAAGATTATTTACCGTATATTAAAAAACGTTTAAGCTAGTTAAACTGATATAAATTTACATTCCCAGTAATTTTAGGTTTTGTTTTTGAACCAAACTACCGTAATTTCGCTCTTTTAATCTCCGCAAACCTTCCCAAAATGATTTGGAGAAACATTTTTATTCGCAATTAAACTAAAAATAACTGGACGTCATTAATTTCCTTAATTTAATAGGCTTTTCCGTTTTACGCTGCAGAATGAGACGAAAGATTAAACATACTGTAATTACAGAGGCATGAGAATTTACATCTTATGTAGTTATAGGACAAAACACTGTTTTTATTCAGAATCAGGAAAGTTTTTATAAAAATATCGTATTTTAGCCAAAATGAGCCCGAAAAAATTTTGTGACTCAAAGCCCTGAGGGTGAATAATCAGCGTCAAATAATTTGGTTATTTTTGAATAAGCGGAGAAATCGTAAAACGGGCTCTGAATAATGCTCTTTTCTTAGGCTGTAATCAGAAAACGAGAACAATGGATTCAAAACATTAATATTCCGGGCTGGGAACGTGAGATACTGAGCGAAATATACTTGTATTTACAATAAAAATCAGGCCGAAGGCTCGAGAAATTAATGGAGAGAAAAATGAGAGAATCGACTGGGAACGGGATATCATGCAAGATTTAAGGAGATATAGGGGAGCTTAAGAATTTGAAACATATAAATTATAAATTGAGGCGTACCTTACAATCAAACATCCTTGGCGCTTTTTTACCTTCTTGATGTCATAAAACTACAAAACCTTTTACTAATAAAATAATGATAAAAACGATTGATGGATATGGTGTGTGTAAAGTGATATATATGCGCTGTAATTACCGTCTACTGTTAATATGATTATACTTGTGGCGGGAGACTCTAGACTTAGGGATGGTTGTAAATAATGAAATTATAAATGATTAAATTTGGTCTCACATTCGTTAGAATTTCGAAGAATTTACGATATTTTTTGAAATATTTTATTAAAACAAAACCTTCAGGTTCTAAAATAGACAAAACCCTTATCGCTTTGCCCATAATTTCAAATTTTATGCAAAAAGTTAAAGACTAGGCTCTAAAATTGCGCAACAATTTTTACCCCAAGCTCCCGAACCTTCTCATTCTTCATGACAAACCGCTCTGTTCCAGTAGAAATTGAAAAAAAAATAAAAAAAATGGTCTTTGTTTTCGTTGAATAACAAAAAACCAGTGGATATCCATTACGCGTCAAATAAAAAAGTTTTTGATTGGAAAACAAAAATTACTTTGCTATTCGTTCCACGGACAGAGACTTTAGACCAAAACTTTCGTTAAAATCAAAAGGTTTTGAACACTTTTTAATTAAAGACTCGAGAAAATCCAGAAAATTGCGAAAAATCAGATGAAGAATCTCCGGAATCTCTCCTTTCTTCCACCCATCTTCATCGTCGTCACCCATTTTCTGAATAAAAATACTTGATATTCTTTCTTCCGACTCTTCTTCTCCAAAAGAACATTGTTTTTCATCTAAATTATGACTCTTTTTGGGAAGGAAAGGCGATTAGAGGGAGGAGAATGGGTTTCCACTGTACAATTACAACAAAAGCTCTTGGAGGGTGTTAAGATTTGCATGCTGTGAGTGGAAGAGATATTTGTGTGGCCTTATCAAGATCTAAAGGTAAATTGTAAGCAATTTTGAGGCAAAGCAGCAAAAAGGTTTGAAGGAAAGGTTAACAAATGTCGTTGTAACTTTAAAATTTAAACTACAATGATATTACAGTATGACGGGCCTTCTGTCTAAACCTAACGGTTTGAGCAATGTCCGGTTACATTATTAATTAAACGCTTAAAATAACCAAACACATTACAATGTCACAACATTACTTTCTGAGAAGTGATGAAAACAAGATTATGCATGCCACAACAGAATCTCTTGTCGTTGACTCTAACCCCCGCAAAGTTGAAAACTTGGAATTAATAATACCAATTCAACTTAAATTTTTCTCCGCACGTTGAAAAATGATTGACGACTAGAAGTTCGGGTTCGAGAAGCAAAGTCATTTGAATTTGGACAGCATTTCTTATTTATTGGATCTTTGGCACCTTGGTTCCTTATCAAGCACTTTTAAAGAGCAAAAACCCCGCAATTGCACGTAAAAAAATAATATCTCAACCAGAGTCTATTGAGCTGCAGGAGAAGTTGGCAAAGATCATTGCTCTTTGATACATCACGGCTACGAGAAACAAATTACAACATCATTCGAGTACCGCTTCTACGGCAATTCGAGCAGCCATAATAAAAGATTATAGCCTCCTGATCTCTCCATTTTTTCAGTTAATTTCACAGCATAATTTATGTAGATTTACGACGACGTTCTAAGTCCCGCAATATCGAAAATAACAATGGTTACATGTCCTTTGTTTTTTCAGCATAATCCTTCGAGAATAGACGCAATAAAATAATAAAAACAAGGAATGTTATTCCCGCGTAATTTGAATAGACCCTGAGACAATTATTACGAACCATCTCACGTTCCAGAAATTACTTTTTTATACCTGCCATAGTATAAAAAATATTTAGTATAATAAAATGTAAAAGACAAAAATAGAAACAACATTGCAAAATTTAATATAAGAGATTGAACCAGCGGGAATTAAAAAAAAATTAAATTTAAAATCTCAAAGCCTTAAATTTAAATGTTCAAACTCTCACAATTTGGATATTCAAGAAAGTCATCACGAAATCAAGACTAATACAAGCCCTCTTCCGATCCAATTACTCATTACCTCAGGCTGTAAACCCTCCGTTTCATTTCCCTTACGAAAATCAAAAAGAAATCGCGCTACTGCCTAAGATAAAGTCCTCCTCCGGTCAGCAATTTGTTTGACTATAGATTTGGGCGAAAAAACAAAGGAAAAACGGCTATGGAAAAGGGGAAGAAGGGTAACGCAGAAATTAATTTAACCCCCGTTACTAAACTCGAATACCTAAGAATACCATCAAGTCGTTTCAGGGATTACGAATTGATCGCCTCTAATTGGAGGGAAGATGATTTTTGCAAAAGAATTTATGTGAGAACGAATAAGTTGAAAATGGTAGAGACAAAAAATTTTTTTGAAGAAATTCCTTTCTTAGCTTTCGTATTAAAAATAATGATATTATACAGATTTAGGAAAATTGAGTTATTTAAAAATTCGACTACTTAAAAATTTATTGCATCTCAATTTTCAAGGTTGTTTTCCAACCGCTGTGGGTCAAAGTGCGAAAACAGAGTTTCTTGACCTTACTACAAGATATTAACCTCAAATCAAACCGAAATCCAAAAAAATTTCCGAAAATTTATATTATATTACAACTCTACTGTGCACTTCCTCCAATCTTTAATTCCATTCCTCTTAGAGATAAAAATGCCTTCCTGCCAATCTCCCGAACCCCCTCAACTTTTACATCCCCATAAACTTCCCTCCGCCTGCTGATACTAAAACTTTTTTAGCCGTTTTTCCGGATGACTCACATCAAACAAGATGATCAAGTTTTTGCGATGAAAACAGAGACCTGGCCAATGGTCAAGGTGTTTTCGGAAAGATCGCAAGGTTTTAAACAAAAGAAACGCACGAGAAAAGAATGCTGTTTTTGAATATTTAAATTGCAGTTTAAACTTATGAACAAAAAGGTTTTTAGCAATTTGGAGAGCCAAAGGAATTTGGGGAATAATGGAGAAGAAGGTCGAGGATGGGGATGCAAACATAATAAGAACGAAGTGCAGAGCCAAACAGAAGTTGTTACAGGGTAAAGGAACGAAATATACGCTGGGTAATGTGAATTAATCCAAAAACGGAAAGATTTGGAAAGAAAATGATTTATTTCAGATAGCCGGCGCAATAACATAATATTGAACAAAATTAGTATATACAGTTAAAACTTTTACCAGCAAGAAATCCGAGAATAACTCAGTATCCTCAACCCTATGACATGGGCATTGATTCCTCTCCTCTCACGCGTCGAACGATTCCCCTCGTTTCACAAATAATTACTGTAGACTAATAGCCCCAGACAAGTAAAAACTAGTCTCAAACAGCTGTTTTTGTTTTCCTCAAGAACAAAAGGCTCTCAAAATAAGTCGTAGCTTGCCTTTTTAGTAGCTTTGTTTTAATTTATTTTTTTGCGTGACAGTAAATGCCTTCCAAAGGCAGATACGAAGAGTTTACTGCCGCACGAAGAGTTGAATTTGATATTTGAAATGACAGATTTGATTATCAAAAATAAGATGTGAGTGATCGGTAAAAGATTAAAAACGAGAGAGGAACGGTGAAAGGGGACGATGAGGGTTGAGGAAATGATGAGGAATTGATAAAATTGAAAACTCAACTCAAAGTATATATTATGTAAAAATAATTTAGATAGCAAAAACATTTTGAAAACATCTATTTTTTAAGGGCAGAAAAAAAGGCGTTTTTTCGTCCGTCCCTCCCGGCTTTCCTTAGTCTCTTTTATGATCGATAAATATCTTCGTTGCGACAATTGCGTGAATTTTTAATAAATCTTTGCTCCAAGTTCTACAAAAATAATATTCTGCAAAATATATTGTCTAAAACTTTTGCAGCATCCATATTAATATAATTTTTTTCCATGTGTCACATTTCATCAAGATGAAGATTTCATGGATGGCTTAACTCTTACTAAACTTTATTAAATTTAATGAATTTCTTATCGCAATCTGCAAAGTATATAAGATGATTCTTAAATCTCCTTTCGGTAGGAAACGCAAATAACTTCTAAATTTATTTTTTGAAAATCGAAAAATAATAAAATTATATGCATTGGGATTCACCATTCATAGCGTAATATTCATTTTATTATTGTTTTGGAAATTAAAAATCATCTAAATTTTCAAAAATACGTATTAACCATTCCCAACTGATAATCTTCTTAAAATTCTACCGTTTTCCATATTTTCTTTACTCTTTTGCCCTTCGAAATAACAATAACTATTATTCAAATGTTATTGTTGCCTGCCTACAACTGAAGGTTTTTCTTTGTCCCATGCATGGCATTAGCATCTCCTAGTTTAATGTAATTGCCAGGGACAACGAGGACCATCTTTCTCACGTTTTTCTCATTTGGCGGGTAATAAGATAAAAGTAAATTGTAGGTAATTACTGAGTTCTGACGGAACAGGGTTCAAAGAAAGGGACTTTAGAGGAAGAAGAAATTAAGAGGGGTTACTGTAACTTCAAGAGGCAAAGATAAGTTTTGAAAGCTAATACAAGTTGATGAATTTAACGATCCAAAGAAGCTCTATTTTGCATTCTACATTTTAGAACAGCTATAGTTTACACTTCACTGGCCAACATTGCCGTATGTTACCGTAATTCCCTCTTTCCAATAAATTTTCCAAATGCAGTATGAATTTGATGCCTTAAGGTTTTCTTGGCCTTACAAATTACCAATTACTTGCAAATACAATCCCAAAATAGTTCCTTGCACTTTCAAATCCCTTAAACAATCTCCGGGAGCCTTTCAATTAGGCCAATTCCAGACATTTCCCTCCGGGAAAGAGAATTTTCGCACTAACCTTTAAAGACAATACTCGTTTCAAACTCTTGGAACTACGGCCGAAAAAAGTTTTACTGCTTAAGGAAACTTCCCAGTACTCAAACTCTTTGCGTGTTCAACAATGTGCAATTAAGGAGAGGGTTTTTAAACCCTAAGGAAAAGTATCAAAAAAATGTCAAGAAAATTGGCAAATTAAGTTGTCATTCAAATACTGATGAAGAAAATTAATTTCAACGTCATTTTTGGGACTGAATTAAATAGGGGACAATGAAAAAAAGAGGAAACGAGTAATTTACAGTAGACTAAAAGATATTTTCGGAGAAATGGCGTGAGAATATACATTTAAAAAATGCTATGCTACTACAAAGACATGAGAAATGTATTTTGCAAAAAAAGTACAGCCAAGCTGCTGTATAGCGAAAATACGCATCGGACACCAATTTTGTCTCTAGGCTGCGTTCTGCACGCGTTAACAATGGTTCTTAGGAGTTATTGACCAGGAAAAAAATTGGCTCCAAATTTGCAAAAATTCTGAGCGCCGCACTTGACTTTTTTATTCTGCTAAGCGTCTGCGCCAATCACATATCAATTCAGTCTCAACAACCGTCCTTTTAAAAGTAACCTCAAGCAGTAGAGTGTAACTCAATCTCCCCGAAAGTGACCATCTCATGATGACTCAACAAAGAGAAAGAGTAAACGGCATTCTTTCGGCCGCGCGGCTTTTTGTCTTCTTAAAGGCCCTGAGGGCTTAGAAAGTTGACATTAAAGGGACAAAGTCCGAAAGGCATCTACATTTGATTTCTATTTCAAAAACTTTCCCTGAGGGAATTTGTGGACATCTTATTTGAAAAGTAAAGATGGCATCTTTATGAGTAAAGTCATGGGGTACATGCGGCTAACAATAAGTCTGCAAAGTTGGAACAAAAATAAAAGCAGCTGCGTCGTATTTTACAGCGCTTTTTGTACAATTCATGAGATAAATAGCAAGATTTTTTGGCGATTTCGGACTAGTAACGAATACCATTTCCATATTTTGTTCCCGCGATTCTAAAGTATCATTTCAGACTCTTAGACTACTTGAAATAGACAAATAAATAGTATATAAAGTACCAAAAGCCCTCTTAAATTGCATGAACAAACATTTAGTCATTAAATATATTTTCCATCATAACAAAATTATATCATCAGAATAAATCTCGCACACCTCAAAATAAAACTGTGAATATTTTGAAATTTAGAATCGATTATGAGCAAAGAGTTTGCGCGCGGAATCACCATGGAAACAACCCTATTATTAGCACCGGTTGCGTTGTCGCCTTGCCTTGTTTTGCATACATAAAGGGAAGATTAAGCAGATTGCGCGGGGAGAATTCTGAAAACGCGGAAGCCTTAGAAAAGGCTAAAACAAGGACAGATATAGGGCACATTTACTTTTCAAAATAGGATAATCAGCTTATTACGCGACTACAAAATACAATTTACTGTAAGAAAAACGGCGCTTGCCGAATATTTACAAAACTCCAAACATATTACGGCCAATCGATGAAATCATTATTGAATTTTGTTGATTCTTACAGAAGCGACGTATCTATTAAGTTTATCGGCGCCGCGAAGCTGCATCGTACGCTTGACAGAATCAACCCAGACTCTGACCGACCTTCACAGAAGTGAATCTATGTCAAAATGATTTGTTTTGTGCCACACTTCAAAATGTCATAAATTCTTTTGGTATTTTTTAATACCATTTTTTGTATTTTAACTTTTTCTATAAACTCCGTTTCGCCCATTGTTCACGTTTTCCTCTTTTATCCTCATTGCTCTCTAAATAGATTTCGAAATAAATGGATTTATAAAAAGAAGGAACGGTACCCAAACTTTGTTCGAAACGAATCCCCTTAGAGCCTTAGGGTCGTTACGAATATCTAATTTCCGTTTCAACTTTTTGTTTGAAGGAAGTGTTCCTAAATTGTAAGCGTACAATTCCCTGAGGGAAAACTAAAAATAAAAACGTGACATTTTGAAGATTTTGGGTTTACAAAACGGTTACTGTAACCGATGACGAAAATTATTGTTTACAAATGGTATATTGCTTTTTTGTGGGAGTGAAATAAACTTTAATTATTTTACTGAGAACGAAAAGCAGTAAACAAAAACAAATTGATATGCAAGAAGTGGTGGGTTCCGAGCGTGACTTTCAGGACTGCGAAAAGTTACAATTAGGGGGAGGATTCTGGGAATGGCACATGAACACAAAAATGCAAAAGGGAAAAGTTCTTTGGCCAAAGTTTTTTGACTCAATAAAAATGGAATTCCTGTTGGTTGATAAAGAATGGATGACACAGTTTAATAAAACGTGGTAAGAAAGTTACAGTATACGGCCATAAACATGTACTGGCTTGCAACGACAGCTCTAGGAACGCAAAATTAAAATTCTTTGAGAATTTAAAAGCATACAGACCATTATGGTTTTTTTAAAATTCATTTGTGCTTTTTTTAATTGCCGCGAAATTTTGACTTAAAAAATTTTCCAAGTTCGACTATAACCACAATTACCACAAAATTATAAATTTGACACTTTATGAATTGCAAAAACTACACACTTTCTGTGTTCCTCAATTGTGTCTCCGTCGTCATCCGACAACGTGCAGATGAATAAACACATTAGACATTTGAGGACAAAGGTCGAGGAGATGAAACGAATACTTACTCAAAATCAGCCTTTCTCCGTTCCCGGAAAGCCACATTGCAATTGCAAAACCGTGAAATCTCATTGTAAACTATGCTTCTACATTATGTAATATTTCTTTTGTCATGTATAATGCTTTCTGATAGTGCTGGATTTTCAGTTCAATTGCAAAAGGTCAAAAGTGAGAGGTTTCTTTATGTAATCAAAACAAAATTTCAGCCAACAAAACCAAAGTTCTTCAGGACATCTACGGTCAACAATTAAGCAACAAACAGGATGTGGAGTATCGCGGAGTAATGACGCTCGGCACCCCTCCGCAAAAGTTTAACGTTGTTTTTGACACGGGTTCAGATATTTTGTGGGTCCCTCACAAAGGATGCAAATCTCAGGGTCCCTTGGTTAAGAATTGTAAATCTGGAGAGAATGTTTATGATGACAAGGCGTCAACGACCAGTGAGACGACCGGGAAACAGTTTGCAATTGAATATGGCACTGGATCAGCACAGGGAAATTATTACAAGGACGAGTTTGCGGTGAGCTGTTTCGGAAGAAATGAGAGCGGTTGAAACTGCCTGGTGTCGTGGATAGCTTGAAAATTGAAAAACTTTCAAACAGGTACAGTAGCGGGGTCCCACCGCGATAAGCTCAAAAATTACTGGTTACAAATCAATTGCTTCCGTTGAGCTTTAATTCGAAATTGTCCACGGGCGTTTTAAATTGTCTGTCACAGAAAATTATTGCTCTGTATGGCAGTAAATAACAGCGAGGTTCCAGGATGTGTCAAAATTTGTGAAGGAAAGTAAAGGCTTTTAGATCGGTGTGGGAACAATGTTAAAACGTGATTTTTGGCATGGTCATACTTCAGCTACATTAGCTTTTAAATGCGAATTTAAACTGGCTAGCTAGGCTCTTGAAAAAAATTAGGAGTTTTTCAAAAAATGTCAGAAGTCCTCAGTCAAATATCTATCCTCCAAAGATTCAAAAAGATACGAATTTTTGATTGGAGCAAAGGGAAGTCATAAGCATCGAAATTGTGAAAAAGTTTGGGTTAAATTTCAAAACTGCAGGCAAACAAGAGCATTGAACAGAGGCAACGTTACCAAAAATTTCACTTTAAAGCGACATAAAATTTTAACCTTCGACGAGCATTGTGCAACAAGTTGTAGGGCTCTACTTTCCTCCACAAATTTTGACACACCCTGTATTTACATAAATTTATTTTTAGTTTGGTGACTCCTCCGGACCTCAACTGAAGTTCAAGAACAAGGTTCTGTTCGGCGCAGGAACTCAAATGACATTCTCCGACGAAGGCATTCTTGGCCTTGCTTTTCCAGTTAAAGGTGCTGAGGACACATCAATTTTCCTTCAGGCGTTGAATGAAGGCCTCATGGATAAACCAATCTTTACTACTCACATGAAAAAGTGTAATGGCAGCTGTGATGATGGAGGGCTAATTACGTTTGGCGATGAGGATAAGAAACATTGTCAAGATGTTCGGGGGTACGTTGATGTAATAAAAAATGCTGCTCATTGGAGATTCAAATTGGATGGATTTCAAGGTAAGCGGAAGAAGAAAAGCGTCAATTTATTGAACGACAATTTTCGAACTCAATTGCTTGGTGGTTTCCGCAAAGCTTAAGCTAAAAATGTTGCGGTGTCATATGACCCTAAGCATTGCCAAGAGTTTAATTTCAATTACAGCGTTTCTATTAAATTTTGGTACCCGTCTTCCAAACCCTTCATTTTCAGTTGAGAAACTCTACAAATTCAAGGCCCAAGAAGCGATTACTGACACAGGAACCTCAGTAATTGTAGTCCCCCACGAATTGATGGAACCCATTGCCGAAGCCATCAACGCCACACCGTATGGCGAGAGTTACATGGTCCCTTGTTCTAAGAAGTTCCAACTTGGCCTTAAAATCGGTGGAAAGACTTATTTCATCGACTCGAATCAGCTCTTATTAAATGGCGGCGGCGGTGGGTTTTGCCAGTTGGCAATCGCCCCAGGCAATTTTGGATTTTGGATTTTGGGAGATCCATTCATTCGACAGTTTTGTCAGGTTCATAACATGAAAAAGAAGCAGGTCGGGTTTGCTCCCGCTAAATTTTGAGAAATAAAATCCGAGTTTTATTAAACAGCTTTTATTTTATTTTTTGAGCAGAACACGGCACCTTTTTCTGTATTTAAAAGCCTATTTTGCCTTCATTTCAAATTGCGCGAAACTCAGAAAAGATTTGATTAAGTTGAATTTCACATTCCCTCTTTGGCGAAAACAAAGAAAATTTGCAAAATAATAAAAAAATAAAAGAAAATGAGATACAGGAAAAAGTTTAATTTATTTTTGAAGTAACGCCCAAGACGGGATGTTAACAGCCTTTGTCTTCTTCGGAAGTAATCAATACGATGGCAGTTTGGTGTCGGCAATCGTTGGCAGATTAGTTCTTCTGGAAACAAAATAGCGTTTAAGTCGGCGGTTGAATCAATAGGGTCACTGTGTTTCGTAAATGTTACAAGATCCCTTTACTGTTTGAAATCTCCAAATAAATCAAGTCTTTCATCCAACGATGTCACAATAAATTCATCCTGTCCAATCATCACATATTTATTTGTCTGATAAATAGAAAAAGAAAGGAAAAACGAAGGTAAATTTTCTGTTATGACACAGTAATTCCGCATTAAGTGGCTATTAGATTCAGTGGTTATAACACGGTTGGACAAGATTTTGAAAATAATAGCAAATCAAACGCAAAACATTGCTTATTGTTAGCATGAAAAAAATATTTTATGAAAATCCAAAAGTTTTTGTAGCAACTCATTCTTCAAAAGCATTCTTCCAAGTCTCATTTCTCTTCCGATAAATGTGTTCATTTTGACCCCTCAAAATCTCGAGTCCGAAGCGAGCGCATATCCACTTATTTGAATATTTCGGGCATTTTATTTCCAATTCGCATGGCCCTCAAATAAATGACAACATGCACTCGAGAGTTCGCCATTCCCTTCCGCTCGGGATTTGGGAAAATACGCTTTGGTATAAATGAAAATATTGAACATTTTAAAAGCGCGTATTCAGATTTAAAATTTTTAGCCGGAAGCAAGTGTTTTTGTAGTTTAGGGATTGTAAAGCTTCCCATTTATAAAAAAAAATTTAGGTCTTGGCCGGGATCGAACCGGCGACCTTCTGCGTGTGAAGCAGACGTGATAACCACTACACCACAAGACCACGAGTTCATGCTCCTCTTGGTTTCTCTCTGCATTGGCGATTTTTGAAGCAAAAGGTCATTGTCGGGGCTAAATATCTGCGCAAAATCCAGATTAGGGTAAAACTCCAATTAAAAACTTTTGTCAAGAAATAATTTTCAGAGTCTACCAATTTTTATTTTTTATCAAAACCGTCGCAATTTTTTTCTCTGCTGTCATCATCACGGAATATTAAGATGCTTTCTAAGACCCATAATGCTCGAGTCTATTTTGAAAGGCGCCGATAATTTTCGAGAATTATGCAAATTTAATCAAATCCCTTTCAAAATCCCTGCGGAAGCTTTATTGAATTTTCTCGGCGCCTCTTTTGTTCGGCAAATGAAAACTTTTTGGGACAAAATTTTGCAGAAAATTAGTTTGGAGCTAATAAAGGGACGAGGAGAAAAGGGGGATCTAATTTAAACTTCTTTTTGTTCGGTTTGACTTTAGAGTTGTATAAATTAAAAAAAGATGTATGTTTTGCCCTTTTAAATCCTTATTTCTGGCAAACTGGATTCTTATGCAAATTTTTATATAAAAAGGTAATTTTCGGGCACATTTTTCCTTTACCAAATTCCATTTCCGCCTTTTCCGCGGATTCTGTTTCATTGTGTTCGGAACGGCCCTTTTTTCTCACCGAATTTCCAAAGCCTTATTTATGGAGCGGAATGGACGATTGAAAGCGGATCTGAGAACAGGTTTGGGCAATTATTATATCCAAAGTCAAACAATTTCTGTGGGTTTGCATTTGCTTTTCATAAAAGAATCAAGGTTTAGCAGTGGGCAACGTGCCGGACGTGCGGCACTGAAACTGCCTTAGATTTTTTGAGAAATAGTGAAGATTAACATTTTGGAAGATGCGTCTGAAATTCTTAGATCTGGCAAATTTTGGGGTCAACATTTTTTGTTTTTTGTAGAAATTTTAATTTTACATCATAAATATTGGAAATGTTCAGTTTTATCTTTTTACAGGTTGACCGAACTTAACGTTCTAATGGCTTTGATTATTTCAAAAGGCGCATAAATAAAAACGACCAAAGATAACACTACAATTTTCAGATGACTTTTTGACATTTATCTTAAGGAGATCTTCAAACTTAATCCCTTTTATACAAATTAAAAAAGCCGTTAATTAATCATACAAGGCTTTGCGTTCCCGTTAAATAATCCGATTAGCATTTCAAGGGTCAATAATATGTAATGTCAGGTGGCTTGTGGATTCGAGGATTCATCTTTATTTTTTGGTACTATTTTTTATTTATAATCAAAAAATTTTTTTTAATTGATTTCATTGTTTCATATATTGTTTACTTTCAATCTTCTTTACGTAATACCCGCAGCGCACGATAACAATCCCTTCTATTTTTACATTTTACAATTAAAAGGGTGGAGAAAAATATTACGTAAGTGGGAATGGCCTGTTACCCATGGTCTTTAAAGGCTGATTATGGTCGTCGTATCGGATAATCCGGAATATTTTAGGATTAATATGTCATTTTAAGGAGTTTTACTATGTAGTAGACATGAGTCATGACTTTATGGAAAAATTAGAATTGAGATGTACGTATGTTTTACATTAATGTAGATACAAATCAGAGGATTTATGGCTTATGCCTTATGAATGATATTCTTAATACCGGGAAGATTTTACCATCTGGGATTTGGTTTTTTTAAGAAGGCTTTTGCGTCTAGAAATCTCTGCAATCCATTATATTTACAGCTAAAAGTGTCTGATCTTGAAAAACAAGATTTCCTGATCGCTTTGGCAAGTGCCATTTCCCCATTTTAGTCTCTAAATTGTCCTTTTTTATTCCTTAAAAAAATTAGTTTTGACGAAGCCTCTCTGTTACTTCATACTTTTAATCCCCCTTTAATCCCGTGGATATTGACCTCGAAATTTAAAAAATTTTGATTTCATTTTTTTCCGACGTCGTTGGATTTATTATTCCCAAAAAAGTTTCTTTCTTCCACACCGGATAAACGTCATCGGATGTTTGGAGATGGGGGAAATTTTGATTAGGCAAAGGTCGAGGATAATAAGGAGGAAAAAGAAGAAATGAAAGTAACAAAAAAAGGGGTGGGAAATGCTTCATTATTATGTCAATTGTTGTTAGCTGCAGGCGGAAATCGTTAAGATATTCCAAATGTGGCGTTTTATCATATTTTTTGCAGGCAAGTTTCAGCCCACATACGAATTTTTTAAAAATATATTGGAGAAGCCCTTAGAGTTAAAGGGCGAGAACAGTTACTTTTGAATTGCGCTTTTTACGGCGTGGAAACGAAATGTCCAAAAAGTTTTTTCGTCTACTGTAGCAATAACAACGAAAAAAAATTATGGTGTCAGTCTACATGTTTACTAATAGTTATTTTACTGTTTGCAACTCTGTCGCCTTTGTTTTCGCTGCAGGACATAAAAAACCTTTTTGACATTTCGTTTCACACGCCGTGCAACAAGTAATTCCAAAGTAACTGTTCTGGTCTTTTTAAAACTTTCTCACATAGGAGGTATCTCCATAAACTTGTCTGAATTTGATATGTAACCTTGTTAAAAAGCTTGTGCAATTTTGAATTTTTGACTTTTAGAGTCCCCCCTCTGTTGAAGCTATTTGTATGCCGTATGCGATTCCCTACTTTTCCAGCCTTGTTAAACAGAATTCCCTCAGTCGATTCGGCATTCCCATATGTCTAGATTACATCTACTTCCTCACTGTTGTATATACATTTAACTTGTTCTCTCCTCCATATTCTATTTTTAGTCATGTTTATTATTATATTTCACCGTTCCCCTATTGCGGAAATGATCGCTTTTTTATATTTTTTGAGAGTCATTTCTTCTTGAGAAATTCGAAAACAAACAAAGGATGACAAAAAACGTTAAACGGAGTGACCATCGCGCGTTTTACTGCGATGACACAACCCGCTGATAGGAGGTAAGCCTTTATTTTCAAGAGCTGAGATTTTTTTGAATTCGTGATTGTAAAGTTCGTGAAGATTTTGAATATTTAAATATATTGATCAGGATTATGTTGTTCAATGCAAAAATGCAGGTTGGTTACAGCCATATACAAATATATTAAGAGGCATATAACATAATAGTGGTATTACCAAGTGTATGATGATTAAGGATATTTTAGGAATGTGAAACTAAAGCATCGAAATGTTTATTATCGTTTTTACAAAATACCGTACGAAAATTAATAAAATCAGGTGACATAAAACCTCGGAACTTTTGAAAATAATCAGTCAATACCGTTTATCTTGGTGTTAATTCTAATTTTCCGAGGGTTAATGTAATATTTTATTAAGATTGCATTATTTCACAAATGTTGCAATCGACGTCAAATCTCCTTAAATGTATATAATGTCCCCTGCTCACTCAAGCATTGATTGTTTCATTTGCCTTCTTCCGTCGTATTCGAAATGGGATTGCTTCATGTCCACTCCTCGAGGCCTCGTTTCCATCTCTTCGGACCGTCTTCTTCTTCTTCAAATGTTTACTCACCAGAAAAGAAGCATTATAACGGACTCAGTTTCTTGTCTTCTTTCTCCTTCAAAAACCTCTTCATGGCCCCATTTTCGACCTCATTTTTTCGTCCCGTTTTTCTCACTTTTGGCCACAATGTTTTTAAAACATTATGTGAGAAAGGAAAGCGGTCGCGGTGATCCAATACGATGGTCAGTGAATTTGATTTGGGTTGGTCATTTGGATATTATACCAAGTGGTTTTTGAGTTCAACCAAAAAATGACTGTTTTTTGGAGATGTTTCGGGAGATACCCTAGGACTTTGTGTCTAATAGGACTATACTATTAGCACTTTAAAATCTTCGCATGCGTCCCATGAGATCGCCCTAAACCGATTAGTCAAAGTACCCGCAAATTTGATGAAATCATCCAAGGTTTCTATTGGTCAGTAGAAACCGGTCCAAAGCAAATATTCAAACAAAAGATTCGCGAGTATTTACTGAGTAGCCTCTGATTCCGACTGAAATGGTCTATGACGTTACGTAACACCTTTTTCTTTTGTCTTGCCGACTACTTTGAGCCAAAGACCAATGGGATCCTTATTTATCATTTTTTTGTCTCTTCCGCCATGTGAAAAAATGTCTTCTGGAAAGCACGTCTACATAGATCTAATTACACGACCATCTTAGGACGAAAGAGGGGTCAATTGAATTTTATTTATTAACATGTGGGTATGGTGTGTCATCCTGCGCAGGTTTTCTATTTATTTAGACAAGAACGGAAATGGCTGTAAATATTTTGCTTTTAGAAAATTATTTTTTTGCATTCGAAAAAAATAGAAAATATATATTAGATTCACAATCAGTATCTCTTTACAATTTTGACCCAAAAAGAAAGGGTAAGGTCTAAAATTTCTCAAAAAGCAGCTTAGGTCTTGGCCGGGGTCGAACCGGCGACCTTCTGCGTGTGAAGCAGACGTGATAACCACTACACCACAAGACCGCATCCCACGTTTATGATTTTTGCCTCCTTTTAGTCGATGCTTCGTCAAAAAATGGAAAATGAACACATTCTTACATTACCGTATCTCTATTCTTTACATTTACAGTTATTCGGTCTTCCTACACTAACATTTGTTGATTACAGTAGGTAATTCCAATCCAATTTGCAGGCATTTAATGTGAACTCCTAATCCTGTTTTTTGGCTTTTTTGGAAGACAAAGCAGTTTGACATTTATCGTGTTTGTTTCCGGGACTAGAGGACAAAGAAATTACGTAATCAGAGTTCATAAAGTGCAAGGAAGCGGGAACGATTCCCACGTGTTGCAAATGCAGATTTAATGATAATGTTGGAGAAAAAGGAAGGAAAAAAAGCAACTCTCAAAGCTCTGAAGTTTTCGGAGCAGCAAAAATTGTGAGTAGGAGTTAACTGTTGCGTTATGCAACAACAATTTTGAGTAACTAGCCAAAATACCATAATTTACGCAAGTTATATGTTCGATAAACATTTAACCCGTAATCATTCACTATTTTATAGCTGCCAAACATAGCGAAACATTTGTAAATGAAGGTCATGTCACCTACACACTGTTCCCCCAAAAAATCAGTGAATTAGAGGCTTAGACACACCTGCAGGCACTAATCCAACGAGACGGCGATATTAATATCATTATTAACATCTCATCTCCCCCTACGCTCGGCCCGCGGAATCCAACATTTTTATTTAATCTGCGACAAATTTGGCTCCGGCGACGGATTAACATTTAGTTAGCAGAAATTGTAATGATCGGTGACTTTGGCCAAGGGAGTGTCTTGGGATTTATGGGCCAAAAATACGATTTTAGCCAGATTTTACAATTACTCATTGGATCTGGTGGGGAATTTGTTGGTATATGAGTAATGTGGGACCATTTGGTGAGTAATGCTGCAACACTTGCAGTAAGATATTTAAGGAAGCGACAGCTTAAGTATTTACAATAGGTGGGAGTTATCTATGGAATTTTGAACAGATTAAGGCTAGGGTGGCGGTGATTCATGGTATTTGGGCGGTATTTTGGGAATAAAAGGTAACAGTAAAATTGAAAATCTCTGGCATTTTGGAAATACCACAGCTAGCGTTTTGAGAATCTACGGCAATTTTTTTAACGGGCGCCATTATCAATTTGGGATAAATTTAAGTTAACGTAATAACCAAGGCATTCAGGATCTTTTTGGAGAATATGAAAAATCTGGGAAAGCGAACAATACTTTTCCAATACTTTTTTAAACTTTGAGATTTTTTAATCATAGAAACCTGCATAAACCTTTCAAATTTAAGCTGAATATCTGATATGTGCCTTATAAAACTGCATGTAGAATAAATTTATGATACTTCTAATTTAAACACGAAAGCCATTATCCGAACAAACTCATTTTCACCAACTTTAAAACTCTTTGAGCGCTCTGTTCTCCATCCTGAAATTACCTTCTCCATCTCGTCATTTCCGTCCGCAGACTACACAAAATGTCTAATGACATATATTGTTATAAGTCCCTCGCATTATCATTGCCGTTGGTTAATGTAAACAACATGAAGTCAATTAGATTTGCCGGATGTAGTCCGAGTCCGCAGGCCTTTTTGGGGATTGCTAAATTCAATCTGACAATTCTCGAGTTCTTTCCCGAAAATTGGAGCGAACAGTCGTCCCTCTATTCTGTCTGAATATTCATGTTCCCAACGCAATTTTTATTCAAAAACTCGAACAATTTAACGGTTGTTATTCCGAGCCCTTAGGGTAGAATTTTGGAGAAAAGGCTAGTTGGAAAGATAAAATAACTTTATGTCGAGTTCGGGACCACTTTTCAATTAGAATTTGTAATGAAATTCCGTTTTATTGAAGCGTCCGGGGTTCTCTTTGGTCATGATGGATATAAAATTGAGTCGCATATTAAGTTATTGGGGGTAATGGATGATTTCATTTTATTTTATTTTGTTGCAAAGGGACCGTACGTCAAGTCAAGAGAAGCCAAACAATTTGTACACCTACACCTTCGTCACGGAACGTCCGGAAACTTCCGTGGCTAAGTGATTTAAATTTATGCTCCAAAATCTCACAACGTCATCCGTATTTTGCATTTAATGTTAAAATTTATGGCCCTTTTACTTGTAAATTACAGGACTATGTTCAATAAATTTTTCGTAATCTGTCGTGCACCTCTTGCACTGAGTACTGTAATGACTGTCTTTTCTGATTATTGTGTAAAATTAAAGTTATATTTTAATTATATTTTCTCAAATTCTGTATAAAACAATGTAATCCTCATCAGTGAATTGCCGTTTTTAATCGCTTTCTGATATTTGACAAAACCGTACCAAGTCAGTCTGTTTACAACTGACTTGGGATTTCTTGTAATTGGCATAAGGAGGGCGGGGTCAAAGGGAATACAAATTGGCAGCCTTTAGATTATAAATTTTAAATTTGAGATTTTAGCAGTCACTGGCTGCGAATTTGTGTTGTACAAGTACTTTTAGGTTAATATTTCTATTACTTTCAACATTGCGTGAGTTTTCGCAAGAGTTGAGTAAGAAGGTCTTATTAATTATAATACACAACCTCTCTTACATTTTTAATAACCCCTGTCTACAACATCATTCATTATTCTGCAAACTAAGTAATATATATTATATTGTAAGCTACTGATAATACCATGTAATTGTGTTCTTGTACGTCTAAATCTCCAATTGATCCCGGATTAAAACCAACCTAATATCCCGTCCCCTAATTCATAAATTAATTCATAATTAACGACTAAGGGAATTTGTCTCGTCTTAAATACTTTAATCACCCTTACAACCCACTTAACGGTAGCGTAAACGTGTCTTTAAGTGTAATCCGAATAAAAATGTGATTAATCCCGGCCTCGCCTTCACTAATATTTACGTAAGCGACCTGGATTTTCGAATTGTTTTAAACGGATTATGAGCGGCGGATTAATCATCGTCGTACTGTTTCCCATCTTATATAAGAAGAGGATTTTCGGCCAGTCAATGGGGCTTTGGCTTGTTTCTCAATGTTGATAGCTGGGTTGTTAACCTTTGGATGGATTAACGTGCGCTGCAGCCGTTTGTTTATTTTGTCAGAATTTGCCATTTTTTCTTGTCCTTGTTTCGCCAAAGTTACAGAAGATTACAGTAGTTTATCACAAAAATCCTAAGGTTTACTTATGACCTACCTCTTTCCTTCAAAAAACATTTTCACTGCCATTTACGGCTTGTTTTTGCCGTTTTTCCAACCTAAACACGCGAATATCTCGAACAATTTCCCGCAATGTCATGTTAAACCCGAGTCGTGATATCATGTGTCAACGAGTTGATGTAATTGACACCTAAATTCAACCCTTTTCCAGAAGCCAAAATGTCCAACGACAGAACCCCGTCCTCCCCGCCACGATCTCCCGGAATCCCAGTGGTTGTGTCGATTGAAGAGAAGAATAAACAAGCCGACGCTTCCAATCCTGTGTTGTCCAGTTTACCACAAAAATATATTCCATCAACTCCCACTATGATGCCATTACCTCCACCACCAGCATATTCCGAAAGGGACCGTGAGCAGGGTTTCATTGAGAGAATGAAAAGAAAGATGAGAAGAAACGCTAAGCTGAATGAGGAAAAAGTAAGTCATTTTCTTCACCGTTGCCACTTTACTCGGCTTTGAAACTTACGGCTTTTTTATTTCAGATCAGCGCAATTTGTGTTCCAATCTTCTTGACGTGGCTGTTGGTCGCTTCTTTCTTCGCTGGCCTTCTTTTCTACAGATATTTCGGTCATAGAGCGGCCGAATCGACTTTCTATCGATGGTGTGGAACTGATTACCTGGACAGTGACATGGAAGAGCCTCAGCGGTTAGAACAGAAACTGGAGATCAATCAGGAAGAGGTAAGACGTTTTCTTTACAGGATAACTGCTTGTTTTGTCAAAAATCTTTGATGTATATTGCTATTTTTTCTTGTTCTTGTTTCGACAAAATTACTCATTCGATATTTTCTTTTAGCTCTACGAACGAATTCAAGTCCCTAAGTTTGGAATCAACCGTCCAGCCGTCTTTGTCCATGATTTCCGAAAGAATATCACTGCCATTGTTGATATCCTCGGAGAACGTTGCTTCCTTAAGGATCTCGACAGATCTCTGGTCGCTCCACCAAAGAATTTCATCGATCTTATTCAAAAGATGGAGGTATGTAATCCTTTAATCTAGATTTTTGAATTCCTTAATATCACATTGTTGTCCTACTCAGAACACATTATATTATGTAAGCAAAGATTAATTATCAATTTTCAGAAAGGTTATTACGCTCAAAATCCTCGAGTAATCCGCGAGACTTACCGAGTCGGCAATCGTCTGAATCCTTTGGAATTGAAGAATCTGGGATCAGCGATGGTTTCCAAACATTGTCAAGGAAGGGAGGTGTTCAGGTTGGAAAAAGTGGCCCCAACTCCGGATGAGAGATTCTACGGACAAAGGAGAAGACGAGGTAAGAGACTGTTGAAAAATTAAATATTTCATCAATTTTTGCCACAAGTAATGTGGCAAGAAGTCAAGTTTTTTTGTCATACCAAGAAAATTCTTGCTTATTCTCAAATATTTTTGAGCTTAATATAAAATGAATAAAGTTATCTGCCGTTTACTGCCTTAAAATGCTAATAAGCCTCTTTCAGATGCTCCAAACTCCCTGAACTTCGCTGTCCTCACCGGCGAAAACGTGGAACTTGAGAATATCATCCTTTAAGCACTCAAAATACGGATAAATCAAAAGAATGGAAAATAAACGCGACCTTATTTATGAAACTCAAGATGTAATAGTGCAATGTATTTTCTAGGACTGTATATACTCCTCCTTACTGTATTATTTATTTTTGAATAACCTTCCTAATAAAATCATTTCAATTTTGTTCTTTTGATTTCCAATTTTTCACATTTCAAATTTGTAATTTGTCGGCTGGTCGTCGCTTCTCAAAGAGATATGTGGTTGTCAATATTCAGCTTGTTTCTGATCTCTCAAGTTTTGAGTGATGAAGTCTCTAACAGTACTCAAAGCACTAATGTGTCAGAAGTTCAATCCACAGAGATACCAGTGCAATTTGCTCCTCCAGAACCGATGGAATGGCCACATAACGACGAATTCAAAGATGCGGCCGAGAAAACAAATGTTTATTTGATGAGACTTCTGAAGGAAAGGTCCGAAGAAGTTCAGCAGACCGTTGCGGATTATAGTCAGAGAATCATGACACACTCATTGCTCCTGTAAGTTTAGGAATCGTGGATAGTTTTGCCTTATTCTTGCAAACTTTTCTCGAAAAAATGTTTGAATTTCATTTATTTTCAGCATGATTATTCCGATTTTTAATACTATCCTTTTGATCACCTTGATCTGCTCATTTATCCATGGATTGAAACGAAGAAAGAGGATATCAGTCCCTCAAATGGTCCATGAAATCCACGAAGCCTTGATGGTCAAGAATCCCGCTGAAAAAACAAAAGATGACAAGCCAGAGATGACAGCAAAATCTGCTCAACCGGAGACTAAGAATAAATTTGATCCGGCGGAGAATATGTTAACGTTGATGGGAATGATTCAGGTAAGGACAATGTTTGAATTCAATCTTTGTTCTTTTTCATAATTTATTTTATTTTTGATTTACAGACTCGTTACAACTTGAAAACTTGTGTACAAGAACAAGTCCCCAAAATTGAGGTCCCAGCGGCCATCATTCATAATCCCTTGCCTCCAGAAAAGGAAGACACTAAGAGCACGGATCTCGCCATTAGTTTTTCAACGATTGAACGAGACCGACCTCATAAGAAAATCGAAGAAGCTGGCAAACCGTTGATGGATGGAGCGACTCAAGAATCTAGTCAACTCAAAGTCAGCGATATGAAGAATCCAACGACAATGAATGACATCAAAGGCACTCAATACACCACCGTTTTTGTACCCTAATTAGAGAGAGCCTTTAAAGTTGAACCTGTTTATTAACCATTTCGCCACGATGAATGTCGTTTGTACGGTTTGAGCGGACTTTGAAGTTTAGCATCATTATCATTCCTTGTATTGACGCCTCAGAGAAATCTTGAATAGCACCTATTGTCTCCGTATGTCTATACCTGTTTTGATATTCGTCTCAAGCCCTGAGGGCCTTTCTCCTCCGAACTTATCCTTCTTTCCTTCACAAAACCTTTTCTTCAGGCAATGAGCTGTTCTTTTCATTCCCTGGTTCCCATGAAAATGTCGGAAACCGGGGCCAACCAACGCAAATCGCGGCCTACTTGAGAGACTTGTAACGCTCGTTAAATACGCGGGTTCGGAGGTTACTTCAGTAAATGGAGAGCCTCGGGAGGTGTCCGGCGACGAGAAAAGCGGAATAAGCGGCGGATGATGACGATATCCGGCGAAGGGAAGGTGGAAATTTTGTGGTAGGGTCAGTGATGCCATAAGTGTGGGAGAGGCGGTACTGCTACCACTGGGATCTATACTTGTGATCGCATTGGTGTCATAGACTTTCTTGACGTAATAAAAATATACTTTGACCTTTATTTATATCATCATCTCCAATAATATACGTGCATCTTCAATCTGCATTCCTTTCTTCCAAATCGGTCGTTTCCTCTGCCATTGACACCTCCAAATTCCCCCTCCATATATAACCAACCATCCATCCCCGGAGCCTATTTGTCCAATCCAGAAGGCTTCCCTTATTAGGAAGTTTGTCTGCGAATCCCTCAAGTGCCAATTTCCAGCAGACGATAGATGAGATTCCTTGGTCTGTAAACGACAGGAAGGCCTCGAGACTAATCGCTTCGGAACCTCTTTCTCTCCCTTTTCCGACATTTGAAGGGTTTACGGTGGGAGCGACTGAATATCGCTTTTCTGCGGCCGAATATGCATACTGAACGGGTACTTGGGGCGGTTGAAATCGATGATTCTAAATCAACGAGTCCTCTTTGTCATGATCAATATTAATTCTTCTCCAATAGATTCCTTTTGCTTCTCTAATTGTCTATTCTTGCAGACAGATTTAAATCTGAGAATCTCAAAACTCCCTGTTCTCTAACCGTTTATCGTTTGACCTCACATCCTCCTCCTATCCCACTTTTATAATAGCTCCTAGGTAAACAAAAACAGCTGAGTAGGCGTTCTGAGTAACTTCTGGTCTTCCCGAATTTCAACCCCGATGTCTATGTTGTCATTGCCAAAGTCGGGGTTTAAACCTCGCGGCTCTATCTCTGATGGCCGGCCTATCCCACTCAATTGTGCTGCTAAACTCGGGCGACATGTATTTGGGTTGCAAAAAAGAAATCGATTATCTCGATTTTGTCGAGATCAATGGATATTGGGTAAGTCAGGTCTAATAGAAAGGTTCATTGACTGTTTAATGGGAAGTTCTGTAATAAAGACCCGCCCAGTTGCACCAACTAGACTACCGCCGTCTTCTAGGATCACCAATAATATATACCTACCTTAACTGCTTGTTTGCCCTTTTAAATAAATATTTAACCCACCTACAGTGTTTTTATACCTTCTTCGGTATGCAAACGCAATATGAAAGACCAAACCGCAACAAATTCCCCGTTCAAACCTCAACAACTTGTCCCTTTATCGTCACCTTTACACTTTACCCTCGATAAAAGATTTATTGTGTCATTTGAGCTCGTTTTCTCTTTTTCTATTGTCTTTTTTTGAATCCACAAGTTTGTCGCGGAAAACATGAATTCGCTGGAGCCGAAGAAACATCGGCGCGGAAACGGGAGACGGAGAACGAGAACATACACAACCGTGAACTCTTGGCCCAACCCTATACCTTTTTACACCTATTATGGAGATATATAGGTCCTGAGAGGATATTAGACTCTTATGACAGGATAATTACGTATTTTTGAGGAGAATTGGAACGTTTATGATTTAATAATGACTAATATATTTTGACAAGTTTTCTGCATGTGATAGAATATCAAATATTTAAATTGTTTTCTTCAAAACACGAATCTTTAAACTTTCAAACCCTCCAATGTCTTTAATTATATATATATGTTAATTTCGCAAATAATTGCAATAGATAATTTTTCTATAGTTTTATATCATCAAACCAGATCCTTCATAATTTTAGAACATACGTGCCCACAAGTGCTACCACAAGGCTCTCAACACAATGGGCTTTATCCAGGACTTCATCACAACATACCGGTCGAATCGAAAGATCCTCTTGTTGATTGTTTATGTCGCTCTTTTCTTGGACAACATGTTATTGACAACTGTTGGTAGGTTATCAAAAAAGAACAGTCATAAAGGGCACATTTGTAAAATACAGAGCGCCAAATCCTTTACTTTTAGTACCGATTATTCCCGAATATTTGCTCCGGATGAGCCATCCAAATCAGACTGATGAACTTCTGAATAGCGACATCAAATTACCTCCAAATCATCATGGAAGAGGGAAAAGAGAGGTGGGATGGAACGACTTGAGTGATATCGATGAGACTTGGGATGAACCAGTGCCTGGGACCGGGATGTTCAGGACCGAAGAAGAGGAAGATGTAAGCTGATTATATCGTCATCAGTGTACTCCTACCTCCCTAATATTAACTTTAATTTCAAATGATTTTATGCCTTTTTAGGAGCCAACAACTCGTCGTCCCAAGTCCAAATCAAAGTCCAAATCAAGATCTAAACAAAAGCAAAAAGGGAAAGGAGGCTCCGTCAAAGGATATATGTATCCCGCGACCACAACGGAAGCCTACGATGACTTCGATGAAGCCGAATACATCGCAGCAGCCAAAAAACGAAGACATGAAGCCTTAACCGATGAGAATGTTCATGTCGGATTAATGTTCGGCTCGAAAGCGCTAGTCCAACTAATAGCCAATCCAATGGTTGGACCTTGGACTAACAAGTGAGTAGATTATTAAATAAAAATATCTCTTCTTTAGGATCGGTTACACCATTCCTATGTTCACTGGATTTGTGGTTATGTTTTTATCCACTGCTCTCTTTGCATTTGGCTCTTCTTTCTTTACGTTGTGGATTGCCCGCGCCCTTCAGGGAGTTGGATCGGCTTGCACCAGCACGTCAGGTAACTATGTTGTCATCGTGTTAATTTTAATGAATTTATTTTATTATCTTAATTTTTCCTCAGGCATGGGGATGCTGGCACAAGCCTATCCAGATGATGCTGAACGAGGATCAGCGATGGGAATTGCTCTGGGAGGACTGGCTCTTGGTGTACTTGTTGGTCCACCTTATGGCGGACTTTTATATCAATGGGCCGGAAAGGAGCTTCCATTTATCTTGCTGGCTCTGTTGGCTCTACTTGATGGAAGTAAGTATTGATTTCGCCGACCAATTTTTTCAGCTTTGGTAGTTTATTTAACTAAAGTAATGTCGATTTTTCAGCGCTTCAATTCATGGTTCTCCAACCAAAAGTTGACAGAGGAGAGCCCGAAGGTGCCGGCCTAAAAGAGCTAGCTCGCGATCCCTACATCATCATTGCCGCCGGCTCTATTACCATTGGAAATCTTGGTATTGCAATGTTAGAGCCCTCTCTTCCTCTGTGGATGATGGAGAGTTGGGGCGCTGGATCTTTCGAACGAGGCGCTGCGTTCCTTCCAGCGTCCATTTCATATCTAATTGGCACAAATATCTTTGGCCCTCTGGCCCACAAAATTGGTCGATGGTTGAGTGGATTTATTGGTCTGATTATCATCGGATTTTGCCTTTTGGCTGTAAGTAATTACTATTAAACCCATTAAAAATTAACTCTTCAGATCCCTTCAGCAACCAGTGTCAGTGGTCTGGTCATTCCAAATTTCTTCATGGGCTTTTCTATTGGAATGATCGACTCTTCCATGTTTCCCATGATGGGCTATATCGTCGATCTTCGACATGTGGGAGTCTATGGGTCGATCTATGCGATTGCGGATGCTGCCTTCTGCTTCGCTTTTGCGATTGGACCATTCTTCAGTGGGCCTTTGGTCCGATCTTTGGGATTCCCGGCAATGTTATACATGATTGCTTTGATTAACTTCGCCTATGCACCATTAATGTTTATGTTGAGAAAACTCCCCAGGACTTTGCCAGAAGATCTTAAAGAGCAAAAAGAAGTTGAAAATAATAATCAAGCTACCACTTTCTCCATTCAAAATGTAAGAACCCGCTTTCCAAAGCAATTTGTACTTAATTTTGGCATTGCATTTCGTTTTTAGGGTCATTCCCACCCACCAAAGCCAACCGCCGTGCCAAATACGAATCCCTTTGCTCACGAAGCTATCCCCGGTTTAAATGATCCATCTATAAAACGATTGGCTACTTCACAAGGATATCAATACGATCCTTGGGAGTAGATGTCCACTATAACATCCCCTTTAGGCAAAAACCTAGGTAAGAATCAAAATACTATTGTATCTTTTTGCCATACAACAGCTTGAGATCGGATTCAGATATATTGAGCTTCGCTTATCTAACGAATACTATCTTGTCAAGTAATTAACGTCATTTTTAACGGATCTGAATGCCTTGCATGGTTTTTTTTTTATTTTGCATCGTATCTTGAGAGAATAAACTCTCCTATTATAATCAAAAACTTCTAATTGAATGAAAAAATAATCGAATCTCGATAAAAACCGCTGTCCATCATGAATAATATCGGCGAATCTCTATAAATTTGTTAAGTTTATTGAGGGAAACAATTTAGAAAAAAGATAATACGTATTACAGAGATTTAGAAAAGAAAGAGCGACAAAATAACGTCTACTTAAAGGATTACTCTGGGGATTTAAATGAAAATTTGCATATTGTTGAAATCAATCATTTCGAATAGTTTAGACAGATAAAAAACCAGATAGATAAGGAGATAATGGAGTTTGGAGAGAGAGAGGAAAGAGAAAGAAACAAAAACGAACAAGGATCGGCCGGAAAACGGCCGATAAACACACGAAAACCGGTAAATCAAAAAAAATCCTAGGAAACTCTTGAGTTAAGACGAGGGCGGAGCTGCAACGACGATTACAACGCTAGACTTTAAGCTGGCTGTGTTTACACGAAACGAATTGGAGAACATAAACAGTAAGTGTCTATTTCCGTGGTATTATTCTAGGCCTAGACTCCGAGGGGTCGGGGAATGCGGCGATGACCATCGGCCTCGGGGGAAATACATCTCTACCATTATTGAGCAATGTTCACACACTCCCCCACCCCTCTTCGTCGTTTCGTACAAAATTCTCGTTACATAAATCGACTGGTCGGTACAAAAACGTCGACCGAAAGATCTGAGAACAAGGATAAGATAAGAAGTTACAAAAATTGAACAATTATTAAAGACAATAGACCCCTAAAGAATTTTTGTTTTGTCTGGCGACCCGTCCCGGTCCTTCTAGAGCTCCTTCTCCTTCTTGGCGGGGTCGTCCACCTTGAATAATTCAAAGTTTACCACGCCCAGACCGCTGATTCGATCCCTCTCAATGTTCTTGGCGTACGCCTTGCACTCAATCATCACCAAACGGTTCAACGGGAGCTTCTTGAACTTGACGACGGTCTGAAAAAAACAAAAATAATAAATGCAAACATCAGAAATTAAAATTCATCGTGAATCAAGACGACTCAAGAGCTGTCTAGGTCAATATATATCATGTTTTCTATTCCTGACTACCTAAACCAACAAACAATAATATAAATTAACTTACAATTGGCTGTTGGTAATTGTCCATCACAGCGTATGGATAGAAACGGCCATCAATTCCCTCAGGCGGGAGATATTCAATTGGTCCTTCGTGTTCTTGGTCTTGCTTGTTCTGAAATCAAAATAAATTTATACATCGACCAACGACTCAAAGTTAAAAAAAAAAGATTAGTCTTCCAATTCCTTACCGTTCCCGTGCAGTGGAAAGCAATGTTTTTGGGCTTGTATCTCTTGCTGATCTCCTTGGGGACGTCGCCAGCTGCAAAGTCCTCTGGGACCCATCCGATCAGACGATTCAAGGATAAGACGACACAAGGAGTGCCGGTCTTGAATCCGTAGTCATTACTCTTCAAACAACCGGCCTTTTGGAAGGGCGAGAGATCGAAACGGCATGGCTGCATGTTGGCGTCGACCACCTTTCCATCCTTAATAATGTCCGTGTTCGATTCGCTTCCCGAGCACACACGAGTGTTGTTATCATTCTCGTACTTGGCAAAGTACTTGTCCAACACCTCCACATATCGTTTGTAGGTCTTGGGATCCTTCGGATTGAACTTGATCAACGTCGACTCGGGGTCTTCTTTCAACCAAGGCTGGTAGCCGACACCTAAAGATATTCGGTTATGGATAACATATTAGAATCAGCTTTTGCTTTAATGTTTCGCCTGCTAAATTATTTCCGTATTACGTTATATATAACTAATATAACGCGTTATATTAGTCCCCAAGCATGCTCTATCGCTCAATTCTTCAAAACACGCAGAAATAACCTTGAATAAGGTCACTTTTTATTGTATAAAACGTCTGCAAAACACAAAAATCTATAATCAATTTAACCCCGATCAATATCTATGCAAAAAAACGTCTCTATGACATCATCCTTGTTCCCACAGTACACTTGAATTTGTTAGTTCTCATCAATCTGCACGTTTAATTTGTTTTTAATACTTCCGGTCCGTGGATTTGTTTTTATTTACCATTTTGCGGTAATTATTAAAATGCGAGAAAAAATAGGGCATCAGACGCTTCCGATTCCCAAATTCTGTCAACTTCGATTAGTGTTATAATCGTCTTGGTTCCTCTTTTCAAAGCATTTTTCGAACGAAAAGCGCCAGGAATTGCACAAAAATAGCGTTTTCCAGACAGTCCAACCTTTGACACACTCAGGAAAACATTCCAAATCGAGTCAGAGACACTACTCACAATAAAATAAAAAAGTTCTTTGAATTTGAATAAACTTTTGAGCTCGAAACAGTGATTAATTCATATTTGAGCGGTCAATTTCAGACCGAATGAGCTCTCAAAGCGGGGCAAGGGGAATATCAAAAGACAACCAATCGGGGAAACTCTTCTTTTAACGTCCAGTTATTCACAAATCAGTTTAATTAAAAATCGAGGCAAAATAAAAGGAAATACATGAATTTACAGCCGCAAACATGTCCCTGGAAGAAATAGTGAATAGATGGGGAGGCAACCTTGGGCAAAAGTTCCCATTTTTTGAGGAAAAACGGACTAATTTTTGGAAAATGGGTTAAAAGTAAATAATTTTGTTGCAAAAAATATTTCTAACAGCAGAAACTCAAGAGAAAACAATATATATGGTACAATGAACTCTGAATGCAGTGCTCTGACATTATTTTCAGGTATACAAAAACATTTAAGCGAGGTTCCAGTTAAATTCAATTTTTTGAGCCATGGTTTTCGACCATATCGAATTTTTCGTTCTGCAATGTGCGATGCCCAATGCAAGATAAAACTTGTCCTGAACGGCACAGTGACAAGAATTATTCTCACCTTACAAAACAGTGCAGAACAAAAAATTCCACATGGCCGAAAACCGCGATTGAACGTCATGGCCGAAAAAAATTTAAATTTCGCGGGAGCCTCACTTATTTTGAAGGTCGAACACCCATCAAACATCATCAGGTACAATATAACTAAGCCAAAAATCGCGGGTTAAAACTCTTAAAATCATTTTTATAGACTCAAACCATTTTGATTTTTTTACCGTATCCCTCACAACGTTGATCGCAAAGCAACCGCACCCTGGCCCGACTACCGTCACGACTAAAACTTCTCCCAGAACTCCCCGAGAAATATCAAAAATTGACCAGAACTTACCCGGGTTAGCTCCAATGATGGTACCCTTCCCGTAGAAGCGAGGTAGCTGGGGATCTGTTGTCGAAAGGAAAATGTAAAGACATCCAATCCAAAAAGCAGCCAAAATTGCATAGAAAATAATGTAGAAAATAGTTATTTGACCTGAAAAACATTCACTAAATTAATAATGGAGTTGATCTGCAAGGAATTTTATAAGCACAAATTTTTACTGATAACAAAATTCAGTCTCATCTTATCTAGGAACATTGCTTATCAAAAAATGTTGTTATTCCTCCTCATTTGACCTTCAAGATCTTTACGATAGCTCAACTAACAGCTCAGCGATTGTCTGAGCTGATAACGCTCTAAAGGAAAACAAAGAAAAAAATCCAGATAGAAAATAAAAAAATTAATTTGGGATTAAAATTATATTACAGTAGACAAAAAATGTCCAAAAAATTAATCTCAGTCTACAAGACTCTAATCTATAAAGTTCAAGACGGCAAACGTATGTTCCGACAAAAAATTCGAAAAACAAACATTGGAAATTGGACTTACACCAGGATTTCGCGGTTCGACCCAAGCAAGTCCCCTCATTCTTGTTGTAAAGGAAGGTCGAGAAGTTGTTCTGCTCCGGCTTTTTGGCTCGGCCATTCATTAACTACAATGACTCATTAAAGATAAAAAAATTAAAAAGATTAACAACTTCTTATAATTTTACAAATGGTTGTCTAGTATAATATCCAAGATCAATTTCTTTCAAATTTCTAAAAAATTAAAACGTTCTTTCTTTGAAATCAACTGAAAATCCCTTTATCCCTCTCCGTCACGTGATATCCGCCTGAAAATCCTCCGTTTCGCCAGACATTTATAATATTCATGGCAAAATAAGAAAAGACGAGAGAAATGTCAAAAATCCGGCAAAATTAAGCTTCGTTCAAGGGATTAGAAGCGAAATACAGCCTGGAAAAGCTGCGAACGTCTAGAAAATAACGAAATCGGGCGCAAGTATCAGACATAAAATATTGGATACCTAAAATTTGACAAGTGCAATATCCAAAAAATCGGATAAACCCAGCAAAATTTAAATAACTTACGTAATCTCCTGTCTCAACCCTGGATTGTTCTTCAATCTTACTAGGGTGATAAGACCCTTTCGCATTCCTTACTATCAGATGTATACTATTATTGTGTCTTACCATTTAGATAGTCAAAATAATACTATTCGTGCAATAAATAGCATATGGAAAGATGAAAACGTTGCAAAATTGTAGCAAAGCCAAGAAGGTTGTGCAATTTTTTCAGGTTAAACTGCTTGCAGCAGAATGCCAAAATTCAGAAAAATATGACAAGACTAAATTTTTATAGTTGAGAAGTAAATCAGAAAAATTTGGCTTGATCTTCAGACTTCTTCGTATCGGATATCAACGTGAAAATCAATATATAACAGTATTTTAAGCGTTTTGAGCAACAATATTACCTTAGACATCGCTAAAAATTCAAATTCAAAAAATCCCGCCAAAAATGATAAATCGACTTACGGCATTACTCTCCTCGTTGAGTTTACCATTATTTTCACCCTTAGCCATTGTGTGGTTTTGGGCTCTGGGCGAGACAGAGGGTTGGACTGAAAAAAAAAAACTTTTATGCCTCTTCGATGAGTTTCACGGTCATTAAATTGTAAAAAAAGGCGAAATGGAGAGCCAAAATTGTATTAACGCCGCGACGAGTTATTTTCTCAAACAACAAAAAAATATTTTCAAAAATTAAAAAAACGAAAAAAGTCGCGCACCCTTTTGATTCCCCGCTTGGAAGTCGAGGCCCGCTTTAAGACCGGGTCAGGGGGCTGGAAGAAGGAAAAGAAGAGGGTCCTCGCTTTCTCTGGCCAAGAGTTACAAAAGTAGATAAACAATAGAGAAAAAAGTTGATTGTAACAAGGCCGCGAGTGGTTTAAGCAGGTAAATACACAAAAAGAAATGACGCAAACTGAAGGGGCACATTTTTGCAATTTAAAATGCATTTTGTCATTGGAAGGTCTTGTGGACATACCGGGTCCAGGACAAAACCATGACAATGAAGTTTGAGAGTTTGGCAAGCTCGAGCAACAATTTTAAAAAGTCCATGAGAAAAGGTCATTACATTTATTCTTTTTAAAAAGTGCGTGGACTTGCCACACTGTGCATTTCACCGTTTGCACTGTGCTTCTTTTCAATTGCTGAATCACTGAAACAGTGCAAACGGTTTTTCAAGAAAACAGCAGAATGCACGGTGCGTTGGTAAAAAAAAGGCAAAAACAAGTCTATGCACTTTATGGAAACATTAATACAAAGAACCAAAGAAGTTGTCAAGCAGCTTTTTGTAAAAGGAGCTTTAAAGATGTTCCTAAAATTAGCTGAAAAGGATGTTTCATCAAGATAAAATAATGAGCCGGTCTCAGTGTCCTAACCCAGTCAAAGACCAGAGATTGCTTTATTTTACACTTACCCTTTATGATTCTTTTACTATAAAAATATATAAAAAAGTGCAAAGAACAAAAATACAAAAGAGTCAAGTCTCTATTTATGAATCATTTTACCGAACCGAAGCAAATTCAAATAATCGAAAAAGGAAAAAAAAAACAATTTTAAATACTCTCCAAGGAAAGGAGAGCAAGTTTTAAAGAGTTTTGAGGCCTAGGGAAATACGCTGGGCCAGAAATGTCTGGCTCCACTTGAAGGTTTGTTATTTTATCACAACCGGCCAGGCCCCCAGGAGATTTGGATTAAATAAGTGAAGAAGGGGAAAGAAGAGAGAACGAACATGGATAACATGGGCTGATAAGGAGGATGATGTGACGTTAGGAAAGAGGTGAATTATTTAGAAATGCAAAACGATTTAAAAAATAAACAAAAAGTTCTGGATTATGCTTTATCCGTATTGCGAAGAAAAAGAGTGTGACGTCAGATGTGGCTTTCAAAAGGCGATGCCAAAGGGGATAAACGGGCTCACGGCTGGTCAATCCTCAGGCCCAGAATGCTCAAAGTTTCAGATTTTGCAAGACGAATTGATACTTGTTTTAGCTTTGACTTTCTTTGCTTTTGTAATCGAGTTCAAGATTTGTACATATTGTAGTTGTTTTTTTAAAGCTACCTATTTCTTGAACCACGTTGACCCCCGAAATTCTCAAGTCCTAAGAATTAGACTCTCTTTTGGTCGAGGAAAAAGGAAACGCCCCCAATGGGAATAAAAGAGATTACATTTGTAAATACATCAACTCATTACACTCCGTCCCCTTTTACGTCGGAGTTCTTATCCTCTATTTCAAAAAAAACCCATTTCTTTAAGCAAAGATCTTTAGTGCACTTTTTGCCTAACCCAAGAATAACACAACTTTCTTATCAACAAGACATCTAAATCTTCCAAGAAATCAAAGTATGTAAACTTACCATTAAAAATCTTGTTGTTGTTTATTGTGCCATAGTCGGGTATTAGAACAGAATTCTTATAATATCCACGATACATTTTATAAGACATCACTCGTGTTGTATCAGATATTATGGTGCCGCAGCAATTTGTTAATCATTGACAAACAAAAACAGACTGATAAAAAATAGTAGAGAGACAGAGAGAGAGGGAGAGAGAGAGAGCCTTCTGTGAACGACTATGACATGAAAGCAAATGGAAAATTTGAACTTGTTGCTTGAAAACTGGCAAAGAAGGAGGCGATAAAAAGTGCAACCAATTTTTGGAAATTTTCAAGGAGATAAACGAGGTTTTTTCTAATTTTTAGTATGCTGGTTTACTTAAACTTAGTATTTTCCATGTTTAGTTGTCATAAAAAGGAAAAGAGTGTTATTTGAAAAGAAGAATATTTCCTGGAATTATCACCTTTGTACCGTCTTGTCGCCTTTGTCTCCTCCATACGCACCCGAGAACACGGCATAAAAGGCCGATCAATGAAAACGGAACAAACGAAACCCACAGCTCCATAATAGGTATATCCGGAGGGCCTGGTATCTTCCCCAAAAACGCTGTGTTACGGCCTCGACGTCCCAGGAAAATCCCCAAAAGCAATTTCATTCCGTCGGCCCCAAAAAAACTTTTTTTCTTTTGGGCCGCTTTTTTCGAGAATCCTCTTCCGGTGCCAAAAAAGACAAGTATATCTTCGGGAAAAGCGGAGACAAAAAACCGCCAACCGTTTTTCGAAGATAGACTCTGAACCGCGCCCTTCACCTTTCGCATACTTTGTTCAAGTCGTCGTCACGTTTTTCCTGGGACTACGAAAAGAGCTTCAGGGCATGAAAACGGAAAGGAGGGCCGGTCAATACACGAATTCTTTGACCACGAAAAACAGATTCTCAATTCGAAAATACAATTTTTAAATTGCTAATCTTTGATTCCGAAGACCCAAAACGTCTCAATTTTCCCGCTAAACGTCAAAACGTTTCGCCGTCCGTCCGACTACGTAACGCTGAAAAAGCTCAACTCAGAGAGCGCTTAGAATAACGCCCTTTTTCGTTCGTTTTGTGGCCAAGGAAAACCGAAAACCGGCCTAATGGCCAGGTAAACCGCTCAAAAAATCCCCCACAAAACGCCGAATGTTTACCCCCAATAAAAAGCTATGAAAAAGCTGGTTGAAGGGGAAAGGAAGAGTAAGCCATGTATAAGAAAGGCATCTAAAATCTTGGAAGCCCTCTGTACTTTCGGCCGCATTGGCCGAAGACTTGGCCAGAGAAAGAAGCGCAAAAACGTTTGTAGAGAGAGGAGACCAGACAGAGGGAGGGATTTGTTTAGAATGCTGCAAAGTGCCGTCTAGACCGCGAGGAATCGAGGGTCTGGAGAGATCCCATGGCAAAATATAGACTCTTTTTTTGAACTGGGAGAGAAGATATAATCCCCATTCAGATAGAATACGAAACAGTATCTGAGAGGGAAATGCAGAGTTCATTCAGCATTCCCTCCTCTCCAAAGGTCCAATATTTTGGTTGGAAAGCAAAGAAAACGATGGATCTCGGCGACAAATAAAAGACAGATGCGAAACACAGACGGGATACCACTGTGTAAGCATCTTTCCGTCTGTCTGGAAGAGTCAGTGACAGAGAGAATCAACAAAAAGACTACACAAAATGTTGGCCAAAAGGATGTGGCCGCGGGTCCAGAGAAAGAGAGGAATTGGGCCGAAATTCCATTTGAAAGAAGGCTTAAAAACGGGGATTCGACTTGGTCCCCAACTCATCCTAACCCCCTCTTCTAGGTCCCCCGCTTGTAAAATTCTTTGCCCTGGGTCTTCGGGGCATGCAGACGGCGCAGTAGTCGATTTTCCCGCTGTCTCGTTATGTGTTGACAGTCGTTTCGGGCGTCCGAGAAAAAGAGCGCCTTTGGAGTGGAGAGTGGTTAGAGATAAGGCCGAACAAAAAAGCCAAGAAGCCGTTTGGCCGGACCGAAAAGTAGGGCCCGGGCCCTGGGCCAGTGCAAACAAAAAAGGATGGAAAAAGGGAGGGGAGTAGGAATTGGAACAAATCGAATTTTTACAGATAAAAACGGTATGTTTTGTCTTTGCCAATGAATAAATTATATGGGCGGAATCCAAATGTATACATTATGTCATAGGTTTGGACAGCCCGGAGCGGTTTTTGAAAACAAACTTTTATAAAAATGGAATAATATGAAAAATGAAAAAATGAAAAAAATGAATCATCATTGCAGCCAATTCCACAATTAAAATTAAAAGTTGCCGAAAAAGATGTAAGGATTACCTTACTCTTGCCATAGTGTTGAGTAATGTGCGTAAGATTTAGGATGCTCTATTCTACGTAACCCGTGTAACTCCCCGCGGAATTCACCTATTAATTCTATAAACAAAGTAATTTATTGCATCGGGAACTACCTTTGACTTGATGAAATGAAAAACATTTAATTTATCATTTACAATAAAAGGAATTGGAATCCATCAAAAAGTCACAAAAGTTTAAAATTCTTTGACCCGAAAAGATTTTTTGGAGGGGTTTTTGGGCCGGAAATAAAAAAGAATGGATTGATTGGTTTACTCAAAATATTGACTCGGAATAATTTGGCACAATTCAAAAATTAAATAAGGAAAAGTTATTAAAATTTATCTGACTAGGATCATTTAGAATTGCTTGGGTAAAACATTCTGGTCAGAAACGTATACAACCATACGATTAAACTGTCAGAAAGGCGGGACATTGCAAGCATTGAGCAGTCGTTACAAACTATAAATGGAAGTCGGAGTCAGTTTCCAGCCAGCTCATGTCAAGTCAAGTTAATATAACTAAAACAATATTATTTTCAAAAGACCAAATTGTAATAATGAGTCATTATCAGACGTCGCGATAAACTACTTCCGGTGTCAAGCGAGATTAAACGAAACATACTTGTTATTACGACAATAAAAATGCTCACATAAAAAGTAGCCTTATCGATTAAAACCCCCATCTTTTCTTTGTTAATGTCCCTATGCCCCGAACGTCTACAAAATCCAAATTGAAGCCATAAATTTGTTCCTTTTTCTTTGGAACGTTCCATCGTTCTTCGGCGCCGTTCCCTCTCCAAAGTAATCGCCTTTTTAGTGAGTTTTTTTGGGAACGCCAGAAATTCGAAAACTTAAAGAATGTGGCCAAAAACAAGTTTTGTATGGTTACTCTACCCCAATCGGACTTCAGATCATATTCTGATCTATCAATAGGGAATGGTCAGGAAGGCGGTGATTAACAAATGGAGTGGAGATTAGACCAAAAGAAAAAGAAATTTATGCGTTCGAAAGGAAGGGAGCTGAGGAGAGTTCGCTGCAAGAAAAGTAAAGAATGGGGCAGAAAGTGACAATACTATGGTCCCATTTTTTATAAATCATAAATTTGGTTCAATAGTTACATAATAAATGTCACTTGTAACAACAAAGCTTTATACAAAGAAAATGTAATGGAATTTTAACCCTAAAATCAGAGTCCCTGCATTTAGAAGTATACGGAAGAATTTTATTACTCCAAAAACCCCGACTGTAAAATAACACAGCCATTGTCAATTTTGCCTCTTTTCGCCTGACTTGGAACGCCATAAGATCAGATAACACGTTTTTTCCGTGTTATGGCCTGTTCACTAACGATTTTTCAGCTCCAAAGGTCAAAAAATAAGCGAAAAACGAGTTAAAATCTAAAGAAAATATCATAACGCTCGATTAAGAGTTATGTTTATTGCTATGATTCCACAGTTATCTACAGCGGGCTCAACAATATCAAGTGTACATGCTCTACGTAGCATTAGAAAGTGGAAATTGAATAAACGCCAAGCCCTCAGAATTGATATTCATGGCCAAAAAGAACCGACATTTGGAATGTGCATATGTTGGAGCGATTGCCAAAAAAGGGAATTCAATGTCACGCAATTCATAGTCCGTGCATTCGAAATAAAGGTGAGAGAAAAAGAAGTGTCAACAGGAAAGTGATGTATCTATCATCCCAAAAATGTCTGAGAAAGAATTGAATCCGGAACGACCACTCCATTAGAGAATGAGAGAATAGACTTGGGCACGGTTAGTAAGAAAATTCAACGACAAAAACCTTCAATTGCAAAGAAATTTGAATGGTTTAATACATTTCCATAATGATCCGCACACTGAACTGACATTAGGCTGACCAGTCCAACTTTTGCAGCATTTCCTCTTGAGTTCCCGGCTGCAAGAGCGGCACCCAAGAATTGAGCCTTGACCAACCAACCCTGAGCGGTCATTATTTCACCATGCCAACGGTAGAAACAACATGTGAATTGTTGCAAAGATAGATGTGAAGTTGAATAGAAACAATCCGCGAGAGAGAACAAATGTCATATAAGAATGAGGCTGTTGCTCTTTAATTAATTCATTGAGATTTAAAACAATATTAACACAAAACACCTCATTTTGAGCTTCCTCGCCCTCGGGGGACCTCACATTTTTCTCTCATAAACAGTACAGTTCATAATTTTCCATTCCATAAAGCAATATTTCCCTTTCATCCAATTCTCTGACTCATTGGACCGCTGTCCAATGATCTCAATGACCCTCAAATTGAGCCTTTTTGCCAAATGAAATCACCATTCTAATGACCCTAAGGTAATGAAGAAATATTTGATGACGCAGTAAAAAACGATTTCAAGAGAAGGGGTCCCTCGGCTGAAAGGATTTTCTTTCGGCCCCTATTTTTTGGCCGGAAAGAGCTTTTTTAGGGACAACCCGGCTTCTGTTCGGTTCCGGCCCAAAGAACTCTCTTCATCTCTCCTCATCTCCCCTCCCCTCTCTTCCCAACCCTCCTTCTTCTCTTATGACTTTAATTTTGGAAAGGGAATAGAGGGATGATAAAACAATTTTATTGGCGTTTACAGACTTCTGGATGATTTGACTTAATGTTGTTTTTTTGAGACTTTGCGGGGACTGAGGCAAATGTTGACCCAAAATTTGGGTTTTGGGTCTTTGGAATTTGGCTGCGAAAAAATTGAATTTCAGAATTTTTGTCCCTTTGTTATCCTAAAAAATTTGGCCGTAAACAGATCACGATTTCAACAAAAATTTCACAAAGGATTCTCAACGGGCATTGATTTCAAAGACTTTTAAAATACGGTATCTGGCTGAATGTTGTTTCCCTCCACAACTTCCAAGAAATCGAGGAAAATAGAAAAATTATGGGGAAAACAAAGTTTTCCCAGAGAACCGCCGAATGCCATTCCGAACCGGCCCCATTCCGCTGGACCCGTTTTCCCATTCTGAACGGACACAAGTGGGTTTCAATTTCAAAGTCAAATTCGAATTCTTTAGGCCAATTCTCTTGGTTTTGAGCCAAATGCGGCTTCTTCAAATACTGTAGAGAAATGTTCGTGTAAAGGGAGAAAAAAGAAGATTTATTTTGAAAACCAACTTTCAGACATCAGATTCCTTGGAAGAGAAAAAAGATTGACATTTGTTTTGGCCGAAAAACATCAAGATTCAGGCGTCCCGGCCATTGATTTTGTTATTTATTCATCCCCAAGAAAGAAGAAATAAAATACGAAAAGATTTGCCTTACACAATGCCGAAATAACAAAAGGATAACGATCCCGACGGGCCTTTCAAAGGATTCCTAACAATAAAATCACTCTGTAAGTCAGCCATAGATCGGCCATACCACTTGGGGCCATTTGCTGTCCCCATCTACGTCACCCCTGCCCCCGATGGGATCTTCGCCACTTGTTTCGCCCCCTTCTTTTTTTTTAATTTCCAATGTTTTGACAAAGAAAGTTTTGGCCAAAACTTTTTCCAAAGAAGACCCGCGGCTTTAAAGGTGCATTGTTTATAAAAGGCATTAAAGACAAGCGACGTCCCGAACAATGGAGGGCTGAACTCTTGGCCCTAATTTCCCGGGCCCAGGAGAAGGGAACAAGACGCTGATTTCCCCTGAAATTCTCAGGAATCTCTTCGAACTAAAGGCTCTTTTATTCTACAACAAAAGCTGAATTAAACCGCAGAACTGAGGGTGGGCAAAATGTTGAGGTCTAGATCAAACAAAAAGGTCTGATCTTGAGTTTATGGGTTTGTAGAAAGTCCAAACTTTGGAGGAGGATTTTCGTCAGGATTTTGCAAGAAAAAGGACTTGAAAAAGTTGAAAGATGACAAAAAAAGTAAATTGACACGTATAACCTAATAAAGGCATCAAAGTCAAGAAATAATATAATATAAAACCATCAATCTTATCCTTTTATAACTGCTTGAAGAAAAGTTTCCAAAAATAGCCTCAGACTTGACAGCAGACACAAGAGACTGAGGGCCACTAAGAATGTTATTAAAGATCGATCAGTTCTGAAAACAAATTTGATAAGAGCCGGTTATCAACGAACCACCAAATAAACATACGCATGGGGGTCTTAAGGGTACAAGGGAATACTTTCGATGGATGATAAAAATTGGGAGCACAAGTTTTGGAGAATATGTACAAAACAAGGAAGTAAAAATGCCAAAAATAGTCTGCTAACGACATATAAAGATCGCTAGGCTCTTACAAAAGACCGCTAAACACGTTTCCATTAACTGAATCTGACATCATTTCCAGAACATTGCTAAAAAGCCGCTTATATACAAGCTTTATGGCATCTTCGTTAACCCGATCTTAAAAAACAACCATTCCGAGGCCGTCAATTCCGTCGTTTCTGGTTGGATAACTATGTGATTGCCGTTGTCAATAAAATAATAATAGACTGGCGACTATAAAAAGCCCTTTACTTATGAATTTTTATGGATCACTTTTCCAGGGTGTGTATGACGGGAAAGCGGAGCTATTACCTCTTTCAAAAAGTAAAAAAAAATGTTATTCAAATTATAATTTTTGGTGAGAAACGAATATCAGACAGTAGTGTGAACCGGCCAACATTAAAACAAGTTTTGGCGCCGCCGTTCTCGCCCCTTTTTTTGCCGTTTTTCTGTTGGCCTTGAAAATCGCATTTGAGCCTCGTTTGAGAGAAAGGGCCGTGACGTCGTTTAATGTGAGGTTCAGGTGAATGATGGCATAAGTCTGAGCCCAAACGAGCCCAGAACGAAGAACAAAGCAAAAGGTGGGAACTCCGTCAGGTCGGATCAATCCAAGTTCATAAAGCAAGTGCAGAAGAACGGGCGGGGTATTTTTGGAACCCACAGAAGACCCTTCTCGCATATTCTTTAAGCGACCAAGACGATTGAGCACTGATCGCTTAGAGAGCTACAATTCCAATTTCGAGACTACTATTAATCATAAAAATTACAATGGTCCCCGGGCTTCTGTTTTTGTTCACTGTGAGTAATATTCAACATCAATCATAAGAAAAAGAAACATCATGCATCAAGAACACGGAGAACTTTTAGTTTCCACATTTATATGTATTAAAGCTTTCAAAGACGGAGAAGAAAACAAAATGCTGCAAAATGAGATTTCAGGGTTTAACAATATATATACTTTTAGCCATCAACTTATAAGATAACCGATTTTTAGACTCTTTATGAACTGCGTCATTCCTTCATTCAACGTGAAATCCGAAAAGCAAACGTCCTCGCAGTATGGGAACTAAGGAATTGCAAATCCTTTCAATATTGAATATTAATAAATGCGAGAATGTTGCAAAAAGTAAATGTGACAAAGAACTTCATTAAGAAGTCGTAAACATCTTGAACAAGCAAACACGCATAATACAATCGTATATTTATACATATATACGCTTCAGCATCGTATGTTCCGTATGACTTAAAAATACTGAAAATACTCAGATTGACCGATCAACCAGTGTTTACACCATTTTGATAAAGGTCTGTTTTTTGAACAGCCAGCCAATTTTTAAGGGCCTTAATAAATTTTTAAGCAGGTTGAAAAACACAAGAGTAGTAATTCACCTTGACAATCGTGATCAAACTCTGATGTCTTTTGTGTAAAAGAAGTCATAAATATGTTTGGAAACATCAAGCGGACAATTGACCGGTCAACTGGTTGTGTCAATTCAAAAACTGCTATGTTATGTGGATTTTTTACAACCTAAAAATGAACATGAATTGCACGTCAAGAGTCTTTATTGTGTCAAGTTAACTTTATTTGGCTTCTAAATTCTGTTTTTTTTATTCTTTTGACCTTTTCTTCTCAGTATTTTTACTCGGAATCATTCAAATCTTTAAATTCCGCGCCAAAAATGGAATGTTAAAAAATAATATTAAAGAGATCAAAAACGTCTGACCCAAAGAAAACAAAGATCCACTTCCCAATCAGTTATCCGGATCAATGAGCTCTCAAAAGGCCCCCCAATTTTTGTGACAACCGTTCGACGGCTGGCCAAATATTGTGTGATCGTAATGATTAATACGCATCCTTTACTCCTTCCAACTAGAAATCCTCAAAAATGGACTCAAAATTTGGAAGAATAATCGACTGCTAAAACTGCGGTAAAAAACTTGTTCAAAGCGATCAGCCAAGAAATTTGCCTTTTTTCAGCGTAAAATAGAAACACCTCCAATCGCTACTCCCAAACGTCCACCCTTACACAAACAAAGAGAAGACAGACACCGTCAAAGATCGAAAAATGTAGAGGCCCTTTCGAAAACACTTGGACTTTTGAAAATACAATCCCATTGTCTTGGATTTGTTATGTTCGGTAAATATTGTATAAAAACAAAAAAGTGAACTTGTCGAAAAAAGGGATAGAGGAAATCCGATATGATTAAAAGAAGTTAAGGAAAGAGGATCCAGAATTTTCCTTTGTTTGTCTTCAAGGTTGTCCTTTTAACTTGACTTGATTCTAATCATGTTGCAACTCGTGTTAAAATCAGAATTTTTTTTAAAATTGACATCATAATTCAACAACGAAGGAAACATACAAATTGCCAAGAAGAAGAAAACAAAATTTTCGAAGTTAAGAGTTTGACGTCACAACATTGGCAAGGAGAAGTTCCTTTTTGTCCGTGGAAGTGGGGGAGTTCTTGCAAAGCCTCTTTCTCCGGCCATAAAATAATTCAAGTCGAAAAATTTCGAAACAATCCTAGAAATGCCATAAAAGTTGAACGATAAGACGGAAAGGGACATGATGACGTACTTGTGAGGTCGGCGGACTATACGTAACACATACGTAGTTGGTCTGCGATGCAAATTACTTTTCATACATAGCCAGATGCCGAACTGCAACGAAAGCGATAAAAAACAGTAAAACAAGAAGCGCGGTGAATAATATTTATATTTTTGGTACTGAATTATTATTTTCTTCAAATCAACAGTAAATTTGATCTATTTCAAAAACGCATTGAATTTCTCATCCGCACGTTGCGCACCTACTTTTCCTCCCAAAGTTTCTAAAGTTTTTATCTTTTTCAAATCACAACCTCCGGAATGGATAGTGCACTCAAACATTACTTCGAACTGCAGAAATAAATATTATAAATATATGGACGTAATAACAAAAGATTCTTTTCTCCAATTTCCGGTCAAGTCTCTAAAATTTGTTTTATCTCCAACGTTTATTGCAGCGATTTTTCAATTTTTTTGCAGAATTTTCACGAAACGCGCGACATCGTGGATTCTTTTTGTCGCGCGCGACATGAAAGAGTTCAGTGCAAAATGAGGGTACAAAAAAGGAAATGTGGTGAAGAATCAGAACTTTATGAAATTTTTCTCAGTGCGGTAACACCGAAAATTTTGCAGTGTTTTCTTAAGCGGTAATTTAACGAAACAAAAACAATTTAATGGCCTACCAGTCTCTTTGTTGGTGAAAAAATACACTGTCGCACTCTGATGCAATAAAAAAAAATTTCTTTTTTATGTATAAATTTTTAACTGAAAAAAGTTATTGTTGAAATTTCTTTTTCAAGATGGTCAAACTCCAATTGAAAAGGAGGGTTTCTTCCATGTTATGTGCAATGTCTACAAAAGTGTGAAACTCTTCTTTGCAAATTGACCTTTAATTATCAACTCAGAGTTTGTTGCTAAAATTTAATTTTTCTTTGGGATTTAGCTTGGTAAAATTAAAACCATGCGGCCTGAGATATTATATTAATGTAGTATAGATTTGTCACCGTTTTTAAGAACTGCTCATTTTTTATGATAGCATTCTGATTCCAGCCGCACCTATCCTCCCTCGAGAGGAAATTCTTTTTTCATTTCATTTTCGGTGTGATGCGAGTTTGAAAAACTTTTTATCAGTTTGATTATTAAAAATCTGTAAATATTCACAGAAAACTTTCTTGTTTTTTGTGCTTCCAACAATATTCGGCTTCAATTCCTACGCAACTTTGTAAATGCAATTCAATTATTCGTTTTTGATTACTACTTTATTCTTTGTTTCCATCGATTTTACGTTAGCAGATCCGTTGCAATGCAGACCTGAGGGCGAACCAAACAATGATATCAACAGGAGAATTGTGTATTTGGAACGAAACAATGACAAATTCTTTGGTAAGTTCTTTGTGGTTTAAAAGCTTCTTTAACTTACAATTAGCGAACGGTTACTGACTCATTGGGCTAAAAATTTATGATTTGCATATGAGCTTTTATGATTCATAGGAAAAACATTTTTTACGGTCAACACGTTACCACAAAATAAACCAAATACGAAGTTGTACAAACTTTTTCAGCCGTGATCTCACTGGGGGTCCCATTACAAGACTTTAATGTTGCTATTGATTTCAACAGTGCTGTTTTATGGGTGCCTGGCTCGGACTGTCCATGTGCAGACGAATGTAAACAAAGTAAGAGTTATCTCATTTTAATGAAACATCGATTTTTTGTCGAAACTTTTTCATTGTGTGTTTTCAGCAAAATTTTGTAAAGAAAACTGCGGTGAACATTGCTGCGAGCAGAATCTGCAAAAGAAGCGGATCGAAGCCTCAGCGCTAACAGGAAAATGCACAAGAAAACTGGCGTTCCGAGTAAATAAATCAAGGCTTTACATGGAAAGTAAGCAAATTTGTCGCATATAGCTCGTATGCCTATTAAAATTTTAGCCCAGGCCTATCTTCGCGTAAAATATTCGGGAGAAGATTTGCTGACTTTTGTCAGTCTGGACCAAATGAGTTTTGGCTCGCGGAACGCCCCTGGAATAACCATTCCTCATGTTGAATTTGGCTTACTTAAAGAGTTCCCAGCGAGTTATGAAAACGCAGTAAACGATGGGGTCCTTGGGCTTGCTATCACCGATAAAAATGGAAATCAAAGCATAATGAAACAGCTACTGCACAGGAAGATTATATCTCATCCAATAATCACAATTTGGATAAATAATGGAAAAGGGGATCTTCAGTTGGTAGATGGGTCAATGACAATTGGAGAAATTGATCAAAGAGTATGCGATGATACGACGAAATCGTTATTTAAACTTGCTTCGCTTGATCAGTGGGCGTTTTTATTGACAGAAGCATTTATTAAAGATGAAAGGTTTGGCTACTCAAAGGTAATATTTTTTAATGTAAATGTAAAGTATTGGGTTACAGATATCAATCGATCTTGAGGCGTCCAAACTTGTTGTTCCACATAACGTACTGACCTTTATTAAGAAACTTTGCGAAGCCCAGATGGACAAATCAACAGGCGATTTAATCGGAATGTGCACGGAAACAACGCTTAAGATCAAACAAGGCACAACAGTAATAGAAACAAGTCTGATTAACTTTATGACCCGATACGATAACCAATATTGCGTGATCAACATTCGAGAAGCAACACCACAAGATCCATCCGAGTGGGTTTTGAACGCGGGAGTGACGAAAGATTACTGCATAATATTAGACTACTCAGGATACCTTGGCTTTGTTCCAATAAAAACGAAAGCCATTTAAAAACCCATGTAAAATACTTATTGTAAACAGTTTTTATCTGTATGCGAGCCAAATTCACAAACAACGAAAAGAATATTAAATAATAAAAAATGAGTCAATTAATAACCAGGAGCAGTCCGAGGATACGGACAATGTGAACAGTCTCCGGGTGGCCCTTGGTAACCAGGCCGCCCACTCAATCCTGTCTCTCCGCGATTTCCAGGCCGTCCCGGATACCCGGGATCTCCCATTTCTCCCATTCCACCTGGATAGCCTGGCTCTCCATCAGTTGCAGGTAATCCGGGATAACCGGGATATCCAGGCGGGCCTGGAGGCCCCGGTGGCCCCATTGAAGGAGGCAGGTCATAAATTCCTCCTGGAGGCCCGGGTTCTCCGGGATATCCAGGTTCTCCTTCAAATCCTGGGGGTCCCGGTGGACCAGGATAGCCAGGGGGTCCAGGTGACATGTAAACGCTTTCTCCTGGGAACCCAGGCTGACCGGGAGGGCCGGGTAAACCCGGTTTCCCAGGATATCCCGGAAATCCGGGTTCGCATGCAAAGCACCAGTTTGGTGGAGGAGAAGGGAGTGGAGGAGGTCCATCATATCCTGGGTTTCCGGGGATTCCAGGCATTCCATCTTCGCCAGGCATTCCTGGATATCCGGGAGGGCCAGGCGGTCCTGGTGGTGACACTCCACAACCACAACAACCAGTCGTCGTTGGAGTATATCCACCATACCGTTGAGCTTTGTATGGAATGTAGGATTCTGGGAATGGATCGTCGGCGTAGGTTATTATTGGATATGACGGAGTCTGCTTTGATATTCCGGAACCTTTCTTTGGCGCACGCTTATACCGAGGCTTTACATTGAGCATAAACTAAAAATGTGTTGTCCAAATAAGGTTTAATTTAATATCTTACCTTTGTCTTTACAATTTCTCCATTCATCATTTCCCGCTTTGAACGACAAAAATTTAGTTCGTCCAGCATTGATGTATGCCGCTCCGTTACAACTTCGTACATGAACGGTAGAGAAAATAATATTAGGACGGCAGAAACAGTGGCCAAAGTGACACCAGTTACGGCCAACCGACGCATCTGCGCAATCTCTTGTTCAATGGTTCCATCCATCGTCGTATCATCATACGTCATCAGAACTGCAGAACCAGGAGAAAGTGATGTAACTAGCTGCCAGCCACTGACCCCCGAACTTTTAATCTCGAATACTCATCGAGAACAACGTAAGGGCCGTCTATTGTAAATTCAAAAAAAAACTTTTGTCGTCAATTTGTCGCTTTCCAAGTTGAGTTACTCGGGCGTGATTACCCTCATTCCGACGTTGTTCGCAGATCATTTCGAGCGCTTTCTTCCGTAATTCCCTCTAATAATTCGTTAATAGACGCAATTTGAGCGAAAGGTATGACCGTTCCGGAAATGGAGGCTAATTGTGTGGGAAGACACTAAAATTAACGTTATCGTTCTAAAAAGTGTTAGCGAAATCTTGAATTATTTGGTTTTTACTCTCTGCCATTGTGAAGATCTCCAGTGTTTTTCGTTTTTTCTGCTCAGGTATTAAATGACTTTGAAACTTTGCTATCTCACAAAGACTTCAAATTAAATAAATAATTACATAAAAAAAACTGTTTGAAGGCTTACAATCTGATAGTTGATGTGTGGTTCTTCCGGGCAAATAAGAAAGCATAAGCATAATGAATAATTAATATCAAGATAAAACATCCGTGTATTTTGTAGTATGCGGAAATTGAACAAAGTTATAATACAATCGCTTTGATGATGTTACAATCGAACATCTTCAGAAATTGCTCCATTCGCGACATCAGATTTTCGAAACATTTAAAGATGTTTACATTTATCGCAGTTCTCGGAGATTCATTCCGATCAATTCATTTTTTTTTGAGTTTCTTCATTTTTTGCGACATTCAAAAAAAAGTTAATTACTTTTTCTTTCCTCCATTGGAACCTGAGCATAAACGAAAGCGGAGAATGATGATTATGGATATATTGTTCTCAAAATTGCTTCGAGAGATGTTCCACTCTAAGCGAAGGGATTTAAAAGGGGTCGAGATTTACGGAGTTCCTTTATCCCCGGAAAGGTCGCGGGTGTATGTTTTCGCAAGAAAAAAATTATTTCTATAATTTTTTCCGAATATGTCACGCGAATGTAAAAGCGTGATGTAATGTCCATTCAAGCCTTGTTTTTGCAGACATGAAGTTGGTCGTTGTACTCTTAGTATTCACAATCATCCTGGCATTTGTACAAGCTGACAAAAAAGAAGCCAAGAAGGTCTACAATTACGTTTTTAACCTAGTGGGTAAGCAATATTTAAACACTTTAAATCTTAAATTTAAGTCCGTAAAACATGAATTTTAGAGAAACTGACAAAGGATGCAAGTTTCAAGGAGATCGCGGCGGCCGCTGCAAAAACTGATAACCCCATTGAATATTTGGATTCAAAGAAAAGTCAGATTGTAGCGATCGAAACCAAAATTCTGAAAGAAACTGGCTTAAGCAATGACCAAATTACAGTAATTCAAAAGTTGAGCGATGCCGAGTCTCACTTGAAATTCGATGAATGGCTTCCAAAGTATCGGGGACTGAATGCAGAAGAAAAGAAGATCCTCTTTGGTATTCCAGGACTGTAGAGTACTCACATTCAGACAGATTGTAATTTATAATCATATATGTATATACAGAAAAAATTTAAAATTTGGTGTGTCATTTGACTTCTATTTGCTAATTCTAAAATGGAAATTATCATTTACGGCCCCATTGATCATGTAGTTGATTAAAATAGTCTTCTCCATTTCCATTTTCATTCAGAGCGAAATCCTTGTGCTTCACTGTAACCCCTTCTTCGGGATATACACGAGGTAGTAGCCATGCCAAATCCTTAGATACGCGATTGCGAATGACTGGATGATAATAAAAAAATACCAATTCCATGCTTAGAGCGACGAAATCAACAAATGTGTGGGAGACCTGAAACGGGCGACCTTTAATTCCGACAATTCAAATTTCAATGCTGCTTATATAAAGCCTTACATGAGCTAAAAAGTCGATCCACCAAAGATCTGGCTTTTCGACAAACAGCGACATGTATCCCGCAATCTCCATAGCTATCAGCCCACAGTTTCCGTGAATTCCAAAGCAAATTACAAACACGTAAAATAAGCATTCGAGCACCAAAACGTTTTCATTTAGTTGATAACGAGTAGTCAGCGACTCCAATGCTCTACGATCCTCCTTTAGTCTTTTGTTGTAAATGTATAAATAAATGACCACCGGCAAAGGACCAATAGAAAATAAAGCACAGATGATAAAACTCATCGAGTCAAGGAATGGCCAGCGATCGAGGTATATGCATTTCTTGGGGAAGGTAGCTACAAACGAACATTTTCAATTCTTCACCTCGTTCATTACCCTCCACTTTGGTTCCCAAATATCTACAAACAAAATTGTAACTGATCCCATAAATGATCATCAGAACAGCGAAGATTTTTGCCATATTACTCTTCTGATTTTCATAATGCTTTCGATTATAGGTTGCGACACAACGCTCCGTGACTATTGCCAACATTGTGCAGTCACTTAGCCCGGTCACGAAAACATTTGCAAAGTTTACAACTTGGCAGTAAGCTCCATCATGATGAAAAAAATGAAATCTATCATTTAAGGCTCCGAGAAGTCGAGTTGATCCAACGAAATTCAACGGCAAAACGATTTGAATCTAAAATGTTACTTTAACACAACAATACATATTATCTTACCAAAAAAAATCTAAGATTTGGATGTAGGGTTTTACATCGTTGAACGGTAAAACAAAAATACGCCGTAACAAATGTCGCACATATAACTGTAGTCCAATTAAATGCATCCATTAACTCAATTATTTCCATTCAAATAGTTAACATACAATTTGCACCTATGATTTGGTGGAACGAACACGCCCAATATTTATGTTTTTTTCAAATTCGTTCATCTAACAAAATATTTTTTTTTTGTTAGCAAAATCAAAATGAATAAGGACGGAATAGCATAACATAAACTGGGACAACTTTTATGAAAAACTGTTGTAACTGTGGACAAGAACGGCCGAAAGATATAAAACAAATTATCCGAGCTTTTTGATCCCCAAAGTGAGCAAGATTTCAAAAAGTATTGCAAATAAGCGCTACCTAATTGGAGTATTTCAAAAACAAATGCTAACGAATAGAAGACGCACGTGAACAGGTCCAGTTCTATGTGGGCAGTAAATTGATCATTGAATATGGTCAGACCTTTTCTTGGCATTCCAAAGGTGGAGTATAAAAGTAGACATTGACTGATAATATGCGAAAAAGCTTTGAGAATTCTTATGGGAGGGGGAATGTAATCAAGATTTTATACGAATATTTCTTGAGTAAAATTTAAAAAATTAACCTAACAAAACGCAATAATAAGATTAAAAGTTTTAAGTTTAAATATCTAATGGAAAACTTAATTTTAGAGCAACATTAAACACGTCTGAGTTCAAACATACTACGTAATGTTTTACGAGGCACTAGAATCGCATTCCGAGGGCTCCGTTGATAAGCGACATCGTCGAATAAAAAGCGGTGCGCCTGCTTCTAGCCGAAAGATTGAATCTATGTACATAACCCGGCATGTTCTGATCATTTTACACGGTATAAAGAAGTCGCCGCGATGACCCGGCATTACACGTGCGACGTGCACTACCGCGATAACTTCAATTTTCACACGCGACGTCGACAACAAAGCATGTGCGTTCTTTATGCTCCGAATATGACACAAAACGATTTGAAAACGCAAATTTTTTTCAAAAATTATTTTGTATTGTTTTATGCAAACTGTAGAAAAAAAAATGTCAAGGGCATGCACAAAAACGACGGAACTGGGAGACTACGTGTGAGGCGCAAGTACAGTAAAGTTTATTCTTTACCTTGTTTTTAAGGTAATTTCCCTTCGTAAGAATTGTCCCATATACATATATAGATGACTGAAACATTTTCTGCTAGGAACCCCATAAATCATAATGCTATCAATAACTTCCAAATAAACACATTCCTGAACATATTTGAGCCCGATTTATGGACGTCGTTAAAAATCAAAAGTTGATGGCAACAACAATTTTTATTACCGTAAAAACGTATATTTTTCAAAGCTATGTTACCCGTGAATATGATGAAATTTGATTTTAAAGAATTTTTTAAAGCTTCGTTATGTGCTATTTCCATAGAGTTTCATATTGGTTGAAGTAGTCGTCCGTATTTCCAATCCCTTCTTTTACACATTTCTGTTGCTTTTTTCGCGACAAAAAGTCTTCTGGATAGATTTGAGGGAGCCAATTGGCGAGATCCTTGGCCACTCGATTTTGAATGGTTGGATGGCATACCATGAAGATGATCTCAAAGGTCAGACAAACGGAGTCCACAAAGATATGAGACACCTGAAAATTGTACTATCTATTACTGAATTTGTATCTTTTACAATAAAACATCTTCAACTCTGTTTTTGCAATTTAATTTAGTGTAATCTCTTGTTACAAGAACAGTGTTGACTCTTTGTTCTCACACTTCTTAACGCCAAATTTGCGTGTCAGCAAAATGTTGTACATTATGCTTCCGGGACTTACGTGTGCAAGTACATCCAGGAGCCATAAGTCGGGGACTTCCATAACCTTAGACATAATCCCTGATGCAGCTATAGTTGAGAGTCCAAGACCACCATAGACTCCGAAACAAATGATGAAAACTGGTAGAAAACATTTGAGAACGATGACATTTTCATTGACTTGAAATCGAGAGGTAAGAGATTCCATTACTTGTCGATTATCAATCAGTTTTTGATTAAAAAAGTAGAGGTAGGCCATAAAAGGAGCGCATGTAAAAGAAAAGAAGCCACACATTGAAAACCCTAAGGCATCCAAAATGGGATGACGATCGAGAATCATACATCGCTCCGGGAAAACTTCTAAAATTGAACTGTCAAACATTACAGATCACATAATATTTACCGTAATATCAAACCTAGATCTCACCTTCAAGTTTTCCTGCAAAGTACCAACAGATCCCCACATATACCACGCCGTATACCATCATAAAGAAGCAGTAAACCTTTGCCATTCCAGCGTTTCTGTGCTCGTAATGGCTGCGTTGACAAGTTGCAATAAATCTCTCGGTTACAATCGCCAACATAATACAATCGCCGAGGGCTGTGGAAAAAATATTCAGACTTCCAATAAGAATACAATAGTTGCCATTATGTGAAAACCTTTTGTAATAATCATTGAGGAAACCGAAGAATCGGGAGATGCCGACCAAATTGAGGGGAATCACTATTTGAATCTGGAGAAAGTATAATAAACACATTAGAAGGTTCTTACCAAATAAAAACGCAGATTTGGGTGCAAAGACTGACATCTGTGCACTGTGTAGACAAAATATGTTGTTGTTATGGTACCCAAACATATGATAAAAACGTTAAATGCCCATAAACCAACGATCAGTTCCATGGGCCGGTGTTGTTGCTGAAAACAGTCCTATATTTCATATGGTTCATATGGTAAAGGCAAGACCACCTTAAATGAACACTATTATCCCGACCAATCTCTAAAACCTTTTCAAACCATCTAAAACAAAATACGCAAATTTCAAAGAGAGGCATTCGGGTTGTCATTAGCAGATAACCATGTTACGGACAGAGAATAATTACTTTAAATTTGCAAAAAAGTTTTGCGAGGAAGGAGTCATTCAAAGCGGCTACAAGTTCTCTAATTATAATCCCTCCCTTCAAACAACGCCGGTAGAACCATAAACCGCGTGGGATTCTAAACTGTAATTCTGACTTGGAGCACAACTAAATACTTATACTCTGAATTGTATCCACCGCACGAAAGTATTCCCACATGATCGACAATTTTCCGAACTCGTAAAGCATTCCAAGATTGCAAATATTTATAATTATTTCTTAGTTGAAAGCTGTCAAAAGACCATTAACATAACTTTGCTAACCCCTAAGGGATGATGTTCAATTTGTAGCCAAATGTAATAATTATTAATCTCATAAACTGAGAAAAAATGGTCATATCCAAAGCAAAAAATATCACGAGACGTTGCGATGGATTCCGTAAAAAATATTTGAAGTTTTTTATAAATATCGTGATTAGAGAGACGTTGAGTTATATCGCTCCTTCAATACATACTCCAAAGAAAGATGTTTTTCTGTATGTATGTATTAGACAAAAAATTGTTTCTTGTTTACACTTGCCAAACATATTCCAGAAAACAGACATATTAATGTCTCTCCGGCTGATTATTTTACTGTACTTAATTTTGCATACAAATTAAATGCGTAGAAGCTACCGTATGAAAACAGAATGACCAAATATTGAGTGTGGAATTTTTTGGGAGTAATGGATTAAAACGACAGTACAGCTATTATATATACTTTTGAATTGCGCTTTTTGCGGAGTGAAAACAACATGTCCAAAAAGTTTTTTCGTCTACTGTACCAATAACAACAGAAAAAAATAATGGTTATATTCTGCATGGTTACTAATAATTATTTTACTGTTTGCAACTCTGCCGCGTTAATTTTCGCTGCAAGGCACAAAAAAACTTTTTTGAAATTTCGTTCCACACACCGTGAAACAAGCGATTCAAAAGTAGCTGTTCTGGCCCTTTAAAGGCAACTATTACCCGTTAAATTCTTATGAAAACTTGATTTTAATTTTTTTTGAGGTTCTGGATGTCTGTAATTACTTCTATTCACCTTAAATAAGTAAATCAAAATGTGTCCACCTCGACTCCGCGCTGTGCTTTATGCGATGCAATGAATTCTATGAAAACACGTGTATGGAGATCCCGATAAACGTGAATATTCACACCCACCCAACAATAAATTCGTACTGATTATTTGGATTAATAAAAAAAGCACTCTTAATCCCTTTTACTTTCAATAAAACTTCCGTAAACAATGTGGCATTTCGTGTGGCTCAGGATATATATCTTGTAACAATAAACAGTACACACAAAGACACTAATATTTCTGTATCTTCCACGTATTCTCGAGCTGTTTGAAGTACTGGTCGGCATTAGCGCTTAGATATATTTGTTTTCCATTTCGTGTTTTGATGACGTAAATACTTCCTTTATTAGGATGTACTCTCCGTGGTATAATTACAGAGAGCAAACATTTAGCCTTGTTGCGTAGAACTGGATGGTTGAGGACAAACGTCGCTTCGAATCCAATGTCCACCGAGTCGACAGCGATGTGAGAGATCTAGACGTTACACTGTTAGTAAAAGGCATTATCTATAATATATCATCATGTAACAGTCACCTTTATTCGTTCTCTCAATTTACTTTGAGATCGTAAGAATTTATCGTAAAATATAAGATACGATTCTCCGGTAGGTATAATTAAGATCGTTTTTTAGTGACAATCGTTTTCTGTTTTCCACAAACAAAGCTATTTACTTACTTTAACTAGTATCCTTATTGCATTACTATGTTCCTTCCAATTGTCACCTGCACTTAGTATCGCGGCCACTTTTATTGTCCACAGTCCAAGATTACCAATTATTATAAAACATACGATGTAAACTGGAATAAATGTTCGCATCACCATAAAGTTTTCGTTGAGTTGGAATCTCGAACTTAACGACTCCATTTTCTGTCGATTATTGAACAACTTTCGATTATATAAATAAAGAGCGAATGCTGGCCCGGAGCATAAGACAATAGTTACTCCGCATATAAGAAGTCCTTGAGCGTCAAGCCCTGGATACATATCAATGAGGTTACATTGATCTGGGAAGACAGCTACAAAACACCTCAAAGCAACGGGCCTCAACTCACCATGTAAAGAATAAGAAAATTCTTCGCAAATTAATACATAGAAACCACCGTAAACAAAGATTAAGCAACTGTAAACCTTAGCATATTTATCAGTCTTTTGCTCGTAACGAGTTCGATTTAACGTTGCAATAAATCTTTCGGTGATAATACCGATCATTACACAATCGGCCATGCCAGTTACCATTATGTTAAATGTTGAGATTGCAATGCAATAAAAGCCACTGAAGTGGAAAATATGAAGCTCATCAGCCACATCAGCTAGTAATCGGGTAATCCCAACAAGATTTAAAGGAATCACTATTTGACACTATAAATTATTTTGAAATAAAATGAATGAAGCGACATACCAAGAAAAACCTCAAATTTGGATGTAACAATCGACTGCTTTGAACAGTAATCAAAAAGAATACGGTCATTGCTGTCTCAAGCAGGATAACAAGCCGGTCTATCCATTCTATTGTCGTTAAAGCATCCATAAGTATCTAAAATGATCGAAGCTATAACAAAGCGATCAATCAGTTTAAGCAACACCGCAAAAGAAAAGGCAAAAGAAACTAAAATCTGGAATAACAATAAAAATAAAACGATGTGTTTTACCCCGTTGTCACTTATTACTGGAATTTCAGCTGCTTAGCGACAAGTGCTATGCTAAGTACATACTACAAGGATACCAATTTTTTTTTTTTGACTCTGCATTTCCGATAGCATATATGTAATTGGGGCAACGTTGTTGACATTAGCAGTCAACGTGCACATACCGTTGGACACTGCATATTCAACCTAAAGTTAGTTGTGAGAAAATCTCTAAAAATGATGGCAGTACCTCTGGCGCGTGGATATGTTTCATGTCTATTAAAACCTACTTGCTCAATTTTTCCGTATAACCTGTCGAATTACAAAGATAACCCAATTTGATAGCTCTCGCAGTCAAATTGTATTTAGATTCTTGTTGAGGAGAAAAGTGAATGTGTAACATCTGCTGCTGCTACGTATGTATTTTTGGTTTGCTTTTTGTAGCAAATTTATTGATGTAGCACAATTTGGACAACTTTTGAATGTGTTTTGTCATTGCTGATCGATGACGCTTCAGAAACATAATCCAATAGATTCTCATATCACTATTTGTAGTTTGTAAGATTCTGTTCATCCCAAAATATAACAAAGTCTTCGTTGTCGATGAGTTCACAAAATCACTTATCACTTTTTCATTGCCTTTCATCCGATTGATTCCTCTATAAGAATTTACAATCAGCGCATTCTCTTCAAACTACCACCGGGAAAGACCCCCATTCGCGAAACCAGAGAACACTTTTAAGTTGTCAAAAGAGAGTGTGTAAAAACAGGAGAGCGGCCGAGAAAAAGAGATGTTTCCGGCTTCCTCGTAAAAAGACGGGGAATTCTTTTTTCCGATGAGGGGGAAAATAAAAAAGGGGTTGGAAAACAGATTTTGAGCCCGTGAAAAGGGGAACTCCGAATCAAAGAACCGTTTTTTTTTGTTTTTTGAAATCAGACGATCAAAAGAAAAGTCTTGTGAACTCAATAAGAACATCACAAGGAAAACTTGGCCAAGAGTGGGGGTCAAAACGAAGCTATTGATTTGTCTGAGCGTTGTTTTGAAGGGGTTTTTGAGGCCGGAAGTTCAAATTATCTGCTTTCGAATAACTTATTTTAATGACTTGTGTAATGTAATTTTATTTTTTTTTTTGTTTTTCTCGAAATTTCTTTATAAAATGTAATATTGTTTCAAGATAAACGCTGATAGAATGTTTCGAGTAACGCCACCATTTAATTAACGGCTCCAGGAAACGGTCAACTCTGTTTTGTTTGACAAAACCCCAAAAAACGAAAAATTTTTTTTGATCTCCAATAAATGGTGGGAATAGAAAGTTTTGATCGATATTTCGTTTATATTAGAAATTCTAGGATATATTTTGCATGTTTAAGTAATAGTGCAATTACTCTAATGTCTTGTTTTTACAAACATCTGTGATAACTGTTCTTTAGATAATACAGCGGAGACACAGCATCGTAATGTCAAAATTTGTTCTTTTTTATTGTTTTATAGCTGCCTTTTCGTTGTAAACAATAATTTAGTACTAAGCGATCAACAAAAAGACTGCTTTCTAATGATTATGTAACATTATTTAACTTTTTGTATAGTTTACGTCATCATTTTCCGAACCTTCTCGAACCCTCGGGATTCCTCATCTCTCAAAAGACCATTCCTTATCGCGACAGTCTGGGTTATTTTGAAACGACCACGTGATAAAACACGCCTTTTTGGGTCACCATTTCCTTCTGCGAGTCATGCTTTTCGATATTAATTACTCGCTCCAAATAACAATTTATAAAGATTGTCTGATTCGACCGTTTTCACTCCTAAAAACGACGGACCTCCGCAGTTTCACATTTTTTCTCGTTTAATTTGCTGATAATCACTTTCCCCGTTCCCCGCGAAATGCCCATTCCTGTTCAGATATCGCTCTTTTGATCGCGAAAGTAGACTTTGGACTTGCTTTTTAAAAATTCATGTTTTAATTTCAGATTGAAGGCGATTTGTAGTCCAAAACAGAGTTGAAAAGGCAGTGGAATGCCAAAAGCGGTCATCAGAAAGTCATCGTTGGATCGTCCGCTGAAATACTTCATCTCCGAAGTCTTTCTGCACTTTGATTTCTACGGCGCCCAATAAAACATACTAAAAATACATACAACCCGGGCTTAAAAAGTAATTACAATGACGTGGGAACCAATTCGCCAAGGGCACTTTGAATTTCGAACCCCGAATTTCAATGTCCGCCCGATCAGTCCAATAAATCCATTTCCAAAGGAAGAACAACAACAAGAGGTGTTGAGGGTGATAGAATGGGATCATATGAACTTGAAATTGTTCTATCCTATGGCACTGACGTCGACATGGACAGTTCGAACAGTTCTATATCCTCTGGCAGTGTTGAGAGCGAGATTACAGTTACAGAAGCAAACATCGGTATATCGGAACACATGGCATGCATTTACGAGCATTGCAAAGTACGAGGGAATTAGAGGACTTTATAAGGTATTGTCTATTCTATCATAAGTAAAGCATCTTTTGCTTCCATAGCAGTATTCACGTTTTACTTTTTAGGGTTTTTGGGTGACTGTTCCTCAGATTGGTACTTCCTTTATTTACGCAACTGTCTACGAGAGACTCCGCGCTTACATGTTAAATGACCTTGGATATGACTCAGTCTCGGCTATATCCTCGATTGCTGGAGGAGCTGCTTCGTTTTGTTCTCAAGCTATTTTTGTCCCTACAGATGTCATCGCTCAACATATGATGATCTACAATTATGCTGACAAATTCGTGGGAGGAAGCGACAAACGAATCATGGAGTATTTGAAAGCAGGAAAAGGATCCGGAAGTCTGGGACTGCGGACAGTCAAGGCTGTATATCACTATGATGGGCTGAAGGGATTTTATCGGTAAGAAAATTTGTTTTTTTGGGTTGCTCTGATATCATCACTCTTAGAAATCTTTAATTTTTAGAGGTTTCTGGGCTTCATCGTTGGTATATGCACCTTCTTGTTTTGTTTTCTGGCCGGTTTATTACAACGTGCAAGAGCTCTTGAAAAAATTGCATAATGACAAAGGATTTTTGCTGGTGGATCAAGCAATTGCTGCGACAATTGGAGGAGCAGCTTCAACTGTTGCTACCAATCCAATGGAAGTCTTCAGAATTCGATTACAAGTAAGGGTTCAGCAATTTTTCTAACAATAATAATATCTTTCAGGTTCATCGCTCAAATTACAAAGAAACATTTGAAAGACTGGTCAGAAATGAGGGCTGGACCGTCTTCACTAAGGGATTGCCTCCTCGATTGATCAGTAATTCCATTTACTCTTGCGTTGTGATGGTCGGATACGAAGTTGTAAAAAGATTCTGCGTTTTACCAGAATACAAAGAAGCCATTGTTTGGTAAATGGCCAATTATAGGAACTCGAGTTCAAAGCTAGTTTGCTTTGATTTTTGTGATTGTGTACAAAATATAATAAATTTAAAATATTAATGTTCATGAAAATTTGTCTTACAAAACTTCGGATCTGTCTTTAAACGAAACTCGGAGGAATAGCGCGCTAAAAGAGAGAACGAATAGCGTTAGAAGAATTCTCGCCCCTTCCCCAACCAAAATCGGGATCCGCTCTCTCCCTTTCGCGAAACGATTGAGATTCTCTTCGGTTTAATAACCCAAGTTTGAGGTTAGCTCATATTCTGGCTCATGTAACTGTGGCTAGTTAACAAAATTTTGGAACGTTTGGGGTCATTCTCGAACAAATATTACTTTTGTTCAATGTTTGGATTCATTCTTACGAAAACACGAGAATATTTTGTATTGTTGTTTGCAATTTTAAAATAGTTGATCCGCTGGACGTCAAAAGGTATAACATAGGATCGTATCTTGAGCTAAAGTAATTCTTGAAATACAAAAACAATGCAAAAGGCGTACGCCACTTGAGATTCCAAGGACGTCTCCGATCCAAGTACTAATCAAGCGCACCGTTGCTTAACTTGCCAGATCGGACGGGATGGCGTGCTTTCAACGGGCTATGGGCGTACACGTCCGGCGTTTTGATTCCATTCCATTTCTTCTTTTCCATCCGCCAAGTCGAAAAAACTTTCCAAAGACGGCGATTTTGCCAATTCCTTCAAGAAAAGAGAGAGAGTGGTTCAAATAAAGAGACATGAAGAGAAGCCAGAGAGATTTGTGTTGTTTCCCCAGTTCAAAGATATTCGAAAATATTGGTGTGGTGCGAATCAAGGTTGTTCTCCTCGCTATTTATAGCCTAATTTGAGGTTAGTTCATGTCCCGGCTCGTGAAGACGTGGCTGGAGGCGGAAATTTTGGAATGTTCATGAGCTTTTCTTGAACGAATATCCGAAATTTTAAATTTATTTGGTAAACTCATCGTATTTTATTCATGTCCGCAGTAATTTTCTGTCATCGTATGCTAAACAACACGAAAGAGCGCTCTAAAAGAGAGAACGAATAGCGTTAGACAAATTCTCGCCCCTTCCCCAACCAAAATCGGGATCCGCTCTCTCCCTTTCGCGAAACGATTGAGATTCTCTTCGGTTTAATAACCCAAGTTTGAGGTTAGCTCATGTTCTGGCTCATGTTAATGTGGCTAGTTAACGAAATTTTGGAACGTTTGAGGTTATTCTCGGACACATACTTGCATGTGGAAAGAAATTATATCTTTTCAAGACGTTGGGAAGCTCCGTGCCATTTCCAAAAAATGTCAATTCATTTTTTAACTATTTACGTTTGAAAATGTTTCAAAATGTGTGATCCACACTTGACTTAACATATCAACCTGGTTTCCAGAATACCATATGCAAGATTTCAATTAATCATGACAACTAATTTCCTGCAAAAACATTGGAAATGAAGTCCCATTGTCAATATAAAAAAGTGAACAAACGTTACAAACCTCTGCCAGCCATAGACATTGCCATTGGCCAGCCACTGCTCTGTAAATCTCCAATACTTCGTCAATAAAAATAGAAATTAATGCAAAATAAATTTATTGCGAAAATTCTTTACACCATAAACATTTGAAATCTCAATTTACAACGATGGGAGAGGGAATGGGAGACGAGTAGCCCGGCTGACGGGAAGGGTGACTCCAGAGCCGGATCCGAGGCTCTCCAATTTGGCAATGATCTCTAGAAGTTTGGCAAACTTGAAAAGATAATTTCTTCCCACATGCAACTATTTGTCCGAGAATAACCTCAAACGTTCCAAAATTTCGTTAACTTGCCACATTTACATGAGCTAGAACATGAGCTAACCTCAAACTCGGGTTATTAAACCGAAGATAATGTCAATTGTTGGCGAAAGGGAGAGAGCGGATCCCGATTTTGGTTGGGGAAGGGGCGAGGATTTGTCTAACGCTATTCGTTCTCTCTTTAAGCGCGCTATTTCGTCGACTGAATTGTAATTACACACCTGTACTTTTTCAACAATACAGAAACAGATGAGGTTGATGCGAAAATTATTTATTGCAAAAACTCTTTACACCATAAACATTTGAAATCTCAATTTACAACGATGGGAGAGGGAATGGGAGACGAGTAGCCCGGCTGACGGGAAGGGTGACTCCAGAGCCGGATCCGAGGCTCTCCAATTTGGCAATGATCTCTAGAAGTTTGGCAAACAATTCAGAGAGAAGGGAGTCGGAAGGAAGGGTGATTCCACTGGCTACATCTCTCTTGACACGACCGGTAACATCTGAAGGGACGGTTACTTCCTCAGGGTTGATGGTGGGCAGATTCAGAGCTTCCAAGATCTGGTTCAGGATCTCGATAAGAAAGATCAGAGAAGGCTCTTCACCAACTGGCTGGAAGACATCTCTCTTGACTCGGCCAGAATCGTGACTCCAGAGCCGGCTCCGAGGCTCTCCAATTTGGCAATTGGTTTTATTCTTGATGTCTGTTGCTGAATTAGCTTGACTCAAATCATAATGTATTTGTTGTCACTGAGTGTTCAAAATAAAATTTAAACAGAAAAAAAAATTCGGAATTTAAAATATGTAATAGTACAGCAATGAAGTTCAAGATGACGTCAGCTTCCGTCGTGGAAAACCCCTCTTCGTCCTTGTTCTAAAAAAATGATGAAACAAAAAATAACACAGTGACAGTTATTGTCAATGGATTTAAATAATTATGGGATCAAATTTCGATGGGGTTTTGAAACTGAACACACAAATAATAATATTGTTCTGACAGAAATAGCCAATTGGTAAGATCATTGAGGCAATCGGATTAACTCTGATACTATATAACCGTCCCCCACCAACCTTTTATCATCCTTCATTTCGAATATATTCGAAATCAGCGAAACTCCAAATTCCAAAAATGAAGTGTGTTGTGTTCCTCTCCTTCTTGGCCTTCTCCATGGCCCAAGACTTCCCAACCCTTCCCAATCTTTCACCTGTAACTCTACCGGAGCCACAAGAGCCATCTTTGGAGGCTTTGGTTGAAATCCTCAACAAAATCCTGGAGAGTCTCCACCTTCCAACCATCAATCCCGAAGCCGTCACCTTCCCCGACTTAGAAGTTGAAGGAGGTCGAGTGAAGAGAGATATCTTTTCTGGAGCCACTGGCCTTCCATCTTCTCCTTTGGCCGCAATCATCGAGCTTCTGAACAAGATCCTCGAATCTCTGAATCTCCCCACCGTCAACCCTGAATCCGTTACCGTCCCATCTTTTGATTCTGACCGAGTCAAGAGAGATGTCATCCAGCCAGTTGGTGAAGAGCCTTCTCTGATCTTTCTTATCGAGATCCTGAACCAGATCTTGGAAGCTCTGAATCTGCCCACCATCAACCCTGAGGAAGTAACCGTCCCTTCAGATGTTACCGGTCGTGTCAAGAGAGATGTAGCCAGTGGAATCACCCTTCCTTCCGACTCCCTTCTCTCTGAATTGTTTGCCAAACTTCTAGAGATCATTGCCAAATTGGAGAGCCTCGGATCCGGCTCTGGAGTCACCCTTCCCGTCAGCCGGGCTACTCGTCTCCCATTCCCTCTCCCATCGTTGTAAATTGAGATTTCAAATGTTTATGGTGTAAAGAGTTTTTGCAATAAATAGTTTTCGCATCAACCTCATTTATTTCAATTTTGTTGAAAAAATACAGATTTCTAATTCCAAGCGACGAAATAGCGCGCTAAAAGAGAGAACGAATAGCGTTAGACCAACTATCGCCCCTTCCCCAACCAAAATCGGGATCCGCTCTCTCCCTTTCGCGAAACAATTGACGTTCTCTTCGGTTTAATAACCCAAGTTTGAGGTTAGCTCATGTTCTGGCTCATGTAAATGTGGCTAGTTAACGAAATTTTGGAACGTTTGAGGTCATTCTCGGACCATTAAAAACACACTTTTGTAAAGGACTAGAAAATTGATTTCTTATACTGGTATTTTGTTTCATATGTTCGTTCTGCAACGGGTCCACTATATTTCAGTGGATCTCAAATTTTTTTAAAATAACGCATGTTTGACGGAGTTGTCCCGCTTTACCACCATACATTCAAATAAATTTGCTCGAACGATTCTCTCCAGACTATATTTTATTTTTATGGGCAATAACTTTATGGAATTCGATATAAAATACGGGATACTTTGATTTTTATGTTACTCTTTGGTCTTCTCAAACAGTTTACCCTCGAGCTCCGATTTTACGTTCTGAAAAGAAGTTTTGTAATTTCTTTACATTACACCGCAAGATCAGAAGGAGGTCTTTGCAAATTTACATATATTAGCTACAACTTACAAAGCAGTTTTGTTCGTGATCTTTGACCCGATCCAGCTCCGTCCTCATCCAGCCAGCCACCAATTCTAAAGTATAATCTTTTTTCGAGTCTGGCAACGCTTCGTTGGTTTCAACAATTCTGTTAGTGAACCAATGTAGATATCGAGCGGCTTCTTGTAGCATTGCAGCAGTTTGTACAATTCTATCTAATTTTTTTAATAAACTTTGTAATTCTGCTTGATCTGTCGTCTCAGACTCTTGAATTTCCTCGAGGGCATTCTTTTCTTTGTGAAGTTTGGCGCCAAGAAGATTTTTATAAGTAGTGAGCCATGATCCTTCGCTTTTGCTGGGTTCTCCTTCGTTAAGTAATTCGTAGTTGATGACCTGGAATTATGTTGATTTAGGCTGTTTTCTAGTTAGATGTCTTATGTCATAAGATCTGTTATTCCTACCTGTTTCAAGTTTTTCAATCGTTTTTTGACGTCTTCCAGATCACTTCTGTAATCTTCAACTTGATCTGTGAAGACTTCGGGGTTATCAGTTTCTATTTGATCCAATTTCTCGTCAATCTCGGATGTTTTCTTCAAAGTTGTTTCAATCTTGGTCAAACTGTCGACTTTACTCAGAGCGTCAGTGGGGGGATTTGGTCCTGAAATTGCGGAGATATAATTTTATCAGAATATCGGGAAACAGAGTGTCTCACCCTTGTCCTTTGATCCAGCTGGAGGCCTGAGGTAAACCGAGTAGAATACCAATTTATCCGCGATAGTTGTGACCTCATTCAGGTCATTAACGATGTCCTCGAAATGGGGATCATGAGTTTCGGTCATTTTCGGTATAAAATCGAGACCAATTCCTAAGGGGATTAAAAGTTTTGTCTTCAAAATGGACTCACGATGCCCTTTGCCATCTGCTCATCTCTTTACTCTCTTCATATCACCCATTCTTTCTCGAATGGCTCGTGAGATCAGGTAGTAGGCGAAAAACATGTGCCAGAGAGTTATTTTAAAAGACCCGGCCCACTCAAAGAAATCGGGGCCGGCCAAGCAGCTGATTATATTTCTGAGTTTCAATTCGAGCTCTTCGTAAATAGGCAACGAAACCCACGTCATTTGAACGGCTTCTCTTCAGGCTGAAGTTCATTTTTATATGTTAAATTTTCACTAGAAAGAGGCAACTTTGTATATTTGTTCGAGAATAATCTCAAACGTTCCAAAATTTCGTTAACTTGCCACATTTACATGAGCTAGAACATGAGCTAACCTCAAACTTGGGTTATTAAACCGAAGAGAACGTCAATTGTTTCGCGAAAGGGTGAGAGCGGATCCCGATTTTGGTTGGGGAAGGGGTGATAGTTGGTCTAACGCTATTCGTTCTCTCTTTTAGCGCGCTATTTCGTCGCTTGGAATTAGAAATCTGTATTTTTTCAACAAAATTGAAATAAATGAGGTTGATGCGAAAACTATTTATTGCAAAAACTCTTTACACCATAAACATTTGAAATCTCAATTTACAACGATGGGAGAGGGAATGGGAGACGAGTAGCCCGGCTGACGGGAAGGGTGACTCCAGAGCCGGATCCGAGGCTCTCCAATTTGGCAATGATCTCTAGAAGTTTGGCAAACAATTCAGAGAGAAGGGAGTCGGAAGGAAGGGTGATTCCACTGGCTACATCTCTCTTGACACGACCGGTAACATCTGAAGGGACGGTTACTTCCTCAGGGTTGATGGTGGGCAGATTCAGAGCTTCCAAGATCTGGTTCAGGATCTCGATAAGAAAGATCAGAGAAGGCTCTTCACCAACTGGCTGGATGACATCTCTCTTGACTCGGCCAGAATCAAAAGATGGGACGGTAACGGATTCAGGGTTGACGGTGGGGAGATTCAGAGATTCGAGGATCTTGTTCAGAAGCTCGATGATTGCGGCCAAAGGAGAAGATGGAAGGCCAGTGACTCCAGAAAAGATATCTCTCTTCACTCGACCTCCTTCAACTTCTAAGTCGGGGAAGGTGACGGCTTCGGGATTGATGGTTGGAAGGTGGAGACTCTCCAGGATTTTGTTGAGGATTTCAACCAAAGCCTCCAAAGATGGCTCTTGTGGCTCCGGTAGAGTTACAGGTGAAAGATTGGGAAGGGTTGGGAAGTCTTGGGCCATGGAGAAGGCCAAGAAGGAGAGGAACACAACACACTTCATTTTTGGAATTTGGAGTTTCGCTGATTTCGAATGGATTCGAAATGAAGGATGATAAAAGGTTGGTGGGGGATGGTTATATAGTATCAGAGTTAATCCGATTGCCTCAATGATCTTACCAATTGGCTATTTCTGTCAGAACAATATTATTATTTGTGTGTTCAGTTTCAAAACCCCATCGAAATTTGATCCCATAATTATTTAAATCCATTGACTCTAACTGTCACTGTGTTATTTTTTGTTTCATCATTTTTTTAGAACAAGGACGAAGAGGGGTTTTCCACGTCGGAAGCTGACGTCATCTTGAACTTCGTTCCTGTACTATTACATATTTTAAATTCCGAATTTTTTTTTCTGTTTAAATTTTATTTTGAACACTCAGTGACAACAAATACATTATGATTTGAGTCAAGCTAATTCAGCAACAGACATCAAGAATAAAACCAATTGCCAAATTGGAGAGCCTCGGAGCCGGCTCTGGAGTCACGATTCTGGCCGAGTCAAGAGAGATGTCTTCCAGCCAGTTGGTGAAGAGCCTTCTCTGATCTTTCTTATCGAGATCCTGAACCAGATCTTGGAAGCTCTGAATCTGCCCACCATCAACCCTGAGGAAGTAACCGTCCCTTCAGATGTTACCGGTCGTGTCAAGAGAGATGTAGCCAGTGGAATCACCCTTCCTTCCGGAGATTTACAGAGCAGTGGCTGGCCAATGGCAATGTCTATGGCTGTCAGAGGTTTGTAACGTTTGTTCACTTTTTTATATTGACAATGGGACTTCATTTCCAATGTCTTTGCAGGAAATTAGTTGTCATGTTTAATTGAAATCTTGCATATGGTATTCTGTAAGCCAGGTTGATATGTTAAGTCAAGTGTGGATCACACATTTTGAAACATTTTCAAACGTAAATAGTTAAAAAATGAATTGACATTTTTTGGAAATGGCACGGAGCTTCCCAACGTCTTGAAAAGATATAATTTCTTTCCACATGCAACTATTTGTCCGAGAATAACCTCAAACGTTCCAAAATTTCGTTAACTAGCCACATTTACATGAGCCAGAACATGAGCTAACCTCAAACTTGGGTTATTAAACCGAAGAGAACGTCAATTGTCGGCGAAAGGGAGAGAGCGGATCCCGATTTTGGTTGGGGAAGGGGCGAGGATTTGTCTAACGCTATTCGTTCTCTCTTTTAGCGCGCTATTTCGTGTTGTTTAGCATACGATGACAGAAACTTACTGCGGACATGAATAAAATACGAGGAATTTACCAAATAAACTTTAAATTCCGAACATTCGTTCAAGAAAAGCTTATGAACATTCCAAAATTTCCGCCTCCAGCCACGTCTTCACGAGCCGGGACATGAACTAACCTCAAATTAGGCTATAAATAGCGAGGAGAACAACCTTGATTCGCACCACACCAATATTTTCGAATATCTTTGAACTGGGGAAACAACACAAATCTCTCTGGCTTCTCTTCATGTCTCTTTATTTGAACCACTCTCTCTCTTTTCTTGAAGGAATTGGCAAAATCGCCGTCTTTGGAAAGTTTTTTCGACTTGGCTGATGGAAAAGAAGAAATGGAATGGAATCAAAACGATGAACGTGTACGCCCATAGCCCGTTGAAAGCACGCCATCCCGTCCGATCTGGCAAGTTAAGCAACGGTGCGCTTGATTAGTACTTGGATCGGAGACGTCCTTGGAATCTCAAGTGGCGTACGCCTTTTGCATTGTTTTTGTATTTCAAGAATTACTTTAGCTCAAGATACGATCCTATGTTATACCTTTTGACGTCCAGCAGATCAACTATTTTAAAATTGCAAACAACAATACAAAATATTCTCGTGTTTTCGTAAGAATGAATCCAAACATTGAACAAAAGTAATATTTGTTCGAGAATGACCTCAAACGTTCCAAAATTTTGTTAACTAGCCACAGTTACATGAGCCAGAATATGAGCTAACCTCAAACTTGGGTTATTAAACCGAAGA